>JACEFO010001742.1:0-1251666 GCA_015342445.1 Digitaria exilis
TTTATAATTCAATTCCCTGAACTCTGAACACTATGCTACATTCTGCAACTAAAAGCATCAGACCAGAAGCAACAGAGAACTTCAGTGACACTCATTTCTTCCTGCGTCAGGGCTAGGAACTCCCTCTTCTTCAGGACCGTCAGTCCCTCAGGCACATGGTGAGCACGGAAGTCGTCACTGAACTGCTGCCAGGTGATCTGGTTGCGATCGGGTTGCGCATATTGGTATGCCACCCACCAGTCGAGAGCAGCTCCTTCAAACTGTCCAGAGGCATAGAGCACCTTCTCCCTATCATCACACTGAGCAATGTCGAGCTGTCTCTCCACTGCCTTGATCCAGTCTTCAGCTTCCATCGGATCCTTGGCGCGGGAGAACTTTGGCGGGCGCCTCTTCAAGAACTCTCCCCTCTTGTCCCGGATGGGCTGGGGAGGTGGCTGAACAGGTGGATTCTGCAGGTTCTGCTGCATCAAAGCTATGGCCTGAGTCAACTGTTGCATCGTCTGTGTCTGCAAGCGGACTAGATCCTCCATGGTGGGCGGCTGGTTCTGGTTCTGATTCTGATTCTGGTTCTGGTTCTGATTCTGATTGCCACCACCCGTCGATCCTCTTGTCCCAACCATCTGTCACAATCAAAATCCCAACATTCACAATCACAGTTCTGTCTGAACCAGTATCAAGAACAGAAGCAATCCATTGACAAGATAAGGTACTCAGGCGATAGGAAAGATGATGGATGGTATGCAAAGGAGAGATTAGGAACCCATCTATCTATCCACTAAACACCTTATACCTTAATCCAATACTAGATGATTGCAGACTTTTATCTGCGCTCATCACAATCATTACAAAGATCCAGATCACACATAAGCATAATGACAATTCATTCAAGCATTCAAAGACAAGGTTCACACAAGACTCGGCACTCTTAGACCAGTTTTGACTCAAAAACGTTCTATTTGATCTCTACTAGCATTTAAGGTCGATGGTGGTGCGGTAAGCTAGGGTGTTGTATCTAGTCCTTTTGTGTGGTGGCGACTGTGCACCTAACTCTGGACTACATGGCGCAGGTCCTTCCGACTGGTGCTGCAGCTCCTCATTCTTCTCTTGTTGTTGCTCTAACTCCACGGACTCGGTTTCCAGCTCCTCGGGTTTCCCTTCTTCGGCCTCCTGCCTAAGAAGCTCCTTGTAGGCATCCGAGTTGCGTGCCACCAATGGGTACTCATCGATGCGGGGTGGAAGGTAGCCTTCAGTGCTCTTGCGGACTATCTATCTCTGTCGAGCCATCTATGGACGTGAAAGCTAGAGGAGGGCCAGAGAATTTTCACAAAGGACAGAGGTAGAATAGAACACCATTTTTCAATAGAACTCAACTCTAGGATGTAAAATAATTTTTAGAGCAAGGATTAAACAAGTTCTAATCGACCGTTCTATCTAGGCTGTGATCCTACAGTCAGCACGGCTCTGATACCAACTTTGTAACACCCAGATTTCCAAGAAATCCGAATGCTTCCATATGTGTGCCCAGGATGTCCACAGAACACATATAGATTACAAATATTGAATCACAGAGAACACAATGCTCGAATAAAATAGTTTATATCAGAGTTTAACACAAGACATAGTCTTAAACAAATAACACAGCGGAAGTCTAACTATTATTAAACGCTTCATAACTAGTAGAGCCTCAAGTCCACAGGGACACCGACTGGTTGAACACAGCTAGAAGTACGGCAGATCCTCCGGAAACTCAGCAAGCGACTGATCATTCAATGCTCCATCTGTTACCCATCCGGGATTTTGTTGAATAGTTGCAAGTGTAAGTAAACCATCTTACTTAACAAGTATAACACGGGTTATGCAAGAACAAAAGGCTTGACACGGTTATACTGCAGTAGCACTTTTAGTTGTTTCATTTTATTATCATCCAATTTACTACAAATGAGTTGAATCCCAAGTATAAACCCATTAATATAGTATAAGTGATTATAGAACAAACCAACACCATCCACTAATATCATCTTCTAATCAAAAAGGATCCAGGCCGCTCGTATCCGTGAGCACGGCTATCATGATAGATCAACACTCTGCAGAGGTTTCGCCCTTTACCCACCGGTCACATAAATCCAAAAGAACTTATGTTACGAGGACTTTCACAAAACACCCTAACAAGCACAGTAGCCGTTTTGGTTCAACATAGGCAGCATAACCCGAGGCATCGAGATTGACGTACGCTCAGGGCGCAACGTGAGGGGGTCAATGGCGTCCAGAGCGAGAGCGCAATCATCGCAACGTGTGAAGCTGCCGTACATCGGGCGCTTACATCACGGGACTTTGCCTAACGGGGCATAGCCAACGGATAAAACCGTCCTCGATGGATCAAACTATACTCTCACCCATGCACCCCACATACGCCTTTCGGTAACCACTGGCGAGCTAGAGACGTACAAGTTAATTATCCAAGACCAGAGCCATTATAGTTCCAACGGCGGCGAACAGGTTCCTGGGTTGCCGCTTTAAGAACCGGACCTTATGGAGAGACATTAGAACAAAGCACGAAGCACATGCTCTAATTCCCTAGATCAAACCTTACAGAGACACTAGAACAAAGCACACAACACATGCTCTAGTTCCCCGGACCATGTTGCTAAAAAGCATCTTTTAACCATCATTGAAGTGAACCATTAATTCAATATTGACATTAAAAATAAATGTTGGTTGCAGCGCGTAGCATAGTCTAACCATAATGCATAAAACCCTGGGTAAACAAGGTATAAGGTAAAGACTAGGAACATCCTTAATGGTTAACAGTATTAGACACATGCATATGATTTATGTGATTAATCGGTGTATAGGTAACAAGGATGGTCCGTGTTATACTTGCCTTCCTCAGTGAACTGCTGCTGCACTTGATCTTCGTGAACGGGATCGTCGGCGAACTCGAACGGCTCGGCAACTACTCACATCGATCACCACACAAGCATCCACACATACATGCAAACAAGACATTTAATTAGAACAGTACACCAAACATAAACAAAAGATGAAAAGAAGGTTTTAGAATTAATCTACGCTTCACTACGAACACATGAGCGCGAAAATCACTCAAATCGGAGTTAAAACGGAGAAACTACGCTAAAAACGGGCTCTAGGGGCTTGCTGGTAAAGATTTTAGGCTTCCAGGGGTGTTTTTGAAAGAAACCAGGGACCTAAAACGTAATTTCGTATAAAAACTCGAGGGCTGCGGCGTAAAAACGACTTTCAGGACGGCGGGCGCTATTTTTCAAAAGAGCAGGGGCTAAACTGAAAGAAAAAAAGGACTTGGTTGTAAATACTTTTGAACTGCGCTGGACTGCGGGTTGATTTTTGAAAAACAGAGGGGCTCTTTTGCAAAACAACCACGGTAGCGGCTGGATGCTGACGTCGGCTGACGTCACCGTGGACCGAACCATGGACCGGCTTGAACCGCGGTTCATGGGAACCGGCTCGGTTCAGATCGGTTTTCAGATCTGGCCATCGGTTTCGAATCTAACGGCTGGGATTAGATCTAGCTTAACAGTCGCCGGGAACGACGACTCGCGGCGGCGCGCGGCGGCGCTCTCGCCGGAGTTGGCTCGGCTGGGGGCTAGAAAGCTCGGTTTCTCGCCGCGGCTAGCTCAAAAGGTAGAGGAGACGACGTGGGTTCGGTTTTAGGGGTCTAGAGCGGGGATTGGGCAACGGTGGAGGCCGGCGGCGAGCGGAGGCAGGTGGAGAGCTCCGACGAGCTTGCGCGGGCACTGCAGAGCGAAAGAGGAGGGGAGAGGGGGCTTGGCGAGTTCCTCGGCTTACCCCGAAGCTCCACGACTTGACGTTGGCGGCAAAGCGGCGGCGGAACGGTGGATTGGTGACGGCGGCGGCTCGGATGCGGCGGCGCTAGGGTTTGGGCGCGAGCTCGAGGCACGAAGGAGGGAAGTTGGCGGCGCTATATATGGGGGCTTGAGAGGAGTCCTAGGTGTGCGCTCCAAGCCGGGGAAGGCGGCGTGCGCGAAGCGGACTCGCGGCGGCGCGGCGGTGGAGGAGCCCTGCTCGCATACGACTGGAGGTAGGAGACGGTGCCGACATGTGGGCCCGAGCCGTCAGCCGTAGAGAGAGACGAGTGCGGGCGCGCTGCTGGCAGAAGGGAGAGGCGGCGACAGGTGGGCCCGGGATGTCAGTGGCAGGGAGAGAGAGGAGGCGCCGCGCTGTGGTGGGCTGGGCTGCTCGCTGGGCCGTGGCTATGCTGGGCCGCGCGAAGGAGGAAAAGGAAAGATGGGCCACGCGAAAAGGAGATTGGCTGGGCTGCGGGAAGAAAAAGAAAGAGGAGGAGTGGGCCGGCTGGGCTGAAAAGAGAGAGAGAAAAAGAGAGAGAAAAGAAAAGGTTTTTCTTTTATTCAAACACTCATTTGAATTCAAATTCAAATTTGAATTCAACAATCAAAAATAAATGCACCAGCATGAATGCAACAATAATGTTTCTATACTCTATATTTGCTTTTAATTATTCAAAAATTTTATTTTCCTACATTATTTATGAGCAATCAAATATAAAAACCAATTAATTACTAATTTTTAAATAGGGCAATTTTTAGGGTGTTACAACGTCGTCCTTTAAAGATACAGAAGAACACTTCTCCTTCCTCAGTGCTGCGCCGCCGTCGCCCTCTCCATCCCGCCACCGACGTGCCATCGGTGTCGGGAGAGCAGGTCTCCGAAGCCTACGTACTCTCGCGTCCCTGCACGGGGTAGAGGCCGTATTAGGTTTGTTGGAAGCGCCGTCGCGACTACTCGCTGAGCGTCTTCTTCCCTCTACGCCGGCCGAACATCTTCCTCCCTCTATGTCGCTGGTGTTCGTGGATCTCCATCGACGGTCTACTTCGTCTACTTCGCGCTTGATCTAGCGCCAACAACCCCACTGTAAGAATGATCAAAAGAATCCTTTGTTCTTTCATCATCTGGCTCGCGCTAGTGAGTTTATCTCAATGTGTAGCGTCGGATCTCATGTCTGCTATTGTGTTACGATATGCATCTGCGATAGGTGTAAACAAGCCAATGTTTTTGCCTATGATTCATGTCGTTGTTCTATCTTTACTGTTAGGAATTATTTTATTCATCACTAAATTGCTATTGTTTTCAACAATCCAAAAACCTAATAGGCATTTATTGATGGCTGGATATTCTGATGCGATGAAACCGAAGAAGTTCGCTGGTGTGAACTTCAAGAGATGGCAGACGAGAGCCCAACTGTGGCTCTCGGCTATGGGCGTGTTTTGGGTCGTGAGTAATCCTCCAGCACTACCTTTCGGATCTGAGAAAGAGGTGCAGGAGTTTACCGCGGCTACGACGATCTTCGTCGGATGCGTCCTTAGTGTTCTTTCTGACCAGCTGTGTGATGTCTACATGAACATCAAGAACGCTGCAGAACTGTGGGAGGCACTTGAACATAAGTTCTCGGCCTCAGATGTTGGGCGTGAGTTGTATGTGATGGAGTAGTACCATGACTTTAAAATGGTTGATAACCGTTCAGTTGTGGAACAATCCCATGAGTTGCAACTCATTGTTCGAGAGCTCGAACAGCTTGGACACGTCTTACCTGATAAGTTTGTGGCGGGTGGCATCAATGCCAAGTTGCCCTCTTCATGGAGGAATTATGCCACAACTCTGAAACATAAAAGACAGACAATCTCCATTGAAGATTTGTTGGCTGGTCTTGATGTTGAAGAGAAAGCCCGGGCAAAGGTTGTTGCACCAAGAGCACCTGAGGGGCAGTTTAGTGCCAATGTCATGCAGCAAGCTGGAAAGAAATTCCAGAAGGGAAAGGGAAAGGCTCTTCAGACTACTCAATTCAAGAAGAAGAAGATGAACATGGATGAAGTGGTCTGTTTTGTTTGTGGCGAGAATGGACACTTTGCAAAGAAGTGCAAGAACCGCAAGGGCAAGAAGCAGGGGCAGAAATCTACCAACGTGACTATTGGCGATCCTAGTGGATCTGGGTATGGTAATTTACCAAGCATATTTTATGTATGTCACGATTGGTGGATAGATACAGGAGCCAATATTCATGTTTGTACTGATATTTCCATGTTTTCATCTTACCAGGTCGTGCGAGGTTCAACCGTCATGATGGGGAACGGGTCGCATGCTTCTGTTCTTGGTGTTGGTTCGGTCGATCTGAAGTTTACTTCGGGAAAGATCGTTCGTCTCAAGAACGTGCAGCATGCTCCCTCAATAAAGAAGAACCTCATTAGTGGATCCCTCTTGTGTCGACATGGATTCAAGCTGGTCTTTGAGTCAAATAAAGTAGTCATTTCGAGATATGGCCAATTCATTGGCAAGGGCTATGATAGCGGAGGCTTGTTCCGCTTTTCACTTTCCGATTTCGGTAACAAAGTAGTGAACCATGTTTGTGATTCAAACAATTCTGTGGCTGATATTTGACATTCTCGTTTGTGTCACATTAATTTTGGTTGTATGTCGTGATTATCCTGTATGAGTTTGATTACTAGTTTTTCCTTTGTCAAAGGTTCTAAATGTCAAGCATGTGCGCAAGCAAAACAACTTCGTAAACCTCACAAGGCTGTGGAAGAGAGGCACACAACACCTTTAGAGCTCATTCATTCTGACTTATGCGAGATGAATGGTGTGTTGACTAAAGGAGGGAAAATATTTTAGGACTTTGACTGATGATGCAACTAGGTACGGTTATGTGTTCCTTCTAAAAACCAAAGATGAGACGTTAGAATGTTTTAAGACTTATAAAGCTGAGGTAGAAAATCAATTGGAAAAGAAAATAAAACGAGTTAGGTCTGATCGGGGTGGGGAGTATTTTTCCAATGAGTTTGGTCTTTTCTGTTCAGAAAATGGGATCATTCATGAACGAACACCTCCATATTCGCCTCAATCCAATAGGTTGCTGAAAGAAAGAATAGGACGTTAATGGACTTGGCGAATGCCATGTTGGGAACGTCAGGTTTGGCAAAGGCATGATGGGGGGAGGCTATCTTGACAGCATGTCATGTTCTGAATAGAGTTCCTACCAAGAACAGGGAAGTGACTCCATATGAAGGATGGAAAGGAAGAAAACCATCTCTCCATTACTTGCGTACATGGGGCTGTTTGTCCATGGTCAGTGTACCAATTAATAAGAAACGCAAGCTCGGGCATAAAACAGTTGATTGTATCTTTTTAGGATATGCGTACCAGAGCACAGCTTATAAGTTCTTAGTTATAAAATCAGATACGCCTGATATTGCAGTTGGTTCTCTTATGGAGTCACGAGATGTTACTTTCTTTGAAAATATATTCCCGATGAAAGAACCTTATTCTTTAACTAGTTCATTGAATGAATTTATTCCTGAACCCACAGTCACAAATGAGTCAATTGCGACTTCACATGGTACGGAAAAGGATGACAGTGCTCCAGAACTTAGAAAGAGTAAGAGACAGAGGATTGAAAAATCCTTTGGTGCCGATTTCATTGTCTACCTTGTGGATGATACTCCCACAACCATTGTAGAGGCTTATGCATCTTCTGATGCAGAATATTGGAAGGATGCAGTCCATAGTGAGATGGACTCCATCACTGCAAATGGGACATGGGAAGTAACAGACCTACCAGTGGGTTGCAAGCCAGTTGGCTGCAAGTGGATATTTAAGAAAAAGCTTAGGCCTGATGGTACTATCGAAAAGTACAAGGCAAGACTAGTGGCTAAAGGTTATACACAGAAAGAAGGCGAGGATTTCTTTGATACGTACTCACCTATTGCCAGACTAACTACAATCCGAGTGCTATTATCTTTGGCTGCTACCCATGGTCTTCTTGTCCATCAAATGGACGTGAAGACGGCTTTCCTAAATGGAGAGTTAGAGGAAGAAATTTATATGGATCAGCCCGATGGATTTATAGTACCAAGACACGAGGGCAAGGTGTGTAAGTTACTAAAATCTTTGTATGGCTTAAAGCAGGCACCCAAGCAATGGCATGAGAAGTTTGATAAAACTTTAACATCTGCTGGGTTTGCAGTAAATGAAGCTGATAGATGTGTGTATTATCGCTATGGTGGGGTAAAGGAGTAATGTTATGCTTTTATGTTGATGACATTCTTATTTTTGGGACAAGTATCGATGAGATAAATGATGTAAAATCATTTTTATCCCAAAATTTTGACATGAAGGATTTGGAGGAAGCCGATGTGATCCTTAACATTAAGCTTTGTAAGGGTGGTCCCATTATGTGGAAAAGGTATTGAGCCGATTTGGCTACATGGATAGCAAACCTTCTCCAACACCTTATGATCCTAGTTTGATACTTCAAAGTAACAAAGGACAAGGAAAGGATCAATTAAGATAATCCCAGATCACTGGGTCATTGATGTACCTAGCTAGTGCGACCCGCCCTGATATTGCTTTTGCTGTAAACAAGCTGAGCAGGTTCACTTCCAATCCTGGAGAGGACCATTGGTGTGTTATTGATCATGTGATGCGCTACCTAGTTGGCACAATGAGTTTTGGAATTCACTATTCAGGATACCTTGGTGTACTTGAAGGATATAGTGATTCAAATTGGATTACAGATGCCGATGAGCTAAAGGCCACTAGTCGGTATGTATTCACACTAGGTGGAGGTGCTGTCTCATGGAGATCATGTAAGCAAACAATTTTAACAAAATCTACCATGGAGGCAGAGCTCATAGCTCTGGACACAGCCACCAGTGAAGCTGAGTGCCTGAGAGAGCTTTTGATGGACTTACCTGTGGTTCAAAAACCAATCCCTGCAATACTCATGAATTGTGATAATCAAACTGTTATCACAAAGGTCAAGAGTAGCAAGGATAATATGAAGTCCAGCAAGAATGTGAAACATAGATTGAAGTCTGTTAGGAAGATGAGGAGCTCCGGAGTAATAGCTGTGGACTACATACAAATAGCTAAAAACCTGGCAGATCCCTTTACCAAGGGACTATCACGTACTGTGATTGATAATGCATCAAAGGAGATGGGATTGAGACCCACGTGAGTTAACCCCAGCGGTAACCCCACCTATGTGATCGGAGATCCCGTGAATTAGGACCTGGGAAGAACAAACTGTTGGTTAACGGGAGAATACAATATACTTCTAACCCACTCCGTTGGAGATGCAGTACTCTCATTTCTGTAAGGAAGGTTGACTTTGTCTTAATGTGTTCTGAGGTTGTTAAAGCAAGATACTGTCCTACAGAGTATTCTTGTAGGAACACACCTATGTGAGCTGAACTGTTGGTCGCAGTTTGTAAGAATTTGGGAACTCTTTAAAAGGCTCATGAAGAGAGACAGGAGTATGACCTATATGCTCCACACGCGGGGTAGGCATTGGTGGCCTAGTATCAGTCAAGACGTCAAGTGAAACTTATTCACACCAAGCTGCCAATTCAAGGCCTAGTCCATTGCGTAGCTGTGAGTAAGTCTATCTTGTCGATCTAGGTGGATGTTCAACCTTAACCGGTCTCTGCTGAAAAGCTGGTATATTAACAGTACTTTGGTACAAGGAGAAATTAATGTGCCTCTAGGATCTGGTGAGGGATTGTTAGAAGTTTTGGGCCTTATCTTGCTTGGCCCAAATAATAATTCCAATAAACCCCAAAGGCACACTCAAACATGCATGGTATAGTGAGAACTTTAGTCCCACATTGCTACTCTAGAAGAGGTGAGGCCAACTTAAATAGTTGAGCTGCCTCCACCTCGTTGAAGCTATTGAGGAGAGGAAAAGAAAGGTCCACACGCGCGCGCTCGCTCGCTTCGCCTCGCCGGGCGTGGCGATGGGCGCGGGCGCACGACATGCGCGTGAATGCTTCGGCAAATCTCATGCCTCGTGCTTGCGGGTGCGCGCAGCTTCTTTTTACTACTCTAAACTTTTGTATGCATAGAGAAAATTGCGCTGGCTTATTTTGGCAAGCAATTATTCTCGTATAATGGCGATTGCCTCAGTCATAAGCGGCATGTCAATGATGTTAATACTGTGATTAATGGTGATTATGCGGATTGGTTGTTACCATACCGTGGCGTGTGTGTATCTATATATGGATGAGACGTCGTCCTCTAAAGATACAGTAGAACACTTCTCCTTCCTCAATGCTGCACCGCCGTCGCCCTCTCCCATGTCATCGGTGTCGGGAGAGCAGGTCTCCGAAGCCTACGTCCTCTCGTGTCCCTGCATGGGGTAGGGGCCGTATTAGGTTTTTGGGAAGCGCTGTTGTGACTGCTCGCTGAACGTCTTCTTCCCTCTACGCCGGCCGTACATCTTCCTCCCTCTACGTCGGTGGTGTTCGTGGATCTCCATTGACGGTCTGCTTCGTCTACTTTGCGCTTGATCTAGCGCCAACAACCCCACTGTAAGAATGATCAAACGAATCCTTTGTTCTTTCATCATCTGGCTAGCGCTAGTGAGTTTATCTCAATGTGTAGCGTCGGATCTCATGTCTGCTATTGTGTTACGATATGCATCTGCGATAGGTGTGAACAAGCCAATGTTTTTACCTATGATTCATGTCGTTATTCTATCTTTACTGTTAGGGATTAATTTATTCATCACTAAATTGCTATTGTTTTCAACAACCTTCTCATCAGTCAGTTCATGTTCAAACTTGTACAGATTTTGTACGGAGAAACCAACAGTGGTGGCTTCTTTGATAATTCTGGAGTCTTGTTGTTTCCTCTCCCGAATCACAATCACTCGTTGAGTCTGAATCCATCTCTTCATCTTCCTCCTCTCGTGCCCAAAACCGGCCAAACTCCCTTCCCTGCACCGGCTTCAGTACGGAGGAAGACGCCACTGCGATCTGCACCGCTCATGACATAGCCTCCCTTGCCTCCTTATACTTTGCCTCTTGCACTGCTTCATCAGTCTCCATGCCCTCACCAGAAGGAGAACACTCCATTAAGATCCTTGGCCGAAGAGCATGTAAAGTTGTCGGCGACAAGGTAAGCCGGCACCTCCGCATCAGACTACGAGCACTTGGCCAAGCTGGACCTGGTCCTCCCTCTGTCTCGACGAGACGCTTAGCAGTGGTGAGAGCCAAAAATCCTTCTCGGCGCTCATGCACGCCGGCCCCTTCTTCTCCAAGCGGCCCCGACGACTGCTGCACACGGGGGCGCGGCAAGCGGCGACTGCTGCAAAGGGGGTGCGGTGACGGCGAGAGCTAGAGAGCCATGCTAATTGCTAAGCCTTGAACCCCCCCCCCCCCCCCCCGCTTAATTCCTGCAAGTTACTGGCAGGCCAGCATCATCACATCAATGACAGTTCATGCAAATGCAAAAGAAATTAGACTGGGCTCCATCAGGGCATGCTCTGACTCCCACCCTGCTCTGGACACAGTGGACAGGTCTGCAATCTGTGCTTGTGGTGGAGGTAATTTCAGACAAACTACTGAAAGATCCATGTTGCAGATTTTGGATTCACAATGCTTCTTGGAGCATATGCATGGGACAGTCTCAGATAACTATAGATTCCATTCGTTGGACAGTCAGTTCAATGCCTAGAAAAATCCATGTTGTAAATTGGTCTCTTCTTTTATATTGGTTAATCTAATTCTATGCTATGTACGAAAAAATATTGACAACTGCTCAGATTTAGGAGCTATGCTTAAATCATATGTATCATATGAGTGTTTCTTTTCCAAACTGAAGGCCTCTTTAAGCCTTTTCACCTTATTTAAAGCCAGAGAAGACTGACCAGTTATTACAATACTTCATTTTTACCATTGGATGTAGCTCGATTGATTACATAGTTATATGACTATTGGCCACATTGACAAATGTTTTTTTTGTTGAAATGTGTAGTAGATATATCTCACCGCTACTATTATAACATTATTACACTGACAAATGTGTTAATCAATGCTCTGATATTCTTATATTACTCTTAACCGCACTGATGCCGCTTGCCATCTACACCATACACCACTCTTTTTTTACCATTTGTGGATCATTTATGCAACATATTCTATCAATCATTATACCATCCATGAATAATAATTAAGAGAACTGCTCCGGTACTCCTCCTTTAGATATTTGCACACATCTTAAAGCAACCCATCAATTAACTATTTTCTTAAATATTTTCCAGTGGGACCCAAATAGGGCTGGCCCTCCAAGCGCAGCTCATGTCCAGCCCAAAAGGGTCCCATCTATCTCTTATCTCTCTGTTCAATTCGGCGTTGTTCTATTCTCCATGGCGGTGGCGGCCCCAACGGCTGCAAGTTGCTCTGGCCATCAGGTTTCGCCGGTATCAAGCTTTTGTGTTAGGAGATCCACCGATGACCATGTGCCATTTCATGTGATCGCAGCTGTTGCGGTGTTGCATTGGTGCCTTGGTGATTGCCGAGGACGGCCTTCCCAACGACCGTATCATGACGGGCGCCACCATGAATCCAAGATGCTTCGATGAATTTCCCCTTAAACCATAGTTCAGAAGCTTTTAGTAAAGTCTAACAGAAAATCAAGAAAGGATGCCATAGTCCACAATACAGATTGATCACGAGGAAGGGTGCGGAGAAAGCGGATCAGATCAGAAGGAAAGTGGTATGGATTGGGCATGGACTGGTTGAGGGTAGGATGGTAGGGCGGGTCCATATGAGACCCAGTAGGAAACTGATTAATAAAAAATGTAATTAATTATTGGTTTACTTTAAAATTAGTGAAAGAATTTAAAAAAGGAGTACTGGAGCAGTTCTCAATAATTAATAAGATACCCATTGACTATCCTTAAACTGCCACCTTAGGCGCTAGGGTTCAGTGTCTCCACCGAAGTAAATTCCTTTAATCATATTGCTTCCTCAATTCCTTTCCTGTGCTCGCTTTGAAACAACTGCTGCTTACCTGATGCTTGATGAAATGCATAAGATTTCTATCTAGAAAAACATGCACATTTCTTCCTCAAACAAGCCTTTCCTCTATCTTTTCCATGTTATCGGGGTTCTCTAGCTACAAGTATGGGTCCTACTAGCATGTATACAATTATGGTCATTGCCTTTCGTTTGTCTCCATGAATCAGCTCTTCCTTTTTCCACTCATGTGCTTCAGTCATTGTCTTCCATTTGTCTCAATTGTTTTAGCTGAACTGAAGATATTATATTGTAGTTGCTAGATTGGCCTCCCAAATCAAATGGAAAAATTGGCCCACGTGTTCTTTCTAGTTTTTATTGAAATTGTGATCTAGCTGAGTACAGAGTAATTTTCATGTTTTTTCTATGTTTCCATTTTTTCCACTACTTTCACCTCTTTGGCTAATTTCTTCTGAACTGGTTATCAAATCATTGTGGTGAAGCGTAAAGCTGGTGATATGGTCATTCAACCTCACTAGGTGAATGTACTAACATCGACGGCAATGGTGACCTGCATAGAATGCACGAGCACACGAAATTTAACGTGACCAGTCTTTGCCCTTTAGCCTGCTCACTGTCAACTAATTTCAGGTGGTAATGGTCTTAGTGTTACTTCTTCTACAAAACAACTAGTGTAGTGCCCGTGCTAATGCTACGGCAACATATCAAAATTTAACATGTTTTTATGCCACTTGAACTAAGCTTATAATATCCACGTTATTATTGTCGATTCCTAAATTAATCCTTGTGATTAAGAAAACAATCTGAATCCATTATTGTTTGTACTCACAAATAAAAAAACGATCCAAACCTCCTTTCATGACTCAGAATATAACAGCAAGGCTAGATAAAACCCAACATGTAGGCTAAACATGGAGTACTCAAACTATTAATCACATACGACGATAGTTGTTCCAAGTCTTTTTTTTGGCACTAGCCAACTGTTAGTTCAATTTGAGCTGGATTTTTGCTCATTCCCAGATGAACAAGCAAACTGAAATATAATACCCTGTTTCGACAATGCTAAAGTAATTAACTATACTTAAATCTTTCGCCATCATAAGCAAAGTTTACAATTAAGGAAAAAGTCTATATAACCCCATCACCTTTGGGTAGCGGACTACTTAACCCCCAACCCCCACCCCCCGAACTATAAAACCGGTTATGTAGACTTTTTCCTACAATTAATAACCATAACAGGTTTGCCGTTTGTGACATCACGTGCGATGCACTTCTTGGTGACAAACTCACTGCAAATTCGGCGGTCCAAGGTGACCTAGGCTTGTGAAGAAGAAGTGTGAGTTGAAATACCTTATGTGCTTTCTGAAATATTTTGCATCATGATCCACCTGGCTTGTAAACAACCTCTTTGACTCAACGGGCACATAAGGAATATGGACCTTTACTTTACCTATTTTGCAGCAGAATCCTGGTGGCTCAAATTGGAATCTCATGGCCCCACATTATTGCCAGCCTCGCACTTTTTTCAAAACATGGTGTGTACGTGGCAAGTCAGCGCACACATAGTTGAATGGATCTTCCCTATTGTTTTCATCAACACCAGGCACATGTATGCGGAAAGACTCAAATTCACATTCTGTAGGGCAGAAAAAGATAAAAATTAATAAAAACAAAAACCGTATAGTAAACAAAAGTGGGCATATTATATAAGAAAGTTGATCATACCATCAACATTTAGAAACTGTCATGCTTCATCATCATCAACATTGGCATTATCAATACCCACATTTGTGTCTTCATTAGAATGAGGTTCTGCATGTTAACAGGACAACAAATTGCATCATGACAATTGACAAGTGTAATTCCCAAAGAAACACACATTGAGCCAAACATATTGGAAACAACAGTATACATTTTAAGCACCTTCATCATCAGTATCATGGTGTGCATGCTCGAACAAGGCAGTGTCATATTCTACATCACACGATCCTAGATTCCTACTATGTAGAGTTGGTATTTCTACGGGATCTTCCGCATCAGGATTGTTTTATTAGTCACGATATTAGTTGGTGTCGGCGAGTTATGCTGACTAGGTTCTCGAGGGGATGCCCCGAGAGAAGGGTTTGAGGAGAAGTCGTCGATAATCTAGAACCGAAGGTGACAAGAGACGACTTAGACAGGTTCAGGCCGCAATATGCGTAATACCCTATGTCCTGTATGGTGTATCTTGTATTGATGAGATGTTTCGAGGAGGTCCCTGTCTCTCCTTTTATATGCCGGAGGACAGGGTTACATGGAAACTGTATAGGATCAGGAGTCTTTTACAAGTTAATCTCTAATTTCCTAATACAGCTTAATCCTAACCGACTAGGACTAATCCTTGTCTTGTACGTCAAGTCTTGTACTTGGGCCGGCCCATAGGATGGCCTGCTAGGGTTGTTTAGTCCTTTAGGACTCTACACCGTCAAGCCCCCGAGCACCTTATCTCCTGAAGAACAGCGTTGTTGAAAATACAGAGTTCTTTGAGACCCGCCAGGGTTGTTTGAAACCCACAGGGTACTTTGCTTCTAAAATCACAACCATGCTGTTAAATAGGCAATGAAGTGCTCATAAATCTTTCTGAAGTTCGGATTGGTGCGCACCGAATAGGTGCGCCCAATTGGGCAGCCCCCAAGCCTCATCTATCTTCGAAGAAGAAATTCGAGGCTCTTTCGAAGTCCGAATCTGAAGAGAATCAATTTCCGAAGAAGTCCGAGTTCTTTTAGAACTCCTTTTAAATTTATCAATTGAAACAAAAAACTTTCAGAAATATATTTCCTGAAAATATTCCCGCAGCCCCCGAGCCTAAATTTGAGCGAATTCAGATATAGGATCAAGGAAGGACTAAAATTGAAAAGTACCAAAGTAACGATTCAAAAAGTCAATATAAATCGTTCGCCTCCCTTGTATCCGCACGCGCGTTAGCGAAACAGATCTAGGGTTAGCGACAGTTGCTCTATTAGCAGTCCAAAGACTGCGCAAACACCTCCGCAACCTCCTCAAACCCTAATCCCATCCACACCAAGCCTCAAGAAACCGCAATGGCCGGTGGTGAAGGATCCAGCCGAAGCAAGAGCGCAAAGAGGAAGGCCGAAGCGATGAAGGAAGTTGCAGCGATTGATGAAGCAGCGTCTGTTGGGGAAAGTCCTTGTCTGGAAGATCCAATTAGTGATTGGCCAACCAGTACACTGAAAGAGAAATACATCAAGAATCTGGAAGCTGATGGATTCATCGCAGCCAAGGAGATCAGTCGGTGGAGTAGTGCGCACGGTCATGAGTACCCCACAGAAGAAACCGAGGAACTCACGGTATGGAAAGCCTTTTACGAAGTTCGTTTTGGTATGCCAACCTGCGATTGCTTCCGCCGTGTGCTGCAGTTTTATGGAATTGAACTGTGTCATTTGAACCCCAACTCCATCCTGAATCTTTCCATATACATCCACCTGTGTGAGGCTTTCCTAGGAATAGACCCACACTTTGCCCTGTTCCGCCACCTATTCAGAGTGAAGACATCAAGTGGACCATCCCAAGTGGTTGGCAAGGCGGTGATCCAGTTTAGCCAAGGCATGAAGCCATTATATCTAGAATATGCCACCAAGGAGAGTCTGAAGGATTGGCAGAAGGAATGGTTTTATGCCTGGAACCATCAACCGCAACTACCCGGCCGCTCAGGGCAGCCTCCAGTGATGAAGCCAAACTGGAGTGAATCAGTTGGAGTGAATTAAGCAATGTAGATTCCTGAGTTATTGAACATGATCCGAGATTTAAAATCTCAAGGATTAACCGGAGCTGGCGTTTACAGATCATTTTTTATGAGGAGAATCCAACCCTACAAACAACGCTGTAACCCAGGGTACGCGTACACCGGGGATGCTGATCCATCGCGGAATGCCTCAAGAACTTTTTCTGAGAAGAGGGTCATACAACTACTCAAGAAGTACATGGTCATCAGTAATGATGATATACCAGAGATGATGGAAATTTCCAAGATTACCATGACTCCCGAGGTAAGAGTTATTCCATATATACAACACAACCAATATATCTTTGTGATTTCCCATCAAATCATTATGCTCAAACCATTGGGGCCACTTTGCAGTATGAAGCCAGGAGAGCGCTATATGTCAGCCTTCCTCCGCTGGATCCAACCAATGCAGAGGAAGCTAATGTGATAGCCCGGTGCCCAGATCCCAAAATCAGGGACCAGGTTGGTAAACGCAATCCACATTCTGATAGCTCAACTGCAACTGAGGATTCTGATGATCAGTATTCCAATATTAAGGGTCAGGATGCTGAAGAACCCCGTGCCAAGGCAGGGGCAACCTCCAAAAGAGGAGAGAGTTCAAAAAGAGCCGCAACGTCTGATCTAAGTGCTCCGGTACCCAAGAGGGCGTGGACCCTACCCAAGCCACGGGTTGGGGTCATTCCTGAGGAGAAGGAGAAGATATCCCCACAACAAAAAATGCCATCATATGTGGGGATAGCAATTGGAGAAATCGGAACCAGTCGGCCACAGCAAGTCAGTGCTGCCCACAAGCTGTTGTCAGATGATGAAATTATCCATGCCATATTCAACCCGGCCTCTCCGCCACGTACTGGAGCAAAACCAAGGATACAAGGAAACAACCTTGCAGAAGAGACAACCAGTGCCGTAAGAGAGACATCTGAAGTCATGGTGGAACCTCAAGAAGGTCCCGAGGCTGAAGACTGGCCTGCTGAAAATCCCACAGAAGAAAGGTCCAGAGTTCAAGTATCTCCTGCCCTAGTGGCAACGGACCAAGAACCAGAAGAAGAGTTCACATTGGGAGAACCAGAAATCCCGATGCGTCCAACCGTTGTGTAAGTATTCTGGAAACTTTGCTTGGTGAAAACAACTTGTAAAAAATCACCATTCTTATGGTAATGTCTTATGTGCAGAGTCGAAAAAGAATCATCAACAATAGGTGCGCCTAAGGTTACAGTGCAAGAAGAAACCCGGGTGGAGCTGCAAGCAACTCAACCTGAAGCCCCAGCTGATGCACCATCAACTACTCAGCCAAAACCCATTGATCAATCAACTGCAGAAGTTCAGGCAGACATAGAGCAGCTCGTCACTCATACTGTAGTGATAGAATCCACAACAGAGCACCATGTCGAAGCGAACAGTGAGCCCCCAAGCAACCTGGAGCCTCCAAAATCTGCGCGACTTAAAGTTGGTGAGGAAGCCGAATGCTCGAGGAGTAAAGGTCTTGAAGAAACAACTCAAGAGCAAGAAATTGAAGAGATCCCCCGAGTACCCTCGGCTGCAGAAACTGAAGAAAGGCTCAGGAACTTCCGCATCGGAAGCTACGATCCAATGTTAAATCCCAATCCACAAGCATTTGAATACGTCCTGGACGCAGAGGAGGATGAGGGGTACATCGATAGGGAACTCTATCATGCCGAGAGGGCAGTGGCGTACTTGAAGGTATGGAAAAAAACCATGTATTTGTCATCATTGTAACCATATATCTCATAATTGTATGTCGTAGGCCGTCGGTGAAGCATCAAGGCAGAAGACCGAGTATATCCGCAACATCTCCTTGATGCACGCCAAGGCAGAGCGCCTCCAAAAGGAACTGGAGCGAGAGCGCGAGGATCGCTGAACCCAGGAAGCAGGAAGTAGAAGATGCCAACATGATCCGTACCCTGTACCTGTGAACAAAGGAGCTGTCCGTAGAGAAGGACAACTTGAAGAAGAAACTGACCGCTGAGCTCAAAGGTACCCTGGTCTTGTTTATATCTTGCAATACATCACCAATACATAACTGCAATATGAACTCTGTCGTAATTGTTGGAGCAGATGCACAGCAAAAGTTATCAGCAACTGAGAGCAAGATGACGGATTGGTCGAACTTGGCCAATCATCATAAACAAATGTTGAAGACCATCTCTGCTGAATGTGACAAATTGAAGGAGCAACACAGAGTGGCTGTCCAACAACGCAAGGATGATGATACGCAGCTAATCAGATCATTGAGCAACAAAAGAAGACTGCCAAGGATCTTGAAGACGCTCGCGAAGACAACAAGCACCTTTCTCAAGAACTCGTCCAACTTCGTGCGAATCTCGTGGACAAGAAGACGCTGGACGAGAAGCTTGAACGAACAACCAGGAGGATGACGGAGCTGGAAGAAACCATGCAACAAATGAAGAAGTCGGATGAAGACCTGGCCGAAGCCTTGAAGCGAATCGCAGTACTGGAGAAGGTTGCTAATCCATTGGTGAAGGCGTTGTTCCCAGAAGACTCATCGGCTCCGCAATCCTTTTTGGACCGCGTAAAGGCTGTGCCTCGTCAATTGAAGGCGTACATCAGAAGATCCTCTGAGGCCTGCCTTGTCCATATTCTGGCGGTTGTGAAGTCCAGGTACCCTGAGGTGGATATCAGCAAGTGTGCAGAAGGCGCAGAGCCAAGCTGCACAGAAGAGACCTTCAGGGACCTGAAGAAAGAAGCCGAGCCAATTGCCAAGGCAATTGCGCAAAGCTTGAAATTATAATATGTAAACATTGAGTCATGTAATGTTGAGATATTCCTTATTGTAATGCAATGAAGCGTTTATATTCTCTCAAATGAAGAATAAACCAAGAGTTTCTAAGAACCCTTGGGTGTCTCTGTGTGGATTACCAGGACTTAGTCAAAAGTTATGTTTTCATAAATTTCGACTATTGAAAAATAACCCTGTTAAGGATCCGAGGGAACCCAGGGAGATTTCTATAGCATAGGCTATCTTTAAAATAAATGTACCCTGAAGGGAACATTGGGAACAAACTGTATGTGGTTCATTAGGCAAGAACCCAGTAAGACCCACGGAGCAGCAGCTTAAAACTGGATACGTCCGCGAGGTAGTGAAAGTGTAGGAACAAATCCGTTAACAGCCCCGAGAGAACGCGGACAGACCTCATATAATTGCTCCGAATTTGTAGCGTAAAGAAAAAACTTTCAGAGTCTCAAAAGAACCCGGATCAAATTTGAACGATGTCACGAAGACATAACAAAATTTAACATAAACAACCCCAGAAAGGGGGAACTTTATTTATGGAATTATATCTCGTTGCCGAAACAACGGTACAAAAAAGATCTCGTTGCCTAAGCAACGGTACAATGAGGGGACTACGCGTAGAATTTGCGTAGGTGTTCTATATTCCAGGGATTTGGCAAATCATCGCCATCCTCTGTTTGAAGTCTGTATGTGCCTGGCTTGAGGACTTTTGATACAATAAATGGACCATCCCAAGGCGAGGTGAGCTTTGTGTGACCAGCTGTGTTCTGGATCCGTCGTAAGACCAGATCACCAATCTGGAACGACCTTGTCTTCACATTTTTGTCATGAAATCGGTGGATACCCTGAAGGTACGCAGCATTGTGTAACAAAGCTGCCAGTCGTGCTTCCTCAGCCATATCAACCTTAATCATCCGTCATGGCTTCTTGAAATTCTTCGACGCGAGGAGTGCCATGCATGACGTCGACAGGTAGGACAGCCTCGGATCCGTATACCAGGAAGAAGGGAGATTGCCCTGTAGCCTTGCTGGGTTGAGATCGGAGGCCCCAGACAACCGGAAAGAGTTCCTTCATCCACCGGCCTTCAGCTTTCTTCAAGGTGTTCCATCCGAGCTTTAAGTCCATCAAGTAACATGCCATTGGCTCGTTCGACTTGACCATTAGCTTGTGGATGAGCAACAGAGGCATAGCACACCTCGATGCTACGATCTTCACAATAGTCCCAGAACTTGCTGCCTGTGAAGGTGGTACCTAAATCTGTAATGTTTCGATGCGGTATCCCGAAGCGTAAAATCAACTCTTGACAATCGGACTGCTTTCTCAGATGTAGGCTTGACAATCGGAAAGACTTCTATCCACTTTGAGAATTTGTCAAATGAAACAAAGCAATACTCAAAGCCTCCAGGTGCTCTGGATAGTTTCCCGATCATGTCCAGCCCCCAGCATGCGAAGAGCTAAGACGGAGGTATCAATTTGATCTTGTGCGCAGGCTGATGTGAATGATGAGCGAAATACTGACAACCCTTGCAGTGACGAACAATTTCCTCTGCATCGTGTAGAGCCGAAGGCCAATAGAACCCAGCACGAAAGGCTTTGCCCACGATGGTACGAGATGCTGCGTGATTGCCACATTCACCAGCGTGGATTTCCTGTAGGATACTGATTCCATCTTGCTGTGAGACGTATTTCATCAATGCGCCAGAGCGTGCGCCTTGTCGGTATAATGTATCCCCGATTATCACGTAGGACTTGCTGCGACGAACAACCTGCTGAGCTTCTGCTTTTTCCTTGGGAAGTTTGTCGTGCAAGATATAATCGATGATTGGTGCACTCCAAGTTGCGTCGATGAGCATAACCTCAGGGACTGAGGTATTAGCGGCGGGAAGTGTTGCTTCAGGAATAGACGGCTTAGAGAGCTCGTTGACGAATACGCCACTGGGTACCTCAGCTCGGAAAGAACCCAGTTTGGATAAGACATCTGCAGCAACATTGTAATCTCTCTCGATATGATGAAATTCAATGCCGAGAAAGTGCTTCTCCAACTTTCGAACTTCTTCACAGTATGCATCCATGTTCTCATGGTTCTGATTACAGTCTATATTGACTTGCTTGATGACCAGCATTGAATCCCCATAGACCAGTAGGCGCTTAATACTGAGGGTGATAGCCATCCTCAGCCCGTGAAGAAGAGCTTCATATTCTGCAGCGTTGTTGGAGACGGCGAATTGAATCTGCAGAACGTATTTGAGTTGATCTGCTCACGGTGAAATCAACAGCACTCCGGCATCGCCACCTTCCAACTTGAGGGAGCCGTCAAAGTACATGATCCAATGCTCGGGCTTTGTAGTGGCGACGGGAAGGTTGTGCTCAGTCCATTCAGATATGAAATCAGTAAGGACTTGAGACTTCATGGCCGTGCGAGATCGGAACTCAATACTGTAGGTTCCAAGCTCGACAGCCCACTTGGCGATATGAAGAATTTCGCTAATAGGGTATCCAGTGACCACGATGATCTTATAGGAATCGAAGTAGTGCCGCAATTTCCTGGATGTCATTAAGACAGCATATAGAATCTTTTGAACTTGGGGTACCTTGATTTGGAGTCTAAAAGGACTTCGCTTACAAAGTACACAGGCCTCTGAATCTTCTGGAGATGACCTTCCTCGTCGCGTTCAACAATAATAGCAGCACTAACGACATTGGTGGACGCTGAGATATAGAGCAGGAGATCTTCGCCCGATAGCGGTGCAGTGAGCACAGGTGGTGTAGTCAAGAAAACTTTGAGCTTGTCAAAGGCTTGTTGAGCCTCCTGTGTCCACTGGAATCTGTCCTGCTTCTTGAGGAGTTTGAAGAACTCGATTCCACGTTCTCCAAGTTTGGAGATGAAGCGGTTGAGTGTGGCCATGCAGCCTGTGAGCTTCATGACATCCTTGACAGTGCGCGGCGGCTCCATGTTCATGATTTTTGCTATCTTTTCTGGATTAGCCTCGATGCCGTGTTCGCTGACGATGAACCCGAGCAGGTTTCCTAACGGAACACCGAAGACACATTTGGCAGGATTGAGCTTCCAACGCCACCTGCGTAAGTTATCAAATGTTTCAGTGAGATCGACGATTAGGTCCTCGGGGTTTCTTGTCTTGATGACCATATCATCAACATATGCTTCGACGTTTCGGTGGAGTTGGTCTTGAAGACAACCCTGGATCGCCCGTTGATATGTGGCACCTGTATTTTTCAAACCAAAGGGCATGGTTGTATAACAATATGCGCCATATGGCGTGATAAATAAAGTTTTAATCTGATCCTCTTCTTTTAGAGATATCTGATGATATCCTGAGTAACAATCAAGGAAATAGAGAAGGGTGCACCCTACTGTGCTATCAATGACTTGATCGATGCGAGGAAGCCCGAAGGGGTCCTTTTTGCAATGTTTGTTGAGATCGGTATAATCAACGCACATTCTCCATTCAATAGAATTCTTTTTCTTTACAAGAACCGGATTAGCTAGCCAATCCGGATAAAAGACTTCTTTAATGAAGTCGGCTGCCAATAACTTAGCTAGCTCTTTCTTGATAGCTTCCCGACGCTCGGTGGCGAATCTTCGGAGTCGCTGCTTTTTAGGCTTTGCGCTCTCGTTGAGGTCCAGCTTGTGCTCGATCAACTCTCTGGGAACCCTAGGCATATCAGAAGGCTTTGTTGCGAAGATGTCTGCCTGAGCCCGTAGGAAGTTGACGAGCGCGCTTTCCTATGCTGGAGTAACGGTAGAGCCGATTACCAACGTCTTTGTTGGATCTCCTATCTGGAGATCAACTGTCTTTGTGGCGATTATGTCTACAGGCTTCATGGCTCGTACCTTCTTCTGCGTCGGGGTATCACAGTCATCATCAGTGATGGTTGCTACCAGAGGACGCAGTTCTTGTTGATCGATGGTGGATGCGGCCCTGACGGCGTACTCCACTGCTTCTTTGTCACAGATGTAGGAGCGTTTGATGTCGCCGCGAAGAAAAAGAACACCGTGAGGTCCTGGCATCTTGAGTACATGGTAGGTGTAGTGGGGGATGGCCATGAACTTGGCCAACGCTGGACGGTCGAGGATGGCGTGGTACGATGTGTCAAAGTCCGTGACCTCGAATTTGATGTACTCGGTGCAGTAATTTGATGCAGTATCGAATGTGACGGGCAAAGTAATTTGCCCGAGGGGGATTGTAGCCTTCCCGGGTACAATGCCGTAGAAGGGGGAGTCAGCTGGCTGCAACTTGCTTGTATCGAGCCCCATGTGTCTGAGGGTCTTGGCGAAGAAGAGGTTGAGACCACTCGCTCCATCAATCAGGACCTTGGTGAGTTTACTGTTGGCCACCACGGTTTCTAGGACAAGAGGATACCGCCCGGGGCAAGTGATCTCTGTCCATTGGTCTTCTCTAGACCAAGTAATTGGAGTGTCTGACCATCGTAGGGGTGTGACTACCGCTGGTTCTGCTGCGTATGCCTCGCGTATTTTTGCGATTGCGTGAGGTATCGTTGACTGCCATGCCTCCGAAGATGACATTGACAGTGTTGTTGACGTCTGGGAAACCTCTGTCTCCCTTGTCCTACTTGTCATCGCCATCACTACTCGTCTTCTTTTTCTTGTTGGGCTTGCTGAAAGTTTCTAGGAGAAGCCAACACTCTCCCATGCTATGCTTGCTATCTGGATGGTATGGGCAACGCTTTTTCAGGAGCTTGTTGAATTCCTCCTTCCTTTGTTGCGTAGTCTGAGTGGCCCGGACAGACTGGACGGTTGCGATAGTATTGTTTGGTCGCTTCCACGGATTGTTGCCATTGCGCTTGAAAGAGTCGCGCGGCTAGTCCTTGTTGTCATCCTAGTGCCCTCGCCCTGTATTGGCGGGGCGTTTGCCGTAGCGCTCTCATTCTTGGTCATCGGTGTCCATCCATTTGGCCACCAACTCGCGGAATTCTTCCAGGTCGTGAGGACGGTTGTGACCGAAGTCGCGGAAGAGGCTGCGATCGATCATCCCCTCCTGAAAGTAGTCAATGACCTCTGAGTCGGGGATGGAAACGCAGGATGCTTTGATGGCGAAGAATCGTCGGTTGTAGTTGCGTAGGGACTCATCCGACTTCTCCTTGCAGGCTTGGAGTTCGTATTTGCTGCCGGGGCGCTCGTAAGAACCTTGGTAGTTTGAGACGAAAGCCTTCTTTAGTGTGTGCCAGCTGTCAATGGAGTCTGGGCATAAGGATTCAAGCCACGTAAGCGGGCCTTGCTCCATGGCAACAGGGAAGTACAACATCTTGGAGATGTCGTCGCCTCCAGCTGCCTCGATTGCAGAAGAATATCTGCGCAGCCAGATGTTGGGGTCTTGTTTTCCATCGAAGTTGGTGATGCCTGACGGCTTGAACTTTCAAGGAAAGGAATTGATGCGAATGGCGCGTGTGTAGCATGGCAGGGCATCGGGATTGGGGATGTCATGCCTCCCCACGGAATCCGCAACATGTGATGTAGCTTGTGCCCTCCCCTCTCGGATCCGGTTGATCTGATTGCGGTCATCATTAGGAGCGACGTGAGAACGGGCCGGACGGGGTGGTTCCTTGCGAGGTATGGCGGACCACTCCGAAATTATTCCAAGTTAAGTACCCCGGGACCACTAATCAAATAGTCAGGCACTTAATCCGGAATAAGCTGGAGCGCCGTTGGATTCAACCCGATTTAACCACGTACTTTTCTCGGTCGAAACAACAGCACGCCCACACGAAGGTGAGTTCCAGAGATTACAACATTCCCCAATTTCACAAACATAAAGGGGTATCATAGAGTTATTACAAACCGAGTTTGAATTTAAATCAGAGTATCAATTCTTGCAGCGGAAATAAAGTAGTTCGTTGCAGCGGAAAATAAACTAACGACGATACAACGTAACACCATGATGAAGCCTGCCACGGTGCTACTCCTCTCGTTCCTCGGCAGAGGACGGAACCCACTCGATGTGCCATCTAGGGGGAACCTGGGTAGGCCAAGAAAGGGCATCGACTGCCACATCCAACATTGTACCTGTAATACAAGCCACAAGCAAGGCTGAGTATACTAATACTCAGCAAAGCTTACCCGTCGGGTGAGAACTACATCACCGACATCTAGACATGAGAGGCTTTTGGCTGGTGGGTTTGTTTGCCAAAAAGCAACTAAGAGTAGATCCTTGCTTTCATAGTTTTAGCATCACATTCTAGTAGATTTAACCATTCTAGATTAGCATCCTCTCTAAGCATACAAGTGGTGCAGTACAATTTAATTCATACAACAAATTCTTCAATCTCATAGTTCCACTTGTTACTCAATGCAGCAAGGCGGTCATGCAGTCTCATTAACCGCGAGAAGCGGACAGTTCGAACCGAATTTTGCTACCTGACCAGGGGAAACCCAACACACACGGATGATGCTTGCTATAAAAGGTACAAGCACCTCCCAACCTTTCCCATCGATCCACAATTCGGAACCGGGTCCACTTCCTTAGGATAAAGGTTTACTGCTTCACTCACAGTCTCATGCATATATCCACAAGTGTACGGCAGGGGAAACAAAAGTTTCCAAGGAGAGATGGCTATCGGCCCTAGCTGCTTCAATCTGGTACCGGGCTTACCGATTCCCATATATCGGCATGCATGTGGTACGTTCAAAAACTTGACACACTCAACCACACGTTTCGACCTTAAATCAATTATCATACATGGACGGGAGATCTACATCTACCATCCCGCCCGTCCATCCTTATGATTCCAACATAAGTAAAGACAAGCAACTCCTATATCTCGCGAGTGACAGGAAATCACTCGACTTGTAACGGACCTAAAGCAATGCCCTAACGATCCTTTCGTACTAGTGTTGCAAGTTAGGGTGATTGTGTACATATATAAAAGAATTTCTATTGATTATTTTGAAGTTAGGGTGCTGTTCTGGAATTTTAAACCTTTCCATGTTTTATTTTAATTATTTACCAAAAAGGTCTATTCTTTTATATAACTCAATTTCCACCTTAATTCTTTCTCATTTTTGTTTCTCAGCTTCTGTTCATCTTTTTTATCTATAAACTTTATGACAGCTACTGGAGTATAAGAGTTAGGCTCACTCCAAAATTTAGCTAAATCTGAGCTACACAGAATTTATTAAAAATAGTTCAAACTGCTGCCTGCAGAAATGAAATAAATTAATATAAAATCGAAAATACATCCAAATCAGGAAATTTTCCTACCATGGCTAGTCATGAGTGCAAGGAGGGCTCTGGCCAAGTGGTGGCTCAAAATAACCCTTGGACAGTCCTCAATAAATTTCTATCCGAAAACACATATCTATTTATTTGCTAGTTTAAACAGAGCAAAAATTAAGTTTTGCATTTTTAACATATGTGCTAACAAGTTTTTGTGCTTCTAGGGAAAAATGGTGATTTTTAGCTGCACGGATTATTTATAATAATGTTTGGACTACAAAAAGTCAGAAATCACAAATTAATTCATAACTGAAGCTACAGTCCATATTTTTAGGTCCCCTTTGGACACAAGGTGTCCAAAGTCACAGCAAACAACATATCCAAAGCTCAGCCCTAGCGAAGCTCTGAATTTGAAATGGTGCACAAGTTTCTAAATTTACAGTTTGAATTTTTGTTCAAAAATGGTTCACCAAAAGTATATACATGCTTAAATGAGATTGGAGTTTCCAATCTCACGAGTATAGGGAGTATTTTTGTGCATTTTTCTGATTTTTGTACGATTTTTGGTGGATTTTACAAGATTCGGGAAAAATAGATCTAGGTTTAAGAATCTTTTTACGCTGGAGACCCTAGAACTTTTAAAACTTCGCGAACAGGTCCCTGACTTTTACACTGGGAACCCTAGAAAAACGAAGACGATGAACATATGCCCTCGGCTCGTCGCCGGAGTTGCGTCGGCCAAACGACGGCGAGCTAGGGTCGGGGAAGTGGGGGAAAAGAACCAGTGGCTCACCACGAGTCGATTGGTGGCGGTTGGGAGGCCGGGGGAAGCTTGGAGTTCGCCGGCGACGTGCGGTGGCGGTGCGGCCGCCGCGAGCTTGATTCCGGCGAGGGTAGTGGGTCTCGTCGGGGTTGGAGGGGTCCTAGAGCACCAGTGGAACTCGGGGAAGCTGTTGGCGTGCTCGGTTGACCTCGGGGATGGCTCGGCGTAGGGTCTCGACGTGAGGGTGCTCCGGCGGCCGAAAAATGGAGATTTGGGGGAAATCTCGATTTCTCGCCGGAGAAGCGATGATAGCTCGAGAGGAGTGGGGGAAATGGGAGCTAGGGTAGTGGTCTAGCTCTGTGCGCGAGGGATTTGGGAATGGTGGAGGGACGAGGACGAATTTCACTTCGAAGCTCGGCTCGGTCCGCGCGGCGCGAGGTTGAAGACGACGGGAGCGAGCGCGAGGGAGCGAACTGGTGAAGTGCGCGAGCTAGGGGAGAGTGTGTGTGGCACGGTGGAGTGCTTGGGCACGCTAGAACGGGGTCGTGCTGCCTCGGGAGCGTGCGAGCGGAGCGACAGCGACGCGACACGCCATTGAAGCTCGCCCGAGCTCGAACAGAGCGCGCGCGATGGTTGGGCATCGAAGATCGTCGTGTGAGGGAGTGGAAGATCCTCTGCAGAGTGTCTTGGCGCGGAGCGACGAAGGAATCTGCCGCGAAGTGGCTTGCGCGACGCGCGCGCGGCCACAGCGGCGCTCTGACCGCCATGATGGCGCTCCGCGGCGCGAGGCAAAACGCGATGTCGCCCGCGACGTGATGGCTCGGGAAGGACTGGACAAGCGCGTGAGAACAACGGCCACCCGACGCCGCGGCTTGGCCAGCTCGGCGCGGCCTCCGCCGCTCGCCGGCCACGTGGCGGCCAAGCTCCGGCCAGGCGCAGAGCGCGCCAGGGCCGAGCTGGCTGCTCCGTGGAGCTCCTTTGCCCCTTTTTAATTTTCTCCAAAAATTTGAACTGAACATGAAAAAGTGTAAAAATAAAAGTTGGAGTTTGACAGGTGAGACACAACTTTCATTTTGGGGTTAACCTGAAATTTCAAATTTTTCAAGCTCAAACAACCCAATTTCAAAAAGGTGTTCAGAACTGTATTTCGAGTTTTCGAGGGGCTAAACTGCAAAATTTTCAAAAGTTCCAAACAGTGACTAGGCCTTATTTGTGATGACTAACAACTTCTATTTTTGGAGATTTTCAAGTATAGTACAAAATTCTTGAGATTTCAGTTGGGTGTCAAACAACCTTTGTTTTTGAATTTCAATTTGAATTTTGATGAATTTTTGAATCCTAACACCATTATTTCCCTTTTTGCACTTGTTTTAAGTGTACTTTTAATACTTTGACATCAGAGATGTCACAGCCTCCCCCCCTTAAAAGGAATCTCGTCCCGAGATTCGATTAAACTTAGGAGCAAGGTGGAAAACGTACCTTTGGCTTACGAAAGGATGTCGGGGAAACTCTTCTTAAGATAGTCCTCGGTTTCCCACGTGGCTTCATCTTCGGAGTGATGACTCCACTGAATTTTGTACATTTTCACTCCTTTCCTTCGTGTTTGTCTCTCTTTCTCATCGAGGATTTTAATGGGATGCTCATCATAGGAGAGATCCGGTTCAACCGAGAGTTCCTCTTGTTCAACAACTTCGGTCGGAACACGAAAACACCTCTTGAGTTGGGAAACGTGGAAAACGTCGTGCACGGCTGAGAGCTTCTCGGGAAGCTTCACACGGTAGGCTACCGGTCCACATTGTTGAGTAATTTCGTATGGGCCGATGTAGCGAGGTGCGAGTTTTCCCCTTAATCCGAATCTTTGCACACCCTTGGTCGGGGAGACCTTGAGATACACGTGGTCGCCGACTTCAAATTGAAGTGGCTTCCGCCGTTGATCAAAGTAACTCTTTTGCCGTGACTGGGCGGTTCTCAAATTTTCGCGGATGATCCTAACCTTTTCTCCCACTTCCTTTACAAGGTCAGGGCCATAGGTATACCTCTCGCCTGCCTGGGACCAACACAACGGGGTCCGACATCTTCTACCATACAAGGCTTCGAAAGGTGCCATTTTAAGACTCGCTTGGTAGCTGTTGTTATAGGAGAATTCAGCCAGAGATAAACATTTCTCCCAATTCTTCCCGTAATGGATAACACAAGCTCGAAGCATATCCTCAAGTATTTGATTTACCCTTTCCGTTTGCCCATCGGTTTGAGGGTGATATGCTGAACTATGGATCAGTTTAATGCCTAGGGATAGTTGCAATTGTTCCCAAAAGCGTGCTACGAACTGAGTACCACGATCTGAAATTATCGTCTTGGGTACCCCATGTAGACAAACGATCCGTTCCAAATAAATCTCAGCGTACCTCTTAGCGGTATAAGTGGTGTTGACCGGAATAAAATGTGCGGTCTTGGTAAGGCGGTCCACAATTACCCAAATGGAGTCATGCCCCTGAGGGGTTCTGGGAAGTCCAACAATGAAATCCATGCTTATATCTTCCCACTTCCATGAGGGAATAGGCAGAGGTTGAAGCGTGCCTGCTACCTTCAAGTGGCTGGCCTTAACCCGCTGACACGTGTCATATTCCGACACATACGTGGCAATCTCTCGCTTCATCCTAGTCCACCAAAAGTTTTGTTTCAAATCTTGGTACATTTTGGTGCTACCGGGATGGATAGAAAATTTAGAGAGATGGGCCTCATCCATAATTTTCCTTCGGAGTTCCGTGTTTTTGGGCACCACGATGCGATGTCCAAACCACATCACTCCCTGCCCATCTAGCCGGAAACACTTGTATTTTTCCTTCACCTTCTCCTTTGACAATTTCCTTTTAAGGATTTTAATCTTTGCGTCATTTAATTGGGCTTCAACAATCTGACGCAAGGTTCGTTCGACTGAAATATGGTTGAAGTACCCATGTGGAACAATCTCTAAGTTGAGCTTTGCCATTTCATGGCACAAGGTGTCAGCGTAGGACTCCACGGAAAGACAATGACAATGAGCCTTGCGGCTTAGTGCATCCGCAACCACATTTGCCTTGCCGGGGTGATAATGCACACTAAGGTCATAGTCCTTTGCTAACTCCAACCATCTTCGCTGCCTCATATTCAAATGTGCCTGAGTGAAGACATATTTGAGGCTCTTGTGGTCGGTGTATATGTTGCATGAAACACCCATCAGATAGTGTCTCCACATCTTGAGAGCATGAATAACCGCTGCTAACTCAAGATTATGCGTGGGGTAGTTTTGCTCATGAGGCCGAAGTGCTCGAGAAGCATAAGCAATGACTCGGTTCTCTTGCATGAGGACGCAACCAAGTCCGGTGCCTGAAGCATCGCAATAGACGTCATAGGGCTTGGTGCAATCGGGTTGAGCTAAAACTGGGGCTGAAGTTAAATGTTTTCTCAAAGTGTGGAAAGCTTCATCACATTTGTCATTCCACTCCAATTTGACTCCCTTCTTTAAGAGTTCGGTCATGGGTTTCGCAATCCGAGAGAAGTCCGGAATAAAACGGCGATAATAACCGGCTAAACCCAGAAAACTCCGAATCTCGTGGACAGAGGTAGGTGGTTGCCAATCCAGCACCTCTTGCACCTTGGCTGGATCCACGGATATACCATCCTTGGAAACCATGTGACCTAAGAATTTCACACTCTCTAGCCAGAATTCACACTTGGAGAACTTGGCGTAGAGCTGATGGTCTCTCAATCTTTGAAGAGCAATGCGAAGGTGCTCGGCATGCTCTTCCTCATTCTTAGAATATATAAGAATGTCGTTAATGACAACCAGCACAAACTTATCTAGTTCAGACATGAAAACCGAATTCATGAGGCACATGAAGTAGGCTGGGGCATTGGTGAGTCCAAAAGACATGACCAAGAATTCATAAAGCCCGTAACGAGTAGAAAAGGCAGTCTTTGGAATGTCACAAGGTCGGACTTTTATTTGGTGATAGCCAGAGCGAAGGTCAATCTTGGAGAACACTCTGGCGCCAGCTAGTTGGTCAAACAGGACATCAATACGGGGGAGTGGGTACTTGTTTTTAATAGTCACCGCATTGAGGGGCCGGTAATCGATACACAACCTCAAAGAATGGTCCTTTTTCTTCACAAAGATAGCGGGACATCCCCAAGGTGACACACTTGGACGTATGAAACCCTTGTCTAGCAGTTCTTGGAGTTGAATTTTTAATTCAGCCAATTCATTGGGTGGCATTCTATATGGTCTCCTTGATATAGGTGCCGTGCCAGGTTGGAGTTCAATCACAAATTCAATGTCCCTATCCGGCGGCATCCCAGGTAAGTCATCCGGAAAAACATCGGCATACTCACATACCACCGGAATGTCCTTTAGTTGCGTTTCTAACATGGTATAAGCACACGCATTGACGCAATTCCGTTGTGGCAGATATAGCACACTAGGGCCATGTGTAGGCGAGTTTATTTCAACAACTCGTTCCGCAACATCTAGCACAACCTTATGTTGGGTCATCCAATTGGCTCCCAGAACAATGTCAATCCCTTCCATACCAAACAGAATTAAATCAGTAGGAAATATTTTACTTCCCAGCCTGATTGGAACTTTTCGGGAGACTTGGTTGGATGCTATTTTACCTCCCGTGGTTGATATCACATATGATGACTGGGTATGGTAAGATTTTAACCCACATTTTGCATGAAATCTTGTGCTTATAAACTATGTGTTGCCCCGGAATCAAACAATATCACAGCAGGTTGAGTGTGGATAGGGAAGGTACCAGTCATGTCTGGGGCTCCCTCGGGTAGATCGGCCAAGGTGGTGTAGTTAAGCCTTCCTTGTCGGACCTGCACACGCTGCTCCTGTTTGCCCTTGTTCTGCGGGCAGTCCTTGATAAAGTGACTGTTACTGCCACACTTGAAGCACTGATAGCCGGCTCCAGGGCGAGCTGGCTGTTGTGCGTTCTGCCTTGGCGCCGGTTGCTGCTGCGGCGGTGGAGGGAAACGGGGCGCATTAGGCTGTGGTGGCCTAGCAACCCATCCACCTCCCTGAGGTGCCCTGGACTGTCCTTGCGGTGCAGCCGGAGGAACCAAGCGGAATCTCTGCGGCTGCGCGCTTGAGGGTCCAGCGGGAGCTTTCCTCTTCTTCTCCGCCTTGTGTACCGTGTTGGCGTCTTCTTGGGCAATAGCGAGGTTCACAAGATCGCCATATGTGGCAGCACGGGTGGTAGCCAATTGAGCTTTCAACTTGGTATTGAGGCCACGTCGGAACCTCTCCAACTTCTTCTCGTCAGAGTCGGCATGATGACCCGCATATGGGCACAGACCATTGAAGGCCTGGGCGTATTGGAGCACCGTGCGGGTACCCTGGGTCAGAGCCAGAAAATCGTTCAACTTCCGCTATACCAAGCCGGCAGGAATATGATGAGCCTTGAACGCAGTCTTGAACTCATCCCATTCAACCACATGACCCTCCTGCTGCAGGGGCAAGTAATTCTCCCACCATAGGAGAGCTGGGCCGCGGAGCTGCTGCGCCGCGAACACTACCTTGCGGTTGGAAGTGCAAGGCGTGGCCAAAATGGTGAACTTGGACTCGATGGCTCGAATCCACGTATCGGCCTCCAGGGGCTCATCGGCTCGTGAGAATATCGGCGGGTGGGTAGCCAAAAAATCCTCATATCGGGCCACTTGAGGCTGAGGGGCCCGTTGACCTCCCTGCTGTAGCATCTGCTGTTGCATCATTTGTTGCTAATGCTGCAGGTTCCGTAGGATTTCCGTTTGCGTAGCATACAACTGCTGCCACGTCGGAGGTTGCTGCGGTGGCGGAGGTGGTGGCGGCTGTTGCTGCCCCTCAGGCCCTTGCTGGTTAGCATTGGAGCCACTAGCGTCATGACCGCTGCAGGTGATTGCCATCTGCAGTAGGTACTTGTATTAGCCACATTTCATAAGCTTGCATAATAATGACAAGATAGAACGTGACAAGATACTGAAGTTTACTGCGTAAGAATGACATGTCATCACGCAGTTCGGAAGAAAAATCATATCTCCCAACAGGAAGCAAGTCAAATGCTCCAATTCGGTTAGTAGCTCGAAAATTTCACGCTCTACAACTTTCATGTTGGGCTCAGAATCAAATTCGGGCTGGAACTAAGCCGAAAAATTCAATCTTTAGCTCTCTGCGCTTGCTGTTTTACGGCAGGCCGAGCTGTAGTGTTTTGGTTGCCATTTTTATTTCGCTTAACCAATGGGGTTGAAATTTGGTGAACATTTTGTTTGACAAATTCCAAACAACTTTGTAGTTCACATCACAGCCTAGAAATAAATAGAAAACCCATCAATAATAAAAACAAGGTTAGCTGCAGAATGTTTTCTACACAGCCATTACAACCTTCATCAAGTTTTGGGATCACACAACCATACCATTAAATTACATTGTCCCAAAAGATTTAAAAGGAAGCTCAACTCCATCTAGCCTATTACAACATAAAGCCAAAATTTAGGCCTAGCGGAGGAGTAATCTTGCTACTACCACTTCTAGAAATCATCTAGGTTGTTAGCGGTAGCCTCGCTGCCCATAGGTGATGGTGGAGCTGGAAGGGGCGGCATGTCATCCTCGGTATCCATGTCAGAATCGGGGGCCTCTCCTTCCCCATGCTCTCCCTCTTGCTCAAGAAGGTGCTGAGCATCATGGGCGGCTAACATAGCATTAGCATGCTCCAAAGTACCGTGTACCTCCTCAAGTTCTTCTCTTGTTTGGGTTAGCTCATTTTGGACGTTGTTGTGCGCGATGTGGAGGTCATTCAATTGCCTCTCCAAATCAGCAATCATGGCGTCCCTGGTGCTCACCTCAATGGACAATGAGGTCCTCTCAACCCCAATGTCACGGGCACGGGCGGACATGTCCATAGCAAGGTTGAGCATCTCGCTCTGCGACCGTCCCAAAAGTGCCTGCAAGCGGTGGTAAGCTCGGATCCACCTCACCATAAGTGCAGCTGCAGCGACGGGATTCTCCGCCATCCTCAAAAGGAAGCTAAGATAGCGCCTCATCCAATGGGGATCATCTGGCTAAGTCGGTGGGAACAACCCAAGCAACTTATGCTCCACCAAATTCTGGTTCTGAGCACAAAAAGAACTAATGCCATTCAAGGCAGCTAGCTCACAAGTAGTCTCCATGTGGTGTCCATGAACTTCCACACTCCAAGTGGGGGAGTTAGGACACGGTGGGTGGCGATATACCACCAAACGCACACGAGATCGGGTCACACCACGGTCTCGGATGAGGGTTCTCTCATATTGTGGCGGGGTAGGGTAATCGAGCGCCTGCAAAACTGACCATAGAATGCTAGGGAAGCCTTCCCATCCTAGGCAATCTGAAAAGGACACATCGTTGGGGTAGCTGGCTAAGTCAGCGTGAGCGTCCATTCTGAACAAAAAGAAAAGGGCAAGGGTGAGAACCGGTTAGCGCCAAAGAAAACAAAACAGATTCTGGGCAGTGTAGTAAAAATTATGAAACTCGAATTCTACAAGCTCAAAAATTCCCAAATTTGGCCAGGACATTGTTGAAGTAATTCCAAACAAGTTTCATGTTGGAGGTTTGAGCAGAAACTGTCATTAGGATGGTGTAAAAATTCAATTTTCATCTCACTGTCCCCAGAAATTTCCAGCAGACAGGGGGTTACCATTTTAAGCATAACTCCAGTTCTACTGAACCATTTTCGTTGAAATTTCTACAGCATAAACTTCATAACTTTTATGACAACTTTCATGTTGAACACTTTTTCGTTTGACAACGTTTTCAGTTTCGAATTAAAGGTGCAAACAGACTGGTTTCAGCAGAATTTTGGGTTGTGATTTGAATTTTGACGGCGGTTTAATTGGTCACGTGTTAAGGCTCAATACCATTTCGGTGAATGCAATGCATGAGCGGCCTATTCGTTCTCACCAACACACATGCCAATAAACTTTTGGCCTACGAAGTTAGTGCCGGTGGCTAGGCAATATCCATCTCTCCCTATATTATCTAGCCGAACTTTTCTAACCGTTCAATCATACGGAATCACGGTTAGTGTACCTGCAGAAAATTCCATTCCAGAGCATATATAATCAACCTTTCGTGCCAGAACTCACGAAAGCGTCTCCATTCATTACCACCCACTATAGAGGTGGCACCCGAACGTTTAACATTGAACGGGCAATGTTCATATGTCACCAAGGCAACATATTGACAATTTCATACGCTCATGAAATAGCGTATTGACTTTGTGCCGCCATCATATTTGCATATGATGCTGTGGTACGCTACAGCAATCGCCGTACCTTGCGCCCACCATCCTATTCTATTTTCATACGCCATCACAGCGTATTGACTATGTGCCGCCACTATATTTTCATATAGTGCCGTGGTACGTTACAGCAATCGCCGTACCTTGCGCCCACCATTGCGTAAAGTAAATGACAGAATGAAATGTGCTGGAAGTTAGTATAATATATTATTTGCCACCTATCATATCGTGATCCCTTAACCCACATAGGCATCACGCGCTAGGTAACATCCTTAGCGGTCCTAAGAATAACCTTCCATCGCGAGGCGCGGCAGGAAGTACGAGTTGGCAAGTTTTATTTCAAAAATATTTATTTAAGGTTTGTTGCTCTCTCCGATGCGCTGTTTCGGCTCTGATACCAGCTATGGCGGACCACTCCGAAATTATTCCAAGTTAAGTACCCCGGGACCACTAATCAAATAGTCAGGCACTTAATCCGGAATAAGCTGGAGCGCCGTTGGATTCAACCCGATTTAACCACGTACTTTTCTCGGTCGAAACAACAGCACGCCCACACGAAGGTGAGTTCCAGAGATTACAACATTCCCCAATTTCACAAACATAAAGGGGTATCATAGAGTTATTACAAACCGAGTTTGAATTTAAATCAGAGTATCAAATTCTTGCAGCGGAAATAAAGTAGTTCGTTGCAGCGGAAAATAAACTAACGACGATACAACGTAACACCATGATGAAGCCTGCCACGGTGCTACTCCTCTCGTTCCTCGGCAGAGGACGGAACCCACTCGATGTGCCATCTAGGGGGAACCTGGGTAGGCCAAGAAAGGGCATCGACTGCCACATCCAACATTGTACCTGTAATACAAGCCACAAGCAAGGCTGAGTATACTAATACTCAGCAAGGCTTACCCGTCGGGTGAGAACTACATCACCGACATCTAGACATGAGAGGCTTTTGGCTGGTGGGTTTGTTTGCCAAAAAGCAACTAAGAGTAGATCCTTGCTTTCATAGTTTTAGCATCACATTCTAGTAGATTTAACCATTCTAGATTAGCATCCTCTCTAAGCATACAAGTGGTGCAGTACAATTTAATTCATACAACAAATTCTTCAATCTCATAGTTCCACTTGTTACTCAATGCAGCAAGGCGGTCAAGCAGTCTCATTAACCGCGAGAAGCGGACAGTTCGAACCGAATTTTGCTACCTGGCCAGGGGAAACCCAACACACACGGATGATGCTTGCTATAAAAGGTACAAGCACCTCCCAAACTTTCCCATCGATCCACAATTCGGAACCGGGTCCACTTCCTTAGGATAAAGGTTTACTGCTTCACTCACAGTCTCACGCATATATCCACAAGTGTACGGCAGGGGAAACAAAAGTTTCCAAGGAGAGATGGCTATCGGCCCTAGCTGCTTCACTCTGGTACCGGGCTTACCGATTCCCATATATCGGCATGCATGTGGTACGTTCAAAAACTTGACACACTCAACCACACGTTTCGACCTTAAATCAATTATCAAACGTTTCAGTGAGATCGACGATTAGATCCTCGGGGTTTCTTGTCTTGATGACCATATCATCAACATATGCTTCGACGTTTCGGTGGAGTTGGTCTTAAAGACAACCCTGGATCGCCCGTTGATATGTGGCACCTGTATTTTTCAAACCAAAGGGCATGGTTGTATAACAATATGCGCCATATGGCGTGATAAATGAAGTTTTAATCTGATCCTCTTCTTTTAGAGATATCTGATGATATCCTGAGTAACAATCGAGGAAATAGAGAAGGGTGCACCCTACTGTGCTATCAATGACTTGATCGATGCGAGGAAGCCCGAAGGGGTCCTTTTTGCAATGTTTGTTGAGATCGGTATAATCAACGCACATTCTCCATTCAATAGAATTCTTTTTCTTTACAAGAACCAGATTAGCTAGCCAATCCGGATAAAAGACTTCTTTAATGAAGTCGGCTGCTAATAACTTAGCTAGCTCTTTCTTGATAGCTTCCCGACGCTCGGTGGCGAATCTTCGGAGTCGCTGCTTTTTAGGCTTTGCGTTCTCGTTGAGGTCCAGCTTGTGCTCGATCAACTCTCTGGGAACCCTAGGCATATCAGAAGGCTTTGTTGCGAAGATGTCTGCCTGAGCCCGTAGGAAGTTGACGAGCGCGCTTTCCTATGCTGGAGTAAGGGTAGAGCCGATTACCGCCGTCTTCGTTGGATCTCCTATCTGGAGATCAACTGTCTTTGTGGCGATTTTGTCTACAGGCTTCATGGCACGTACCTTCTTCTGCGTCGGGGTATCACAGTCATCATCAGTGATGGTTGCTACCAGAGGACGCAGTTCTTGTTGATCGATGGTGGATGCGGCCCTGACGGCGTACTCCACTGCTTCTTTGTCACAGACGTAGGAGCGTTTGATGTCGCCGCGAAGGGAAAGAACACCGTGAGGTCCTGGCATCTTGAGTACAAGCTAGGTGTAGTGGGGGATGGCCATGAACTTGGCCAACGCTGGACGGTCGAGGATGGCGTGGTACGATGTGTCAAAGTCCGTGACCTCGAATTTGATGTACTCGGTGCAGTAATTTGATGCAGTACCGAATGTGACGGGCAAAGTAATTTGCACGAGGGGGATTGTAGCCTTCCCGGGTACAATGTCGTAGAAGGGGGAGTCAGCTGGCTGCTACTTGCTTGTATCGAGCCCCATGTGTCTGAGGGTCTTGGCGAAGAAGAGGTTGAGACCACTGGCTCCATCAATCAGGACCTTGGTGAGTTTACTGTTGGCCACCACGGTTTCTAGGACAAGAGGATACCGCCCGGGGCAAGTGATCTCTGTCCATTGGTCTTCTCTGGACCAAGTAATTGGAGTGTCTGACCATCGCAGGGGTGTGACTACCGCTGGTTCTGCTGCGTATGCCTCGCGTCGTGCATTTTTGCGATTGCGTGAGGTATCGCTGACTGCCATGCCTCCGAAGATGACATTGACAGTGTTGTTGACGTCTGGGAACCTCTGTCTCCCTTGTCCTACTTGTCATCGCCATCACTACTCGTCTTCTTTTTCTTGTTGGGCTTGCTGAAAGTTTCTAGGAGAAGCCAACACTCTCCCATGCTATGCTTGCTATCTGGATGGTATGGGCAACGCTTTTTCAGGAGCTTGTTGAATTCCTCCTTCCTTTGTTGCGTAGTCTGAGCGGCCCGGACAGACTGGACGGTTGCGATAGTATTGTTTGGTCGCTTCCACGGATTGTTGCCATTGCGCTTGAAAGAGTCGCGCGGCTAGTCCTTGTTGTCATCCTAGTGCCCTCGTCCTGTATTGGCGGGGCGTTTGCCGTAGCGCTCTCATTCTTGGTCATCGGTGTCCATCCATTTGGCCACCAACTCGTGGAATTCTTCCAGGTCGTGAGGACGGTTGTGACCGAAGTCGCGGAAGAGGCTGCGATCGATCATCCCCTCCTGAAAGTAGTCAATGACCTCTGAGTCGGGGATGGAAACGCAGGATGCTTTGATGGCGAAGAATCGTCGGTTGTAGTTGCGCAGGGACTCATCCGACTTCTCCTTGCAGGCTCGGAGTTCGTATTTGCTGCCGGGGCGCTCGTAAGAACCCTGGTAGTTTGAGACGAAAGCCTTCTTTAGTGCGTACCAGCTGTCAATGGAGTCTGGGCATAAGGATTCAAGCCACGTAAGCGGGCCTTGCTCCATGGCAACAGGGAAGTACAACATCTTGGAGATGTCGTCGCCTCCTGCTGCCTCGATTGCTGAAGAATATCTGCGCAGCCAGATGTTGGGGTCTTGTTTTCCATCGAAGTTGGTGATGCCTGACGGCTTGAACTTTCAAGGAAAGGAATTGATGCGAACGGCGCGTGTGTAGCATGGCAGGGCATCGGGATTGGGGATGTTATGCCTCCCCACGGAATCCGCAACATGTGATGTAGCTTGTGCCCTCCCCTCTCGGATCCGGTTGATCTGATTGCGGTCATCATTAGGAGCGACGTGAGAACGGGCCGGACGGGGTGGTTCCTTGCGAGGTATGGCGGACCACTCCGAAATTATTCCAATTTAAGTACCCCGGGACCACTAATCAAGTAGTCAGGCACTTAATCCGGAATAAGCTGGAGCGCCGTCGGATTAAACCCGATTTAACCACGTACTTTTCTCGATCGAAACAACAGCACGCCCACACGAAGGTGAGTTCCAGAGATTACAACATTCCCCAATTTCACAAACATAAAGGGGTATCATAGAGTTATTACAAACCGAGTTTGAATTTAAATCAGAGTATCAAATTCTTGCAGCGGAAATAAAGTAGTTCGTTGCAGCGGAAAATAAACTAACGACGATACAACGTAACACCATGATGAAGCCTGCCACGGTGCTACTCCTCTCGTTCCTCGGCAGAGGACGGAACCCATTCGATGTGCCATCCAGGGGGAACCTGGGTAGGCCAAGAAAGGGCATCGACTGCCACATCCAACATTGTACCTGTAATACAAGCCACAAGCAAGGTTGAGTATACTAATACTCAGCAAAGCTTACCCGTCGGGTGAGAACTACATCACCGACATCTAGACATGAGAGGCTTTTGGCTGGTGGGTTTGTTTGCCAAAAAGCAACTAAGAGTAGATCCTTGCTTTCATAGTTTTAGCATCACATTCTAGTTTTAACCATTCTAGATTAGCATCCTCTCTAAGCATGCAAGTGGTGCAGTACAATTTAATTCATACAACAAATTCTTCAATCTCATAGTTCCACTTGTTACTCAATGCAGCAAGGCGGTCAAGCAGTCTCATTAACCGCGAGAAGCGGACAGTTCGAACCGAATTTTGCTACCTGGCCAGGGGAAACCCAACACACACGGATGATGCTTGCTATAAAAGGTACAAGCACCTCCCAACCTTTCCCATCGATCCACAATTCGGAACCGGGTCCACTTCCTTAGGATAAAGGTTTACTGCTTCACTCACAGTCTCACGCATATATCCACAAGTGTACGGCAGGGGAAACAAAAGTTTCCAAGGAGAGATGGCTATCGGCCCTAGCTGCTTCAATCTGGTACCTGGCTTACCGATTCCCATATATCGGCATGCATGTGGTACGTTCAAAAACTTGACACACTCAACCACACGTTTCGACCTTAAATCATTATCATACACGGACGGGAGATCTACATCTACCATCCCGCCCGTCCATCCTTATGATTCCAACATAAGTAAAGACAAGCAACTCCTATGTCTCGCGAGTGACAGGAAATCACTCGACTTGTAACGGACCTAAAGCAATGCCCTAACGATCCTTTCATACTAGTGTTGCAAGTCATAGGTACTAGAAATGTGCAGCTAAGGTATTCAATCAACTCCTTGAAACGTAAATGCACAAGCATAGGGAATTCATAGATGCATAAATTTTAAAGGTTAGGTCATGCTCTGGGGCTTGCCTTCTTGCTCTAGCTGGGGGTTAGCCTCCGGGTTGATTGTTCCTTCGCCGGCACCGTTCTCCGGGGTGCCTTCTCCGTCGGCGGGGATGAGATGGTAGAAGCCGTCCGGAATAGCGCCTTCTACATGAGATGCATAACTTTATAGTGGCTGCCTATTGATTCCAAAACTAAGGCCTTGAAGGCCATATTCACCTAGACATACTAAAGTACTACTTTCTCCTTCACAAAATTAGAGGAGGGGCGTGAAAAATTTTTACGCATCTTTGATGGTGATTGTGTACATATATAAAAGAATTTCTATTTATTATTTTGAAGTTAGGGTGTTGTTCTGGAATTTTAAACCTTTCCATGTTTTATTTTAATTATTTACCAAAAAGGTCTATTCTTTTATATAACTCAATTTCCACCTTAATTCTTTCTCATTTTTGTTTCTCAGTTTCTGTTCATCCTTTTTATCTATAAACTTTATGAAAGCTACTGGAGTATAAGAGTTAGGCTCACTCCAAAATTTAGCTAAATCTGAGCTACACAGAATTTATTAAAAATAGTTCAAACTGCTGCCTGTAGAAATGAAATAAATTCATATAAAATCGAAAATACATCCAAATCAGGAAATTTTCCTACCATAGCTAGTCATGAGTGCAAGGAGGGCTCTGGCCAAGTGGTGGCTCAAAATAACTCTTGGACAGTCCTCAATAAATTTCTATCCGAAAACACATATCTATTTATTTGCTAGTTTAAACAGAGCAAAAATTAAGTTTTGCATTTTTAACAGATCTGCTAACAAGTTTTTAGGCTTCTGCAGAAAAATGGTGATTTTTAGCCGCATGTATTATTTTTAATAATTTCTGGACTACAAAAAGTTAGAAATCACAAATTAATACATAACTGAAGCTACAGTCCATATTTTTAGGTCCCCTTTGGGCACAAGGTGTCCAAAGTCACTGCAAATAACATATCGAAAGCTCAGCCCTAGAGAAGCCCTGGATTTGAAATGGTGCACAAGTTTCTAACTTTACAGTTTGACTTTTAATTCAAAAATGGTTCACCAAAAGTATATACATGCTTAAATGAGATTGGAGTTTACAATCTCACGAGTCCAGGGAGTATTTTTGTGCATTTTTCCGATTTTTGTACGATTTTTGGTGGATTTTACAAGATTCGGGAAAAATAGATCTAGGTTTAAGAATCTTTTTACGCTGGAGACCCTAGAACTTTTAAAACTTCGCGAACAGGTCCCTAACTTTTACACTGGGAACCCTGGAAAAACGAAGACGATGAACATATGCCCTCGGCTCGTCGCCGGAGTTGCGCCGGCCAAACGACGGCGAGCTAGGGTCGGGGAAGTGGGGGAAAAGAACCAGTGGCTCACCACGAGTCGATTGATTGGTGGCGGTTGGGAGGCCGGGGGAAGCTTGGAGTTAGCCGGCGATGTGCGGTGGCGGTGCGGCCGCCGCGGGCTTGATTCCGGCGAGGGTAGTGGGTCTCGTCGGGGTTGGAGGGGTCCTAGAGCACCAGTGGAACTCGGGGAAGCTGTTGGCGTGCTCGGTTGACCTCGGGGATGGCTCGGCGTAGGGTCTCGACGTGAGGGTGCTCCGGCGGCCGAAAAATGGAGATTTGGGGAAAATCTCGATTTCTCGCCGGAGAAGCGATGATAGCTCGAGAGGAGTGGGGGAAATGGGAGCTAGGGTAGTGGTCTAGCTCTGTGCGCGAGGGATTTGGGAATGGTGGAGGGACGAGGACGAATTTCACTTCGAACCTCGGCTCGGTCCGCGCGGCGCGAGGTTGAAGACGACGGGAGCGAGCGCGAGGGAGCGAACTGGTGAAGTGTGCGAGCTAGGGGAGAGTGTGTGTGGCTCGGTGGAGTGCTTGGGCACGCTAGAGCGGGGTCGTGCTGCCTCGGGAGCGTGCGAGCGGAGCGACAGCGACGCGACGCGCCATTGAAGCTCGCCCGAGCTCGAACAGAGCGCGCGCGATGGTTGGGCGTCGAAGATCGTCGTGTGAGGGAGTGGAAGATCCTCTGCAGAGCGTCTTGGCGCGGAGCGACGAAGGAATCTGCCGCGAAGCGGCTTGCGCAACACGCGCGCGGCCACGGCGGCGCTCTGACCGCCATGATGGCGCTCCGCGGCGCGAGGCAAAACGCGATGTCGCCCGCGACGTGATGGCTCGGGAAGGACTGGACAAGCGCGTGAGGACAACGGCCACCCGACGCCGCGGCTTGGCCAGCTCGGCACGGCCTCCGCCGCTCGCCGGCCACGTGGCGGCCAAGCTCTGGCCAGGCGCAGAGCACGCCAGGGCCGAACTGGCTGCTCCGTGGAGCTCCTTTGCCCCTTTTTAATTTTCTCCAAAAATTTGAACTGAATATGAAAAAGTGTAAAAATAAAAGTTGGACTTTGAGAGGTTGGACACAACTTTCATTTTGGGGTGAACCTGAAATTTCAAATTTTTCAAGCTCAAACAACCCAATTTCAAAAAGGTGTTCAGAACTGTATTTCGAGTTTTCAAGGGGCTAAACTGCAAAATTTTCAAAAGTTCCAAACAGTGACTAGGCCTTATTTGTGATGACTAACAACTTTTATTTTTGGAGATTTTCAAGTATAGTACAAAATTCTTGAGATTTCAGTTGGGTGTCAAACAACCTTTGTTTTTGAATTTCAATTTGAATTTTGATGAATTTTTGAATCCTAACACCATTATTTCCCTTTTTGCACTTGTTTTAAGTGTACTTTTAATACTTCGACATTAGAGATGTCACACGAGGCCTGTCTGTACCCTTCGTCTTTGCGACGGAGCTACCATAGTGGCTACTCTGTCGCTTTGCTGGGGGTATTCGGTGGTGGGAGGAACTCTTGCTCTTTGAAGCGGAGAGGCTTCCCTCCAGGCGATCGACCATAACTGCTGCGGCTTCAAGTCGAGCTTTGGCGAGGTCGATGTCGGGGGTAGCCTGAAATCCTTCAAAGACGCTAACAGCAAACATGATGTTGGCCGTAGGTGATTTGAAGATTCCTTCTTTGTCAAACTCCCCGGTGAGATTCTTCATCTTGATGTGGCGACGCCTGAGGGCACGGTTGCGGTTGCGCTCGATACGGAGTTCTCGGTCTGCATCCGTTTCTCCGTCGACTGTTGGAGCATCGTCGGAGACGGCTTCGTCGTTGCTGTATTCGCGAAGGGTCGCACAGAACTGGCGGTCGGGGTTGATGAGCTCGGCTTGTTCGTCGTCAGGGACGATAAAGAGTTCTCTGCCTTCCTGGAAGGGAAGCAGAGGGGAAGTACCCAGTACTTTGAAGGTGTCCTCGGCCGCTTGGAGGGCCAGGACGGGATCCATGTCAGGCCAATGAACGATAACCCCCGAGGGAGTCATGGTCATGACAAGATCTAGGTTGACCTGGTGAGTTTGGGGAAGCTTCTTCCTCAGATGGGTTTGGTAGATCGCGGCTGAATTTGTCAACCCGAAGGGGAACTGAGGGGCGCGCGAGCTACGTGATAAAGTCTTCACCCCACGGGGATTTAGGGGAGCCCATGGGGTTGTTGTCACGGTCCTGATTGTAGAACCCTGGTAGAAGGCAGAAGTGATCTGAAGTCCTGCAGGGAGTCGTGGACGCGTGGCTCGAACCTGCTGCCTGACAGGAGCAGGGTTGGTGTTGTTGTTTGCCCGAGCTTGAGTTTGCTTCGGGCACCATGTACTCCTCCGAGTAGGATACGATCCGAAGATCGTGTCGGAATTTGGAGTTTTCCGTGATCCTCGCGACATGACCTGCGCGGGTGGCGGAGCTGACGTAGCCGTCTCACCGCGTAGTTCGCGTCGGAGCTTGCCGTCCTGGTTTGCGAAGCAAAGCCAGGAACCGAAGATGAAGGTCGCGCCCTCCTCGAACTTGGTGACGATGGAGGCGCTGAAGGATGCCATCGATTCTTTAGCAAGTTCTCGATGAGTAGATCCCCACGGACGGCGCCAAAGTGTCGGCGAGTTATGCTGACTAGGTGAAGGATCTAGGCTCCTAGCATTGTGCTATGGTGAGTTTTGGTGATTAATGACAACCGGATGTACGGGACTAACTATTTCCATGAGATGGTGTGGTAGGTTGAGTTCTGGCATCAAGATGAAAAGGTTGATACTTCATTGGCTGAGGATCAACAATTTGAGGATGTAAATGTATTGAACATCATGAGTGGATGAATATCAAAAGGAAGAATATGATAATGTGGAGATCAACAACCATGGTGGAAACATATGTTGAGTTAGTGATCAATAACCATGGTGGAAGAACTTGATAAGTTGGTGGTCAACAACTATGTTAGAAGAACATAAGAAATGAACATCACGAGTTGATGAAGATCAGAAGAAAGAATATGATAAGATGGTGATCAACAACATAAAGAGGAAGAACCTGGGATGTCGATGATAAATAATCACTGAAGAATATGTTGAATTAACGATCAACATGATGATCCAAAATGAGAAGTGAATATATTGATGATGCATGATACAAAATGGTTTTGTATGGCAAGATGGTGAAGGATAAGCAAGGCTCGGCTGCGATGGACCATGCAAGGGTGAAGGGCAAGCAAAGGGCTTGGCGCCGATGGACCAAGGCAATGGTGAAGGGCGAGTAAAGGCTTAGGCCGATGGACCATGAGAGGCCGTATAAAGCTACGGATGATCCGTGTCAATTTTATGAAGAATGAAGGAATATATTGAGTCAAAGCGAACGATATACTTCATATGGTGAAGGACTTTACATTGCTTTGAGGAATAGAAATGATATTTCCATCATGTGTTGATGAGTGTCATCAAATGAGAAGATGGAAACAATGTGGTGATAATATCAAGAATATTGGTAAAAATACAAAGAATGGATTTCATATGTTGATGAATATCAAGTACCTTGAAGAAATGATGGTGATGGATATTCTATGCATATGAGCATCAAGAAAGACCCAATGCAAAATAGATTTATGCAAGGCAAAGGTATGAAAAGTAGGGCATTTCTTATTGCCGGTCTTGGTGATTAGTGAAGAAAAGACCGGATTGATAAGATAGAATGCCATAATATTAAGAGGGGTCTTGATGGTGCTTGAGTCTTTGCTAGGTGTTGAAAAGCTCAATCTTGCATATGCATACTAACCTTGGCAAGGAAACGCTAGTTTGCAAAAGTTGCTTAACCGATGGTTGATGATAATGGTTGTGGTGGATCTTGGATTGTAATACTGCTTTGATCCAAAGTGTTTTGAGTAAAGAATTCAGTTGGCATGTGTGCTCCTCTGAATAAGCTTTCCATAGAGTCCAAGATCACCTAATTTGGACATCGGGGTCAAAAGTTATGAGCGTTTAACTGAGTGTCGGTTCTGCTGAAATTTGACCTGCGGACAGTCCGCCACTGAGGGGCGGACGGTCCGCCTTTATCACTTCCGACTGGTCCGTTCGGACAACCGTTCTGTGTAAAAATTGCGTGAAGGGCGGACCGTCCGGGCCTTGTGAGGCGGACGGTCCGCGAAACCTCTAACGGTCGACTCCGAGGAGCGTTTCTTGACTATATAGCCGTTGGCTTTGAAATGGCGGACTGTCCGGCCTTGTGAGGCGGACGGTCCGCGAAAACAGAGCGTTTCGGGCTGTTTAAACATAACGGCTAGTTTTGGAGGAGTGGGCTATATATACCCGATGTGTTGCGGGTTTGAGAAGGCCTAAGGGTCCATTTGAGCATTCTTGAGCTAGAGAAAGTCCTCCCCACTAGTTTGTGCATGTGTTGCACATAAGAGAGGGTGAGAGGCAAAGATTTGAGTGCATTTGCATATGTGATTGAGCTTTAGGCACTCGGTGAAGGGTCAAGTGAGTCTTGGCTTGTTACTCTTGGTGTTTGCCGGTACCTAGACGGCTTGGAGGTGCTGTGGGCCGGTGATCTTCTCAAGTGAAGCTTGTGAGAAGGCCCGGTGTGATTGTGAGAGGTTCTTGTGCTTTGCCTCGCCGGAGCGGTGAAAAGCAACTCTAGTGGAATCGAGGTGTGGAGAGGTTCATTGATTCCAAGCCGGCTTATAGACCAAGTGGATTTTTGGTAGAGGAGCGGTTGGAGCTTTGAATCCACCTCAACGTGGATTACGGGTGACCGGCAAGTCACCGAGACCACGAGAATAATTTGGTGTCTCCATTGTGGTTTGCTTTCTTGAGCTCATTTACTTTGTGCAATTTATATTCAAGCAAGTTTATATTCTTAGAAATATTTGTTGCGTGATTGTCACCCTAAGATTGTAAAACTTGATCTAGACATAGGGTGTTGGTGCACATAGTTGATAATTATTTTTTCGGGGTGTAGTTGTGTTTTAACCGATTGTTTTAATTCCGCATATTTATCGGTTAAGTGTTGCTAGAATTTTTTAGAACCAACTATTCACCCCCCCCCTCTAGTCGGCCTCCTCGATCCTACACTAGGTTCTCGAGGGGATGCCCCGAGAGAAGGGTTTGAGGAGAAGTCGTCGAGAATCTAGAACCGAAGGTGACAAGAGACGATTGGTGACAAGAGACGATTTAGATAGGTTTAGGCCGCAATATGCGTAATACCCTACGTCTTGTATGGTGTATCTTGTATTGATGAGATGTTTCGAAGGGGTCCCTGTCTCTCATATATGCCGGAGGACAGGGTTACATGGAAACCGTATAGGATCAGGAGTCTTTTACAAGTTAATCTCTAATTTCCTAATACAGCTTAATCCTAACCGACTAGGACTAATTCTTGTCTTGTACGTCAAGTCTTGTATTTGGGTCGGCCCATAGGATGGCCTGCTAGGGTTGTTTAGTCTTTTAGGACTCTACGCCGTCAGTTGGAAAGTCATGTTCGCATATGTTGGTACGTATGAAAATGTTTTATTATTGTTTACCTATGTAAATATTAAATTCTGGGGATGAATCGATAGCTACACTTGTTGGCATGTTCGTGAAATTCATATTCTGGTTCCCTATTCTGACCTTCTTGTAGTCCCTGACATGTTGTAGTAATTGTTCTTTGTTGCCCTCTTCCATACTAATACATCTACCTCGTTTTTTTAGCATATTGTCACGACTTGAACTAACACCCGACTTCGAATATGGGGCGTAGCTATCATTTCTGTGTAGCCACTCAGTGGGTTGAATTTTATCTGAAATATGAATTCCTTCACCTGTTAGACATGACCGTTGAGCTCCATACGTTTGTTCAACTAAAGGGCTGATCGTCCCATTGGGCGATTCTTGTGTGGTAACGCCTGACAGCCACTGAGATTCCTGCAAAATAAGTTGAGAATCATGTCATCCGAGAAGGGTGTGTTGTAGAAGTGATGCACAAGTTCTAAGAGTAACATATAGTGGCCAGATTTGTCATGGTCGTTGCTATGTGACCTGCCTGGGATAGCACAGAGGACCCAATACTATTAAAAAAATCTCCGAGTGCAGGTGTTGATGATTCAGCGTTACACCTTGCCCTGTACTCGCGTGCTTTTTTATTTCTCTCTTCTCTTTGTTCAATGGTTTCCTTTCTTCTTGCACGATATTCTCGTTGTTTCATGTTTCTCTCTTGTCTCTTGTGCTCCTCATCCGTAAAAGTCGATGGTCCTGCATCAACGTCACATATTATAGTTCGTGAATGTTGGAAACATGGAAGCACCGGAAAATTTTGGAAGCGGTAAAAAATCAACAGTGTACCTCTATTGATGGTGTTTGAGATATCTGTGAAAGGAATTTGTCGCCCTCCATTAGACTCCATTGAATGTTGATGTAACGCACTGGAGTGACCTTCAATCTTTGTTGCCCGCGACTATGAGGCCACATAAGGCATTAGCAGGACGTCCGCAAGCAGGCCGGAGAAGACGGCAGGCCCTTCTAGGGCAGCCTGGAGGCGACGACAGGCCGTAGTAGGGCACTCTTGAGACGGCCTGGGAGTCGTCTAGGACGTGGTCGCGCTGCGTCCAGGACGTGACCGCGCAGGGAGGTGCGGCTTGGGCGTCATCCAGGATGTGGCCGCGCGCCAGCGTCCAGGACGTGGTTGGGCAGGGAGGTGTGCGGTGGCTTCGACCTAGCTAGGAGGCGGCATTTAGGGCGAGTCCGCTAGCAGGCCGGCCTGAGCAGGGAGGTGTGCGGCGGCGGTGGCTGAGCAGGGATCTGTGCGGTGGCCGTGGATGATCGAGGAGCTGGGCGAGGGCAGGAACGAGAGTGCTTAGGGGCACTGTTTTCATCGGAGAAGGTTACAGCGCCAGGAGCCGTCCGTGCGTGGGGCTGCCGCACTCGTTGCGGGGAAGGGTGGAGTCCGTACGGTGGGAGGATGAGTGATGATGAGAGTGACGAGGGATTAGATTAGATCTGGAGGTGTTTTTTATACACAACCTTGGTGATTTTAGGAAAGTTTATGACTGTTGGAGGCATAAATTTGTGTGGATTTAGAAAAGAGTTGAAGTGGCACTTTAAGGGTGGAGATGGAGATAGAGATGATGGGAGAAACAAGACATCTTACATGCATCGACTGCTCTCTCCTCTTGGATGGTGTCAGGCCACATGCGGGCGCTAGCCCGACATGATTGTTTTTTCTTTTACTAACAAAGACGCAGGCACGTGTTTAAAAACAAATCTAGTAAAATAAGTTATAATCACGCACGAGCCAAAGATTTTACCTCGTACACACATCACCTAAATGGATTGAATTTTGATGCTAGGAAAAAATAACCTTATTGCCCATATTTAAGCTTTCTTAGGTGGCTTAACTCCACATCATGAAACCTACAATTTTTCATGGTCATTTTTTTTATAAAATACAACACGATGGAGTATAGCAACCGAACACTATGCCTTTTCCTCTTAAAAAAACATAGTGCCTTTTCTCGCTCACATTTTTTTAATACTTTTTCTAGTCATCCCCTCTCCTCAATCCTACTAGTGACGCGTGGGATCCACGTGTCAGTCATCTTCAACCTCTTTCTTGGGGAGAGGAAAGCGAGCATCAGGAGGCCGCCCGGCGTAAATGTGGTCGTGTTGTCGAGGGCGATGCCCACTGTGGCGGACCACTCCGAAATTATTCCAAGTTAAGTACCTTGGGACCACTAATCACGTAGTCAGGCACTTAATCCGGAATAAGCTGGAGCGCCGTCGGATTAAACCCGATTAAACCACGTACTTTTCTCGATCGAAACAACAGCACGCCCACACGAAGGTGAGTTCCAGAGATTACAACATTCCATAAATTAACTTACACACATAGGTATCACAAGTTATTACAAACCGAGATCAAATTGAAATCAGAGTACAAGTCTTGCAGCGGAATAAAAGTTCATAACAATGAATTTAGATGTCCATTGCAGCGGAAGTAAAACAATCTAACGACGATACAAGTAACTCCGTGCTGAAGCCTGCCACGAAGCTACTCCTCCCGATCCTCGCCAGAGGACGGGACCCATTCGATGTGCCAGCCAGGTGGAACCTGGACGGGCCAAGTCATAGCATCCACATCCAAAGTTATACCTGTAAAAATATTGCCACAAGCAAGGCTGAGTATACTAATACTCAGCAAGGCTTACCCGTCGGGTGAAAACTACATCACCGACATCTAGACATGAGAGGCTTTTGGCTGGTGGGTTTGTTTGCTAAAAAGCAACTAAAGGTAGATCCTTGCTTTCAAGTTTTAGCATCATATTCTAGTACATTTAACCATTCTAGATTAGCATCCTCTCTAAGCATACAAGTGGTGCAATACAATTTAATTCATAGAACAAGTTTATAAATCTCAAAGTTTCACTTGTTACTCAATGTAGCCAGGCGGTCAAGCAGTCTCATTAACCGCGAGAAGCGGACAGTTCGAACCGAATTTTTGCTACCTGGCCAGGGGAAACCCAACACACACGGATACTCTGCTTGCTATAAAAGGTACAAGCATTTCCCAACCTTTCCCATCGATCCACAATTCGGAACCGGGTCCATTTCCTTAGGATAAAGGTTTACTGCTTCACTCACAGTCTCACGCATATATCCACAAGTGTACGGCAGGGGAAAACAAAGTTTCCAAGGAGAGATGGCTATCGGCCCTAGCTGCTTCAATCTGGTACCGGGCTTACCGATCCCCATACATCGGCATGCATGTGGTACGTTCAAAAACTTGACACACTCAACCACACATTTCGACCTTAATCAATTATCATACACGGACGGGAGATCTACATCTATCATCCCGCCCGTCAATCCTTATGATTCCAACATAAGAAAAGACAAGCAATTCCTATGTCTCGCGAGTGACAGGAAATCACTCGACTTGTAACGGACCTAAAGCAATGCCCTATCGATCCTTTCATGCTAGTATTGCAAGTCATAGGTACTAGGAAATGTGCAGCTAAGGTATTCAATCAACTCCTTGAACGTAAATGCACAAACATAGAGAATTCAAAGTGCATGATTTGGTAAAGGTTAGGTCATGCTCCGGGGCTTGCCTTCTTGCTCGGGCTGAGAGTTAGCCTCCGGGTTGGTCACTTCTTCACTGGCACCGTGCTCCGGGACTTGCTCCTCGTCTGCGGGGATGAGGTGGTAGTCGCCGTCCGGGATAGCGCCGTCTACATGAGATGCATATTTTAGGGCGGCTGCCTTGATTTTAAGACTAAGGCCTTTGAAGGCCACATTCACCTAGACATGCTTAGGCATTTCTATTTTCTTCACAAAAGCAAGGTATATGTGTGGAAAAGTTTCATTGATTTCGATGGTGATTGTGTACATATATAAAAGAATTGTATTTACTACTTCACATTCTAGGGTGTTGTGCTGAAATTTCAGGTTCTAACCATTTTATTTTAATTTATTAACCAAAAAGGTTTATTCATTTATATAATTCAATTTTCATCTAGATTCCATCTTATTTTTGTTTCTCCTTTTCTGTTCATCATTTTTAGCTATAAAATTTATGACAGCTACTGGAGTATAAGAGCTAAGCCCACTCCAAAATTTAGCTAATTTTGAGCTACACATAATTTATTAAAAATATAACAAGTTGCTGCCAGCAGAATTGAATTTAATTCATATAACATCGAAAATTCACCCATTTCAGAGGATGTTCCTACCAAAGCTAAGCATCAGCATGAGGAGGGCTCTGGCCAAGTGATGGCTCAAAATAACCCTTGGGTGATCCTCAATGATTTCCTAACCAAAAACACATATTTAATTATTTGCCATCCTAAACAGAGCAAAAATTCAGTTTTTCATTTTTAACATGTGTGCTAACAAGTTTTAAGTCTCCAGGAGCAAAATGGTGATTTTTCACTATACAAATTATTTTTAATGATTTCTGCACTGCAAAAAGACAGAAAACCTATTTTAATTCATAACAGGAGCTATAGTTCATATTTTTACGTCCCCTTTGGACACAAGCTGTCCAAAGCCACTATACACAACATATCCAAAGCTCAACCCTAGCGCAGCTCTGGATTGGAAATGGTGCATAACTTTAGATTTTCCTAGTTTGAATTTTAGCTCAAAAACAGTTCATCAAAAGTATAAACATGTCTAATAGGGATTGTAGTTTAGACTCTCACAAATCCAGAGAGTATTTTTGTGCATTTTTCTGATTTTTGTACGATTTTTAATGGATTTTACAAGATTCGGGAAAAATAAATCTAGTTTTAAGAATCTATTTTCGCAGGGAACCCTAGAACTTTCAAAACTTCGCGAACGAGTCCCTGAACTTTTGCGCAGAGACCCCTAGACAAACGAAGACGATGAAGAAAGGCCCTCGGCTCTCGCCGGAGTTGCGCCGGGCAAACGGCGGCGAACTAGGCTCGGGGAAGTGGGGGAAAAGCTTCCTGGGCTCACCACGAGTCGTTTGAGGACGGTTTGGAGGCCGGGGGTGGTCGGAGTTGCGCCGGCGACGAGGTGGTGGCGGCGCGGCCGCCGCGGCTTCTACGCCGGTGAGCTCGGGGTCGTTCGCCGAGGTTCGAGGGGTCCTAGAGCACCAGCGGAGCTCGAGGAAGCCAATGGCGTGCTCGGTTGACCTCGGGGACGGCTCGGAGTAGGGGCTCGACGTGCGGGTGCTCCGGCGGCCGAAAATCGCGATTTGGGGGAATTCACGAATTCTCGCCGGAGAAGGGACAATAGCTTGGGGAAAATGGGGGAAAATGGAGCTGGAGTAGAGGGCTAGCTTTGTGCGGGACGAACTTGGGAATGGTGGAGTGTGGGAGGCGAATTTCTCGGAGGAGCTCGGCTCGGTTCGCGCGGCGCGAGGAAGAAGAAGACCGAGCGAGCGCGGGGAAGTGGAAAATGGCCAAGTGAGCGAGTGAGAGGAGGGGTGGGAGTGCGCGGTGGAGTGCTTGGGCACGCGAGAGTGGCACAGTGCGGCCTCGGGAGCGTGCGAGCACGTGGGTGGCTGTCGCGGTCGCCATTGATGGCGCGGCGATCTCGAACAGAGCGCATACGCGCGGTTGGGCGTCAAAGATCATCGCGTGATGAAGTGGAGATCCTCAGCAGAGGCTTTGGCGCGACGCGAACGGACTCTACCGCCTGCAGTGCGCTCGGCGCGGCGCGAGCGCGCGTGCGGCCACGGCGGCGCGCGACCGTATGATGGCGCTCCGCGGCGCGAGGCAGCAGTGCGCCGTCGCTCGCGACGTGACGGTACGGAAGGCTTGGACAAACGCGTGAGGACAAGAGCTAGCTGCCGGCACGGCTCGGCCGACCCGACGCGGTCTCCGCCACACGCCGGCCACGTGGCGGCCGGACTCTGGCCGGAGCAGAGCGCGCCAGGGGCGAGCTGGCAGCCCCGTGGAGTTCCTTTGCCCCTTTTGAACTTTCTCCAAAAATTTGAGCTGAACTTCGAAACGTGTAAAATTAAAAGTTGGAGTTTGAGGTGTGGGACACAACTTTCGAGCTTGGACCGGCACTTCGACCAGGCGCTACGGCGCTTCGAGCTTGAACCGCAAGCTCGAGCTTGCCGAGCCTCGAACGGTCGGAAACGCCGCTCGAGGGTGAGTGCCCCCTCGAGCTTGGCTGCGAAGCCTCGAGCGTGACGGAACGTCGCTCGAGGGTAAGTGCCCCCTCGAGCTTGGCTGCGAAGCCTCGAGCGTGACGGAACGTCGCTCGAGGGTAAGTCCTCGAGCTTGGCTGCGGAGCCTCGAGGGTGACGGAAACTACTGGCTAGGCTCGATCGTCACGGACAATACTGGCTAGGCTCGATCGTCACGGACAAAATTGGCTAGGCTCGATCGTCACGGACATAGCTCGATCGTGACGGATATACGGGCTAAGCTCGATCGTGACGGACATCCGGGCTAAGCTCGATCGTGACGGACGTCCCCGCTCGAGGGTCATCGAGCGGAACGAACGCCGTGGCGAGGTTGTCGCGAAGGGCTGTAGGTGTAGGTGATGACAACTACTTTGGTCCGAGATTTTTAAGTTCAGTACCAAAATCTTGAGATTTCTGTTGGGTGTCACCAGACCTTTGTTTTTGAATTTCAGTCTGAATTTTTGGTCAATTTTTGAATTCTAACCCCATTGTTTTGCCTTATCTTCCTTTTTATTAATTATTTTATTTAACCTCTCCCTCCTTTCTTAGACCCCTCAATAGTGTCACTAAACATCAGAGGTGCGCTACTCAAAGAGAGTTTTCAATTTAAAGTCCTTCCTCCTTTTATTTTGAGAGTAAAAATCTTATTTTAACTTAAAGTTAAAACATGGACACATACATGGAGGTTAAAAGCTTATTTATTTTATATGCTCAACTTTTAATTATGTCGTTAACAACTTGACATATATTAAATATTAATTAATTTACATCCTTTGCATTTTATGAAAGCTCATATTGTGAACAAAATCTCATTTTATTATTAAAACCTCAAGATTGCCACATGTAGGCCATGATTAGAACTGCAAGCTTTATTAGTCCAAGTGTTTAACCCTAACATTAAATCATTAACAATTATTTTACTAAAGAACATCAGGAGCACTCTAAATTTTATTCTATTTATAGCCCAAGGTGAGCTCCTTTAAAAAGGGTGTGTGACCGTGTGTTTTTCATCCCATGTTTAAGTTGGTCTTTCAAACTTGATTTCCTATGTTTGGTAGATTAAGTATCTGAGTTATACATAACTCACCAAGGTTGCAAATGACATTTTTAGATACACAACTTTCATTTGAGAAAGTGGTTTGGTTTTATAATTAGAACATACTTTCCCAAACCTTTCATATTGATCAGACGTTTGTGATGTGCACAACTCTTATTTAAAATTTTAAATTAGAACCTTGCCTTCTGAAGGTCATTAATATCGTTAGTTGGAATTATTTCATGTGTTGACTTCACATGAGCCATTAGTCCTTTAAGACCTTTAGGGGCATAGAAGCATTACTTAATTTGCCGTTCAATCCTGATTTCTTTCTAGGAAATTTTTATGCGTCGTCTCGAGAGTATGTATTTAAAGTTTTGTCGTGCAACTTGTAAGAGAAGATGTTTAGATTTGTACTAGAAAAGTTTTTGTTGGGTTCAATTTCAAGAACCAAAGCACGAGTACAAACTTAACAATCCTCATTTATAATTCTCATTCCTACTAGTGATTTAGTTTTCAGGGTTTATAGTTCCTTAGTTTGTTTAATCACTCTTACTTATACGCTTTAAACACCAGGGGTGTTACACCCACGGCCGCGAATCCATAGTAGACGAAGCTGCTGCCTGCTGGCATCGCCGTCGTTGGCCGTGAAGCCATGGCATGCAGTTGCAAGTAGGAGGAGCACAACAACCAGGTGGAAAGGCTAGAGTCACATCATGGTTTGTGCCTATTGCCTAGTGCTCGTTGTCTCTGTTCGAGACAAGCTGTGGGAGGTGGAATCGGTCACTCAGGTGAGATTTTTTTAGGCAAAATAGCCATTTTCGTCCCTAAACTTTACACGAAAGCTCATTTTTGTCCCATAACTTTCAAAACGGCCAATCTAGTCCTCTAACTTTCGATTGTGGCTCGTTCGTCCCTCAGCCTACCTGGCAGTCCAAGCGAGCATGCCACCTCAGCGCCAAGTCATCTGATGTCTGTGAAATTGGTCCCCTACATCATGAAGAAACACATTACCTCCAAATCTATGCCAACAAGATTCGAAGCTTGAGCGCCGGAAGCGCTTCCTCCCTCAACCACGCCATGCGCTGCTCTTCACCTTGCCCGCTAGATGACTTGGCATTGAGGTGGCATGCTCACTTGGACTGCCATGTAGGCTCGGGGACGAAATCGAACCACAATTGAAAGTTGTAGGACTAAATTGGCAGTTTTGAAAGTTGAGGGACGAAAATGAGCTTTCATGCAAAGTTCAGGGATAAAAATGACTATTTTGCCATTTTTTTACAACCGGCCATAGCTTGGGGAATTTAATCAAGCAAAAAGGAGAGGGGAGCTCCGTGGCTCGAGGCGTCAGGGTTGGGTGACGCAGGGATGCGGCTGAGGCAGATTGCAAAGAAAAACAGTTTTGAGAAAGTAAAAAATAAATTTTGGTGGGTAGAAAAACATGAGTGACAAAAGAAATTTGTTTTTGACAGAAACATTTTCTAAATTTGCAACACCCGGTGGAGGAGATATCCATCTTGGGGTGTTGTTCATTCTCGTCTCCTTCTTCTCTGGTAGGGGCATGGTCATCTCTAAAATTCAGTTATATATCTATCCACAAAGCAGTGGGTAGACAGCGGGCTCTGGAAAATATTTTCATACACAACTTTTCTTCTCGCATACCAGATTGCCCTCATGGTCACCACCACTCGTATCATCTCATCGTGTGATAGAGTGGAGAATGCTTCTGTCAACCATCCCTGGGCACTAGTATCCTGAGTAGTGCAGATGCTCTCCACTATCTCTTCACGCTCCAATGCCCATACACACCTTGCAAAATTGCAATCTAAGAGAGCATGCTTCCACGAGTCAGATGCTCCACATATAACACATGTACTTTGGCCTGCCATATTTCTATGGTGAAGAACATCATTCGATGGCAGAGAGTGGCGACCTAACCTCCAAAGAAAAATCTTGATTTTTTGTAACACCCCAATTTCATCACATTAAAATCTATTTAGGCAACTAATTTTCCTAGTTTGTTTTTAGGAAATATTAAATTGCAAATTCAAATCTTGGCTCTTAAATATTTAAACAACATTTAAATTAGAATCAAATAAAGTTATTGTTGCATTCATGCTGGTTGCATATATTTTGAATGTTGTTTGAATTTTGAAAAGGTTTGCAAAAGTTTAAACTAAATTCAAAACCTTTCTCCTTCTTTCTCTCTTCTAGCCCAATCCAATTTCCCTCCTAGCCGGCCCATTCTTTCTCCCGGCCTTTTTCCTCGCAGCGGCCTAGTTTTTTTCCTCGGCCCAATTCGCGCGCGCAGCCCAGCCCAGCCGTCCGTTTTTCTCTTCTCTCTCTGTCTAGCTGACGAGTGGGCCCAGGCTGTCAGCGCCTTCTTCTTCCTCGCGCGTCTTCGAGCAGGACTCGATGGCGAGTCCGATCTTACCCCGACGCCGCGCCGTCTTTTCCCCTCACGCAAGCCATGGTTTCCCGGCCTTTATAAGTCACCGCCCGAGCTCCTTGAATCCCCAAACCCGAGCTGCAGCTTCCTCCGCCCTTGAGTTCGCGCCGTCGTCGCAAACCCTAGGGTTAGGCCGCCGCCGCGATTAGAGCTCCCTAGCGCCTTCTCGCCGCTTCCATCTCGTCGTCAAGGTTCGCGTGAAGGTTTGGAAGCTGCCAAGTCTCTTTTCCCTCTCTCTCTCGCTCTCTGGTGGTCTCGTCGCGTCGCCGCCGTGGCCGTGCCGCCATAGGCCGTCGCGAGCTCTCTCCGCCGCGTAATCCTCGTTTAGAAACCCTAAAACGGATTCTCCGTTGTTCTAGCTTTCTCCCAAGCCAATCACGGCGAGAAACCGAGCTCCCTAGCGTCGGTTTCGATCTACTCCGGCGAAGCGCCGCCGCCTTCCTCTGTCTCCGGTCGCCGGCGCCGCCATGGTGGTTCTAGGGTTGTCCAGAGCCGTTAGATCAAGATCCGACGGTCGAGATTAGATCGAATCTAATTCCGTACCAGTCAGCGCAGTCAGCTGTGCCGTTTTTGCAAAAGAGCCCCTCGGTTTTCTTAGAATCAACCCGCGGTCCAAGCCAGTTCAAAAATAATTAGATCTAGGTCCTGTTTCTTTCAGTTTAGCCCCTGATCTTTCTAAAAATCTAACCCGCCGTCCTGTTTGGTCGTTTTTCACAAAAGTCCTTCTGTTTTTTATAAAATTACGTTTTAGGTCCCTGGTTTCTTCTGTTTAAGCCCCTGGAAAGTTAGATTTAGTTCAAAGAAGTCCTTAAACCTTGTTTTAGCCATATCTTAACCGTTTTAAATCCGTTTTGAGTGATCTTTGCGCTCACGCGATCGTCTCTGCATCAAGAATAGTTTTAGATACGTTTTTGTGTCTTTTAAAGTTGTTTGGTGTATTGTTTTGCTTTTATTGATTGAATGCTTGTGCGAATCGTGTAGAGAACGGTCCGTTCGAGGGAGATCAAGATCAAGTTTACGAGGAGGAGCCACCGCAGTACTTTGAGCAAGGCAAGTGGATTTCCCCCTCTGCATACTCTTTTGAACCCATACACATTGCATGACAACAAAGTTTATATTTATGTTCGCGATGCATTAATTTGATGGGTCCTATGTAAGGATGACTAGTCTTTTACACCTAAGCCTTGATACACCGGGTTTACTTTTATGTTGGGTAGCTATGCTAGATGCTTAACCATGGTTCATGATGGGTTCTATCCAACATTGATGAATATCCTTATTATTTATATCTTGTTATGTTAATACAAGATTACCATGTTAATCGGAACATGGAGAACCACCCAGGATTAACCGTACAACCACAATACTATATGGCTCTGGTCTTGGCTAATTAATTAGAAACCTTGGTTATGAATGATCTTACCGAAAGGGCATGGGGGGTGGCGGTTGACGGTGTATAGCCCGGTTCTCTCGGGAAGTGGGCTTGGCTAAGACACTATACCCGTTAGGGAGGGTTATGCCTGCTTCCGATCTGGAAACCTTAGCGGATTGTTTCTAACTAGGGAATCTTTGTAAAGGCCTCGTAGCGTCCCTATGCAATCACACCTTGGAAGTGTGGTACGTGCCTGATCAGCACAGCATGGTTGGGTTTAAAGTTCTTCGGAGCTTTTACGCGAATTGTGGTGAAAGTATACAACCTCTGCAGAGTGTAAAACTGTTATAACAGCCGTGTTCGCGGTCATGAACGGCCTGGACCCTCACGTGATTAATCTATCGAAACCTGAAATCAAATCATTGCATGCATATGTTATTGGTTATGTTTATGATTTACTTTATGCTTACTTATTGTTAATATGTGGGTTGGTATATACTTATATCTTAGTAAATAGTTGCTTGTCAATAAAACTTGACCAACTAAAGTGCTAACCGCTATAAACCAAGCCTTTCCTTGATAGCTTGCATATTTCCCCCACTTGTTGAGTACCAACCATAAGTTTACTCATCCTTGCTTATATTGGATCAGAAGGTAATAATGGAGCGGAGTACCTCAGCGATCTTGATGAGTGCTAGGCGTGTGTTCCACCAGTCAGATGCCTGTGGAGTGTTTTTGGAGAATCGTCTTTAGTTATCGTGTGAACCAGTTTATTTTGGCCTTTGTGCCTTATTCGTGAGTGTAATAAATACTTTATTATTAAATATTCGTTTGAGTACTGTTTCTGTTATTCGCTCACGGTCTATCGTATGTGTGAAATTTGATCCTGGCACACATATGAGATGTACTCGGTTCTCTCTCCAAAACCGGGTATGACATTTTTGCTGGGACTTTGATATTCCAAAGAGCTAACCATTCCTTTTCCACTTCTTTTGTATCAGACTTGCCTGTTTTGTTTTCATGCCAGGCTGTCATGCGTACTTTATTGTTCATCAACATTCTGTATGCTGATCTCACCGAGAAATTCCCCTTCTTCTCGTAATGCCATGCTCATAAGTCCTGTTGTCGACTCATGCTCAATGGTATATTACAGATAGTTTCTCTGTCCATTGTGATAAAAAAAACATCTGGAGTTTATCCTGATCCCATGCTGCTGTTGTGGTGTCTATAAGTTCGCTTACCAATTGAGGTGGATTCTCCTGTGTGCAAACCAGTGGACGCAAGAGGCCATCCCGAGGCAGCCAATTCATGTTCCATATGTTTGTTTCCTCTCCTGTACCAATCCTCCTTATAATGCCTTGCCGGAGCACTTCCTTTCCTTCGACGATAGCTCGCCACACCTGAGAGGGCGCGTCGCCCACTTCAGCCTCCAAAAAACCACCCTCCGGAAAGTAAACTGCTTTTAGAATTCGACCACTGAGAGAAGTAGTCTCTGAAGCTCATGCCGCCAAAATTGCTTCGGTTTAGTCATGTAATCCCACGCAACCCAACATGGTTTGCGCTTACCCTCTTTGCTGCCCCACCAGAAGCTCCGAATAAGGCCGTCAATGTGCTGGCATAGCCCTCTAGAAAGTCTAAAGCAGGACATAGAGTACGTAGGTATGGCTTGTGCCACCGATTTGATGAGCACCTCCTTGCCACCGGTTGATAGAGTTTGTTCCAGCCATCCTTGAACCCTCTTCCGTACGCGATCTTTTAAATATTTGAAAGCCCCATTCACAGATGAACCAACATCTGAAAGCATACCCAAATACTTCTCGCTAAGAGATTCATTATGCACTTGAAGCAAATCCATGATTTCCTTTCTAGTCTCCTGGCTACACCCCTTGGCGAAATGAATGGAGGATTTGTCCATATTTACCTGTTGGCCTGAAGCCCGACAGTAAATATTTAGAACGTCGAGAATCTCCTGTGCATTCTCCCTGTCCGCCTTGAAGAACAGCGGGCTGTCATCCGCAAAAAGAAGATGGCTCACCACAGGTTTTGATGGAGCCACTATAATTCCTTTGAGTGTCGATGACCACGGGCCCGATTCTTTTATATAGATTGATCTAATCTTTTTTTTTTTTGAGAAAGATTTGATCTAATCTAAAGGGTTGGATTTGGGCCGTGGAACGCAATGTTTTCGTGGCCCACTAAGTCCTCGTCAGCAGGCAAGTCCCCCTTCTCTCCTTTCCTTCCTTCCCATCGTCGTCGCTCACAGGGGCTCGGCGGCTCGCCCAGTCGTCTCTGTCACCCCAGCCACCCTCCTCCTCAAACCAAACCCTAGCCCCTCAATTCACCCCCGCCCGAGTCCGCTCTGTTGTGCCGGTTCGTCTTGCCGCCGCGGTGCGCCCGTGCGACCGCCGCCGCTGCCTGCTGGCGTGGCCCGTGGAACTCGCTACCACCACTAGGCGTCTAGGCGCCCAGGCCGATTAGGCCACACGCCACAAAGGTTATTCACCTTTTTGCCTTCCAGCTTCTGCGGGAGCAACACTCTCGATTCTAATTCATTTTTGAACCATTTGCACAAATTGAAATCCATGCATCTCTTGTTGATACCAATTGACAAAATGCATCCAGGGCATCAGGAATGATATGCAGGCATTGCACAATTAAGTGCGGAATCGAACTGTTATCGAAACTGCATTTTTTTTTTTTGTCATGTTTCAGTATGTAAACATAGTTTTGATGCTTAGTGCGCTGTGATTCACCAGCTCTCCTTTTCCTTGCTTCCAGTATTGAATGCTTCTTTTTTCTATTGCTTGTATATAGATGGCCCCAAAACTAGATCAACCTTCTCCTGCTGAGAATCACCGAGCAAAATCCACGGCGCCACAGTCTTTGACTCCCAAGATCTCAATATTTGGGACAAAAGCTGGGTTCGTCATACCCAAGAACAAGCTAGCCGGCTCACTCGTAACTCGGGCTGCCACTGCCAAGAATGAAATTCCAACTGCGTCCAAGGAAGACAACACCAGACAAGTTCAGAGAAAGACAAAGTGGGGGCCTGACCTCGCCACTGACCCTGCCGTGTGTAAAGGAAGGGCTTTGGCCTACCAGGTACTGTCTCCTCTTTTCACCTCTACAAACCTACACCTCTAGTCTGCTCTATCTGTTGGCATACATCTTGATTGATAAAAGGTGTATGCTTCAACTTATATCTGCTAGTTGCAGTACGCTATAGCTTTTCAATTTCTCAGAGATAGACTGAGACGGTTGTATATGATTCAGTATGACTATCAGCCACTAGAATGTCAAACTTGAGCTTGTATTTTGTCAGTCTACATTTCAAATTAAGCAAGCATGCACATATTTTTTCTAAGTGCTTTAGAACTCGAGAACTACGACAGTTCTTTTGATTAGAATGTAAATGCTGAAAAACACATTGTAGGGTGAACACTACTTTGGAGGTTAGGCAAATAATACATTGAAGGGATATGCACAGCCTTACCACCCCCCCCCCCCAACTAGACAAAAATGGGCATTTTTCTTGCGATTCTCTCATGTAGGATGCTTCCATTGCCAGGTGTCATTAATTCATATTAGTGCATGAGCAGACTCGTGTGGAGCAAATTACCAAGCAGCTGAAATCCGAAACGTCGGATTTGAGCAAAATTGAAGGTTCAACTGGAAACGGGTCAAATTATGATGGTTCTGACAACTTGAAAGAAAACAAGGTATTCCTAATTTTAATGCTATGCTTGTTGTAGCTTATTATGAGACTATAGTTTTTCAATATAGATAACTTTTGCTCTTGTTTGATACGTGTTTTTACCCCTTTTGTAGCAGGGAAATGTTGAGCTACTTGAACTTGAAAGACGAGAAATTATTGGTCAGACAAGTCTCCTTTTCTCCTTTATTCATACACTTCGTTTGGTTACTGAAGCAAATGTAAATATGTGCCTGTGTCATTTTTTCTTGGTGCTGATGGGCCATTGGACATTTGTCTATCAAGCAGTATCTTTCTTGATGGTACATCTTATTGTCCCGTTGGCTTGTGTTAGGTTCTGATTGGTGGCGATATATTGGCCCTGTTAAATATTTTTAATTTTTTTATCAATCTCCAAGATCGTCTGTAGTATTAACTGTGGTGAATATTATCTGTAGGTGAAATACTCCGTTTAAATCCGGGATATAAGGTGCCTGAGAACTACAAACCAGTACTTAAGGAGACAATAATCCCGCTTCCGGTATGTTAGCACACTATTTGTGCTTATTGCATGTTTTGATCTTTAGCCATTAATATTTTTTTCCTTTTATGCAAGATGTCATCAATCTTTTTGTTCTCTTGCCAATATTTTTTTTTCATACTGAGTTCCTTGTTCATGAGCGATTAGCTTGCACTCTTAGGAGCTTATCTTAATTTTCCTTTGTAATCTAATATAATTATGCATCACAACTTGGGCTATCTCTGAGAGTAATGTAACCTACAGGAGTGGGAGGGATCTCAAAGGATCTGTTTTGTTTATGATATGCTATAGTTCTTTTTTGGCTGATTGATATTAACATTAAGTATTTTGTTAGAATCTGTAGATCTTTTTATAGAGATTTGGTGCATTTACTTTTTGCTGTTGGCCACTGCAGGCAGAAGCACATCCAGGACACAGTATTATTGGAGTTCTTATAGGACCTGAAAGAAATACCCAGAAGCGACTCCATGAAGTATGATCTATTCTTGGATGTCTCGTAGTTTTATTTTGTTGAAACATCCCTGAATGTAGTATGCCTGTTAAATTCCGTTGACTCCATTTGCGCGTTACAGGAAACTGGAGCTGTAATACAAGTATTTGGGACTAAGAAAATCAGTGGAGAGAAGGTATATTTGTTTTCTTGACTCCTGAAAATCCATCGATAAGATAATTTATACAGTGATTTTAATGGTCCTTTTCATTTTTCACTCCCTTCTCGTGGCATAACTTTTAAATTTCATCTTTGATCTTGATTCTCAAGCTTTACAGATACCCATCCCATCAGTTTCATGTGTTTTAATGATACTAAGTAGTTTTTATAGCACTTTCAACACAATCGACAAATGAAGAACCTTTTTATTCGTGCTCAGAGCGAGATTCATCTTCAAGACATAAATGAAACTCAAGCTGCTTATGAAGATCTACACATCAATGTCTCGGCAGACTCTTATGATAAAGTAGATGCTGCAGTTGCGTTGATTGAGCTTCTTCTTGCTCCTGTTTCGGTAAGTAGAACATGTCTTTTTTTTTTCTCCCCCACTAAATCATCTTGTTTGTTGTCAACTGACCATTGAATCATTTGGACCTTAGGTAAAGTCAGCAGCTACTTCAACAGCTACTACTGTTTCTTCAACAGTTACCTCTGATGTTGTAAATCCAGGGCAGAGTACCACTTCAGTGCCAGGTTTACTTCATTACCAATCACAAAATACTCGTTGGCTGTCCACTCTGCAGACCGATGCTCCATCAATTCCTTCCTCAGGTCCTGTTTTGAGTACATTACCTACCACTTCATTACAACCGCAGCCGCTTGCTGGTTCTTTCAGCATGCCTCCATATACAGGTCAGCCTCCTCACATGAATAGCATGCCAAGAAATCCATTTCCTGCTCCTGTACCTCAGCAATCAATACCAAGCAATCAACAACATCCATCTCAGTTCCACGCTAACTCAATTGGACCTTTTGGTCAACTACCCGGAACTGTTAGCCCACAAATGAGATCATCTTCCTCAGTGCCACCGCCAGTTAGACCCCTTCAAACACCCCATGCATCTGGTGGATGGCCATCTTTTTCTCCCATTATGTCGCAATCTCAGTGGCCTGCTCAAGCTTCACCAACTTTTGTGCCAGTGAGACCTCCTGTTTCTGTATCTCCTTTTGGCACAATTCCACCGCAAGGTCCTGTTGCATTGACACCTCCATCAAATATGCCCACCATGTACCATAGCCAGCAGCCAGCAGTAGCAAATTTCACCTGTTCATCAACATTGGTTTCCAGGCCTCCTGTCGGAGCTCAGTCTTTTTCCACAGTTGCGGCGCCTCAAGGTCCTTCCTCAGTAGCATTTCCTGGTGGGGCATCAGCACAGTCAGCTTACCCACGTTCCATACAAGTGGTTTCGACACCTGATCAAATGAGAGGCCCACCTCCAGCTTTCTCTCCTGGCATGGTGCCTCCATCAGTTGCATCTTCCTGCCTGCCTGCCTCAGGTCCTTCAAGCACAAGCTGCAGTCAGGCGCCAATCGGCGCATTGAGACCTCCACGCGCAGTCGCTGGTGATTTTACCTTTCGGCCTGTTGTATCGCCTGCTCCGGACTTTTCAACACCAGGTGGTAAAACGGGAATTCAAGGCAGAAGTCAGCCTGGCACACCATTCTTCCATCCTGGTAATCAGAGTCCCAGTCAAAGCTTCCAAAGGCCCATGAATATGATGGATCAGGCACGGATGCATGCTCCACCACCTCCACACATACATGGAGCCTTCCCAAGGAATCCATCTCTGGAATTACATGCGGGTTTCCGGGGGATCCCTCCAGCAGTATACGTGCCTCTGATGCCGGCTCCGTCGAGTTTCTTGCCTCCCCGCCCATTTCAGCCGAGGCCATCTCCACAACAAGGTCCATTTTCTAGCAGAAACTGGCAGGGTGGCGATCCAATCTACAATCCTTTGGCACCAGCGGCAGCTCAGAAAACAGAAGCGTCGGACCCTGAGTACGAGGATCTCATGGCATCTGTTGGAGTCAAGTAGCGACGATTGCTGAGAGATTTTCATTTGCTCTATACTATTATATTTGTAGACTACAGTAGATGCTGTGTAAAGAATGAGTGAAATCCCTTGTTTGAAACATTCCTTCTGTGAAAGGGGTTTCATTATCTTATCGGCGCTCGTTGACATTTTTCATTTATTATTATGAAATTAGAGCTGAAACATGGTGTGAGGAATGGAACGGCTGGAATCTAACAAGAGAATTCTTCTTTTTCTTTTAGTCACAAGTTTTCTGGTTACAAGAGTTGAATTCGTTTTCTGATGAATGTTTTTGTTGTAAGTGATGGCGGTTTTGTGACGGCGGCAGACGGGGCAGTCTGCTGCACTCTTGAGTGTTTTCTCATCAGACTCATCCGATGCCTCCTCTCCCGTGTCTTTCTTCCCCAAGCACTAGCAGGAAGGCAGGCGCCATCCATCTCCTCTCTCACCTCGTCCCCCCGTTTGTTGCTGCCGCCGCCTGCTCGGCCGTTTCGCAGGACGCCTCCAACCCTAGAGCAGCTCCGCTTCCCGATTCCATTCTCATCGATTTGGGAGGGAGGGAGGGGAGAGATGTTTGGGGACATGGCCGCTGCCGACTCCAGCATGGCCATGGCGTTTTACCAGCTTCAGGGCCAGGGGGGGCTCACCACCACCAGCACCAGCTCCTCGCCGTCCTACGATCCCCCGCACCACCACAACATGCTCTTCTTCACGGGGTCCAGTCCTGATCCTACCCTCATGCCTCCTGTGACCACCGGCGATCCCCCCAACCCCTCCTCGCTTGCAGCGTCCGCTCCAAAGTACAAGTTCGTCACTTGCTCGCCTGCCGATTGGACCGCACACGAGCTCGCAACGTTGGAGGAGGGCCTCTTAAGGTTGGTCACTTGGACTCTACTCCTTGCTGGCTTCAAAGTATTGTTGCATTGCCGTCAAATGGAACCCATCAACCAACCCTCATTCTTTGTCAGATACGCTCGTGAGCCTAACATTACCAAGTACATCAAGATTGCTGCTATGCTGCCGACTAAGACCATTAGGGATGTTGCACTAAGATGCTGCTGGACTCCTGTAAGCACGCTTCGCTTTCATGGCCATACCTCTTGTCTGCTGCTGGTTCTTAGGTTGTAACATGACTTGCCTGTCTCTTTTGCTCTACCATCACCATTTCAGGGCAAGGAAAGTAGCAGCAGGAACCTTGATGGCTATTATGCAGGAAAAAACATGTCATACACGAAGGTATTCTTGCATCTAGTGAAATCAAATTATTCATTCAGTTCGTGCTCAGGTAGCATTACAAATATTTTTCTCATGATTAAATTCCTGGGTCGTCATCGCTGCAGAGTAAAATGGCCGCCTCTACCTCGGTAGCTAATATTCCAATGCCACCTCCGATCACTGCATTCTTGCTTTCATTATCGCTCCATCATCCAAGTCAAAGTAGCTTGGTTCCTATGGAAGGTTGGTCCATCAATACATGATTTGTTCCCTTGAATGTGCTAAACCGTTTGCTTGACATGTTTCAAAATCAATTGTGTGCTTCAAGTTGTTGATAGGGCAGTTTGTATCCAATTGTGTTCGTAGCCTCAGTTAGGGCTGGTTAACACTTGTCTCCAGTATTGTCCTTCATTACAGTTGTGAGTAGAAAAAAACTGGTGATTTGAGGATTATAGATATATGAGTTTGTGGTCTGGATCTGTAGGCGCATTACTTCACTAGTTGACAAGGTTATCTGCTTCTTCTAGAAAGCAACCTTGAGACATCTTTGCTTGCTAGACTTTGCAGGCCAATTGCATACTCAAGTTACTAGGCTGTTCTGCAGAAATATCAATGAGAGGTACATGGTGAGATTAGGCCATGACTCTGTCTATGGCTTGTATTACCCGACTAGAAGGTGGATATAATACTAAGAATAAAACATCTTCGTACTTCTGAACACAGAATCATGGTCCGATTCTTCATTCCTTACTGAACAAGAATTTTGAAATCCACCCATGGCTTCTCTACCAAGTGATCTTCGTTTGGCAGTACTTGTACATGTTGTGGTGCCTATACACAGTGCCCGCATCCCACAGTACTGCAGTTTATAGCAGTTGCCCTGTGCTGAGGATTAATGTCTTCTCCTTGCTCAACAATTTACCTCTTTCCCTATATCTTTTTATCAGTCATCTAGGACAATTCTTAGTTGTTGTCCTGTGCACTACCTACATAAATTGGGTTTTGCACACAATGAATTAATTAGCAAGAAGAAGAATATGCTAGTGACTAGTCTTTCTCCCAAAGTTTGTTCATCCAAGTCCACGATCTCCTTGTTCTGCTAAAGATCCTCAATCCATCACATGGATCCCGCAATTCTTGGGTGATGGATCCATAGCATGCAACCAAGGAGGAATATGTCTACTTCAACTAAACGGCCTAAACAGCCGATTAAACAGTGATTAAACGGTCATAAACTGTTTTGTGGCTGCTGGTTGAGTGGAATATGCCGTAACTCACGACGGAGCAGCTGGTTGAGTGGCTGCTGGTGGTGCTTGGATTCAGAGGAAAGCGGCTCGTGCTTCCCAAATAAGTGCCAACGGTCAAAAAAGGGAGGAAACGGTGTACACAGCCTAAACAGAATGGAAATAAACGGTGTTAAACGGGCTAAACATCTGTTTAAACAGCTGTTTTGGCGAATACAAGGTAAATCTAGTTGAATTTTTACATGTATAAATTTGTGCTATCATTTAACTCATTTCTTTGTCATTGATCATGATTTGATTAACATGTGAATGTAGAATGAATACTTGATATTGAGCAACAAATTAGAACACTTATTTAATTACGTTGACAATATACAAAATAAAATACTTAATTTTTTGCATGCCCATATATAATTATATGTATTATTTGCAATAAAAGTACAAAACCGTTTAGGCCGTTTAACTCCGTTTAAACACTGTTTAAACAGCCTAAACGCTAAACAAAGGGTGACCGACTGTTTACCGTTTAGCATTTAGGATATCATTGCCTCTGCAAGGTTGACTGAATTTGGCTTATTCCAACTGAGTGCATTGCTTCCCTGTTTCACAGTATATTTCCATTTTCTTGGGAATCATCGTTTTCACAATTTTTGTCCATTGGAGAAATCGAGAGTGTAGCCATTATGTTTTCTTTGTCAAGTCTCTAAGCCTACTTCAATGCTGAGAAAGAGGCGCAGTGGTTGTGTATGCCATTGATTAGTGGTAGTGGAAGTAATTTCTCAATATTATATTTCTTTTCACTGCTTCTTTGGGTTGTGCACATCTTTCATTCGGACAGTATTGTAAAATATAGCGTATTAGACTATTATTATTGGAATGTGAATGTGAATACCTGCCTTACAAGCTTTAGTTGTGCTGTAAAATTTCAGAAGAAATGTTGGGTAGGAGCGTCATTATTTGTCTTTATTGATGGCTGAATGTTATATGCAAAATTTTGACGGGTCTTATCTTACAAGATGGTAACTACTGTACAGAAGAGTACAACCAGATGGGATGTTTGTGCAATGGATGGGAGAAAAAGGTTGCAGACTGGGATGAAATAACTTTGGATAGAGAGTCTACTGATGTGTTTTTTTATAGGGCATTCCTTTTTTTATTTAACAAGCCACAATGCCTTCATTTGATCGGTAACGAATGAAATTGATATTTCGATCTACCTTGTGTCAACGCATGAGGCTGTGACAGTTCCTGTGAACAGTTATACTGCACAAAATGCAATGCAATACAATACAGCAACATGCAGTTTGGACAAGTTACTGAGGAATTTCTGCCTTTTTTTTTTGGAAAGGTTGAGAAATTTCCGCCTTGCGGATGTGATATCATGGAACTGTTTCGTGCTGATTGATATTTTTTTCCTGATGACGCTCCTTTGTTTCCCTTCTGAAGCAGTCCCTGTTTTGGATAGTGCAACTCAGCATCTTCTGGAGAAAAATAATCAGTTACTCACTCAGATTGCTTCAAATATCGAAACGTTCAAGGTTGGAATAATGATATACTTTACCTTATCTGTTATTTTATCCTAAATGTAATAGTGCCTCATACTTCAGTGCAGAGGACCACACTAGGCACAGCTGCTAGGGGCGCACGTCCCATATGTTAGACTGTTGGTCAACATATATGAACATGGAGATGAAAATTGGTTCGAATGCACATAGATATTGTAGTTTAAAGCTTCCTATAAACATTGCATGGAACTTTGAGTCGTAGTCCAACACTAAAAAAAAGAGAAGCTTAATTGTTATAACCTTTTTCTGAAATTGCAAATTTCTTGTAGACAGAGGAGAATATGGACCTATTTCTACTCACGAATAACAATATACGAGCAATTTTGGAAAGGTATGATATCGCTATTGCTTATTTTTCATTTATTCCTGGTAGGCTAGTTAAAATTCACACATGGAATAATGCACAGGCTTCATGTCTGGTTGGGTTCTCATCAAGTAGTACTTGAGTTTGTTCTAGTCATATCTCTATGTAATTAATATGAAAGTGGAACCTTGCATGGGACTTGTCTCAGCAAAGGAGCTGCTAAATAGTGGGAATGAGTTTTTCCCTACTGTGGTGTTGTCATTATGTCTCTTTGGTCCTCCTCAAAGTGCCAACTTTTTCCTTTTTTCCAAAACCCAAGTGAAGTAATTTGTGTAAACTTTTTTGCGTTACAGAATGATGGAGACACATGGTATCATGGGTCAGATGCCTTCCTTGCCGGTGCATGTAAATGAAGAACACTTAACTTCACTTGTTCATTTGCATAGAGGGGTAAGACCACTAGCTTGTGATTATATTATAATAGAAATAAATTGTGGCAATTAAGGTTGTATTGCTTTTCCATTTTACCTGATGGTTGCTTCTGCTGGTGTATGTATGTACTACAGGCAAGCATGACATGAAGTTGTTATAGTAGTATATGTTGGGAATGGAAGGAAAGGAAAGGTGTTTAAATGGCTTGAAAGAAAAAAACACCACATCTACACATGCATATTGCAGAATGAGATATGTAGGCTGCGCTGAGCAAGTTGCTCGGCAGAATAAGTAACGGCAGACCCATTCTGTTGTTGTGACTATCTTTTGATTCGATTGGAAAGTTTGCTCGCTCGGTAGGGAAAGCGGAGGCGAGTATTGAGACCGAGTGTGGTGCATTTATTATTTTGAGGAATGTGCTACTCCTGGAAGAAGCAAGAACATACCGAGATTAGAGTAGGTTAGGCTTGGTTGAGGTCTATAAATGTAAATACAATACAGGTACTATTGGACGATGTTTCACTCGCCTCTAATTGATTTGATGAAGATGTTTCTAGTAGCAACTTTTCGAATTCCTTGTTTTGTCTATTAGTAGCTATTTATAGATATTTGTATATGTTTCAGAGTGTGCAGCAGCTTATGTTTTTTTATTTTTCAGCGCATGGAAAATGCTCATATACACGCATACACTTACCTCTATTGTATATAATAATATCTCTATGAACATCTTCAAAAAAATAAACTGATAGTTTTGTACTTTTGTTTGCTGCTGACAGAGCAGGCCCGCGCGGCCCAGCCACGGCTACAGGCAGAAGCCCATTTCAGCCTGTGTAAAAGGAGAGAGAAGAAAAACAAGAGGGGCAAAAGAAGAACAAAGCTTCGTCCTAGCTCTTCATGGCCGACGCGGCGGCGATCGCTCCTCGTCCGCCCGGCGAGGAGGAGGACGTCGAGGAGGAGGAGGAGGAGGAGGAGGCGTGCCGCATATGCCACCTCCCGGCCGAGGCAGGCCGCCCCCTTCGCCACCCCTGCGCCTGCCGCGGAAGCATCAGGTTCGTCCACGATGACTGCCTGCTTCGATGGCTCGCCACGCGGCGCAGCGGCTTGGCGTCCAGATGTGAGGTGAGCTTGTTGCCTTGGCTGCTCCTCTCCGCTTCTTCCGATGGATGGATGGATGGATGGATGGGGGAGAAAATCGATCGATTTGGGGTTTTAGGCTCCTGCTTCGTCTTCCGTGGATTCACTTGGATTTCGACCAATTCAGCAAGTATCTCTTGTTAATCGATCCATGAACCAACCAGTCCAATCCAATTCGAGCAGGTGTGCAAGCGCGCCATCTCCATGGTCCCCGTCTACGCCACGAACGCTCCCACCAGGCTGCCGCTCCCCGAATCCATGCTCGGCCTCGCCAACAAGCTCATGGCCTGGCTGCTCCTACTGCTCTCCCTCCTCTTCGTCATCTGTGTCTGGGAGTTCCTCATGCCGCTCACCACCCTCTGGATCTGGCGCCTCGCTCTCTCCAGGACATTGGCTCAAGTGCGCCAGCTCCTCTCCATCCGCGCCGCCGCCGCCTTCTCCACGCCCTACGCCCTGAGGTTCATGCCCACGCCGGACACCGTCCTTGCCTGCGTCTCCATCAGGAGGGCCTTCCTCAGAGAGTTCCCCAACATCAGGCAGCTCAACGCCCCCGCCAGGATCGTTGCTGACGCCCTTGCTCCAGTTGCGCTCTGGGTGGCGCGCGTCGAAGCTCACCTGCAGCGCCGCTTTGGAGGGTTGGATACCTTGCAGGTCCTTGCGCTGCACACGGTGGAAGCATCCCTCATGGTCTCCTCTCTGGCTCTGCCCTCATTAATTCTCATTTCCAGATTATTTAGTCTAACTTTGTTCCTCTCCCCCACAGGTGGTGATATGTGATGTGGCATTCGCTTTTCTCCTTGGATTTATCCCCTTCTCGCTGGGAAGAATAGTGCTGTGTTGCACGTCCTGTTTCAGTTTTGGCACTGTGGATGTAGCCCGCTCCTACACTTCAACAGCTTCAGTACTTTTAGTTGGATATGGATTTATCCTCATGGCGGGGCTTCTCTTGACTGGCTTGCATACTTTCCAGCAATATTCAAGGGGCGAGCGCCTTACCATCACAATTTACTTTGGCGTATTTACCGACTTGGTGCGCTGGCTGCTTAGCCCTCTCCGAATGCTGCCTAGCATACATGGGATGCTTGATAGGACATGCAGTTTCTTGCAGCACTTCTTCTGGACGATCATAAGTTTAGCCAATGTTTCTCTTAACCTCGCAGCAACACTTGTGATGTGCCCATTGTTCCTTGGCTGTTCGCTTGATATCTGCACTTCAAAACTGTTTGGTGCGAGAATACCTCAGAAGCTCCAACTTCCATTTGCTCCATCATTTATTTCTACTGCCCTTCACTGGCTTGCTGGATGCATCTATTTGAAGCTGCAATTCTCACTTTCCAGACTTCTTCGCCAGGTATGTACTAGAGCTCTTGGTTCATCATGTCAATATGTATGTTGTTGTGTTGTTTCGGAAGTTAACGAGTGGTATGCGCGTGTTTTTGTGTTTCAATAGGTATTGAGGATAGGAGTTAGTTCCCCCTTTCTTCACATTAATCTAGGCCAAATCAAGATAGGGGAGCCATTCTACAAGCTTTATTTTAAGATTCTTCCGGGTCTGTTTCTCAGCGTTATGTGTGTTGCACTGGCTATTCTTGTACCTGTTGAGATTGCTTTTTATTTGGCACCTACTGTGTTCCCGTTAGACATCATGTAAGTTTTCATTATCGGAAAGGTATTTGCCAATCTTTGGCATCTCTTGTCATTTGCTAATTTATTTTAATACTTTCAAATTGCAGCTATTTTGATCCACCAATTCAGGGCACAATACTTTGGCAAGCAACACGAAGCTATGCAGAGTTACTATCCGGTGTTCTTCTTCTGAAGTTCCTATTTTGCAATGCACTCAGATACCTTGAGCCTGGTGTGCTTTTGCAGAAAGTACTGCGGTATTGGTTTGCCACTACTGGAGGGGCTCTTGGTTTGTCTGATTTGTTGACTGCCCAGCCTGATGGCACTGGTGAGTTCGAGGTTGGGAATAGCACCACACCAATAATAGATCAGCATGATAGGACTGCAGAGGCTAAGGAAAAGAGGTACCCTGTCTGTCTGTACAGAGTTAATTGCAATGTTGTAATTTCTTTCCTTTGGCTTGCTGTAGATTGGTGTGTGACCATTCTATTTGTTCATTCAGGAAATATACGCTAACTATATGCTTGACTGCTTGTATTCACATATACAGTTAGTATCATGAGTTTTCAAAACCATGGGTACTAAATTCAGTGGGCAAAGTAATGTGTTTATGGTGTTTATTTCAGAGCTGGATTAGTCAATAGTCATATGTATCGATAAAAATACCTATGCGGTTAAAAAAAGGAAGAGGTACCCAAATTGCATGCTTTTATAAAAGGAACTTTTCGTCCCAAATTGCAAATAGTTTCTTACTTTCTTATCCAGATTTCATGCCTTTGGCAATCTTGATCTTTGTATACCAAATCTGAGTGTATAAGGAAGCACAATTGAGCGCCACATCATCTTGAAGACTTTTGCTGTCTGATTAGATAATTCCCATTCAATGCACTGAAAGCCTCTTTAGATCTGGAGATTAGAAAATTTCCATTGTAACTTTTAAGTGTAGGCTACCCCCAGCTAAGCATTAGTTTCCTTCATATATTAAGAAAAGTGTAATTTCGAATTTTCAAACTGTTTCTCCACTGGTTTTGTTCATATTTAGTTGCATTCACTCTACCTTCCCAACTTCATAGTAAATTGTATTATCTTGGAAAAAAAGTATTTTCTCCTAATATTTTTTATTTTCTGCTCTCATCCACTTCGCTATACCATTTAATTAACAAGTGCTACATATCTAGAGGAATCAGGTGCCTATCTTGTTTTGAACATTTCCCCCCTTTTGGCATGATGTACCAGGAGATCTGTTGCTGTTCGTATGGTGCTACTCCTCGTGCTAGCGTGGCTTACAGTTGTGATATTCAATGTTACTCTACTTGTTGCTCCAGTCTCAGTTGGACGTGCATTGTTGTTTGGCATCTCTCAGTTGCCAGTAGCAGGTGCTTTGAAGTCAAATGGTAATGATTGTACAACGAAGCTCCTAGATATACTATGTTATATTATTTGGGCTTACTTGTGCAATTTTTTAGGCTTACCGTGTGTGTGTTGGATCAGATCTTTTTGCATTTTCTATCGGAGTTTGCATCTTTTCAACTGTTATTGCTGCATCGAGAGACGTGTTTGCTTACATGATCTCTGCGAGAACACACCTTCTGGCTTCCATTGTCTGCAATTGGGGTGCAACTGCTTTGAAGAGTTTTCCACTTCTGTTCCTATGGGTGAGTTTGAGGTGGTTTCATTACTTTTGTGCTTTCTGGTTTATTCAGCTCATTGACTTTCTATCTTTTGGCAGGCTGTCATCATTCCCTTTCTGATCGGATTGCTGGTTGACTGTCTACTGATATTACCCTTCGTGGTGCCCTTCGATGAAGTTCTAGTTCTCGATTTCTTCTGCACTTGGTTCCTGGGGTTGCAATTGCTGAAATTCTGGACTAAGTTGGTGAGCTGCAACTTTTCTTGTCGCTTTCCTGATCTTGTAGCTTGAGACTTTTGGATCAGCAAAATTGTTTCCTTGCCTGTAAGGTGGTTTCTAGCTTGAAACTTTTGGATAAGCAACATTGTTTCCTACCATGTAAAGTAGTTTCTAGCTCACTATGCATATTATTGTTGCTACTATTTAATTGGGTCATAATCAGGTTCACTAATTAGTGATGCAACTACCTTGTTTTTATTGTTCCTGAAGGTTCGCTGGACGAGGATTGCACCTTTCCTGGCCTATTTCATCGATGAAAGGTGGGATGAGAAGCTGACTCGGGCAAGGGAAGATGGGTTTTCAGGGCTCAGGGCAATGTGGGTCTTGCGAGTTATATTGATGCCAATCATCGTGAAGCTCCTGTCTGCTCTCTGTGTTCCTTATGTGCTCGCAAAAGGCATCGCAAGATTTGGCTACTCTGCTCCCGTGAACTCTACAGTGCTTCGTTTTGCATGGCTAGGGAGCCTTGCCATGTGTGTACTCTGTTATCTGGCCAAAGTACTCTGTAGGCTCGTCGTCAGACTCCACGATTCTATCAGGGACGAGCGCTATCTTATTGGGCAGAGGTTGCAGAACTACACTGACAGTATGTAGCTAGCTCAAGATTCGCTCGGTCATTAGTGTTAAACAAGATTAGGGTGAGACAAACCAGGTTTCTTTCTTTTTCTCTGGAACAGAAAACTAGCTATTCTGGTGCTGCGTTAATAGGCTACGTTGCAGAGTGATATTAGTTGCAACCTTGAGTGCAAAAAGCGATAAGTGATACCCCTGGTGGGTGGTTTTGCTGCCACCTGGAGATTTGTAAATAACTTTTTATTTTACTAGAAAAAGATGCATGAAAAAGATACATGCACCACGTTACTTATACCTGTACGGGGACTGATGTCCCTAAAAACAGATAGTTATTACAGCGAGACGTGGATTTTACAGAGCCATCTCGGAACAACTTTGTTTTGTTTTTCTTTCGAATTAGTATGACATTATTTTTGTTACTTTTAGTCACCCCGTTCCATCCTACTGATTTTTTTCTATATAGGAACAATGTTTTATCATTTGTTGGAAATATTCATCATAATAATGTGGAAGCAGTAGCAATATAATTTCCAGGAAGGCAAAAAAACATGAGCTCATGGATTAGGTCACAAATCCTCCAGACTTAAAACTCGACTATAGAATCGGCACCCCTAGAACTAATTGTCTAGGAGGCTAAATATGAGTTATACCTGTCGCTTTAGGCAAAAAAAAAAATCACAACAAATTTGAAAATAATACAGACTCCACAAATAGCACCATTGCGGCTAGGAAGGAAACAACAAATTTGGCCACAAATCCTTTGAGGCATTGAAACCCACAAACACTTCCGATATGTTTGGAACTTGGAAGTGCAGGTTTCAGCCAGAAAAACAAAAGTTCACGACAAGTATGAAAACGGTGTGAGACAAGATAGGATGGAACCATGCCTTTCAGTTTCCTGAGGTGGAACAATCCCATCTAATGTTTGGTTGATGTGAGATAGAAAAAATCTTAGTTTTTCGTTTGGTTAGGGATTGTGAGAGATGGGATGGATGGCCTTTTAACACTGTTATAGCAATACATAGTGGACCCCACCTATCATCCAATGACCTTAGACTTGTTCTCGTTTTTTTCATCCTCATCATCTTCCTGCGACAAAGCTCATGTTCCCAACTTCTTTAAGCCTTTGCTGGCGGCAGAGCTCGGCTGGCACGGGGGTGGAGCCGCGCCTCGCCCGACCGGGAGCTCCACCGCCGCCCATAAGACAAAAAAAAAACACTAGCCATATATTGGGTGAGACTAGGCAATGGCCTATGTTTTGCTATGGGCAGCCAAAACCATTATACATGACCATAAGTAAGCAATTCAAAACAAACCTCAGCACTCTTGTTTGACCATTCAACCATATGCATTTCAAAGCTTGAGCAGATAGATCAAAGCATAAATCATGCACGCATGGTCCAAACGAACTCGTAATGCATAGAACTAATGTTTGCTAATAGGATATGACCACAGTGCATATAACCAAAGCAAACAAACTATTATGTTGAACCCTAGGAATCAAACCAAACAAGCCCAGATTGAACCTAAAATAACTGGAAGCGATTTTTTTGTCCCTAATTTGGTCTTATTATTTACAGATTTGTTATTCGTAAGGTGATTGAAATCCTGTCCACCTGTAAGTCGACATCCGTGGCCGTCCGATCTCTTCTGGACGTGTGCGACAGGAACTACGCACTGGACGCATGTTTCGGGCCCGCCGTCGCCCGGTTGACGCTCTTAACGGGCGCGCAACCTGTTAACGGGTCTCTCTCTCCCTTTCTGTTTGTGCGCTGCCGACTGCCGTCCGCCCCACTTCCACTCGTCTCTCATCTCTCCTCTTTTCCGTCTCGCCTGCCGTGCTCTCGGTGTTGCCGAGGCGATTCCGCTCCCCCATCCCATTCTCGGCGAGATCTCGACGGCGGGTCACCGGCGGCGTCGACGGTGGGTTCCATCCCTTCTCCTCCTTGTTCCCTCCATCTCGTGTTGGCTTGTTTTAGGTTTATTCGGTGACTTTTGTTCTGTGTTAGGGTTTGGACACGGTTCATGTTTTCGACGATTCGAGGTGTTCGGTGCTGCTTGAAGGAAGGTTAGACTCTTCGTCTCCCTATGAGTGGATTTGCTGTTCGTGCATTTTGATGTGTTAGGGTATTCGTGGATCTGTGGTTTTGAAGTAGACTGAGGTGATTTCCTTTGATTTGGTATGGTTTCAATAGGAGGACCTGTGGTTTAGTGCATCCTGTTCCTGAGGTTCGTACCCAGATCTGCTCGTTTTGGTTTGATGTTTTGTTTTGATGTTTTGTGTGCTGCTACTATCAGTTCTCGCTAGGAGCTTGTTCTAAAAAAAAGTAGCTTTTTTAAGTATAGAAATGTTGATTGGTGCGACTAAGTATAGAAATGTTCTCTGTTAATGTCTTGGTGGCTGCCAAGTTGAGGTTTCTGCAGCATCTGATTATCCAACATCTCCTTTTACTGTTCTTGCTACCGCGTAGGGCTTAGTTTTGCATCCATGGTGGTTCTTCTTTGTTGCGTGTACCTAATCAGCATCATGCACGACCTGTTGTGTTTGCTCTCATGGTGTTTTTTCTTGTCTTCTTTGTTCAAATAAAAATTAATAGTAGCACTGACAGGCTGTCTAGTTGCATAGGAAAATTTTTAGGCAATGTTTATCCTCATTTAGGATTATAATTTCCTCTTTTTCAACTGTAAAATATAGTGTATGCTTGACAAGTGAGAAGGCAGGGTGTCATGATTTTAAAAGGATTTTTTCTTATCTATATTTCTGCATTATTATTTGTGCATGGCCTATGGAGGCTTTAGAAGCTTTGTGTGCCATAGGCTTATTTCTGTAGTGTGATGATGACACGAGGCTTATAACATGTTACCATTGAAATGAAGTGTAGTGTGATGACAGGCTTATTTTTGTAGTGTGATGATGACATGGGGCTTATTTCTGTAGTGTGATGATCACATGAGGCTTATAACATGTTGATAGGGGGATTTTGTTTTAAATTTTCTTTTCTCAACATAGGTGAATAAAATGTATCATCCTCTTTTTAGTGGCAAGTAGATGTCTACTTCTGTTATTTCTGGGCTGTCTGTTTGTTGTTATTTCTGGGTTGCTTGATTCCTTGTTTGTTCATGTATTATTTTGTTTGTGCACTTCCATAAGCATATTTCTTCTACACTTCCATAAGCAATATGATAGTTCTATGTGTTCCTTGACCTAACAGATTGGTTACTCTTCCTATGTCCATTATATTTTTATGACAACAACCCCTGTCTCGTGTTAAGTATATAGTGTCGAGTCGTTGTGTCTCGTTCTATTTTAGTTCAGTTAGCAGTCGATCAGGCAATTAGCTGAACATGTCAGTGTTGTTAGTATGCCATTTAATGTTATATGTACATACTTTGGGTTTATAGTTTTTTTTGCACATACTTTAGTTTTAGAGTTTTGCACTTCTGTTTTGGTTACCATAGAAGCATTTTTTAGAGGCTAGAGGATTATTAGTTTGATATCTCAAATCTTACTTTTGTTAATGAGTCGTAAGGTTTTACATACTGTATTTGTTCATTATGGTTGCTGATTGGTCATTTTTGTTTTTGGTTAATTAGCACTCCTGATCAATAGCTAGAAAACCATAAGTAAGTTATTCTAGAATTATACTCTCATTTAATACTGTGATTTCCTAGTTTTTAGCTGTAAAATATGATATATTGTACACTATACATGTGAGCAGGCAGAGGGTCAAGCTTTTTTTAGATGTGCCGCTGTGTCTGTGTCTGTAGTTTTAGCTTTGTGTGTACTGATCCTGAAGTTCAGTTTCCTTCTTATACCACTGAATTCGTTTCTTCTGCCTTATGTATTCTTTTTTTTTTGTCATGGGACCAGATCTGTCCATGAATCTAGATGACAGCCCTTGAAATCTTTTTTCCTTGAAATCAAAACATTATGAAAGTGATTGTAGCAATATTGTACTTAGCTTTGTGGATGTCTTTGTCTACTAGTTTATCTGATGTCCCATGTTTCACTATTTGCAGCGTTACACATATATGTTTTAACAAGTGCATTGAGAAGAGCTACACCAGATTTTATATAGACAAGTGCATTGAGAAGAGGTACACTTGATTAACTACAAATTGTCCATATGTTTATTTGTATAATGTATGTCTTTGATCTTCTTTAAGTTAAGAATTTTATGTTCCTATATTTTGTCATGAAAGTTTCACCGAGCGCTAATTTGATCAAAGATGACTTTGATTTTCAAGTAAATGTCTTATTTGTCTGTGTCATAGGTATAAAATAACAGTTATGCTATAAATATACCATTAGCTAGTACTATAATTTACTTTGTTTGTAACCATAAATATGTCAAATGTGCATATACTTCACCAAATTTTAAGGAACACGGTGAGAACCAAACCTTTGAATCATAGATATTTTGGTTTTCTATTCTGATGGGTTGTGCTTTTGGTGGCTGGTTGTGCAGCCGCAGTAAGCAGCAGCTGGTTGCAGACATTTTAGCATGGCTTGGTTGTTGTGCCACTGCAGCTGCAGCCATAGCCTAACAGATTGGTTCCTCTTTCTATGTCCAACATATTTTTTTATGGAAGCAACCCTATGTCCTGTTAAGTATACATACCATGGAGTCTTTGTGTCTCTATCTATTTTAATTCAATTAGGAGTCTAATAGTTAATTAGCTGAGCATGCCAATGTTGTTAGTAGCTCCTAGTTTTTAGAGAGAATGTGTTTGTATGCTTTTTTCACTCATTCACTATTCATTCCAATCCACGAATAAAAATGTTCTTGTATGTTTGTTTGTTGTGATAAGATCATGTTTTTGAAGTCAGGTGAAGAACTCAAATTTACCCAAGCATTTTAGTTTCTTCCTAACCTTTACTTTCTGGTATTGTAGGAGCGGAGTTGAGGAGTTGAGGGAGGGAGAACTCAGGTAATGTTTGCTACAAAGATCCGTCTTAGCATTTAGTTTGCTCTTTTTAAAGCTACCTGAACAAACTTTGGTTATTATAGAAGCATTTAGAGGCTAGTGGATTATTAGTTTGATAGATTAACTATTGTATTTGTTAATTGGTAGTATGGTCGTACATACAATATTTGTTAATTGTGGTTACTGATTGGTTATTTTGTTATTTTAATTTGACCAATAGCTAGAAATCTACAAGTAACTTATGCTAGAATTTCATCCTCACTTAGTATTATAATTCCCTTGTTTTTAACTGTAAAATACGACATGGTGTATGCTTAACAAGTGAGAAGGCAGAGTGTCAAGTGAGAACTACACCCTCATTGTAATTTTTTAGGCAATGTTTATCCTCTTTATAAAGCTAAAAAATTGTCCCTATCCATATTTTAATTACTCCAGTATCATGTATGCCTGTCATCTATATGCGTGTGTGAATCCATTTGTAAACTAATAAATAGCACTTGGTGATCAGCATAAGCTGTGTCCATTTGGCTGTCATTTATATGGCTTCTAGTTTCTTATCAGTGAATTAAGAACTAGGAATCTGTTGTTCCGTACTTATGTCAAATCGGGAACCAAAAGTGCTTGGTGATCAGCATAAGCTGTGCTTTTTATAAGCTGCAGATTAGAACTTGTGCTCAAATACATGTGTGTGTCTATCCATTTGTCTTAATTTATGGTGACTGAATGTAGGCGTTGAATGCTCCTAGTGTGGTTTGATTTGTCTATTCATGGTTCGATTCGTCGGTATGTGTACTGATTTGTGGGTCGATTCGATGTATGTTGCTAATGCCCTTTCTACTCGTGTGGTAGCTTCCATCCCTTCGTGACCCTGCTCGGTCAGTCGACTCCTCTGCAACCTCGCTGGCCAGGCTCTTCCAGTCTTGCCTCCTGCGTTGCTGCTTTGGTCCCCGTCCCTATGCCAAGCCCTCATGCTTTTTCTCCCAATTGGTCTATTGTTAATTGCTCATGTCATACTGTATTTGTGCTTTGATGCCCATCTATACTATTCTTTAATGTCGAATTAGGATTACTAATTCATAGACAGTGGGACACCAAGTTCGTTTTGACCTAGCCTGATATGTTTTGTGTTGATTCACTTATGGACCTTGGGAGTTCACAATACCAACTATTGGTGTATAGAGATAATAAATTTGCTTATGTTCAATACACAGCTTTTAAGAAGATCATGTTCTGTTCCAATTGCTAAACAGATATTTAAAACTATTGTTTTTCTGCACAGAAATGCCACGTACAGAAATGGAGGTTTACACTCATGCCATGCAGCATTTTATAAACAAAAGAATTTCATTGCCATTTGAACCTCTTTTATAATCCACATGACATGCCATATTTAGGTTTTAGATTGATTCATTTGTATATTTATAACTCCATAAACAATATTCTATTTCAAACACTAAGTTACAGCTGAGACATAAAAATTCCATGTTTTATTTGAATTTTTATGTGAATGTTCAATATTTCTATCTATAATTGTGCCAACTTCAAGTTTGGATTTTCTTCCCAAAATAACTTTGGATTATTCATTCCACCCAATTTAATAGGCTATGAATTTTAGATGCAGTTTTATTATCTTTCTTCAATTTAGCAAACTTCCAAGTTTGAGGCGGTTGTTTATCACAAGCACGATATCACTTCAATTTAATTCTTTGTACAAGGTCAGGTTTTAGCAACACAATTGGCTTATCTTTTCTTGCCTGATGGAAGTTTTGTCATTTTTTTGGCAAATAATTTGAGATTGTTAGAAAAATGCTAACTGCATTCTCTAGGTGCTGCCCTGTAGTCATGATTTGCAATCACACCAACCCTTTCATAGTTTCTTTCCGATTCAATAAATTTGACAAGCTGTAACCCCCCTCCCCCCTCTGATGATAACTTACTTTACTTTTTGTAGGCTAACTTACTCGTAATGATTTCTAAACTTTGCACATGCTTAGTGTTGTGGCATTATGTATCTAGATAATCCTTGGTTCATTCATTTTTCAAGTCTCACAGTATTTGTTCATTGTGGTTGCTGATTGGTCACTTTTGTTTTTGGTTAATTGCCACTCCAGATCAATGGTTAGAAAACTATAAGTAACTTATACTAGAATTACACTCTTGTTTAATAATGTAATTTTTTAGTTTTTAACTGTAAAATACGATATTGTACGCTATACATGTAAGCAGGCAGAGGGTCAAGGTTTTTTTAGAATGGTTTTTTTTTCTTCACTATTTCTGCAATGCTAGCTTTGTGTGTACTGATCATGAAGTTCATTTTCCTGTTGATACCACTGAATTTATTTTTTCCTGCCTGATATATTCTTCTTCTTTTGTCATGGGCACGAATCTTCCATATCGTTTGTGTCCTGTAATGCCCGGCGTGGTGGCACTACACGGTTTACTCTATCATTGGCCTTAATATGGTCCTTTAAGACTCAATGCCACCCGGACGACGTAATCGCCAAGCCGAACCGGAACAAGATAATGACATTGATTTTGAAGAAAGTGCAGATGATTACACATCAGAAGAAGACTGTTCTGAAGAAGTTGGTTGTGGTAGAAGAGATGGTCGGAGGAGTGACCGTAAAAATGTCGAATCATTAGATGATGATAATTTGATTGGTCTCATGAAAACAGTAGTAAGTATTCAGACCTATCTGTTAAACTATTTTGATATGTTAAGCTCTGTTTTTAATTTGTACTGATTCGTGCTTTGTCAAGCTCCACTTTCATTCTGGCATTTACTGGTCTGTGTACAATTATAAAGGATGTATTGTTGAGATTTATTTCATGTTCTTGCTCCTCAAAATTTTATTTGCATACTCTAGTCATCAGATCTAGTAGACAACTATGTTTCATGAATATTGTATATTAGGATTACAACATGAGTAGACAGTATAATTTTATAGGTTGCCATTGTAAATTAGTGATCTTGTCATGCTGTTGTGCAAGGCCACAAGAAATTACTATGTTTGTCTTTTTTATCTATTATTATTTAGATAACATTGGTTAATTGACTTTTTCTTTACCTTTGAAACTTTTGTAGTTTTGCAACACACTGAGGCAAGTTATCACTAGTGCTCCCAGCTCTAGCAGAGTTAGAAGACCTCCCACATCCACCAGATCTGCTCATTCTGCCCAAAAAGTTACTACCAGATTCAATGTCACCTACTTCTCGGGCATTGTCGAGTCTTTGAGCGAAGATAAGCGGGCTGTCATTAGGAACCATAGATTTGGAGCACTGCTGTTATTTGACAGATGCCATGTGCCAGTGGGTCTAGCAAGTTGGATAGCTGACCATGTCCAAGTTAGCAGCTCCGACATTGTGTACAATGGGAGGTCCATACCTTTTTCTGAACAGAGTGTTAGGGATGTTCTGCATGTGCCCATTGGAGGAGAGGAAATTAAGAAAACAGATTCAGATGCCGGGAAGTTGAACTTTCTCACTGCCACGAATTTGCCTAGAGTCCCAAGCTACACATTTTTTGGTGATAAGCTAACGCAAGCTAGCATATCTGATGAAGAGATTTTGCGCTGTTTCCTTATTGTTGCTTTATCGACCTTCTTGTGTCCCAATTCAAGCACATTTCCATGCCCAGACTATCTGTTGCCATTAGTTGACATTGAAAGGGTGCATGAATGGGATTGGTGCAAGTTTATCCACCAATGGTTGCTGAATCAGATCCGCAAGTATCAAAATCTAAAGAAGAAACAACTGGATTCAGTTTCTCTTGGAGGGTGTCTGTACCTTTTATGTGTGAGTTCTTACTCGTCTTTATTTTGTGCTTATTTTGTTTCAGTTTTCCATTTTCTATGTGTTTTGGTAATTAACTGCTTCATTTTATCTGTGTTCTCAAAACAGGTTGTTTACCTTGATTTTCTTGAACCTGGTCCTTACCGGCAGGTGCCGCATACCCTTCCTCGCATCAGAGTGTGGAAGGGGGATATGATCAAGGATTATTCAGAACTGGACCGTATTCAAAGACATGTTTATGGCAAGCGCCCTGTAAGTTTTTTACCGTTCATGTGCTATTTTGCTGCTAATGTGTTACCTGTATTTTTTCCTAACATATTTTCAAAACTTGGCTTTGCAATTTCAATGGCAGATTTTGTCATTTCAATCAACATGCTATGCTCCAAGTGCTGTTGGCAGGACTGAAAACGTTGATGATTTTCAGAAAGTTGTTCTTGAAAGAATTCCAGGCAATTTTTCTCCCAGGGTATGATTTTTGCTATCTGTTGCTGTTCTATTTTATTGGGTAGCCAGAGTAAAACATCTTAGACTGTAGTGCAGTTAAATGTGGTCCATCATTCTAATTTAGCATTCTAATATATCATGCATGTCAAATTCATGGGCTGATGTTTGTTGTATGAAGTGCTTTTTTCCCTCCCTGAATTATATGCTCTCTCATAGAAATGTGGTCCAGCATTCTAATTTAGCTTCTCTAATTGTGTCTCCAAATTAAGAATAAGCAGAGTAATGTTGTGCTCATAATTTATTTCATGTGTTCTGATATATGCCTAACAAATTACACCTACCTTATGCTACAATATATACCACTACGACCTCCATTTTCCATTGTTTACTAATTCAAACATTGTAGTAAACTCTATCGCTACTTTCTGTATTGCACAAAGCATTCTAATTTTTTCTACCTTGTTTCATGTAGAGCTTGGCTGATATTACTGCTATATACACAAAGCACGCAACTTCTGCATCACATGATGACCATCCAGAACTTGTGAAGAATATCATGGTGGATTTAATGGAGTATTTTCACCAGCGAGCCATACAAGATAATTCTTCAGAAAACGTGCAGCCAAGGAACATTGGTGAGGCTTCTGTGTCTGGAGGTTTGTCAAGGGGCTGTCAGATGAATGATGGCAACGACAGAGACAATGATTATGATGGTAATGTACCACAAGTTTCGTCTCCCTTTGAAGAATTCATGAAGATGTGCACACTGCATCTCCTGGTACTATCGGAGCACAAGTGGACAGAAATGTTGCACCTCAAGTGGAGAGAAGTGCTGCAGCTGATGTGGACAAAAGTGGTGCACCTGCTGTGGAGAGGAGTGCTACTGCTGATGTGGATTCAAGCGCTGCAGCTGCAGTGGAAAGAAGTGTTGCTGCTGATGTGGAGAGAAGTGCTACATCAACTCTGTTGCAGTCTGTTCATGGCATCGGAAGGCATTGTGATGTCCCCTTTCAATATACCACCACCAATGCCACACTACCGGACAATAATAATGTAGCCATGAGTGGTGACACAGAGATCATTCCATCTTCTGGCCAGGGTTCTGAAACCGCCCCCCTAGACAGCAATGCAGAAACAGAAATAGTTAACCCAGCTTCTGATGGTGATGATTCAAGTCAGTTTCAATCGAAAAGGAGGAGGACTTCTACTGCTTCCACTGACACTGCTGTCCATACGGTTGCCACTCGTACACGTGGTCGCATGAGTTCGTTGTCTCCAAGCTCTTCTTTAAATGAAGTTTGCATGGTCGATAACCCAGAAGCTATATTGAGGAAGAGGTGTGTCAGAACATTAGCTTCCACAAAAACGAAATCACCATTGTGCTCCAGTGCTGAAGGTGTGACTCTTACCGTTAATGAATTAGATGGGTCATGTGCACTCCCTGCAGATGAGTCTTCTTCTCAGAGAAACAGAACAAAAGTGTCGACTTCTCAAGCTAATGTTGTGCATGTAGACAAGGTAACTATTCCTTCTATATTTAATTTCTGCACTGTTGTACAAAATTATTATTTCAATTTCGACTACTTTTTCCCCTTTTGCATAAAAGGTTATCATCAATAAGAAGCTAAAGGATAGGTTGTCAAGGGTAATGGAATCTGTACCTCGTGTGATTCCTGACAATGAACCAGCTGAGGTTGAACCTCAAGCTGCTACTGGTGAAGCTCTTGGTCCCAGTGTTTTCATTCAGGTAATTAACAACTTATCACTAGGACAGGTAGTGTTAACATTTTGTTGATGTCTGTGTTAACATAAACCTAAATGTAATTCATGAAAATTACATGTTTTCCCACCAAAATAACAGCACAAAACCTATATGTATTTACTATTACTTCACTGCATATTACGTCATCCTATGTAATTTATAATTCGTTCCCCAAACCATGCTGTTTACATCACATATAAATGTCAAATTGTATAATTCACCTTATAATATTTTGTTTGTGTCTACCATGTCAAACTTGCATGGTTAAATATTATTCCCAAGTTTCCTTTTCCTCTTTCAGGCTAAAACAAATGCTACTGCCTTGCAAGATGCTGCTGGTCCATCCAAAGTTTGGGATTATTCTGGGCCGCCTTTCAACCTTGGTTTTGATTCAGAATCACAAGAGAAAGATGAAATGGCCAACAGTCAACCACAAGAGGCACATGTACATGTACAAGCTCAACCTGAAGAGGTTCAACAAGACCAAGATGTACATGTACCACCTCATTCTCAACTAGCTCGAAATGAAGAGAGGCCATATGAAAATGTTGGTCAGGTAGTTGAATTCTTCCTTTTTTCTTTTCCTCCACCTATTTGTTTCATAAGAGTTCCTTACTTATTATTCCTTCCTTTTTTCTGTGCAGCCAACTACTATGCCAAGGCCAGAGCCGTCTTCTGCAAATAGAGTAACGGAACAAATTAATGTAAACACTGGCTGTTTCAACAACGTAGTACCTCTTGTAGCTGTCGATAGTAATGGAGTTGTTTTATATGATGTAAGTTTTTGTGCCATTATCTGTTTTTCATTTTGGTCTACTACAAATGTTTTGCTTATATCTTATGTTTCTCATTTCCAGAACACCCCACCAACACCCGAAGGAAATGTCGTGGGTGAAACATTTCATGTCCAACCTTCAAGCTTTGATCAGCTGCACAGGACCAATGACGAGGAGGACGAAATTTTGATCTGTCTTGGTTCTACTTCAAAAAATCAGCACCCAGAAAGGAAAAGGTGAATTATTCAGCCTAGTTCTTATTTCCGAGACTTTGCAATGACCATAAACTGTCTAAAGCTCCATGTCTATCCAGAAGAGAGGCGAAACTACGAATGCTTGGAGTTTTATCAGTCACTGCCAGAATATTCCAAGTACACTGTCATCTTTAATTTAATTTTTTTTATGCATTTCCCTCATGTCTTATGGTTTTTCATTTAAAATGGGCTCCAATTTACATAGTTTGACGCAAAATTACTTTGTTTTTTTTGCTAGAATTATACGTATCTGTCACTGTGTAATTTTTTCCCTACTCAGATGCAATTTCCTTGCATAATCGCAACTGTTGTCTTGTAATCACATGTCTTTCATTCTTTGCTGCAGTACTAATGTAATTGACTATGGCAAAGTGGTTGTCACTTATCATGAGCTTTGGACATCATTGAAATTAACACCAACAAGGAGGGAAACTAAGTTTCATGTTCATAGTCACGTTATCAATGCTTTGTGCCGCAAGCTCTTCTTAGAAAACCACCCCTCTAAATCTGGCCGTCATTACTTCTTCTCCACAGTTGGTGTGAGTATATTCATTTTTCTTCATGTCCTATTTTCCTTTTATTTCCTATTTGTTTGCTTGCTCCTATAAAACACTGGAGAAACATGTATCATACTCAAAGTGTGTTTCAAATTATAAAAATCCTAAAAACTGAACAGAGGTAATATTCACTAAATTTGACTGTGGCATGATAGGGTTTATTTCTACAAATTTCCAAGTGACATGTCCTATTGTTGTCAACACAGTTTGGAAATGTGATTTCCTAAGTCACATGTCCTATATACTTGACTTAACATATCATCATCGGCTAGCAGATGTTTGCTGCTTTTCAGAGATATGTTGTGGTAGCATTTGTTGTTCAAATATTTATTGACTAGAATTAATTATAGCCCAACTATTAAAAGTTATGCTACTACCCAGTGTTGTAATTTTATGTATTCTTTAATGTATCTTCAATTGTTTTAATATGGTCATGTGAATGCGCTAATCATTGTTTGCTTGATGAAGTTACCTCTTCATTTATCATTGTCACGTTCTTTTGTTGACTCTTTGCCGTTATACTGTCTTTACTTTCTCTTAGGATTTCCTTGTCAAAAAATCTGGGCCGCAGGAGTATTATCACGAAACATGTAAGAAGTCCTTCACATTATCAAACGGCATTCTCCCCTTTAGGAACGCTGACCATGTAAGTACACTTCTTTCTTATATATTATTCCTCTATTGTCTTGTATTACCTTTGAGCTGCATCCTTTTGTCAATGGCAGCTTATTTTTCCCATATCCCACGAGGGGCATTGGTTTGTATTCATTGCTGCTATAAGAGATGGATATTTCGTCTTCCTCGATTCTGTTTATGGTGAGGACGACCCTTATCAAAGACAAGTTAGATCTGTCATTGTGGGTCCCCCTCTTTCACTCAGTTTCATAACACTTTTATTCATGAGTACTATAAGTAACATTTGTTCCCCCCATTGGTTTTGTGTTAGATTCCAAATTTTATATGGGCTTGGAAAGAATATATTGCTTTTGACTGCGACTTTGAAGATTTTGTGATACATTATGCACCCGTTCCAAAGGAAAAGAACGACTTGTGGACCATGAATGATAATGTAATTTTCGTGATGAAATTCCTTGAACTATGGGATCCATATGCTGACATGAATTCTAGGTTCCAAGCTGCTAACGTCAACGACGCAAGGATCAAGTACGTTAGAGAGATGGTGTTCACACCCCATAATAGACTCAATAGCGCAAAGGATTTGCTTGACAACCATATAGCTATGGTGAGTTGCCTTGAAATATCACTTTTTACTAGTTGTTCTTGTTGTCATTTGCAAATATCTGTGTCATCTGAATACATGTTGTCCGTATTTTTTTGTTGCAGCAAGTACGGAGGAAGAATCGAGTGATGATTTCAAGATCTTCTGTGAAATAGATTTGTCTTAGGGATATGCTTAGGTTGTAATATATTTCAAGAACATCGCCTCTTATGTTTTACCATGCAAACAATGAACTTGGTATTACGTAGTCTGTAATATATTTGCAATGCTTAAATGTGTCTCGCTGGCCCCTTTTTCTTAGTTTTTTAAAAGTTTAATTTACCCCTATATGGTGTTCTTCAACATTACAAGATAAGTATATTGACCATCTCCTAGTCTGTAATTTATCATATTTTTCCTGTTTCATCTACAACTGATCTGCAATTTGATGTTGCAGGAGAGGATTTGTTGGTGTGTTGAAAGTATAGTTTCACAGGTTCAAATCTCACTATTTTCTGTACATTTTATCCATAAATTCTTTGTCTTCGTTCACTAGACTTACCAACCCTGAAATTAACATGATGCTGAATTAATTCTGTATTTTGTTCTTAGCCAATAAAATCACATCATATTTCCTATACAATTACGATGTCACTGCTACTATATTTTCAATTTTATGGCTATAAATAACCCTCTGGGCTATGGTCAGGTTCTTCACCATTTATATGCACGTATTTATATGTTCTACCCTTCTGGGCTCTGTGTTTCCTTGCTTTTTGTGCCATAGCCTGACAGATTGGTATAGGTGGCCATGCAACCCGTGGCTCGCTAGCAGGCCCCACGGCACGGCACGGTCGCACCGTGTTATTAGCTCCTTATTTTTACAGTCACTTGGTTTACTATAATTTTCTTTATTTTTTTGTGTAATTTGATTTCAATTTCTAAAGCATTGCAAACAGTCAAGAAATATTCAAAATGCATATGCAATGACAATTAGGCACCATACAACTTCTCCAGCACAAAATACTTTTAACTTAATATGCTGAATATGTTACGATCTGCACTAAGAATATGATCATCACACCCTAAAACTCTAGTGCAAGTTATGATCCTGTCTGCTTTCTTTGGTCAGTTTGGACGACTGTGCTGTGTTGCCAGCAATTGTCTTGAATTGACTGCGCTGTGTTGCCCTGTACCAGTGGACAAACATAAAAAAAATCATATAACAAATATGAACATGGAATAAAACATAGTAATTTTTAGGCCATATACCTATGCCTGTTGTGCCTTCTTCATCTCGTTTCTGTTTTTTTATTGTTTTGTTCCGTTGAGCAGCAACTCGTCCTCCTCCCTGACCTGCAACATCGGCTACTTAAAGTTAACATAGTAATTTTTAGTGTCTTTTTTAATGTCTTTCGCTTTTTGCCTTCGTACCTATTTTCCTTTTAGGTGTTGCTTTCTTCTTTGCTGGTAGTCCTGCAGCATCTGGTATTTCAGCAGTACATGTAGCTATGTTATGGTCATGTGCACCACACCGGCTGCAAGTTATCTGTTTTTTGTCCTTACTATTTCAGCAATTGGTTTCCAACGTTTGCTATTTCCCACCTTTGTTCTGGGTCTTCCTTTTGCTTGAACCAAATCAGGATTCTTGAGTGAATCCAGTTGAATCACGCTGCTATGGTCCGTATTTTGTGTTGATGCAAGTTCACTTGTGTTATTGCCATCACCATTCAACTGCTGTTTTTCATTCTTTGCTGTTTCGCCATGGCTAGCACTATTCTGTTCTGCATTGTAGTCCTCTTCTGCTACATCATTGTTGCTTCTGGACTGGTTTCTCACTGGAATTTTCTTAATCTCATCATGCAGCCTATCAAGACCTTTCAGCATGTGGTTGCACCTGTCCAAGTTTAAGCACCCATCTGACACCACCTCAACAAACTTTCTTGAAAGTAAGTTATGCCTCAGCATGTTGCTGCCACCTCTTAGGTTGTGTGGAACTTTTGTAGATGCATCTCTGATATTCGTTTTCTCAACTGGCCTCCATCTGTCAATGAAATATTTTTCTGCCAACGTGTACCTGTTCAGCTGTACGAGGGTCCTCAGAATATGAGCACAGAGAAGCCCATCTTTCTGGAACCTTGCACAGATGCATATGTAGTTTTCCTGTTGTAGATTAACTAGGACAAGGTACTTCCTTGGTCTGATTTCATTGACAGCATGCTCTTCAGACTTGAACACCATGTATGCTTTGTCCTTTTGATGTTCCTCTATCTGGTACATACCAATTGCTTTCACAATCTGCTGAAATCTAAAGAAAATCTAAGTGTTGTATAGATCCCTTGCCTGCCTCTCGAAATTATATCTTGAATGTAACCGAGCCATAGAATGTGCTTTGTTCTTGTCCTTTAGATTTCCTCTCTCGTCTATATTCTTTATTTGCGTGTCAAACTCCTGTAGAAGCAGCAGCACACTACTTGTTGGACCAATGTTGTCCTTGAATATAGCGTTCATCCCCTCGCTTCTAGAAGTAGAACAAATGAATGGGAAGAAGTTGTCCTTGAAGTAGACAGGCACAAATCTAGCTCGGTTGTCAAACATGATCTGTAGGAATCTTAGATTATGCACCTTGTGCTTCTCAACCATGTGTTTCCATAGTGTCTCAAACTCTTGTGTTGTCAATGAGTTGTAGATGATATCATAGAAATCTCTACCAAAATCTGGTATCTTGTTGAAGGCTGGTCCACAATACATTTCAGCCTTTGACACAATATGGAATAGACAATTTCTGTGAATTGTCTCTGGAAACTCTAGTTCAATTGCACCTCTCATTGCGGCATCTTGATCCGTAATTATTGACTTTGGGGCCTTCCCACCCATGCAGCTTCTGAATGTACGGAAGAGCCATCTGAAGGTTGGAATGGTTTCGTCACTCAGTAGCGCTCCAGCAAAGAGTAAGTTGTCTCCATTGCCATTTATGCCGACAAAGGGTGCAAATCTGAGCTTGTACCTGTTTGTTTCATATGTTGTATCAAAACTGACAACATCACCATAGTGCTCATATGCCACTCTGCTCTTTCCATATGACCAAAAGATGTTTCTTACTTTGTTTTGTTCATCCGCATCGAAGTTAAAGAAAAAAAGTGGGTCTTGTGCTTGCTTGTCCTTTAGGAATTGAACCACTAGCGTCATATCATTGCATCCTGTTTCCCTCTGTATCTTGGTCCTGTAGTTGCTTATGTCAGTCTTAACAACACTGCTGAATTCTTCTCCTCCTCTCAGCGATGATAGGAATGCTAGGATTTTTCTGTTGGGCACATTCACCTTCACTAAAGACCTGATAATAGCCTTTTCATCATCTGAGAAGAATCTGTGCGATCTCAGTAGCTTAGTTAGTTCTGTAGGTAGCAACACATGGTTGTGATCAAGATTTAGTCGAGTAACTGTCCAACGCCCCTTCACCAGCGTTATCACCATCTCAGCCTGACAATTTGTCTTGTTGATGACCTTTGTCCTGCGTGTGCTGGCTGCAGGTATTGGTTGAGCTTCATCTATCAATATAGGGTACTTCTTTCTCTGTTTTGCTAGGCTGCTAACCTGGACAGCACAACCTGTTGTTTGCTGCTCACAGCTTGGTTGTTCCTCGATAGATTTCCCCCTCTTGTTACACTTGAATGTCATTCTTGTCACCATACCCATAGTCTCTTTTTCTCTAGAGTGGTAGTTCCCACACTTGACCACTGAAAAGCCAACTATGAACGCATACTGGTTGTAGAATTTGTGTGTGTCTTCAGCTGTTTCAAACTGCATGTCAATCTTTGGAACATGCTGAGACTCGCCATCCTGACTTAAAGAGAAGGCTTCCTCGAAACTGTCATTCTGCTTAAACACTTCTATGTCCTCTTCGGTGATGTCATCATCAAGCTCTTCTCCTGCTACTGCTGGTGGTGGTGTCAGCTCTCTTGTCAAACCGTAATTGTGCTCAAACAATTCAATTTCTTCTTCTCCCACTACATTCTCCTGGCCTTGCCCTACGTTTGTTGCTGTTGTAATGTTCATCTCAAAGCATGCCATATTCTGGCTGTGGTTGAACATTTCAAAGATTTCTTGACTGTTTTCAATGTGCTTCTCTGCTGTTGTTGTCCCTGCAAAACTGATGATTTTATCCACCCCACTTTGTGGTACGCCAGTTCCTTTTACTGCTGCTGATGTGTTGTTGTTTTCAAATTCAGCCAAGCTCTGCTCTTCAATTGATACATATGCATCTTCATGTGACTTGTTACTCATTTGTAGTTGCTCACTTGAATATGTTGTTATCAACAGATGTCTGTCACATACTAGCGGCACAAGTTCTGCTTCAGCTGTCCTACTCCTCGTCACATGCAAATCATGCTGCAATCAGAAGGTTAGCACACAAATTACATCAATGTAATCACTGACTGCAACAATGAAATCACATCCAAAAAATGAGAAAAGACAGTGCTGTGTTGGTGCGTAATTCTAGCTTTAAATTACCTCAAAGCTAGTACCAAAGAAGTCATCCACCCCATCTTAGCTGCATAGCATGCTGGTGAAGAAACCCATTGGGGCCTATGTTAAACATTGCATCATAGTTAGAATACTGAATTAGTAATGTGTATGACCATCATATGCAGCACTATTCCATTAAAGTTAGATGCTCAAATTATTCTTGTCAAACATGGTTTGATTACCTCATAAGCTAGACGCATCTCTGCTCTATCCGACATGTAGCAGTTGCTCTCTTGGTGTGAAACAAGATTCTGTTCATTGCATAATGGAGATGCCTCTGGTCGATGTTGCATCCCATCAAACTGATTGTAACATATTTGTTCGAATGAAGATTTCATCCCCTATACATGAATTGAATTTGAAAACAAACATAATTTGATCCAGATGATTTGAAATAATGCAGTTGTTGTTCTTCACTTGCTCACCATGTCTTCAAAGTGTATATCATTTTGTAATAGCTTTTCAAATTGTATATTGTTCCAGCTCTCCATAATCTGCTTGTCACTGTTATTGTAAATAATGCTAGTCATCATAGTCTCCATAGCATTGTTGTCAAGGCTTGTGTCATCAAAATTGAACCCCTGCATCATTTTTAAAGTTACAAACTAGTAAATTACTATCATGAATGATGGAGTAGTTCTAGTTTTACAAACCATAAGCATACATATGGTAATCAAGTTTTTTCTAGGTACTTTAATATCCTTCACATGTACAACAATAATAACTGACTGCGTACAATAATAACTAGTAATATGAGGCTGCCCAATCAAAAGATTGGCCAATCAAATCTCCACAACAGCAAGAGAAGATGTATTCAAATGTTACCTCAGGTATTCCTCCTCTGCTTACCTCTGAAACTGCTTGTCTTCCTTGCATGTTTCTATCTTCCATTCTTTGAATACACTGCAGAGTGTTAGTTTCATATATTAGGATAATAACCAGCTCCATGATTGTGATGGGAACAGTATGGAGTCTTACAGTCCAAATCTAGGGAATTACACAACTAAGTGATGTTGTAATTCTATTATTTAGTAAGTATCATGTACCTAGAACAGCCACTAATTCAGAGGTGTATTTCCTTCTAAACCACTAATGTTTTGCATCTATTTTCCACAGATACAATCTAATGTTTCCAGATTGGTGCCTCAAGCAGATTGGTGGTCCAAGGGCTCACGTGTGAGAAAACATGTCAGAGAAAGGGGATTGACACTTTACCTCAGGTACAATTCTTGTTTCCCCATCTGACTTGTCCCAGATCTGCTCCATCCTCTTCCTCCTGTTGCTCTTTGGAATAGTTTCTTCTTCCATGGCTGCTGGCGGCAGGCCGCGGGTTCTTTGTTTGCTTTTGGGGAGGGGGGTTGCTTCTGGGATAGGGTTGCTGATGGGACCCCTCCTTATGTTTTTTTGGCGGCTGTTGGTTGTGCCTTTTGCCGCCCTTTTTTCACCTACTACCGTGTTGGGCTTTTTTTTCTTTATTTCCATTGATTTTTTGTTGGCTCTGTGTGCAGGCCCAAAAAAACAGGAGCCCACAATACGAAAGGACAAAAGCCCACAGGACAAGGACAAAAGCCCACAGTTATAATAGCAGGCAGCTATAGAATGTTGGGCCTCCTCCTGTTGGGCTCAATGTTGCCTGGTCGGCAACAATTCAAACGGACCTGCTTGCTTCAACCGCGAGATGTAGAATTCGAATTTTGCCTTACTATTTCTATACACAGTGACTTACATCTAACAAACTGTAAGTCACCTAAAAAGACACCCCAAAAGACAGTGACTTACAGATATGTAAATGTAAGTCACCTATACAATAACACAGTGACTTACACAGAAGCAGAATTTAAGTCACCTTATCAATAGACAAACCCTATTATTTAACTAGCCGAATTTTGTATTGTTACATACTTCAGTTTTTGGCATCGGTTAACTGGAAGATATGAAACAAACCAAAGGAACATAGAAGTCCAGTAACAAACTCGGTCCATGCCCAATAATCCTTCTCAACCGGGCAACCCTAGGTGTGTAACATATTTTCCCTCATCCTCCCTCAGTCCACCGCCACTCACCCTCACCTGTCCGCATCTCGCATACGCCCGCACCCAGTTGTCTGCCTCCACCTCACCAATTCACCCGCGCAAGAGCAGGTGGCCGTCGCGGCTCTATGAGACTGAGGGTGCGTTTGGCAGGGCTCAGCTTCACGTAAAATGGCTCTAGATCTGACGTATATTATTGTGAAGCAGTTCTTTAAGTGGAGTTGTAGCCTTTTGAAAAATCGTTTAACAAAACATCTTCTCCTGTATTTCCATAAATGGATGAAAGAGCACAAATATCCAGTACATTGTCTGTTCATGTTTGTATGGTTATTTTTATGGTTCAGATTATTACTGGCCTCAACCATGAGCTACAATTCATGTTTTCATCCTTCCTCGTCCCTCCAGAGCTGACCCCGCGCGCACAAAGTGGGAGGGCGTTAATTTATATATTCATATATATTTTTCAGATAATTTAGCCTCAAGCATGACATATAGCTTACCTTTTTCATGCCCTCTGGAGCCATCGGAGATGTCCATGGATTTTAATTTTTCAGACCATATCATGGCTAATAGGACATCTTTTTATCATTTCTACAAATTCTGAGCCGTTGGAGGTGAATGCGTATTTTTAATTTCAGAATATCTTCCATTAACCATGATTTATAGCTCATGTTTGTTGGCCGTTCAACACGCAAGGGAGCCGTCAGAGTTGACGAGTTGTATGCATATCTTATAGATCATGTTTCTCCATCCTTTGAAGTCCCTCTGGAGCTATTGGATCAGGGGTGTATGTGCATTTTTATTTTTTAGACGATATCTGGCTTCAAGCATGACCTATAGCTAGTGTTTTTCTCCCTTTAGAGTCCCTTAAAAGTTGTATCGATGTCCTTGAATTTTTAATTTTCCGACATATAGCACATGTTTTTCATCCTTTCTTCTTAATCTTGACTATATATGGCCTCAACCATGTCCTTTCATCCTCTGAAATCCCTATAGAGCTATCAGGAGTGTTCGTGGTATTTTAAAATTTTCAAACAATATCTAGCCTCAATCATGACCAATAATAGATCATGTTTTCATCCTCTGTAGTCCCTCCGGAGCTGACTTGTGGTGTCGGCGGTTCTTTATTTTTCAGGCGACATCTAGCCTCACCGCAAGCATGACATGCTGCTTTTCATGCTTTATTATCCCTCTGGAGGTATCGGAGGTGTCCTGAAATTTTAGTTCTGATGAAATACCTAGCATCTACGGACATGTTTCTCGTTAGTACTACTCAATCCGGAGTTGTTGAAGGTGTATGGATATTTTTAGTTTTCAGACGACATATGTTCTCAACCGGAACCTATAGGTCATGTTTTTTTTCTTTTCTCGTCCATCGGAGGTTATGGAATCTTACATGTACTTTACAATTTTTTGATGGTATCTATAGCACATGTTTTTTCATCTGTTTTAGTCCCTCCAGAGTTGTCGGAGGAGTTTGTGAATTTTTAATTTCTAGACGATATGTGGCCTCAAGCTTAACCAATAGCTCATATGTGTTGGCCTTCTTGCCGATCCCGAGATGTCAGGGTGTACATGGAATTTGCAAACAATATTTTTGCTCTGTCATGACCTACTCATGTTTTTCTCCATCATTTCTAGTCCATAGGGAGCTGCTGAAGTTGTCCATTTATTTTATTTTTCCAATGATGGCAGGTCCCAACCATGAATTATAGCCTATCTTTTCATCCTTTGTTATAGTTACCTCAGTGAATTGTTTTATTCATTTCAGACGGCACATTCCCTCTACCATGACCTAGACTTATGGCATTTTTCATCCTTTCCGGTGCATGCAGATCAGTTACTGGAGATGTTCGTGTATTTTTAATCTTCCAACCGTAACCATGACCACTTTTATCCTTTCTAGTTCCTCCGATGCTATTACAGTGTGCCTGGATTTTCATTTTTGACTATATCAGACCCTAGTGGCGGGTCTAGAATTTCAAGGAAGAGGATGCTCATCATCTTTCCCTTCTTCTTTTCTTCTCACTTTTTCTTCTTCTTTATTCTAATTTTCTTCTTCCTCTTCTTCACCCATGGCTGAGCTGGATCCGCCATTGTCAGGCCCCTACCATGATCGATAACGTCAAGGATAATCTATAGCGCATGTTTTTCATCATTTTAGTCCCTTTGGAGCTGCTAGAGCTGTCCTTGTATTTTTATTTTTTCTGACAGCATCTGACCTCTATAGTGACCTATATAGGTCATGTTTTTCTTCCTTTCCAACCCCTCCGAAGTTGTCAAAGGTACATGTGAATTTTAAACTTTCAGCCTATAGGTCATTGTACATGCTATGCTAGATATCGTTTGAAAATGAAAATTCCATGGACATCATTGATAAACTCCGGTTACAGTAGGAAGGGCAACACACATGACACATGAGCTATTGGAGTGGTATGTGCATATAATTTTCTAGTGGTAAACCTTAACAACGGTCCTCATTATTTAAATCTTTTCTAGCCCCTCCGGAGCTACCAGAGGCGTTCATGGATTTTTATGCAGACGATATCTTGCATCTACCATGGTTTTCTTGGCGTTAAGGTGAGGTGAGGTAGTCACCACCACCCAGCCGCCTAAGCGGGCTAAGGTGACGCCTTAGCCCAAAACAAGGGGAGCATCTTGTCGCCTAGTCAACGCCATGAAAACCAAGACGGCTACCATTTTTTTCCTTTTCTAGTCTATCGAGAGTTACTAGTGCTATACATGCATGTATATTTATTTGTCTGACAATATCTGACCTCTACCACAACCTATAGCTTTATTCCTTTGAAAGTCTGAAGCCTTAGGTGCCCGTGGATTAAAATCTTCATTCTATATATGGCCTCAAGCATGACCTATAGCACATACATTTTTTTTTATCCCTTTTAGTACTCCCAAGCTGTCAGGGGTGCATACAGATTTTTAGTTTTTAGAGTATCTAGCCTCTTCTAAGAGAGATAGCACATGTTTGTGCCTCATATTTCTCTTGCCTGCTGAGTTTCACAATATATTCCAAGTGCTATGTTTGTGCCTTCTTTGACGCTACTATGCAAAAAATTGATGCTTCTAATTACTCCATTCGTTTCAAAATGTAAGTCGTTTTTGCCAAACTTATGTGGCGGACTGCCACTAAATTAATCCAACTTAAGTGCACCAGGGACCACCATGAGGCATCCGTACACTTAAATAGGATTAAGCTGGAGCGCCGTCGAGTCTAGCTCGATTTAACCACGCACTATCGATCGAAACAACACGCCCGCACGAAGGCGAGTCCCAGAGATTACAACATTTCATGGTTCAAATTCAAATAAGTCTTAATTCAAATTATTACAAACCAAGTTCGAAAGACATAACAAAGTTTTCAGAGTTCAAAGTAGCGGAAAGTAAACGATGATCTAAACAACGATACAAGTAACATCATGATGAAGCCGTCCATGACGCTACTCCTCACGATCCTCACCCGAGGATGGCTCCCAAACGACAGACCATCCAGGAGGAATCTGGATCGGCCAACAAACACCGGAAACTGACTCCTCAAAAGCATTACCTGAAAAATTTAGCCACAAGCAAGACTGAGTATACTAATACTCAATAAGTCTTACGCATCTACTTCACCAACCTTTAGACATGCAAGGCTTTTTGGCTGAGGGGTTTGTTTCGCCCAAAAGCACTAAAAATGGATGTTTACTTTCAATATTTTAGCATCCAATTCTAGTAATTTAATTATTCTAGATAAGCATCCTTTCTAAGCAATCAAGTGGGGGCAATACAATTGTACTCAAACATCAACTTTATCATTCTCATAATTCCACTTGTTATCAATGCAGCACAACGGTCAAGCAGTGTCATTAACCGCGAGAAGCGGACAGTTCGAACCAAATTTCACTACCTGGCTAGGGAACCCAACACACACGGATAATATTTGCTATAAAAGACACAAATACTACCCAACCTTTCTCATCAATCCACAATTCGGCGCCGGGTCCAACTCCCTTAGGATACACGGTTATCGGATACTCGTGAACACATGCCGGCGGATCTCACGCGTGTAACCACATGTGTACATAAGGGAAATAATTTCCAAGGAAAGAAAGCAATCGGTCCTAGCTGTATCAATCCGGTACCGGGCTTACTGGGTCCCATATGGCGGCATGTGCGTGGTACATTCGAAAACTTGACACACAGATACCACACGTTACAACCTTAAGCAATTATCATACACGGACGGGAGATTTACACACATACCATGCCGCCCGTCAATCCTTATGATTCCAACATAATGAAAGACATTCAACTCCTATATCTCGCGAGTGACAGGAAATCACTCGACTTGTAACAGGTCCTTAAAGCATAGCAACTAGCGATCCTATCATGCTAGTTATTAAAACATAGGTAATAAGATTCATGCATCTAGGTTTTCATTCAACTCTTAAAAACGTAAATGCACAAACATAGAGTAAAATCAAGTTGCGAGAATTTTAAAACATAGCTCATGCACCGGGGCTTGCCTTCTTGCTCAGCCCTAGTCTTTGCCTCCTGAGATGGTGTTTGCTCTACAACGATGGTGTTCAATTCTCCTCCCTGCACGTCATCGTCTACGTCCGGCACCAACTTGTAGTTTCGGTCAGCGATTTGCTCTTCTACATGTGATGCAACAACATGATGATTTAAATTTAAACACATCCCCCCATCAAAATATAGGGTGCAAGAGTGGCCATATTCACCAAGACAAGGATTTTTAGATTCTATATTTTCATGAAATAAAGGTGGGTTATATGCTTAACTTTCTTTTTTCGATGGTCATTATGTACATATATAAAGTCCTCAAATTTATTTCTTCATTTTAGCAACTCAGTTCTGTTTTTTTTCTTTATTTATAATTTTTTCCCACTTATTTTACTTTCATCACATGTGAAATGTTTTTTGGTTATTTCTTTTCTTGAACAGGCAAGATTTCATTTCCCTTTTGTTTCTTAATCTTAATGACCAGAAATTTATGGTGAAACTTATACTTGCACTCAGATTATTTAACTTATTTATCTGTAGAAAAAAATTAATTTAACCAGAAATTATATTTCTTGTATTTAAGCAATTTCAGCCCCTAGGAAAACAAATTAAATCCTAGGAAAACAATTACACAACAAAACAATGTGAACTATTTACTGAAGCAATATGAAATCATGTTTAGCTCATCTACCAAGTGAGTACTCATTTTTAACCACATTTCATGCCCTAAACAATTGCTACCTTGTTTTTATACCATAATTTAATTAAGCTTCTTAACAGAGTTAAAAATGGGGTTTAGAATTTTTCTAAGATAACTGGTAACATGGATACGCGACTGTCCAAAATTTGGAAATTTACGCAGCATAAATAAATTACTAAAATTCTAGAAAATTTTCAGCAAAGATAAACTAAACATTTTATAACTGGAGCTAGAAAATCTAACTCCGTGCGAGATTGATACAGTAAAGTAATGAGAACAAGGGTAACAACATATCCAAAAATCACATTCACAGGAGCCGCAATTTAGGAGTTATGCCTAAAAGTTCATTTTCAAAGTTTAATTTGTACAGGCTACTCCAAGCATCAAAAGCATGCACATGACGAAAGTTGAAATAAGTAGAGATCACCAGGATTCCAAAGAAAATTAGTTTGCATTTTTCCGATGTTTCTACGATTTTAATCGAATTTCAAAGTTTCCAATTTTAACCCTAGATCTGAAGATACGTTTTTCATTCCGGCCCCTAGAAGTTTTAAACTTTCGTGAACAGACCCTCGGTTTCTTTCAGAAGGAACCCTGAAATTTTGGGTAAGATGAAGTAAAGTCCTTGGCGGAGACGGCGGTGGAGATTCCGGCCAAACACCGGCGAACCCGCGCAAGCAAAGGGTCGGGAAATGAAAAGGAGCTCACCACGCACCGATTGAGCTAGGTCTCGGGGTCGGAAACGACTCGGGGAGGGGCCTCGACGGTGGCGGCGGCAGAGCTCTGCTTCGGCTCCGTCTCCGGCGAGCTCGAGCGGCGAAGAAGATAGGCGGAGGAGTCCTCGAGCACCAGCGGAGAGTGGGGAAGGTGGTCGAGCGGTCGGTTGACGCAACGGTGGAGCGGAGAAGCGGCTCGACGTGCGGCGCTCGGTCAGAGCTCCGGCGAGCGATTCCACGCGCGAGGAAGGTGAAGGGCTGCTTATATAGGCACAGAATGTTTGTGGGGGTGGTGTGAAAGCTCGTAAGCTTGCAGCAGGGGCTAGACGAGCGCGGACGACGTGTGGCGCCGAGGCGCCGCGGATCCTGGCCGCCAAGCTTGCTGCGACACGCCGTGATGGGGTTCAAATGGGAAACGGACGACTAGGCGAGGTTGATTAGTCTAGTAGCTACTGCATTTGTCGAGTGCGTGGCGCATTACCCAGGAGAAGGACTGGCGTGGCTGGAGGTGGCGCGTTTGACAAGAAACGGGCCACGGCAGAGATGAGAGAGGAGCGTATGGCGCAAGGGTGGTCTTGGTCGGGCACGGGGTCAAAACCAGGCGCGGATGACCATGCTTTGGAGAGGCGGTTTGGCGATTGCAAGGCTTCGTGCGCCGCGTGGCGTTCTCGCGCTGACGGCGGTCGACCAGCGCTCGGCTGTGGCAGTGACAGTGGCGAGGCGACGGCCGGCGCGAGGGGCAGGAAATCGCGAACGGATCCGCGGGCTGGCTTCCTGACGTGGTCAGACACGGCACCGTGGGGTTGGTAGAGGCTGTCTGCCACGCGGTGGCTGGGCGCCGGCGACGAGGCGACGGAATAGAGCGCGAACGCCGCGCTCTAGAGCACGTCGGATGTTGCGTGCCCACAGACTTGACACGTCGTTTTCGCGAAAAATTTGAACTGCACCAAACTTTCTACAAAAACAAAAGTTGTACATGGCAGTCTAAAGCAAGGTTTGATATAGGAAAAATTGGATGGTTTGGGCTGTGACGCGATGGGAAGTTTGTTGTCACTGGGTTGAAACTAGACAAAAACAGGGGTGATTGAGCATCTGACGGTCAAAATTTGCCAAAACTTCAAAAGAGACGAAAATTTGCTATAAAATTTATGACAACTTCTATTTTTAGAGATTTTCAAGTTATTTTGTGAATTCATGAGAAAAATGATGATTTTCAGGAACAACAGAGAAAATTTGGATTGAAATTTAATGTTCTCAGAACTGTTTTGGGGTTTTAGGCAAAGTTCCCATCATTTTTCGACAAAACCTTGAATGAGAAAGTTGTTTGGTTATACATTTACTTAAACTCTAATTTTAACCATTTTTTGAGTTTGTTTTGAACATTTAGGTCTTTGAGAGTGAAAACCATTTCAGCTTGTTTGGATTTGGTTTATTTAAGTAATTTTCCACAATCTTTGGATAAAATCTTTTGTTTTATCTTTCCTTTCTCCACTTAATTTTTTAATTAGCATTTAAACATCAGAGATGTTACAACTTACGTGCACAATGTTTAGCATGCATGTTTTGGCATATTTTGGTGCAGAATTTTTATACGCACATATTAAAAATTGTGCACCTAAAAATGACAAAATTTTGGAAGAGAGGGAGTATTTTCTATAGGGAAGTTCATTTTTGGTCATTCCACTATCACCAAAGTTTGATTTTGGCCATGTAACTTCAAAACCAACTATCACATTTGGCCATCTAGTAGTTTTGCTAGGTGGATTTACAGACGTGGACGACACACGACAGTGGAGCCTACATATCAGGTATTTATTCTTTTTTCGCTCCTCTTATCTCTTTCTTCTTTGCCGCCTCCATCTCCAGCCAAGCCGAGTGCCGAGCAAGAGTAGTACTCTCGTCACTAGACGTTCTCCATGCTCCCATCAAACCATTTCCCGATTCGTCATTCCTAACCTTCGTCACCTCCTCAAGCAGCACGCCAACCAGACGTCACCCCACTCTGACCGTTCATAGCCTGAATCCGAGCCGTTTTTGCCATTGTCGGTACAACGCATTAGCTCGAACCCTCACCGTCGACGACCTCTATGTGGTGCTCCTCCTCCCTAATCAATCCTCGAAACCGAACCACTGTTCAAACTAGCAACGAGGAAGAACTCCCCTTCCTTCCACTTTACTTGTCCAAGCTGCCAAACCACCACCTCGCCAGATCCAAGCTCGTCATCACTACATCGCCGCTAGCCGCCTCGAATCCTCCTCTAACTTCGTCGCCACTGGCACTTGCCACCTCTAGTCGGAGGAAGGGAGGAGGCTAATTTGGCCATTGGTCTGAGCCTTCCAAGTGGCTGTTCAAGACGGAAGAAAGAGGAAGAGTGCATGACATATGGGCCTCACCGACATACGAACCACGTATCAAAACTCCTAGATGACCAAATAAGAACGATTTGGATAGTTGGATGGCTATAAATATCGAGTTTTGGAGTTTTTTTACCAAAGCCAAACTCCGATAATAGTTTTTTTTTCTTCTTGGAACTCCGATTATAGTTGAATGGATGAAAATGTACTTCTCATTTCTTCCACACATAGCAAACACGCAAATCAGAATGCGATATTGGGCCGAATTCACGCTACCGGCCCACGCGGCATTAGTCCGGCCGGGGCGGGCGTTCTCTGCACCAGAGCACCTTCCTCTGTTGAACAAAACTCTCTTCCGACCAGACTCCTCTCCACGGCCACAGCTGGCGCCCTCTTCCCCGTCCGTCCGTCCGAGGCTCCGAGCTCCGCCGCTCTCTTCCTCTCCGATTCGTGGTCGCCCAGCTGTGGTGGGTAGCGGTAGACGGCCGGCGACGAGGTCAGTCCTCCTCCTTCTCCCCTCCCTCTCTCTGATCGAGGCATTGTAGTGGCTGGGTTAGGGTTAGGGTTTCGGGACGGGGTTGTCTGGGGAGGGCTCCATGGCCGGCGGGCATAGAGGAGCGTCTGGCGGCGGGGTATGTACGGCGGAGTGTCGGATCGAGGGTGCTGCGAGGCGAGGCACGCTGGCACCGCCGGCCCGGGAGGCTGACAACAAACGGCGTCCGGCGAGAAGGGCCTACGGCGCGGCCGAGCGGATTGTCGGTGGCTCAGTCGGCGTCGCCATTGGCGGCGGCTGGGTGTGGTCGCGGAGGGAGGGGCCTCCGGGTTCATTGAACCTGGACTGTGCATTCCGCCACCCCAAATCGTTCATGTGCAGGCTATGTTAATATTCTCGTGTAGTTTCGGGGGCTCAGCTGGACACCTGACAGTCCCACGTTGCATGATAACGGATACCTGAGATCTGTGTTGTGAGTCATGGTGTCTAAAGTGGTAGGAAGCTCGTCGATGATTGATATTTTTACTTAAACTGTCTTGGAGTGTTAAATTCGACAAATGGTTGTGATATTATGTTGCTCAAATTTCTATAGGCATTGTATCCATTTATTGAAGGGGATAAGGCCATAAAATTTGCTTCCTTAATTTGGTCCTCTAATAATTTGTGAATATGGTATTCCTCTTCACACCTTTTTTTTGCGCCTTTTGGTTTATTTTGCAGCTGAAAATATTGTTGCCAAACCTAGTAATGGCTATGATAGATGAGCCTCTGTACCCGATTGCTGTACTGATCGATGAACTGAAAAATGAAGATCTCCAGTTGCGCTTGAACTCCATCAGAAAACTTTCTACAATTGCCCGGGCACTGGGTGAAGAAAGAACAAGGAAAGAGCTGATTCCATTCCTTAGTGAAAACAATGATGATGAAGATGAGGTGCTTCTTGCAATGGCGGAAGAGTTGGGCGTGTTTATTCCTTATGTTGGAGGTGTAGAGCATGCACATGTTTTGCTTCCACCACTTGAAACATTGTGTACTGTGGAGGAAACCTGCGTCAGAGACAAGGCTGTTGAATCACTGTGCCGGATTGGAGCACAGATGAATGAAGGTGATATTGTGGACTGGTTCATTCCTGCTGTAAAGGTATAAGGAATATGATTATTGTTAATATATTTCCAGCTTTCTTGTACATTGTAATGTAAATGGCAAGAAAAAGAAGCATCCACATTGTTTTAGGCTGAAGTAGTAGTTATATATGTCTTAATGGAAATAGACATAAATCTGTTTGCCTTGTGCTTCTATCAATTTCTAAAATCCTATATTCATCGCTGGTGCATCATAACACTATGCAGATACTTATTGAACATGTTCAGGAATTTGTAATTTACATTCTCATTTAACAAGTTAATAAAGGCTTCAAACTGACAAAATGTATTGTGGGGTATATTCCTTCCACAAGATCCTGTAGCCTATTGCATTTGTAGTTTGGACATCTGTTACTCTGTTTGGTTGTTAGTGAACCAATGTTTCACCTAATATACCTGTTGTAACAACTAATTTTGTTATCTTTTTGCTGTCAACAACAATCATCATTTGTTGTTTATAGTATTGGGGCTGTGGTTTACACTAATCATTTAGTTGGTTCCATTAGTTGAAAAGTTACTATTAACTTTTTAGGAAACTAGTCTTCGACATGTGCATATCAGTTATTCTTAACTTTTCAGTTATGGGTTTGAAAGTAGTTTTAGTTGTCAAGCATAGCAAACAAGATCACTTCATTTAAATTCTAGATCTTTCATCTCAGTTGATCATTTGGTTACTCCAAATTTTTCCATTTTTTTTATCAATGAACCGAACATACTTGGTGAATTCAGAGATTAGCGGCGGGTGAGTGGTTCACAGCTCGAGTGTCATCATGTGGCCTTTTTCATATCGCCTATCCTAGTGCATCTGAACCACTGAAGGCAGAATTAAGGACTATTTATGGTCAGTTATGCCAAGATGACATGCCTATGGTGAGAAGAGCTGCTGCATCCAATCTTGGAAAGTTTTCTGCAACAGTTGAACAAAATCATTTGAAGACAGAGATCATGTCAATATTTGATGATCTAACACAAGATGGTACATCCTGCGGATACTTTACTGCTATTTTATTATACTATTTTTTATTATGTGTGATTGGCAACAGTTCTGCGCTAACTACTTATTCATCTTCACTTAGTTATTTAATTTTGTTGTCAATATGTTGTTAAGAATCATTTGAATTACTTTTATTGTTTGCTGTATGCCTTTGACTTTGGTAACTTTAATGTTTTGCCAACTTCACACTAGTTTCATATTTGTTGCTCAATACATGCTTCAGGCTACTGTGAAGTCTTTAGTATTCTTTTAGCAGTTAGTTTTTCTGTACCTAACGCTTCCATCTAATTTGTAATCTATCTACCACATGTATAACAGGATATCATATTTTTTTTAATTGCAATCTGTTGTTACCAATTTTCATACAAATATATATTTTAACTTAGACTTGCTGTGCAAAATGGTTATGATGTAGCGATGTGCATATTATCTTGTTGCATGGTTCCTCTATTTCCATCAAAGAAGAAAGACATTGAGATGTAGAAGACTGGGGCGTTTATAAGTTGTAAACATAGTTGTATTATTGGTGAAATTATGTAATGGAGATGCATTTATATATTGGGATATAATTTTGTTGTTGGAATGGCAGGAATACTTGACACGTCAATTATTTGAGGACATGTTGTCCTCAATAGTAGAACATCTAAACAAGCACTCATGCAAATCCTTCATTTACAAAGTGATGTTTAAAGTGTCATTTCAATTATATAAACTTGTATGATGATTAATGGGATCATCAGCATTCCTTCGGATTGAAAATGCTTGAGCTATGCTATGCTTTATATTAAAACTCTGCATCAAACTTTTCCTTTTATTTTCTTCAAGCTTTTTACTTGTTGAAAATATATTTTTAATACCCTGCAATGATAAAGTCTTGTTATCTGAAACAAATCCGTTAGTTGTATACAAAGTTTGAAAGAAGGCTAGGCGCTAGGCTGGCTTTAGGCCACCGCCTAGCACCATTGACGCCTAAGCATCAATTAAATGTGCCTAATCATTACATCAGGAAAATACAAACCAGTGAAAGTATGTTTTCATCCCTTATGTTTTAATTGGTGCAAATCAACCTCATAAATAACGAAACTACTGTGCTAATCATCCCCTCCTTGGCTTAACAATGGTTTAGTGCCTCTGACAGTTGTTTAGGCCACACAATCATTGCTTGGCCACACTGGAAAAATCAATTTCATAACTTTTCTACAGAAAAAGCCCTCGTTCTCCTTAGTTGCCCATGCCCTAACCCTTGCTAACTTTGTCTACGGAGGCCATGATGGCATTTGAAGGAAAGAGATGGGAGTCACCCGGGTCGTGCTATTCATCATGATCATCATGCCACAGATATTCATCTTTCTCAGTGCTTGGCAGGTTGTGCGAGATGGTAGACCGTGTTCAACTTCAATTCTAGTATTCTACATGATTTTGTCATAAGGTTTAAATTTTACATTATAGAATTTAGACTAGTAATTTGTTAGACTTTCTTATGGTCTAAATCGCTGGCAGGTGGCACAAAACTGTTTTTAAGCCATGGTGGGATAATGTGGGCTCTAATTTAGTTAAGGGTTTGACTTGCACCAATTGAAACATGATGGATAAATGTGCATTTTGTGCTACTCCCATACTATTCTCAACGCATTATACAATGGGGCCTCTCTCCCCATGATATGGGCTGCAATTACTGGCTGATCTGCACCTCATCCTGCCCTATTCCCAGTAACTAACTCTACAAGAATGGCATAGCCTCTGCCTGTCATCTCTCTTGGTTTCTCCCCAATCTCATCACCTTTATTCGCGACTGTGATGGTGAGGAAGCTATGAATGGTGGCAGGAGAAGGCTATGAATGGTTGCTCTTTCCAATCTCATCACTCTTCCTCCATGCTTCAGGAGCCTGGGGTTACGCGGTGCCAAGGACGCCCATGGGGGCTGGCGGGTGAGGCTGTGCCTGTGGCGACGCAAGGAGCAATGGATTCCTTGTGGCAACCCTAGCTGCCACCCCTTTTCAATCTCATGCTCTGTTTTTCTTTCTCCTGCCCGTGCTCCTGGCATCCCGCAGTCTCTTTTTTCTGCGCTACTGCCTGCCTGGCCACACGGCTGCACTGCCTGCCTAGGGCCTAAAAGATGCATTGGGCCTATGATTCATGCTTCATCTGGGCGTATGTTTAGTCACATTTTTTCTAACACTGGTTGCATCTTCTAACAATAAACCTTTTTGACTTGTTAACTCAGACCAAGATTCAGTTCGACTATTGGCAGTTGAGGGTTGTGCTGCTCTTGGGAAGTTGTTAGAGCCCCAAGATTGTGCAGAACATATTCTTCCAGTTATTGTGAATTTATCTCAGGTATAATTTCCATACTTCAGGTGGCTTGTAAATTTATGGATATTGATTCTCATAAAATTACTTGATTATAAGATTGTCCTAAGTTTCATCAACTACCCTACATGATTTGGATTGTTTATACTTTTATACTTCCTCCTTTTAAGGATAAATCTTGGCGTGTGCGCTACATGGTGGCAAATCAATTGTATGAATTGTGTGAAGCTGTTGGTCCTGAGCCCACGAGGTATTATTTGAATCTTTCTTGATGTCAGAAATCGAGCTTTGACATAAATTATTATTCCTATATTTGGGATGGTTAAGCAAAGTAATGCTGGACTTCTTACCATCAAAACCATTGCCTTTTGTTATAGCGCTGATCTGGTACAAGCATATGTTCGCCTCCTTCGTGACAATGAGGCTGAAGTGCGGATCGCGGCTGCAGGAAAAGTTACAAAATTCTGCAAGATATTAAGCGCAGAAATTGCAATCCAATATGTTCTTCCATGTGTCAAGGTGTGTCTAAGTGTCACACAAAAGCTAGTTCAGTTCTGTACTGTTTCAGAGGGCTTACTTGTGCCAGTTGTACCTGCAGGAATTATCATCAGATTCATCTCAGCATGTTCGTTCAGCTTTGGCTTCAGTTATTATGGGAATGGCTCCTGTATTGGGAAAGGTATGAGTTAGATCAGAGAAAGCATACATTGCATTGATGAAGAATTACACTCATCAGTCAAATAAGTTCTCAGTTGTTTACATCTGAATTTATTTTCCTTTTTGTAGGAACTTTTCTTGTCTATTGGTTTCTGTGTTTTTTTTAAAAAAATCATTTTCATATCCATATCTGTTAATGAATAAAATTAATTTTGTACAAATCGTTCTCTTTTTATAATTTGAATGCTAATATGAGCCCTTCCGTTTCATTAGGATGTTAGTACTAATACTAATTGGTATTATTTTTTCTAACTATTTTGTTGGTATTCGTTACTATACAGGAGTACTGCTAATTTTTTGTTGTTGCTATATACATATTTACTGCTAAAAACTATCATACTTGTTCTTTGAATGTACTGATGGTTCAAGCTTTGACCTTTTGTAGGATGCCACTATTGAACAACTTCTTCCCATTTTTCTTTCTTTGCTGAAGGATGAGTTCCCTGACGTTCGACTCAATATAATAAGTAAACTTGATCAAGTTAACCAGGTCAGTGATTTGCCACCCTGTCAACCTATGTGATTTAAAGTATAAAATTTTTCTGCTTGGTCCACAAGTATCAGCACTTGCAAGTTGTGTAGTTGGCATGGATCATGCCCATGCACCAAGTTCCTGGCATGTAGTTTCTTTATAAGTTCTGTTTATTTACTTTAGATCATATTATTGGTATCCAGTTCCAGATTATTTCTTAGGAATCTAGTGAAAGTGAAGTCAGTCCAAATAAATGGATGTCAATACATGCATTTTGAATCATCTCCATGGAATCTCGGGCCCTCGGCAACCATAGTGCCATTGTCCTGGCCATGCAAGAATGCAACGGCCTCCCTTGATTTCGCCAGTCGCCGCACACTGGACACCATCTTCCTCCTTCCGACTCCCTCATAAGTCATGGTGGTGTTGGTGTTCAGGATGTGGACCAAGGCTGCGATTCATGGTGGAGAAGAACATGGGGGAGAACCAGAGAAGAACAGATTTGGAGCTGGATTGCTGGTGCTAGCGATTGGAGGGGTGGTGCTCTACTACTTGCTTTCGTTGCTGGATGGAGCAAGGCAGTGATTCATAGTGGAGAACAACAGATGAGGAGCTGATCTACTGGTGCAAGCGATTGGAGGGGTGGTGCTCTACTGCTTGCTTGCTTGGTGGCTGGATGGAGTGCTCAAGATGGCGATGTCCTGCTGTAGGGCATGGATGTGAAGGGAACAAAGAGAGAATTTAGGCTCTGGCATTGAGTGTCAGGCAGCCACGAATGGTGCTGCAGTGCTCTGCTCTGGCAAGAGCAGTATGAAAAAGAAAATAACAGGGAAGGGAGAAGAAGGATGAAAAGGATCCAATCTGGCTCTATCAGAGGGCAATTTGATTAGTATTATAGATGAGAAGAAAAAAGCAAATAAGGAAAAAGAAAGGAAATCAGAAAAGAGGGGACTTAAAATGGAGAATTCGTAGGCATCGAAGGGCAATCTGTATCATATTTTGAAAGGCGTGAGAACTAAATCCCAAATTCTGTGAGGCTTACCCAACTAATTAAGGCTCAAATAATGAAATTTCTCTGTTAAAGCTCTTAACAATGTAAATTTAGAGCAAATTTCCTTTGTGGGATTACCCCTACTTTGAGCACTCTGACTTCACAGAAATTTTGACAAAAAAATTTGGACATCATTCTGCAGCATTATGACATGTTGGAATCTTTTTTTTCCCATTAATTATGGCTCCATCTTTATAGAATAAAAAAAGTAGGGGTAAATGGTGCCTTTGGTTTAAAAAGTTAGGGCAAAACAACAAAGTTGAAAAAATAAGGCCAGTCTCAGTGGGGGTTTTATGGGCATTAATGACATGACACATCAGCAAACTTGCCTATGTGGTAGGATAATTATGAGGAAAGAGAAGAATGGAGTGTCATCACCATGACACTCACCATGTACAGTTACCGAGACATGAAACTTGCATTGAGAGTTGTTTTGTTTTTTCCTAGACACATTTAGCCATGCACCATGCGAGAATTAAATGCTGCAGCTTGCATATGAAATTGTGCCATGAAACTATGCATTGAGAGAGGGGGTTTCATCCCATGGTAAATGTGACATGGCAGTCTTGGTAACTGTGGGATGAAACTTTGCATTGAGACTGGCCTAAGGGGAAAAAGTCATAATTGGGCATTTATACTCCACATTATTACAAGAGCAATAATGTCCGTAAAATACTAATGTTTGCTCAACATCCCATGCTTTTGAGCTGTCTCAGCTCTTGAGCAACATTAGCTTTTGCTGCTTTATTCAATTCCAGGTGTAAGCTGCACTTCCTAGCTATTATTTTTTACAGGTTATTGGAATCGACTTGCTGTCGCAATCACTTCTACCAGCCATTGTAGAGCTTGCTGAAGATAGGCATTGGAGAGTTCGCCTTGCCATAATTGAGTACATACCTTTGTTGGCAAGCCAATTAGGTGTTGGATTTTTTGATGACAAGTTGGGGGCACTTTGCATGCAATGGTTAGAGGATAAGGTACAATAACAATTTTCTGAACTAATGCCACAACATTTCATTTTAAAGGTTATATGTCTAATTTCGGATGACTGCCCTTTATCATAAGTGCAACACTTAATTGATCTTATGTAATCTGATAATGATTAAAAAATCTTAACATTTGATTTCAGGTTTTCTCAATAAGAGATGCTGCTGCCAACAATTTGAAGCGTTTGGCAGAGGAATTCAGCCCTGAATGGGCAATGCAGCATATAATTCCACAGGTTAGCCTTACTGTACCACTATAAACACGTATACATTTGCTGATATGATAATTTTCTTATTAGTCTTGGTTGTCCTACTCCTTGACCTTGGAAAGGCGGGCTGTTAACTTACTAAATTAGCTGATGGGCGATAGTCAGGTTGATCATCGCTTATGCAAATGGTGGCGAGGGATATTCCAAAAGTTCTTCCTGATTGCTAAGTGGCAGGGCGGCACATAGCTCGTAGCGTGTAAACAGGGCAAGTTGGCTGCTTAGGTTGCACCTAGTGCCTTTTTTTCTCGAAGAACGCAGGAGAGCTGCTTGTCATTTCATTAAGGTAGAAAAAAAAGTACACGAGCCTGGAAAAGGCCCAACTCGAGAAACAAACACGGGAACAAAGAACACGACCCACCAGCACTACTAAAAAACTCGACCCACAGGGGTAAGACCACCCTTGAGGCTTTTCATTACTAGAAGAAGACCTTCTCACGCAGGCCAAGAAAGCCTCGAACCCCTCTCCGTCCCTTACACGAGGGCCACGTGAACCCTGTGAGAATCGGGCCGACGCATAGCACCATTACCCGTGCTTTGTGATTACAGAGAGGCGAGGGGACTTTTTTTTAAACCAGGCCATAATTTGTCCCCACTGGGGATCGAACCTAGGACCTGGGAGGTGCTACTCGGGAGCCTCAACCATTATGCTGAAGGACCTTTCGCCCACCAGCACTACTAAAACACACCCCAACAAAAGAGAGCCACAGAGGGACCACAACCAACACCCCCAGGTCCTAAGAAATTGGAGGCTGCGATCTAGCTAGGGGATCCTGGAGCCTAGAGGCCATGCGCCAAAGAGTACCTTCTGCACTTACTGCCCTGATCACCTCCTGGGTTCTAGGCCTTTCACCTTCAAACGCACACGCGTTCCTGTGTTTCCAGTCCTCCCACGCCACCAAAATTATCAAGGAGTTAAGACCCTTTCGCGCTTCCTTTGGTATTGGTGAGATAACCTTTCTCCACCACCCAAAAAGACATAGGTAGAGGGTCCGGGTGCCACGTCAAGCAGGCCTAAAGTGCTGGAACAGCAAGACCCACACTTAGGTGAGAGAATTGATTCCTCATCCTGGTCACAGAAGGTGCAAACTTCTAGGTGACGCAGACCCCTCTTTTCAAGGCGATCAGCCATCCAACATCGATTACGAAATACTAACCACAGGAAAAATTTACAACGTAGGGGCGCCCAGCTCTTCCAAATTCTTCTCCAAGGTCCAACCTTTGTGGCACCAACGAAGAAGGCGACGTAGGCCGATTTACTGCTGTCAGAACCAGATTGGGACAGCTTCCATCTGAACTGATCTGGTATCTCTGGTTGTATGCCCATACCATCCACAGGGTTCCAAATTTGAGAATATTCAAATAGGACCTGAACAGTGTGTGACCCTTTTATGTCATCTGGCCAATTTTGATTCTGAAGGGGCTGGGCTACCGTTCTCCTTTTGGCGATCCTCTTGGGGACTGCCTTGAATAAATTGGGTGCTAATTGAGCCAAGGTATGGCCATCCAGCCAGCGGTCTATCCAAAATAAAATATTTTTCCCATTTCCCACAATAGCATCCACAGCAATATTGAAAAGAGCCTGGGCATTTTGAGGGACCTGAATTTGCAGGCCTGCCCAGGGTCGAGAAGGATCAGTCTTTTGTGCCCACAACCAGCGGATCCTCAAAGCCCATCCAAGTAACTCGAGGTTATATATTCCAAGCCCTCCATATTCAAGGGGCATTTGTACTTTTTCCCAGGCTACCAGACAGTTACCGCCATTTGCATGCTCCTGTCCCTTCCAAAGAAAACACCTCCTCTTGTCTCAGTTTCTTTTAGCACCCACTTGGGAAGGTCCATGGCGATCAAGAGATAAATGGGAGTTGCTGTTAGCACCACTTGAACCATTATCAATCTTCCCGCCCTATTCATCAGGGAGGCCTTCCAACCTGGGATTGCACCTCGGTGGGTTGTGCCTAGTGCTTTAGGGAGCCTATGTGCCTTCTCATTGGAACTGTGATAAATAATAATCCCAGTTTCAATTCTAAGCTCGAAGCATGCATAGAGCCATAGACCATCAATATGGCATGGAGCTTGTGAACAAGTTTTTACCATCAAACCTTATAAAGTGTCGCAATAACTTCTATGATTGTCTAAATGGAATTGCGTTATTGATTTTATACCTCTATAGTCTAATTAATCCTTTGCATTCTAGGTTTTGGAGAAGATAAACAACCCACATTATCTGTATCGGATGACCACTTTGCAAGCTATTTCATTGCTTGCTCCGGTCATGGGTGCTGACATCACATGCCAACAGTTGCTCCCTGTTGTCATCACATCCTCAAAGGACAGGCGAGTCTTAAATAGCTAACACGTTAGATGCATATTCTCTGTATGGTCTTGTTGACATTATCTTGAATTGCTAGGGTGCCAAACATGAAATTCAATGTTGCCAAAGTCCTCCAGTCGCTCGTGCCCATCCTGGATCAATCTGTAAGTTGAAGCCTTCAAACTCCTGTGATCCTATTTTCTTCAGTGTTATGATTTTCGCTGACTATCAAATGCTTGTTTGCAGGTTGTGGAGAAGACAGTGAAACCATGCCTTGTTGAGCTCAGTGAGGACCCAGATGTCGATGTAAGGTACTATGCAAACCAGGCCCTCCAGGCATGTGACCAAATGGTGATGTCAAGCTAACTGGCTTTGTCTGTTGTTTAGTAAATATGATATTCCCCTTAGCCCGTTTTTTTGAAATACTTTGGAAGTGCTCTGTAGTCCTGATGAATTATTCTAGTACCAATACACTTGAAGTTAACGTTTCCAGTTTAGGTTTTCAGACCTTGGGGAAGTACATTTGTGATTGAGCTGTGTATGTCTTGTTAGGTTTTGCTACGTCAATTTATTATTGTGATTTGGCTAGCACGCTACAATTTCACGGAGCGCTTTGCGTTGATGATATAGCATCGTGCGTTGTTATGTAATGTTTCAGACTTAGAGCAACGAGGCTAATCAAGTTTGAAGGTGGTGGGGTTGTGTTAGAGCTGTCCTGATAGAACTCTAATCTCATATATGATTCACTGTCATTAAATTTGCTTGCCACAATTTGGAAACACCCACCCTGTACAGGGTAGTACTATTTTTTCCCCTAATTCTCCAGCGCGTCGTCCGATCCAACTCACCTTCTCTCACATCAAAACAGCGCCATGGTTCCTCAATTTCGTAGGCGACCAGATCTAACTGGTGGCGGTGAGGCGATGGCATGGCAAAACCAGCGTCTAAACGTGGTCACCATGCTCGGGGTGATGAAGGCGCGCCTCATCGGCACAGCGCCACGCGTTGCTGTGCTGAAGAACAACTATGTCCGACGCGCTCACCGTCCAATTCCACGCCATCCTCAAGAAGACCCAAGGAGTCCATGGGTGCAAGTACGTCGGCAGGGTCAAGCTCCCCAAGTTCACCCACTTTGTCGACCCTGTCGCCGCGTCCGGTGACCCGTCCAATGCCACGCGTAGCCTCACCGCCGGGAGGGGCTCGGTCGGGGATTGGATCCAGATTTCTTATTATACTTATTATAGGTTTTTTTTTGTTATATTTGTCATTCCCATCCCAGATTGAATCCGGTCCTAACCGATACATGGGGGATTAACTATTTGTTCCTTGATAAGCACATTAACAAACAATACTAGTCCGATCCATCCGTAGGAAGAAACAATAGTTGTAGTAGCAAGAAAAAAAAAACCACATTGAATAATGAGTCAGCGCCGTCGAAATATTTTTTCTTGCAGTTCTTGGGAGTCGACTGAAGCATGCATGGGTAGACCTCTCCCCGTGCCTTTGCCCGCGCGCGCGCGATTGCTGATCGACACGCATCCGGTTTCGTCCGTGAAATGGAGAGTGAACGGCAATGGGAGTAGTTTCTAATATGGCCTGAACTGCCCATTCCAGTGAGGTAAACAACAGCAGTGATTCGGTTTAAGGAGGGGCTCGTAGCCGCCAAAAAACCCAAAACATTACGAGTACATAGTAAGAGGCAAACAAGCTACAGCAAAAGGCCAACCAACCATAGCAACCAAATGCAATTCTTGCTGCTCTTCTTGTGTTGTGTCTCTGTACAAAAGGGGACACTACACCTGCAGAGTTCCGCATTATCTGCACCATCTCCTTACCCTCCCCCGCAACCCCAAAAAGACACGCATCACCCATATCAATCCCGGGTAGAGTACTGACATTGTACTTGCAGTACAGACCTAAAACTCACATGCTCTGTTTGCATCGGTAATCCGGTATCAAGTAAGATTCTATGTTATCTGTCTTCTATATAGTGGGCGATGCGCATCACCCATATGCTCTCTCACCCCTCTCGGTTCAACTATAGTAAGTATAGCCCACCTCTGGTCAGTCACCACTTTCTTTTCTTTTCTTTTCTTTTACCCCCTTTTTGATTGCTGCACTACTGTCAACCTAGCCTAGCCGCACCGGGACAAGAAAAACTCGTAATCTGGATGGTGGTTCACAGACTCCCCACTTCCCTTCGGGACAACAGCTCTTGCCATGGCCAGTGCACCCATCTTCAGTATCCTCAGCCTCTCTTTCCAAATTTCTGCACGATTGGCCTCATTTCTAGGCGATCGCTTCAGATCTGAGCATTTCAGCTGAAACCACTGTTCTCCCTATAAACAAGAAGGTGCCAAGGGATCCAAGTTAGGCATAAAAGCATCCTCCTAATGAGCTCATGATCAAAAGCACAAAATAGATACAAGGTTGGCTCTGATGGGTGAGCATTTCATCATCGAAACTTCTGCCAAGCGACTATTAATTTGGTTGCATCATTATTTCCTAGATTTCCAGTTGAATTTATAGCAATATATGGTAGTGATGCAAAACACCTGCCTACTCAAGGAAAACACCTGTTCAAAAGGGTACCTTGTCATTGTAACTCTGGAGACCAACGACTGGTGAAACTACATGTGTATGCCCACAAGTCATATCCAGGGAGCGATTTTGAGGAACCAATTTTCCCAGAGAATGGTAAGTAAGAAATGCTGCACGGAAGTTCCCACGGGGCACACGATAAACAGGATACCAGGCAACACAGAACCTAGAAATGACAAATAACACATCATTTACTACTGATAAGTGATAACAATACAAGGTCATGTGCTGGGGAATAAAACATCCAGGATCAGGAACAAACCAGGAAGCTGGATGAAGCTCACACAATTTCGTGTTTTGCAGCTTTTCAGGATTCCCAAGGATTCGGCGGTCAGAAACATTTGCAACATTAACAAGCTCCTTGATCCTACATTGGATTGAAGCAAGATATTAAAACAGAAAAGGAGATGAAACAATCAGGAACTATCACTACACTTTCCATTTAAGTATTTCTTATAGCGGCAAAAGGGCATACTAGCCATATCAGAAAGACTGCACCAAAATGGAAGCAGTATATCTCATGCCACATATTTATGAATGTTTGGTTGGCAGCTTATAAATTGCAGCTCTAAGCTACTCACTTGGGCACTAACTAGGTTCTCTTGCTTTAGGTCAAAACTCTAAACATCCAGATCAGCTGAACCCATTGCAGCACCAGAAAAGGAATGCATCAACATCAATTGGTCGTGAAAAGCGCCATTGTTCACAAACTTACTAATGGCTTGTAGAATAATGTTCATCACAGAGCTATTAAACTTCCTTGCGCGTTTTAATCTGTTTGTAACAAGAATTGTTAGACTTCATTGACCCTCTCTAACAAACAAATAGATTGGGATCCTTTTTCAGTTGTGAACCCAGAAGCATTTTCTTAGGGAAGTATTTCACAAGTGTCTGGAGCTTAAGGAAAACATCAAACTCATAATGGAGGCCTCTGGATGACTTACTTTTCAAATAACGGGGGGCGAAAAGAAGGTTGCTCTGTTTCAAAGTACTCAAACATCAGATCTCCATGACCTTCTACAGCTAAAGATGAGTCTGACAAGCATGCATTACTTTCCTCATACGATTTATGCACCCCTGCATGCACTAGATGAGAGCTCAAGGAGTTTGCAGTATTTGATGATTTCAGTAAATTTCTCCCTTGGACGCCGAAACTGTGATCCATGTTATTCCCAGACCACCCAAACAACTGAATAGCAGATAGATAAGGTACAAAGTATGCAAGAAACTCTGAACCGCTGCTGCAGGATGTTTTAAAGCCGAGATCATTGAGAACTTTAACTTCCAATCCATAGCACCCTGGCTCTTCATACCACTCCCATATGCTCCTCAAGGAAACATTAGATATGTCGTGCAGACAAACTGAGCTGCTAACTTCTTGGTCCCATGATCCATTGCTGCTTCTCATGCAAGGTGCATGACCAATAACTGGAGTTGCAGAATATATAAATGTTTCAAGATCAGTGATTGGATAACCAGCAGCAAGGTGAACATCTGCAGCAACCTGAACTTTGTAGGCATCATTGACAACCCTCAGCATCTCAACTAGATGTGTTCTCGAGTTACAGAGCTCTTGACAGCCACTGTTCCCTTCAATAGATGGAACTATAGCACATCCAACCATCGATTCAGTAGCCGCTGTCTTAGACCCTGCAATATTTTGAGTACAACATCATGTTGGGTATTAAAAAAGCTGCTGCAAGCAGTGTTACTATCTTGAAGGGGTAAAAAACAACAAGTGACGCAGGATGTAAAGATGGAACAATACCAGGTGATGATTGTCCAGAAATAGTTTCACAGGCATCACTGGTTCGAACTAAATCCTGCAGCCTTCTTTTCTGCACAGGAAGAACTCCTACAGTAATATCTGTTGACTTACCAAATTCTGAAGTACAATTGGCCCTTAAAAACTTCGGGGTTGTCAGTTCAGAAGAGGAAACTGATCTCACATCACAATGGATTGATTCTCTGCTATGAAAAGCATCTGATAGTTTCCTGTTTAAATGAAGCTGCTGTGCTTTGTCAAAACCACTAGTTGATTTTCCACAATTTTTTTCTCTTGGACCAGCAAAATGATTGAGACTTGCTCCTAACTTGGAATCTTCTGCTGGAACTCCATTTTGGGTCTCCATGCAGAGATTACTTCGCCTTTGCATGAAATTCTTGGTGGAGTGTTGTGGCCAAGGATGTATGCTACCAACACGATTTTGTCTACGGGACCAATCGTTGCCTTTGATTTCCTTGGTCATCGACATAGAAGCCCGGGCAACATATTTTTCATTTCGATCAAGTGCAACTGTGGACGCATGCTCTCCATAACTCTTCCGCAGTGACATTTTCTTCTCTTTTCTGGCTCTCTTTCTAGATATAACAAGACAGAAATCATTGTCGCTGTGTGTGTCACTGCACAAACGGACTTCCTGGACTCCATTGCATGTACCACCGCCATTCTGAGAACAAATGCTACTATCATAATCAGATTTCTCCAGCCAATTCTCATTAGATCCACTCCTAGACCTGCAAAATTCTGTCGCTTCACACGGATCAGGTCCACATTCATTTCTCAAGATTAGCAGAGTCTTGGTATCATGATTACAGCTCACACTATCGCCAGCAAAACAGGTTTCTTGATCTGAACCTGTAAATACGGAACTTTGAGCACTGTCTAAATACCTGAAGTTACTGCTATTGCATTGTTCACACAATCCAGGGCATGAAGTCGATGATCTAGACAGCTCTATGTTATCACAGTAGGATGCGCTGGAAACTGAAGCACCAGAGCAGCAACGGTACTCATTATCATTGTCACTCTCTGGAGCCTCTTCTGAAGCCTCCTTAACAGATGAACTGGGAGAAAAGGTTTCCTCAAAGTGTATGTCACCAACGTGCTTAGGTGAAAGTGTCAAATCATCACAATCGCCCACGTCAACTGCAGTGGCAACACTGTTGCTCTCTCCGCATTTAGTTTCAGACCCATCTGTTGGCTTCCTACAACGTTGCCTGTGCTTCTTGCTTTTCTTTTTGCTCTTCCTTCTTGAAGTATGTCTTGCATTACCACTTGGCTTGGTAAAGCTGTTGACTATGAAATCTGAATTGGACATGCTATTGGATGTGGTAGATTTATCTTCCAGTAGCCTCGATGAGCTATCTGGCCATCTTCTGCAAGATCCATCTATCATCAAAATAAATGATTGCGAGGTTGGTGACAAGGACGATGACTCGGGGCCATCTTCTGGAGATGCAGGTTCAGATGAGGGATGGCTATTTCCATTCTCCGTGAGCGATGGTGAATTGAAGTCGCAACAGATATTTATGGGAATAACTGCATAGATAGTACACCTGGCAAGAGCGCGAGTTATCAATCAACAAAGGATATATCCAGAAAATTGGCAGAGGCAAAAAATTGGAAAGAAATTTGGTTCAGGCCGCATGTCACGTACAGCCAGTGGGTGGAAGAAAAAAAAAATGTTGCAAAAGTACGATTATATGACTAGGCTTTTGTAGGGAGAAAGAAAGACACAAAAATGACATTAGTGGGTAGTATACTATGGCATATTGGACATGCAGACAGACAGGTGGAGTGAGAGAAGAACATCTATGCACCTCTGTTGTTGTTGCTGTCTTGATTCAAGGCGAGCTACTTGGCGCTCCTGGATAATGGTAGGAAGAGAGAGTAAACTCGCATGTTTTTTATACCTCGGGGGACTAGGAAAGAGGAGAAAGAAAGGAAGAATACATACAAACTGAAGGTTAAGTGGGTTCTTCCTCTCTGATAGTCTCCCAAAGAGGCGACGAGGCCTTCTATTTACAAGAGCACCAGCAGTTCCAGTAGCCATTCCATGTTCAGGTGGCATCTCGCATGAGTCCTGCAAGAGTGGTAGATAGGGCAGCAAAGGACACACAGTCAGCCTGTATCCAGAGAATAATGATAGATAGACAAGTCAAAGAGTGTGGTGTGCAGGAGTAATCTATGTACTGGGGTAAGAAGGAATTTTTATGGTAGACAGACGTAGACTAGTAAGGATGTTGAGGTAGGGGTGACAGTAGCATGTTGACCAAATAGCAGCAAACAGCAAGACTTTTTTTGAATTGGAAGGAAAAAAAAATAGTTAAACCCTAAGTGATGGTAATCAGTAACGATAATTGAATATATTGGTAAGAAGCACAAACACACCACTAGGATGAGAAGCTGGAGGAGATGAGATGGAATCCAAAAATCTGGAATTCCGGATGGATCGGTAGGAAATGGGGCGGATCGCAGACTAGCATGTGTGTGAGGAGGAGGAGGAGGAGAAGCGAAAACCTAATCGAATCCAATCGAATCTAGGGATTGATTGTTGGCATTGGCTCCTCGAATGAATGAATGAACAATAAGTAAGAGCAGCGATAATAATCTTATCTAATCCGCGGGAGATGGAGCAGCCAGAAATTGGGAATCAAATCATATGAGGAAGAGGAGAGGGAAAGTGAGCAGCGATCGTACGCACCCTGGCGGGCGAAGGGAGGGAGGATCGAATGCTTTGCTGCTCCTCCTCCGTCCGGTGAGCGATCTCGATATCCTCCACTCCGCCTATGTCATCGATCGATCTCTGAGACTCTCAATCTGTGGATCAATCAAACAAACTACGAGGAGGAGGAGAGACAGAAGACGAAGCGGCGGCCTTTGCCGTCTCTCAACAACTCAATCTCTCGCTCGCCCTTTGCCTTGCCTCGCCTTGCCTTGCCGGTGGTAGGTAAGCCTAGCCCGAGAGAGAGAGAGAGATTACTTATTTGATTTTGATTAAATTAAAATCTCGAGTCAGGCAGGTGCCTGCTCTGCTTTGCCTGCCTTTCATGCTTACTATTAATTATAATTAAATTAATCCTGCAGCTAATTTTGTTTCTTTTTTAGTCTATAATACTACGTAATAATAATGACCAATCTCTTCCTTGGCCGTGCGGTGCGTGGGCCCAGCAGCCTAAACCCAGCAAGGAAGAGAGAGGGGGATCGCAGCACACTGCACAGAATATACCGCCGCACCCTCTGATAGCAAGCAAAGCAGGAAGCAAGGACCAGCAAGGATCGTAGCACATTTGTATGTATTTGTTTGATGACCTTGCAGACCATCTCTCCCTTTATTTGGAGTACAAGGAGGGGCTGCAGTGTCTTGGTTTGCAACAGATGGAACGCGTGAATACTACATACATGTAGTTTTCACTGAATAATATGTACGTATAACTCCAGTGTGGATCTCATGGATGGATCCAGCCAAGCCTACATATCAACCACAAAAAAAAAAAAGCTCCAGTCGATTTCAGCACACCATGCACTGTTAGTATATCACTATGGACCATAACAGACCCCATCTCTCTCTCCAGCGTGCATTATGCATAGCAATAAATATTAGCCAAACAAAGCAAATTTACATTTCCGTTCAGAAGCAAAGCAACCGATAATATACACGCATCACAGCTGACTGTGCGGGACTAACATGCGGCAGAAACAACTCCAATCAGATCAGACCGAGCCAACTAACCATGCAAAAGCAAGATTCCGGGCACCATATCAGCACCCATCCATCCAAATCTTACCATGCACCCACACACACACACACACACAGCTAATATCAGCAACCCAACCTGGTGATGCAAATTAGATGGTATGCCATCTTCTATCTACTTAGCAGGCCAAGGCCAGGCATGCCTTGCCGTCAATTACATACAAACCATTATTCAACACAAAACCAGCGGTGTCATCAGTGAGTCAACCTAAATGACACGCCCAACCTACCGACCTACCATTCACAACCTCAGGAGCACCAGCCGTGCTAACCAAATGAACCCATGGAGCAATGCCAGGTCACACACGAATTACACACCGCACATATGCATACAAGAGCAAAATCACAACTCAACCTGCTCATCACATTGCTTTCTCTACAAAATGACTTCACATAAACCGCAGACCATCATCGCATCTCACTGCATGCCTAAATATTTCCAGTAAGCCTTTCTTCCAATTATCCACAAAGGTTTCACTGATACCACCATTAGCTATCCCCAGCTTGCGCCGAGGGACTATGGCACATCCCGTTAGCAACTGTACAAATCTTTTTCTACAATTCTACATTTTACATCTTCAAACCAAAAAAAGCATTTTTTGGTGGCTATGTAAGCTCCCCTAAACTCCATCCAAGTCACCGATATCCGCATCAACAAATAAAAACTTGTCTTCATTTGAGTACCACACTCTGATACTCTTCAGACCTGTCATGACGACAAAAGATTTAGTCAAACATATCTTCAGACAACATAAGATCCTATATGAAAAAAGCAAACCTCAATGCATCTAATGGCACCCAAAAGGGAAAAGAGAGGGTATGACCTAGCAAAGCAGTTAACATAAGCTAAAGCAAGAGAAACATGCCTCTGTAACAAAAGCACATGCCATTGCAGCCATCTTGATATAAAACTGGAATTATTTATTGCTAAATAGCTGTAACTCACACCTCAATGCAAGTAAAATGGCACCCACGATGGAAAAGAGAGATGGAATATGACTTAGCAAAGCAGTTTTGTGTCAAGATGTCATGTACATTTGTTTTGTGTCAACAGCTGTAGCTTGGAACCAGTGCCTAGAGCACAATAATGCAAAAAGAAAATAAAGGAGCTCAACCAGTGTGGTAAACATCAATAATGAGAGCCAGATACTTTTTGACATCCAACATTCTATCAAATCAATAATAGAAAGTGAAAATGCTCCTAGAGCTTGTCAGATATGTGCAATTTGCCAAAAGGAAAACACACAATTTTCCTCTTTCATGAAACGAATGAACAATAATGTAGAACATTATAGCAATACTAACAAGTGCTTAGAATTTCAGAAACTATTACCCACCAATCAACGGGGCAAATGAACCGCAAAACCCAAATAGCACCTTTTTTTTTGCCCACAGTTATGACTCACTTAGAAAACCAAAGTACATATGTTGAAATTAATACCCTCGTGTGTTCATGTGCCAAAAATAAAAACCTACTTTGCTGGTATATAAGTTAGTACAACTAGTCAACTTGTATGATTTTCAACAATACTACAACATATTCATCATAACGAGATATCTCCTTATGATGTGCTATTCGATTGCAAAAGCACATGATATCTATTCATTTACATCTAAACAAACTTTATGCCACCATGAGCCTATGCGACTATTAGTCTAATTTTAATGGAATCCATTTATACAGGAATAATTTCAGGAAAATAACAGGAAGTCTTATCCAGGTGTATCACTGTAAAAATTATATCAGTCAGTCTTTGAAAATATTATCATATTTTCCACAACCCAAAAAAATTCAAAGGTAATTTCTTACTAAACTCTGTGTCTATAGGAACCTAATGTGTCTGCTACCCATAATTACCTCTAAGCACAATTCTAGTCTAAAAAACAAAATACAACACTTACTAAAAGGATTAAGAAGGTAGTTGAGGCTTTCATTATAGTATGATGTGCTTGGATAATTGAAATTTGCAAGTGTTGAAAGGTGAGCACAAGCCCAGAAAAAAAAAATAGTCACAGCAAAATACCAGACACCACCATGAAACATGATATATATAAGTTCCCCATATTTACTACCAGACCCTCTGTTTATAACTATCACGCATCTGAGCAAGATACAACAAACAGTTTGCACTCCCAATCCATACTGGAAGCAACATCTAAGAAACTGAGAACATTTGTGTCATGTGAAACATGAGCTTACACTAAGAGATTAGTCTGCTGGATGCTGTTGTCAAGACTAGTTACATTGTAAAATGTCCTGTCCAAATACTATGGCAGATCCCATTGTTACACCCTGGGAAAGTGCATCTTCATCACAAAACAGACTAACAAAACCACCACTTGTTGCACTCAACTCCAATTGCCTCCAGTGCCCGAAACTTCTCATGTCAAAACCTGTATAAGAGCAGTAATTTGAGAGAAGTTCAGATCATGAGAGAGTAGATAGATGAAAGAGCTCAGGAGAAATCTATGAGAGATAAGTCAGGGGAAGATGCAAACGCAGCGAAGAGAAAAATATTACCTCAAGCAAGGCGTTCAGTTTACAATTCTATCAAGAAGGCCTCCAGCAATTAAGTGTGTGGATATCAGACCTAGCTGGTAGCATCTGAGGAACAACATGGCCTGTCAACACAGAAAAATAGAAAGAAAAAGGCTTTAAGAAACCATAAGGAAACATATAGATGCCATCCAACAGAGTTATTTCTTTCCCTTAAATCATATAGGATTATAAGAACAATTGACAAGCTCCCACTACAGCACATAGGAGTTCAAGGGGCCTGATTGTCAATAGTCTTACAAAATTTCATTTAAGAAAATTCATATAAAAAACAACCCTCAAGGATGCAACCATAAACAGTTAAGAAACCAAAGACCTGGTAGTGGCGCTCCAGGTGGCAAATGATTTAGAACAGTATGTTGATGATTCATAGGATTCACTGAAGATCTGTCAATGTTCGACCTTGAATATCCTACAAGAAAATTTATTATTAGTCTTATTCTAAAAGTTGGTGCAAATAACACTTGTACAGGTTACGGAAGAACATACCATCCTGGACAAATGACCCTTCTGAGCAAGATAATGCTCTGCCACCTGCTAGCCAATTATTATGCTGGTCATCTGGGCTGAAGTTACCAGATGCCATCCGCCAATGTTCTTCAGATGGATAGTGCCTCTGAGTGTTTGGAAAGGACTGTACAACATAAGGATTGCATGGAGGTGGTACAGCTTGTTGGCCCATGGGATTCATGTGAGCAGTACGAGAGTGGGAATGAACTGGTGGTGTTTGCGCAGATGGAAAGGCACTGAAATTTCCTTGCTGAAAAGGTACACCAGTGGGTCGAAACTGGTAATTACCACTAGAAGTTTGTGGTGCCATAAACACATTATTGTTTCCATACTCTGATGGCACTGCAGGTACAAAACTAACTGCAGCTTGTCCATTGACTGATCCACCAGGAATGAAGTTTGCTGTATTTCCAATAGCTTCGATTGATGTATTTCCTGTCATCTGGCTCAGTTGGTTACCCTGCAACACAAGTCTTTTTTATTATCTAACCATGAACATATCATGATATGCAAGTAAGTTAGGAAAATTAGTACATTGGGCGTCCTGAAGTAATCTGGAGCTGGAGGCTGATAACCCAGTGATGATGGAGCTGAAGTAACTGGCGGCGGAATGGAAGGAAGAGTTGGGGCCTGTGTTGGCAATGGTGGTGGAGCAGGCTGTGGAGGTGGTCCAGAAGGCAGTGGGGGAGGTGGTGGTGGTGGTGGTGAAGCTGGCGAAAGTGGAAGTGGTGGCGGTGGTGGTGGTGTAGCAGGAGGTGGTGAAGGAGGCAAAGGAGGTGGAGGAGGTGGTGAATCCGATGGAAGCGGTGGAAAACCATCTGGTAGAGGGGGAAGCTCATTCTGCTCAACCAATGCCTTCTCTGAACCTGACTCTTGTCTAGAGTCATGTTCAATGAGAATAGCTCCATCTGTCCATTCTTTGCTGCCTGGTGATTCCAAAGCACCTTGCGTAGCAGCATCAGTGGTAACATTCTCTGGTTCAATAATTTGTTCCTCGACAGATGCTGGAGTGATAGTATCTTCAGTTTCTCGTATGTCATCATCACTTTTAACAGGCTGTGAGATAATAAGTGGTGATGACCCATTATTTTGAGGAAAGTCGTCGTCATCTTCAAAGACTTTTGTTGACAAAATTCCAGAAAGCTCAAAAGTTGCATTGCTGAGAACAGAACCACAAAGAGTGTCAATAATGTCAATAGTTAGCTGAATAAACAGAATATATATACACTAGGAACTCTGTTTCATATGCAAATAAAAATCAAAAAGATCATTGGGAAAGCAGAAAACTTCCAATGTAGAGTTACTTCATTTATTTAAAACATTCCCCTACTTCCTACAAGCATCTTCACTGGGATTCATACTGAAGTCGTCAAACTTTGCAATATCAACACCCCAGCCTGGTGAGGTTCTCTCTTAGCATAAAGAGTATTTTGAAAATCATACTCACCGTTCCACAATATTATAACACAACAACAGCACTCCATGATGAACAAATAAGTCATGCGTAGGCAGGGAAGGTTATGGCGCTGATGTGCTTCTTGGCTTCTTTAATGAACTAAAAAGATAGAGAACATAACTTCATGCCATGTAAAGCTCACATGTCACATTTTCAAATATGGGCCCAGCATGGTAATTACTATCTAGCATATACTAACCAAGAAAACCTAAAACGAGATCCAAGGGATATGCAAAATTATCAACTTTAAAGATGTTTTCCGACTATCATATACTAATCGTATAAACAAACTGGTTATAAATTTAAAAAAGTTTTGAGACAATGAATCCAACAGAACGTACATCTCAAGCTAGAAAAAAAAAATAGTCAAATGAGGCATCGAACTAGTAAATGGCATATCTGGTCATGCAATACCTTCCATACTCATCAACAAGCATGTCATCCATCTCCCTAATAGGATCATCTACAGAGCGTTCAGCACGGGATGGTCGCTTCAACATAAAACTAGTGCTAGTATCATCAATTGGCGCCTCAATATCACCCATGCACTTTCGGAGTATGTCTTCTGGCATAATCTTTCTCTCGAGCCACAATCTTAAAACCTACGAAGCCAGGTGGCAAAAAGAAATGACCTACTGTTAAGAAAAAACAATCAGAATCAGTAGTAACGTACTTTGAGGCACTGGCGCCGGTTTTCACGAGCACCAGCCCCAGGTGGAGCAGCAGCACCCAAAAGACGAGGCAGTGCAGCTTGAACAGTGGGAACATAAGAAGCCCCGGCAACACCTGAACATTTCAGATAAAAATAATAAACGTGGGCACTAGATAGCTCTGAAAACAGGATTAATCGAATACTTAAAAAAAAATTACCTTTCTGAGAATGTGAACACTGCGTTATAGAATCCACAAGAAAAAGGAGGTCAATTCTGCGATGCAAATTAGGCTCGCTTTCCAATTTTTTTACAAGAAGCTCGACAATCTGGATGAGAAAGTATGCAGTTAGTGAACTAATGATGAAACAGTAAACCAGATGGCATGTGGGCAGAGAGAAAGAGAGAACCTCTCCAGCAATGCCATATTTAGAGCACTCAATTGCATGGCGTGTTGCACGTCCTATACTATCCTTAGTCCTCGATAGTGTCTCTATCATTCCCTCCAAAGCATCACGAGCAATAGCTGCATCAGTACCACCACTAGGTGAACCGCTGGCCTGCCTCGATTTGGGACTCTTTCCACGGTCATGCTCATGCTCAAGCTCCATTGGGCTTTTCAGAACAATGCGTTGACCAGGACTCTCGGGAAAAGAAATTCTGGGTGGGGATGGAATATGAAAAACAGGACTAGGGCTTAGTCCTGGCAAACCATATGGTGTGGAGGTAATAACAGAATTATCAGTCAAAGACCCATCAAACTTTCCATGAGCAGACGCCATAAGATTCCTCCTTGCTTGGGCAGCTGCAATAAGATGTTTCATTGACTTGACAGAGTCGGAGTTAGCTTCAGAGCAAGAAACTTTATCAACAGAATTGGATCTGCAAAAGAGAAAACCACAAACTATCAACAATGTGCACAGCTAAAATTGCTTGAACGCAAATAAATAAGTATTAGAAAGAAACTTGGTCAGTTCAAAATTCAAAGCAGTATACCTTTCCTCTTTCAAGTGATCCCGCTTCCCAGCCCGTTCAGCTGACACAGTGCTCACCTTATGCTCGACAGCTTGTGCACCGGGCCTCAATTTAGCCTTCATGTCTTCTGATTTGGGCAGCAAGGAGTTCTTTTCTGACACGGGATAGTTTCGAGAATGGGAGTACCCAGATGTTTGGTGCAACTGTTTAGAAGAACTATGAAGTTTCTTCACCTCAGAGGATGTTGGCGTTTTTACTTGGGATTTGCGATCAACCAGGTTCATTTTGTTAGCCATGCCAGCAGGGGTATCAACTGACCCTGTGATTGATCTTCTCCCCATTACCTGCTGTCTGGCATGCATTTTATCCTGACTCGGTAAAGAACAAACTAGCTCATGCTTCACAGGTGAAATCCCGACACTTTTTGATTTCTCCTCCCTTGCAGGGCCCAATCTTTTTTCAGAAACACTGCCAACATGAGATGATAATTTTCCTCGAGCACCTTCCTTCTCAACTGGGACTGTATGTGTAGAGATAGATTTGGCAGATGTTCTATGAAGCGGTGTTCGCTGTCCTTCATCCTCATCATCATCAAAGCGACATGCTCTCCTCTTGGGTTTGCCCAGTTGCCTATCAACACGTGAGGCATCCTCCTTCATGCTTGAAACCTTTTTAGCAGAATCAGCAACAGTTGACTGAGTTGCAGAACCAGTTGCTGGCTCCATGACCTCAGAATGATGCCTTGATATGGGTGATGCAACACTCCCTGATCTCCGGGCTCTATCATCACTGATTCCAGCCTTAGGAATTGTGATTTTTCCTGTTTCTACAGCAGTAGACCTCTCATGTTTCATAGCATTATGCTTTTCATAATTAATGCCCAACTTCATCTCACTCTTGGCAACTGTCTTATCTGTTTCACCAGTCCTGTCCGTAAGTCTTGGCTTTTTTGCTGGACGTACATCTGTACCACTGTCCGTCTTGCGTTGCCCGCCGCCAGCCAGATGCTTCTTATTAGAAGAAAATCCAGCAGATGATTTTCCAGTCATCTGCTTTTCAGGCTTGCCATGCACAATTTTGTCATGGTCCCTTTTCTCTGAACCAGTAGTAAGTGATTGTTTTGTCATGATTTTTGACTTCTTAAATTCTCTACTCTCTTTTTCAGCACTCATGTTGAACACGTCAGATGCAGCCTCAGGAGCAGTCCTTACAGTAGAATTAGCAATATCAGCACACTTTTCCTTCCTTTCAGCATTCCTCAATAGCTTGTTGGCTTTAGATTTCTTTGGCGCTTCAAGGGCGCAAACTACCTTCACGTTAGGGTCCACAAGAAAACCTTCTGCTGGACGGCTCCCTTTTTCAATTTTTGCCACTTCAGTCTCTCTTTCTTCATGCACAGAAGTTAGTGAATGCTCCTGTTCTATGTACATCTCAAGTGCAGACTCAGATGCAACAGGCTTTTTTGTCTTGGGATGTTCAGGAGCCTGTTGTGAAGATGTTTTCTTGTGAGAAACAGCTAAAGAATGATCCCCTATTTCATGGCCACCATGTTTTGCGTCCTCCTCAGTCCCTGACACTTGCCCTGAAGCATTCAAGTCATCAGTAGGGCTATCACCTTCTATCCGTTCCAATCCTAGATTCTCACCATCATCAGGTGACTTCGCAAGGTGATCTGTAGTCTTTTCATTCTGATCAGGCAATGCTCCACTTGCAGCATCAGATGACTTTGGCAGCTCATCATAGGCCTTGCAGATCTGCTCCACGGCATCATTGTAAGCTTGGATATATTTTTTTTGCACTTTAATAGTTGGAGCTCGAACTACCAGATCATTCTTTGTCTTCTCCGTCAATTCCTGAAGATCTGCTAGAGGTACAAAAGCACTGCAGGATGATATTTGTTCATTAGCAAAAAAGTGATCACGCCAAGGAAAAGACAGATATATAAGATAACAAAGGCAACAAACTAACAAACCAAGTACTTATCATAGCAAGGAAAAGGAAGGAAAAACAAATGCTGAATTCAGCAATCATTTTTCGAAACAAAGCACATATTGCATTAAACAAATGTAAGTACAATTTCTTTACCAATCAACATTATCAGAATATATCTATAAAGTACAACTAAACGAACAACTATTTAAAAAATTTAAGCAGCATTTGACGAGTTTTAACAGGATCAAGCTGCAAGGAAATAAACTGTTATTGGTTGTTATTTTTCCATACTACAGGCCTTAGGAGTGGTCCAGAGCATTTTAAGGACTCAGTAAGCAAAATAAGAGGCTTTATGCAATGCTTTCGTCTTTCAACCTGATAAAGAAAAATCATGCCATGGGACTGGCCATGCAAACAGCAAGAAGCAATCTAACGTCCAGAGTGGATCTCGAAATTGCAGAGTTTGACACTTTAAAATAAGGGCCAATTTGGTACATATGCACAAAAAGAAACAGGGAAATGCTACGGACAGGACGTCCGGAGGGGAAATAAAAAATCGGACGGTGCAACATTGCAACATCAGATATATGTTACATGTAACAAAAAATAAAAATTACAATATCCGATGAAACATTGTAACATCCAGTGAAACATTGCAACATCAGGCACATATTATATGAAACATTAACTCAAAACTTCACTGTTTCGAATGTTTTCTCCTCTCTGTTTGGGTAGGATGTTGTAATTTTTACAATGTTTCAGTGTTGCAGTGTTTTTTTAATGTTGCAAATATTTTTATGGGGATGTTTCAGGAATCGACATGTTCCAGCACCTGAATGTCGTAATTTTTTAATTGATATTGCATAAAATATGTTCCTAATGTTGCAGTGTTTCACTGGTGTTGCAATATTTCACCAGATGTTGCAGTGTTTCTCACCGAATGTTACAATTTTTACTTATGTTGCATGTAACATATGGATGATGTTGCAATGTTTCACTGTCCATGTTGCAAATGTTGCACCGTTCAATACTGCGTCTGGACGTCCGGATGTTGCAATGTTTCATCGTGCATGTTGCAAATGTTGCACTGTCCGATACTGCGCCCGGACGACGGACGTCCAGGCGCTAGCAGGTCCCAAAGAAATATACAGCAACTCTTAGCAACCATAGCTCATGAAGTAAACACCACGGGGAAGATAGCCGAGCAGAGTCAACTTGCGAGGATGCTAGCCTGCTTGGGGACTTGGGATTGATTCTTCTTCATCCACTTAATTGATTTCAATGCGGATAAACACCCTGCTAAATAGAGCTGACTGACACAACCCTAGTCTAATAAACCCTAATCTAATCCAACAGATCAACATAATTATCCTAACTAATATGATCTGCTGCCATAGTGCATGTGCCGCCTCCTAGCTAGGTCAGCCCATAACAAATGTCTAAGCGAAACTAGTCAGATAAAGTAGATGTGAAGTTCTGAGATGCAAGTAAAACACTTATACCAAAAAAACCAAACATGTCGCTGATAGGGAAATGAGAATAATCAGGACTTAGAAAAGTAAACTCCAACTCCCATTACATTCTTTCTTTAATTAGTTTATGTATAAAAACCGCTTTGCAGAAAGAAGAAAGGCGAACAGTTCTGTTCTCCCTAGAACTGCAAAGTACATAGCTAGCTATCAAGCACCCCGTGCAGGTCAGGTACAGAAAAAAAATGGAAGGTGCATGAAAAACTGCAAATTTGACAGGTGGGACGACTCGGCTTGTTTAACTGTTCAATTATTAACGAGTAACGGTCCTGATAGAGTGCAAGTTTTATACGGTTGGTATACTAAGCATGCATGTCGGGCACGTGAACCAACAAGTAAGGAATGAATTGATGGGTTGCAGGAATGGCAGTTGCGATAGCGGGAGACAACGGTGCACCCGTAAAGAACTCACATCTCTTTGGTGCCGTAGAAGTAGACGAAGAACTTGCGCGGCATTGGCGTTTGGTCCCAGTCCTCGGGCCTGCTGATCTGCGGAGACAGGAATGGACATGAGACGACGCGGAAGGGATGAGTTGAACCCTAGCGCAGCAGCAATAGAAGAAGAAGAAGAGGGGGAGCTTACCTTGGCTGGCCAGGCCGGGTATCCCTTGATCTTGGCGAGGACGAGGTCGCCGAGCTGCGGTTCCCTCTTCCACTTGCGGCCCTGCTTGGCGCCGCGCCTACCGCCGGGAGGCATTGGCGGCGGGGGTGGCTTTGGAGGAGGATGCCCCTCCCCCCAGCGTCGAACCCTAACCTAACCCTAGCTGCAGAGAGCGGCGGGTGCGGGGCCCCGCGCCCCCGCCCCAGGGTGGGAAGCCTCGCGACCCACCCGCAGCCCTATCCGGCTAGACCCTAGGCGCCTAGCGTGGGATAGGGGCGGCGGCGGTGGTCGGGAGCGGGGGGGACGATGGAATCGGCGGGCGGATTGCGTGCGATCCTCTCCTCGGGGTTCGTGGAATGGAGTCACCTGGGTGGGGGGTTTGGATGAGGATGGGGGATGGGATTGGGGGCTGCTGGTACTGCGGCGGCGGCTGCTTCTTCTTCCTCCTCGCGCCTCACCCTCTTCTTCTTCTTCCTCTGCCCGCTGCGTCTGCGGCTGTCCCTCGCTCGCTGGCGCTGCTTGCTCCCTGTGCTGTGGGTCCCACCGCGGCGTGCTCACGTCATTCCATCGTGTGCCGTGCGTCCGTCTGGTCCGACCGATCAGCCGCCCGATATGCATCACACGGTGTGATTCCACGTCATCCCATTCTCCGTTTATATCCTTTTCTTTTCGTTTTTTTAGGGTTTTCAATCGACCGCCGTAAACCCGCTGCCCCTTTTTACATATTTCTCCGTTCAGCTACCCGCGTCTATTTTTTCTTTGTTTTTTCTCTCTTCTCATCTCATATCATTTATTGTAAATTTTCTATATCAATAGTCACAAGCAGCGACTACTCCAACAAAAAGTCCCGCTGCTACGATGCGCATGGGAAGTTAAGGTCTTTCGATGAGCCCAGCACTCGACCGGGGGACACATTTTAGAGCGTTAAAAGATATTTGATCCCCCTTTATCTTATTTCTTCGCGAGGTACTATATAGTAGACTCATTCTCATACCGTCATAAGTCACGTTGAAATAGAGTGCATCGCTTGTGCCGGCTGTGTATAGATTTTAAGGCAAAAATTTGGACTTTTTTTTAGAAAAGCGTAGTTTGTGAGGAAGATGAATAACAAGGTTAAAAAAAATATTTTTCTGGAAAACGTGTTCTGTGAGGAGAATGAATAGGAGGTTGAAAAGTACTTTTTGCAACTAAACATAGCATAGCAATACCAAAGATCTGTGGGGACGCATCCATAATTGACAATGATACATCAAGAGACTCACTTATCTAGCACACAAGATGTATAGTTTTTTTAATTTAGGGAAAATTCTATTTCGCCCTTCAACTGTTACAAAAGTCCGATTTTCAACCTTAAACTACAAAATCAGATATTAAAGGCTATCGAAGTATCCAAACCAAGTTTGGGTGGTTTTGAGGGTGGTTTTGGATTTCATAGAAATAGCAGAAATACTATTTAAACTTTAAAAAACCATAACTAATATATTTTGGACCCAAAAAATATAAAATCAGTGCCAGAAGTTCTATTCAAATGTAACCAACCTATTGGTGCACTATTTAATGTTATTTGAATGTTATATATTTATATTACTAGTGTCTTATTGTTTTTTCTAGAAATAATTGGAATAAAAGTAAATAACATGCAAATAACTTGTAATGGTGCACCAACATATATGTCACATTTTTAGAAAAAAAAATTGGCACTGGATTCATATTTTTATAATTAAAAATAAACTAGTTAATGGATTTTTAAAATATCAAATTATTTTTTAATTTTTTTGGAAAATACGAAACCATTTTCAAAACCACCCAAAGACCAATTTTGCACGGTTTGGATAGTTGGAGGGTCTTCGGTGTCCAATTTTATAGTTGTAAGTTGAAAATCAGACTTTTGTAATAGTTAAAGGGTTAAAAATAGATTTTCCCTTTAATTTACAGTGGAAGCATGCACCCAAGAACTTCTCCTCACGTAGGCCGGTGAGGCAGCAAAATTGCAAGCATGGTTATGCGTACTACTATTTGTTTCTATGAGTAAAATTCATAAATGGCTATTGTATTTGTTAAACGGTTTGAGTTTGGTCATCAACTCATCATACTTTGAAAAATGTAAATCACAACACCTAACTTAACTGTAGCAATACGTTTATTGGCTCATCTGTATATATTTGCATGACGGGAAGTACGTTCGATTAATGACTCGTCAACACGAATAAATCGTAGACATGCTATTTATTTCTATTTTATTTTTTAGGCATCTAAATTTAAAAATGTTAACCTTTTGCTAATTTTTTTTAACAAAAAATATTTATTTATTGTAATTAGTTAGCTAGAGTAGTCAAAACCATTTCTTTAAAATAAAACCATTTTCTAAGGATCAAACGAGAGTAAATAAAAAGCCACCAAGCTGGGACTAAAATTGTTTGGACCGGACAAACTCTTAATTGAATTGTGCACATTGGACCAACACTTGTTCAAGACACAAAAAGGAAATTAATATTCTGATTGTTGGTACATCGAGATGTTGGATAGGTTATGATTACTCTAGTTGAAGATCAGTCGGAAGTTTAAGAAATTATATGCACTGGGCATGAGCAAAATCGTTAGAAGAGGAGAAAATCTTAACGCGCACCAGGATGATGTCCCATGAAATAAAAAAAGGTTTTGATGACAAAATATTAATTATGGCATTTTTTTAAAAAAGATTGGCAATGTCAAAGTGTCGTGCACAAAGTAAAAAGGCTCAGAAAAGAGAAATGTTAATGTGGTGCACGTAGACGTCAGAAGGCGTCTTGACGGTGTCAAGATTGCACACGTCAAAATAGTTAAACACGAGGTCCAAAGCTTCAGCAGGGGGAGACAGATCGGAGCTCGGCTTCGTTCTGGCAGAAGCAGAGCTCATGCGACTCCTTGTAGAATGGCGAATTGTTCTGGTTAGGAGAGATTGTAATGAAGTTGCTCACGAGTTAGCACAATTAGCTAGAAGGACCGATCATACGGCTGTATGGTTAGGCCAGGCGCCTACGTGCGTCATGGACTTGATCACACAGGATTGTAATTTCCTTTCTAGTTAATGAAGTTTCTCTCCTTTCCGCAAAAAAAAAAAAAAAAGATTGCACACGTCAAAATAGTTAAACACGATCGTACACATCGAAGTTTGTCAGAAATCAGAATCAAAACGTTGGTAACCTGCAACAACCAAGACTCAAACAGGTTGTGCATTTCGGATGATAGCCTTTGAGAATGAACAATGAAGTTATGAAGGTCCAACTGCTAGTTACAGAGTTGGCATGTTCAAATTTGCTCCAGATGGTCTGACCCGTGAAAGAGGAGCAATGGAAGATGCGTCGTCAGGTGAGAAGAAAGCAGCTCACATCACATGGGTTCCAGTTCCAACTCTACCAAGTGTTTGTTGTAGACATCCCGTATACATACATACACCATGAAAACTTCTCATGTGCCGTGCCTTTGACGCTTTGACATTTGATTTCTGTGCGCTTCGCTTTCCTTCTTGATAACAGCTTATGCTCGAGTTTTTGCGTTAGAGAAATTGCATCAGAATCTGCATAAGTTCCAGACTACTTCCTTTATCTTATAGGTCCAAAATATTTACAAGAAGAAAGAACTAGGAATGTTGTTCAGAATGCAATGCAGAACGAGCATCCAAATACAACCGAATAAGGGGACAAAAGAAACCCGCAAACTACATGTCCTTCTCAGATGTGGGCCCATTGGCAGCACTTCAAATGTTCTCCCAAAATTTCTCCTCTCTTTCTCCATCACCGATCGTCAAGAAGCCAGAGACTCGTGATTCTCTGTCTCATCCCAATGTGATGGTGACCCAGCCATGAAAGTCGATAATCACTTCAATTGTGAACTCATGGTGAATTCATATCCCCAAAGCCATCTTTGAAGCCGCTACAGACTACAGTGCTACACCCACATCAAGCTGCATCTAGGGGTTTGTCTGCTGAATGGCCTTCTCTCCACGGATAACCTTTATACAAACACAAAGGCAAAAATGAGACATCGTCAAAATATATCAAACTGGCAAATCTAACTTAAGTACCTCATGGCCATAGGTTTATGCAATCAGGAGGTTTTGTTCTAGCTTTACACATTTTTTAGCTATGCCATACGTAATAAGTGAATTCAAAGCTATGGTGTCTATCTGAATGTAGAGACTAAGAAAATTTGCTTACAAAGTTGCCAGGCACAGAGTTTTTGTAGATAATGAGTGCATCCCCTGCCTGAAGGCCATGTGTCTTCACAAATTCACCTGACAAAGAGAATTGAAACGGTTAAATATATCAATGTCTGGATATCCAGGAGCCCACGAAGCACTTGACACACTAGCAAAATTCTACACTGGAGCATACCTGCAGCTTCCAGGATATACATTCTGCTTTTGTTGTTTGGCCAGAATCTGAAATGACACAGTGTAAGTATCATAAAGCATTTGAATTTAGCGACATGAAGATGCATCAGTGTTTTTGCACATGCTCATGATGATGTATTGAGCCCAGAATTCTTTGCCAGCTGTTTTTCATGACCTCCAAATTTAAGAACATGATGATAGTTAAAAGGGGAAATCAATTTGACAGTGCCTTCAACTTCCCAGCTTTCCTTGGGAAGGAAGCTATGACTTCTGGGTAAGATGCAGCATTTCAAGTGTGTCATAAGATTGTCTAAGACCGAGAGCATACCGATACTTAAATTTCCATGTGATTGGAAGCACCATGTCATCCATCTGCAATATCAGAGGATCACCTTGTACCAACGGTGGAAGACTAGCCTCAGCATCCTTCTGCAAAAGATTAAGACGGTTACATCATAGGGCATAGTTGATGCCATAATTCTGCCAGAATGAAAAAGGACAGACAATTCCAAGAGAAAGAATATACCTTGGGAAGCACAATCCGCCCGACATTCGCGACGTCGCTCTTTGTCAACTCTTTACGCAGAATGACTTGGTACTCTCCAGAGTTGAACTTCTGAAAGGCATGTGTGTCCCATGGACACATTGACACAGGAAGGAAAAGAACTTGTTAATTATGAGAGAAGTATTCCTTTTTTTCAGATAGCATACCAAGTGCAGGTTCATCGCGAGAGAAGGATATGTGCAATAGTAAAAACTGCATGAAAAGTATGTGTGACGTTTGTGGCGTTACTCACAGTGGTGCAGCTTTCATGACTCGGCTTCGACTCAGCAAGAGTGCCAACTGTGTCGCAGTGGACTTCATCACTATCTCTAGTGTCCATTTCCTCACTGTTTCTAACTACTGTAGGCAAATCCTGTGTGTCACGCATCAGAGCAGAAGTAAAAATTAGGCAGGGTCATGGAAACAATAGAGTTTGTGATAACCCTGAAGGTTCATATTTTGTACCTCTGAATTATCAGGTTCTTTGGCAGATATGGATCCTTCCATTGGAGACATGTTGGCACATATGTTTGGCCCAAGTGACATTGTAGTGAAAGAGTCAAACCCAAGGTTGGATGTAGAACCTATTGTTTCCAAAGAGTACGAAGCAGCAACTAGTTGAGGTGGCATGGTGAAAGAGTGTCAGATTGGTTGTGTACTAAGAATTCAGATGCGCAGACTACTCAGCTCAATCTTAGAGGAGTTGTCCTATGTGGCGGTTAATTTCCAATACATGTATCATACAACCACAGATAATAATTTAACGGTATGGAAACAAACTGCGAACCTACTACTACATGCTCGAGACAGTGAGAAGGACAGAAAAAAGGGAAGCAGTAAGTTGTTTATTTGCACAATGATCGTGATAAGCAGCAGCAGGAGGAGGAGGAGGAATGAAGTGCACTGTACCTGAATCCTTGTCCGGCGCGATATGAGCATGGCGTATGTCGTCATGTGGTGCGGGATAAGAGGAGTAGGACGGTGCATTCTTGTTAAGCATGTAATGGGTCCATAGAGCGTAAGACTGGGAGAGGTTGTAGTGGAATGGTATGTTGGTGGTGGCTGGGGCAGACGGGGCGGCGACGGAGGCGAATGCGCTGTTGGAAGCGCTCCAATCGGCGAAACCCCTTGAAGGCTGGGAGTGGGGAGCAGCATTGTGCGGGGAGGGTGGCTCAGCTCCTGGCCCTGGCCCTAGCCCTGCATATTTTATTGTAGTGGGTGAGAGAGCGAGAAGAATCACATAGCATTTGACTATTTGAGGGGAGTAGAAAACAAAATGCAAAATAGTAGTTAATTCGGTGTGAATCTCTGTCTCTCTCTGTGTCTGTTTTATTTTATTTATTTAGGCACAACACAACACAATGCAATGCAATGCAACACTCAAATACAAGGGAGGGAGCGAATGAATGCTACAGTAATAGGCATGTTTATGAATGGATGAATGAATGAATAAACAGATACTAAGCAGTGAGTGGTTTTGGTGTTGCAGACAGAATTAAGCAGCAGCAGCAGGCCTGTAGCAGGCAGGCGGAGTGCAAAGGAAAGGAAAGGAAATGGGATGGTGCCCTAACGGGGCATCCGCATCCCAATTCCCCACCGCCTCCGCGCTCCGGCTCCGGTGGTGGTGAGGAATCAAGGAATGTAAGGATGGAGAGAGGAAGGGAGGGAGGGCGGGGGAGAGAGAGTGACTGACCTACGGGAGGTGCGGGTGGTGCTTGGTGGTGGTCGAGCGGGACGTGGAAGGGGTGCAGGCCCTGGCTGGGGTTCTGCACGGCGGCGAGGAGCGCCTGGTAGTGGTAGTGGTGGTGCGGGTGGCCGCCGCCGCCGTCGCCGTCGGGTCCTCCCATCTGCCCCATGGGGGGATTGCGTCGGTCCGGGGATTCCGGAGGCGGCGGGTGGGATTGGATGGAAGGAAGGGGATGGATGGATGGATGTGGTGGAGAAGAGAGGCGGGCGCCCGTCCGGTCCGGTCCGGTCCGGAGGGGGGTCGGGAAGCAGTCACGAGCTCCTCCTCCTACCTCATCTTCATCTACTCTCTCTCTCTCCCCCCCCCAACGGGCAGGGCAGGGCCGGGCCGGGCCGCGCCGCGCCGCGCCGCACCCACCTGCAGGCTGCAGACAGCAGTGCAGTGTGCAGGACCGGAGGGAGGGTAGGGCAGGGCAGACGCGGACATAGGGCACCAAGGTAGCCTCCGCTTTCCTTTCCATAAGAAAAAAAAACTGCTTTCCTTAACTTTCCTTGTTACTATCATCGTCTGCTCTCTCTAAAAAAAAAATACAAAATCCAATCCAATCCTAACAACAATTACCTACTACCATTTACCTCTCACTTGATTCCTTTACCCCGGTTCCTACTATGTAGTAGTAGTGTTTCAATGACCCATCCTGCACACCCCTTCCCTCAAAAAAAAAAAATCTGAGTAAAATTCATGGCGGGACATGAACTTGTAAGCAGGTGTCATCCGGGTCCCCCAACTTATAAAATGTATTTTTACGTCTCTAAACTTGTATCTAGTCCCACCAACCATCCAATCGGGCGCAAACCTGGCCCAACAGGACGTGGCTCTCCACGTTGGATTCCACGTTGATCCAGTGAAGCCCATTGATCACGGAACCTACAGCGCCATTGCTAGACTCCATCATCAGCACAAACAAACATTTGATAGGGACCATTTCATTCACTGATCGAGCTTCTTCTATACTGTTAAATTCCTTGAACATGCCCTTTGCTTGTCAAAATCTCCTCGTACTCATCCTCCCAAAGCCAAAACGGGCATCCAGGTATACAATCCCCTTTTGCAGTGAATCGAACCCAAGCTCCCATCCATGACAACGATGGGGTAAGAATCGAACCAAGAATAGCAAGGGGCAACAATGACGACGGTGAATCGGCAGATGGTGAGAGGCACAAGCGCGTTACCCTCCCGTGTTTGCATCTAATCATCGCCCGCCGCCTCGAGCGTGCTGGCTGGCTGTTCTTCGTCACGGCCAGGGCCGGCGTGGGCACCCTCGTCATCGAGGCCGAGGTGCCACCGCTGTCCGGCCCCCTTCCACTGACATTGTGGCCGGATCTCGAGCGCCTGCACCCACCGGTCAACAATGACACGCCGTAGAGATTGAGTTCTCTGATTAATGGGTTTGGGCTGATCCGCGTGGGATCCAACGTGGCAAGGCACATCATCCATTGGTTTGGTTTAGCGCTCGATTGGATGGCTAACAGGCTCCCAATACAAGTTTAGGGATATAAAAATGTATTTTAGGAGTTGGGAGGACCTCAATGACACTTGCTTGCAAGTTCAACTTGATGTACCCGCCACAAATTTTAATCAAAAAATCTGCACTGCACCCCTAATATTATTATTATATTGTTATTAAATACAATGAATTCTCTAGATCCGTTTTCCCGTCATTGCACATTCCTACAATAGCAAACACATTTTGTACCGCCAGGGCGTCAATACATTCATCAGCTACGAATTTCAGCTCAAATTCAGTGATACAATCTGCACCATCACCTACAATCCGCAGCAACCACTGCTCAGGGATACAATCTCAGCCAAGCAAACGACACTAAATATTCAGTCCGGATGGAACTAGATTTTGAGTCAGTGCTGCATCATACTTCATTCAGGCACCAACATTAGCCGTCCAGCTCCCAGAATCACTTCACTAGTGATGCTACCTACGACTACGACCCAACAAGTGACAGACAATCTAGCAAGACGACGCACGCATCTGCCATTTACAGACAAGACAAGAAATGGATCTACATGTCATCATCCAAGTCGTCGTCCAACTCGTTCTCCTCCTCATCCTCATCTTCCTCTTCTTCGACCTTGTTGATGCGGCGCCTCTTTACTGACTGATCCACCTCCTGCTCCCCATCCTGGTCATCTGCTTTTTCCTTGGGTTTCTTCTCTTTCTCAGCAGCAGCAACATTGTTATCCTGCATTTCAACAACACGCACACATATATGATGGACCAAATCAGAATTCAGTGGTTTAATTTGCTCAACTGAAAGGAACTGTTGGTGCATTGCTAGCAAGCAGGGACTTACACCACTGCCCTCGGCATTCTCTGCTTCAGCCTTGAGCTCAGCAGCCTTGTCAACGTAGGGCTTCTTCTCCTGGTTGGTTCACACAAATAAATCAGTCAGTCAGTGATCATGAGCAAGAGCAGCAAGAAATTCACAAGAGACAGAGTGGTATACTGACTTCGTCAGTCATGGATTTCCACCTCTCCCCTGCTTCCTTTCCAACCTTCAATAGACGAATCAATCAACAATAAGGTTTGTAACCAACAACTAGAAGAATAACACATTATGACATGGAGCACATACGACGGTGACGCCCTTGATGTCAGGATGGGCTGCCTTGAAGTCCTTCCTGAAGTCCTTCCTGGAATGCAAAAGCAATGGGGATAATAGATGAGGGACTGCGACCGCATGGGATGCGATGAAATGAGATGAGATGCGACAGAGTATATACATGAAGAGGAAGAAGGCGGTGGGGGTGCGCTTGCGCTTGGGATCCTTGCTGTTGTCGGCCTTGGCGCGTCCTCCCTTGGCAGGCGCGGAGGACTTCTTGCGGTCGGGCACCTCGACGATCCTCTCGACCACCTCCGCCTCTGAGGAAGGGAGAATGGAATGGAATCGAATCAAAACGAACTGCAGCGGCAGATTGAGGAATCGAAAGAAAAACATAAGTAGTAGTAGTAGTAGGTAGGTAACTGACCGAGCATCATCTTGATCTTGGAGTCGAGGCTGCAGCTGTGCATGTCGATGAGCACGACGGGGACATCCTTGTTGCAGGCCTCGCTGGGATTCGGTTTGGTATGATTTGGGGTATCAGCGCCAGTTCCAGCTTGAAACAAACAAACCAAAGGAGCAGAATGCATACCATCTGGCGAATGCGCTTCCGTCCTTTGAGCGTTTGAGGACGGTGGCCTCGACGCGCTTCCTGCTGCGCGCGGCGTTGCCGGTGGACTTGCCCCCCGCCATGGATGGGATCTGAGCTGCTTGGCTTTGCTCGGAGGGAGATCGATTGAGATAGGTCTGGGCGTCTGGTGGCGGTGAAGGGGAAAGCGATTGGATCGAAGATTTTAATAGAGGTGAAAGAGGGGGAAGGAGGCGGGCGGGCGGGATTCATTCGGGTGCGCGGCAAATCAAATCCCAGCTCCAAATGCAAAAGCAGTTGTGGCGGCGGCGCCAAATCCAAAATTTTTCCATTTTTCTTTTGGGGGGTTTGGTTTTTCGTTCCGCGCGGCGGTGGACGGCGCTTGGCTTCATCTGGGCCCCTCCGAGTGAAAACCGACGGTCCAGATGAGACGAGAGAGGCTGGCGCCAAAGCCGCTTTGCCCTTCCCGCCTCGGTTTGCTTTTCGTTTCCCCCGCGCGCGCGCCCGCCCTATAGATGTACAAATGGGCGGCCCGGCCCGGGCTCGGGCCCGGGGTGGCCCGGTTTATCGGGCCCGGCTTGGCCCGGCCCTACCTCCCACCGGGCCGGACCGGGCTGGCCTGCGGACTCAGGCGACGGCCCAAGCCCGGCCCGTGGGTCGTTTTTGGGCCGGGCCAGCCCGGAAAGCCCGACCACAAATAAAGGGCCGGGCTGGCCCGTAGCCCACAAATAGAAAAAAAACAAAAGTTTTAGTGTTCAACATTCTAAATTTATAGTTTCAACATTTATTAATTTCTATTTTAACTTCTTATATGTGCAATTTCAATACTTTGAGTCTCAAATGTTGAACATGTTCAAATCTAATGCTGTCGGTGCCTGATTTGGTCACACCGGCACAAACAAGTGATTGCGGTACTAATCCACTCGTTGCCCCGGTGGCGGGTGAAGAGACAGGGGTTTTTATCCTGGTTCCGACCACGGAGCCGTACGTCCAGCAGTGGTGCTGAGCACCAGTTTCGTGTTGCTCGTAGTAGGGGGTTACAAGCAAGGTGGGAGAAGAAGATGAGCTCCTAAATCCCCAAGTTCGGCTGTCGCTAGCTAAGTGGTGTGTGTTCTAGCGTGTGTGGACTTGAGTGCATCTGGCCGTGCCCTGTGCATGGGCTTCCCTTCCCCTTTTTATAGACCAAGGGGGGAGGGTGCGAGTACATGTGTTCGTGGTGCTGACGTTGCTAAGTGCACTGTGCTGCCCATGCCGCACACTATGCGAGCGGGAATCGCGCCTTTCAACACCGGCTGACGGCATGGCAACAATTGACGTGACGTTCCTCCTGTGACGGTTCACGGCTTCGAGGATGGCAGCTTGCGTACGGCGCCCGGATCGAAGCTCCGTAGTTTCCTTGGAGGTTCGCCTTCGAGGGTGGTAGCGCATCCGAGGCGAGCAAAGTCAAAGGAGTGGTTGGCACAGTGCTGCTGCCTAGTTAGGTCTGGCCGTGCAGCATAGCGTTCAGTAGTCCACTGTCGCGAGTGGATTTGACCGGTGTCTTCTCCGGGGCGTGGGTGGTGGCGTGGTGCAGTGAATCCCCTGCTTTTTGACTGCAGAGGAGCGTCATCATGACCTGAATTGATGGGTCGCAGAGCCTCGGGCGCTGTCCCTGGCGTGGTAAGCCTCGAGCGCGGCCGGGCCTCGATCGTGACGGAGGCGTCCGCTCGAGGGTGGTCATCCACCTCGAGCGCGGCCGCTGAGCCTCGAACGTGGCGAAATCGCCCGCTCGAGGGCAAACGTTCCCCTCGAGCGCGGCTGGGCTCGATCGTCACGGACATCTCCGCTCGAGGGTGGTCGTCCACCTCGAACGGGACGGACGCTGAGGAGGAGTTGTTGTGGTGGGCCTTTGCCGGGCTACGGAGCCAGGCCAACTTCGTTTGTGGGCCCTGTCATTGAGTAGTTCTGGGCCTAAGTTAGGGTACCCTTTTACAGGTACCCGACAAATGCTGAGATATTTCATTCACGTTGTTGAGTTAGCACAATTAAAATGTTGAAAATGGATAGAAGCCCCGGATGGAGAAGACACCGGGCCTTGACCGGCCCGTTCTCCTTCTAGCGGGCCGGGCCGGGCTGGCCTGCAGGCCGAGGTGACGGCCCAGGCCCGGCACCAGGTAACGGGCCGGGCTAGCCCGGGCCCGCAAAAGACCGGGCCGGGCCGGGCTTGGGCCGGGCCAAAAATCCGGGCTTCTGGGCGGGCCACCGGGCTGCGGGCTTTTTGTACATCTATAGCCCACCCCCTCACTGGCTCACTGCCTCGCTTTGCTAAGCCTAATTTAATTATATTGATTTCCAATTACCCCAAGCAGCTAATGCTAATGGTTGACGCCAATTTTTTTTTCTTTTTGTATATTCTTAAAAGAGACATATACAAGAAAAAAATCCAAGCCCGTGTCCTTTGATGAATACATCACAAAGGGAATATATATGTATATATATATATAGTAGCAAACATGTCCGTACGTTGCTACGAGCTTAGATAACCTATATTATCATGTTAAAGCCGTAAAATATAATTTTTATAAAAAAGTAATATAACGAGTCTCTACTACTTCTATGCACCCTTCAACCAATCTCTCCCCTTTCCATTCTTCTCGGCTTCATATGTAACTTAAAGCTAATTTAGAATTGGATATATTCGTTCAAGTTCTTTTATAAAATAGTGCTGCTTCACGTTTGGTCCTCTTCTTTTTTTAATACCGTTGGACAGAGGTGTGTGGCCCATACGTCACATCCAGGTCCCACCTATCAACTTCTTTGCTGGGATTGAAAGAGTTCTTTTTTTTCAGATTTGTTATTCGTAAGGTGATTGAAATCCTGTCCACCTGTAAGTCGACATCCGTGGCCGTCCGATCTCTTCTGGACGTGTGCGACAGGAACTACGCACTGGACGCATGTTTCGGGCCCGCCGTCGCCCGGTTGACGCTCTTAACGGGCGCGCAACCTGTTAACGGGTCTCTCTCTCCCTTTCTGTTTGTGCGCTGCCGACTGCCGTCCGCCCCACTTCCACTCGTCTCCCATCTCTCCTCTTTTCCGTCTCGCCTGCCGTGCTCTCGGTGTTGCCGAGGCGATTCCGCTCCCCCATCCCATTCTCGGCGAGATCTCGACGGCGGGTCACCGGCGGCGTCGACGGTGGGTTCCATCCCTTCTCCTCCTTGTTCCCTCCATCTCGTGTTGGCTTGTTTTAGGTTTATTCGGTGACTTTTGTTCTGTGTTAGGGTTTGGACACGGTTCATGTTTTCGACGATTCGAGGTGTTCGGTGCTGCTTGAAGGAAGGTTAGACTCTTCGTCTCCCTATGAGTGGATTTGTTGTTCGTGCATTTTGATGTGTTAGGGTATTCGTGGATCTGTGGTTTTGAAGTAGACTGAGGTGATTTCCTTTGATTTGGTATGGTTTCAATAGGAGGACCTGTGGTTTAGTGCATCCTGTTCCTGAGGTTCGTACCCAGATCTGCTCGTTTTGGTTTGATGTTTTGTTTTGATGTTTTGTGTGCTGCTACTATCAGTTCTCGCTAGGAGCTTGTTCTAAAAAAAAGTAGCTTTTTTAAGTATAGAAATGTTGATTGGTGCGACTGAGTATAGAAATGTTCTCTGTTAATGTCTTGGTGGCTGCCAAGTTGAGGTTTCTGCAGCATCTGATTATCCAACATCTCCTTTTACTGTTCTTGCTACTGCGTAGGGCTTAGTTCTGCATCCATGGTGGTTCTTCTTTGTTGCGTGTACCTAATCAGCATCATGCACGACCTGTTGTGTTTGCTCTCATGGTGTTTTTTCTTGTCTTCTTTGTTCAAATAAAAATTAATAGTAGCACTGACAGGCTGTCTTGTTGCATAGGAAAATTTTTAGGCAATGTTTATCCTCATTTAGGATTATAATTTCCTCTTTTTCAACTGTAAAAGATAGTGTATGCTTGACAAGTGAGAAGGCAGGGTGTCATGATTTTAAAAGGATTTTTTCTTATCTATATTTCTGCATTATTATTTGTGCATGGCCTATGGAGGCTTTAGAAGCTTTGTGTGCCATAGGCTTATTTCTGTAGTGTGATGATGACACGAGGCTTATAACATGTTACCATTGAAATGAAGTGTAGTGTGATGACAGGCTTATTTTTGTAGTGTGATGATGACATGGGGCTTATTTCTATAGTGTGATGATCACATGAGGCTTATAACATGTTGATAGGGGGATTTTGTTTTAAATTTTCTTTTCTCAACATAGGTGAATAAAATGTATCATCCTCTTTTTAGTGGCAAGTAGATGTCTACTTCTGTTATTTCTGGGCTGTCTGTTTGTTGTTATTTCTGGGTTGCTTGATTCCTTGTTTGTTCATGTATTATTTTGTTTGTGCACTTCCATAAGCATATTTCTTCTACACTTCCATAAGCAATATGATAGTTCTATGTGTTCCTTGACCTAACAGATTGGTTACTCTTCCTATGTCCATTATATTTTTATGACAACAACCCCTGTCTCGTGTTAAGTATATAGTGTCGAGTCGTTGTGTCTCGTTCTATTTTAGTTCATTTAGCAGTCGATCAGGTAATTAGCTGAACATGTCAGTGTTGTTAGTATGCCATTTAATGTTATACGAACATACTTTGGGACTATAGTTTTTTTTGCACATACTTTAGTTTTAGAGTTTTGCACTTCTGTTTTGGTTACCATAGAAGCATTTTTTAGAGGCTAGAGGATTATTAGTTTGATATCTCAACTCTTACTTTTGTTAATGAGTCGTAAGGTTTTACATACTGTATTTGTTCATTATGGTTGCTGATTGGTCACTTTTGTTTTTGGTTAATTAGCACTCCTGATCAATAGCTAGAAAACCATAAGTAACTTATTCTAGAATTATACTCTCATTTAATACTGTGATTTCCTAGTTTTTAGCTGTAAAATATGATATATTGTACACTATACATGTGAGCAGGCAGAGGGTCAAGCTTTTTTTAGAATGATTTTTTTTTCTTCTCTGTGTCTGTAGTTTTAGCTTTGTGTGTACTGATCCAGAAGTTCAGTTTCCTTCTTATACCACTGAATTCGTTTCTTCTGCCTTATGTATTCTTTTTTTTGTCATGGGACCAGATCTGTCCATGAATCTAGATGACAGCCCTTGAAATCTTTTTTCCTTGAAATCAAAACATTATGAAAGTGATTGTAGCAATATTGTACTTAGCTTTGTGGATGTCTTTGTCTACTAGTTTATCTGATGTCCCATGTTTCACTATTTGCAGCGTTACACATATATGTTTTAACAAGTGCATTGAGAAGAGCTACACCAGATTTTATATAGACAAGTGCATTGAGAAGAGGTACACTTGATTAAATACAAATTGTCCATATGTTTATTTGTATAATGTATGTCTTTGATCTTCTTTAAGTTAAGAATTTTATGTTCCTATATTTTGTCATGAAAGTTTCACCGAGCGCTAATTTGATCAAAGATGACTTTGATTTTCAAGTAAATGTCTTATTTGTCTGTGTCATAGGTATAAAATAACAGTTATGCTATAAATATACCATTAGCTAGTGCTATAATTTACTTTGTTTGTAACCATAAATATGTCAAATGTGCATATACTTCACCAAATTTTAAGGAACACGGTGAGAACCAAACCTTTGAATCATAGATATTTTGGTTTTCTATTCTGATGGGTTGTGCTTTTGGTGGCTGGTTGTGCAGCCGCAGTAAGCAGCAGCTGGTTGCAGACATTTTAGCATGGCTTGGTTGTTGTGCCACTGCAGCTGCAGCCATAGCCTAACAGATTGGTTCCTCTTTCTATGTCCAACATATTTTTTTATGGAAGCAACCCTATGTCCTGTTAAGTATACATACCATGGAGTCTTTGTGTCTCTATCTATTTTAATTCAATTAGGAGTCTAATAGTTAATTAGCTGAGCATGCCAATGTTGTTAGTAGCTCCTAGTTTTTAGAGAGAATGTGTTTGTATGCTTTTTTCACTCATTCACTATTCACTCCAATCCACGAATAAAAATGTTCTTGTATGTTTGTTTGTTGTGATAAGATCATGTTTTTGAAGTCAGGTGAAGAACTCAAATTTACCCAAGCATTTTAGTTTCTTCCTAACCTTTACTTTCTGGTATTGTAGGAGCGGAGTTGAGGAGTTGAGGGAGGGAGAACTCAGGTAATGAACTTCTCCTTTGCTACAAAGATCCGTCTTAGCATTTAGTTTGCTCTTTTTAAAGCTACTTGAACAAACTTTGGTTATTATAGAAGCATTTAGAGGCTAGTGGATTATTAGTTTGATAGATTAACTATTGTATTTGTTAATTGGTAGTATGGTCGTACATACAATATTTGTTAATTGTGGTTACTGATTGGTTATTTTGTTATTTTAATTTGACCAATAGCTAGAAATCTACAAGTAACTTATGCTAGAATTTCATCCTCACTTAGTATTATAATTCCCTTGTTTTTAACTGTAAAATACGACATGGTGTATGCTTAACAAGTGAGAAGGCAGAGTGTCAAGTGAGAACTACACCCTCATTGTAATTTTTTAGGCAATGTTTATCCTCTTTATAAAGCTAAAAAATTGTCCCTATCCATATTTTAATTACTCCAGTATCATGTATGCCTGTCATCTATATGCGTGTGTGAATCCATTTGTAAACTAATAAATAGCACTTGGTGATCAGCATAAGCTGTGTCCATTTGGCTGTCATTTATATGGCTTCTAGTTTCTTATCAGTGAATTAAGAACTAGGAATCTGTTGTTCCGTACTTATGTCAAATCGGGAACCAAAAGTGCTTGGTGATCAGCATAAGCTGTGCTTTTTATAAGCTGCAGATTAGAACTTGTGCTCAAATACATGTGTGTGTCTATCCATTTGTCTTAATTTATGGTGACTGAATGTAGGCGTTGAATGCTCCTAGTGTGGTTTGATTTGTCTATTCATGGTTCGATTCGTCGGTATGTGTACTGATTTATGGGTCGATTCGATGTATGTTGCTAATGCCCTTTCTACTCGTGTGGTAGCTTCCATCCCTTCGTGACCCTGCTCGGTCAGTCGACTCCTCTGCAACCTCGCTGGCCAGGCTCTTCCAGTCTTGCCTCCTGCGTTGCTGCTTTGGTCCCCGTCCCTATGCCAAGCCCTCATGCATTTTCTCCCAATTGGTCTATTGTTAATTGCTCATGTCATACTGTATTTGTGCTTTGATGCCCATCTATACTATTCTTTAATGTCGAATTAGGATTACTAATTCATAGACAGTGGGACACCAAGTTCGTTTTGACCTAGCCTGATATGTTTTGTGTTGATTCACTTATGGACCTTGGGAGTTCACAATACCAACTATTGGTGTATAGAGATAATAAATTTGCTTATGTTCAATACACAGCTTTTAAGAAGATCATGTTCTGTTCCAATTGCTAAACAGATATTTAAAACTGTTGTTTTTCTGCACAGAAATGCCACGTACAGAAATGGAGGTTTACACTCATGCCATGCAGCATTTTATAAACAAAAGAATTTCATTGCCATTTGAACCTCTTTTATAATCCACATGACATGCCATATTTAGGTTTTAGATTGATTCATTTGTATATTTATAACTCCATAAACAATATTCTATTTCAAACACTAAGTTACAGCTGAGACATAAAAATTCCATGTTTTATTTGAATTTTTATGTGAATGTTCAATATTTCTATCTATAATTGTGCCAACTTCAAGTTTGGATTTTCTTCCCAAAATAACTTTGGATTATTCATTCCACCCAATTTAATAGGCTATGAATTTTAGATGCAGTTTTATTATCTTTCTTCAATTTAGCAAACTTCCAAGTTTGAGGCGGTTGTTTATCACAAGCACGATATCACTTCAATTTAATTCTTTGTACAAGGTCAGGTTTTAGCAACACAATTGGCTTATCTTTTCTTGCCTGATGGAAGTTTTGTCATTTTTTTGGCAAATAATTTGAGATTGTTAGAAAAATGCTAACTGCATTCTCTAGGTGATGCCCTGTAGTCATGATTTGCAATCACACCAACCCTTTCATAGTTTCTTTCCGATTCAATAAATTTGACAAGCTGTAACCCCCCTCCCCCCTCTGATGATAACTTACTTTACTTTTTGTAGGCTAACTTACTCGTAATGATTTCTAAACTTTGCACATGCTTAGTGTTGTGGCATTATGTATCTAGATAATCCTTGGTTCATTCATTTTTCAAGTCTCACAGTATTTGTTCATTGTGGTTGCTGATTGGTCACTTTTGTTTTTGGTTAATTGCCACTCCAGATCAATGGTTAGAAAACTATAAGTAACTTATACTAGAATTACACTCTTGTTTAATAATGTAATTTTTTAGTTTTTAACTGTAAAATACGATATTGTACGCTATACATGTAAGCAGGCAGAGGGTCAAGGTTTTTTTAGAATGGTTTTTTTTTCTTCACTATTTCTGCAATGCTAGCTTTGTGTGTACTGATCATGAAGTTCATTTTCCTGTTGATACCACTGAATTTATTTTTTCCTGCCTAATATATTCTTCTTCTTTTGTCATGGGCACGAATCTTCCATATCGTTTGTGCCCTGTAATGCCCGGCGTGGTGGCACTACACGGTTTACTCTATCATTGGCCTTAATATGGTCCTTTAAGACTCAATGCCACCCGGACGACGTAATCGCCAAGCCGAACCGGAACAAGATAATGATATTGATTTTGAAGAAAGTGCATATGATTACACATCAGAAGAAGACTGTTCTGAAGAAGTTGGTTGTGGTAGAAGAGATGGTCGGAGGAGTGACCGTAAAAATGTCGAATCATTAGATGATGATAATTTGATTGGTCTCATGAAAACAGTAGTAAGTATTCAGACCTATCTGTTAAACTATTTTGATATGTTAAGCTCTGTTTTTAATTTGTACTGATTCGTGCTTTGTCAAGCTCCACTTTCATTCTGGCATTTACTGGTCTGTGTACAATTATAAAGGATGTATTGTTGAGATTTATTTCATGTTCTTGCTCCTCAAAATTTTATTTGCATACTCTAGTCATCAGATCTAGTAGACAACTATGTTTCATGAATATTGTATATTAGGATTACAACATGAGTAGACAGTATAATTTTATAGGTTGCCATTGTAAATTAGTGATCTTGTCATGCTGTTGTGCAAGGCCACAAGAAATTACTATGTTTGTCTTCTTTTATCTATTATTATTTAGATAACATTGGTTAATTGACTTTTTCTTTACCTTTGAAACTTTTGTAGTTTTGCAACACACTGAGGCAAGTTATCACTAGTGCTCCCAGCTCTAGCAGAGTTAGAAGACCTCCCACATCCACCAGATCTGCTCATTCTGCCCAAAAAGTTACTACCAGATTCAATGTCACCTACTTCTCGGGCATTGTCGAGTCTTTGAGCGAAGATAAGCGGGCTGTCATTAGGAACCATAGATTTGGAGCACTGCTGTTATTTGACAGATGCCATGTGCCAGTGGGTCTAGCAAGTTGGATAGCTGACCATGTCCAAGTTAGCAGCTCCGACATTGTGTACAATGGGAGGTCCATACCTTTTTCTGAACAGAGTGTTAGGGATGTTCTGCATGTGCCCATTGGAGGAGAGGAAATTAAGAAAACAGATTCAGATGCCGGGAAGTTGAACTTTCTCACTGCCACGAATTTGCCTAGAGTCCCAAGCTACACATTTTTTGGTGATAAGCTAACGCAAGCTAGCATATCTGATGAAGAGATTTTGCGCTGTTTCCTTATTGTTGCTTTATCGACCTTCTTGTGTCCCAATTCAAGCACATTTCCATGCCCAGACTATCTGTTGCCATTAGTTGACATTGAAAGGGTGCATGAATGGGATTGGTGCAAGTTTATCCACCAATGGTTGCTGAATCAGATCCGCAAGTATCAAAATCTAAAGAAGAAACAACTGGATTCAGTTTCTCTTGGAGGGTGTCTGTACCTTTTATGTGTGAGTTCTTACTCGTCTTTATTTTGTGCTTATTTTGTTTCAGTTTTCCATTTTCTATGTGTTTTGGTAATTAACTGCTTCATTTTATCTGTGTTCTCAAAACAGGTTGTTTACCTTGATTTTCTTGAACCTGGTCCTTACCGGCAGGTGCCGCATACCCTTCCTCGCATCAGAGTGTGGAAGGGGGATATGATCAAGGATTATTCAGAACTGGACCGTATTCAAAGACATGTTTATGGCAAGCGCCCTGTAAGTTTTTTACCGTTCATGTGCTATTTTGCTGCTAATGTGTTACCTGTATTTTTTCCTAACATATTTTCAAAACTTGGCTTTGCAATTTCAATGGCAGATTTTGTCATTTCAATCAACATGCTATGCTCCAAGTGCTGTTGGCAGGACTGAAAACGTTGATGATTTTCAGAAAGTTGTTCTTGAAAGAATTCCAGGCAATTTTTCTCCCAGGGTATGATTTTTGCTATCTGTTGCTGTTCTATTTTATTGGGTAGCCAGAGTAAAACATCTTAGACTGTAGTGCAGTTAAATGTGGTCCATCATTCTAATTTAGCATTCTAATATATCATGCATGTCAAATTCATGGGCTGATGTTTGTTGTATGAAGTGCTTTTTTCCCTCCCTGAATTATATGCTCTCTCATAGAAATGTGGTCCAGCATTCTAATTTAGCTTCTCTAATTGTGTCTCCAAATTAAGAATAAGCAGAGTAATGTTGTGCTCATAATTTATTTCATGTGTTCTGATATATGCCTAACAAATTACACCTACCTTATGCTACAATATATACCACTACGACCTCCATTTTCCATTGTTTACTAATTCAAACATTGTAGTAAACTCTATCGCTACTTTCTGTATTGCACAAAGCATTCTAATTTTTTCTACCTTGTTTCATGTAGAGCTTGGCTGATATTACTGCTATATACACAAAGCACGCAACTTCTGCATCACATGATGACCATCCAGAACTTGTGAAGAATATCATGGTGGATTTAATGGAGTATTTTCACCAGCGAGCCATACAAGATAATTCTTCAGAAAACGTGCAGCCAAGGAACATTGGTGAGGCTTCTGTGTCTGGAGGTTTGTCAAGGGGCTGTCAGATGAATGATGGCAACGACAGAGACAATGATTATGATGGTAATGTACCACAAGTTTCGTCTCCCTTTGAAGAATTCATGAAGATGTGCACACTGCATCTCCTGGTACTATCGGAGCACAAGTGGACAGAAATGTTGCACCTCAAGTGGAGAGAAGTGCTGCAGCTGATGTGGACAAAAGTGGTGCACCTGCTGTGGAGAGGAGTGCTACTGCTGATGTGGATTCAAGCGCTGCAGCTGCAGTGGAAAGAAGTGTTGCTGCTGATGTGGAGAGAAGTGCTACATCAACTCTGTTGCAGTCTGTTCATGGCATCGGAAGGCATTGTGATGTCCCCTTTCAATATACCACCACCAATGCCACACTACCGGACAATAATAATGTAGCCATGAGTGGTGACACAGAGATCATTCCATCTTCTGGCCAGGGTTCTGAAACCGCCCCCCTAGACAGCAATGCAGAAACAGAAATAGTTAACCCAGCTTCTGATGGTGATGATTCAAGTCAGTTTCAATCGAAAAGGAGGACTTCTACTGCTTCCACTGACACTGCTGTCCATACGGTTGCCACTCGTACACGTGGTCGCATGAGTTCGTTGTCTCCAAGCTCTTCTTTAAATGAAGTTTGCATGGTCGATAACCCAGAAGCTATATTGAGGAAGAGGTGTGTCAGAACATTAGCTTCCACAAAAACGAAATCACCATTGTGCTCCAGTGCTGAAGGTGTGACTCTTACCGTTAATGAATTAGATGGGTCATGTGCACTCCCTGCAGATGAGTCTTCTTCTCAGAGAAACAGAACAAAAGTGTCGACTTCTCAAGCTAATGTTGTGCATGTAGACAAGGTAACTATTCCTTCTATATTTAATTTCTGCACTGTTGTACAAAATTATTATTTCAATTTCGACTACTTTTTCCCCTTTTGCATAAAAGGTTATCATCAATAAGAAGCTAAAGGATAGGTTGTCAAGGGTAATGGAATCTGTACCTCGTGTGATTCCTGACAATGAACCAGCTGAGGTTGAACCTCAAGCTGCTACTGGTGAAGCTCTTGGTCCCAGTGTTTTCATTCAGGTAATTAACAACTTATCACTAGGACAGGTAGTGTTAACATTTTGTTGATGTCTGTGTTAACATAAACCTAAATGTAATTCATGAAAATTACATGTTTTCCCACCAAAATAACAGCACAAAACCTATATGTATTTACTATTACTTCACTGCATATTACGTCATCCTATGTAATTTATAATTCGTTCCCCAAACCATGCTGTTTACATCACATATAAATGTCAAATTGTATAATTCACCTTATAATATTTTGTTTGTGTCTACCATGTCAAACTTGCATGGTTAAATATTATTCCCAAGTTTCCTTTTCCTCTTTCAGGCTAAAACAAATGCTACTGCCTTGCAAGATGCTGCTGGTCCATCCAAAGTTTGGGATTATTCTGGGCCGCCTTTCAACCTTGGTTTTGATTCAGAATCACAAGAGAAAGATGAAATGGCCAACAGTCAACCACAAGAGGCACATGTACATGTACAAGCTCAACCTGAAGAGGTTCAACAAGACCAAGATGTACATGTACCACCTCATTCTCAACTAGCTCGAAATGAAGAGAGGCCATATGAAAATGTTGGTCAGGTAGTTGAATTCTTCCTTTTTTCTTTTCCTCCACCTATTTGTTTCATAAGAGTTCCTTACTTATTATTCCTTCCTTTTTTCTGTGCAGCCAACTACTATGCCAAGGCCAGAGCCGTCTTCTGCAAATAGAGTAACGGAACAAATTAATGTAAACACTGGCTGTTTCAACAACGTAGTACCTCTTGTAGCTGTCGATAGTAATGGAGTTGTTTTATATGATGTAAGTTTTTGTGCCATTATCTGTTTTTCATTTTGGTCTACTACAAATGTTTTGCTTATATCTTATGTTTCTCATTTCCAGAACACCCCACCAACACCCGAAGGAAATGTCGTGGGTGAAACATTTCATGTCCAACCTTCAAGCTTTGATCAGCTGCACAGGACCAATGACGAGGAGGACGAAATTTTGATCTGTCTTGGTTCTACTTCAAAAAATCAGCACCCAGAAAGGAAAAGGTGAATTATTCAGCCTAGTTCTTATTTCCGAGACTTTGCAATGACCATAAACTGTCTAAAGCTCCATGTCTATCCAGAAGAGAGGCGAAACTACGAATGCTTGGAGTTTTATCAGTCACTGCCAGAATATTCCAAGTACACTGTCATCTTTAATTTAATTTTTTTTTATGCATTTCCCTCATGTCTTATGGTTTTTCATTTAAAATGGGCTCCAATTTACATAGTTTGACGCAAAATTACTTTGTTTTTTTTGCTAGAATTATACGTATCTGTCACTGTGTAATTTTTTCCCTACTCAGATGCAATTTCCTTGCATAATCGCAACTGTTGTCTTGTAATCACATGTCTTTCATTCTTTGCTGCAGTACTAATGTAATTGACTATGGCAAAGTGGTTGTCACTTATCATGAGCTTTGGACATCATTGAAATTAACACCAACAAGGAGGGAAACTAAGTTTCATGTTCATAGTCACGTTATCAATGCTTTGTGCCGCAAGCTCTTCTTAGAAAACCACCCCTCTAAATCTGGTCGTCATTACTTCTTCTCCACAGTTGGTGTGAGTATATTCATTTTTCTTCATGTCCTATTTTCCTTTTATTTCCTATTTGTTTGCTTGCTCCTATAAAACACTGGAGAAACATGTATCATACTCAAAGTGTGTTTCAAATTATAAAAATCCTAAAAACTGAACAGAGGTAATATTCACTAAATTTGACTGTGGCATGATAGGGTTTATTTCTACAAATTTCCAAGTGACATGTCCTATTGTTGTCAACACAGTTTGGAAATGTGATTTCCTAAGTCACATGTCCTATATACTTGACTTAACATATCATCATCGGCTAGCAGATGTTTGCTGCTTTTCAGAGATATGTTGTGGTAGCATTTGTTGTTCAAATATTTATTGACTAGAATTAATTATAGCCCAACTATTAAAAGTTATGCTACTACCCAGTGTTGTAATTTTATGTATTCTTTAATGTATCTTCAATTGTTTTAATATGGTCATGTGAATGCGCTAATCATTGTTTGCTTGATGAAGTTACCTCTTCATTTATCATTGTCACGTTCTTTTGTTGACTCTTTGCCGTTATACTGTCTTTACTTTCTCTTAGGATTTCCTTGTCAAAAAATCTGGGCCGCAGGAGTATTATCACGAAACATGTAAGAAGTCCTTCACATTATCAAACGGCATTCTCCCCTTTAGGAACGCTGACCATGTAAGTACACTTCTTTCTTATATATTATTCCTCTATTGTCTTGTATTACCTTTGAGCTGCATCCTTTTGTCAATGGCAGCTTATTTTTCCCATATCCCACGAGGGGCATTGGTTTGTATTCATTGCTGCTATAAGAGATGGATATTTCGTCTTCCTCGATTCTGTTTATGGTGAGGACGACCCTTATCAAAGACAAGTTAGATCTGTCATTGTGGGTCCCCCTCTTTCACTCAGTTTCATAACACTTTTATTCATGAGTACTATAAGTAACATTTGTTCCCCCCATTGGTTTTGTGTTAGATTCCAAATTTTATATGGGCTTGGAAAGAATATATTGCTTTTGACTGCGACTTTGAAGATTTTGTGATACATTATGCACCCGTTCCAAAGGAAAAGAACGACTTGTGGACCATGAATGATAATGTAATTTTCGTGATGAAATTCCTTGAACTATGGGATCCATATGCTGACATGAATTCTAGGTTCCAAGCTGCTAACGTCAACGACGCAAGGATCAAGTACGTTAGAGAGATGGTGTTCACACCCCATAATAGACTCAATAGCGCAAAGGATTTGCTTGACAACCATATAGCTATGGTGAGTTGCCTTGAAATATCACTTTTTACTAGTTGTTCTTGTTGTCATTTGCAAATATCTGTGTCATCTGAATACATGTTGTCCGTATTTTTTTGTTGCAGCAAGTACGGAGGAAGAATCGAGTGATGATTTCAAGATCTTCTGTGAAATAGATTTGTCTTAGGGATATGCTTAGGTTGTAATATATTTCAAGAACATCGCCTCTTATGTTTTACCATGCAAACAATGAACTTGGTATTACGTAGTCTGTAATATATTTGCAATGCTTAAATGTGTCTCGCTGGCCCCTTTTTCTTAGTTTTTTAAAAGTTTAATTTACCCCTATATGGTGTTCTTCAACATTACAAGATAAGTATATTGACCATCTCCTAGTCTGTAATTTATCATATTTTTCCTGTTTCATCTACAACTGATCTGCAATTTGATGTTGCAGGAGAGGATTTGTTGGTGTGTTGAAAGTATAGTTTCACAGGTTCAAATCTCACTATTTTCTGTACATTTTATCCATAAATTCTTTGTCTTCGTTCACTAGACTTACCAACCCTGAAATTAACATGATGCTGAATTAATTCTGTATTTTGTTCTTAGCCAATAAAATCACATCATATTTCCTATACAATTACGATGTCACTGCTACTATATTTTCAATTTTATGGCTATAAATAACCCTCTGGGCTATGGTCAGGTTCTTCACCATTTATATGCACGTATTTATATGTTCTACCCTTCTGGGCTCTGTGTTTCCTTGCTTTTTGTGCCATAGCCTGACAGATTGGTATAGGTGGCCATGCAACCCGTGGCTCGCTAGCAGGCCCCACGGCACGGCACGGTCGCACCGTGTTATTAGCTCCTTATTTTTACAGTCACTTGGTTTACTATAATTTTCTTTATTTTTTTGTGTAATTTGATTTCAATTTCTAAAGCATTGCAAACAGTCAAGAAATATTCAAAATGCATATGCAATGACAATTAGGCACCATACAACTTCTCCAGCACAAAATACTTTTAACTTAATATGCTGAATATGTTACGATCTGCACTAAGAATATGATCATCACACCCTAAAACTCTAGTGCAAGTTATGATCCTGTCTGCTTTCTTTGGTCAGTTTGGACGACTGTGCTGTGTTGCCAGCAATTGTCTTGAATTGACTGCGCTGTGTTGCCCTGTACCAGTGGACAAACATAAAAAAAAATCATATAACAAATATGAACATGGAATAAAACATAGTAATTTTTAGGCCATATACCTATGCCTGTTGTGCCTTCTTCATCTCGTTTCTGTTTTTTTATTGTTTTGTTCCGTTGAGCAGCAACTCGTCCTCCTCCCTGACCTGCAACATCGGCTACTTAAAGTTAACATAGTAATTTTAGTGTCTTTTTTAATGTCTTTCGCTTTTTGCCTTCGTACCTATTTTCCTTTTAGGTGTTGCTTTCTTCTTTGCTGGTAGTCCTGCAGCATCTGGTATTTCAGCAGTACATGTAGCTATGTTATGGTCATGTGCACCACACCGGCTGCAAGTTATCTGTTTTTTGTCCTTACTATTTCAGCAATTGGTTTCCAACGTTTGCTATTTCCCACCTTTGTTCTGGGTCTTCCTTTTGCTTGAACCAAATCAGGATTCTTGAGTGAATCCAGTTGAATCACGCTGCTATGGTCCGTATTTTGTGTTGATGCAAGTTCACTTGTGTTATTGCCATCACCATTCAACTGCTGTTTTTCATTCTTTGCTGTTTCGCCATGGCTAGCACTATTCTGTTCTGCATTGTAGTCCTCTTCTGCTACATCATTGTTGCTTCTGGACTGGTTTCTCACTGGAATTTTCTTAATCTCATCATGCAGCCTATCAAGACCTTTCAGCATGTGGTTGCACCTGTCCAAGTTTAAGCACCCATCTGACACCACCTCAACAAACTTTCTTGAAAGTAAGTTATGCCTCAGCATGTTGCTGCCACCTCTTAGGTTGTGTGGAACTTTTGTAGATGCATCTCTGATATTCGTTTTCTCAACTGGCCTCCATCTGTCAATGAAATATTTTTCTGCCAACGTGTACCTGTTCAGCTGTACGAGGGTCCTCAGAATATGAGCACAGAGAAGCCCATCTTTCTGGAACCTTGCACAGATGCATATGTAGTTTTCCTGTTGTAGATTAACTAGGACAAGGTACTTCCTTGGTCTGATTTCATTGACAGCATGCTCTTCAGACTTGAACACCATGTATGCTTTGTCCTTTTGATGTTCCTCTATCTGGTACATACCAATTGCTTTCACAATCTGCTGAAATCTAAGGAAAATCTAAGTGTTGTATAGATCCCTTGCCTGCCTCTCGAAATTATATCTTGAATGTAACTGAGCCATAGAATGTGCTTTGTTCTTGTCCTTTAGATTTCCTCTCTCGTCTATATTCTTTATTTGCGTGTCAAACTCCTGTAGAAGCAGCAGCACACTACTTGTTGGACCAATGTTGTCCTTGAATATAGCGTTCATCCCCTCGCTTCTAGAAGTAGAACAAATGAATGGGAAGAAGTTGTCCTTGAAGTAGACAGGCACAAATCTAGCTCGGTTGTCAAACATGATCTGTAGGAATCTTAGATTATGCACCTTGTGCTTCTCAACCATGTGTTTCCATAGTGTCTCAAACTCTTGTGTTGTCAATGAGTTGTAGATGATATCATAGAAATCTCTACCAAAATCTGGTATCTTGTTGAAGGCTGGTCCACAATACATTTCAGCCTTTGACACAATATGGAATAGACAATTTCTGTGAATTGTCTCTGGAAACTCTAGTTCAATTGCACCTCTCATTGCGGCATCTTGATCCGTAATTATTGACTTTGGGGCCTTCCCACCCATGCAGCTTCTGAATGTACGGAAGAGCCATCTGAAGGTTGGAATGGTTTCGTCACTCAGTAGCGCTCCAGCAAAGAGTAAGTTGTCTCCATTGCCATTTATGCCGACAAAGGGTGCAAATCTGAGCTTGTACCTGTTTGTTTCATATGTTGTATCAAAACTGACAACATCACCATAGTGCTCATATGCCACTCTGCTCTTTCCATATGACCAAAAGATGTTTCTTACTTTGTTTTGTTCATCCGCATCGAAGCTAAAGAAAAAAAGTGGGTCTTGTGCTTGCTTGTCCTTTAGGAATTGAACCACTAGCGTCATATCATTGCATCCTGTTTCCCTCTGTATCTTGGTCCTGTAGTTGCTTATGTCAGTCTTAACAACACTGCTGAATTCTTCTCCTCCTCTCAGCGATGATAGGAATGCTAGGATTTTTCTGTTGGGCACATTCACCTTCACTAAAGACCTGATAATAGCCTTTTCATCATCTGAGAAGAATCTGTGCGATCTCAGTAGCTTAGTTAGTTCTGTAGGTAGCAACACATGGTTGTGATCAAGATTTAGTCGAGTAACTGTCCAACGCCCCTTCACCAGCGTTATCACCATCTCAGCCTGACAATTTGTCTTGTTGATGACCTTTGTCCTGCGTGTGCTGGCTGCAGGTATTGGTTGAGCTTCATCTGTCAATATAGGGTACTTCTTTCTCTGTTTTGCTAGGCTGCTAACCTGGACAGCACAACCTGTTGTTTGCTGCTCACAGCTTGGTTGTTCCTCGATAGATTTCCCCCTCTTGTTACACTTGAATGTCATTCTTGTCACCATACCCATAGTCTCTTTTTCTCTAGAGTGGTAGTTCCCACACTTGACCACTGAAAAGCCAACTATGAACGCATACTGGTTGTAGAATTTGTGTGTGTCTTCAGCTGTTTCAAACTGCATGTCAATCTTTGGAACATGCTGAGACTCGCCATCCTGACTTAAAGAGAAGGCTTCCTCGAAACTGTCATTCTGCTTAAACACTTCTATGTCCTCTTCGGTGATGTCATCATCAAGCTCTTCTCCTGCTACTGCTGGTGGTGGTGTCAGCTCTCTTGTCAAACGTAATTGTGCTCAAACAATTCAATTTCTTCTTCTCCCACTACATTCTCCTGGCCTTGCCCTACGTTTGTTGCTGTTGTAATGTTCATCTCAAAGCATGCCATATTCTGGCTGTGGTTGAACATTTCAAAGATTTCTTGACTATTTTCAATGTGCTTCTCTGCTGTTGTTGTCCCTGCAAAACTGATGATTTTATCCACCCCACTTTGTGGTACGCCAGTTCCTTTTACTGCTGCTGATGTGTTGTTGTTTTCAAATTCAGCCAAGCTCTGCTCTTCAATTGATACATATGCATCTTCATGTGACTTGTTACTCATTTGTAGTTGCTCACTTGAATATGTTGTTATCAACAGATGTCTGTCACATACTAGCGGCACAAGTTCTGCTTCAGCTGTCCTACTCCTCGTCACATGCAAATCATGCTGCAATCAGAAGGTTAGCACACAAATTACATCAATGTAATCACTGACTGCAACAATGAAATCACATCCAAAAAATGAGAAAAGACAGTGCTGTGTTGGTGCGTAATTCTAGCTTTAAATTACCTCAAAGCTAGTACCAAAGAAGTCATCCACCCCATCTTAGCTGCATAGCATGCTGGTGAAGAAACCCATTGGGGCCTATGTTAAACATTGCATCATAGTTAGAATACTGAATTAGTAATGTGTATGACCATCATATGCAGCACTATTCCATTAAAGTTAGATGCTTAATTTATTCTTGTCAAACATGGTTTGATTACCTCATAAGCTAGACGCATCTCTGCTCTATCCGACATGTAGCAGTTGCTCTCTTCTTGTGAAACAAGATTCTGTTCATCGCATAATGGAGATGTCTCTGGTCGATGCTGCATCCCATCAAACTGATTGTAACTTATTTGTTCGAATGAAGATTTCATCCCCTGTACATGAATTGAATTTAAAAACAAACATAATTTGATCCAGATGATTTGAAATAATACAGCTGTTGTTCTTCACTTGCTCACCATGTCTTCTAAGTGGATATCATTCTATAATAGCTTTTCAAATTGTATATTGTTCCAGCTCTCCATAACCTGCTTGTCACTGTTATTGTAAATAATGCTAGCCATCATAGTCTCCATAGCATTGTTGTCAAGGCTTGTGTTATCAAAATTGAACCCCTGCATCATTTTTAAAGTTACAAACTAGTAAATTACTGTCATGAATGATGGAGTAGTTCTAGTTTTACAAACCATAAGCATACATATGGTAATCAAGTTTTTTCTAGGTACTTTAATATCCTTCACATGTACAACAATAATAACTGACTGCGTACGTTACTTTCATTTGTTAATCTGAGGCTGCCCAATCAAAAGATTGACCAATCAAATCTCCACAACAGCAAGAGAAGATGTATTCAAATGTTACCTCAGGTATTCCTCCTCTGCTTACCTCTGAAACTGCTTGTCTTCCTTGCATGTTTCTGTCTTCCATTCTTTGAATACACTGCAGAGTGTTAGTTTCATATATTAGGATAATAACCAGCTCCATGATTGTGATGGGAACAGTATGGAGTCTTACAGTCCAAATCTAGGGAATTACACAACTAAGTGATGTTGTAATTCTATTATTTAGTAAGTATCATGTACCTAGAACAGCCACTAATTCAGAGGTGTATTTTCTTCTAAACCACTAATGTTTTGCATCTATTTTCCACAGATACAATCTAATGTTTCCAGATTGGTGCCTCAAGCAGATTGGTGGTCCAAGGGCTCACGTGTGAGAAAACATGTCAGAGAAAGGGGATTGACACTTTACCTCAGGTACAATTCTTGTTTCCCCATCTGACTTGTCCCAGATCTGCTCCATCCTCTTCCTCCTGTTGCTCTTTGGAATAGTTTCTTCTTCCATGGCTGCTGGCGGCAGGCCGTGGGTTCTTTGTTTGCTTTTGGGGAGGGGGGTTGCTTCTGGGATAGGGTTGCTGATGGGACCCCTCCTTATGTTTTTTTGGCGGCTGTTGGTTGTGCCTTTTGCCGCCCTTTTTTCACCTACTACCGTGTTGGGCTTTTTTTTCTTTATTTCCATTGATTTTTTGTTGGCTCTGTGTGCAGGCCCAAAAAAACAGGAGCCCACAATACGAAAGGACAAAAGCCCACAGGACAAGGACAAAAGCCCACGGTTATAATAGCAGGCAGCTATAGATTGTTGGGCCTCCTCCTGTTGGGCTCAATGTTGCCTGGTCGGCAACAATTCAAACGGACCTGCTTGCTTCAACCGCGAGATGTAGAATTCGAATTTTGCCTTACTATTTCTATACACAGTGACTTACATCTAACAAACTGTAAGTCACCCAAAAAGACACCCCAAAAGACAGTGACTTACAGATATGTAAATGTAAGTCACCTATACAATAACACAGTGACTTACACAGAAGCAGAACAGACCCTTTTTTTTTACCTTCTGGATTGAAAGAGTTTGTCTCAATGATAGAGATGGCCCACATGTCAGCCTTTGGTCACTGGATTCACGAGTTTTGTTCCTAGGCCTAGGCTTGCGCTGAGTAATTGGATAAGGACAACAAATTAGCTCTCCTCATCTTTCGTATAGTTGCGCCGCCGGTCAAGGTGCTGACAGCCCCGCCGCCGGTCGCTTGGAGTGGCCTCCATTGTCCTCCTGTAGATTGATCTACGCACAGTGTGAGCTGCCGGAGCTCCGCCGCGCCGCCCGGCGCCCCTTCGGCCATTCGCACCTGCACCCTCGCCAATATGCTTCGTGGGCCTCTGCTCCTAGCGACGATGATGACATTGCAGCCCCCTAGAAACGTAACAGGCCAGGCCCAGGCCCGCTTTTCCTTGTACATTTACACACGCGCAGGGCGTCCTCGTTCCTGGGCTGTGAGAAACAAAGCGCTGGTGCTTGGGCCGCGAGAGAGAGGAAACAGCCCACGAGGTCTGTCGCCGCGCGGAGCCAGTGCAGTTATCGGCAGGACTTTAGTCCCACCTCGCCCGCGCACGTAGTGAACGACGTGCTTATAAACTGAACTGCCGTTTTACACAGACGATAGACAGATGGAGGGCCTGGAACTTAAAACGTGGGCCTTGCATGTGGGCCACGCCTTGACAGCTTGACACGACACAAATTTGATATGTGGGACCCCCACCTGCCAGGACCTACTTCCTTTAGAAATAGGAAGATAAAGATATATATATGTATATATATTGATATTTAAGTTTTTTTTTAGAAACTGATGAACGAAAATAAAGGTGGAGCTCATCCAATGCCATGTCCAATTTTTAATTTGTTTTTGTATTTATTATAAGAAAACTAGCATGGCTATGCCTGTGTCCTGAGCACGAATGTTTAGCCTGAAACGATTTGACGGACGTTTTTTCTTCATCTCTCGGACGATTTGACGAGCTAATTTTGAACATGAGAGACGAAGAAATTTACGAGCTGAATACTAGGTACCTGCCTGGGATGGATGAGTGAGTCGTGTCATGCCTGTGCCATTGCCCACCAAACCACTCCATCAGATGCAGTTGCAGCACGCCTCAATTGCGTTGCGTTGCGTTGCGTCGCGTCTTCGTCTCATGCATCGAGATCATCCATGTCCAGTCTCTTGTCATATAAACGACGCCTACGTGCTCATCCCTTTTCTGTTAGCTCCCCCTCCGCTGCTAATAATACGACCCATGGCTGCTCGCTCCCGCTGCCGGCTCGCCGCGGCCACGCTGCTGCTCCTCGTCCTCGTCATCCTCCTGGCTGCCGGAGCATCAGCATCCAACAGCAGCTCTGGATCCTCCTCGCCGTCGTCGTCACCCTCTCCGGGAGCAGCGGGAGGAGGAGAGAAGAAGGAGAGCAGCAACGGAGGGAACAAGGACAAGAAGAAGCCCAGCAAGTGCGTGACGACCAAGGACTGCCACCTCAAGCGCCTGGTGTGCGCCAAGAAGTGCACCATGGCCGCGCACAAAAAGTGCGCCGCCAAGTGCTCCCGCTCCTGCACCGGCGGCCTCCCCATCTGCACTTAGCTACCTAGCTCTGCATGCACTGTCGTCTCATGCATGCTATCATCTTCAGATCATTAGAGATCACCCAAGATATCATGCACGAATAAGCTGGAGTGGTAGTTGATTATATACAATTGCCTTTGTTGTAAACCATTAACCATGCAAGTAATTTTATCTAGGGAAGTTTATTTGGATGGCTGCTGCCTGAATTATTGCATTGCATGCGCTCTCAAAGTCTGAATCTGAAAGCCATGCAATGCATGTCTACTATAAATTCACACCCACAGGCATGGTCAGATCAACGAGGTCACAGAAACAACATTCAGTTCCTCTAGCTCTAGCGCTACTCTACATACTACTCATCTTCAGAACAGGATCGATCCGTGCTTCATTTCATCTTCATGGCCCCTGTGTCAGTCTTTGCAGCTCGCTCTCCTCATCCAGCGTCTCCATCAGCAGCGGGGGCGCATACCGCGCGTTCCCCTGGTGCTCTTCCGAGTCCTGGCAGAACGACAGGATTATGGTGTCGATCGACATCTCCACCACCGCAAAGAAAAGCTTTGCAACTATATAACCCAGCACCCACGACACCTGCACCCAAAACAAAAAAAGTCCTCATCAACACAATGACCAGGAGTATTCTGCAAAGCCCAATGACCACTTACCAGCACAGGAATCAGTGGCGATGATATCTTGTTGTGGCCAGCTCTGTACTTGTGCTTATCCAGCATGATGAAAGCAAACAGCGCGCAAAATAGGCTAACACACAGCTTGCCCAACATGAGAATCACATCCCCAATCACATTCACCTTCCCAATGCGCAATATGTTTTTCATGATTAACCCAGTTGCTAGTTCAGAAGCCTTGCAGAAGCTTTTCCCTGTAATGGCAATCTGTAATAGCAATATCAAGCAATCTAGAATCAGTGTCGCCAATCCCAACTAGAATAAACAAGCATTTCTCATCACACTACCGAGGGAAAAGAAACAGGGGAACATCAAGCAAGTATATCAGATTATGAAATGGATTGTTCTTACTTACCATGATATTAGCATTTCGATTCACTGATTTCAGTGTCCAATCAATGCACCCCAAGCAGCACTGAGATGAGGATGACACTGTCTTCCCAACCCAGCTATCATGGGCAGAATCGACAAATTTCAGCCTGCGGCGAAGTGTCTCAAGTATAAATCGCACCCACTCAACGATGGATACAATCAGTGAGCCGAGAGCCACAGATCCTAGACTATAACGCAACAAGCGCTTCAGGGAAGACACGACGGTACGGAAAGGGATATCATGCTGCATCACAATGTCAGACCAAACATCAGTCACAGGAAACTAATACCTCCCTGGTCAAGGAGATGAAAGTCCTCAGAAAATCAGCATCTAATTTATAGTGGCAATTCTTTACCAGGGCCAAGATGCTTACCGATATTTCACCGCGTGCCCAATAGTATGAAGCAACTGATCCAGCAATTACAGTGGAAGAACATCCGATGAAAAACTGTGTTGCCCAGTAAAAGCCAAGAAAATGAAAAAGAATGGCAATACCAATATGTGGGGTGTAGTGAATACTGTACCCACAACAGTTGTCGCAATTTACTTTGCCAAGCTTGAGATCATACGAGCAGCAATCAGTATTGCAATCATTTCGAATAACTTGACCAGCACTGAAAAGATGAAGCGTTGCTGAAAACCAGAATATGTAGAAGATAGCGAGGATCAAGAATGGCACAGCTGGAAAAGCAATGAGTGCATGGACTTCACCAATGACCTTTGCAGCAACCTACATAAAGTTTACCCAGATGAATGCCCTGAATACAACGAAAAAGCAATAGAATGAATCTTATAAATGATTCCATTTAACAGTCGACAAGTCATGCTAGTATTAACTAAATGTTAGCTGTAGGCCTGTAGCCCAAGTGAAATCTTATTTAATGAATGGCCCACATGCAAAGCCAATGGATTTAGCACAGCACATACCTTCAGGACAGATGTCGCTATGAGTATGCGCCGGGCAATGGCCAATGAAGTCAGGAATGAAAGTATCATTATTACTGTCATCAAGACAGAAGCGGCATGAAGGTGATTTATCTCCTGAGGATGAAAGATGAATGATGAGATAACAAGCAGCTTGGCAGGATATTGCTCAAAATCGCACCAACATGTGGCAAAAAACATACCCGTCCACCTATGTTGACATACGGATCACTTTCACCAATTACAACAGTTAAAGGATCATGGCCAATCCAACCAGCTGAGTACATAAATAGTTATAATTGTGAGATCATGTCATGTATAAGATCATATGTGCATTAACAATATCGATCATATATGCTACTTAGTGTCATGACAGTCTATACTTAGAACTTAGAAGTATCCTACCTTTTATATAGAAGAACATTGTAACAGATATTACAAGGGCGTTGAAGACGACTATGGTTATCCAAGGCATCCCAGCAACAAAAAAGCGAATCATCAGTAACCAGATCACAGATAGGAACACAGGGAGTAATCCCCCACAAACAATTAACACAGGCCAGGACTTCCCAATATCTGCAACATATCTCTGCAAAAAGGCGGAAAAACATCTTTTTTAAAGAAAAAGAAATATATTTTTTGAATCAAGACAATTTGCATGCAGACAAGATGACAATTCTTATTACAATCTGGAAAAATTGAAAAGAGTGCAACTAGTTTCAAGAGCATTACAAACCTTGAGGACAGCCGATTTGCTGTTGATCGCATTGTGAATTGTTTTGTCTATTAGCATGTTTTCATCAATGCTGACACCACCCATCTGCTGCCAATGCTTCAGAGAGACATTGGATGCCCGTGCAATAAACTGGCAGCTCCAGTACACTGAAGTGACAGATACCAAGTTACTGACCAGACCTCAGTTTCTTCAAAAGCCAGTAGGATGCTGTTATGTTAATCATCAAAGAGTTGATGCTCACGTGGGACTTACCATTTACACTTGGAAAGATGACAGGGTAACAAGGACCCTGCAGCTGAAGAGAACTGTTCCTCATATCTGGTGTGAGGAACTCAAAGTAATCATAGTCCCTGTCAATCCAATCATCGACAGAGAGGCGTATATCACCTTCTGGGTAATCACAAACAAAGTTCAAACCATCTTCTGCTGGAAGTGGGCATTCCATCAGGCAGATGGCTTTAGCGTCAGGTAGATCGCTGTGACTGCTCTTGAGCCCACTTTGGTGGACCTGGTTGGGGTTCATCCAATAGCGAACATCCAACTCACGCAAATCTGGTTCGGCATGCTTGCTGCCACATATGTTCCCGTTGTAGTCCAGTCCGAATGTCAGCCTGTGCAATGAAAGAGCAAAGAACAAATCATCCAGATGATAAGGAATACACCTTTCTAGCGAGGAATAAGAGTATGGATTCACTTAGGAGACATATTGGTATTTGCCTATTTGGAGGTTTTCAGTATTTTCTAGTGCTAGCATGATTGCGTGAATGGGCACCTGAGATTCAAGGCTTCAGGCAGAAGTAGCAGTAACAGGCTCCGGTATTATGGTATTTTAGTGGGCAGAAAAGTGGTGAAGCTCAATCAAGGTTAGTATAAAGTTGAAAGCTCGAACCCTGGACCAGCGCGGTGTTTATTTCACTGCTGGTGGCTGGTTGGCGGCTGCCAGTTTGCATAGCAGAAGCAATGCGATGAAAGCTTTGCACCAACATGAAATTCATGACATGGAGCTGTCACAAAGAAAAAAATCTGTCTTTCCTTCGTTTTTTCCTCCCCCTTTGTAGGTAGGGAGTTGCGTATTGCAAGAACACCCGACAGCTCTGTGGCAGCCCATTTTAGGAGTACAATAAGCATCAGCTGCAATATGGGAGTACCCCTTTTTTTGTTTCCACTGAAATTCTTAATATAGTTTCCTAAATAGAAATTGATAGCTGCACGCTGAGTGACAGCAGGCAGCAAATAACATGAAACAGCTGCCGATTTCAACTGTGTGTGTGCATGAGACATGGAATGAAACGGGATGGATAGATCTATCATCTACGGTTGTGTAGTAGTAAGCGAATATAATGGTGGGTGGAAGCGAATGCGAAGCTGACCTGAGTGGCTTGCCCTGGTTGAATCCGAAGCTGGAGTTGACAAGCATGGCCACCCAGAAGGCGGCGAAGAGGATGAGGAAGGGCCAGTCTCGGCACTTGCGGTCGTGGCGAATGACGCCCCCGCCGGGGTCCTGCTCGTCGGAGGCAGCGGCGGAGGGGTAGCGGCCGATGATGGCGCCGAGGGGACCTCCCGACAATGACATTGCCTTCTGATTGTGGTTTGGGGGTCGGTGTCGGTGGTGGGGAGGTGCTGGTCTTCTTGGCCCTTCCTTCTTGGCCTTGTGGAGGAGGAGAGGGGAAAGGAAAGGGACGGCGTGACGTCACTCTTCTTGAGCTTCACTGCCGTGTCACTCACTTGAGCAGGGCATCCAAGCCCTCTTGCTTCCTCGCCTTGCAGTTGGTTTTTTTTTTCTTTTTTATATAAGAGATGGTGGAGATTTAGTACTTAGTACAAGGATGTGTTTAGATGGTAGAAAAAAATATTATAGTATCAGAAAAGCACTGTATTAATTGTTGGAAAATGTATTTTGTGAGAAATAAACAGTAAAAATTGAAATGAATAGTGAAAAGTTTGAGAATCTCAACAGGACCTAACGAGAAATTAACTAATGTCCTCGAGTCTCTCGGCCGCTGTACCCCACTCAGGAAGCAAAGCTGCTGCTGGGATTATAGAGTTGACCACTTTAAGACAAGACTTTAGATGGTTCTATTTTTTTTAATAAGATAGAATTGAACTATTTTTTTTAATAAGTATACCTGTCATTGGTGAGTGATTTTTTTTCCCTGAAAGAAGGGAAGCCAGACTGCCTGAAGGAAGGTGGGCCTTACAACGGACTAGAGGCCCAGGCCCAGCCCATAATCCAATCCACCTCCTTCCGAGTCGCCGTGGAGGAGCAGAGACAGACAGAGCAGAGAGAAGAAAGACGAGATCGGCGGCGGCGGCGACGGCGACGAGGATGGTGAAGGCGGTGGTCGGCGACGAGCCCCACCTCAAGGCCTTGGAAGTAGCTCTCTCCTCGTCTTCTCCTCCGCTTCAAGCCCAGGTTTCCTTGCGACGGCACTTTCTCATCGATTATCACGTCCCATCCACCGATCTCATCTCATTCGATTGAATGGATTTGATCCTCTTCAAGGTCGGCCTCGTCGTCGGCAAGCTCAGCGCCTCCTCCGACCGCGCCCTCGTCTACTCCCTTCTCCCCACGCCGCCCACCGAAGCCGCGGCCCCCGCATGCTCCCTCCGCGCCGCCCCCAAGTCCAAGCCCTCCAAAGGCAAAGCCCCTTCCTCCTCGGACACCTCTCTCGAGTTCGATGTCGATTGGATCGCCGAGCACGCGCGACAGGTACCTATACCACTCATCTACCAAACCATTTGAAATCCCTTCTAAAATCCTAATCCTCACTTACTTTTAGGTGTCGAGGATGCTTCTCGGAGGAATGAGTGTCATAGGTATTTATGTGTGGGCTTCCGAGGCATCCTTCAAGGCCACAACCCCTGCTGTCCTGTCGCAAGTTAGCACCATATCGACTTCTTGCTTCACTGATTTAGTCACCAGTCCTCGAATATTGATGTAATCTTGCTATCTTTCAGGTTATTAGAGCAGTTTCCCAAGCTTGGTATGGCAGCACATTCAGTGAAAGGCTGCTCATTCACATCTCTTACAGTCCTAGAAGGTGCTGTCTTGTTTTCCTGCCTGTTAACATTGGCGTTCTTTGCAAAATATGTTTGTTTGTCCAGTCATCTGCCTAGCTGTATCAGTACCTGGCTAACTTAATGGTTATCTGCCTACCAGTATTAGTACTTGGTTAACTTGATTCGTAATTCTGGCATAAATGGGAATTTCAACGTGGTTAGGTTGTTTTTTGAATTCTGATTCCATGCATTTCTGTTGTTATCCAACAGGCGGTAGTTTCCTTATGAAATCTTGTGTCTTCAGTTACATTTCATTTTTGCATGGATGTATTGTTAATGGACGTGTAACTTATGCGATATACATTTTGATGTATTTACAGATGGGCCTGTCGTATATGCGAGGTTGCATCAGGAAGTCTGCGTCCGTGTGATTTCAAATACAGCAAACTACTAGCTTCTCTTCAAAGTTTCAGATGCACATATAATTTTGAGATGAGGTAGCATTGGTTTCTTGTATCGTTATCACACAACAACCAACTCTGCATATCAGTTTATATGGCCAAGTGCCACATCCTTGGCTAATCACAACACATGCTGGCATAGGTTAACAGCTGTTCAAGCTGAGCCGTTTAAAAAAGTTATTTTGAAGGCAATCAGCCATCTCACAAAGGAAGTACAGAATGCCAGAGCATTGGTTGATGGACATCTCGTAAGCAGAAAATTCCCTTTAACCCATGCAGAAAATTCATCATTTTACCCAAGGACACCTAACATCTGCATTTGAAAGAAATAAGATAAAACATTAGCTGATAGTACAAAAGGCACTAAAGGTTACCCATTTGAAGATGACATGCTTTTATGTTTCAGCTGTAAGAGCAGCTTGGATATTTTTATTTGTTGAACACTAACTAATTAAGATAAAGTTGCTGATTATACTTCTGTCCTATTATTGTCAGTTGTGGAAGAGAATGATGTTCCTACTACAGCTTGCTAACCTTCTTCATTTCGCACCTGCTTATATATCCTGTTTCTTAAATACTTTTCCAACTAGTTTTCAGAAGACATAAACATTGGTACAGAGGACCCACACCAAGTTGATTTTCTTGTGTCATTCAAGAATTCTGTGCCTATTGAAGGTATCTCAGCTAATGTTGTTTCCTGCTCTGTTTGATGACACATTATTCTTGTTATGAGGGTTAACATTATATGCTTGCGCTAAAGAATGCAGTTTAGAGGGAGTTGCTGGGCTTCTTCGCTTCGCTGGATCTGTCAGTGCCTTGGCATACTTAGGCCCTAAGGAATCTATTTCAGAAGCTATATCTGATCTGAAGGTAGTTATGAAATATCAATTTCCATTGCTTTGTCTTTTCCACTGAGTCACATTTTTTTCCGTGACGGGATTCCACTGTATGTATTCGTGTTACTCCGTTCCAGTTTGTTACGAATAGGATGTTTTTTATGCTACTCTACTTCATATATGCATTTGTTTTGAATCCATGAAGTGAAGAGTATGGAAGTCATTGCTGATGCACAGTGGTCAAACGTGATATGGTTTTTTTGGGCATTTTGTTCTTGAACGTTGAATCTCAAGATTCTTAACTGAAACTAGTTTGATTTGCAGATGATGTTTTTTACTACGTTAGTATGTGCTACTAAGTGGGTATTTGATCTGGGTGGTCTAGGTGACTAGGATGGGGCTGAAATTTAGTTAGCTTGGTCTGTTGTATCATCATAGTTGAATCTCGAGTAGCGGATTTCTCGTTTCAAGAATCGTTTTAGTTAGTTTTTTGAGTTATTTGAGTATTTATGCTATATTATTTGTTTAAAGAAAACTAACATCTGTTCTTTTTGTACGGCTTCTCTTATTCTATGAAAGGCGGATATAATTACAAGTCTAAGAAGTAGGTTGGATATTATCCTGGATGAGGCAGATGATGGCTCTGCTGCTGATGAGTTGGAGAAATCAACATCTCAGAAGGCCACTCAAGTCATATTTCATGAATTGAGGTACATATTTTGTAAAGAAATTTTATACCTTGATAAGAATTAAAAGAGCAACTCTATGATTTTGTGCTGTACAAGTCTGCCTTGTTGATTAGTGCGGTGGACAATATCGAGTTGTTGTCGATGATGCCATTATCGTATTGAACCCCCTTGTCTCTGAGTATGATAGACAACAAATATGTGATCACTGATTGCATTTTTACCCCCTTGAAACAGAGAACCTTACAGTTTCTCATTCCCCAGAAGAGTCCTGATACCTTGGTTAAGTGGTGCCTATGTTTGTGATTACCTCCAACATTCAGAGACAACAGAGGTACTTATGATGTGTCCACTCGTCCTAGATGAGCCTTAAGCATGTCCCATCCTCAATTCTGCTAATGGCATTTGACATCCTTTTGCATCACATGGCTTTAGGATGCAACGGATCGCTGCAAGGAAGTGATACCGTTGGAAACATCCATGGAAAGCTCTTCAATCCTGGAACCAGAAAGCTCAGTGGCTTGTGGCACACTAGAATCCTTTTGGGATATGGTGCCTGGATCTCATACCGGAGGTAGATTCAGATCCAGCAGGCGGAAGGATAGTGGTTCCACTGGACAGGAGGATGGTGATGGGAGCAAAAGACAACAAGGCGGTGTGAACTTCAATGTACTAGCTGCTCTTTTTGTGCTGCTGGGTGCTCTGATAGCTGGATTTGTATTCACCTTTTCTGCGGGGTCCAACATCTGAGCCTGCCCTGTGTTGTAACACTAGTATAGAGATGTGCTGAATATGCTACAAACTGTGATAACATGTGAGTTAGCAAGATATGATGATCTTTCCAAGAAACTGGAGGTTGTTTCTTGCGCTATTTGAATCAATATGCAACAAGTTTTGTTTTGTTTATTAAATGAAAGGAAAACAGTCATTGACTCAGGAATACAGTGATCTCCTTGCGTATGAGTACATGATATACGTTGAGAAGTGCATATTGCTTTCAAGATGATGTCAACTCAGGCACCTGTGCCGCTTATGAGTCTTGTTTCTTCGCATATTGCCTTAGGCTCCAAATTGGAGGTCTTGGCGTTGAATTGAGTTCAATACCAAATCTGCCTTGTATTGGAAATAGACTATAATACTAAAGCTGTTGTTTGGATGTCCATAGAATTGTCAAATTCATCCCAATACAGGGTGAGGCTCTGTATTCACACAATACAGGGCCATTTTAGTTCAAGTTGAATTCCTTGGCATTGGTCTCTAATACCAATTCTCAATTCCGTGGACATCCAAACAACTGGTATTCGCCAGATCAAATTCCAATTCCCAATTCCGAGCTCCAATTCAGACATCCAAAAGAAGTGTTATGTATATTCAATTGAGTGGTCATAAACTCATAATTAAAGGATAATTATGACAATTTGTTCTATAATAGTATAGCAATGTGCTAACTATTGGAGCTATAATAGCAAAGTCAATGATTGGAGTCTGGTGGTGCTCCTTAGCCGCGCACTTTTAGTGCCATTTAAGTAGAGTTTTTGGAGTAATTCATATACTAACCCGCTACTTGGCAACTGAAATAACCTCAATTGCGTATATGTGTGGTGTTTTAGATCATGTTGTGTTTTTTAAGGAAAACGGTCCATTTGGAGTATTTACGTGCAAAGTCCAAAACCAACTCCGAGCCCGAAGGAATAAGTCCAATGGAGGAAGCCCTACCAATCTACTAATGGGCCAAGTGGACTTTTATAGCTAAACTCATGGTCCTAAGTGTCCGCATTTAATAAGCCTTGAGCTTGGGAGACTTAAGCATAAAGAAATCGAAGATCTGGAAGGTTCTCCACGAGATCGAGTCAAACTCGGATTCATTCGCGCAACCCAAGACAACATGATCTTTAGGTGCAGATTTGGAGATCTAAACAGTCTTAAATAACAAAATGTTGAATACCAAAGCTGACGGCGTCGTCAAGCTCTTCGGTTTGGACCTATGAGTCGCATTATTTGGAATATGGAGCTAGGAGATATTGCCTCCGAAATACATGCTGCACAGAAGAGTCCGAAACCAAACATATTTAGGTATGACGTTGTTTTGGAGATCTTAACTTCGTTTCCAATGAAAGTCATGAATTGGAAAGTTCTTGGAAATTTCGAGTTTGAGTTTGCCTCACTTGAAGTCCGGACGTGGGAGATATGACCTCAACAAGGGAGGGTTGCGAAACAGAAAAATCTGGACGAGGCAATCTTATGGAAACTTAACTCCCAAGCTTTTGATCTCGTGGAAGGTAAGGTGGAACTCGACCCAAGACCCCCTAGGTAGACCTGAACATTTTGCGGGCCGGGCCTAATTCGGGCCGGGCCAAGAAAAAGCCCGGTTTATTTCGGGCTGAAAATTTGTGCCCACGCCCATCCCATGAGCAAGTTTGGGCTGAGTTTTCGGGCCGGGCTCGGGCCGGGCTCGGGCCGGGCCGTGGGCGGGCTCGGGCTTCCCGTCCTTTTCTGGTTGAAAAATAAATAAAATTAATCGTCTAGGCGGGCTCGGGCCGGCCCGAAATTTTTTCGGGCTTGGTTTTCGCTGCCCAGTCCCATCCCATTAGAAGGCATGGGCGGGCCAAAACCCACCGGGCTCGGGTCGGGCCCACTGGTCAGGCCGGGCCACAAATGCTCAGGTCTACCCCTAGGTATAAAATACAACCCTTAGGCACCCAAGGAGGGGGTCGATCTTCCATCCACCACAAGAACTCGACGAAAACCGAAGAGCAACACCAGAGGGAGACGACGGCCGCCGCGAGTCCTCGAAGTTGTCTAGGGTTGCCGCCATGACCTACTTGCATGGTTGAGTCATGGTGGAGTTCATGAGCAAGTTGGATTCGTCGTTGGTATGTACTCGGTAGTGGTGATCCAATCGAATTTATTATGTGAGTAATGTCTTCATGTCATCCGATCTATTTAGCGATCAAGTATCTCAACGGATGGCACCAGGGAGTACCTCTTTTGTTGATCTCAACGGTTCGCTTGGAGTGTTCTTGTAGCTGTAGTGGTCAGGTGTTCAATCTGAACATATCAAAGAGGGTTCGATGCTATTTCGTGCCTTGAAACTACAACGTCGAAGGGGATAGTGTCGTGACAGGGTGTACTCTTGTGTCAGGTTGGGGTTTTGGGAGTCAATTTGGAGGTCACGATTTAAATAAGCTTAGGATGAGATGCATGATGTACTTACTCAATTAGCTAGAACTATAACTAGAAGGCGAGTATAGGCTTAGTCATACCCGTTAGATTAAATAGAAATTCATATTAAGTTCATTGTCGATCCACGGATTGATAAACCTTGGAAGGAATACTGGAAAAGCTACATGCGCTCCGTACACTTGCAGTTCACAATTGACGTGTCTATGAGCGTCAACAGAGTCAAACCTCATTGTTTAGTACGTGATAATGTTATTATCACCAGAGGTTCTTGCGCCCGCCGTCGCCGCTGGTCGTCGGAGCCGGAGAAGACAATGAGCCTAATCGAAACAGCAACTGCGGTACGGGCGGTTTCAAACGAATCTGTTCTCTTCCTTTGTTTTTGTTTATACGCGCCTCCCTTGAGTGAAATACGCTTTCCATATAAAAGTGCGGAAAGAAAACACGTCAAGAGCATACTAATGGGCCAGTCAGTCTGCTTGGGCCTGATGGGTCAACCCAAACCTGCTATAGTGGGCTGCAACAACACTGGGGACCCTATTTTTCTTTTTAAGAAAAAAAAAACAGGGAACCTTGTATGATGGATGGTTTGGATCAATCAGCTCCGGCCTCCGGGTTATAAGTTGCAGTGGCGAAAGACATCATTGGTCGTGCACCATCGAATTGGAATGGATGCCAAAGTACGTTATTGGAGCTTAATTTGTTGAATTAATCTCAGAGTAGACAAATATATAATCAGCATACACACACATATATATGTATATATACACCGTAATAATTAATTAATTTGTACAGCAGGTATATATCCACATATACGTAGCGTGTTAATAATAAATTTCTTTGATTTGTCGTACACAAGTCCATCCCTCATCATCCACGTACATACATCAACTGCTGCATTACGTACGCAGCAGCATTTGATTGTCTAGTCTAGATGATGGTGTTGTACCTTGTTGCGTCGTCGATGGTGACGGTGGCGAGCACGACGGCGACGCCGAAGAGGAGGAGGACGAGCGCGGCGAAGTTGACGAGCAGCGCCTCGGCGCCGTACTTGGGCAGGCGCAGCGGCGGGGCCTGCATGAAGGTGAGCTTCTCGAGGAAGCCGAGCTGCGCGGTGGCGACGGCGAGCGCGAAGAGGAGGAGGCCGACGACGGCGTGCCATGGGATGGCCCTGCGCCGCGTCGCCGGAGATGCGCCGGGGAAGAAGAAGGCGAGGAAGGCGGCGGACCAGTGGAGCGCGTAGAGGGCGACGGTGGCGAGGCCGACCCACGAGTGGAGCGAGTAGAGGTTTGGGATGCCGGCCTCGCCGTGGAACTTGAAGACGGCGTAGACGCCGAGGCCGCCGGCGGCGAGCCCCGCGGCGTGCAGCGCGAGGTGCGCCTTTTTTCTGGCGGCGCGGGAGAGAGGGAGGGAGCGGTAGCAGAGGATGGCCTCGCCGGCGAGCACGATGGGGCCCAGCAGCATCAGCACCGGGTGGACGTTGAAGATGAGCTGCTTGTTGTTCTGCGAATGGAGGGCGAGGCCGCCGCGGAAGTGGACGCACCAGACCAGCACCAGCACGGTGGCCGCCACGGCCAGCAGATGCGCCGCCACCGTGCGGGTGTCGACCTTGGACGGATGCTTACTCATGTCCATGGATCGGATCGGACCACGATGGATCCGGCGCCGGAGCCGGAGAGATCGACGCAGCAAGCAGAGCAGTGAGGTGAGATGCAGAGTTGTGCAGCAGAGAGAGCAGGCACCACGCAGAGCTTAACTAACTGCAGAATTGGAAAGGACATGCCTGTGGACGTGGTTTCTCTTCCCGCCGCTATTGCAGGCAGCTACGGTAGCAACCCGGCCGGCCACAAACGCAGCTGACCATCTCTTTCCCTTTCTTTTTTATCCTCTTTTTTTCGGGTTTCCTCTCCGAACAAAAATCCAATAATTCTGCTACTTTTTTTTTCTTGCTACTAGTAGCAACCAGCAAGGAAAGAAAAGGAAAGGGATCAATGCAAGAGGAAATTCGAGCAGAGGTAAGCGACGACTGTTGTCTCTTGTAAAGCAGAAATTGTGGCAGCAAGCGCCTGATCGTCTATACTCTCCTATCAGCAGCCTACACAGCAACGATTGTGACCGAGTGATGTCGTCATTCGACGACCGACTCCAAAAGCTTACTGTTGTAGTCACTCGTGTACATCATAGCAAATCATCGTCATATCTCATATATATGGCCATGGGCGCCTAGCTGCCTGCTGCTTTATATTAACGCCAGCTGATAGCTGACCAACACGGCGGGTATACAACGCCCTTATTAGCTAGCACCGGGTTTAACAATGCCCTGGTACCGATGAGTTATTTGTACCAGTTCTATACATCACGTGGCTACATTAGTCCTAACAACCAGACTAAAAGTCTATCGTCGCTCCTTGGTTGTTGGCTCAGACCATAACTAAAAGTCTCAACCCTTTAGTCTTAATTGGTGTTGCTAACCCTGCCGACTAAAGGATCCTTTAGTCTTTGTTGGTGTTATCAAACAAGACTAAATAGTTCTCCACGGGTTAGTTCAAAAGGATAGCACACCCCAACTAAAGGCATATGTGCTCTGTAGGAGATAAGGAAGTTATATTTGAGCCAAGAGGTCTCAGGTTCAAGTCCCGCGTGTGAAGTATTTATTGTTTGTTTTACAACCTTTGTCGGGACTTAATCTATGTCCTTAGGCGGATTCTTAGTCCCAGTGACTAAAGGGGGGGTTTCATAAAGGTGTCTCTATGGCCGCCTTCCGTCAGAAGATGCAATGTAATCATAGGTTTGCTTCCTTGTTGCTAGATACTCCTTCCGTCCCAAATTGTAAGTCGTTTGACTTTTTTGATCCCAACTTTGACCACTCATCTTATTAAAAAAAATTATGTAAATGTAGTCAGATTTAAGTCATCCTTGAAATTTTTTTATTATTAAAGCTAGCCATAACAAAAAAAAATATGATATTTTGCAAAAGAAAAAAGTTGAATAAGACGAATGGTCAAAGTTGGGGGTAAAAAAGTCAAACGACTTACAATTTGGGACGGAGGAAGTAGATAGCAAGACATATAGATACATAGCCGGATGGCAAATATATAATGTGCAAATTGAGTAAGAGGGAACAAGGGTCGTGTTGGACAAGGTAGCGATGGATAGCAACACCACCCAACAGAGACCTTATTTGGAACGTTAGTATCTTTCGATCAGTGGCCCCACAACCAATAATACCATCAACGTTTCAAGTCTGAGATTCTTGTCCGTCCATTAATTTCACCATATCGGTGGCCTTCAACTTGAGTATGCATACATACTCCATGTCTCCATATCGATCATCGAGTGGTTTTTTCGTTTAAGTCCCAATACTTTGATTTCTAGCAACGCTAGAGCCACCCTTATGGTTTAGGTCCCAATACTTCTTCTAATAGAAATTAAACTTTGTGATGTCATACTCTAACATCCACCAAATATTGGCATACCAAAATTGGGGAAACAATTTGGTGAGTCTCATGTAATAATACATCTTGAGATAATCCAAATATCTATTTCATGCTCGCTCAAAGGTTCACTTCCCCTAAATATGAAATTTAACCTTTTCTCTATTTCTAGATCTATTTTAGGAGATTTTTTGTTCCCATGATTGGCAGGTATTTGAGGTGTGCAAATTGTTTCTAGGACAGGTGCAATAACATCTACAGTCATTTACTATCAAAATCCATGCACAAGCACATCAGACTTTGAGTTTTCTAAAAACTACGGTCATTTACTATCAAATCCATGCACGAGCACATCAGACTTTGAGTTTTCTAAAAAATCTCCTTCTCATGCGTTCTTAATCTTTTTTTTTTTTTTGAAGTTCCACTAGGCAAAGACTCACCACATTATTGTTATGGAGCTGTGCTTAAAATCTTGTGAGATTTTGATTCCATTTAATTGATTTTTTGGGGCATTCAGGGCTTGATTGGTTCATTGTCAAAACTTTGGCATGCCAAAATTTGGACAGGCCAATTCTTGGGCCACCAAATGGTTTGGTACAAAAAATGTGCCCAAATCTCACATTTGTCCTATCAAAATGATGACAACTTTTTTGCCATGATTTTTGCTTGCCAAAACTGTGGCATGCCAAATTTTTTTTTGCAAGGAACCAATCAGCCCCCTACTTTCACACTCTCAGACTGATTTTCTACGTAGAACCGGCTGAGCTAGGCTTGAGTCTGGCTGAACTAGGATTGGGTATCTACCTTGGAACCAGCTAAGCCAGGAAGCCTATGATTGGTTTGTCTGAGACGGGACTGAGGTTCTATCTCAGATCCAGTAGAAGGAGAGTCGGGATTATCATCTTTTGATTCATTTCTTCTCGTACTTTGTGAATCACTCTTTGTTAGTTATGAACTTGCTCCCAACGTGATCCGTACTTCGTAGATCTAGTAGCTTCTCTATAGCTACGTGGTATTGGTATCACTTTATGAAGAGAGAGGTACAGGGTTGATTTTAGGATTTAGGCCACGATTGTCAATGAGTTTATCTGAGCCTCCAATTGATCCTCTCTCTAATCATCATTCTAGTTCTTCGACCAAGTTCCTCTCCTCAAATTGAGCAAGTTTGTGAGCCACCCCATGTTTCCCTATCTTCATATGCTCTATTGACCGCATCGGCATGCTACATTGAGCAAGATATCTTAGGTTTCTTGATCCTGAAACATCCCCTACATAGAAGTACAACATGTTTTGATGATTGCTTTTTCCTGCACCACTCTGCTGCCACGTGAGCCCTCTCCGTGGACCATTTCCTCAACTTCTTGTGCATCCTACCCATATGCTACATAGTGACAGAGCCATATACTCTTATAGTGGCGATCTCCACTTTGCCATTGGACTTTGACATGTTTGCTTGCCCCTTGCCACCAATGAAGCAGAGAAAGTGTTTTCCTATCGGATCAAATTAGACTAGCTCGTTGTGGCCAAAAGCACATATATATAGCTCCTCCCATTAACCCATTATGTGCACGGAATCTTGGGTATATATCCAACAATATATGCATCATTACTGAGAGACAATTTAACTCATGAAATTCCATTGATCCTCCAAATTAAATGGGGGGTTTTCTCATCTGATCCCAGGCTCCAAAGTGTAACTTAATTTCTTTAGTAACTCCAGCTGAGACCATGGCCGAAGTGTAACTTAATTTCTTTAGCAACTCCAGCTGGTACCTAACTTACATTAATTATTGGTGCTAAGTTTTGTTTACTTTCCTTGCATCTTTGGTTTTTCATGCAACTTATGTGAACCATTAGAAACCAAAATGCCAAGGGGATGCAATTTTACGTACTAGGTAGCTCGGATGGAGGAGGAAATCAACCACTCATGCAGCTAGGCCACCAGTCGTCCTTGTTAATCAAGCGAATATATAGAAGATGATACACATACACGCATATATAGGGAGTAATAAACTAGTTTGCTTGTCATAACATATACACGTACACTCATAGCACAAATGGATCTCGTTCCCAACAATAATGCAGGCTGGGCCACCTCGATCGATCTTTTGCATATATAACACAAACCTGCCTAAGGGTGGCCACAGGCTACCAATCAAACTTATATATCATGCATTATATTATGTAAGGGGTAGCTATACCCTAAAACAGGCTACCGATCACTACCATATATATTGACTAGAACCCACACTCCTTAGAGACATGAAAGAGGGATCGATGCGGGTGCAATCCATGCAGTTGTAACGTCGTTGGCTGGTCAACGTGACGGCAGATGGGACTGCAAAGTTCAATTCTCCAGTATAGACTATAGATCGACACGACGACACTGAAGAATAGTCTCTGATGGCGGCTTGTTATATAGGAGTACCCACGGACTTTGTAGCAGCAGCTCTCCGTCGTCCCAGTTAGATGCTGCCTCTTGCCTAGCTAGCTAGCTATAGTAGTAGATCTTTTTGAACATTTACATATATCGATGCATGATCCATCCATGAAGAAGAGCTTGCAGCAGCTGTTCCCGGGCCGGGACGACGACGGCGGCGACGAGGGGGCGGTGCTGGTGCCGCCGGACGACGGCCATGGAGGAGGAGGAGGAGCTGGTGGTGGTGAGCCGCCGCCGTCGGTGAAGCAGGAGCAAGAAGTGTGGTGGAGGCGGAAGAAGCTGCTGCTGGTGCCAAAGAGAAGCGGCGTTGGGCTGGTGATCGCCGGCCTGGTGGTGCTGGCATGCTTGCTCATCGGCAGCGCCACCAGCGGGTGGATCCACCTCGACTATGCATCGGTCGGTACATAAACATATGCTCTACATCATATTTTTTTCCCTCTCGATCTGTTCTCTCGTATATATGCATCGATCGATCTAGCTAGCTCTTCTAATGAATTGCATGCGTACTCAATAATAGATAAATGAAGCTCTACTTAATTCGATTCGATTTTTCATACATATATATGACTGATGATGATCGGTCGATCGTGAATTAGCTAGCGTTTTATTCGAATAAAATTAATTAAGCATATGTATGCTGGTACGGCAATATGCAAGGAACGAAGAAGAAGGCCGCCACCACGACACGAACATGTAGGTAAAGAAAGGGGAAATAATTATTAGGTAGCTCTCAACTTTTTTTTTCCCCAACGCATATTGCATACTGCTAGCTATCTAGTATTATAGTGTAGTTAGTTAATTTCTCAACGGTTACGTGATGGATGGATGAACTCAGCATAGAGTAGAACAGTTGAATTCTCTAATGGATGATCGTCATGGCAACAAATCCAAGGCAGCCACGCATATATATCAAGCAGGTATTCCGTGGTGACTACGAACTCCAACTAGTAGCTTCCTGATGATCGACAACTTGTATGCACGCATATATATCGTTTATTTAATTTTTTCATACCTTGACTTTTTTTTTTGAGGGAATACCTTGGCTTAATTGGTGCAAGGAGCAGCAAGTAGTAGACGTGTCTGCTGTGTGCGTGTGGTTTTACGACGTATATCATCTCCAGCCGATCGATGATGGATCCGGTCGGGCGGTTAATTGTGCACTTAGTTGGAGATCCATTCATTGTTTCAACCATATATACATCGCCATCACGAGGGAGGAAAACTAGAGGCGCTGCACACGGGAATGGGATCACGTGAATTAATTTCCATGGAATAATAGGCAGCCATCCCTCCCTCCCTCCCTATTCTGGACTTTGAAGAAGCTAGCTATGTGCGTGGCTGAAAAAATCCATTGTTTTGACTTATTGACATATGGCTTTAATTTCTTGAGTTCCGTGCCGTGATGTTGACAGTGATGGATGGAACGATCGATCGATCAATCAACATACTGCTAGGAGTACTGACAACGTACGCGAATGAAATAGTCGAGATGAAGATCCTGATTAATCAATCAATTTAATTAATTAATAATCGCATTCATATATGCAGTCTTTCTTCCTGGGCGGCGGCGGCGGCGGCGGCAGCGGGGGCATGAGTAGCAGACGACGGCCTCCTCACCACGTCCTTTCGCCCGAAGCGGACCTCGTGCCCATACCAGCCTTGGCCTGCGGCGGCGGCAACACCTCGTCTGGCACACCACCAGCAGATGCGCCGTCGTCGTCCTCAGCACCGGCAGCATCAGAAGCTAATAGTGAATGCCCCGAGTACTTCCGTTTCATCCACTCGGACCTGTCGCCGTGGCGCGAGACGGGCATCACCCTCGAGGCGGTGGAGCGCGCGCGGGCCAAGGCGGCGTTCCGCCTGGTGGTGGTGGACGGGCGCGCCTACGTGGAGACGTACCACCGCGTGTTCCAGACGCGGGACACCTTCACGCAGTGGGGCATCGCCCAGCTGCTGGCGCGCTACCCCGGCCGCGTCCCCGACCTGGACCTCATGTTCAACTGCGAGGACATGCCCGAGGTGCGTCGCACGACGACGACGATGCCGCTGTTCCGCTACTGCAAGGACGGCGACACCGTGGACATCGTCTTCCCCGACTGGTCCTTCTGGGGCTGGCCCGAGGTGAACATCCGTCCCTGGACCCCACTGCTGGACGAGATGGCCGCCAACATGGCGCGCCTGCCATGGCCGCGACGGGAGCCCTACGCCTACTGGAAGGGCAACCCCGGCGTGTCCCCCGAGCGCCGCGACCTCCTGCGCTGCAACAAGACTTGGTTCAAAGCACATGTATTCGCCCAGAACTGGGGCGCCGCCACCCGCGCCGGGTTTACGGGGTCCAACCTGGCGGAGCAGTGCAGGTACAGGTACAAGATCTACGTGCGCGGGCGGTCGTGGTCGGTGAGCGAGAAGTACATCCTGGCGTGCGACTCGCCGGTGCTGCTGGTGGACACGCCGTTCCAGGACTTCTTCTCCAGGGGGCTCGTCGCCGGGAAGCACTACTGGCCCATCGACCCCAAGCGGAAATGCCACGCCATCAGGGCCGCCGTCGACTGGGGCAACGCGCACCCAGACGAGGCGCTCCAGATGGCCCAGCAAGGCAGCGGCTTTGCTCGTGATGACCTCAGCATGGACTACGTCTACGACTACATGCTCCACCTGCTCACCCAGTACGCTGCCCTCCTGCGCTACAAGCCCACCGTGCCGGAGAAAGCCGTGGAGCTCTCCGCCGAGGCACTCGCGTGCCCGGCGCAGGGACGCGTCAGGGACTTCATGATGCAGTCCAGGGAGAGGTTCGTCGCCGGCTACGACCCATGCGTCCTGCCGCCGCCCTTCACCGCCGACGAGCTCAGCCAGATGGCCACAAGGGAACAGGAGGTGCGCGCCAGAGTGCGAAAGATCACCACCATGGACGACATGGACCACCATACATAGCAGATCGCCAGATTGTACGGTAGCGTTGGGATTTCGGACTTGTTGGCCGTGCTCTTGCCCCTGTCACATCATGTTCTTTTTCTTCGGCGTCTTTGTGCCGTCGGGAACTCAGATTCACCAGTCTTCTGCTGCCACTGAAAAACTGTGGGACGTTCGGTTACTCCGTTAGGCTGCTCGCAGTGGGTGCGGTAAAAGAAACGCTACCTCCGATGCAGCACCGTGGTAGCGTTTTCTCCCCGCAGCGGGGTGCGCTACCCGGTGCTGCATTGTTCCGCACCGGCTCGCGAGCGCCAAATCTGGCGCGGTAGCGAACGGGCGCTACGCGCGGACGTGGCGTGGGGCCTGCCAGCGCGCGCGCCCTTTGCCGTTCGCGAGGAGGCTCGCCGCCGCCGCTGCCTCGGAAGAACAGAGGGAGGCAGGGAGCAGCAGTCGCCGTGAGGAGAGAGGAGGCGATGCTCTCACATAAATCGAGAGAAGAAACTCAAATGGTGAGAACAAAGCACAAATCGGAGAAATCGAGCAAAAATCGATCACAAATCAAAGAAGAAACAAGGCAAGAGCCTCTGCCCCTATTGTGCTCGCCTGCGCGCCCGACGCCTGTGCTCTCCTCGGCCGTCGGAGGCACCAACAGAGAGAGGCGGCGTTGCCGGAGATGGAGTCCCCTCCATCTTCTCGCCTCAACGTCGCCGTCGCGAGCCGCCGCCGCTGAAGGTCTCTCAGGCCACCGTAGGAGGAACAGATGGGGTGGACCAGAAAGGCCATGGCCTCCGCCGGAGATTGGAGAGGATGGGGTGGACCAGAAAGCGGCGCCCCGAGCTCGCAGTTCCTCCGCGCCGTGAGCAGCAGAGCTCCTCCACGCCGCAGCTCCTCCGTAGGGTTCGCAAAACTGCTGGAAACCGGTCGGTTCCCACGGGAACCGCCCAAACCGCCCCGGCCCGGTAGCGGTTCGGGGCGGTTTGGTATCGGTAGAATTTAAAATTTTCAAATTTGAATTTTTAAATTTGAAAAAATGGATAAAAATTTCTAAAAATACTTCATGGTCTGCTGGATCTATTGGTGTCAAAATTTCTCAAATATTTGGTCATTTGCTATTTGTTTCGCGAAATACAAGTTAAATAAAAAAAGAAAAAGAAAAAACAGTGGAAGGCCCAACTCGGCCTACTATTTCCCAACCCCACTAAAACCACCCCCCGCTCCCCCAACGGCTCCAGAGCCTCCCCGTTCCCTCTTTCTCTTCTTCCTCTCCCCGCATCCGCCCACTGCCACCTCCCGTCCGCCGCCACCCGCCGGCCGACCGCTCCGGGAGGACCGGGAACCGTTCGGCAGCGGCGGTAAGCCGGGACGAGCGGGGATCTACCCGTTCCCTCCCGGTTCCCGACCCGCAGCGGCGGCTAACCGCGCCGGTCAGGCGGCTTACCGGACGGGTCCGTCGGTAAGCCGCCCGGTGTTGCAACACGCAAGAGAGGTAAAAATTGGGGGATTAGGGATGTGGTGAGATGGATTTAACCTATTGGTATTGCTATGAAATGGATGGATGTAGTGATGGATTTATTGCTATTTTCATTTACATATTATTTTGATTTGTAGTGATGAATATGATGAATTTGTGAAATGGATGTAGGGATTTAATGGATTTATGAAATGGATGTATTGATGTAGTGAACTAGTGATTGATTTAGGTATATTTTGGTTTAGGTTTTTGTTATTTAGTAAAATATGAAATGGTTGTGGTGATGAAGTGTTTGATTTATGTTCGTTCCATGTTTGCAGATACACAATGTCGAGAGAGATGTTGTATGGGAGCACGGTGACAATCTATACCCCGGTTGGAGATGTAATTATTGTCATGCCTCCAAAGGAGGTGGTGGTGCGACTAGGTTGAAGCAACATTTGGCAGGGCGCGGTACTGAGGTCGTCCATTGTAGAAAGGTTTCAAAAGAGGTGCGTGAGTACTTTCAGCGTGAGCTTGACAGGATTAAGAAGGCAAATGTTGACCGCAATGCTGAGAAGTTGAGAAAGGAGAAGGTTGCAGTGGAGGGTAACTATCCGGCAGGAGATGAAGCATATGATGAGGAGGCTGAGCTGGAGCGTGCCCTGCACCAATGGTGGCGGTGGTAGTGATGGTGGCGGTGGCAGTGGCCATGGTGGTGGTGGCAGGGGCGGTGGTGGTGGCCAGGGTGGTGGCGGTCTTCGTTTCACAGGTATCAAGTGTACATACATACATATGCAGATATGTTAGTTAATGTGAGTATTAATTGTATTATATGTTTGACTGTAGGGGAGACGGAGTTCACACATGCTACTCAGGACGCTGATCATGGAGCACCGGCGAGCAGAGGATAATGGATTACGCCAATCCACAATACTCATCTAGCTCAATCAGCGAATCACCACAGTCCAGTTATAACTATCCTATACCTGAGTTGAGCATGCAACCACCCTTGAGATGGGTGTACGAATGGGAGGACCCCCATTGGTACAACATGTTACTACAAGAATGGCAGACAACATCGGCTTGGACGGGGCAAACTTGGCAAGACTTTCAAGCTGAGTTGCTTCAAAGGCAGGGTTTGCAAATCATGTCCACCGCCGAGTTTGAAATGGCCAAGCAATACTACCGTTGATCTTTTTCTATGGAGTATGGACTATGAACTAGGACATTTGTATCATGTTTGTGTGGACATTTCTATGGACATTTCTATTATGTTTGTATGGACATTTGTATGAACAATAGTATTATGTTTGTATGGACATTTCTGTTAGGTTTGTATGGACATTTGTATTATGTTTCTATGTACAATTATATGTATGGATGTTCGTATGTGTTTGTGGTTATTTTTCCTTAATTTACGCATATTTTATGCCATTTTCTTCTGTCGCCCGAATCAGTCGGTTACCGGTCCTAACCGAGCGGTTACCGATCCAACCGGTCGGTTAGCCAGAAAAAACCGAGTACACGGGGGATTTGAATTCAAAATTTAAATTTGTCCGGTTTCTACCGGTTACCGCGGTAACCGGCCCGGTTAGCCGCTACCGCCGGCCGGCGGTAGGGCCAACCGGTTCGAATTTTTGAACCCTCTCCTCCGTCGCTTGGATCCACATCCGCCGCAGCAGCTGCTGCAGCCGCCAGCGAGGAGAGCTGTCGCGGCCTCCTTTCGATCCGCGCTAGAGCAGAAGCCAGAAATCGAGAGATGCGGGCATCCGAGGAGAGAGATGCGGGCGGTGGAGAGACGGAGAGAGGCCTGGGAGAAGTCGAGAAATATCTAGACGGAGGTGACGGGTGAGAAAAAACAGAGAGAGGGAAAAAAGAGAAAGAAAAAAGAAAAGAAAAAAAGATTAAAAATGAGAAGGAAAAAAGGAAAGAAAAAGAATGAGAGATGATAGAAAAAAAGAGAAAAGAAAAGGTGAGAAAAGAGAAGACGGTGGTTGGGATGATTGAATAAAATATATGTTAGTTGGTATAGAGTATGCGATATAGAGTATGACGGATGCGGAAGAAGTTGGATATGGTACGAAATCTTGATGACCAGACAGAAATATACTTTTTGGGTAGGGAAAATAGAGTCTCACCACTTGGCAGTCCTCCAGAGAAAGTTCTTTTTAAACGTGACATGCACACGGCCCATTCCCCCATCTTGCTATAGCTTACCAGTTACCATCTCTCCATTCATGTCCACTTATTGCCGAAACTAGCACGCCACCACAAACCTTGACTGCTCGAATTACTCCAAGACAAAGACTCCCCTTAGTAGCCATGATATTGATTATAGTTTCCAAAAAAAAAAAATACAACTCTCCCTTTCTGATAAGACCATTCATTTGAATAAATTTATTATGGTAAAAATAAGAATTAATAGATTAAAGATGAAATATATATATTTATACTAAATCTATTTAAAACATAAATATTCATAATTTTTTATATAAATTTGTTCGAATTTAAAATTATTTATTTCCTTAATAATGAAGACTTCTAGTATTTTTTTTGGTGTGTGTGGGGGCGGTGGTGGGGGGTGGGGGGTGGGGGTGTGGGGGGGGGGGGGGGGGCGGGCAGAGAGCGTTTCGCTAGCAGCCGCAGCCGCAGCTGAATCCTTCTGCTTGGAAGGAAGTGCAGCCCAACAGGGCAATTTTTTTTCTTGGGTCAATTTAGGGAAAAAAATAGAATAAGAAAAAAAAGTGAGGGGAACGAGAAGAAGAAGAAGGCGGGGCGGGTGGAGTCCAACCTGCAAAGCGACAGCCGGCGGGAGCGGAAGGAGTCGTGTCCCGTCGCGTCGTCCCAAATCCCTTTGCAGCGGCCATCCCACTTCCCATCCCCAGGAGAGGAGTCGAGCAGAGATCAGATCGGATCAGATCTCTCATCAGGGGATCCACCATCAGATCCCATCCCCCCCCCCCCCCCCCCCCAATCAGTCAATCCCCATGGCGATCGTCTACGCTCTGGTGGCCCGCGGCACCGTCGTGCTGGCCGAGTTCGCCGCCGTCTCCGGCAACGCCGGCGCCGTCGCCCGCCGCATCCTCGAGAAGCTTCCGCCCGACGCCGAGTCGCGCCTCTGCTTTGCGCAGGACCGCTACATCTTCCACGTCCTCCGCGCCGACGCCGGAATCACCTTCCTCTGTATGGCCAACGACACCTTCGGAAGTAATTATCTCATTCTCTTTCTCATTCATTCATTCATGCTCTCAGCTTAGTTTGGACCAACAGTTTATATGGATTATTTACTAATCTCTTACACTGTAGTATGTATATATGCACTAGTTAGTACTTGCTGCCTGCTCTCGATTGTCTGTTACTCTCTTTCTCTCGTTCATTGAATCATTTCTGTATGTATGTACTGCCTGGGCCTTCGTTCTTTCAGCTGTCACTCTGCTAGTGTCAGTGATAGATGATACTCATCTTGCATGCAGGAAGGATCCCCTTCCTCTACCTGGAGGACATCCAGATGAGGTTCCTCAAGAACTACGGCAGGGTTGCCCACTCCGCGCTGGCTTACGCCATGAACGATGAGTTCTCCAGGGTGCTCCACCAGCAGATGGAGTTCTTCTCCAGCAACCCGAGCGCCGACACGCTCAACCGCCTCCGCGGAGAAGTCAGCGAGGCAAATACCTGCCTTCAAACTCTGCTCAAACACTTTCGTTGTACATGGCATGGCACATTGGCATCAGCTTATACATCATCTCTGCCCCCCTCCCACTCCTGCAGATACACACTGTCATGGTCGACAACATTGAGAAAATCCTCGACAGAGGCGATCGCATCTCGCTTCTGGTCGACAAGACATCCACCATGCAAGACAGCGCGTTTCACTTCCGCAAGCAATCCAAGAGGCTCTGCCGAGCGCTTTGGATGAAGAACGCCAAGCTTCTGTAAGTGCTATACTATAACTTCTTTCATACTCGTGATGTCTTCTTTTTTCTGCTGTAGTGTGCATATACCATCCAAGATATTACAAGTCAACTGTCTATGTTTATATTGTCAAGTGAGGGTCAACTATTTAGTTAACACAGTGAGCAGACTCCCTGCCTTATATTCACTATTCCTTTAGTCTTTTCGTTCGAGAAGCGTTGCCGATCCATTACATAGAATCTATAACTAATGCTTGTTGGAAAGATGGTCAGTGGTGATGGTTCCGTGCTTTTTGTACTGTTTTCCTGCTAGTTACAGTTTCTCTAAATCCTCAAGTCCATTTTAGTTGGTGATTCACCAGTCTGGTCCACATTAAGTGAACGAGTGATATTTATACACATTCAGACATTAGTTTCCTCTTAGGGGCTAAAACAGCAGTGGTGGTGACTGATGTATAAGTTGTGTTATGCTCAGTAAATTAGTGAGGTATCCTGTTTGAGGTTTGTAATTCCCATTTGCGGCGCACAAAAATCTAGGCAGCAAGTTTTCTGATTAGTACATCAATAGAAGGTTTAAGATTTTTTTCGGCTTCAGACATTTATTTTCTTGACCTCTTTTTGCAGAGCTGTGTTGACGGTTGCCATAGTAGTGCTACTCTACCTGATCATCTCGGCATTCTGTGGAGGCCTTTCACTACCATCATGCAGATCATGAATAATGACTGTCCCTTATTTGGAGCATATTTCATCGAACGATGCCTGCTGGGTTGAGCGTCTGAGCGTCCAGAGCCAGAACGGATGCTTCGAGAAGCAGACTTGCAATACTGCTTCCAGTTAAAGAGGGAGTTTGCTTTTTGCTGCCATGAGCTAATGTGATGTGATCCGTGCCAAAATGGGTTGAGAGTGTACAGTATGTGGATGGACGGTTGTTTCAAGGAGTGGAGTTGACCTTTGATGTACTTTTCTGATGTGGCTGCTTGTGGATGAATCTGATGTTTTTTGTTATCTTTGGCTATCAAACAGTCCTCACGCTTTTGTGGATGGGTCTGGTGTGTAGTGTCGTACTTGCTAAATATACATATATGTACGATGCAGCGAATATGTCTGTATTCTGCTGTTAGCTGTCTATCTGAAATCGGAATTACACGTGAAAATGGATCTTGTTGTTATTGTTGGGAGTTTCCCTGGTGGTTTAGCTTGCCTTGAATATGGAAAAGCTGCAGCAATCAGAATGCAGTTTTGAAATGCAATCAGAACGGCAAAGGCTTTTCATTGCTGGCTGCTGCTTGTGCTTCTTGCGTATGGGGATATATACAGTAGTATGGTAGTAACATGGATAAACACTAAGAAATTTCAGGTCTCTGAAATATTAAGTTGGAAATCATATTTGGAGCAGTGCGAAATTTCACTCGGAGACCTTGTCTGCTGATGATGAACAGATAACCGAAACAACTTATCTGGCTGTTGACCAACAGGCCTTGTCTGTCAGAGCAGTTCGAAAGTGAAGGAAGCAACCACTCCGGCAGATGGCAGTGTGCCAAACCCAACACAGTGCCAGCAGAACCACAACCATGGCCATGGCATATTAAAGTGTTCCATTATCATCGCAAAATCAATACAACAAACACATTCATTTGCAGCTATATATTTCCTTGCAGATCATCCATCCTCCTGTCACTTGGAAATTTGGAATTTGAGAGGCAGGCAGGCAGTCAGCGAGCAGGAGAAAACCAAAGCCAAGAAAGGAGCAGGAGAAAACATGAGCGAGCCCGCCACAGTGATCCACATGGACGACGGCAAGGCCGCCGGCGCGTCCTCGTCCTACGCCACTGCTCCCGCGACGACGACGACGACTGATGCTGCAGCAGCAGGCGCCACCAGCCACAAGGCCGCCGCCGCTCGCCGTGGCCTGCCTCTCCTCCTGCGCTCCGGCGCCGACGGGTTCCGCCGCTGCCTAGCTGTGATCGACTTCCTGCTCCGTGTGGCCGCCTTCGGGCCCACGCTAGCCGCCGCCATCTCCACCGGCACCGCCGACGAGCGACTCTCCGTGTTCACGCAGTTCTTCCAGTTCCACGCCAGGTTCGACGACTTCACGGCCTTCACCTTCTTCGTGGTGGCGAACGCCATCGCGGCCGGGTACCTGGTGCTGTCCCTGCCCTTCTCCGCCGTGGGCATCGTCCGTCCCAAGGCCACCGGCGTCAGGCTCTTCCTGCTCCTCTGCGACGTCGTCGTCATGTGCCTGCTCACGGCGGCCGGCGCCGCCGCGGCCGCCATCGTGTACGTGGCGCACTGGGGCAGCCGGCGTGCCAACTGGGTGCCCATTTGCATGCAGTTCCATGGCTTCTGCCAGCGCACCAGTGGTGCCGTCGTCGCCTCCTTCCTGGCCGTGCTCGTGTTCATCGTGCTCATTCTCATGGCAGCCTGCACCATCCGGCGCCGCAGAAGCTAGCTCGAGCTCTAAGCTCTGCCTGCTGGAGTGAATTACTCAATTCTATCGGTCCATTCTCGTTGGTGTTTTCTTCTTCTTGCGCCGTCGTCAGTGTGTTTTGTTTCCATTCCGTCATCAGATGTTCTGCTCTGCTGCTCTCTGCTGTGGGTAGTGTGCAGCGATGCAATTCCAAGCAAACTAATGTGTGTATGTGATTGGTGACGAAGATGAATGTTTACATGTCAATCAATGCCAGCTCCTTTGCTTGCTTCACAACATGCATGAATATGAACAATTGTTGATCGAATTGAAGAAACAAAAAATATAGTCGGACTACAATATATACTATACACGATGACGACGTTGATGATTCGTTAGAGGAGGAGCGATGATGATGATGGCGCAGGGGAAGCTGTGGTGGTCTTGCGGTGGTAGTACGCCATGCCCCTGATGCCGTCGGGGTCCATGGCGAAGTCGAGGAGGCGGTAGAACCCCACCACCCTGGGCTCGGCGTAGAGCACGATGTTGTTGACGCCGTCGTTCCTGAGGTCGTCGACGAGGCGCTCCATGACGGCGCGTCCGAGCCCCAGGCCCTGGCACGACGGCTCCACCACCACGTCCCACACCACCGCGTTGAACACGCCGTCCCCCGCCGCGCGCGCGAACGCCACCGGCCGCTCCCCCTCCGGCGACGCCGACAGCCACACGACGCGGCTGTGCTCCAGCGCGCGGCGGAGGCGGTCCTCCTGCCGCCGCGGGAACCCCACGCGGGCGAACACCTCGTTTAGAGCTGCGACGTCGATGCCCTCCGCCGTGCGACGCACCGTGAACCCGCGGGACGCCAGCTCATCGTCCGATATCGTCAGCCGCACGCTAGAGGCAGCACGAGGCAGCAGCGGTGACCGGCGGCGGTGGTGGAGTGGCATCAGCAATGCCGCTGCTTTTGGGGGTGGTTGGGGGCTGAAGCCGAAGCTGGAGATCCCGAGGGCCCGGGGCCGGAGCACCAGAGGAGGCTGCAGGATGATCTGCGTTGTTGGCATGGCTGCGGCTCTGCTCTGCTGATGAATCTGCTCTGTGGCCCTCAATCACTTGCTTATCTATTCTATCCCCATGCTCTGCTTCCCTTTCCATCTGTGCATACAAACACCAGCCGTTGGATCTCGAATCAAGGGCTAATATTCACTCGGCAACTGCAACCCCATTTAATTTTGTTTGTTTCCTCCCCCGTCGGTCGAATCCAATCCGCCTCACTCGCCGCCGCCGCCGCCGCCATGGACGCCGGCGACGACGAGCCGCCCGTCCTCCTCGACCGCGCCTCCCGCGCCACCAGAGGCAAGAGGTCAGGCTCCTTGGCGACTCAAGCTTGCTCTTACGCCGCCCTCCCTCCCTCCCCGCCTGCCCCACCGGTCTTGCTAGCTGCTACTAATTGATTGAGATTGAAATCGGCCGGTCGGTTGCGCAGGATAAACAAGCTCCTCGAGGACGAGATCGAGGAGGATGAGGTTTTCTGGAACCAAGACGCCCTCAAGGATGTAGGTTTCAGCCGCCTGCTGCTGGGGGCTTAGCTCTAGGGTTCACACACTCCGACTTGTGCTGCATTTTACACTTACTGACGTCGCCTCACTGCTTCCCACGCAACGCAGGAGGAAAACGATGACAACTACGAGGAAGAGCAGGATGCTGGTGACGAATTCGACAGTGATTTTGATAAAGACGTCAGATCCTTTCCTTCTCCCCTATTCACCTGTTTCTCTTCATTATTAGCCTATCTCACTTCTCTAGATCGCCTTCGCAGGAATCTGAACCTGATGATGAGCCGGAAAAGGAAGAACGTGAGAGGTATACATACATCCTCCTAGCTTAACAACCATCATTGTACATTGCGTTGGGTAATCGCCTTCTCATGCCCTGACCCAACCCTGAAGCAGATTACCAGTCAAAAAGCGCCTAATGTTCCCTGGCAAGACATTGAGAAAGACCAATGCCAAGAAGAAGAAGGTGACCCCAAAACTAGAAAACGACGCAAAAGCTGACAGCCTAAGCCCATCCGCACAAGTAGATATCCCTGATGAAATGGAGACCGAGAAGACCCTAAGGAAGTCAACCAGAACGTCCGTCATTGTTAGACAAGCTGAAAGAGAAGCAATTCGGGCTGAAAAAGAAGCAACTGCCAAGGTACTTATCTTTTTGCATTGATGCTGTAATTTGCATTTACCATTTGATTGAGCTACTGTACATGGACAACAGAATCTTGTAGGACTCTTATTAATTTGTCAACCTGTAGTATTTTTTTTTTTTGGGGGGGGGGGGGGGGGATTTACTCCTTTTTACTCTCGTCTCCGCTGTGCCAGCCAATTATTAAGAAGAAAAAGGAGGGAGAAGAAAAGCGTATGACACAAGAGGAGATGCTTCTGGAGGCAGCTGAAACAGGTTTGAAACTTTGTTCCCCGTACACCTTATCCGAAAGTATATAGATGGAACTTGCCAGCATGTCTAATTTCATTTTATTTGTTTACCTTTGTCTATGTTTCCAGAAATTATGAACATGAGAAATCTTGAATGTGTACTGGCAAGAGAGGAGGAAGTCAAGAAAAAAGCTGTTGTTCATAAGGACACTTATGATGGCCCTACAATTCGATTTTTCTCAAGAGATGGTAACTTACTTTGTCAGATTGTCATCAATTACTTGTCTGTATACGTGTTGTGAACTTAGAAACCTCCCTCTTCCTGCTATATATAAAAAATAATAATATCCTATGAGTTCAAGTTACCTGATCATCATGTACTATGCTCAATTAGGGAAATCACGTCTGGAATTCATAAACGGCGCATCATTTGGGTCTGAACTTTGTACGACATCAGCTCCTTGTAAGTGTCACAGTTTCATTGGTGCTGTATTATTTGTTCATTATCTCCAGCAGCCACTTTAAGGTCCGTGCTTTGCAATTTCAATGCAAATTGCTGTACTAAAGCTTTGTTTTCTGTACTTCTGTTTATTACAGATCCAGAGAAATCTGTCTGTGTGGTGACAGGTCTTCCTGCCAAGTATGTTTTTGTGATCCCTGTTTATGCTATCCATTTTTCTGTACCTTTCCTTTCACATGATTTTTTTTCCCCTTTTGGGTCGTGTTTTAGAGTTTGCATATGTTACTTTTTTCTCAAGTAATAATTTTGACAGACATGCATCTTTTATTTTGTAACTGCATTTGCCTTTAGAGTCTAGTTTTATACGCTGAGTTACTCTGATCTTACCATTGTGTATGAGATGAAAACCCTGAGACATTGTGCTGCTTGAATTTGGTTTTTCAAAAAAAATAATAAAAAAATTGCTTTAAGTATACTATCCATACCCTTGCTTTACCAACAGCAACCATGCAAACAATTTCAAATGAGCTTACAAGGCAGCTAGTGGCACACAGTTGATCTAGACATTTGAAATGGTAACGCAGAAGTAGAGTTCGAGCAGGATTTCATGTCTATATAACCAATTTGTGTTATAAGCAATAAGCTTTTCATTTACATTTGACTCTTGAGAGTTAGTTATGCTTATGCAAGGCTTATTTCCCGTAGATACCGTGATCTGAAGACAGGGTTGCCTTATGCAACCATGGAAGCATTTAAAATAATCCGGGAGAGGTATGCTTTCTTTCTTTCCCTAGATTCTATTATGGTCTCACAATTAGTTGTAAACCTGTTGCCTGCTCCTGTGACCTTAAATATTTTTCTTAAGTATAACACTGGTTATACTTTTGAATGTGTAAATGAAACATGCTGACATTTTTTCAACTGATCCATCTATTCAGTTTCTTGAAAGAGGAGGCAGATAGAAAGAGGCCGAACATGTCGAATATGGGAGAGCTTTTTGAGTCAATAGCTGGCGAACATTCAATGCCTAAGAAGAGAAGGGTTGAGGTAAGACCCCCGAGCACATCAGTAGGCTTGAGGCGTGGAGGACGCTTCGGGCGAATACCTGCTGTTGATATGGTGGACGAGGAATAACTAGAGAGATCCTGTGACTTGGCGGCCACATAGGATAGTATGCTGTGTCTAGCATAGATCCTTTTTTTTTTTAAACTGTCTAGCATTAGATCCTGATATCATGTGTAGTTGGTACTGCCAAACTATCGCAGCACATATCTGCGCTTTTGATGATGTACAATATATATCTGTCAGTTCCGGAATAACAATGGGCTATGAACTTGCTGATCTAGCTCATCTGGGCTACTTGAGCAACACTGCCAACACATGCAGCCTACGCATGATTTGTCTGTCAAGCACTAATCTCTGGGGGAAGCACAGTAAAAAAAAATAGAATGGCCCAGCAAAAACTTTGTTTCAGCCTAGAATGACTACACTTGGGCAACTCTAAATATCCAAAGTTTTATATTGCTCAGTGACAGGCAAAGCTGAAAAAGAAATGATCATGTAAAACGTAAAACCATGCTCCTGTGAATGTGTAAACAGAAATTTCCATGAATTTTTTGCTACTAGTGGTATTATTGCATGAAAAACAGACACGCAAGTTTGTCTTTGAAGAGAATTTTACAGCATCCATGTTCAGAGTTCGTGCAGTTTCTAATCTGTGGCACCACCGGGATAACCCAAAATTGTAAGCATCATAACAAAATGGATACAGTTAAATTACATTCAAAATTCCTCGCACAAACGAAATAAATGTTTTCGTGCTGTGGAATTCGAAACCACTCACATTGGCTGGAGGGGAAACAGTAAACTTTTGCAATTACATGTCTATGTGCTGTGGGAAGCTTGCTTGCCTCTTGTCATCCTGATGTCTAGCTCTTCTAACTAGGCATACATCTCTCAGGCACTAATACACAAAACAAAACTAGCCTATGCTCCCTTGAGTTTGCGCGATGGAGGCCGCCGGAATATGTTAATAAGATCATCGACACCCTGCTCAGGCATGTGAATATATTCTCAGTTCCGTGAAAAGAAAAGGTTCAAGTTGTACCCAAAGTAAGGCATGCAAGGAAATGATTCATACCCGTGTAGTTATTACTAGGAAGCAGAAGAGGACAATTAGATAGGAACCAAGCACCAAAAGGAACAGCAGATCAAAAGTAACACTTGCAACCTGGGTAGTTAGAAACAATGGCCATGTCAGGTAATTTCAATTTGGTGACATCTCAAAAGCAACTTAAAAATGGCATTGAATATCAGATCTGTATACCCTTCCAAGGTGGTTAATTGGTCGGGTAATTCGTCAAAGGATGCATATGAGAGTATTACAAATCTTTTAGATAGTCCCGTCCTAAAATCAAATGTTGATTCGAAGCTGAATATATGCCAAGAAGCTTAAATATACCTGGTACACATTTAGAGTTGCTTTCGTGGCATCATAGAAAGTGAACATGCCATCAAGGGCATCATTTTGAACGTGTACATCAGCAGTGTGTTCAGATAGTTCCTGCAGCAGAATACCATGTCATGGCTTGCAAGAAAACTAGGAACCAGGTGAGTGAGATGAAATAATTGGTAGGAACCGTCCAGACCTTTTTCAGTGCTGCTATAAAGGGGTCATTTTTCTGCAGAAAAGGTGCAACCCGTGGTGTCCGTGACAGAAGATCCAACCAGGACTGGATGTAGTGAGGATTAATGGCTAAACTGCTATTCTCTGCAAAAACATCGATGTTCCTTCCTTTCAATCCATAGATGTGTCTCTGCAAAAGAGCAAGACGTAGCCAGTAAATATAGGTTCAATCATCACATAGTGCAAACTGAAGATTGCCTCCAAATTGCATCACCTTCTCAGCCCTTCCCCAAAACATAATACCCACCCACAAAAGAAAAGCTATCCTGGATGAATAATTGTCCAAGCAACAACTGAAAAGCACATACCCGCAAAAAAGAAAACAACTGAAAAGCACATGATTTAGCTTACCGCAAGACTCTCAGAAACTAATTTGGCAGTTCGGATTACTGAATCAACATCAGTAGATTCTCTGCATAAAAGGAAAAAAAACATATAAGTATTAAACTAGATCGAAATGGTTGCACTAAAAATGCTCAGGATGCCCTAGAAGTAATTTCACCTAGTGTCATGGAGACCACCAGTGCTTTCCAAAAATTCAGGAGGGCCAGACATCTCTGAAAGAGTAAGTGCAGTCACTCTAAACCTAGAGAACTGCTCGTGTTCCCATGCTACCTACAAGTTTGCAAAACATAACAGAGTGAGACAGAAACATAATACAGTAAGATGCCATAGGAGAATTTAAAAGACCAACTAAACACATCCTCAATCCAATTTCTAATACAGTAAAAAAATAAACAAGCACAGGAATGCAGCAGTGATAGCCTTAGTTGTTGCAAAAAGGTGTTATCATTAATCAATAATCATGTTGTATTTATTTTGTTCTTTTGTGATAGGAACCAAAATAATGTGAGGGCGCATACTCTAGGGTTTGAGACATTAATCTTCTTGTGCTTGATTCCCACTGAAACACCCATTTCATTAGAGACATCCGAAAAATCCTGAAATCAAATAAATTCACAGATATTAATATGACTATTACTGATAGCTGAGGACCTGAGGTTATGGATCAATAAGCTTGAAATGATCAACATACTTCGAAGATTTTCTTGATATAGGGATTTTCTGGAGGCTTTGATACATGCATCCAGAGGTCATTGCTCCAGGAACCGACGCTGTTCAAGCAAATTGCGTAGTCAATGCTCTCGCGTACACGCTGATCGAAACTTCTCAGCCACTGCATAAAAAAAATATACAGCTGTAAGATGCTCAAACAACAGACACACAAAGATGGACATACTCCCAATTACCCAGATGGGACTTACCTTGCTAGTTCCATTGTAATTGTAGGGTCCGCCAGAGGTTAACCCAAAGAGAAGATTGTACCTGCCCCTGGTCTTAGGATCTGAATAAAGACGTGAAAAGAGTCTTGCAATCTCTAGAAGAGCCACAACTCCACTTCCGTTGCTGTCGCTTCCCACAGAAAGTGCCTGACAAATCTGTGTCATCCAAGAGATCTAGAAGAATACTAAAGAATGTTCCGGGAATATTTTTTGGATGAACATACAGGTGCAGCACCAAAGGTGTCATAGTTTGCAACTATGGCAATAGTCGGAAGCTGTTCAGTATCACCCTCTCCTTTCAATCCAGGTAGCCATCCCTGCAACTCAAATACGGTTCAGCTTATGTATGTTCATTTTTCAAAAAACAGCATGGGAAAGAGCTTAGTTTTGTTAACGCAACCATTAATTTGGAACAATAACTTCCAACCAAATAGACAGCTATGTTTATTTCCCTGCTTCTGAAAGGAAACACCACAATCTAGTACACTTAACCAAAGAAATAAAGGTAACTTGACAAATGCTTAACCAGATAGTAAATCGATTTAGAAGCAGGGTTACCTGGATATTAGAAATTGTTGGAGACGTCACTTTTCTGGGTTCTGCTGAGGGCACAACAAGTTTGTAGCTACAAATCAAGATAAAGAATATCAAAAGAAAAATTCCACGAGGAGACCAACAGTTTGTAACTGTGCATACATTTGAGTTGAGTTATGCATTTCAGAGTGCAAGATCCTGGCCCATTCAAAATATGCAAAATGTCTCATGAGTATTACCCTCCTGTTGTTGCAGAGGCTGGTTGACCTGAAGTGGCAATTTTACGGATATCTGCCAGCAGGTTATCAAAGTCGTCGTCATGGAAAGCAAAGTACACAGGGTACTGCATGAAGCAACACAAACATGGTTTAGGCAACAGATCACAAGAAGAAATACAAAATGGATAAAACAAGTAGACTGGTTATTTCTCAGGACCTAAAATATAATACACATTTAGACTGCTAAACAGATTATTTCTCAGGATCTTTCGGACGTTGGATGCATAATATTTGGGTCAAGTTCACCACTTCAAGAGGTACTCATGTATTTGCGTTGCGGTAGCTATAGGCAATACAGCTGTGGAGGAAGTGAAGGAATGGCACACAGATGTCCAGCATCTGAGGTGCATTAAACAATTTGCTTCAATCATAGAGGAATTTGTACTTACTGGAACTTCTTCATGCAGAAGCAATTTCTCAAGCTCTGCCAGCACACCCTTTACTTGCCCTTTGTCAACATCATTCCCTGTTCCATTCTTATCGCTGAGCTTCTTCGGGAGCAGAATGAGCAATCCTCCCAGATGTTTTTTCTCCACCAGGTACTCTGAGCAGGCATTGTAAAAGTTTTCAGCAGCAGAGGAAGCAGTACTAGCTAGTGCTTTGAGATTTGGCAGTTGAGGTGTGTTGTGTGGAGATCACGTAATCTTGTAACGTGACAAAAGGTCACACCGCCAGTCTATCAGAGTTTGGAAACAACACAGGTAGCAACGAAAGCAGAGTACCGAGGGTAGCCGTGATCCAGCGGTAAAGTAGCAGCGGCAATCAGGGAGGGCACATAATTAATAGTAGCAGTGACCATTAAAGGCTACACTAACTAGGCACCTAGGAGAGCGTGATCTCGATCCTCCGGGAGATCATAGCTTGGGATGGCACCGAGAGAGCACGAAGTCTACAGTGTGGAGACGAGGCGGCAGGAGGAGATCTACTCTACTTCTACTTGGGATGCAAGTACTAGTAAGTAAAGTAAGCTAAGATGGTAGTTTACCTCTGAGGAAGGAGAGTGGGAGGTCGAGTAGCGGCGCGACGAGGGCGGAGCGGGAGAGGTCGGCGCCAGGCGGGAGCGGGAACGCGGCGGCGTGGTGGTTGAGGGCCGCGGCGCGGGAGCCGAGCGGGGCGCCGGCGAGGTCGTACTGGATGAGGCGGTAGACGCCGACGGCGGCAGCGGCGTCGCCGAGCTCGACGCAGGCGAGGAGGACGAGGGCGACGGCGACGGCGGAGGAGATGGAGGCCACCACCTCGCCGGAGGGAGACATGGCAGGCAGCAACCCAAAGCAGATGGGATGCAGTGCAGGCGGAGATGCAGATGCAGATGCAGATGGCACACCGCCGCCGCTGCCTTCCTCTCCTCTGCCTGTGTTGTGACGACAATTCAATTAATCTCCGGGGGTCCACTTGCCAATTCTCTACAGCTGCTGGGTTTCTTTTGCATATTTACCTCTCTCACTTTCACAACTCATCACCTTGCAAATTTTTAAATCCTTGCCCTCAAAAGTTTATTTATTTTGATGGCAATTGTTCATCCAAAAAAAATATATTGACCTGCAATGCTTAGTTGTCGTCATGAACTCATGATAATATGTTTATTTCTAGAGCATGGCAAATGATATACATACTACTTACTATGTACCATAATCTTGAAAGGTTGAAGCTTGACGCTGCTTAAGGCTGTACTCCTAATATTGGACATATCATGTGCAAACCAACCTTTCTATGTAAACTTCAATCTGGACCACACAATATTAATCCAAATCACCCCTCCCACCTCACCTGAACGCACCCTTAGATCAACATCGTATGACACTGATTGAAGTTTATAAAGTTTGCACAGATAGGTTGGTTTGCATCTTCTACGTTGCCCTTATCCTTATGAAAAAAATATCGTGTGATGTTTTTGTTTTCGAAAAAGGAAAAGAAGTAAAAACGAAAACCTAAGGGGGCTACATGGAAATATTCCAGGGGAATGGCGAATGGGCCGTGGATCCATGATGAATTGATGATGGATGGGCCTGCTCTCGCTCTGCTTTCCCAACAAGGGTAAAAAAAATGCAACAACTATCATCAACGAGCAGCGCCGCCCTGCCGTCCGCGGTCCGCCCGCGACGGCGACGCCACGGCGTTGGTTGGAAGAGGTGGTGGCCGAGAGACTGAGAGAGGGACGACGACTCCTCCATCCTCGAGCGCCGCGGCAAGAAGGCTCGGAGTCAGGAGCCCGGCCTAGGACCCATCGATCCATCTGCCATTCCCATCCTACAAGCGGCAGGTGCGCGCATGCATCACAAACTTCGCTCCATCGGTATCTCTCTTGTTGCCGTTGCAGTTTACTCTGCAATCAGGAGCAATTCGAACGATCTACATCTTTCTTCGGATTCCGTTTTGTTAGCAACGCGTTGATTCACTCTTCAAGAGCAACCTGCATTGTATTTGTGTAAGATCATCCAGACACAAATGACTCAATTTTTCGTTGCCAGGATGCATGTGGTGGCTGCCGCACCAAATGAACACGCTGATATGAAATCTAGTTATGCTTATTTTTCCACAAAACATCACATTCGCATCTTAGCATAAGAGAATATTTCACAAGTTCCTAACCAAGCAGTGTGGATGAAAATATAGCACCTTCTCTTAGGCAGGTGAACATTGAGTTTTCCTCCAGTGTTTTCGTCCAATGGGTGTATGAAAATTCCACCCAGTGGATGAACACACTGAATGGAATTTTCATGCCCAATGGGCAGACAGAAATTAGTTTTAGTCTCTGCATTGAACGATTTTTTTTCTGCAGAACGAATTTTGATTGTGTCCTTCCCTCTTAATTAGATGCATGGAATATTTTATTGTGGCCCTTTTAAATTTGACCAGTAGTACTCGGCTACTTGCCATAGATAACGAGTTGGCCCAACTTAAAAATGAAGCCCAACATTTAGGCCCAACAGCCCAACTAAAAATGTAACTGATAATGAAGAGTTGAAAATATTTTGTGTTGACATCCTTTCCTTTTCTACCATATAGAAGAGGGCAGGATCAATTGGCTATTGTCATCATTGTATGCCGCAAGATCAATGTCATCGGTTCAAAATCGGAAAATGAGATATAGATATAGTTGAAGGCCACATGACAGACAGCTTATCTGACTCGTGGTTTGTAGGAATTGAACTGTTATTTTCAGCAGACCCAAGGTGTCCAGGGATTGCTCAAAAGAAATCTTATTCCTGCAGTTTAGCCGTTCAAGTGTTACTGTGTCAGTCTAAATGTTCTTGATGTGCTCCTGTTCCCTCGAAAAAGCTTATCTGTACATTTGCAGAGCTTGTATTGTCTTTCATAATTGTGATTTGTTGGAAAAAGAAGTGAAGTGACCAACCTGTCGTCTCTGACGAAAGATGACCCCTCCTCCGATGCTGATCATCACCAAACTTTATTGAAAAATTTCTACTTTGTTGTCAGCGCCCAGAAAAGTTTCACTGTTTGGATCAAGGGGAGAGCAGCTTTTTTATGAAAACGTCACAGGAATTTAGGATGCAACTAATATGCTTGACAATAACATGTGGTAAACTGGGAATGTGGAGGCAGTGGGCAAGATAAAATCACCAAGGCAGAGTTACCTTCAGAGGTAAACGCCACACCAAAAACATATTGGACTTGATAAGTCCTGTAGGCATGTGACATCTTCTTGTTGTCTTACTGTTGCAGCTAGTATAATCGTACATAGCCTTTACCCATCAAGTGTTTATCAGCTCAAAGGAAAGCATATTGTGCTGATTCTGTACTTGTGCCGATACTAAGGTATCTGAGTTAACACAAACATATGCAGAAAAGTACCTGAGCAGAAAAATATTTAGGATCTTGATGTCTCATGAATGCACTGTAGTTTGCATCATGGAGGGGACTTGCCCTACAACTAACACATGTAGATTGTCTGTACTTCAATAACATACAAACTAAAACAATCATTTTTCATTTGGTTCGCACATAGTGTCCTTTGGGTTAGGAAAAAATAGATATACGAGTTATTTTCAATTGTATTATGCAGGTCTATATGACTATCGATCCAGTTGGTTAGACTCGATCAGGGAAAAACATGGAAATTGTGTGGAAACGAACCCCAGTGGACAAATATACTATTTATAAATGACGCATGTTTTAGATCCGGATCACACTGGAAATCATATGAAAATAAAGAATCTTTTGGATTCCTATTGTCCCCCATCTGAAGAGGTTGCACCATATTATCTGCTTCATCATTTTGCTTGTTTTTTTTTATCTCAATCATTCACACTTAGTTGGACAAATGCATGGAGCTTTTCCTTCTGCACTATTGTACTGTTGAGAAAACTCCCAATTTTGGCTCATTCATTTTTATTCAGTGTTAAATCAGATATATGCAAACAGTGTTAGTCTCTATATTCAGATCTCCATATATATATCCTGCAGCTGTTCAAATGGGCACGTTTAGTTTGTCATTTCTGAAGACAAAACCAAGAAGGTCTGTTACACATGCTACACCAAGAATCTCAGTATGCAGCTTTACTTTTTCTTCTTTGGTCTTTTCCATCTTTTTATATGAAGAGATGGGAGAAAAGGCTGATTAGACAGACTGGAGTAAGTTGAATTCATCAAGCGAAGGAATAAACTTCAACCTTAAAAGTTACAAACATTAGAACCATAACCTGCTCAATGTTGCAGTTATATGCTGGGGACAAATATTAAGTTAAGTATTTTCTTTAGCCCAGATTAGAATATATGTAGTATACCTTGTGGAGTCGTGCCAAATAAATAGCATCTTGTGATTTAGTTCAGAGATTAAGGCCGTTAGGTGCCAGAGTAGCTAACCAAGAATGGAGCATTATTCATAAATATGGTCTATGCTACACAATATAGACTTGCTTCCCAAGTGACTGGCATTTTTAAAACATCTGGTGCATTCTCATTCGTTCTGTAGGTATGAAGTTTGAATTGAGATTGACTAACTAATTACTGAGTGGCCAAATACCGTTCATACTATGGCTGCAAAGCAAATATAGAATGAATATTCAGGAGAAGCTTGATCAGTTTTAAAAATGGTACTATTTCCTTGGCCTTGCACGCAGACATTGTGCCGTAGGGCAGCCTAGCATGTGCCCTGTGGAGCCATGCTCCTACATCTGCATTATTGCATCTTAATGATCATATATCCTTAGCCCTGTTAGACTTATCTATCATAGAAGCTTGTGGTATGGAAGATTATCATACAACAAAAGATCAATTATTATGGTGTAGGCCCCTTATAAACAAGTTAATTAGCAACTAGGAAACAGTTCTGCAACACGACATGTTCTGATACAGTAGATCTGTTAGCAGCATACAGGATTAACGACATGTGTGGCCCTTACAACAATTTTACCCTTCTGCAGAATTTTGCAAGAATATACTATGGTAACTGCTCCAAACTGTTTGGATACATACATGCCACAGGATGACGGGAATATACAGGACCATGCTTCAGTGAAGGAATAGGGTGTTACTTCAATGGTGAAGCAAGGTGGACACCAATTAGAGAGAACCATAAAGTTGATTGATCTCCTACTATCAGCTGAAGGATTCATGACTATGCAGATCTAGCAGATGATTAGCTAGTCTATGCATGATAACAGAGGAATTTTTAGTCTGCCTTTTTGTCCTAACATAAATTATAGTTCTATAGATGATTCAAAATTTGGTTGTACCCGAAAACCACATATTTCTGAAAAGCTGTGCGACTATTTATTTGAGACACTGGGACTGGGATAATTAGTCAGTATTGATTCCCTTGCAGCTACTCCTTGATGTCTCTGTTGTGGAGGGGGAATCTGGAGCATTGCACAAGCTGCCTACCATCAGCAAACAAGTGTATACAACTTTTAATCACCTGATTGATTGAATACTTTACTATTGCAGGCAGTCAGGCAGGGGGGTGAATGAGCCGACAGAATAGACACACACAGGGCAGGGAATGGCGCTGACTGCTCCAAATCTTGCAGTAGCTATATATATCATCCAATTGTGTACGGTTAATCATCCCTGCAATTTAAGATTTGCAAACTCCTATCCTCCAGCGCTGCAGTAGATTTCACTTCCCTGAAGAGTATAATAATGCCAAAGGGTATCACTAAATCGTCCAGATTCAATTGGAGAAGAGTGTTGTGGCACTTGCCTCCAAGTGTATTTATTTTTAATGTTTCAACAAATAAAATGGTTGGGCGGCTAGTACATGTGTCATTTTGCAAACCTTTGATGTATGCTGTGTTGCAGGTAGGTTCCACGTGGATGAGCATGGCATTGGCAATTTGGCGTGCGTGGCCAACACAAGAGAGGAACACAAGAAAAGAAGCTCAACTAACTAATGCAGAAGCGGCACCGTACCACAACTGACCAGGCCAGGACCAAACAAACAAGTCTTACTCCGATCCATTGCAGGCAGGCATGTTCTTCGGATCCTCTATAAAATAAATTAAGATAATCCCCCATCTATCAGCAAATATATATAATTAACGCAACTACTCTCTGCTCTCGCTCTCTAGGTAACCTACCCTGCTCCCCATTTTAGTTTAACTTTACATCATATATGCCGTACCCGGACAGACTTTTTAGTGTAAGTATAATTATATATGCAGCTCGTCTCGGCTCTCCCTCCATCCAAATAAAAGCCCCTATCGATCGCCTTCCTTGCTTGCTTGTCCACAGCCTCTAGCCCATCTAGCTAGCTACTCTAGTCTTCTTCTTCCCCGGCTCGAGCTCCTCCACTTCCATTCCTCTCTCACCACAGGCACAAGTGCATGCCATGGTCAAGAAGCAGCAGTTTGTTGACGGCCTCACCTCTCTCTTCAGCAGTAATAAGCAAAAGGACACTGCTTGTGCAGTGTCGCCGCGTCATCCCTCCTCTTCGTCCATGTCGTCCTCCTTTTCCGTATGGCAATGGACCTCCTGCGGTCTGCACCCAAGAACTATCTCCTTCAGGCAGGAGCTGGAGAAGGAGGCCGATGGGTATGGCAGCCAGCTCCATGACAATGATAATGACAGGCACATGGCAGCGATGAAGCAGCCGGCTTATTACAAGACCATGAGCTCCGTCGACGACTCGTCAATGCCGACATCCGATGCTGAGGCAGAGGCCGTCATCAGCGCGCTGCACTCAGACCGCCTCTTCTTCGAGCCAGAGGACACTTCGTCTTTCAAGGCATCCTGCAAGCAGCCGATGACCAAGCAGGCTGTGGATGAAGACGAAGACAAGGCCATGACCATGAGCAGCAAGTCAGCAGCAACAACAGAGGCCTTCTTCGGTGGTGGCATGGCCACGTCAGTAGAGTCTCAGAACCCGTACCGTGACTTCCGGGAGTCGATGGAGGAGATGGTGATGAGCCAGGCCCAGGGGGGCGTCAACAAGGACTGGCGCTGGCTGGAGGAGATGCTGGGGTGGTACCTCAGGGCCAACGGCAAGAGCACGCATGGCTTCATCGTCGGCGCGTTCGTGGACCTGCTCGTCGCGCTCAGCACCTCATCGCCTGCAGACTTGTCGTCGTCTCCAACCACCCCTGCTGCTGCCAATTGCTCTTCATCCAGCGAATGTTCTTGCTCCTCCTCCTCCTTGTAGTTTAGATCGAGCTTGGAATTAAGGAAGCCTACGTCAACAGATCGATGGATCAACGATTTTTTTTTTATTTCTTAGTGTTTATTAGCTGCTGCATCATCATCTATCGTTGCCCTGGCCTCAATATAATGCAAGAGATGGCACGAGTTGATCATCGTCAAGAGGCCAGTTTGTCGTAGTCATGTCCATCTCATCATTTACTCCTACCGCTAGACTGCTAGTAGTAGCTAATCGCTGCCTGACGGCCGATCACTAGAAATTTCTCAAACTGTTTGATTACCAAGCCATTTACATTTTCAGTTATCGAAATTTTAATTCTGAGAGAAGGAATTGAAGCAATAATCTGTCATACTGTTGTATGCTTTATCTATGTGAAAAAGGCCGATTTCCATATATAATTATTTTCTGATCTCCCTGCATTCATATATTATAAGTAGTAACATCAATCGATATATACAGAGGTAAAGAGATATGGTGAAATGACAATGTCTTTTCGCAATAGGATGACTCAATAAAAAAATGAAAATGTAGAGCATTTTTTCTTTTTCTCAGTTAATTTGGGAGATCATCAACTGCTCTGTCATGTAGCTGAGTCAAAGCATACACACAGCTGCCACCAGTAGCTTGTTTGCACCTGCAAATCTGCAATCGTATCCAGCATCAACAGCAGCACTACTGGTCCAACATATGTTGTCTACATTCAACAGAGCAACCTCATTTTTTTTTTGAACCGAAAACACAGCGAGGGAGGCCCCCACTGTGAGAAATTTTATTATAAAAACAGAAAATAAGTTACAAACATCACATCTTACTTAGAGATGCAAGCTCAACTAAACATCAGGAAGCTCCTAAAAAACCGAAAACTAGGAGGAGATATAAATACAAGATAGCTATACAGAGAGGGAATTAACCCAGTGAAGGAAGGGTGTTTTGAGGGATTCTTTCATCCTATGAGCTTGGTTGTGGCATTCAGCCACAAAATCTCTTTTCCATCTATTGGCACTGACTTGCTTGTTTTCAAAGATGAGGGCATTCCTTTGTTTCCATATTTGCCATGCTGCTATAGTAAATACTTCCATGTAGAAGTTACTGTGGAATGTATGCTTGGTAATCTCTAGCATTTGAAAGAAAGGGATTCCACGTTGCCACTGGATTCCAATTTCCTGCCAACAGTTAGCTGCAAATGGACATGTGAAGAAAAGATGCAAAGCTGTTTCCTCTCTTTGTAACGTGCATAGGACACATCTGTAGTTGTTTCCTTCAATTTTGAAATTCTTCCTTTTTAATAGGTTTCTAGTGTTTAACCTGTCCATTAGCAGTAGCCATGTAAATACTCTCAATTTATTACAGCATCTTGAGTTCCAGATCCAAAGGAAGGGTCTTGGAGGTTGGAAATCTCTGTAGGCATGATTGTAGAAATTCCTTGGAGTATATTTTTGTGTTCCCCAAACGTAGTGCCATTGATCCTTGTCCTCTTCTCTCAGTTGTATGTCCTGTATGATTTCTTGCAGCTCTGTGAATTCTTCCTGAGCTTGCTCGGAGAGGGGAAGGTGAAAATGGCTGGCCAGGTCAGCTGATGATAAGAATGCAGCTACTCCAATTTTCTAATTTTTGGCAAAGGAGAAGAGTCTTGGCAATTTTTCTTGTAAAAGGTATCCATTCCACACATCTAACCAGAATAGCACAGTTGAACCATTTCCCACCATGCAGCTAGCCACACCTCTAAACTTGTCACTTAGATGTAATAAATCTCTCCACCAGAAAGATCCTTTATCTGTAGAGGCGTGCGGGATTTGTCCTTGGGAGTAATGAGAGTGCCAAATCATATTTACCCATGAAATATCTCTTTTGTTATAAAACTTGTCTAGATGCTTGATTAGAAGTGCATCATTCTGAGATCTGAGATCAATCACTCCTAAGCCACCTTTGTTCTTGGGTTTAGCCACTTTCTTCCAAGCAACCAATGACTTCTTTTTGGCATTTACCTCAGACCCTCTCGATAAACAATGCCTTCTACCTCTATCCATAAAGTCCAAAACTGCAATAGGGATTTTTAGGCTGCACATTGCATACGTTGGTAGGGATGAAAGCACTGAATTGACAAGTTGCAATCTCCCAGCTTGAGTGAGGAAAGATGAAACAGAAGTGAGTCTTCTCTCTGTTCTATCCATTAATGGCACAAACTATATCTGCTTATTACACTGCAGGTATCTGCTTACTGCATGTGGATTTGTGCATGTATATATTGGAACAACTGTCACCGGTAACAGATCCAAGAGAGGTTGTTACGCACTGGGTTTGTGTTGCCTTTTGGAGGTCACATTTTTGTTTCTGTTATCTTCTTGGAACAACAATATAATGGTGGATCTACTACCATGCATTTTCGGAGCATAGCCTCGGCCGATGGCCTTTAGATGCTATTTTTGCCCTGCCTCTCACGACAGGCTTATTAATATGTGGTTTTATGTAGGGGATTGGTGCAGCAGGAGCATCGTTACCGGTTGAAACAATGAGACAACAAGTTCTCCAAGCTAGGTGGTGGTGCGATTCTTTGGAGAAGCCCCCCCCTTTTTTTTGTAATATTTCTATATACGTGTGTAATCTTCATTGTTGTTACCTTTCTTCTTAATACAATGATACGCAGCTCTCCTGCGTATTCTCGAAAAAAAAATATATACGCTGGATCCTTAAATGGTAAACAATGTATTCACTACAAGAAACCAGAATACCCTTATGCATGGGTGAAGAATTTTGTACTAAATATTCACATAAAAAGTCTTTGTAGTAAATCTGACTAAAGGGGCTTAAATTCAAATAATTCTTACTATATATGTGCTAGTTATAATTGTAAAGCATGTGTATGGACCTCTTATGTGGTAACAATTATCTATGATATAACCTATATCCATCAAGGTCATGTATTAACTTTTGTTGTCTTTAGCTAATATCATGTAACAGCTAGCGCTGAGATTCTATATATAGCAACTTATATAGTCTACGTCTGATTACAAACTTACAGCACATAATTTATCAGAAACGACTTCAAAGCATCTGCAATGCACGTCTTATTTTAATTTGTTAAAAGAATATATGAAAGGAGGATCAAGAGCACCTACAGATGGAGACACAAAATAATTATCACTACTAGTACTACGACTACCAATCCAATATACTAGTGTCAATAATATATATAGTTGCAGCAACTAGCTAGCTAGCTAGGCTCAGCAAATAATCTCTCTTGTTGGTCTGAAATATATATCTATCTATCAAACTAGAATGGAGTAATAATTTGATAAGAATAGATCGGCAATGATAATCTGATGATGAGAGGTGGATGGATATTCATCAGAACCAGACCCTGCATTCTTTGGGTTGGAACTCGGGTGCCGGGGCGGTGCCGTGATCGGAGTTATTGCAGCGGTGGATCCTGAGCGGGCAGTCGATCTTGGGCTTGGGCCCCGGCACGGTGATGACCCAGAGCTTGAGCTTCACGTGGGCCGTGACCTTGACGTCGACGGAGAAGGTGGAGCCCTCGGCGGCCTCCCTGCGGAATCCGGCGGCCGCGACGCCGCCGACGAGGGGCGCCTCGCCGGAGAAGACCGGTTCGAGGGTGGTGGTCTCGCCGGTGTCCTGGAAGAAGTCGGGGAGGGACACGTCGGCGATGCGCTGGCCCTCGTAGAAGGCGTGCGCGGCCACGTCGTGGTAGCGGAGGGCGATGCGCTTGTTGGGGTTCTGCAGCTGCAGGCCCACCGACAGGTTGTAGCTGAGGATCCATGTCCGTGGCGTCAGAGCGAAGTTGGAGGTGTCGCCGGAGACGGCGGTGGCGCGGATGATGTGGGGCTGGAACAGGAGGTAGAGGACCAGGGCTACCAGACCGGCGCTGAAGAAGATGCACGTCAGCACGCTGAACAGGCAGCTCAGCACGCCGCAGAAGAGGCACCGGCAAGGGCAGCAAAGCAACGAAGACACGCCGCTCGCAGCCTTGCCCATTTCTTCCTTTCTTGTTTCTACTGCTAGCAGTGATAGTGCGTGGGGAGATCATCGATGGCTGGAGATGCAGAACTAGCAGAGATGGAGATGTCAGGCCTGCCATGGAAGTCGGAGCAAGGTTGCGTTGCGATCATGCTCTGCCTCTGCCTCTGGTCGTCGTCTTCCTCTCCTCACTTGACGCAAGCATGTCGTTGACCCATGCATGCACTGCAGGCCCACCTTCCAATTCATTGGGCTGAGCCTGCTGCTTTTGTGGGCCTGAATCTGCTTGTGCAGATAATTTATTTTGTGGGCCTGATCGATGAGCTCTGCTTTTTTAATATTCTCTTTTCACATGACATATACTTGTTGGCTTCATTGTATTTTCTTTTAGCTAGCTCCTGGCCGTGCAGTCACGCTCGTGCATATCATTTTCATATTCCAACAAAACTTTTAGCCATATTGCAATGAAATCTAATTAGGTACATTTTTACATCTTTTGGTTTAGATCGAGTGAGTAAATATGTAGTTCTTATTCTTACCAAATTTAGCCATCTTGCACTTACCTTTGATAACAGATATATACACATTTTGTCTACAAACATATCATCCTAAAGATTAATAAACATTCAGCATATATTCAGTGGATTTTTTTAGTGATTAAAGCCTAAGCACCTAACCAACATTGCAAAAGATATAGTGGCTCTCCTGGTTGCCCAATAAATAACCTGCTAGCTAATTTTACAAAAAAAAGTAAGATCTTTAATGTTAAATTTATACGTGTCTACTGGTAAATTGGTGAATAGCAATATTTATTGTGGTAAAATGTGTTTTTTTTAAAAAAAACCGAAGTGCGGTAATTCTGCCTTTTATTAGGGTAGCAAATAGAGTTTTAGGGCCCATAGATCACAAGCCAACGAACTTGGCCGTGAGGAAACCCACAAGGACAGGGGCAATTGAAGCAACGAACGCTAACAAATACTGCATAATTAGAAAAGGAGGATAAAGAAGAATTGTGGTTATAACATGACTATATATGATACTGAACAATTATCATTAAATATATTTTCACATGATACTGAACAATTATCATTAAATATATTTTCACATCAAATATATTAGTCGTAAAATTTAATGATATTTTATATAAGCTTAGTCCAACCTAAGGAAATTTGACTCAGTGTAGACCTAGAAATACATTCTTTCTAGGATGGAAAGTACGACATGATAATATAATTAGATTATTGGCAGTTCGGTGGAGATTGATTATTGTGGATCCATCCATTCAGAAACATGCATGGATGATCGATCAGCAGCGGTCGTGTCGTGGCAAGAATAGTAACGTGTACAATGACGTGCCAACGACAACCCCCTCCCTCAGCTCAGCTCAGCGATGCATCCATTCATATAATAATAATGTGCTGCTCAGGCCTGCCTCCACTAGCATGTGCGGCCATATAGTTGATCGATTTGATATGATCTCAAAGCTTTCATCATATATTCGTGTTGTCGTATGTATACAGAAGCAAGCGCATTTTCTTTCTTTCTTTCTTTCTTTCTTTCTGATCAGAAGGTCAAAGCTTTTCTTTCTTTCATGATGGATAGCAGCTAGCTTCATATAATCATATTATTGTTATTTTTGTTTCTTTGACACAAAAGGTCAACATTAGCAACAACTCCTAGTGTCGTACGTACGGACGTACATTTATTTGGCAGAAATTTACATACTGTAATGTAAGTACGTACCAGAATTGAAGGAACAGACAAATATACGCATGCCAATTTAATTACTATCTCTGTTGTTGTCACTACATACTAATTTACTTCCTTTCACGTTGTGGTAGCTCATCACCACCAGAACGGAACAAGCTATATATCTAGCAGGTGGAGTAGTATAGTAAAGGTCACTCAAAGCTAAGCTAGGTGCCTTTTCCCATCCACTACTCAAAACTGAAATCAACGAGCTTAAAGCTAGCTAGCTGGCTTTGCCCATCGACATGCTGAGCCAATACATTAACAATCATAATCAGACTAAATCGATGTAAGGAACGCAAGTATATATATACTCAGTTCGTAGTAGCAGAGTATGTAGTTTTTGTGGGATTATTAATTGGATATATATCAACTAGAAGAAGATCGAGTATATATATATATATATATATATAGATATAACCAGCATCAGGCAGTGGAAAAGTAGCTTAATTATTAGACGTCGACGATGCAGGGCGCAGCGCGGTTGAACTTGAAGTATCCTCGGCCACCTCCAGCGTTGGATCCGTAGCTCCCCTGTCCGTCGTTGACGGTGAGCAGCGCCGGGCATCTCACCCGGAGATGGTAGTGGCTGGTGATGAACGCCCCGGCCTTCCACCGTATCCAGCCGTCCACTCGGATGGTCACCAGCAGGTAGCCCGCCGTCTCGTCCTGCGCCAGCGCCGTCGCCAAGTACGGCGGCAACGGCACGTTCGCCGCCGAGAGAAACGGCGCCCAGACGGTGGCGTCGTTGCGGCCCTGGAACATGGGCGGCAGTGACGTGGCCACCGTGACCTGGAGGCCACGGTACTCGGCGTACACGTCGGCGCGGTCGTAGAAGATGCCCACGCGGTCGTTGGGGTTGCGCGCCGCCAGCGTGGCCTGCATCGTCACGGTGAGCGCCGCCGAGGAGCTGACGTTGATGCAGACGATGTCGACGTTGTTGAGGAAGAAGTGGGGCTTGCTGGGGCGGAGGACAAGCCACACGATGAGGACGATGAGGAGGGCGAGGAGGATGATGCCCACGAGTGCCGCGCAGAACCGGCGGTACAGACGCTGCCGCTCGCAGTCCTTGTGCTGGTCGCAGTACTTGATCGACATCCTCTCCTGAATTCTTTGATTGATTCTGATTTGCTGCTGCTGACTGACTGACTACCTCTTGGATTCGATTCTTTCTTCTCGTCGCTGAATTATCTATCGATCGATATTTTGCTAGTTGTTGCAGCAGCAGGGAATTGCTTCGCTTTTGGTTTGGGAGCGGGCAGGGCAGAGCAGAGCTGAGAGCAGAGGAGCACTGGAGAGGGAGAGGTGTGAGTGAGGCGCAAGCGTCAACAAGCCACCCACCAGAAAGGAGCGAGGAACGCTACGGGTGCCCGCCACGCAGTGCTACTTGTATATAAGCCCAGCCAGGCCACGATTATGATGGCCTGCCTTATTACTACCAGCTCTATCTATCTACCTGTACGGCATACGTACAATTCGTAAGTACACTAGTAGCCTAAGTCAACATACGTCGTTTAAAAGTGACTCCCTGGTAGCGTACAGATCCTGCATCTGAATGAATCAAGGCATGTAGTACATGGCGTTAAAGGTGAGGAACAACTCAACTGAGAACTGACTGGCCGGCCAATAACTAACGGCATTGCGATCTGATCCCATCCCATGTGAGCTGCTGAGTTCTTTCCTGAAAACTGTTAAAACAGACACAGAAAAGAGAGAGAATCTTGCTATGCATAACCGACCGACTGACGTGCTCACATAGACTGCAGTACGATCTTGCAGTCCGAGATCGGCTGCAAGAAGCAAGAGCAAGACAAGTATAGAATTATAGACAGATGATTACAGATGAGATAGAAGAAAAACACTAGCTTAGCTACACTCGGAAATCAAATCAAAGCACACACTCACGGTCACGGACTGCTTGAGTGGAGTCGGCAGGTAGGGTGTCCGTATCAGGTTGCCAGCAGCAGCTCCAGTCATTTTCAGAGCCACCGGTACAGGTACTAGTCCATTTAGTTCCACATCGCCTCGGCTTGGCTGGGTGTTCTTTTCTTTCTCTCTTCCCAAACAAAACAACAAGAATGCAAGATAAACAGATTCAAGGCTAGAGGCTCACACCTGCTGCTTCTCCATCACCTTATCTCCATCGCCCTATCTATATTCTTCATTATTCCGGCCTCTCTATAATTACTTTAATTTCCTTCTTCAATCTCAATAATCTATTCTGCGCCATATAATAAGAAAACAAAGCATGTATATATGTCAGTTCCTTGTTGTTCCTTCATGTTGAGTCTGTGCGCACTGCTGCTTTGATAGATATGGTGCCAAAACTTAAAAGAGGTCTGATTCAGTATTTTAGCACTAGAATCAAGCCATCGATTGAGCACGCATGACACTACTGTATGGTATATTGGTATGGCATGGCATGGTTGGTTGGTGGCACATCATGTTCAAGAGACAGCAGCTCCAGCACCAGCTGACACCAAGAGAATCAAAGCTACCATACCACCTCTCTTTCATTCTTCACAACGAAATGAGTGGCCCCGCCCGCTTCTTGCTGCATTCTATCAGAAATAGTGAAATACATCTCCAGCCTCCAGGTTCTGAGAAAAAAGCTAGTATGCATTTCATGTCTCCAATGGCAGTCACTATCTTGACTGTCGCGACAAGTTGAACTAATTTGCTCCCAATGCAACAACCATTTATACTGTGTTGTTTCTGATTTGTTCCATCTTTATGTTAGAGTGGACCGGACGGGCTAAGATATGGTCACAGGTCACATCATAAACCAATCTCCGTCTCCTTTTCGATCGGTTGTATGTGTTCTAATAGCAAGCAAACACTATAGCACTGTGACTCTTGCATGCTCAGCTGCATCCAGCGTGGTTTTTAAGCGTCATGGGGCTCAGGAGGGGTCAAATCTGCCGATCCACGCAGTTCTGCCTTCTTTTCATAAGCAAGCAATCAAATAAATATACATTACTAGCTTAAAGCAGGTGCTCAAATGATCCCTGTACTAATTTCGTCTGAATCTTTTCAAAAAGAAAAATCGTCTGAGAATCTAGGAAGACTAGAGGGACACAGTTGTTGCATTGCAGGTGCCTTCTTGCAGCCATATGTATAGCAATGAGCTATGGACAATTTCCTGACTTGACACATACTTTGCCCATTAAATCTGAGATGGCAGCTGACGATCCATAATTATCTGGAAATGTTTTTTTTCCAAGGTTCTACCTAGCTCCGGAGAAAACGAAAAGCACCTGATGTTGACACCATTCTAGCTACCTGTGTGTACTTTATTTCAGGTTTGTTGGACCAAACATTCATACTTAGTACTACAATAAATAACCCACCAGCCATGAGCCATCGTAGATAATCAGTACTTGACAGGAAGAACAAAAGCAGAACAACAATCTTAGTTACTTTGATGGCAGAAGTGGTGGGCACTTCTTAGCAGTTAACACTCTCTCTATTGGGTCAATAAAAACAAAGGTACAAATCATCATTACTCTCTAACCCACTCTCTTCAATGTTGTAGATGTTGCTGCACAACAACAATCCATCATTTTCCATATATCAACCGCAATTATATCTATCGACATCAAACTCCTCACCAAACCCAAAAATTAATCTGAAGAAAGTAGAAACAGGAAAAGCATGCATCAAGAATTGAAGGCGCACTAGCTAGGTAATAAGGGATTACTCATCAGCCAACTAGAAGAATTAGGAATGACAAGTTTCAGTGGAGTGTTCTAGTGAAAGAGAGAATCTCTCCTCCAATGCTTTTGTCCATCCACCAAAGGCACCATTGGTGTGCTTGCACCTTGCACAAGCATGACATCATCATAGAGGAATAGAATCCTTTTGGTATGTGCAAAAAGCGCCTAACTTTCCAATGAAACTGAGGTTTAAGTGATTACATTATATTCTTCTTACAAAAAAAATGAAATGATTAATTAGGTCATTACTAGATGTGGGAGGGAAAGTAACGGTGGTCGGTGGGAAGGCAGAAAGACAACGGAATGATCGAAAATCACCTAAGAATATGAATAGTGAAGTGGAAGTGGGAAAAGAGCAGAGGAAAGTAGTAATAATGAAGGTGCATGGAGCTTTGAAGAATACTGAATCCAAGTATATCCGAAATCAGCCTACTAGAACTAGCAGGGTATTACCAGCAAATCTAAAACAAAAGCATCAGCTGGAAGAATATCGATTCGATTGCAAATAAAGAGGATGCGGCCCATCTCTCACGGCGATTCTTATCCACAAAGTTGCTGTCTCGGATCCATAAAGGTCAGAGGACACAACTCTGAGAGAGTTTGTTGGATTTAAAGATTGCACCTCTTTACACCGAGAGGTAATAAAAAGATGCATGATTTGGCTTCAGCAGTGGGCAACCCAGACAAGGACAGGAATATATACAAGCTTTTGGAATTTGGAGAGTAAGTTGTCCTTGTCATTTGGAGCACGCATATTCCATTATACAGTATGGAGGAGCGAGCAGTAACCATGGGCAAAACATTGTTTTCCTGGAACAAGATGCTAGTGCTGACAGATTGTCATCAAGTGGTGGCCAGTGCTTACTACTGATGAACACGGTTACGGTACGACATATATATATATAGTTAGTGTGTTTAAAATGAAGAAGACAAGGAAAGGGAAAAAGAAGGCATCATCTCGGGCAACGTATTCTATGAGAACTTATTTCCCGTGAGAATTATGAGAACTCAAATCTGGGTCGCATGATCTTCGTCCAAGGGGAGCGCGTAGGGAGAGGTGGGAGGGGGATTTGTAAAATCACCACCCCGTTAATTATACTTTTGTAAGTTCCCCTCACACTTTCCCCTTGGATAAAGATCATACAGACCAGATTTTAGTTCTCAGGCACTTTCCTCGTATAGTTCTCATAGAAACTCAGTTCTCATGCCATATGTTCCATCATCCGGTGCTCGTTTCGTTTTATCAGACTTAGCAGATCGATTCAGGCAGGCTAATGATATATAAATATGGATCCCAGGCAAGGCAAGCAGCTAGCTCTGGATCACGACTGCCGTAGGAATTAATTGGCCGGCGAGGGAAGGTAAGGCAAAACTAACCTCGATGCGGATATGATGTGTCATACTGTCATGCGTGTTCGTTGGTGGCGGCAGCGGCGGCGGCGTCGGCGGCGGCGGTAGCTGGTCAGGTCGGGTGCGGCCGTGTTGTGTGAACCGAGCGAGAGCGACAACGAGGAATTGGGCCCAGCCCACTCAAATTCTGTTGCGGGCCTTAAATCAATAGCATCATCCATCAGTTGAGAGATTTTTTTATTTTTATATTTTTTATTTTACGTTATTTTAAAAATATATACCTGATAATTTTTTTTTCAAATTTGTCACCCTGTCGCCCTTTGGTCCGGCGATAGGAGCATACCGCCAAATGAAATGGCGATAGGTATAAAAACCGCCAGCTGGGCCGGCGGCAGCACTAACCGCCGTATGAAACGGCGATAGCTGGTGGGCCTCGATGGGCCAGGCACCTATCGCCGTTTCATACGGCGGTAGGTAGACGCGGCGCGGGCCCGAGTTAAATGCGCTTGGGCCCCACCGCTTATCGCCATTTCAAATGGCGGTAGGCGGACCTACCGCCGTTTCATCCAGCGGAAGGTGCCGCTATAAATCCCGCCGCGCCCTCTCCCTGCCCGTCGCTGCCAGAAAGAGAGGAAGAGAAGGCGTGCCGCGTCGCGCTGGTGACCAGAGGAGAGGAAGAGAAGAAGAGAGGAGGAAGAAAAGGAGGAGAGGAGAGGAGAGGAGAGGAGGAGAGGGGAGGGGAGGGAGGGGAGGGGAGGTGTGGGGTGCTGCTCTGCTAGATCTGTCTTCTGGTTTAGGTATTTTTTTTAATCTCTATATCTCTATAGATTGTAATGTATGTCTCTGTAGATAAAAATATTAGCTAGTTATTTTCATAGAAATTTTTTAGACACATAGAAAAAATAGTTTAGATAGATAGACTAGTCCAATGCAAATCCCAATTTTAGCCTAGTTTAGATAGATCGAAAAGGTTGTGAGATTCAAAAAATAGTTTAGTTTATTTTGTGAGAATAAAAAAATAGTTTAGATAGATAGAAAAAATAGTTTGATAGAAATAGTAGTCAATAAAATTAGAAATATTTTGCATTTAAATATTTTAATAGGAAAAATTATTTGAAAAGAAATAGTAGTCAGTAAAATTAGAAACATAGTAGTTTAAATTAGGAATATCTACATATAAATATTATTCAGTGAATTTTATGAACAGAAATATTTGTTTAGTTTGTGTAGTTATATTAGGATTCTTTAGAAAATATTTGATTAGGTGGACTAAATTTATTTGAACGGAAACCTTTTTGCCCCCAGATTAAATATCTAAGTTTGAGAAATCGTTGTCAATTGTGTTGGCAGGCATGTCAGAAAGATTACCTTTTCAAGTGTTTTATGGGTCTGGGGATGTTAGATATGGTCCTGAAGGGGTAGATTTGTCAGACTTTAGTTCCTTCAGAAAGGAAGTACCCCGAGCAAGAGAGAGGACTTGGGTTTCAATCTGCAATTGGCTATTTAAAGCTTTCGGACTTAATCGAGAGCAACATGAGATTTCGATCATGGCCGTTGTAAATCGGAGAGAACCGGTATTTTGGGAGTTATTGCCACTTCAAGGCACCCAAAACTGGAGGAACTATGTGAATCTAACCACTAGTCGAGGTTTACCTCTGGTATTATTTGTGCAAGCGTTCGAAAAGGCTACAATTAGTACTGAAGCAGTTGACGAAGATGGAGGCCCGGGGATGCAGTATTAGAAGATTCGGAGACGATGCATGGACAACCTGATGAAGATCCGGATACGATGCATGAACCAGCTGAAGATGGAGATGGCTCACAGGAACCTCGTCAAGCAACTGGCGAGGCTGATGAGGGTGAAGACAATCCCTGCATAGTCAATGAGTTTCAGAGGGAGGGTGAAGAGGGTGAAGAGCATGCAGTGGATGATTCATCTTCAGACGATGAAGATGATTATTGTGTCCCGCAGAACTGGAACGGGTATGACTTTTCGAGGCTAAGTGTAAATGATGCAGAAGCGGTGCAATGGGAGTATAGGGAGAATGAGGTCTGCGTCGGTTCAATGTATGCTAATGCTGATAATATGAAAGAAGCAATAAAACGTTGGTCCACTCTATCTTTGCAAAGACAGTTCAAAGTGCTCAAGAGCAGTCCGCAAACATATGATATTCGTTGTGTGAGAAGCGAATGCCCGTTCAGGGTGTACGCGTCCAAGGGCAAGTGGCAGGATTTCTGGCAGGTCAAGATTGTGGTAGATCACACATGCGAGCTTGAGCAATTAGCATCAAGGCACCGCAACCTGACAGCTGCCTTTATTGCTAACTACATGTACCCTCAGATAGTGGAGAATCCTAGCTACGAGCCGAAGTCAATTATTTGTGCCGTTGAGGAGGAGTTCAAATATAAAATTAGCTATAACAAAGCTTACAGAGCGAAGCAAAAGGCGCTTGAGATGAGGTGGGGCACGTATGAAGCTTCATATCATAACTTGCCGGCGTTGTTGCAAACTATATGCCTTCGAAATATAGGAAGCTTCTATGACTTGAAAACATATCCTTGCATCCAGAAACCTGGGAAGCAGGTGCTCCAACGGTCATTCTTGGCCTTGGCTGCTTGCATTGAGGCGTTTCCGTACTGCCGACCAGTAATCTGCATAGATGGGACATTTTTAACAGGAAGATATAAAGGCACCATTCTCACAGCCATTGGATGTGATGGTAATAGGCAGTTGTTGCCTTTGGCAATTGCTTTTGTTGAGAAAGAATCTGGAGATAGTTGGTATTGGTTTCTAGAAAGGGTGAAGCAAATGGTTGTCAGAGATGTAGCCAATGTGTGTCTGATTCATGATCGGCATAAGGGCATCTTACAAGCAATCGACGACATGCAGAATGGTAACCAAGAGCGTCGTAGGGTTCCACAATGGCCGGACGTAAAGAGCAGGTGGTGCATGAGGCATATGGGAGCAAACTTTCACAGCCAATTCAAAAACAAGACCCTTATGACCCTATTCAAGCGATTATGCAGCCAGAATCAGGAGAGAAAATTCAACTTGTTGTGGAAGAAACTAGATGAGCTCACAAAGAAGCAAACAGCTGAGCTAGCGAAGATAGCTATCAATACGGAGGAGGACGACCTCATCTCCCTTGAAGACGTGGGCTTTACTATATGATGAAGGAGGGGCTCGGTATGGTATAATAACTACAAATCTAGCCGAGGTCTATAATTGGGTGCTGCGTGGTGTAAGAGGACTACCCCTTGTGGGGATTGTTGAGTTCTTTTTATATCGCACCTGCAAGTATTTTATGGACCGATTCGCGGTGGCAGATAAAGATATGCGCAATAGTCAGATAACTTATGGCTACAAGATTACTGAGTACATGGAGAAAGCATTTAAAAAGGCTTATCTGCACCGGGTTTGTCCAGTTGGTGCAGTGGAACGTCGCTATGAGATTACATGCAGGGACAAAGGTCGGATGGGAGGCAGGCGTGAGAAGCACATACATGAGTGTGTTCTCAGCAATGATGGTTGTGTTTGCTCATGTCAAAAGCCAAGGCTATATCACCTGCCATGCACACATGTTATTGCTGCATGTTTCGATGCAGGGGGTTTGCAGCCTCGTATGTTTGTCTCAAATTACTTCATGAAGAAAACAATTTGGAACACCTGGCGGCGTGAGATTTATGGATTTCGTATACTGGGAGACTTCATAACTGACCCTGGACATAATGCAACTTATATTCCAGACCCGGATCCAGAGATGATTCAAGGTATTGGGCGTCGGCAGAATAAACGTATCCGAAACAACCTGGATCGATCTGAAGCAGGTCCTGCAGTGCGCATCTGTTCGAAGTGTCACGAGACGGGTCACAACTACAAGAATTGCACGGCTTTAACCTACGGTCCATCCACAAATCAGGCCGGTCCAAGTGGAAGTGCTCCAGGTCCTTCAACGCAGACTGCAAGTCGTCGTGGTCGTCATTTGACTAATGATGGGCTCATGTAATGTTAAGAGGCTATGTATAATTTAATACTGAATATTGGCGTATCTATAATTATTTATGTTAAGTGTTTGGATTATTATTTTATCTGAAGAACTATGTTGTAACTATTAAGTGGTAAGGATTATGTTGTAACTAGTAAGTGTTAAGAACTATGTTGTACCTACTAAGTGTTTTTACATATTATTCTATGTTACGCTTTCTTATGTTATGCCTTTTTTTACATATTATACACTGTTATGTTACTTTCTAATAATTTAATCTTGTAGAAATGGCGACTCCTGAGCTGCTGGACGCTCAGGTCGACAAGCAGCACCGATCGTATGCGGCTGCCGTCCGTGGCCTTAGCCAGACCAAGTTTCGGGCACGTGTTCCCATGGCGACGATGCCGATAGACCCCCGCTGGCTTCCTAGGTAACGGTTATTTCAGCAGTCACTGTAATGGTTTAGTCACTCTTATATTGCAATCTGATATATATTTCACGATGCAGGTTACGAGCTTCAGGTCTTCTGCCGCTCGCGCGCCTGGTTGAGGGAGACATGGTCGATCCCGACCGTCGTCCCAAGGACAAGGCCACACGGTTTCAGTTCGACATGTCCCTGATCGCGGCACTTCTCGACCGTTGGCGTCCGGAGACGCATACGTTCCACTTCACGGTAGGTGAGATGGCTCCTACCCTACAGGACGTGGCTATGCTTTTAGGGGGCTGCCTTGTGCGGGCAGAGCTGTGGGCGCACATGACGTGCCAGCTTCGTGGCGTGACGAGCTTCTGGCTCGCTTTGCGGGTGTTCAGCGAAACGCCCGCGCCCCACCGTACCGGACCTTCAATTCCACGCACGGGCCGACGAAGAGGTGGCTCCTGCAGTTCAGTGTACGTAATAGTGAATTGAATATGTCATGTGAGATATTGTTTAGTTCTTGGACTAACTAAGTGATATATTAATGCAGGCAGAGTACATGAGAGACGACGCAGACGACGCTACAGTTGCTAGGCACTTTGAGGCCTACTTACTGTGGCTGTTTGGCTGGGTCATGTTTTGTAGCTCCCAGGGCGACTCGTGTCCGAGGCACCTCCTTCCAGTGGCGAGGGCGATAGCAGATGCCCCACTTGACGATATGCCACAGTACAGCTGGGGTTCGGCTGTGTTGGCCGCGACGTACAGGGGCCTTTGCAAGTGTGTCATGAAGGTTTTAGCAGACGAGCCCATCTTTGTTGGGTGCCCCATGCTCCTACAGCTCTGGTTCTACGAGCGGTTCCCCATGGGCCGGCCCCAGATAAACTTGGACCCGTACACTGATATGTCCCCAGACCACGATGAGCTCGACATGCCTACGATGGGTTCGTTGTGGTGCCTCAGGAAGGTATGTGATGTTGATTTAGTTATTTTAACTGTCAATTTGAACTGTCAATTTGTATAGTAAAATGCTCACAACAATCATTTTCTTTTCCGCAGCCTATTTGGGTCAGCGTGCAGACAAAGAAGTCATACCCTGACTTTGTTGGTCAGTTCGACGTCCTTGTGGACACGGACGTGAGGTGGACCCCGTACAGTCCTGCCGATGTTGCTGCACGAGCACCGAACGGCCTTTCTTCTTTGTGCCTACGTGACCAGCAGTACTGGATGACGAGGAAGCCAGTCATCTACGACATCCACATTGAGGAGTACCACGTGCACCGAGTCATGAGACAGTTCGGCCTCCACCAGGACTTTCCCGTTCCCGTGACACACTCAGTTCCGGCACACGTGCACAGGTATGGATCTGTATGTTACTTGTAATATCTTCTAAAAAAGAACAGTACATATAGCCTGACATATTTGTATTATTCCAGGTGGACACGTCAGGGTCAGCCTCTAGGGGCACTATGGGCGGCAAAGGTCCTCCCGTTCGTTCAGTCCTAGGACCAGGCCTTGGACGACTTGGTCTTGGAGAACCGTCCACACACGGACGAGGCGTTCTCTCGGTACCTATCGTGGTACCTTCCGAGGACGCGCACGCGCATGGTGCATGTTCCTCCAGAGGCGCCTATGGCTATGGCGCAGCTGTCTGACACGTACCCCCTTGTGAGGGACCAGAACTTCGCGGTAGCGGTATGTTTTCTTACTTGAACTTATATTTCCTTTGAGTTCTTATATCTAACTTTTCACATTATTTATTCTCTGTAGTACGATGTCATACAAGGGATTGAGGCAGAGGCTACGTCGAGCCTTGCCCATTGCTCCGACATGACGCACGCGCAACACCTAAGCGCGTACAAGAAGATTGCTGACCTTTGCGGTCGGTTTCGCCGAGCCGTCACTTGTCGTAGTGACGACACCACCCTTCCACCTCGTGGTCCACGTCCGGGAGCGTATGGAGGTATGGGTACACGACAGGGCAGCTCCACCACGGCATGGGGTGCGCCTCCTCCGGCACCCTATGTTACCACGACCACGTCACCTCGTCCTCCTCCACCCATGTACACGCCATATCCAGGTACACCATAAATACTAGATAGCTTTTCTTACTTATAATAGAACACAATTTCAAACTAAATATGCAATACGCAACCCTTGTTGGTGTACTTGCAGGCTCGTCGTCTTTTTCTCCTATGGGTGCATACGGGGGCGGATCTACGTCTCGTCTACGACCCATGACCAACTTAGGTATGTATCAAACAACGTGTCACAACTACGATAGCAAGCATCTATTATGTTAGATATTTGACATTTATTTGTTTAAGCAGAGTACCGAGACATTGGTGGGACAGACGACGACGACGTCGACAAGGACATGGGCCAGTTCGACAACCAGGAGTGGGTTCAGCAGTACTACGGCAGTGGCCAACATGACGTTGTTGGCCCTTCACAGCTTAGTGGTGCACCAGTACCGACGCAGGGGGCCACGCAGGAGGACCTGACACCACTTCCTGAGGCAGGTCGTCGGCCAGGTCGTGACATAGTTCCCCCGGACCCACTGACGTACCCGCGGCACCATACCAGAGCGGCACAGGCTGCGGGGAGACGTGCCAGGAGAGGGGCGCCAAAGCGTGGGCGCATCTAGTCGTTACGATCACCGTGGTTTAGTCTTTTGTATGCATGGCTACTTCTTCGTACATGCAACTGTGTTTAATAACTGTGGTATCCGCTACTGGTTGAACGTTGGTCCTTTGATGCATCACATCATGCGATTCCTATAAACGTGACTGCATACCGTACACTCTATAAAGGCTCTTCTACAGTAATAATGACTTACAGCTACCATCCACTGCGGGGACAACAACATCGGATTCCTTGGACTATGCAGCTTTCACTAAACTAGTAAGATAGACGTAGTCCATGGACCAACACAGGTGCTCTATATAACACACACTACCACCAACGATGAATGCACCCAGTGCGCATTGAACAACCATATCTATGTCGACATGGAGGGATGACCCGAATGCGATTCCTCCATGGAATGAGCGGCCCAAATGCCATTGCGGCTTCCGTACATGGCTGCAAGTTTGGACTGACCCATTACCTCAAGGCAAGAAAGGGTGTAGGTTCTTCAAGTGTCCTGACATAGATGATGATTTCAAGGTACTTTCATTTCTAATATCTTTTGTAGTCTTTTTTGTTCCCTTAACTAATCCAAGTAAACACTAATTTATATTCAGGCTTGCACATTCATGCAATGGATCGACACACGTCCACTAGGAAGGGTGTCGTTGAACGAAGTTGAAACCAAAGGACAATACTATGCAAGGCACACTCAGGCTCGGGAGGAAGCACGTCTTGCAAGAGAGGAACAAGAAAGGCGAGTTCGACAACAACAAATCCGTTTAAAGGGTAAAGAAGATGAGCTAAAGAGACGGCGAGCTGAGTTAGGTCAGAGAGAGGCGGCCCTCAAGATTCAAGAGGAACAATTCCAAGCTCGTGAAGCACAGTTTAAAAGGGAAGCGGAGGAACAGAAGAATCGGTACAAGGAGCCTGCACAATCTTCCACAAGCGATGGAAGGAACAAGAAGGGAAAATTTCTTCGCTCCACCCAGTAGATTGTTCGTTGTCTATTGTCATTTTACGTTACCTAAGGCATGTTATCCGTAGGCACGGTAACCTATAGGTTAGTAATTAGAGGTACCGCTCATGCCATTGTACTGATCTCCCTCCCTCCCTGTCTCTCTCACTGTTTGTATGCGTGTCTATGTGTTCACATGAAACACTGAAAAGGCTATGCATGACTTATGAGCAATTATTATTACTAGAAAACTTCGTTAAGTTGAACCCTCGACTTCTTCAATTATTATTACTAGAAAACCTATAGAAAACTTCGTTAAGTTGAACCCTCGACTTCTTCTAGCATTATGAACCATTATATAATGCAAATTTTTTTTTTAAAAAAACAACATATCGCCAATTCAAATGGCGGTAAGCCTACATATCGCCGTTTCAAACGGCGGTATGCCGGCCCACCCAATCCGCCGGGCGGTAGGCCTTACCGCCCTTCCATCTGGCTGCAGCCGCTACATCGCGGCGGTAGCACTTATCGCCGGATGAAACGGTTATAACCGTTTCATCCGGCGATATGTCCCATGGGCCGTGGTCCAGGCGAGTTATCGCCGGACCAAACGGCGGTATGCTCCTATCGCCGGACCAAACGGCGGCAGGATGACAAATTTGAAAAAAACTTTATCAGGTATATATTTTTGAAATAACGTAAAATAAAAAATAAAAAAATAAAAAAATTTCCATCAGTTGACGATATTTAACTAGGCCGGGCCCTTTTTTTTTGTGTGTGTGTAGAGGCATCACACTCATAGCTTAGCATGCTAAAAAAACTCATAGCTTAGCAATAAGTTCACTTACGCCGCATGGAACATGTGGGTACCAATCTTTCAAATTCAAAATAAAAAAATACAAAAGCTAGAAGTTCAATTTATGAGTATTAAGTAAGTATTAGATAAGTTTGGTGGTTACCACGCTGAAGTGCGTTTGTATCTCTGTCCTCCAAGTTGATCAATAACAATTCTTCCTAAAAAGATTGTGGTGCCAAGCGTGTCAGTCTTGTCGTATGACCCCTATAGTACATAATAATAATATTAAGACAGCTTATTGTCTTATCACCGGTGTTAGGGCAACTGTATTGGTCTAGTCTAATAGGTTGTCTAATGCATCACCACGTTATTACGAAATGATATAATAGACAACTCATTTTTATAACATCTCTCATAGTAAATGCATAATCTCTCTAGTTTGTGGGTAGGAAAGAATAAATATTTTGAGTTGTGTGGCACCAACAATTCTTATAATGAAGTGTTTTATAGTCCTAAAATTTTAGCGTGCGAGGTAATTGCCTCGTGAAACAACCACCCTATCCCCCCACACACACACCTCTGCTACATCATAAAAAAAATCATACTTAGAATGTAACCTTATATCAGTTCTACACATCTTATTGAATCATGGATAGATTGGCATAAAGTAAGGAAACTCATCCATCACTATACACAATAGTAAGTGACTCGTCTCACAGTCAAATTTAAGCCTTCTTTGGCAGGGCTCCCAATCCGGTTTCACCGCCGGCTTCAACTGAAGGCATGCCAAAGAGTCGTATTCACAACGGCTTCGCTGCATAAGCCGGAGAAGAAGCCCAAAACATGTTACACTGCAAGAACGAAGCCAAAATTTGTGGCTCCTCTTTATGTCACAAGTATTAAACACGAGAAAAAATCATTTTATCAAACGTTTTTCAAAATGGATCCAACAACCCCATCTGAGAAGCTGCTTCACCAAAGGAGCCAGAACCGAAAGCGTTTTCACAAGAGCTATAGAGCCATACCAAACAAACCCTTAGGATTATATAGGACCGTGGCTTTTCAAAACATCTTTCTGTGACCTTCACATCAACTAAAATCTTAGGATTCGTAAATCATGACGTGTCATCTATACATGCTCATTTACGCTGATTCCTTCATATGTTACATAACTTAGCAAAAAAAGAAAGAAGGAACAATATATAATTCTCTCACCGAGTGTACAGCTAAGGAGTTCTAAGAAACTAGACCAGTACGTATAATAGTTGCTAGAGCTAGCAGCTAGGTCCGATGGAGAAATGGCACGCCTAGTACGTACTACTGCGATGAATAGCACACGTAATATAAGGATTATGTCATGTAATTGAATTACTGAAGAAATCAAATAACAACAAATATAATGCATGGAGGTTAGCTGCCTACATATATATGAGAAATATTAATGCACGTATGCAGCTGCAAGTAAATTAATTAATCATTTCTTAAAAAAAATGAGAGTGAATAATATCATATTGAACACGTGTATATATAATTTTGTTTTCTAGTATACTAGTATATGTATAAGAAGAGAAGGAATAAGATCAGGTCGTCGAAGTACAGGCGCAACGTACCCAGTCGGGCAAAGAAAGCAGGTAGCAGAGGTCAGGCGTACGTCATCAGCTGGATTGGATCGCTTCAACGGCGACCGAACCACGACTGCTCACTCAATTGACTGACTGCGTCTCTCTCGCCGAGCATCCCATCAAGATCTCTTCTCCTAGCTTTCGTTCATTAATGTGGTCATCAGCTGTAATAACACAACGGAATCGAAGTTACCTAGTACCTACCATACGGCTGACGATATAACTTTAACTAGATCCGGTCCATCAAGGAACTGAGCTATATAGCAGAAGGAACATTTCTTCATCCCCTGTATGCATATATGATCGATGAATCGGTCCAGTCCTAGTTATTAACTTTTTTTTACGACTCAAAACGACGTAAGAGCATCTCTTGCGACTCGCGGTACCTATTTTCCTAAACTAAATAGTATAATTATATTTCTTTTCAATTATTGGGATGAACAAATAATCAATTCCAACTCGTACAAATAGAGGTGGAGTTAATTCTTTCCGTAATTGCTAATGTGATGATATTATTAGAATATTCAAAACCCACCTCTCCAGATAACACCTTATTGTAAAGGGAACAAAGTATATTTTTACGCTTGTAATTATTACAAAGTCTGATTTTTAACCCATAACTACAAAACAAATATTAAAGATCATCTAACTATCGAAACCGGTCAACGTCTTCAAAGGTGTCTTTTTTTATTTTCAAAAGAAAATTAATCTAAAAATTTATAACTAACTTATTTTAAATTAGAAAAATAGGAACCAAAGCCAATTTTTTTTCTTAAAATGTAACATATATCTTGCTGCATATTTAAGTTCCTTGCATTGCATCATATTTATTTATATTCCTAATATTTCTGAAAAAACAATAAAACACTATCGCTAACATTATAAAAAAATTGGGATGTATATCTTTTATACATAAATCATGTTGACAGCACGTACACATCAGAACTTATTGTGTACAGTATAGCATCTACGACGCAGCAGCAGAGGCTCTATCAGCTGGCTTGAATTCGGTCAGGCTCGGATCGGATGTATGATATGGCCCCAGCATCGAAGGCAAGACGAGACTTGCTCAACTAGAGAACACGAGACTGGGCACGGCTCGATTTCTTGCTGCTGCCAGATGCATCAGGTGAAGCATCATCGCCGCTGCACATCTAGCTTCCAGAAGAGACGATGCTTCTGCTACCGTACCATCCCTACGCTTTGACCAAATCTTCCACTATAAATTTAATATATATAGAGTTCCTCACTTTCCGGGCACTAAACCTTTTTAGGCCATGTTCAGATTCCCAACTATTCACTATTCATTCCAACTTTTCACTATTCATTTCAACTTTTCACTATTCCTCCCTCACAAAACACGTTTCCCAACGAATGCTACAGTGTTTTTCTTATGCTACAGTGTTTTTTCCTACAATCTAAACACACCCTTATAGTTTCTTGCTCGCTCGCTCGCGCGCTCTCTGTTTCTCAAAGGCTGTGTCCTAGCTTCAGCGATCACAACAAGCACACACTATGCATGGGATCTCCGTGTGACTAGCTAGAATTATTAGCAAATAAAGAAAAAGCGTATGCATGCAAGATTTGATTATATTAGAGCATCTCTAAATATGCATGCGACCGATCTCCGTGACTAGCTAGAATTATTAAATTTTTTTAAAAAAAAGTGCGTGCATGCATGATTAATTTGATGATATTAGATCATCTTCAGACGCTAGGAATTGAACCTGGGCTTTCTAACGCGGCCATGCTACTCAGCCCTCTAACTAACTAGGCTGGATGAACTTTCGTAAAAAAAACATTTCGAAACACGTGTTGATCTGTTCCATGAAGAATATATAGATCCTTTGGCATGAATGCGGATGCAGGTCTACGGTCTCTCCTTGTGCCGTCACATCGAGAGAAGCCTTGCTAGTAGTACTACTCAGATCGATCCAGGGGGCTCTTGCATTACATGCAGGATTGGTTTGCATGGAGCCATGGACTTGTTCAAAGACGCAGCCGCATTCATCAACTGAAGGAATTTCTCTTGACTCTAGTACTACGATCAACACATGTACTATTAATTAGTGATTTCTTCGCATTGCATTGTGATAATAGTCGTCGAGTGCTTTTAATTTAATTTGTTGACCTCTTCTATATCTGTCGTCACACGCCAACAGTCTCTCATCTCTCCTGTATCCATCTCTCTGACATTTGCAGAAAGATACACTGTCAAATCACTTGATTTACCTTTTGCTTTGTATCGATCTCTCTGACATTTCGTTCATTCTGTTGTCTATATATATGCTCACCTAAGAGGGGGCAGGCTGCTACTAATGCAATTAAGACACAATGGAGCCATCCTCCAGCGGCGCGACCACGTCCTCCTCGTCGCCGTCCTCGCAACGCGGCGGCGGTGGCCGCCGGGAGCTGCAGGGCCCGCGCCCGGCGCCGCTCAGGCTCCACAAGGACTCCCACAAGATCAGGAAGCAGCAGCAACCGGTGCAGCAGCAGCAGGTGCGGGAGCCCGTCATCATCTACACCGTGTCGCCCAAGGTCGTGCACGCCGAGCCCAGCGAGTTCATGTCCGTCGTCCAGCGCCTCACCGGTGCACGCCACCGCCACACCGCCACGGCGTCGTCTTCTTCCGTTCCGGCGGCGGCGCTGCAAGATCAGATTCATCAGCCGCCGTCGTCGTCGCTCCCCTTCCCGTTCTTCGCCGGTGGCCACCACCACCAGGCCACGTCGTCCTCCCGGCTGATGCTCCCGCCACCAGCGCCGGCGCCGCACTTCCCGTTCCAGCTGCAGCAGCAGCAACAAGCAGCAGCAGGAGTACACGACGAGCTGCTGCAGAGCCAGCTGTCGCCGGCGGCACGCCTCGCCGCCATTCATCAGCATGCTGGTGGTGGTGGTCCATCATCATCATCAATACTGCCGCCATTCCCAAGCATACTGTCGCCTGCAGGGCCACTCCCGGCGATCCAGCCCAGCTTCTTCTCCTCCCCGGCGCCGCCCGGAGGAGCAGCTGGCATCAATCTGTTCGGCGAGCTCATCAGCCCGGCGGCGGCATTTCTCCCCGGCGCCGCCGCCGCCGTCACCCAGCACCATCAGCAGCAGCAGGCCGCCGGTGCAATGACCAGTCATTATCAAGATGCTGATCATGTCACCATGTTACAAGAAGCGTCGCCGTCGTCGGCTGCTGGTGGCTACTACTATTGGGGGGATCTCTTCAACAACCAAGGAAACTAACTTATAAATGCATTCAACCTGAGAATTGAAGTGGTCCTTCTTTTGGCCTCTTTATCTGTGGACTGGACTAGCTACTGGCTTGACATTTTCTTTTGCGATGCATTCATGGCATGTGAAATATACACACATTATTATACTCTAGGAAGAAAAAAAAATTGCAAACAGGTGGTACTACTAGATAGGATCTAGTTAATTGACTGTATTAGCTAGGTATCTCCTTTTAATTGTAGTCATTCATCAATTCATGTTTTGGTCGGGGATTTTAATAATGTCTTATTATTTACAACATAGAGTATGCTATTTTCGTCCATATTGATGATGTATGTTGAATTGTTGAGGAGACACCCCCAGGTGACCGACCAGAAATAATATATGAATAACATATAAGATATTTTTCTCATTCTTTTTTACACATACATATACTACTCTGTCCCTTTTTGAATGTCGCAAGGGAACCGTGCTCTCCTCACAGCAACAGTTCCCAAGCGACAAACAATAGGGGACGGAGGGGGTATATATATCACCAGGTGATCTATGTTTCACTTTATTTGGCGGTGACCGACTAGAAATATATGAATAACACATAAGATATTTTTCTCATTCTTTTACACACACACAAATTATTTGATTTTTTTTCCTCAACTTTGACCACTCGTTTTATTAAAAAGACTATTGTTTCAAACTTGCGACCTCGTGTCTAACCTCCTTACCATTCTACCTATAGAACACATTACAAGATATGCTATCATTTTAAAGTAAACCTATGTGGGCCATTTAGTACCGACTTGTCACACCAATCGATACTAAATGTCATTATTTAGTAACGGATGGTGTTATCAGTCGGTACATAAATGCTCGGGGGGAAGGGGGGCTCCGAGACTCCAGGGGACTATATTTTTAACATTTCCCGGTACCAAATGCTACCCGTTAGTATCAAGTGGTGTTACAAACTGGTAGTAAATGGTTCCGGAGCACATTGTGCTTACCAACTGGTAAATTGACATTAGTATCGGGTTTTAAGCAATTGGTAACAATGAGAAGTGGCCGAATGTGAATTTTTCTAGTAGTGTGTACATAAATCTAAAATGCTTTGCAACAATTTTTGAACACTCGGATGACTTATATTTCATGATTGAGGAACATATGCACAATAATACAATATCAGTTTGACCTTTGGATGATTCATTTAGGAGGTGTTTGGTTCCATGTTCTGTAAGATTACGGCCAGCAAGCAATTCCATTAGACGTGCTTGGTTCGATGTGTCCAGTAATCAAATACCTTGTAATTGATTACCAGGCTATTCATATATGATTTCCCCTATCTTCTGCTGTTATCTCTTCCCAATTCTGCCACATCGTTGCCGCTCGAAGACTCCAGCACGCTTCGTACATAAGAGCCGCCACCTTGTTTCTCGGCACGAGGAGCTCTGCCCTGCTATCTGATATATTCCTTTGGATTTCAAAACCAAATAAAGAGAGTAATCATTGATCCCACATGTGATTACAATGTAACTTGATATCGTTTTCATTTGCGTTACCGGTGGTTGAACCAAACACCTCCTTAATTAGTCATGCTGAGAACTTTGTTGGACATTCCTGTACTGTACATTTCATACCACTGTTTTTTTTTTGAGAAGTACATTTCATACCGCTATTATGTGCATGCTTATGGTGTTGGGCTGTCGGCTCTATCTGGTGATGATTTGGTGTAGCAGGGAGGAGTATAGTTTGCTTTGTCTTAGAGAGAGAAGAGAAAAAAGAGGAAAAAATTATCCGACCTGCCGGATTCGAACCAGCGACCTAAGGATTCATCTGCACAACTACAGTCCTCCGCTCTACCAACTGAGCTAAGGTCGGATTCTGACAGTAATCAGTTAAAAATATATAAAGAAGGCATATTCTGGATGTCACTGCTCTACTACCACTAATTTCCGAAAACGTGTATTATTCCCTACACTAGGGAATAATCAAATAACAGTATTCAGAAAATAAAAGAAAAGAAAAAAACGCGCGTACACCCCAGGAGTACATTGATACGTGCTTTGTGTATTTCAATTTTCACCCAAAAGGGTGCCACTGCTTTCCAGGGTTCGCTTCAGTCTCTAAAGTATCAACTTTCCATACTACCCACTGAACGCAACGCAAGGGTGTTGTGTACCAAACACCGCCATTCTATACTGTACATCAATCAAGCCCCAACACCAAAAAGACACCCTAAGCCTACCACTGGTATCTGCATGCGTTTCACTTGTTAAGAAACTTCTCTGTTTGTAAGCTACCCTTCCCTAATGTCTGATTTTTTCTGCATCTTTGCCCTGGAACGACGATTGCCTCCCTTCACTGCATGCTGGAAACAATGCCCAAATCAGAACATGCTTTTCTTGCGTAATGGCCGGGCTCTCATACAAGCGTGACTGTGGTTCCACATATGCAATATTTTCAGTGGTTCATGCTACCTGAACATGGTGCAAGATGTCTTCCAGTTCTACAATGATCTCCGCGAAAGTTGGTCGTACATCAGGATTTTCATGCCAACACTGTTGAATGAGTTTCGACAATCTTGGGTGCACACTTCCAGGAATGTCCAAACGCAATCCCTGTTGCAAGGGGGGTGAATGTGTGATAAAGAAAAAAAAATGTAATACTTAGTGTACAACTCAACAGAAAGAAAAAGGTTCTTAGCCAGTAAAATGGCAATTTTCTTTGAGAGGTGATATAGGTGATTTGACTTTGAAAAAATGTTACCACATTTACAGCAATTGTTTCACTGTGATATAAAAATGACACCAGTAATTTTACCCTGACAAGTATCAATAAATAAATCTATTTCGAAAAACGACATAGCCAGTATCGGAGAAATAGAAATCCTTACCTGCCTTACTCCTAATGCAGCTTGCAAGGGCGTCATGTTGTCATATGGGACCTGTAGTGCAATTAATACTTCATATCACCTTTAATAAACAAAAGACTTGGTAGTAATCCAAGCTGCATTCACACCAGGGTGTACCTTTGAAGTTGCTAACTCCCAAAGAACAATGGCAAAGCTGAATACATCTGCTTTGCTATCATAAGGCTTATGATTAATTATCTGTCAAGATAACTAATTCCTGTGAGCAAAATATGCAAACTCAATTTCTATGTGGCAACATTTTTATGGGGAAACACTGTTTGTTTCAGCAAGAATAACAATGCTTTTCAAAATCACTCCAATATCCCCCCCCCCCCAATATGGACTTCAGAGAACCATTTTATTAGGTAAAAGAGAATTGTACTGGGTATGATGTTAACAGGATAAGCCATTTGAGCCATCTGTGCATGGCTGAACCCTGAATTTCAGGAAGGAATTTAAAGCGCTTTCCACAGGGTGAAAGAGTAAAAATTTCACGCTAGTTGTCTAGGCCAGGCATTACAGGGCACGATGTTCTTCTAATGCACAGTTACCACAGGGTGAAAGAGTAAAAATTTCACGCTAGTTGTCTAGGCCAGGCATTACAGGGCACGATGTTCTTCTAATGCACAGTTATTCGGGAAGTTTAATTTTACATGTAACTTTAAATTGACATCGCTGCCTTACAATCTCAGATTCCCTGGGATGATGTAAGAATTAGCCCTTATTCTCAATGAGCAGCTAAGATGTTCTTTCCTAATATAAACAATATAGTACTATACAGAGGCAGAGCAGAACAAAAAAGTAAACAGGGCATTGAAAATGCATGTACTAATGAAAGGCATACCAAATCTCAAAGGTTAAAAAAAGGGAGCTCAAGCATACCTCTGGTGCCATCCATCGATAGGTTCCGGTTTCAGCAGTCATCTGCCCCTCCGGACTTCCATGTCGTGCCACACCAAAGTCCGCGATCTTTATGACCTATTTTCAGAAGCAGATCTACAAGGTAACAACTTGGTATTGGGTTGAATGAGATGAGAAAAAACATGTACCATGCTCTGTCTTGAACACAAGATAACCAAATTCAGCATTTTAGGGGATATACAAAATTGAAACTGCAAGCTCAACAAACACATATTTTTTTCTAAATACAATTGGATGCCCTCAAACAGCACGTGATTCCTCATGCCTTCGTATTGTCATTATTTTGGAACCTACAAAGGATTTCTTAGATTTATTTAAAATATTCTCTCTTGAAAGTGCTACTTTTCAGGCCATTACAAGTCCTACAGCAGTGCATTCCGATATTACATAACAACAATTCCATCTGAGTCTCTGACTGAAAACCAGGTGCAGTAGTGTGCAAATTACTGATAGCCTTTATGTCATTACTAGATTCCATATAGTGTAACGTGTTCGAACACTAAATTTAATAGTTTGTGGACTGATTCCTTCTTAACAAAGGGGATGAAGCCGGATATTATTTCCATTATCTAAAAAAAGAAAACAGGCACTGAAAAATTGGTTCAAAGGATTGAATAAGTGTCATACTTGATCATGGCCTATTAGAATATTTGCAGTCTTCAAATCTCTGTGGATGATATCATTCTGGTGTAGATAATCCATGCCTTTTGAGATACTGGTAGCAATTTTTAGAATTGTAACGAGATCCAAAAAGTTATTGTGCTTGTGAAGAAAGTCATATAAATTCCCTCCAGGCATGTATTCTGAAAGTAACAGAACCAAACACAATAGAGAACGTCATTAGTTGTATCTAGCAGCTGAGCTAATAAAACACAGAAAGAACTAGAGGTGTGTTATCCATCACATTTTAAGAGTGCGCATGCTAGATGATAACCATTTATTCTCAGACCATGTGTAAGTTAGAACAATGCCACTGCCATTTGAGTTTGCAAAAATGGTTCAGAGTTAATCATGCAATCCCACCCAAAAAAAAAAAGCAAAGGACTGATGAATATTTTGGAAGAACAATACCTGTAACAATGCAATAGTATGGATGGTCAGTGCATGCCCCATAGAATTGAAGAATATTATCATGTTTAACTTTCCTGGAGAAAAAGTATCTAGAATCAGTTATAACAAATTGTTTAACTGGTTCATTCAATTATAGAGTCCAATGACCACTTGCCTTAGAATAAGTACTTCTTGCAGGAACTCAATTTCTGAAGGGTTATTGTGATTGGCAATTTTGAGACTCTTTATAGCGACATCAAGACCATTGTATGTTCCTCGATATCTGTGAAAGAGAACATGAGCGAGAAGCGCTGTATGCTAAACTCATGTATGACTTTAACTAGGAAAAGCAAACATAGGTAGTACACCATAGCAATTTGTTTTTTTCTCGAACACACCATAGCAATTTGTCAGCTGGCTTCATGACAATACATCAATTTAAAATCACTTATTTTATTGTCAACAGATGGCAGTATGCATAGATGAATCCTATAGAGGCTAGGCAGGCAAACCGGCAGTGTAGCAGTGAAATGACCCACAGGGCATAGCATTTCCAATAAATTAATTGTGATGACATTACTAGTCTCAAACAGTTCTTACAAGACTGCAGAAGATCCAGAGGCAATCTTTTCCCCCATTGTTAGCATGCTCAAGTCGATTTCAGAACCTCCAACCTTCTGTTGTAGTTCACTTATTTTCTCCGATGTTGAAGAATTTGTGGAATTAGACGGTGATGCCTGCATATTTCATGGAAATAACGTAACTGTAAATAAAATGTTAACCATGTTATGTTGACTAAGATTATAGTTTTGTGCATGCAGATAGCTTATTCATGATTAAGATGAAACTGAAATATGTTGAAAATAATAGTGTGTGGTACATTTTTTTGTGTTAAGGTCTCCTTAATCTTTGCGATCAAATCATCTGTCTCCTGCATGAACAAACACAAGATGAGCGACATTTTCCCAAAACCCTTGCATAATTGCCTATAAAAGAGAAAATGGCAACGGATTTAATGGTTCACTATGTTTACTAGATGTGAGATGGTAGTAATTGATATACATAATACATTGACATTGCAAATTGACATGTTCCTTTGAACGATTCTGAACCATAATCAAAATTCAGATACAAAATAGAAACAATACTTTCAGTTCAGGATGCTATTAACAGTCCAGCACTAAGCATGTGCATGCTCAAAACTTCACCTCTGTATCCCACCCATCAACGACAAAAACATCCAAACAATAGCCATCTTTGGTAGAGTAAACATGAGCTTCCTGAATATTCAATCCAACCTCCGAGAGCAACGCGGTAAGCTGTCAGGCAACCATTTGCCATGAGAAACTCAGACACATAAATAAGAAGAGCAAGCTATATGAAAATGACATGGGCATGAAATGGTACCCGGCTTAGGAGCTTTGGCCTGTCAATGGAAGAGAAAATGATCTCATGGAGAAGTACTGTTTTCAAATCACCTCTGTAAAAAAATTGATTAACCAATTTTAACTGAAAGTTGTGAACCTAAGAAGTAGTAAGCATTTTAAACTGTGTATGTTTCATTTCTTCAGACAAGAGAGAGAAGGATAAGAAGCACTTTATAAGTGAGTCCAATTATTACCACAAGAAGAACAGCATAGGGAGTGTGTGCAGATAAAGTGCAGTACCTAGAGGAGATAGACATGGAGTCATTGCCGTCCACGGTCTTTCTTTTCTCCAAACTGAGATCCTCCATCAACCTTTCACACGGCTCCTCAGACTGTTGATTATCGCCAGCAGCGCCGTCGCGATCCGGTCGACCTGGCTTGCTCTGTTCATCCAGGCAGGCAGACAGAGAACACAAGACAATCGTGAACAAGCGCAAAAGATGTTCTGTTTTCGGTTTGCACTTGGGAAACAGACAATTAAATCATCATCCTGACCATTGTCAAATCAAATCAGTGCTTGTTTCTGGCAGGCAAAAAAAAGAGAGGTCTGTCTGAGTATAGTCAGTAGTGGACCTTGAGGTATCGCGCGTGGAAGACGGGTCGCTTGTCGGGGTCTGCGCAATCTTGGAGGATCTTCCAGTGCAGGAGGAAGTCCTCGGCCTTGCCTTCGACGTCGAGGTCGAAGAGATACCTGCGGGGCAGCCTCTGCAGGTGGCGGGCGAGGCGGCCTTGGAAGGAGGGGTCCGCGAGCGTCTGGTCGTGCCTCCTCGTCGGGCGGAGGCGCTCGCAGATCCTCCTCTGCACCTCGTCGAGGTCCGGGTGGGCCTCTCGCGGCGCCTGAGAGCTCTCGCCCGAGCCCTCATCCAAGTCCTGCGGCTCCTCCCCAACGCGCCGCGACGGAGCCATCGGCCGGAATCTTGGAACCTCAGGCGGTTGAGTTGTTGCGCGCGTGGGACCGGCCGGCCGGGTCGGGGCACCCTAGGCTAGTATTTATAGAGGGGCTCCGGCCGGCCGGCCGGCGGGGAGACCGCCGATTGGATTGGAGAAGACGACGACGACGGCCATGGAATGGAATGGACTCTGACCTCAAGTGGATTTTTTTTTTTTATCAAATAAAGAGTAACTCTAGCTAGTTGCCTTGAGTCAGTTAAAGCATGCAGGAGCGTAAATACCTGATCGCTGAAGGATCCTGAGTATCTAATGCTCTCTTCATCTTAAATTATAGATCGTTTTGGCATAATATGGTTAGTATGTCTAATAGTACATTTTAAAAGCTACGTATGTAGATACGATAGAACGACCTGCAATTTAAAATAAATGAAGTATGTGTTCAGTCTAATCAATCCTGCATACTTTAGAAGTACGTTTTCATTTTTAATATCCCAATATATAGCCTAACTACTTTTAAGCTGGTACTACTTAAATAATTTATTTAGAATTTCTTCAAAGATTAAAAAATAAATATTATGATAGTTGGTTTCACCTAAAATCTATTAGCATCAGATCAATCTCTTTCTATTCACAGTCAAACCAAAAAGATTTTGCCTGCAACCAACCAAAGCTAATTACAGTATATTAGGAGGAATTGAATATTGATTATTATAGTTTCCTTTGATCAGCAAAAGCACACAAAGACTAGTAAATTTGATTGAGCTCCTCAAAGCAAATAGCGGATGACGTTTACACCCTTGGAAAGATGAGATACGAAGAAGGGATGGAGTAGGCGTGCGTGCTGAGTCATGTGTGATTGCTGCTCCCTCCGTCCCAAAATAGATGTCATTCTCGCTTCTTAAGAAAAACAGCATCTTTCAACATTACCTAATTATATATAAAATAATATTAATATTTATAATACATCATTAGTATCATTAGATAGATATTTGAATCTAGTTTTTTAACAAATTTATTAGAGATATAAATATTACACGTATTTTTCTACAAATCGAGTCAAAGTTAAGAAAGTAACACGTGCACGCATCCCATAACGTCATGTATTATGGGACGGATGGAGTATGTCTGTATATCAAAACTCCAAAAGCTGAATGACTGGTTTTGTGTAAACTAATGTAAGCTTGTGAATGTATATATAAACAAAATTTTCATAATGACGTGCGTGCGTAAGTCAGTGGAAGGAGCACTTGTTATTTATAGACGGGCGTACGCATCTAAGTATCTCATCGGTTTCTCACCAACATGCACTTTTTTTGTAAGGTGGATTGGAGTCAGATTTTAAGGCGACTCATTCTCCATCGATACGATATGAAATTATATTATAATAAGATGGGTAGGGCGATGCGCTGTGATGATCGATCTATTGGTCTCTTATGTCCTGCAAATTAACTATAGGCATGGCAAAATTGTATCGTAGGACAAAACTGGTGTACGCAGGCCACGGCTGCCACGATTAGGGGCATCGCCCTAGTCCAAACTATTTGTTCTGGATGTAGCGAAAATTATTGTATGTCTGTAGTGAGACAATTCAAGATATGAGCAATGAAATATTGTAATGGGCTAACAGAGGAGGTGGGTGGTTTTGATATCCTTGCCTGGGCTTGTGGGCCAGCAAGAGGGACATGAATGATATGAGGCTCTGAGCTTATAAAACATGAATTATGAGAAAGTTGTTGTTTCTATAATGAATTGTCAAAATAACTGTACAATTTTTTTTTAGCAGTAGAAAAAGTTAGTAAATGGAAGGAAGATATTGGACCAAATTTCATAAAAGGTTTTATTTTGTTGTTTCTAAAGAGTGACAAGGAATAAATACAATATATAGCTCTAGTGCTCCATACATTCTCATCGCATTAAATTATATGGCAATTATGACTTTGAAAAGCTTTGTCCATTTAAACTCTTGTTGGAGGAACCTTACACTGAACTCATTTTTTTTTAAAGAAACGTACAATGAACTGAACTTTAAATGGAAGTACTGGAAGCAGGTTTTCTAGAATCATTTCAATAAAATGAAGCAGTGGAAAGTTTTGCATAGGAATTTGGTTTCGCCAACTTCACTATCCATTTCATTGAAAACTATGACTTCTCTTATAAATTTTTGCTACGTTAAAATTTTGCTACATAGAATTTCACTTATTTTACCGTAACTAACTACATCATTCGTTCACACACCAACACCAAGATTGCTGCAGCTGCAGCAAGAGTCCAATAAAAAGTTGGAAAAAAACCAGCGACCTACCAGACAGCAGCAGATAGGGGTTACTTCACGTGTAGTAGTACTCTATCGGCACATGTAAGAATACTTCGAGATGCTTCCTCATTCCGTGACATGTGTTCTTATATACTCCTATGATTCGCCAAGCCCAATTTCTAATTGCGTCCACAGATGACCCCACGAGATAGACATTAGCGGACCTGGACATGATCTTCGATGTTGTGTTTACTTTTTCCATTCTTTCTGAATACTAATTACACCCGATAGTCATTCATTACACGGAAGCCAAGAAGGAGACGTCCTGTATATTGGGACAACACAGAAAAGTAGTTACGCATTGTATACTAGGACGGAGGAGTACTATCTGCTATTGAAGTTTAGGAACAGGATCCTCTGACATTCAATGTTTTACACCAGAGGGGCATAAAACCTCCTGCGCCGCTCATCATGCATCCGATGGCCAGAAGCTAACGCAGAAGACAGCGCTTGCAGATTGCAGGGTTTCTTTGGCCCATAAAGCCCAACTGGACGCAAAGGCAGAGGGAGAAATAAAAGTGCTAGACAAAAAAATGTCAAACAATAAAAATGTCGCGAGTTTCTAGAAAAATGACGTAGAGCTCATGGAAAAGAGCGCCAACACAAGAGAAAAGGTCAATGATAAAATGTCACGGAGCTGTCACGGAGCTTATTGTCGTTGCTCAAGTTGGCACCAACTTAGGCCCTGTTTAGATGAGTTAGTGAAAGTTGGCGAAATGTCACATCCATCCTTTTGACACTAATTAGGAGTACTAAATATAGACTAATTATAAAACTAATTACACAGATGGACTCTACATCGCAAGACGAATCTATTAAGCCTAATATGTGCCGTCATTAGTGCATTTTTAATGACGGGTTACTGTAGCACGACAGTGTCTAATGACGAATTAATTAGGCTTAATAGATTTGTCTCACGATGTGGAGTCCATCTATGTAATTAGTTTATTTTTATACCTATGTTTAATACTCCTAATTAGTGTCCAAACATTCGATGTGACAAGTTGGCAAAATAAGTTGGCGAAAGTTGGCGATCTAAACAAGGCCTTAGTCAAGTTGGCACCAACTTGGTGCACGGAAAAGCGCGTCCTCTCTCACAGAACACGTTTTACAGCGCGCCAGCTTTTCACCAACTTTTCAATCTAAACAAGGCCTATGTAAAAGAGACCTAGCTTTTCACCAACTTTTCAATGTAAACAAGGCCTATGTAAAAGAGACATCATGTTTGGCGAGGGGGTAAAAAAATTTTTCACGTTAATAAAAAAAAGAAAGAAGAATTTAAACCATTAGATTTTGTTAAGATCTAATGGTCTCTATAGCCCTTGGACATGCCCAATTCTCTTTAGCTTAGTCTATTGCTACGACCTTGTTTAGTTCTCTAACTTCTCACCAACTTTGTATACTGATAACCATGCCTCCTCTACATAACACGCTTCCCAGTACATCAACTTTACACCAACTTCACGAACTAAAATGGGCATGCTACTAGAGATACAATGAACCGTTAGATCTTTATAAAATCTAATGGTTTAAATCATTTTTCTTTTTTTATTAATGTGATTTTTTTACTCTCTCGATGAACATGGTGCCTCTTTTACATAAGCTCCGCAACATTTCTATTGTTGGCCTTTTCTCTTGTGCTAGCGCTCTTTTTCCATCAGCTCCGTGGCATTTCTTTTTTTTTTTTTACAAACTCAAGACATTTTTATTATTTGGCAGACATTCTGAAATTCATTGAGGATGGTCCACTCATACGACTTCCACGCTTTCTACTAAATATACTGGTGATCAACGTTTCTAAAAAGTTTGTGTTCAGATGCCTTCAAATATCTTGTATTTTAAAACAGATGGTTTTCACGAATACTAAAAAAATGGTTCAGAATACCAGCCAGCAAGCTAAGCAGGTCCAAGGTACAGTACTGTAGCTGTAGTTTGTAGAGCTATCTCTTGTCTAGTATACTCCCAATAAACAATTTGAGCACAAACTACCGCTGACTGTTCTGCCGTGTCATGCGTCCCCTGTTTTCTTTATGCTGGGAGGGGAGTCCCAACAAGACAATTTCCTCCCTCCCGCGTTCCCCATTTCCCCATGCGCTGTACCCGAGGCTATCGTCTTCTCTGATTCTCTCCCCATCTCAACCTTCCTTCCCTCCTCTTCCCCCGCACCAGATCGAAGCAGCTGTACCTGTTCCTCTGCGATTTGGGCCTGTCTCGTCTCGTGGTGGTCAAAAGCTCACGCCTTTCCAAGGTTGAAAGGCAGATCGGAGGAATTCGGAGCACACAGCTTTGTATCCAGGGGGCAAAAGGTTGCGAGGTTTTCTGTGTCCAAACTCCAAAGTCGGGTGCTTTTGTTCACCCCCCTTGGAGAAATCGCTTACTTTGTGTGGGAAAGTCGGATCCTTGCGGCAGATTCGGGTTTGAAATCTGTGAGCGAGTCGGCGAACGAGATTTGGATCGGGTAAGATTCCTGTTCCTTTTGATTGCCTCCGTCCCTACCATGAAAGCTTCAATTGTTATCCCCGATTCTTCACTTTCAGCAGGACATTATAGTTCAGCCCATGCTTAGCTTTAGTTGCTTAATGATAATAGCATATGTTCTGAGCTAATTGCTGGGAAGATGTATCAAATGTCTCGTTTTCTCTTTTATTTATTGGTCGAGTGAAACTGCAAAAAAAAAAAAAAACAATGCCTAGGTATTTGAATGTGCAAAGTATCGATAATATTGGTCAAATCCTACTCTTTGGCTACAAAAAGGGTAGTCAAAATTTCGCACCCTGCCGTTGAATGTTGTGATATTAGGCCTTTGATTAATGGTGTGTTTCGTTGGCCTTTCGCCATCAGAGATGTTTGGCTGCCCATGTTACGATCATCTTGTGCTAAGTGTGAAACAAGAACAATTATGCTACAGTAGTCCGCTGACTTTATAGAGGCTGCTGTTAGACAATTCAAGTGGGAATGATCTTCTATATGATGGGCTTGACTTAGCTCACATGATTGACTATGTTCATAAGCTCTAATCCTTTAATCATCGTCCTCGGTGGTTGCTTAGTTTCTAGTGCATCCTAGTCATCCTGATTTGTTTCATACTTGCGTGATGCTGACATGATTCTTGTTTGTTGTTCTTGGGATTTATAAATCAAAGAAGGCTTACTGGCTGATAAAAAGATAAGGCAGAACCATAATATTGTGTTGGCAGTGTTTTTTGTTTTGCTTTTTTGGTGTGTTGTATAACTTATAAGACCAGTAGTTACTAAGGCTTTGTCATTTTCATATGTTGTTGCAAGCAGGACTGCAGGATCGCTCTGAAGATCTTGCCACCACAGTAAGTTCAATTATTGTGCTTTTTCCCTGGACATGTCCTTCCGCAGCATAGTCCGTGATGTTAGGGAAAGCTTTGGTAGCTTATCAAGACGGAGTTTTGAGGTTAAAATTTCTGGCCTGGCTGGCCTTGGTCATCACAGAGGAAAATCTGTTGGATCTCTGACCAACCTACACGATAGACCTATAGTGGTTGATCAGAGCAGGTGGGTTGGTCTTCCCCCCGAATTGCTTCGAGATGTAATGAAAAGGCTTGAGGAAGGCGAAAGCACTTGGCCATCCCGCAAAGATGTTGTTTCTTGCGCAGAAGTTTGCGGAACATGGAGAGAGATATGTAAGGATATTGTGCCAAGTCCAGAATTTTGTGGAAAGCTCACTTTCCCGGTGTCACTTAAACAGGTAACAGTTTAATTTAGTTACAAGGCATGGAAAATTGAAAGCATCTATCATTTATTTTGCCACTTGTATTTTGGTGTCTTGTTTAATTACTTTTCCTCTCAAACAACTGCAAAAATTAATGATTGTGCTGCCCAAAATATTGTGAATCAACATATTCCTTAGGTTTAGGACTTGATACTATCAACCGCTTTATTTGTTGACATTTGACAATATTTCTTGATCCATAATTCCCCATTTCTCCCTTATGAAAAGTTGCTCCACTCCCAGCCCCATTCTCCAAGCTGTTAACCCAGGAGAAATCATTTAGTCTAGTTAGGTTGGATTTGCTGATCATGTGGCGAATGATAGTAAAGTCTGTTACAATGCTTATCAAGTACTGACTTGAAGCAATTTTTATTTCTTGTAATTGAGAAGTGGAGAGCCAGCTCTGCAGTACACTATATCATGATATCATCCAAAAAATGGTTGCACCTATCTAACTTTGTTTTCTCATGTACAGCCCGGGCCTAGAGATGGATTAATACAGTGTTTTGTAAAAAGGGACAAATCAACATCAACTTATTATCTTTACCTATGTCTTAGCCCTGGTAAGTATAAAGTGTTTGCTCTGTTTTTTTCTCATTAATATCCTTCTGAGAAACTTTATATGAATAGGAGAAAATATTCAGGTTTGGTACTCCCTTGCTCTAGTGATTTTTCCATCTGAGACTTGGAGAACTAAATGTGACTTTTGAGATATGTTTCGCCTTCTGGTCTTTTCAAAACAGGGCTGCTAAATATGAACAAATTGATCTGGAAATAGAGTGTAACCAGACCCTTATTTTTTTTCTCCACTGCCACTTGTAAGAAAGAGGAGTTTTAGGCCCTGTTTCATCAGCTAGAGCTAATATAAAAGGTGCTAAAAAAAGCTCTAGCTGATCCAAACAATCCAGCTTATATAAATGCTCCTTCTCAGTGGTCTAATGTCGATGACAATAGATACTAAATAAGAATTATTCTTACCTTTGATGCCCTTAGTAGGAAAGAATTCTCACTAGTGACTTCGCTAACTCTATGCTTTGATGCTTTGGGTCATGTAGCTGTCCTCAGCGAGAGTGGGAAATTTCTACTAGCAGCTAAGAGGAATCGCCGCACAACATATACTGAGTACATAATTTCCATGGATCCAAATAATATATCACGATCAACTAATGGCTATGTTGGAAAAATGAGGTGAAGTGTCTTACTAGACAACAATATTTCAATCAAACTTGCAATGATTTCAGAGTTTTGCGTGGTGTTGTCCATTTGGATCTGACATTGTAGTGCCAACAGGTCAAACTTTCTTGGCACCAAATTCGTTGTGTACGACACTCAGCCGCCATACAATGCTGGAAGCCTTGTCTCATGTGGGCGTGGCAGCCGTAGAATCTCCTCTAGGAAGGTTTCCCCCAAGGTACCCACTGCTAGCTATCCCATTGCCCGGGTGAACTATGAGCTAAATGTGCTTGGCACAAGGGGGCCTAGGCGAATGAATTGCACAATGCATTCCATCCCAGCCTCAGCACTGGACCCTGAAGGCACGGTCCCTGGCCAACCCAAGAAGCTCTTCCTCCCTGGTTCGTCTTCCTGTGAAGAATCCTTTCGCAGCGCAAACACCTCTTCCAGCTCAAGGTTCTCAGTTACAGAGCGCTCCTTGGACTTCAGCTCCTGTCGTTTCTCAGAAGTGAGCGGTGTGGTCCAGCCAGATGAGGATGATGGCCAGGCTAAGGAGAGGCCTTTGGTTCTCCGCAATAAAGAGCCAAGATGGCACGAGCAGCTGCAATGTTGGTGCCTCAACTTCCGTGGTCGGGTGACTGTGGCTTCTGTGAAGAACTTCCAGTTGATAGCTGCACCACATCTAGATGCTACGCCCTCTGAATCATCACAGCAGGTTCAGCAGCAAACCCAGGCTCCGAGTTCGTCTTCAGCACCCGATCATGATAAGGTGATCCTGCAGTTTGGTAAGGTTGCCAAGGACATGTTCACAATGGACTACCGATACCCGCTCTCCGCATTCCAGGCCTTCACCATCTGTTTGACTAGCTTTGACTCGAAGCTGGCTTGTGAATAGATTAGGAGATAAGAACAGGCATGTAGGGCAATAAATAATTTACATATTGTGTGTGATGGTGTAATTTTGTGCCGTTTTGATTCAGTCCTTTGTTCACCCTAGTGACTTGTCAAAGCTAAAGAACAAGCAAATGTTCTGAGCTACAGGTGTTTGGTGCAACTCTTTTCATGTCAAAGTTGTAACGGCAAAGTATGTACATTATCGACCCCAGGTTCCAATTGCTTGACGACTTCAGCCTTTGCATGTGTATTTAATCACTGATAAATCACGTGACCAATACTGTGATGTTTTCAAGAACGTTCGAGATCCAGAGTTTACTGAATTACTTCACACTAAAAAAAATGATGTGATATGATATTCACACTTCAAATTTTTTATTTTCTTAGAAAAGACCAGCTACAGCCCATTTCACAAATTCACATTTTAGAAAGGACTCATTTTACATTAGTGATCATATCGTTACGAAAATTATGTACAGTTAAGAATCAACAGCTTTCATACATTCCTGAAGAATTTCAAATGATTCCTAGAAACTTTTAAAACCTTCCATAGTCTGGGGATCTTTTACACACAAACCCTATAATTGATCAAGCGACTTTCTAAATCCAGAAAACAGATGACAAAGGAGAACATATGGCTTCATCCGATCATTCACAGCACTGATGGATAACGACTTGTTGGTGTCTGCTATGTGAAAAATGTGCAAAGACAACTTTTCCATGAACAGGCACATTCATATGCCGTCAGCAAAGTTCGCCAGGATGTTCTTTCTGCTCAGGAGATGAAGGTAATGCAGCGTTACTAACTGACAAGTCCAGATCCTTAACTTCATCAGAGATCTCAGTCTTACATCTGGTAATAGGAATCTCAGTATCTGAATCAGGTGTGCGATATTTAACACCATTGCTTCCAGACCCCAATTCTTCATCGCTGAGTTCATCTGTCCCATGCCTTGAGGTTTTCAGAATGTCAAGACCCATTTCTAGATCATCTTCAACCTTGGCTCGTGGACGGTGGGGTGCATTTTCTTCAGGCACATTCGAATAGCTGGTCTGTGGCTGTGCTACCTCATGTTCCTCTTGAACAATAGCTCTTAGGTTGATCTTAGAAGGCTTCCTTCTTGTGCACAAGACCTCATGACAGTTTTGCACACAACCATGGTCATACACATTTGGTTGGTTGCTGTACTTGTACTTGATATTCTCATACGTTGTCTTCAGCAAACAAAAAAACACAGATTTCATTCAGCAAAGTAAAACCAGCAATGATACTAGTATATACAGGTGCACCATTTTCTTTCTTTCCAACTGAAATTCAGGATCGATTTTCAATGATATTGAGGTGTTCATTTTATTTCAATTTGGTAGGCTTAATATCATATATGGAGGCTATCCACCAGTTTTGCATATATTTGCAAAATATCTTTAGGCAGCGCGCGTGTGTGTGTGGGGGGGGGGGGGGTCTAACCTTGTTTGTTGCGATAAGGTAAGAATGGAACCCAGTGAGACCACCAACAAACCAGAAGCAAACGAAACAATATGCCATGACTGCCAATGAAGCTGGAGATTCTTTAATGGCCTTCCCCAATGAATGATGACCCCTACTCATTAGAAGCTTGATGTGCAATCCACACATTGCACATACATAGATACACAGGACTGCCGCTGACGAAACAAAACAGAAGAAATACCTGTAATTTCGCTGCAAATGAAAAGGAACGCAGATAAGCCTATGCTGTTTTCATAGGAACTGCACTCAGGCTGTACAAAACATAACTTGTTTCCTCTGAGAAAATGAAGGAATAACATAACTGACCTCTCCTATACACTGTCCAACCCAAGGGCAGTGATGATCAAAGCGCTCAACACAGTTATCACATTTGGAGCAGTGGGAGCAGCGAGGAGGCCGGTATATCATGCAAGTTTCACAGTATTTCACTTTCACAGGCATGCCATTGACCATAACCTCTTTTACTCGAGGGAACTGAAGAGTATGTGGAGCTGAAGCATCATGAGAAAACTCTTCCACAGGTGGGTGTGAATTCCGTGGTACAATACCTGGATCTTGAGATGAGGTAAGGAAGAGCAGGAACAGTACCTAACAATCAGGTTTTGCAGAGAAGGATACTATGATTTTGGTGCTACACACATAAAAATAAAGTAGGAAATAAATAGTGATAAAACAAGTTCACTGCTCATAGAGAACATAACATCTGGAGAACAGATACATAAAGAACATATTTAGTATGCAGGAGCATGTATAAATATAAATTTATTTATGTACGCCCTTTTTTTGTTGCTCAATGAGCATTCTTAAAAACAAAAGAAATGGAAAGTCCCAAGTCAAGGTTCACAAATATGTACAAGAACCAAAGCATGTCAGGTTGTGGGATGGTTGACGACAAGGACTGAAGGTCGCAATATAGCTGTGTTGCTTTGTAATCAAAACAAGCAGATTATCACATAAAGTTCCTTTCATGACTATAATGATGTCAAATGACCAATAACCACAGCTGCATATTAACCTATTTAATATTATCTCAGTTTTGTTGCAACAGCATCTTTATTTTTTTTTAAATAAAAACTGAACTAGTTAGAAAGTATTAAAAAATTTCAGGGTTGCAGTTTTGCTCATTATGGTACACTATTTATAGTCAAATTAAGAAAATTTCTCCGACTTGGAAGTGCTGGGTGAACAAATAGGAAATGTTATGCAATCACCTTAGTGTAGCTAAGAAGTAAATATGCAAAGAACGATTACTCACATAAATTGTAAGGCCTATGGTGACAGCAAGAATTGCATAGCCCGCATTATATGCAGGAAAGATGTGTATGAGATGCCTGGCCACAAAGACGCAGAATACAGCAACAGGGATGGCGATTAGAGAGAAAGATATCAGAGTGGCCTTGGCGTCTGGTCCAAAGAGCAACCTTCCACCACACAAGATTATCTGAAGATAGAGAGAAAAAAATTGCTGAAAATCTGATAGGTTAACAGAAGGCACTGGATATAGATGAGAAGCAGAAACAAACATACTGAAAATTGCAAACCAAACTGTTCAAGTTTGAATAAAGCTTTGGTTATAGCATCTTAACTAACTGGGGCATCAAAAGCATACATTTACGACCTCCACGAGTCTTCCATGGTGAAGGAGAAACAGTGAAAATTATTTTTTTTTCGAGAATACGAAGGAGAACAGTGTAACAGTATTCTGAACTCATCATAGGAATGCTAAAACCCATCGTTCCAAAACAGTTGAAAGGCATAGGCCTGCTAAGAAAATAAGGGTAGCTATGTTGTGCAGCAGAGTGTTGGACTGTTGGGCACTGTCTTGTGTGCAACCTGAGGCTCCAATTTGTTGGGTTTAGCTAGCACGAGTAAGTAAGAAGAGGCACAGCTCAGAATGGTGAGGTCTCGTACCTAACATACCACACCATATGAGTGGGATTATCTTATTTGGGACTTGGGAGGGACGGGAAGAAGGTAACGATTCACAATTTTCTGCCATGGTGCATCCAAATCGAGTGTGGATAGTTTATTCACCAGTGTCGGCAAATGGGATGAGAAAAACAAATCAGAAACTGAAATGGATCGAATTAACTAGGCAGACAATGCATATAAAGATCGAAGAGGCCGTAATCATCTTATATTCTTATCCACCAAAGAAGCTCCCGGAGCAGGATAGAACTACTCACGTGGTCATGGGAAACTGCTAGGCCTGATGCAAGCGAGAAATCTGGCACAGCAGGCAATCTGGCTCATAAGGATTAAGGGGTCGAATCCAAATCGAAGAAAGACACGACCTTTAGGGACCCAAGAAAGAAGAAATGCACTACTGCTCCTGTAGTGTACTGGGGAGAGGTGTTGGTGGATGGAATGAATCTGACTCACGTTGTTGCCTCTCCAGACTTGGTACACCCGGCGCTGCTTGTGCTTGGCCATGGCCATGACCGGCGGCGTTGAGAGAGTCCAAGCGGCGCTCTTCTTCTTCTTCTAGTCCTGGCTTCCCTTGCTTTTTGGATCGACGAGATTTCCTCCTCCTCTAGAAGGACATCACATCATATCCCTCACAACCACGGATTGGATTGGGAGCAGGATGATGCCTCTCTCATCGCATCACGACTGTGCTTGTTGGTGGGGTTTTTCTAGTACTAGAAGTAGAAACAATTCAATAAAAAAGGGTTGCTGATTTAGTCTAGCATGGCAATACCAACATGGCATGGCAACCCCAAAGAAACTCTAGATTCGTTGGGGGAAGAAGAACGGGCTCTCCCTGCAAACCCCAATTCCCAAACAGAACGTTAACTAAAGGAGGAGAAGAGAAGGTATCGTATTCGATTCCCTTCCTACTCTGTTTCTTGAGCCAGAGCCAGCACGAAACGAGAAATTTTGATATTTAACCCTGTATTCGCGAGCCTTTTAAAACATGACACTCAATTCGTAAGCCTTCAGATTTTGAACCCTGAACATGCGAAATATTTTGAAACGAGGGATTTCGGACTATTTTCTTGATTTCGTGATTTTTCTTAATGTTTTTGGTATCCAAGACATATAACCAGACCATTTTGCCCTCCTCTCCTTTTCTAATTGACCTCACATGTCAGATCTTTCTTCCTCCCCATCCCCTTCTTCTTCTTCTTTTGCTCTGTTGTGCTCCACCTCCTTCGCGGCAGCACCACCATAGCCTCCCTGGCTCGCGCTCCACCATTGTGAACGTTATCAAGAAGGGCGCAGCAATCTGGAGGGGACACCCATGCCCGTCTTCGCTTCACTCGCCGGTGAAGACCACGAGCACCACGTTCTTGACGGGGATGAGAGGATGGGATGGGTGGAGCAGTTGAGGCGGGAGAGCAGATGGGGATGGTTGGAGCTAAACCACCGACGTGTGATGCCATAGGGAGGAATCGAGGACCAGAAGAGGAGCAGGAAAGCATATCGTGATAGGGGAAGAAGAAGGGAAATGGGAGGAAGAAAGCTCTGACAGGTGGGCCACAATGAAAGGGAGAGAGAGGACGGACAAAACTGTCCATTCAGGGGAAAGGAAAATAAAAAATCATTAAAATAGAGAAAAGGGGTAGAAGTCCCTCGAATCAAAAGAATTTACACGCATGAGGTCAAATATTTGAAGGCTTACGAATTGGGTGTCATATTTTGAAAGGCTTGCGAATACGGGGTTAAATATCAAAATTTCTCGCACGAAACCGTCTCCTCCGCTCTTGTCTTACCTTTCCTACCGCGTTTTCTTTTTCTTCTCCATCCTTTTTCGATTTTTTTTCCCAACATCAATCAATGTCGTGTTGTATCATATAATTACAGTGGGGCCTTTGCTAATGTATAAAACAAAAAAAAATCGGGGTGTGGTATTGGGCTTGCAAGAATGAATCAGTTGTGTTTTCTGTACCAGCCAGCGTCAGTGGACCATGCATTGCATTCCATTGCATCTATTGGTTGCAGAATTACAGGGGGAATTTATACCACATCCCTTTTCATTAAGATCCATGCCCCCACTCAATTAGTATAGGATTTTCTTCCATCTTCCAAACACAAATGTGTCTTGAATGCCATCTGAGATTATAATCCAATTCTTATAGGTCTTTTGCAAATGCTTCTCCTAGGTGCTGCATCCTTATTTTGCACATGTTTCATCACTTCATTTGTTATGTTGCAACGTAATCTGCAAGGAGTTTTTTTGTTTGTTTTTTATTGCACCTCAATGACGTTTGTGAGGAAATTTGGTAGAATTTTTGTGGTTAGAAATTTAGAATGCAGCAACTTCTTGAAACAATATCGGGTAGTTGTAGCCTTGTTGGAAGGTGTGGCCACGGGGATCATGTGGCTGCCACATCGTCCGCCATTGGGCACTTGAGACATCCGTTTGTGCAAGCTCCAGGGCTAGGCAACTGGATGAATGTACACGCGCTAGTATTTGGTCGGAAATTCATTTAATAAGTTATGCAAGAATTGGGATGGCGAAGCACAACTAGAAGAGTGAAGAAAAAGGAAAGGTTGAACTCAAGAGAATGCGAGGTGGTTTAGAGGGGAGCATTGGCGCTGGAAAAGGTGCTTAGCCGCCTTAGCAGTTTCTGGGCTTTATTAGGCGGCGTTATGTGTGATCTTCTAAAAAACAGACTATGATTCTCATTATTCTCTGCAAGAAGGTACAGCGAAAAGTACTTAGATTATTCACTCCTTTAGTTTCTTTTGATCGAGCCAAACTTCAACTACACGTACAGCAGGTCAAAAAGTTGCTTGAAAAGAGAGAGATGCTGGTTTGGAATTTGGAAAGGCTACAGAGACAACAACGAGAATATATACTGTGCGCTGGATTATGTTTGATGCTATTCGCCACCTGGTACGTCACTGGGATACGCTTCACAGCACAGTAGTTTCTGCAGACTTTCTTTGATTCAAGGTCAAGCCAAGGACCTCCATCCTGGACTAGTTTAGTGCTGATGCAGCATATAACATATATAAAAAAATTTAAAACACCACGATGACAACAGAATTGAAGGAACAGATGATGATTTAATTGATTTCCGTATCTCTCTATAAGCTACTCAGTAAGTCAAACCCAATATACAGCTCAGGCAAAATGTTACAAACCAAATCGAATCAAATTGCCGGAAGCACAAGGCCGGATGGAATGAATGAATGGGTCACCATTCTAGTATCTCTCCAGCGCTGCTCTTACCAGAGCAACAACGCAAGCAAAGACGACAGTCCCAGGAAGAAGCTCCATTGATGGTTCGACTGCCCCATTGCCGCGCTCGCGTCGCCTGCTTTTGTGCCTCCGCTGTCAGGCTTGGATGCCTTGGATGGAGGTGGTGGTGGTGGTATCACACAGGTACCGAAAGTCGAATTGGCCTGCACCTCACACATGTAAATCATATAACTACACGCTGCTATTATTTAGAGACAGCATAAAGAACCGGCCACCAAAGAAGCTCTTCCTTACCTTGCAATATGCGATGTTGTCACATCCACATACCGTATGGCCATTTGCCACATCCGTCGCAAGGGGTGCTCCCCCTCCATCGCTCCTCTGCGTCATACAAAGGTTTTTATGAAAAAGAAGAAATGCTTTATAGAAAGAAATGCACTCATATTAACCAGTGAAGAGAACACAGTCTCGAGCCTATGCATGTTTACCATACCATGTAAAAATCAACAGCGATGTAGTTGGGCCACCGATTGCCTGATGCATCATGGCACGTTTTCAGCATGCTAACAAGGGGCGCTGAGTTATTTCCACAAACCCCAGTCTGACTTGGGTCAGTCGTGAAGAAGTTCATCAGAACAAGTGATTGGCTTTTGGAATCCATGGGTGGTGACTCTGAACGGCTGGGGCATTTACCTGGCACCATACCTTCATTTCCATCTGCATGGATAAAGTAAATATGTTTAATGGAACTGTCATGGGAAAAAATCAAAACTTCACCAGCCAATGTAAACAGTCATGTCCCGGAACCTACATTGGTTTTCGACCACATAGTTCCACTCGTATGCGATCCCCTCGCTTGCTTCCTTCGATTTCTTTGATGTGAAAACTAGCAGGCGTTGGTTCTGGCTGATCATGTCCTTGAGCAAAGGCCAGTTGCCACCACTCTTTGGCATTTTGTCCACTGGGAACCAATACTTCATAAGGCCAGAAGCTTTGAATACTTTCGGCAAGGACCCTGCAGCGGTGTAGTCTTCCAGGAAAATCGTGATTACTTCTGATGGGTTTGCATCAAGGAATGTCTGGATTTCTTTTAAGACATTGATGGCTGGTTGCTGAACGGAAAAAAAAACAAGTTAGGATTAGAATTACAACACAAATGTACTTACTTTTCAGGACACATGAGAGAAGAATGTTTAGCTGATCGTATAGTCTTACAAAGGCGGTGATGTTGTAGCAGGTCCCACCAAATGAGTGGCAGAGCCAGACATCATTGTTGAAGTCGTAAGTGTCAAGCATCAAGCCCCTAACACCATTCTGCAGGCACATAATCAAGTTCCACAATTAACATGTGAAAATAACAAACACTATGACAAAACTCTGGCAGACAAGCACTAAATATTAGGATCAGTAATTAGTGATTAACAGAAAAAAAAACTATTTGTTAACTGCAAAATTGAACTGTTTTTTAAGCAATTGCACCACTGAAAATCTAGACTGACGTGCATTCCTGATTAGAAAATTGCCAATGTAAACACAGAGTAGGGAACATGGGTAACAGCCTGCTAAGCTGTGTTGAATTAAGCTTGTCTTCTTTCTTCAACCCATTTAAGGGGCACGTGAAGTTTTATATTAGATATAGGAGTGGGAGGGCGAATATTGGGTGACCTGAGTGCTTCTGTGATTACTTTATCTAGATGTCAGCTTACTTTCTGGAACGTGAATGGCAGTACTAGCTGAAAACCGGAGCCCTGTTCCAAGTCTCCAACACCAACATGGCAACAACTGTAATTTAACATATTTGCGGTACTAAGATCTTGAGTTCCAGAATCCAGACAATCACTTGAAAGGATAAGGGACAGTATGGCATGACAAATAATATAATTGTGGCCCCTTGGTTTTCTTAAGAAGAAAGCAAAGGGCACCAACCTTCACAGCATAATGCCTGAACTGGACATGATTTATGTGAGGTCTGTTTCTGTTTGAAAACACCACTAAGTTAAGCAATCAAATCAACAACTTTTGCTTTTGAATATGGCGAGTCTAGTGCCACCCTGGTTTCATGAATTGGGTAGAGGCACCAGACAAACCACATCGAGGTCCGAGTTACATAATGCCATTGCCAAGGTGTTAAGGGAACGAAGTAGTTTAGGGCGAGACATTGAATGATCAATGAGCCTATTCTTTTTTCTTTTTGCGGAAATCCTATTCTTATGGTTGTACATCATGCGAAGACAATGGGAACAAGAATCTCTGTGAGGTGGCAAGAAAAGACAAGCAAGGCTCATGAGCTTAGGTGGTCACATTAGCTATTGTCTGAATGTCTGTTGAGAGCGAAATAGCAGTTTGAACATCATTGGCGCTGGAGTTTTTTTTAATTACTTTTTAACAGCAACGACAGAATAATCCATGGTAACATGGAGCCGCCGAGTTACATCCATGTGCAAGTAAAGTGATATATTCATCACCAGTAATGAAAAGGTGGATAAAAACTTTCCGCACTTGCAAAATAAAGTAATTTCTAGAAAAGTTTAGCACATGCACACTATGGTAGATTAGTAACTTTGCCTTTGGTGCCATGGGAAGAAAGGGAAGACATCTGGCATGATGTTTGCAGTGAAAAAAAGAGGGCTTGCGCGTGGAACGGAATGGAATGTATTGTTCCAGCAGGCATATGTACTGTAGTGAATAGAAAGAAAAGCATGGCATGGGGGCTGGTCAGGCCCTATGTCAAAAGGGCATTCCTTTGTCTGGTGTGGTATGTGTGCAAAGACTTGAGTAGTGGCTTTTTGGCGGCCTTGTTTACTTCGAAAGATCTTTTCAACTTTTCTATTCATCCCTCTCGAAAACACACTTCCCAGAAAAGTTTCCCTTCAATTATCTTCAACTTTCCTATTCATCCCTCTCACAAAACACGCTTTCCAGAAAAAAGATCTTTTCACCCCAATCCAACTAAACACAGTGTGATCCCTCCGAAAGGCAAAAGGTGCTGCAGTGAGGCCAATGTGCGTGCGTGTAAGCTTGCAGCTTTTGGTTTCAGGCGGGGTACTTCGATGTGCAGTCCAAGCACAGCAGCCCAGAGAGGAAAGGTGTAAGCTTTGTTTACAGCATTTGTTGGGTAAAACTTCAGTAAGCTAAATTGGCATGTTAATTTAGGCCCGTTTAGATTCAAAAGGATTCCCCAAAAATCCACTATTCATCCAACTTTTCCCTATTCATCCCACCTCTTCTACTCACATATCACTATTCATCTACAGTGTTTTTTTGGTGAACAGTGTATTTTCGGGGAATCTTTCCCCAATCTAAACACACCCTTATTGGTGAATTAGTTGTAAACTCTAGACTAGCCGGGGGAGCAGCAGAACTGCAGGTGTTGTTGAGCAGAGATGAATGGAGGTTGAACAATGCAATGCAACTATGGAAGCAGACAGACACAGAGGGCATATGCTAGACGGGAGGTCCAATCCAACCGTCCAAGGGATGGGCTGAGCCGGGCCAGGCCGGGCCTGATAGAAACAATAGAATTATTCAAGCGCAACCACTCCGCGGCGATTCCGGCGGCGTCGTCGGAGTCGGAGGGGAAGAAGAAGAAGAAGAAGACTAGGAAAGGGCCGGGAATGGATCGGAAAGAAAGAGGAAGGAACTCACTGACCTTGAGCTGCGCGGTGACGGTGTCCTCCTGGTTGGTTGGCGAGATGATTGCTGCGCCGGTGGCGGAGACGGCGCCGGCGAGGGCGTAGGAGTTGTGGGTGGTGAGCCAGGTGTAGTTGTTGAAGGGCAGGCCGGTGCCGTGGGTGGCCGGGTCGATGGGCTTGGCGCGCGTGCAGATTTTGTCCCCGCCGGGCCCGCAGGGGCTGCAGTGAAGGGCGGCGCCGCAGCCGGCGTCGGAGGAGCACGCGTCCCCCACCTGCTGACCCGCCGCCGCCGGGTGCTGCGCCGCCAATAAGAGCAGGACGACGGCCGCCGAGAGCAGCAGGCGCCCGGGCGGCGCCATTGTTGCGTTGCGGAGATGGTGTGGTTGCCTGGTTGGGTTGTTGGTGTAGGAGAAGAAGAGGAGACGACGACAACTGACTCGCTGGCTCTCGCCTTGCTGCAACCGCCGATAGATGATGAACAGAGCAGAGGAAAAGCAAAAGCCTTTGTGCCTTGTCAAAAATATACTAGTATACTACTACAACCACGATACGATAGTTGATGCCTTGTTCAAAGAGAAGAATTCGAGATCCAACACGAATCCAAGTCCGATGCCGAACTGAAACGGTCAATTTTACGTCCGGGAAGGAACTCGGTTGGTTACTGCTTGCTGGTGGTGCTACCCCTTTTTTTTTTTTTGAAAAATCATGGTGGTGCTATACTATAGTACTTTTCAACTGCCTCCCTCGGACACGTCGACACGTCTTCCATTTCCCGGGCGGGCCGTCCGGCGAGGCGAGGCGACGTGGGCGGCGGCGTGTCCATCCTCAACTGCCATTCTCAAACGACACATGCCTTCCGATTCCAACTGCCGCGTCGCTCCATCTCGACACGGTTTCTATTCTAGTACGACACAACTGTGACCTGTAGAGAGAGAGGACACATGTATGTATTGTACAGCAGCACCAATTTAATCAATCAACAAATCATCTAGAACACCGCCTACCTGAGATTGAGATGGAATACCCTCTACTTGTGTTCACAAAGCATGATTCCTTGGAATAGCTGCAGCAGACTGTCTGACTTTTGCAACTAATCCTGATTGGATTGTTGACGGAGCCACACAACCAGAACAAGTGGTCTTCCTCTTTGTCTGTCTCTGCTTGCTCAAGTACCTTGCCAATTCAAACCATCTGAACGAAAGTTGTCCACGGCCCATGCCCCCACGACAAAATCAACCCAAAACCGACAACAGTAATAATAGGTTTCCAATGCAATTTTCAACACCAATTTAACAGTACAGCAAGCCAAAGTGTGCATCGGTTGTTTCTTCCAGACAGACGTATCGCATAACCGCGTGGACGGATACACACATCTGACTCAATCCAATCAAGGACACCATCATCCCTTGCAAACCGCACAAGGAATATTACCCTGCCTGCCTTACCACTTTGTTGATACCATCATGCTGGATAGCTTGACGGCCCATCAAATCCCGAGCACCCTTCGGAATGTGTACACGAAGTAGAATATTTACAGAACCAGCTTCTTCTACACATTGCAACTGAAGCCGACTTGCTTGACTGAAAGCAGAATGCTCGAAGCCTTGTTTGTACTCACACAGGGCTGGTCCAACATTCCTGTCTCTCACTCACATGGGCTTCCAAACGCTGAGCACCTCCTGAAACATCTCCAGCATCAGCTCGCGGTCCGCGTGGTGGAAGAAGCTATGGATCTCATCTTTCACATCGTAAATCTTCCCAAACACAAACAGGTAGGCCAGGCACCCCTTCTTCAGCCTCTCCAGCTGGTACAGCCACGCCACGTGGAGCCTCTCCAGGACGTTGCTCGAGTTGATATCCTCCAGCAGGCTCTCCTCGCAGCAGTCCTTGATGTCGCCGATGCCATACTTGTTCGCCGCGGCCAGCAGCGACAGCCGGTGCTTCCAGAACTGCTCCTGCTCGATGGTCCCGTAGATGAAGCCCAGCAGCGCCGAGCAGGACTCCAGGCACATGTCGTTGATGATGATCGTGGACGACTCCTTTTCCTTGAGATCGTGCACGAACATGCTCTCAAATACGGGAGAGCAACCTGCCAGGATAGCCTTGTGGGCCTTGAGGACACCATCAGTCGTGTTGATGATCACGTCAGTGTGGATCGACTCCGTCAGCATGCGGGAAAGGCAACCCAGACTGCTCTTACTAGCAATCCTCTGCACCATGCCTTCATTCGGCCAGATAGACGAGGATGATTCAGTTGCCTGTCAGCAGTATTAATTGGGAGGTGTTAGTTCAGTCCATGGAGACGCTTGTACACTTGTACATAATACAGGAGCCTACAAAATGTGATATGATTCTTAAAAGAAAAAAAAAACAAGGTCAGGTCGGTACTTGCATTGTTTGTGGCTATCCTCAGGTCCAGAAACTCAACATCGATTGTGAAGCGCCCATGGGACATGACATCAACTTGCCAAAGAAAATCATCGCTGGTTCGGAGAAGATGCTCTTGCACTGCCACACATGGGAAAAGGATACACCAATAAGGTTTATCAGAAAGGTCAGTCAGCTTAAGGAAGCAATTGCAGAAACCCACCGACCAGGCTCTTAATGATGGATTGTATTGAGGTACGATCCTATTTTAACTTTGTTTGTATTCATGAAGGATGCAAGCAAGTGCAACAAACACACAGATATTGCCATGATCTTTTGTGGGTTAAGGGCCGCCTCATGTCCAGTGATTTACATATTACTTTGCAGTACACACTTTGTATTCCTTATGAAGCAGAAGCAACAACGCTGTCTGCTGAGATTACAGAGCTTGAATTCCCTTTCCTGATTAGCAGTTTATATCTGTTTGGGCCTGGGGATGTTTTCATGTAGAAATGAAACTCAAACCATGGGTAAATTTGTCTGCTTTCCCTACGAACCATTATGTTTGTTACATTTTCTTTTCGAGCAAGACTGCTCGGGGACATTCAGGGGGCAGACCGTAGCCATGAGGTCATTAGACTCTCTGCAAGCCTAACATGTTACCGTAAGACTGACAACCATCATGATGGGAAATAATAAACCAATAATATTTATCAGAAGAGGTTAGTCAGTTCACTGAAGCAATCGCAGAAACCCATGGACCAGGCTCTTATTGCTGGATTTTATTGTTGTATGATCCTATTTTAACTTTGTTTGTATTTATGAAGGATGCAACAGCTGGTTCATGTCCAGTGATTTACATACTACTAGTTTGCAATACACACTTTGTATTCCTCATGGAGCAGAAGCAAAAATGCCGTCTGCTGGCCTGCTGGGATCACAGAGCTTAAATTTACTTTCCAGCTTAGATATGTTTGGACTTCGGGATATTTCCATGTCCTATAATTTTTTTTCTGCTTTTCATATAAATCCTTATGTTTGTTCTTGAGAAAGATCACTAAGCGAGATTCAGTGGACAGATGGCATCAGATGATCATTAAACTCTCTGCAAGCCCAAATATCAGCATTAGATTCATGGAACGGAAATGGTAAGCTAATCAGCCTAAAGTTAAATCGGGCACTTGCTCTAGTGACTGTAGAAAGACATGTAATCTAGTGCTACTGACATTTGGTTGGCTGCACTGCAGATGGAAATCCACAGACAGCAGCTGCATAGGCAAATACAATAGATACCAGTGGAGGCGCAGGAGCGGCGCGGCGGGCCGGGCCAGGAGACGCGGAGGAGGAACCGCGCGAGAGGGGGCTGGTCCTTGGCCACCCGGCCGGGCTCCGGGAAGAGGCGGATGCACAGGGAGCGGCTCTTCTCCACCGACAGGTACCAGTTCCAGATGCCCAGCTTGAATGGGTCGGAGCGGCGGTAGGAGCAGGACCCCAGGCTGTCGATGCGCCACTGCGCCAGCCGGGAGATGGTCTCCACGCGCGAGTCCGCTGCGCTGCTGCCGCTCCCGCCGTTCATCGCCGCCGCCGCCCCTGACTGAGACTGACGATGAGGTGAGGACTGACGATGGCTCTGGGGCGGTGTTGGGTGATAACGATATGATCCATCAAATAAATAAATAGATAAATTGTTTATTTATCGCCTACCCTTGCCGCCCTAATCACATGAGTTGCGCAAAGATTATTACTTCCCTTTTCCAAATTATTAGTCATCGTAGGTGGTATGGTAAGTGTCTAAATTCATGACATCTTCTGTAAGCTTAAACATATATATAGTTGTCTAAACTCGTAACATCATCCATAAATATAGTAAAATAGCATAATGACTTAAAATTGGGAATAGAGGGAGTATCTCCGTTGTAAAATATAGCTACGTTTAACCTTTATCTCATATACGCTTCATTAAACATGTCTATGTAGGTATATATGGTAGGTATACTTGCCTTATATATCTACATGCTTAGTAAAAGAAATTGTGCATGCTACAGATAGGACCGTAAGACAACTAATTTATAGAGGGATATTTTTGTCCATTCAGTCATTCAATTAGAGTTCACAACTCATATGTAGCTATTTTTTAACAAATTTTGAATGCTTAGTAGAGTTATATTTTGGAACGGAGTGAGTACACGAACGATTACCACTTACCAGTAGGAGTAGAGTTTGTTAGGGTGTGTTTAAATTGGGAAAGATTCCCCGAAAAAACACTGTAGATGAATAGTGTTCTATGGGTGGGTGGGATGAAATAAATAGAAAAAAAATAGATAAATAATGTTTTATGGAAGTGTATCTAAACGCACCCTTAATCCTTATAGATTGAAACCTGGCCTTTAGATAAAATTTTACCAACAATGTTTTTTTCATCTCAAAATTTACAAACAAATTACTAGGCACTGTTACTGACGAGCTTAGAAATCCCAGCAGTGACGGCCCAGTTGCATGAGCCCATGAGCCGCTGCTAGGCTACGTTCAGATTGGGAGTGAAAAGTACTTTTGCTGATGAATAGTGCATTGGAAAACGTGTTCTGTGAGAGGGATGAATAGGAAAAACTAGTTGGAGAAGTACTTTTCAGCGAATCTGAACACAGCCCTAGTGCAGCCCACGGTCTTGGGCCTAAAGATTTCCAAATGCTACGTGAAATTTTCTCTTAATAAAAAAATAGCCCTGATCTAAAAAAAAAAGTTGCCCCCTCTCAAAAAATAAAAAAAAATTGCCAAAAATAATCAGATAGGTGTACTATCATAAACCACTTCTATTTATCCTTGTAATGGAAATATATTTCATAACAAACTCTGACCTCTGAGCTCTGGTGAAAGTACAGACTACAACCACACTGTATGGTTCGGTTTTTAATAAAAAAAAGTATAAACTACTTACAGAAAAGTACTTTGGACTTCAGTTTTCAAACTATTTTTTGCATGTGTCGATTTTGGATATTTGAAAAGGTACAAGTAAAATCATCTTGAAAAGAAGTCTTTTTTAGGCCCATAGTAACACAAAAACTACACCGAATTAAGATTATATCCTGTATAAAATCTACACAAGTTGGGATGCAAGTAGTTACAGTATGTGGGATTTACAAAATAATACTGAAGAATGAATATTTTCTTTTGTCAATATGTTTCGTCAAGAAAACCCTCAACAGGGTCCTGTGCATGATTAAGAAAAGGTGCAAAAGAATAAAGGTCCATCAACATTTATTTCCTCCTTTGTCTATACTAATATAAACGACGGTGACATAGGGGCATATTTATGCAAAACGCGCAATTGCTTGGATAAATTCAATTCCTCACGCAAGGACGTGGATCATAGAAGATCGAAGTTGATCATTACATGAACAACCGTGTCATCATTGCAGTGGTAGTGGGAGTTGCTATCGGCTTCATATCAATTTCATGCTGATTAATGGCAGTGAAGACTTGAGCTAGATTTTTAAGAACAAAACTAGCAAATTAAAGGATGTATTATATGTTTTGTAGCACATTCAGACGCGATTTCGTTCAAGCTAACTAGTTCCCTGTCCAATTGAATGACGTATATGCCACAAATATATAATAGAAACACGTCAATTAAGGTAGAATATAAATGCTATATATGGGGGGTGTGGGGGGGGGGGGACCACTCACAGATGCAATATTTCACACTCACTGCACGTATGCAATATTTCAGGTCTTTCAAGAAAAAAAACATACACATATGCAATATTTCATGAAAAGAGAATCACATTGTCTGAAAAAAGGCCGCATATAGAAGTTTTCTTGTAAAAAGAACAGGTAAGAAACAAGAGGAAAAACCATCAAAATATAGTGTATAGGCAATGTGTCGTGATCAATACATACAGTTGTAGGTAGAAATAAATGGATCATCAGGATGCATATGGCAAGTACAGTAGGACTCTAGGAGTAAGTGGTAGCTGAGTAATCAGTTCCAAATCGAGCTGATCAGTGAAGTATAATATGGATACACCCTAGAAATTAAAATAGCTAGTCGATCAATCGTCAATAATAATACATATCATCATCATCTATCAGTATTCATTAGTCGTGGTGTGAATGTGATAACAATATAATGGCGACGGATCACAGGTCATTGTTGTTCTTGGAGCAAGAAGAAGGAGAATTAGTCGGCGTGTGGTGATGGAAGCTAAGCTGCGCCGACGGTAGCAGGCTGCTGAGCAGGTTCCAGTCGACCACCGACGACTCCGCAGAGACGGCGGCGGCGGCCAAAGCGTGTTGGTCGTCGTCATAGCTCTGCTGCTGGGCTGCGTCGACGGCTGGGCTCTGGAGCGCCGGCACCATGTCCCCGGCGAGGAGCTGTACGTGGAGCTTGGACTCTGCTGATGCCAAGCTGTGGTGGTCAAGGAGCGCCGCCGCCGGAGCTGCAGCGCCGCCGTTGCTCATGTAGTAGTAGCTGGGGGGCATGGTGGCGTAGGCGCCGGAAGGGTAGCCGGCGGCGGCGTAGCAGCTGTGTCTCTGCTGCTGGTTGGGCATGGGCTTCTGGAAGGCGCGGCAGACCACCCATCCTTCCTCCTGATCGATCGATCGTGCATTTATATACATACATACATATATATAACTCTATCAGATTCAAGATCGAATTGCATTGCATGCAGATTGAAATTATTTGTGTGCAAATAAATCAAAACATGTACGACGAATGAATCATAGTCTGTACGTACCTGCGCTGGCGCGTGCTCGTTGTTTTGCAGCCTGTACTCGTGGATGATCCAGTCGGTCTTCCTGCCGTTGGGGGCGCGGCCGCGGTAGAAGACGAGCGTCTTCCTCATGCCGATGACGGCGACGGGGCCCGCAGTGGTGGACCTGGTGGAGGAGGAGAGCACCGGCTTGTCTCTGCCGGTGGCCTTCCAGAAGCCGGCGGCGGTGGCGCGGTTGGTGCGCGTGCCGCTGGGGTACTTGCGGTCCTTGTAGCTGAAGAAGTAGTACTCCGTCGGCTCCTCGTCTTGGCCTCCGGCGCCCGCGCCACCGTAGTAGCTGCACCTATCTGCATCATCCATCGATCGATCATACATACTACGTACTCATGTAATTGTATATATATGCAGCTAGCCTATGTACATCTGATACTCGAAATGGATATGTGCAATAATCGATGAAGAAGAATGACAAGTAGTACTAGCATATATACCTTGGAGATCCCATGGCTCTATCCTGTAGAGATCCACCTCCCGTATGATGTCGAGGTCGATCTTCTGGGCGGCCACCTTTCGGGCGAGGTAGTAGCCGACCAGCTCCTCCTCCGTGGGGTGAAACCTGAACCCTGGGGGCACGCATGGCGCCTGCTGCTGCTGATGATCCATCATATTCTTTCTTTCCTTGTTTCTTTCTTTCTTTCTTTCTTTCTTCCTTGAGAGGTTTATCGACACTGATGATCAGCTGCTGGTCGATATACGGTGGTATGCAATGGAGGAGAACGGGACAGAGACGACGCAGCACTGCAAGCAGAGAGAAAATGTTGGATGCTCGATCTCCTACAAATAGGTAGCTACCAGCAGGGAACGAATGGAACAACCAAGAAGCTAGCACAAGAATTAATTGAATGAAGAGGTAGACCGACCGACCTAATAACCAATCAGTAGTTGCACCATACTTTGGTCGTACCCGTACATACATGTACACATGCATATGTATTATTGTTGGTAATCTATAGTCCACAATATATGTACCTAGCTATTTTGGTTCATTACAGAGGACAATCAAGATATGCCTGAAATTTAATTGACCTCAGCAAGCAAGCTTGTGGCATACCAAAGTAGTAGGACAAGGACGAAATCTATAGTAATTAAGATCGATGACCAACTAATAATAACACAGGTGCCAATGCCATAGTAGATATAGAGCTACTTTTTGTGTGTGAAAATTGCATTGGAGAAGATAGCTTTTTGGACTGGAAGGTAGCTGGAGTATATCCTCCGATCGATCTCTTAGCTTGGAGTGCACTTCAGGCCTGCATGCCGCTGGCTCCTCTCTCACACATCCGGTCCACCAGCCATACATCATACCAGTACTAGCTAGCACACATACACTCTTCTTCCATTCTCTCACCTACTAGCTGCAGCTAGCATCGGCCACATGACATATATATCGATCCATCGCATCAATTAATATATATGTTTTTTTTAAAAAAAAGAACCACATATATATAGCTGGCTTTGCATTAATTATTAATTCTGGATGAGATAGATAATCATATATATGAGGCTTATTAGCTTCTTAATTACTTATAACGACATTCAAAGAACTAGTGGTACATCATCAATAACACAAGGAACTAGTGTAATAGCAACACAACATATATGCATATTAGCTGCATGCAAACATGAATAACAAAGAATTATATTGATATGTACATGATCCATCATCAATGCCGTGGTTGGCAGTTTGGCACTCACCAATTAATCGACGACTCAAGACCGACCGGGGTACTAATTAAGCTAGCTGTGTAACGAGCAACTGAGCTAGCAGTAGTAAAACGGTACGATGCAAGTTAGTATATGGATGGAGCTTGGTGACCTATTTATAGAGGGGTCAAAACTAAAGCTATAGTTTTTCACCCCTGTTTTGATGATGTCGTAGCTCACTATAATTAAGTAGACACATTCAGAATGAGTGAGCAATCTAATAAGATTCTAGAGAGACAAGGAAATTAAGGGTCAGAGATCTGTAAGCAGAGCTATAGCTTTGTTTGGTCGGTTGGTCGGTTAATATACATAATTAAGTAGCCCTTAAGCGACCACCACCACCCCACTAACAATATGTGAAAGGGACTTGCTGCAAGTCCTTTATTTGCTAGTTGAGGCTTGATGACAAACAAATTATATTAAACAACATTCATCAGCATACAGAAAATATTCTAGAGTTTTCCGCTCTCATATATATGGGATGGTAGTATTAAAGTTTACAGTCTATACAGGTCGGCATGAAGTGAATGCATCATGTTTAAACGTGGCAAAATGACGTTCCCATGAAAAGGAAACGCAATTTACATATCAAGATTAATACATAGTACCCATTTTAAAGGTGCTAATAGGGGTCACATATATGTGCGTATTTCACTGTGTTTAATAAATAATAAAGAAAAAAAATGAGATGACATGATATAGGGAACGGAAAACAAAGAATGCATGAAGTATGGTTGTCTTAATAATATTGAAGGAGGACAACCAAACCCTTTAGGCCTTTTGTTACGAAGGGATTGGAGGTTGGGAGGGATTAAATCCTCTACAAGTCAAAATCCTAATCAATCCTCTTGTGAAGAGAATTACCTGAACAAGGCCCCATGATGTTTTTATAGATCATCAAACAAGAATACTATCTCAACACATTACACATGCACAAATATAAAAGTTTACATAAATTATTATATGACGACTTCATGCATAAAAGGTTGGCAATCATTCAGTTATTAGTATATAAAATAATTATAATTTATGTAGCTAATAGATGGAGATTAATTAATTGCATTGATACACAGAATGCTTTGTACAACTTGTCACACGCGCGAGAGCATATACACATTAAAAAAACAATTGCACGCGCCGTTATATTGTGCTGCAAGGCTGTGATACATACTTGAAACAGACGCCAGCAGGTGTCTATATTCTTATTCTTCTTTTCCCGGATCGGATGATGATCTAGCTCCAGTTTATTCAGTTTCAGTTTGACAGGGTGTCGGCGATTTATGCTGACTAGGTTCTCGAGGGGGTGCCCCGAGAGAAGGGTTTAGGGAGAAGTCGCCGAGAATCTAGAGTCGAAGGTGACAAGAGACGGTTTAGACAGGTTCGGGTCGCCGGAGCGCAATACCCTACGTCCTGTATGGTGTATCTTGTATTGATGAGATTGTTTTGAAGGGGTCCCTGCCTCCCCTTATATAGTCCGGAGGGCAGGGTTACATGGGAACCGTATAGGACTAGGAGACTTTTACAAGTTTATCTCTAATTCCCTAATACTATATATCCAAACCGACTAGGACTAATCCTTGTCTTGTACGTCAAGTCTTGTTCATGGGCCGGCCCATAGGATGGGCCGCCAGGGTTGTTTAGTCCGTCAGGACTCTACACCCACAAGCCCCCGAGCACCTTATCTCCTGAAGAACAGCCTTGTTGAAAATACAGAGTTCTTTGAGGTCCTCCAGAGTTCTTTTAAGACCCGCTAGGGTTCTTTGAGACCTACAGGGTTCTTTGATCTTGGAAGTTGCAACCATGCTGTTCAATAGGTAATGATGTGCTCATAAGTCTTCTCGAAGTTCGGATTGGTGCGCACCGATTAGGTGTGCCCAATTGGGCAGCCCCCGAGCCTCGTTTATCTTTGAAGAAGAGATTCGAGGCTCTTTCGAAGTCCGAACCAAAAGAGAATCAATTTCCGAAGAAACCCGAAATCTTGTAGAATTCCTCATAAGTTTATCAATTGAAGCCGAAAATTCTCAGAAAAATATTTCCTGAAAATATGTCCACAGCCCCCGAGCCTAAATTTGAACGAATTCAAATATAGGATCAAGAAAGGACCAAAACTGAAAATTACCGAAGTAACGCTTCGAAAAACCCATATAAACCGCCCGCGACCCTTTGTATCCGTACGCTTCCGCAAAACAGATCTAGGGTTTGCGACAGTTGCAATTCTCGCAATCCAGAGACTGCGCACGAGCATCCACAACTTCCCCCAATCTTAGATCCAATCCACACCAAATCACAAGAGATCCCAATGGCCGGTGGTGAAGGATCTAGCCGAGGCAAGGGCTCGAAGAGGAAGACAGAGGCCATGAAGCAGGTCGTTACGACCGAGGAGGCAGCATCCGCGGGGGACATGCCAATCATTGAAGATCCAATCAGCGACTGGCCGACCAGTATTCTGAAGGAGAAGCACATCAAGGCCCTAGAGGCAGATGGATTCTTGCCAGCGCAAGAAATCAGTCAGTGGAGAAGCGCACACGGGCACGAATACCCCACCGAGGAAACCGAAGAAATCACGGTATGGAAAGCCTTCTATGAAGTTGGGTTTGGCATGCCCACTTGTGATTTTTTCCGCCGGGTGCTTCAATTTTATGGTATCGAACTGTGTCACCTGAATCCCAACTCCATTCTGAATCTGTCCATTTACATCCATTTGTGCGAAGCATTCCTAGGGATAGATCCCCATTTTGCCCTTTTCCGCCATCTGTTTAGGGTAAAAACCTCCAGCGGGCCACTGCAAGTGGTAGGCAAAGTTGTTATCCAGTTCCGCCAGGGCATGAGGCCGATGTATTTGGATTACACTACTAAGGAAAGCCTCAAGGACTGGCAGAAGGAGTGGTTCTACGCATGGAACCACCAGCCACAGCTGCAGAGCCGCTCAGGAAATCCTCCAGTAATGAAGCCATTCTGGAGCGAGATAGTTGGAGTCAACCAGGCCATGCAAATCCCTGAGCTGCTCAACATGATCAGAGATCTAAAGGCACAAGGCCTAACAGGAGCCATGGTATATAGGTCATTCCTGCTGAGGAGGATCCAGCCGTGCAAACAACGCTGTAACCCAGGGTACTTGTACTCTGGGGAAGCAGACCCCTCAAGGAATGCCACCGGGAACATAGCAGAGAAGAGAGTGAATCAACTCTTGAAGAAGTTCCTGGTGATCAATGATGAACAATTTCCTGAAATAATGGAAGTTTCTGCAATAACCATGACACCTGAGGTAAAATCCTTATCTGAATACATTTCTGCATTGTTGAAAATATATTGTGAACTAATGTCTTGATCATCACAGTATGAAGCCCGGCGCGCACTCTATGTGAGTTTGCCACCCCTGGACCCGACCAACACCGAAGAAGCTGCTCTGTTGGCTCAATGTGTAGATCCAAAGGTAAGAGATCAAGGTCGCCCAAGCAAGCCAACTGCAATTGAAGTCCCTGACGAGCCAATGATTAAACTTGAACCACAGGACCCTGAAGAATCCCAATCCAAGTCAGAAGCAACCTCCAGGGGAGGAGAAAGGTCCAAGAGACCGGCGCCATCAGAAGCACAAGTACCAGTGCCCAAGAGAGCACGCACCTTGCCCAAGCCCCGAGCCAGAACAATCCCAGAGGAGAGGGCAAAGGTATCCCCACAACCCAGGACAACATCTTCAGTGGGGATATCTATCGGAGAAATTGGAACCGGCATGCCGCAGCAAAGCAGCTCTGCTCGGCGAGCATTATCTGATGAAGAGATCCTGCATGAGATCTTCAACCCTGTCTCCGCGCCGTTTGAAAGGACAACGCCAATTATTGAAGAACCCTGTCCAGCAGGACCTTCGGCGGCGGAGCAGGAGGTGGAAGAAGAGTTCACCTTGGGGGAGCCAGAGATCCCCATGCGACCCTCCACCATGTAAGTACTTTGTCAAACAATACACAATGTATCATCGCATAATACTGCTATAACTAACAAACTTCATTATGCCAGAGTTGAAGAAGCACCATCGACAACCAGGGAGGAACCCTCGGTTGAGCATGCAGCTGTAGAACCAGAGGCCGCAGTGCCCGAAGAACCCAGGGTAGTACAAGAAACAACCCTGCCAGAGGTTCAAGCAGCTGTGCCATCAGACCCGCCAGCACCAGAAGGAGCCCAAGTCGAGGAAATAGTTGCGGAGGTGCTGGCGGGCATCGAACAGCTGGTCACGGAAACGGTGATTGAAGAATCCGAACTGGAACGCCGTGACCAGTCTTCTGCGCAGCCCCCGAGTGTCACAGAAACAACCCAGGCTGAGGCGGAAGAAGAGTGCTCGAGGGGGAAACAAACAGAAGCATCAACCCAAGAGCAAGGAATTGAAGAGATCCCCAGGGTACCTAAGGGTACCGGAGCTGAAGAAGAGGGTGGGAGCTTCCGCATCGGGAGCTTCGACCCAATGCTCAATCCGAACCCGCAGACCTTCGAGTACATATTGGACGCGGAGGAGGATGAGCACCACATCGACAGGGGACTTTACCACGCTGAGAGGGCAGTAGCCTACTTCAAGGTTAGTAAAACAACCCTGGTCTTGTAGTATTGATGAAGCATTTCTTATAACAACTCTGTTGTAGGCTGTTGGCGAGGCATCAAGGAAGAAAACCGAGTACCTCCACAATATTTCCTTGATGCACGCCAAGGCGGACCGTCTCCAGAAGGAGCTAGAGCGCGAACGCGAAGACCGCAAGCTCCAGGAGGCGGAAGACGCCGACATGATCCGCACCTTGCACCTGCGGACCAAGGAATTGGCCGCAGAGAAGGAGGACATGAAGAAGAAGCTTACGTCGGCAAAAGCAGAGCTCAGAGGTACTCTGTCGTCACCGAAGTCTTGTAATGAAATTTCCACTGTCATTGTTGAATAACGACTCTGTAATTGTCTTTTTGTAAGCAGGGGTGCAACAGCAGCTAGCAACAACCCAGAGCAAGATGACGGATTGTTCTAACTTGGCCAACCGTCATGGAGAAGCGTTGAAGGCCCTCTCTGCCGAGCATGAAAGCATCCAAGAAGAACTCAGAGTGGCGTTCAAACAACGCAAGGATGCTGACGCGCAGCTAGTTCAAGTCCTCGAACAGCAGCAGAAGCTCGCCAAGGACCTGGAGGACGCTCGCGAAGAAAAAGATCAGCTATCCAGGGATCTCGTCCAGGCACAGAAGCATCTTGCAGACAAGAAGGTGCTGGACGAGAAGCTTGAGCAGGCGGCCAGGAGGATGTCAGAGCTCGAAGAGGCATTGCGGTTGATGAAGAAGTCTGACGACGACCTGGCGGAAGCCCTGAACCGGATCTCGCTGCTAGAGAAGGCAGCGAACCCGGTGGTGAAAGCCTTGGTCCCAGAAGACCCTGCAGCACTGCTATCATTCCTGGAGCGCCTGAAGGTCATGCCAAGACAACTGAAGGCGTACATCAAAAGATCGTCAAAAGCTTGTCTTGTGCATGTTCTTGCTGTAGTCAAGTCCAGGTACCCGGAGGTAGACATAGGCAAACTAGTAGAGGGCGCAGAGCCGAACTGTACCGAGTCTGCCTTCAGGGACCTGAAGCAAGAGGCCGAGCCAGTTGCAGAAGCAATTGCTCAGAGCCTTAGGCTGTAATTGTAAACAAATGTTATTGTAATATAAGTATTATGCAATGTAACATATTTATTGCTATGTTATGAAGAAAAACCAAGAATTTCTATGAATTCCTGGGTTGTCTCTGTGTTGCTAACCAGGACTTAGTCAAAATGTACGTTGCGTAGATTTTAACTTGTGAAAAACAACCCTGTTAAGGACCCGAAGGAACCCAGGGAGATTTCTTATAGCATAAGCTATCTAATAAAATGTACCCTGGGAGGATACATGGGAACTAACTGTATATGGTTTGCCGAAGCAAGAACCCAGTAAGACCCATAGAGCGGCAGCGTTAAGCTGGAAACTACCACAAAGTAGCATAATAGGAGGAACAGATCCGTTCTTGGCCTCGAAAGAACCCGGATAGACCTCAGTTATAGGCTCCGAATGTACGTAAAAGAAACTTTCCAAGTCTAAAAAGAACACGGAAGTTTTAGATAATGTCACGAAGACAAATAAACAACCCAGTAAAGGGAGCTTTATTGAGATATATCTCATTGCCAGAACAACGGTACAAGAGAACATGTAATGCCGAAGCAATTAGTTCATATATTGCCGGAGCAATGTTTACAGAAGAACTCTGGGTGCCGAAGCAATTGGTTCTTGTGGTGCCGAAGCACTGCTGTAGTGAAGGAGCTACGCGTAGAATTTGCGTAGGTGTTCTATATTCCAAGGATTTGGTAATTCCACACCATCTTCTGTTTGAAGTCTGTAGGTGCCAGGTTTGAGTACCTTGGAAACAATGAATGGACCATCCCAAGGTGAAGTAAGCTTGGAGTGACCGGCTATATTCTGGATTCGTCGTAGCACCAGGTCTCCAATCTGGAATGATCTTGTCTTCACATGTTTGTCATGGAATCTGCGGAGTCCCTGGAGATACGCGGCATTGTGTAACAAGGCGGCTAGTCGTACTTCTTCGGCCGTATCAACTTCCAGCATCCGTTGTTCATCCGCCATGGCTTCTTTGAACTCCTCAACGCGAAGAGCACCATGCATTACGTCAACAGGTAAAACAGCCTCTGATCCATTCACCAAGAAGAAGGGAGATTGCCCTGTAGCCTTACTAGGTTGAGATCGTAGGCCCCAGACAACTGGAAAGAGTTCTTTCATCCACCGGCCCTCTGCTTTCTTCAGGGTTCGTTCCATGCGAGCTTTAAGTCCATCAAGGAGCATGCCATTGGCCCTTTCAACTTGTCCATTGGCACGAGGATGAGCAACTGAAGCATAGGACACCTCGATGCTGCGATCTTCACAGTAGTCCCAGAACTTGTTGCCTGTAAAGGTGGTGCCCAAATCCGTGATGATTTGGTGCGGTATCCCGAAGCGAAGAATCAATTCTTGGAGGAATTGGACTGCTTTCTCAGAGGTTGGTTTGACAACCGGAAAGACTTCTATCCATTTTATAAATTTGTCAATTGCGACGAAACAGTATTCGAATCCACCAGGCGCCCTGGGTAGTTTCCCAATCATATCAAGACCCCAGCATGCAAATGGCCATGACGGAGGTATCAACTTGATCTTGTGAGCAGACTGATGTGAATGATGAGCGAAGTATTGACAACCCTTGCAGTGACGAACGATTTCCTCAGCATCGTGTAGAGCTGTAGGCCAATAAAAACCGGCACGGAAGGCTTTGCCTACGATAGTGCGGGAAGCTGCATGATTGCCACATTCGCCTGCATGAATTTCCTCCAGGATGTTGACTCCTTCTTGCTGTGAGACACATTTCATCAATGCGCCAAAGCGTGCACCACGTCGGTACAGTGTATCACCGATTATAATATAGGACTTGCTACGGCGGACAATTTGCTGAGCTTCTGCCTTCTCGGCAGGAAGTTTGTTGTGCAAGATGTAGTCTATGATCGGAGCGCTCCGAACGGCGTCGATGAGCATAACCTCGGGAGCTGAAGTTGTATCATCAGAAGTTACCACTGCAGAGATCGATGGCTTGGAGAGTTCATTGACGAACACCCCACTAGGCACCTCTGCTCTGGAAGAACCCAGCTTTGATAGGACGTCTGCAGCGACGTTGTAATCTCGCTCGACATGATGCAATTCAATGCCGAGGAAGTGTTTTTCTAATTTCCGAACTTCTTCACAGTATGCATCCATGTCTTCATGGTTTCGATTCCAGTTCTTATTGACTTGTTTGATGACCAACATTGAGTCCCCATATACCAGCAGACGCTTGATACTGAGGGTGATGGCCATCTTCATGCCGTGAAGAAGTGCCTCGTATTCTGCAGCGTTGTTGGTGACAGCGAACTGAATCTGCAGAACATACTTGAGTTGATCCCCTCGAGGTGAGATCAACAGAACTCCAGCGCCTCCGCCTTCCAGCTTGAGTGACCCGTCGAAATACATGATCCAATGCTCAGGCTTGGTAGTGGCGACTGGGAGATTGTGCTCGGTCCATTCCGATATGAAATCAGTAAGGACTTGAGACTTCATGGCCGTGCGAGAACGGAACTCGATGCTGTATGTTCCGAGCTCAACAGCCCACTTGGCGATACGCCCTGTAGCGTCTTGATTATGGAGAATCTCGCCAATAGGATAACCAGTAACCACGATGATCTTGTAGGTGTCGAAGTAATGCCACAATTTTCTGGATGTCATTAAGACAGCATATAGAATTTTTTGAACTTGAGGGTACCTGGATTTGGAGTCCGAAAGGACTTCGCTCACAAAGTACACAGGCCGTTGAATCTTCCGAAGATGGCCTTCCTCGTCGCGTTCAACAACAATGGCGGCGCTAACGACATTAGTGGTTGCTGAAATGTAGAGCAAGAGGTCTTCGCCCGGGAGCGGTGCAGTGAGCACAGGTGGTGTAGTCAGGAACAGCTTGAGCTTGTCGAAGGCGACTTGGGCTTCCTGAGACCACTGGAATCTGTCTTGCTTCTTGAGTAGTTTGAAGAACTCAGTCCCGCGTTCCCCCAGTTTGGAGATAAAGCGGTTGAGTGCAGCCATGCAGCCCGTAAGCTTCATGACATCCTTGACGGTGCGCGGCAGCTCCATGTTCATGATAGTTGCTATCTTTTCTGGATTAGCTTCAATGCCGCGTTCACTGATAATGAACCCAAGGAGCTTTCCGGATGGAACGCCGAAAACACACTTGGCGGGATTGAGCTTCCATCGCCATTTGCGTAAGTTATCGAACGTCTCGGTGAGGTCAGCGATGAGATCCTCGGGATTTCTTGTCTTGACTACCACATCATCGACGTAGGCTTCAACATTTCGGTGAAGTTGTTCTTGAAGACAACCCTGTATAGCACGCTGATATGTGGCACCTGCATTTTTCAAGCCAAAAGGCATAGTTGTATAACAATATGCACCATATGGTGTGATGAACGAAGTTTTAATCTGATCCTCTTCTTTCCGCGATATCTGATGGTATCCTGAGTAACAATCGAGGAAACAGAGTAGGGTGCACCCGGCGGTGTTGTCGATGACTTGGTCGATGCGAGGAAGCCCAAAGAGATCCTTCTTACAGTGTTTGTTGAGATCCGTATAATCAACACACATTCTCCATTCATTTGAATTCTTTTTCCTTACAAGAACCGGATTGGCTAACCAATCCGGGTAAAAGACTTCTTTAATGAAGCCGGCTGCTAATAACTTAGCTAGCTCTTTCTTGATGGCTTCCCAACGCTCTGTGGAGAATCTTCGGAGGCGCTGCTTTTTGGGTTTTGCGCTCTCGTTGAGGTATAGCTTGTGCTCGATCAACTCTCTGGGGACTCCAGGCATGTCGGAGGGCTTTGTAGCAAAGATGTCCGCCTGGGCTCGTAGGAAGTCGACGAGCGTGCTTTCCTATGCAGGAGTGAGGGTGGAGCCGATCACTGCTGTCTTCGATGGATCTCCTGTTTGGAGATCGATCGTCTTTGTTGCGACCTTCTCCACAGGCTTGATAGCCCGTGTCTTCTTCTGCGTCGGGGCATCATCGTCTTCTGCGACGACGGCGGCAGCCAAGGGTTGGAGTTCTTGGCGATCTATGGTGGATGCGGCTCTAACGGCGTACTCTACTGCCTCTTTGTCGCAGAGGTAGGAGCGCTTGATATCACCGCGAAGGGAAAGAACGCCATGAGGCCCTGGCATCTTCAGCACCAGGTAGGTGTAGTGGGGGATGGCCATGAACTTGGCCAATGCTGGTCGCCCGAAGATGGCGTGGTAGGAAGTTTCGAAGTCTGCAACCTCGAACTTAATGAACTCTGTACGGTAGTTGGATGACGTACCGTACGTGACGGGCAAGGTGATTTGCCCGAGGGGGATGGCGGCCTTCCCAGGAACGATGCCGTAGAAAGGAGTATCCGCCGGCTGCAGCGTCCTCGTGTCGAGGCCCATGGACTTCAGCGTCTTGGCGAAGATGAGGTTGAGCCCGTTGCCTCCGTCGATCAGGACCTTGGTGAGCCTGCTATTTGCTACCACGGTCTCGAGGACAAGAGGATATCGTCCAGGGGAGGTGATCTCCGCCCATTGATCCTCTCGGGACCAGGTGATGGTGGTGTCCGACCACCTTAGCGGTGTAACCACCGCTGGTTTTGCTGCGTAGGCCTCGCGCCTCGCATTCTTGCGGTTGCGCGAGGTGTCGCTGACTGCCATGCCTCCGAAGATGACGTTGACAGTGTTGGTGATGTCTGGGAAACCGCTGTCTCTCTTGTCGTTCCCGTCGTCTCCGTCGCCAGCCGACTTCTGCTTCTTATTGGGCGTGCTGAACGTCTCTCGGAGGAGCACGCACTCGCCCATGGTGTGCTTGCTGTTGGGGTGGTAGGGGCAGCGCTTCTTGAGAAGTTTGTTGAATTCTTCCCTTCGTTGCTGCGCGGATTTGGCGGCGCGGACGGTCTGGACGGTTGCGACCGTGTTGTGTGGTCGCTTCCGTGGGTTGTTGCCGTTACGCTGAAAGGAGTCGCGCGGCTGATCCCTGTTGTCTTCCTGGTTCTTGCGTCCAGGGTTGCTGGGTCTCTTGCCGTAGCGCTCCCGTTCTTGATCATCGGTGTCCATCCAATTGGACACCAGTGCGCGGAATTCCTCGAGGTCACGAGGGCGGTTGTGACCGAAGTCACGGAAGAGGGTGCGATCGGTCATCCCTTCTTGAAAGTAGTCGATGACTTCTGAGTCGGGGATGGGAACGCAGGATGCCTTGATGGCGAAGAATCGCCTGTTGTAGTCGCGCAGGGACTCATCTGGCTTCTGTTTGCACGCGCGGAGTTCATATTTGCTGCCAGGGGGCTCAAAAGAACCCTGGTAGTTGGAGACGAAAGCCTTCTTCAGCGCGTGCCAGCTGTCGATGGAGTCTGGATGAAGGGACTCGAGCCAGGTGAGAGGACCTTGCTCCATCGCAACTGGGAAGTAAAGCATCTTGGAGATGTCGTCGCCCCCCGATGCTTCAATTGCAGAAGAGTATCTGCGCAGCCAGATGTTTGGATCTTGCTTCCCGTCAAAGTTGGCGATGCCTGGTGGCTTGAACTTTCGCCGGAAAGAGCTGACGCGGATGGCGCGTGTGTAGCATGGCAGAGCATCGGGGTTGGGGGCGTCGCATCTTCCTGCAGAATTCGCAACGTGGGAGGTAGCCCTCCCCTCTCGGATCCGGATGATGTCGTTGCGGGCGTCGTTCGGTGTGGCGTGAGAGCGGGCTGGACGGGGTTCTTCGCGACGCTGGGACCTGGGAGGTTCCTCGCGAGGACGGTGGGGTTCTTCGCGAGGCCTGTTCTTGTCCTTTGTTTGTCCTGCGGAGCTGCCGTAGTGGCTGCTCTGACGCTTGGCTGACGGTGCTTGGTGGCGCGAAGAACTCTTGCTCTTGGAGGCGGAGCGACCTCCGTCCAGGCGATCAACCATGACCGCTGCGGCCTCTAGGCGAGCCTTAGCGAGGTTGATCTCAGGGGTAGTTTGGAACCCCTCGAAGACGCTGACCCCGAACAAGATGTTGGCCACAGGGGAGTTGAAGATGTCTTGCTTGTCGAGCTCAAAGTTGAGATTTTTCTTCTTGATGAAGCGACGTCGGAGGGCGCGGTTGCGATTGCGCTCGATACGAAGTTCTCGGTCCGCATCGGTTTCTCCTTCCTCTGTTGGGGCGTCGTCGGAGACAACTTCTTCGTCGCTGTGCTCATTGAGGAGCACGCAGGACTGGCGACCGGGGTTGCTAGGCCCGGTTCTTCTGTTACTCGTGGCAACAAGGAGTTCTCTGCCTTCTTGGAAAGGAAGCAGAGGAAGAATATCCCGTACCGTGGAAGGTACGTTTGCTTCAAAGAGAGTCACCTCGGGATCCATGTCAGGCCAATGAACGATAACCCCCGAGGGAGTTGTGGTCATGACAAGATCCGAGGTTGCTCCGCGGGGTTGGAGAACCTTCTTCTTCAGGTGCTTCTGGTGGACCGCGGCTGAGTTTGTTAACCCAAAGGGAAACTGAGATGCGCGCGACCCACGTGGTGAAGTCTTCGTCCCGCGGGGGTTGGAGCCAGGGTTCCTGGGTACCCGCGGGGTTGCTGTCACGGTCCTGATCGTCGAATCCTGGCGGGACTCGGAAGTGATCCGGAGTCCGCCGGGGAGTCGTGGACACGTGGCTTGATCCTGCCCCTTGATAGGGGTTGGGTTGACGTGGTCTGCCCGGGATTGAATCTGCTTCGGGCGCCATGTACTCCTCCGAGTAGGATACGATCCAGGGATCGTGTCGGAATTTGGGATTTTCCGAGATCCTCGCGGAGTGGTTTGCGTGCGTGGCGAAGCTGGTACAGCCACCTCGTCGCGCAGTTGGTGTTGAAGCTCGCCTTCCTGGTTTGCGGTGCAAAGCCAGGAGCCGAAGATGAAGGAGGCGCCTGCCTCGAACTTGGTGACGATGGAGGCGCTGAAGGAGGCCATCGACTCTTTACTGAAGACTCGACGAGTAGATCCCCACGGACGGCGCCAAAGTGTCGGCGATTTATGCTGACTAGGTTCTCGAGGGGGTGCCCCGAGAGAAGGGTTTAGGGAGAAGTCGCCGAGAATCTAGAGTCGAAGGTGACAAGAGACGGTTTAGACAGGTTCGGGTCGCCGGAGCGCAATACCCTACGTCCTGTATGGTGTATCTTGTATTGATGAGATTGTTTTGAAGGGGTCCCTGCCTCCCCTTATATAGTCCGGAGGGCAGGGTTACATGGGAACCGTATAGGACTAGGAGGCTTTTACAAGTTTATCTCTAATTCCCTAATACTGTATATCCAAACCGACTAGGACTAATCCTTGTACGTCAAGTCTTGTTCATGGGCCGGCCCATAGGATGGGCCGCCAGGGTTGTTTAGTCCGTCAGGACTCTACACCCACACAGGGAAAAGTGCATGAGAGCATGACGTTTATGCGTGTGGAGCCCACCAATCTAATCGCTCATCAGTAGGCACTCTTAGCTTGCTGTTGGCAGATGATATTGTGGATGATGCCATGCCATGCGTTTCGATCATCATCTATAAGTTCAGTGGGACCGCCACTAGCTAGTATATACCTGAGATAGATCATCTCATCTCAGAGGAGGAAGGATCATCGTATTCTTGCATTGGGAAGTAGTACATCGACATATTCTTACTATACATTATTCATCATCGTGCTGTTTCTAATCGCGACCAGTATATGCTTGGTCGGCAGTATAATAATACAAAATATATGATATGGTTGTTCTTTTATATATAGTACTTTTTTGGTTGGTCAGTTCATGGTTGTGCTTGTCACTGTCTAGACTGGTGAATGCAATGCAATGCTTCTACTCAATTGATCCATCGTCCATCAGGATAAGGTAAATGAAGGGTGGTCTGCATGATAGCTAGGTTGCTGGCTTCAGGAAGGCACCATTAATCCTGCACATGTCACATCTCCTCCCTCCGTTTCTCTTTTTCAGGCATTCACATTCCAAAGTTCAATCAATCTCTTTAATTAACCTTTGATAGATTGTTAGTCTAAAACAGTAAAACTATTTAGACAGTATATAAACGAATTTATACTTACTAATGGAGTATATCAACTTTGTGGCCATAGCAATGAAATATATATATAGGATCGGAGATATTAGTAAAGCTATCAAAAAAGTGGCCGGCCGTAAAGCTCCACCAAGGACAACCCACATTTCTGAATGGAGTGAGTAGCAATCTGGTCGCCAAATAAAGTACAAAGAGAAGTTAAAATGTGGCAAGCCGCAGCTGTACTTCTCGACAAAGCTTTCACGATGAATGAATTAGACAATGTAGCCCCAGAAAATCCGCAATATAATGTGTTAAGTTCATCCAGATTTGGAAAGAGCCTTTGGACCTACCAACCAGTTAACGACTACTACTAAACAAAGTGTTCGGTGCCAATCTATAAATCTTATCATCGGATGGGATAGGTCCACTAATACTGAGTAATACTGAACAACCAATCAGCTTCTGATGTTTCAGTTTCGCTTCTGTTCAAAGCTTTGTTGCATATATAGTTGATGTGCCCGACCGGCCAGTCCATTCCCTAACTCCAAGATATAATTTATTATTTAATTAACAATACTGATTTTTTGTTGTATTTCTTTGAACCTCAGTTTTATTTAGAGCACTTTAAACCTCAGTTTTATTGCCTCGATCAGGTTGTGGCAAGATTATTTGTGTTCTAGGGATTATGGCAATAAGTATGTGTTTTAAGGCCTCCTAGTACATAATTTTTGTTTATTATAACATAATTACAATTAATTTATTTATAAGTATAATTATGTTATAGAACGAGTTGTAATATTTTTCTCACGAGTTGCACTATTTTCTTCTACAAACGATGGTATGATAAAATGCAAGTTGTAGAGGCCTAAACTAAGCATGTACTTTTTATTATGTTTAAAAGTTATACCTACCATGAGCTGTAGATCTTTTCAAAGAAAATTTGAGGAACTGAGCCACAGATTTTTAAGTTAGATGCCTCAAAAATCAGGTGTTAGGAGCATCTAAATTGTTCGAGTTGCATAGAGTCTCCTAGAAGAAACAAACCCAACAACATCATTTTTTTTCAAATCCCTGATGATGACTACAGAAGTGCTTTTAAGTTTGCTAGTGGTGAAAAGAAACTACTTATCAACCTCTAGATCCATATTTATATTTTTATAAACCTGGCTTATTACACGGTCTAATCAACTGTAGAGCTTATGAGTTATGAGCAGTGTCCAATGTAGTCATTTATATTTAAGCACATAAAAATACTAGAAAGCTTCTAGCCAAGTTGTAGCAAACGTCGTCCTAGAATAGAATCCACCCCAATTTTCTTCCTAGCTACACGAAAGGTGCGTGGAGCTACAAACCTTCTGGCTGGGTGTACACACGGAGACTTCGTATAAGCTGCAAACCAATGAATGCATCGCATCACCAAACCATATAAACACCAGTTCAGAGCACCACGAGAAAATTTCTCAAGTGACAAAAACCAAGAAACAACTTAGTACAGCAGGTGCAGCCAAATTTGAGCGTCGATTTCAGAGCAGCGTAGGTAGGATAGCTTAAATTCAGTTGCTCAAATAAAATTTCTTCCTGTATCTGAGCCTACACAACTGAAAACAAAAGTATGAAGAAGCTTCAAGGTTTGACACGATAAACCATCTGTCATATAAATAGGCAGAGCCCTAGTGTCCTCGCTCAAAGAGATCATATGACACAATATTACAGGTGATGGATGGTCAAGAGCGCACCAAGAGGTCCACAAGAGCAAAATCTGACCATCTCTGAATATTATATTCTGCTACCTAAATGAACATTCTTTCAGAAACATGATTCTTGGTTAGATCAGCTGTAGCAAACAAGCAACCTTGGTCCAGGCCACCGAAGTGTAGTTGCCCAGATCAGTCCTGCTTGTTACGTGCCTGGCGAGCACGATGCCTGAGCTCTGCCCTTTTCCACCTTACGACCAGCATGCACAGCGTCACAAGAGTGTTCACCTTCAAAACAAGGGGGAAAAGGGGTCAGTGACAATGAAACAGATGAAAAACAGAATTCACAGAAAGGATCAGAGAAATGTGATTACCAAAATAAGGATCGTTATCAAAAGGAGGGGACCAGACCAGATGACTGAAATGAAGAGGCCTTGGGGATCAAAATAGTTTTGGCTAGAGAAGCTCTTCCAGTTTTGTGCTAGAAAGGTGTTTATTCTCTCAGCGAGAAATACACCAGAAACTGCATCAAATCAAGCAGAACATGTAAACAAAATCACATCCTATCATATAAAACTAAATCAATATGTAAATGTGAATGGAACGAAACCAGAGCAGGTCTGTATATATATAGATTCAGACAATGTGCTTATTTTGACAGTTACAAGCAGGTAAAGACACTGTATTCTGAAAACCTTTTTCGCTGCTGCAAGGCATAATATAATTTGTAGGAAAATGTTCGAGTCTCAGGTGATTACTGGCCAATACAAAAAATGTGAGTACTTGATGTTGGTATTGTAGAGTCGCACAGGAAAGGGAAAATGATCATGAAACTTAATGAATGATGTCCACATTTCATAAATTATAATGGTAGTACGAGGATACTGAAGACCGAAAGGAGAGGTCATAATAAAATGAAACCCACATGTTAAAGCCGACAAGATAAGTTGAAAATTGACATTTCTCCTGGAGATGATGGTAACCAGCAGCAGGATGGCATGGAAAGTTAGCATGCTGATCAACCAAGGCTCCTGTAAACCCATAAGGCAAGAGGTCAAGTTGATGATAAAATATAGCACGAACAGCATAAAAGCAGTTCACTGAAGCAAACAATAATACTGGCTATGCTGAAGGATCAAGTATAGAATTTTCGAAAGCTGTCAAACAAAGACTGCACCACACTAAATTTGCTGGCTGCTCTTGTTGGCAATTCACACCAAGTATATTCCTTTAAAATGCAGTACATACTTAATTGCTGATGCATGGTTGAATGGCTTCATGGAATTCGTTTGATTGACATGGCCCAGTCCATTCAACAGAAAAAAAAAGAGCAAATTCCCTCCATGCCATTGAAAAATACAACTCATCCCTTGTGTGCTATTGGATGGCACACAGAGAATTTTTTTTTGTGTCTATGACATGTGGGACCAATGGCACATAAAGGACGAGTATAATTTCCTATGGCATAGAGGGAATTGGCTCGAAAAGAAAACCATAACCACTGAACCCCGACATTTGTGCAGTTGCTGAGCAAATTAAGTTAGAAGGAAAATCTCAATGCACTGTGGTGGATTCACTGGTGTCGATGCCATCGTATACTAGACGATGGTCGACAAGCAGCCAGTTCGACGAGTAACGAATGGGATGTGCACATTCGACTAATGAATGAATCGCTACGAAAGTAGATCTAAGGATGGATGGATGGATGGTATAGAAGGAGGTGAGGTGAGTCATGAGTGGGCAGCAAAGCAACCTTCCAGTCGACGGCGTGGAAGAAGCCGATGAAGGAGTCGACTGCTGGTGCGAAGCCGGTGCGCAGCTCGGAGGAGACGCGGCCGAAGAGCTCGGCGACGACGTCGGCGTGCTCGTTGAGAGCCGAGCGCACCTCGTCGACCGCGCGGCCGACCACCGACGACCCCGCGGCGGCGGCCTCCTCCTCGCCCATCGCCTCGATCTAGATCTCTCTCGCCTCGACGATTTTCTCCACCGAAGTAACTGCAGGAGTAAGTAAAGGCCGCAGTTGTGGGGCCCGCTAGTCAGGAGGCCACCAGACTGGGCCATGTTATACCTGGATGGGAGAAAATGGGCCGTAGCACTCTCAAGTCTCAACTAACTACTAGTATAAGTCCGTCCACTGGGGAAATATGGCCCATGACTGGCAAGTGACACTATCCATAGGTTGTGTTTTGATTGGGGTACAGCTGAAGAAAAACAATGTGCCCTTGTTGGAAGCATGTTTTGTGAGGGAGATGAATAATGGAAAAGTTGATGAATAGTGAAAAGTTAGAATGAGACTGTGTTCAGATTGGGGTAAAAAACACTGTCCGAAGAAAAACACTATAGCACTGGCTGGGAAGCGTGTTTTGTGAGGAAGATGAATAGTGAAAAGTTGATGAAAAGTAAAAAATTGGAATGAATAATGTTTTCTTAGAAAATCTGAACATAAATAATATTTTGTTAGGAAATCTGAACAAGGTCTAAGGGTTGCAGTTCAGATATTACAACATGTATGTAAGGTTGAGGCGTGACAGACATGTATGCACAACAGGATCGGAGGAAGCAGCAGGGCAATTTAAATTAACATCCTGTGATCCGGCCTGTCAACATCTGGCAACTCAAAACCAAACACACTAGATCTAGTGTGATGGCTACAGCATCTCTGATCGTATTGGTGTTGACAAGGACAAGTATATAATGCGGCTGCATGCAGCATTTGATATATCGGCAATGCCGCCCATAGTTGGATCGGAGCTACTCCTAGGCTACTAGTGTGGTCGCAGTTATACGTGTGCTATATATGAGGTTCTATGGTTTGGTTTGCCACCCGGCCGCCCAGTAAGGATTGGATGCGATGCGACCTAGAAGATGACGCGTTTCTGAATCACAACATCATTTACTTTAAGTCACTGCATATATAATGAGTGGCTTAACTTGTACGTACTGTGCATGTGGACGGCCGGCGGTGAGAGACCACCGTACCCTTCTGTCTTTTTAAGGGTGTGTTTAGATTCCTTAAAAATATACTGCTGTAGATGAATAATATTCTGTGAGTAGAAGGGATGAGATAAATAGAGAAAAGTTAGATGAATAGTGTTTTTTTAGAAACTTTTGGAAAACTAAAGTCACCCTTATTCCTCCTCACAGCACCTACCTATCGAGGCATCATGACATCGTCATGCGTGTATGGATCGTGCATGTGAAATGAGATCAGATACTTGTAATCTCTAGGCTACTAGCCACACATAAGATAGATGCATGCATGCAGCTAGTGAGCTAGTAGAATGTTCGTGAAACACATATCGATCACTATCATGGCATCATGTGGTTCATATGCATGGGTGGCTTAGCTAGATACAAACCGCGCCCGTGTTGAAGTCGATCTCATCGCAACACGTATGTGATGATCGATCGATGTTTCCGAATCACTACTGAAAAACTGCCTATGGTACCGGTTGAGCAACCCCCGACCCTTTAATCTCGATCAGTGTATAATAATATGCGTATATAAGTAGTACTGCATTGCATTGAGGCCGGATATATTATATTGATGCCAAATTTTGGCAACGAGGAATGGGACAGCATGCAGGCAGTTTAATTTCTCAAATCATATGCATCACGAAGGTTGCTGCATGCATGGCTAGCGTTTTTTTTTCTTATAATAAAAGAATCAGAGACATATAGATGTCCAGCTGCTGGCTGGCTGCATAACATGCACACACACACCTTTCTTGAGGCTGGCTATTTGCATGGTTTGATGCCAAATTTTGGCCTGGCTGCCTGCTGGCTGCATATTCGTGGTGGCCAGCAATTTTGTGTCTGGCCGGCGAAAACAATATAATAGCAGCTACTACATACAACGGGGGGAATTGTTGCGTCGCGTGTGCATGGCTATAAATTACAAGGCCACTCTCTCGACACATGCAATGCAATTCAAGAAGCCCCTTGCATATATCGTGATCATCATCGTCAGAGCAGAGCAGTCGAGATCGTGCAGGGGCAATATATATGGATATGTACCCGCAATATATATATATATATATGGATATGGCCCAAGCAGTGCTCTACACTACCGGAAAACGGCTATTTGCCGTGTGCGGAAATCTTTGCCGTGAGCCAAAAGTCGGGCTCACGGCAAAGAACCGTTTGCCGTGAGCTAACCGAGTGCAGCTCACGGCAAACAGGAAGCTCTCGTCAAAGGCAATATTTGCCGACAGCTGAGAAAAGACGGCCCTCGTCAAACACAGAACGCACGGCAAAACCATACTTTGCCGTGAGCTCAAACACAGAGGCTCTCGGCAAACTCGTCATAAAAGGCCACGTCACACGAACGTTCATTCCCCGTGAACTATTCCTAACGGCCGTTGCCTAGTTTGCCGAGAGCCGGGAAGCGGCTCACGGCAAAACCTCCTTTGCCGTGAGCTTTCTGAAAGCTTCCGGCAAAGAGGGACTTTGTTTGTTTATTTTTAAAAAATTATGAAAGTAATATTTGCCGTGAGGTTTTTCAAAGCTCACGGCAAAGAAGCTGTTTGCCGTGAGCTTCCAGAACCCTCACGGCAAAAACCTCCTTTGCCGTGAGTTTTAACAAACCTCACGGCAAACATTACTTTCATAATTTTTAAAAAATAGCAAACAAAGTCTAAAAATCATAAAATTTGTCGATATCTAATAATATGAGACACATAAATGATAGAGAGAGGTTTGATATGGTTTCGCGCCATTTTGTCTCGTATGATTCACAAAATTGAACATCTCCATAGAAATTTCATAAACATGAGAAGGGATGACTAGTTTCCGAAGTCAAAGCGAAGATTGAGTTTAAGTTTGAGTTTCAAAACATTGTGTACATGCTATATGCACTATAATATGGTCCCTCTTAAATGTTAGTAATTTTTTAGATATACTTGATATTTATTTGTATTTAAAATATACATGAAACAATGAAAAAGTTGTTAAAGCGTGCACGAAATAATGAAATAATATGCAAACAAATATGGCTCAAGTTATTTGAATGAAATTCCACGAAATAATTTGATCATTATAGTGACTTTATAAGAAAGAAAAAAATAAAACATGTGAAAGTAAAATAAAAAGAAATTGGGTATGGTGTTTGCCGTGAGCTAGATAGGCTCTTTGCCGTGAGCCTAGGCCCTGGCTCACGGCAAAGGGGCCTGTTTGCCGTGAGCCATACACAAGGCTCACGGCAAAGATTCTACAAGCCGCTTGCCACGAGTGCCTCTTTGCCGTCAGCCTTGGCTCTGGCTCACGGCAAAGGGCCTCTGTTTGCCGTGAGCCGCGGCCAAGGCTCACGGCAAACGGCCTCTCTTTGCCGTGAGCCGCGGCGAAGGCTCACGGCAAAGAGCCTCTGTTTGCCGTGAGCCTCCGATACGGCTCACGGCAAACATCCGAGCGGGCCCCACTAACGGTGTTAGTTCGCCGTTGCTTGCCGTCATCGTGACTTTTTTTTGCCGAAGGCATTTCTTGGCTCACGGCAAATGTTTGCCGAGAGGGTGGTTTTTGGCTCACGGCAAAGGTCCCTTTGCCGATACGATTTTTGCCGTGAGGTGTTTGCCGTGAGCTTTTGCCCCTTTGCCAAACCGGCTGAATCCGGTAGTGCTATCTCTCCCTCTAACCTCTCCTGCTGCTCCTGCTGCTACGTTCTGTAGTCAGGCGATCCACAAGAAGATCAGGCGGCAGCGGTAATAATCGTCTCCCACCTTCGCCTCCGGGGCAGCTCCCCATCATCGGCCACCTCATCATGACGTGCCATCCTAGTCCTCACGTCTCCCTCCGAGACATCGCCGACGAGCACGGCGGCCTCGTCGTCTCCTCCCCGAGCGCCGCCGAGGCCGTCCTCCGCGCACACGACCACGCCATGGCGTCGCGGCCTCCCTCGCCCGTCGCCGACATCCTCCTCAGCGGCGCCTCCGACGTGGCCTTGGCCCCCTACGGCCACCATTGGCGCCAGGCCAGGAAGCTCGTCACGGCACACCTCCTCAGCGCCACCAAGGTCCACTCGCTTACTGGCATGGATGCTGCGTGCCAGGGCCACGAGGCTCAAGAAGCGATGGGATATGTTGCTGGATGAGATCATCGACGAACATACCAATAAATAAATCTTCAGTAGCAATGCAGGAGGGCAACAACGACCACGATGACGATGACCAAGATAGAGACTTTGTAGATGTTCTCCTCTCGCTTCAGCAGGAGTACTCTCTCACTCGGGAGCAAGTCAAGGCCATCTTGATGGTACGTACACACATATAATGCATATAATTTATCAATGCGACATATATATGCTTATATATAAACAAGTGTGTTTTCTTCCATGCATTTTTTACACGTACAGGACATGTTTGCCGCGGGGACAGACACATCGTCCGTGGTCCTCGAATACGCTATGGTCGAGCTCATAAGAAACCCACATCTCATGACCAAACTACGAGCCGAGATCACCAACAACACACCCAAAGGCCAAGCAATGGTCAAGGAAGAGAACCTGCACAACATGACCTACCTAAAAGCCGTATGTAGTCAAAGAGACACTTCGTCTGCACCCACCAGCGCTACTCTTGCTCCCCCGCATATCCATGGAAAAATGCGATATCAATGGGTACACAATCCCAGCTGGAACCCATGTCATCGTCAACGTGTGGGCTCTGGGCAGAGACCCAATGTCATGGGACAAGGCAGACGACTTCATGCCAGAGAGGTTCATCCATGGTACTGAGACGTCCGTTGTTGACTTCAAAGGAAGAGATTTCAAGTTTCTACCGTTTGGAGCTGGGCGAAGGATCTGTCCTGGAATGAATTTTGGGGTGGCTACCGTTGAGATCATGCTAGCCAACCTTGTTTACTGCTTTGATTGGGAGCTTCCGGATGGATTAACCAAAGATGATATTGATATGACGGAGTTGTTTGGGTTAGTAACGCGTCGAAAGGAGAAACTCCTACTTGTCCCAAGACCACTACATAACGTCAACCATACATAATATATACGCACACAATTAAGATAGAACCACGGATAATTCGTAACTTCTGTATCTACCAATAATCATGAAATCCGTGGAACCATTGTGTGGCTAAGTAATTGTTGCACTAGCGCGATGGCAGTATATATGGCTGGTTGTTGTATACCCCCTTGCTGTGTTGAGGGACACAGTGCTTAAAGATTGAAAACATTCTCTTCGTTCCCTGATCAATCAAAGTAGTCTTGGTATCTTTCTATCCACAAGGCGTCATGGCAGTGAGTTTTTTTTTTCCGTTCTTGTATCGGTCAATCTGCTATGCGCACATGTCATTGCCAATGCACGCGTCGAAACTGAAGTTGTACGCACTCAAGCTAATATCAAGTCCTAACCTAACCTAACAAGCTAGACCCCCGGCCCAACTAACAGTGACAATCAGCTAGCATTGAGACAAGGCAATAAGAAAGCTAAGATTATTGCTAGCTAGCTTGAGTCATTATCTCGTCGACATGTCGTCGTATTTTTATTTATGAACGTGTACATGTGTAATGTAGACTGCTAGTGACCGAAGTGGCGGCATATCGCTGTGGACTGAATCTTGTTGGAGTGAGCTCCAACTGCACGGCGCACGCACACTGATCGAATACTGAATCTTAGCTTGCAGTGAGCGATCGAGCTCCCACTGCACGCACTGATCCTCACGTACGGCGCCTCCGACATCGCACTACGGCCACCATTGGCGACAGGCCGGCGAGGAAGCTCGTCACCTCGCACCTCTTCACCGTCGAGCAGGAGGTGTCCCTGGTGATATATGGCCACGATACGGGACGTGGCTGCCAAGGGAAAGTACGTACGTGAGCGAGACGTTGAACACGTTCGCCAACGACGTGTCGGGAAAGTTCTTCAGGGAAGAATGAAGGCGCCGGCCGGAACAAGCTCTTCAGGGAGCTCGTCGTCGCCAACTCTTTTCTGCTTGGAGGGTTCAATTCAACCTGGAAGAAGACTACTTCCCAGGCCTAGCCAACTCGCGGGTAGGTCATCTGGTCACCAGGTGGTTTCTGCACAACAGGGCCTACGAGACGCACAAAAGGTGGAACAACTTGCTTGAAGCCATCAACAGCGACCATGAGTAACGACTCTGCTATGATGCGTCGCCATGACCAAAAGATCAGTGATGATGACTTCGTCAATGTGTTGCTATCGGTTCAGCAAGAGTACGGTATCACCAGAGATCATATCAAGGCCATCTTGATAGCTAGTGAGTACTCTCTCTCCCTCTCCTTCTCCCTCTCCCTCTCTCTAATAATCCTTTGATTTTTTTCTCTTAGAGAATTAGTTAATTAATCATTCGATGAATGCTACCTCCGTTCCAAATTAGAATTCATTTTATTTTTTTACCCCAACTCTAGACACTCGTTTTATTCGAAAAAAAATGTAAACATAGTGAAATTTAAATCATTCTTAAAGAATTTTGATTAATAAAACAAGTCATAAAAAAAGAGATTTTGCACAATTTTTTGAATAAGATGAGTGGACAAATTTGGGTTAAAAAAAGTCAAACGACCTATAATTTGGAATGGAGGAAGTAACTAATCTCTAATAAGAAACTTCTGACAATGATACGTGCAGGACATGTTTGGTGCGGGTACAGACACATCATCTTTGGTCTTGGAGTTCGTCATGGCTGAGCTCATGCGTAACCCTCAGCACATGGCCAAGCTACAAGGTGAAGTCAGGAAGCACACACAAGAGGGCCAAGAAACGGTGGAGGAAGAGAATCTATCCGACATGGCCTATTTGAGGGCCGTCGTGAAGGAGACACTAAGACTGCACCCACCTACCCCGCTCCTCCTCCCACACCTCTCCATGGCCGACTGTGTTGTCGACGGCTACTTCGTTTCCCCCGGCACTCGAGTCATCATTAACGCCGCGGCCATCGATTTTAAGGGGAATGACTTCACGTTCCTACCGTTCAGTGCTGGACGGAGGATTTGCCCAGGCATCAACTTTGCGTTGGCCACTGTTGAGATCATGTTGACAAACCTCGTGTATTGTTTTGATTGGCAACTGCCCGATGGCATGGAGGCTAAGGATGTTGATACCACAGAGGTGTTTGGATTGACTGTCCATCCAAAGGAGAAGCTCATGCTTTACCCGAAACAACGTGGTGCTACTGCTGCTGGTGGTCACTCCGTGCAAGCTGATGCGGCTGATAGTGTCATGCATAATTGAGTGAACCCTGTCTAATAAACTATTGAACACATATATATATACATGCCAGCATATGTTATGTTGTGTAGAAGAAGTGATGCTATATACAATTATACTCTATATATGGTGTACAAATGGTTTGAAGCTTGACCTCGCTCTATGTCTATAATAATTCTATATGGTACAAATAATAATTCGTTATGCATGGAGATTCACGGTAGATGATTGATAATGTCCACCGTCGCTCAAGAGACTTGTATTTATTACTCCAACGCTACGAACGCAGGGATTTTTATCAACGTCTATCGATCCCTCTTCGGCTCTTCATCAGGGAGGCGCACTGCAGTGGACTTGAGCGATCGAGAGGCGCAATGTCGTAGATTTTTTTTTAAAAAAAAATAAAGTGAGAAGAAAAAGTTGGCCACGGGCCAGGTTGCCCTGCGCAACAAGAGAATTGTCGACGTTTTTGTCACACAGTAGTAAAAGGCCTTGGTAGCACAAATCATCATCTCACATCTGCAAGTGCCCAAATTTAACATGACACGTTTTAACTTAAAAACTAGTACAATACTAATTTTTCAATAATATATAACTGAATTTGTAAATCACTAAATTAATTTTACATAACATTTACAGATATCTTGCACCTTCATGTAGGCAATAGTTTTGCGGCTTTGGAGGTCAGATAAGTACTCCCTATGTCCCATAATATTCGCATTTCTAAGACCAGGCACGCAAACCAATGCTATGCGTGAAATTACAAAATTACCCCTTATCCAAACAATACATGGATCCCATGTGGGTCCTACCTAAACGTACGTGGGTCCCACCTAAACAATATATGGGTCCCACGTGGGTCCCGCCTAAACATGTGTGGGTCCCACCTAAACATATGTGGGTCCCACCTAAATAGTACTATCTCTATAATGTTGCAATCATTACACCCCAGAAAGAGAGAGAGTGTGCAATTATTTTGGACAAATTTTGAACTCTAGAAGTACCAATATTATGGGACGGAGGGAGTAGATGGTACTGATAGAAGAAGATCACTCAAGTTAAGTACCGTAAACAATTTGATTCGCGTAATCACGTTTGATCTCTACTCCTTAAAAAAGACAGGAAGGGCGATTCGCGTCGCGCGTCTTCGCGACCGCACCTCCCGCACCATCCAACATCCCTCACGATCCCTCGTAACCGCGCCCTATTCCTTCTGAGCATCAACATCGCGACCGCACCCTCCCTCACGATGCGAACCCTCAAATCTCGCCCTCCATCCAACGCTTGTTCCATCAATGCCGTCCCATAACCTGTCCACGATCGAAGTCGTCGCCGCCGGGAACGACCACGATAACTGCGGGACACGAGGGCGCCGGTCTTGCGAGTTGCGACGTCAGTTTTCTCCCTCCGTCCCCTCCGCTTTTTCCTCGACTTGCCAAACCGATCCGCGCGGCTGCATCTCGGATGCAGCATCTGCCGTCTCCAACGTCGTCGGCAGCCGTGCTACGCGGCCACGAAGGGCATCCACCTACTGTCTCGGCCTCAACCTCTCAGCCTCTCACTGCCAGTTGCCCGGTTGGCCCCGAAGCCACGTTCACCGCGCCGTCCCCGACACCGTTGCTCTCCATGCATGGCTCCGATTCCATGAAAGATCCCATCTTATATCCATGGATATGTACGTGCGCAGGCAATGGAGCATATCAGAGGTTGATATCCGCTGGTATCCAACCTCCCGCTCGCCTCTGATGGTGGACGCCGTTGCTGCTGGTCCCCGATCATGGCCAACCAAACAGTCCAACCTCTGAGCCGGTGAGATCGATCCAATTCCTCCGTTTAAATTCAAGATTCCTGGTGATAGCCTGCATCATCGGCAACACCGGTCTCAGATTATCGTGGCACTCGTCGCCGAGACAGAGGGGCAACCGGATGGTAAGCGCCAATTAACTTGCGCTCTTCTGATGCTGCTGCAGCTCAATTTCCTTTGCATATTCATGGCTTTGATTGCTGCCGGGCTTGGTTTGCAGGCAGCGCATGACGACGACCATCAAAATTTATGCTTGTGAAAAATGGCTTAAAAGTTAAAATAATATGTCGTTATCTTAGTTGTATCAAGGGTTATTTAATAGAACATATTGTTTTATTTTGCAACAATAAAACTATATTATTGAATTATTATATTCTTTGATGTTCTATGTTGTTCCTTGTACCATTGTTGTTATCTCGTAGCAACGCACGGGTACTATGCTAGTACGGAAAGGCGATCGTGACCGCACGTCGCAACCGCCCCGCGTCCTCGTGACCGCGTTCGCCCCCTCGCGATGGCACCCTTGCACGTCCGCCCGCAGCCCGCTCGCAACGGAGAGGCGATGCGAATCGGCGTCGGCATCTGCCCGGCTCCCCTCCCTCCTGCTCCGGACTCCCTCGCCCTTCCCTGCCAGCTTGATGTGTGCTGCTCTTCAAATGCACGCTTCGCTTGTTGTTGCAAAGGTTGAATCTTTCGAGCGCATTTCCAACCGCACGTCGCTTGCCAGGAGGGCAGAAGGGTTTAGGCATTTGCATCTTGATTTGCATTTTGCCTTTTTGTTGCAGATCGACTTGCAGCTGATGATCGCAGCGAGGATTTCTTCCCCCTAATCCCGCACGTCGATGTCGCGACCTGCCTTCTGTATGCGTGGCCAAGGCCGACGCCGCCGTCGCACGTCCGACCTGCATGGCTCCACGAGTCCGCCTTCGTTGAAAACGGAACGATGCACCTCCCTTCCTCCCGGCGCTGCAAAAACGGATCAGCGGAGCGCGACATCCAACACCAGCGCCTCCCATCCTCTCGGAGACCCGGAAGCCTCCTCACGGCCGGGTTGGTGCATTATGTTGTAACCGTCGTTCTATTCTTGCAGATCCAGTTATTAGTCAATCGTTGTTTGGGTTAAACAATATACAACAGCCACGACGTACAGCCGCATCTCTGTGAAGAAGGCATGCATGACGGAGTTCGTCGATCTGATCCTGTGGTTTGCCCCGTTGGCACGTTGATCCAAATCCATCGGAGCAGCTGCTTGGAGTCCTGCCCGCCTCCAACAAATATGTCCATACGTAGCTTACTCCTTCCTCCGTTTCAATCATTGTGAATGACGAAAAATATGTATATTATGAGACTGGTTTAATTCTGTGTACAATATGGCAGCATTGTAGTCTTGCAACCTATACAAACTGAATACCTTTGTGTTTAACAGAAAGATTCAAGCTTTGAGACAGAGGATCTCAACTGGACAAAGCAGCGTCTTCATTCATGCTGCAATTAAATGTCTGGTAACATTCAGAGCTTAAACTCCAACTCACTGCAATACTTATTAGTTTCACAATTTTTAATTGGTTTGGCAAAACAATACTTTGTAATTCCTGAGTAATTTTTTTTATAGAATTTGCTTCTCTTTTTAGTCCCCCGAGTGTCAAAATATCATTAATATTTGCTTCTTTTATGTTGTGGTGGAGCCATCAATGATGAATGCCTAAGCTCTTTTAAAAAGAATTAACCTATGCAACGCAATTTTTTATACCAAGTATTTTTTTATCATCCGTAGCAAGGCACGGACACTATGCTAGATGAACAAAAAGCTAAAAGGCATTAGTGGTGTGCATTTGTTGGAGGGAATTGGCTGGTCTGGAGCGGTCTACGCACGACATGAGAATACTGCGAAATATCGGGAGAAGGAAGGAAGGAAGGAGAAACCCCCTCCGCTCCGCTCCGCTCCCCGATCCATTCCCAGCCATGTCCTCCGGCGACCTCGACGGCGCCGCCCTCATCCTCTCCCTCCCCGAGGACGTCCTCGCCCTCATCTCCGCGCACCTCCGCCCCCGCGACCTCCTCGCGCTCTCCGCCGCATCACGCCGCCTCCGCCGCGTCCTCACCGGCGCCGCCGCCGCCGACAAGGCCTGGCTCGCCCAGTGCCTCCGCCTCGACCTCCTCCCCTCGCTGCGCCACCTGCTCGCCTGGCGCGACGCCGCCTCCGGCTCCTCCCTCGCCGTCTGCCGCTTCCTCCACTCCGCCGCCCCGCTGCTCGGGGGCGCCCTCTGGGCCCACCAGAACCCCGAGCTCGGCAACCTCGTCGCCGCCGTCCCGGACTTCCTCTCCCTCGTCGCCGTCCGCGCCATCCCGCAGGAGCTCTCCCCGCGCCTCCGATGGGCGCCCGTCTTCGAGCTCCTCGCCGATGCCCATGGCCGCCCCGCGCTCCTCTTCCTCCACGGCCACGACCCCGCCGATCTCTTCCCGGCCCGCCTCTCCTCGCTCCAGCCCCACGCCAACGTCCTCTTCCTCGAGGCCCATACCGACCGCCATCCGGTCTCCTCCTCCGAGTTCCACTTCCCCCTTCTCGCCTTCGGCGACCGCCGCCGCCTACTCGACTCGCTCGTCGACGCCTGCCGTGTCACGCTCCCATCCGACCTCGTCGCCGCCCCGCTCCTCGCGCGCTCCGACGACGACCTCCCGCTGCTCGCCGCGCGAAGGGAGGCGATGCTGCGCCTGCACGGCGAGGCCGCCGGGGGCATGGTGCGCACGCCGGACCTCCAGGGCCTCATCCTCCAAGCCAACAAAAAGGTGTCGCCATCGCCAACCGGCGGTGCTGGGGAGAGGACTCGACTGCGGCGGAGCCTCTCCGCTGTAGCAGGCTACGTCAGGAACGGCCTGCGCCAGATGGTGACACGATCAGTGTCCGCGAATTCCAGGGCTCATCAGTACGTGGACACTAAACATCTGCCGTTGGCTGACTTCCTGCATGCCGGTGAGAGCGTCGGCCTCAGCCTCCGCGGCGCAAGAGTGCGGCTATCCACTTACCGGGTGTGGCCGAGCATGAATGACAACCGCTTTGCGCTCTACAAGCTCACTGTGCAACCGCCCATGCCAGGAAGGGAGTACGCCGGTCTATGGGGAGGCACATTTGGCTGGCCTCCAGGGCGACCCGACGATGATTGCAAGCCCAGGAAGGCTCTCTTCTTCTTGCTGCTCTCGTATGAGGAGGACGCCGAGGGGAAGCTTCTGCTGATCGCCACTAAGGTGTTGGAGGGGACACACTATGTCGTGCATCCAAATGGGTCATCTATGTTTGTCGCGAGGATGGGTGAGCCATCGACGGAGGTGTTCCCCTGGAAGGGGAAGACCGATGGGGAGTCCTGGAACGTGGACGTTGAGAGAGGCTTTGCAGGAGAGGGCATTGCCAGTGGGTATGGCTTCAGATACCCTGGCTCAAAGCCTGGATCACTGTTTGTCCTCCAGGATGGTCGGCTTGCATTTGTTTGGAGAGAGACTGGGACTGTGCTCACCCTGAAAAGACTGAATTTGGAGGAGTTGCTCAAGAAAGGGGAGCGTGTGCCTGCATTGCAGCCGGTACCAAATTTTGCATACCTCACAAAGTCTTACTCCAATGTTTTCACTGCTTTCCCCGGAAGTTCAGCTTCTCCCAGGTACATTTCTACTTCCACATTGCCACCTGTAATAATATATTGAGATACTGCATGCTTTGCATCTAAATTCCTTCCTGTTGTTTTCCCCATATTCCTGTCGATCAGATTATGGCCGCTGAATTTCAGCTGTACAAAAATTGAAATGCTAAAAGATGCACCTAGCTAGTCTGTAGCATTAAAGCCCCAAATCCATAACCATAAGGAGCAAGATCAGGTTATTGTTAAGGCATTCGGGTTTTGACCATTTTATATTCCTTCACCACTGAACCTTTTTAGTGTTATTGTTATATGCGGAGGAGGCCTAATTCTTATATGTTCTTTAATGTGTTCTGTGTTTGAGTATTCAAATAGGTTACTTACTATTACCTCCGTTCGAGAATATAGCAACGTTTAGACTTTTTCAAAGTCAAACATTCTTAACTTTGACTAACACTATTTCTAAAAATATAATTTATTTTAAGTAAAACATTTACATGTTATAATAGTTCCTTTGGTGACCAATCTATAAACATAATTCTTACGTTGCCAATCTTTATATTTTTTATGCTATATTTATGGTCAAAGTTATTAATGTTTGACTTTAGGAAAAACTGCTATATTCTGGAACGGAGGGAGTATCTGAGAAGCTGTGTATGATGAACAGTGTGCCCTGCAAAATATAACATTTCATTTTAGTTTGCCTTTGTTCTAGAGGTGGCTCGTTCGGCTGGCTGGCTGCAGCAACAGCCCAGCCCAGCCCAGCCCAGCGAACGAGGCCTATACTCCACAGTCAGCACACAACCAAGTATGGTTATTTGCTGGTAAAGTCTGTATATCCAGTTTGGCTAACAGCTGACCTGCAATATGTTCCTAGGCTGACCAGCCTGCTTTTCATTCAAAATCATTGGTTGCAACTTATTGCATTTTTGAAGGAACACATCTGTGACTGGCTAATGAAACATTTGCAATGGTGGTTCATAAATGATCATCAGATACCTTTAGGTTTTTGGTATCATGCTGTTCTTGTATTGACAACTTGATATTGTTTGAACTAAGCAATACTACATGAAGATCATCTTGCATTGCACTATCTTTTCCAACGTCTTAGTCACTTGGCGTCTCGTCTAAGTGTGTGCATCCTCATCTAACAACCTATGTTCAGGTAAAAAACCTGAATGGTGGATTTGTGAAAGGATCACCGATACAGAGCAATGGAGAAATGGTCTCTGGAACAGATCATGTGCTTCTTCCATGCCAGGCGACACCAGGCGATGGTTCCATGTATCCCTGCTGCGGCTAAGGGAAGAGGGGCAAAACTGCAGCGAAACAATTCCAATAATTTTATTCTGAAGGAATAGCAATTAGCAACGACACCCCATATTCCTTACTACAGCTATTTTTCACGACTGCTATAAATGAAATTAGATTGGAGTGTAAATTTGCAGGTGATTCATACAAACTCTATACTGGAACAGTTCTGCTCATATGGTAGATATATGTTACATGACCTTTTCTTCTTTTTTTTTTTGGAGAAAATATGTTTCGTTTCTTTTTTGAGAAACTGAAAATATGTTTCATGACCTTTGCGAGTCAGCGAAAAAAAAACTTTGTGAGTCCATGTACTGTTTCACTTAAATTGGTTCAACTGGCCCAATAAGGCCCATTGTCTTCCGTCACAGCTTTAGGCAGGCCTGTGAGAAAGAAAGGTCACGTGAGCGGGCCTTTGGTTTTTTCAGGCCTAGTTTTCGTTGGCCTTGGGAGGCCTTTGGTGGGCCAAAACCCACAGGGAGCCGAGTCGGGCCATAAATGCTCAGGTATAGGTAACCCTTTATCTTTCACTGCTCACACCCACACATGCCCTTCCACCTTACCCGTGTGGTGGGGGTCAAGAAGTATGGTCGTACTACCTCGAGCCCTCTCTAACCGATGATGAGAGGTTCGAGGGAGCTATACGTTTATTACGAAGCCTGGCCTTATCAACTAGAATCTGCAATGGTAGATGTATCGTATCACATCACTCGTCAAACATTATCACTACAATCTACGATGGGGTAGGTGCAGTTGTCACATCGTTAAACAATGTTAACTACAATCTACGATGGGGTAGGTGTACTTGTCACATCATCCATCGTACAGGGAAGACTTGGGCAGCTGGCCTACCCACGAGACCCAGAGGCAACTAGCCCTAACTTTTGGGCACAACCAATGGCTCTACCCAAGCCATGGCTAGATGGAGTCACGACGGAGACGTTACCGCTCTACATCTTCACCCATATGCCATATCGGTGTGGTAGCCTATGACATGTTGCATTTGAAGCATCATAGCCTCATCGGAGGATAACTCTATCCTTGTATTAGGGTATAAAGAAGCATGTCCGCCCAAAGCAGGCAGGAAGTGATGCATACCACGGACACCCCAACATTATCACTCTTTGTCCAGGCCATTGTTTCATATGTTTTTTGGCCAATTGTGATAGCCCTAAAGTATATTAGGGGAGACCCAAGGCCAAGAACAGAGGATGAGGACAAAATAGAAAGCCGATAAAGAAAGCTCAAGGGAAGTACTGAGGAAACTGAGGAAAAGGGGCCATTGAGCATTATAATCATATCGCCTTGTAGCGTTACGAAAAGAGATATCCACTTAGATTGTAGGTTTTTACGCTAATAAAGTGACCCAAACATATATGAACTCTATTGTCACCATTGTTTCATCCATAGGTGGATCTAACAAAGCGATTCCTCTTGAGTGAATCTCAAAGTGGATCCCTGACCCTAGCTATTAAGGTTTCCCTAGACAATCTACATTTAGATATGTGATATAAGTTTGATTATCACAACACCCTCTATCAAAAGAGAAACATCATTGTGCATATGAAAGGTAATTTTCTTATTTTTACCTTGCGATTATACTTAATCTTTCTGATATATACCCTTCGCCTATAATTTAATGTTGATGAAAGTATCCCCGTTCAAAAACAACCTATGTTTTCAAGATTTTTAAAAACAACCCATATTTGAATATCTAAATCATGCTCTAGGTTCTTAACGTGTCTTGGTTCATATCCTATACATGGATGAGACAAGGATAGTGTGGTTAGAATTTTCTGTTTTTTTTCTATTGGGAAGAGAGATGAAGCCTTGCTCTACAAATACATGGGATAGTTATCCGTCTTGTCGTAGGTTATAGTTCACCGTATCGTTACAGGAAAAGCTTTGTGGGATTGAAATAACTATAGGGATGATTATCATCACTACAAAAACATTTTTTTGCTAAGAGTCTTTTAAAGCGAAACATCACGTGACGACAAAAGACAGTTGTATTATTAAATAAAAACTTTATCTGGAAAAGTATTCCGTCGACGAGTATGAAGTAGGTATTAATTAAGAAGAGGATATCTCATCGTGTGCTTACCTTGTAACGGTAACCGTTATACTTATAACTTGTATACCCGTTTCTTCTTTTGTATACTACCGCCTTTCGCGCCTTTTTCTTGGTACGTTGCATGGAAGCTCTACGTAAATATGTCGCTATATCAACGTACCTAATCGGTGTTATGCATATTGATCAGTTATGGTAAATAGAACATATATACCAAGGAGGAAGACTTGTATTCTTGCTCCTCCTTGTTGTTGAGTCGACCTAATAACATACTATACTTCATGAAGTTAGATTAGAGTTGGTGATGCTGAAGCCAAGCGAGGAGAGAGGAGGGAAGGGAATGACCTAGCAACTGGTTTGGGCAATGTTGGCGGTTTTGCCCGCCCGCTCCTCCAATTTGGACTGACGCTCACGAGTTTCATCCTCCCTCGCTCGTCTGTCCCGTCGATAACCTCCCCTCCGGCGTTCGTGCCCTCCCCCCACCCCCGGCGAGATCTCTAAATTCCCCGCAAACCCTAGCCCCTCTCCCTCGTCCCCCTCTCGCGCCGCCTCCCCTCCCAGCCTCTCGTGCGCTTCCCATTCCGATCTCGCCGCCGTTTCACGGGGCTGGGGCATGCTGTAGCTGCCCGCCCGCGTATGGCCTCCGACGGCGCCGCCAGCCGCCGCCCGCCCTTGGCCCCGCCTCCCAAGCGCCGCTCCTCGGGGGACCTGCTCCAGCCCGACCTCCTTACCTACAAGCGACGCCGCCGCGCCACGAGCGCCAACGCCACCGGGCGCAGCGCCGTCGCACTCAGCCCCGACCAGGTACGCATTCCCATCCCAACCCTAGCCGGATCTTCTTTTTCCTCCCCGCTTCTTCTTTCTCTGCGACCGGATGTGATTTGGTAGAGCATCCGCCCAGCTTCGTGGTGCCTTTAGCCCGCCAAGATTTCGTTTCCTACTCTTTGCCGCAAGATTTCGTTCCAAGATTTCCCTTTTCGTGTTCTAGTGTTTTGTCTAGGTAAGGTTGTCTTGCAATTCTCTCTTATCCTCCTGCAGTCTTGGATTGGGCTTCCCAAGATTTATCCTTTATGTCCTTGCTTCCTTCCTGCGCAGAATCAGATGGGCTTGGTGGCAAACCCCACCAATCCTCAGCACCAGGCGCTCGCCAGGCACTGGAGAAGCTGGAGGAACACCCTCGAGGGCCTCTTGCAATCCCCTGCTGTGAGCCAGGGCTCTGAAGGCATTCAGACCTGCATTCGTGATGCGCTCAGGCATAACAGTTGCCAGCTACATGTCAGTAATTCCGTCCTTCAGGTTGAACAAATCTTATGCACAGCCGGATATTGAGTATCTTTTTTTTTTTTCTCTATCAAAAAATTCTCTTCTGTTTTTATGTATCTACCAGGGGAACCTAGGTGAGAGCCAAGGAGGAGCCAGAGACGTTCCAAGTGGAGCGGTACTTGCTAAAGAGAATAATGGTGCCTTAATTAAGGCAGTAGATGCAACCGCAAACAATGGTGCCTTGGTTAAGTCGGAGAATGGAACTGCAGCATCATTGGAAGCCAACAAGGCAAAGTGCAATACTGCTCTCTTTGAAATTCTAGTTTCTGAGAAGTTTGCCTTGTTGTGTGATTTGCTAGTTGCAACCTTCCATGTCAATAAGCCTGATGATGTGATTGGCTTGCAAAAAATTGATGCCAAGATGAGAAGCGGAGATTATGCACAGAACCCTGCATTGCTTGACCAGGATATAAAAAAGGTACCTGTTTGTTTGTTTCGACCATTTCTTCATTTGTTGGCAATGTTTTCCTTGATAAGATAAATCTCTACCCGCGCTTTTTCTTGGGAGCCTATGGTAGGTTCTGACTTCTGAATGTCCGAGATTTGAAAATTACCCCGTGGCTTGTCTGTTTGATCACATATTTAAAAGGCCATACAGCTTCTTTCAGTCCCTTTTTTTCCAGCACATTGGGTTGCCCTTGCAAATTCTTCTAACCATCCAAGTTCCAAACAACAGAATCATCTATAGCAGGGTGCATATTTTTTTCTACGCCATTGTAGCCAACCAAAACAGCATATATGGGGGTGATTGGTTCCCTGCATCCAACTCCATCCAGGCTCGCTAGGTGCAAGATGACGGGCTTGATTGGTTTTCATACGAGCGGGGCCTGGCTCGCGCGATGCAAAAGCCGCGCCTCAACCTGGCTCTCGGCATGCGGATTTTTCTCTCGTTTCTCCAGAGCCTGGTTTGCGCGGTGCAGGCAGGCGATGCATGGGGGAGCGCACAGACACAACAAAGCCAATTGACACGACAGAGCAGGCAACCAATCAAGTTCCCACCTTAGCCTGGCTGCTGCATACATGAACCAATCAAAAGGACTTTGCATCTGGCGAGCCTGGCCGGTTGGGGCCTGCTTGCGTGGTGTGAGCCAGGCTCCGCTCGTCCAAAAACCAATCAGGCCCTATATGTGACTGGTGAGCTGCATAGCCATGTTTCTCTACTGACTTGAGGCAAATCTAGATCTATTGCCTCCTTTCCTATGAAGGACACCTAATATATATGTTTTTCATGGGAAGGAATCTGCTGTCCTGTCTTCATGAATTCATGCTATGTTTCTCTTCGCCCACGTCATCCACTGCCCTGAACCTTGCCTTGCCAATTCCCTTGGGCCTCCCTCTTTAAGTGGACCACAAGGTGCTAGCTTGACCTTGACCAATCAGAGGATGGAATTAATGAATGCACATATATCTAACATAGGTTGCTGCATGCTGCTGTGCGCCACTACTCAATAAGTAGGTTTAAATCCATGTTAGTGAGGAAGGTTTTATTTATCTTGCTCACTTATTTTCTTAAAGGGAAGAAGGAAGAAGATTCGAAGGCCAAAGTTCTTGATTTTTTTTTTCTCGCCTGTAATTTTGTTTGTTTGTTTTTGGTCATGTGCCAAACATCTGCAGAAATGACCTTAAACATTCATATGGAAACATATCATCAACGCTCTTTCTTTCATTTACTATGTATTTATATTTGCTTATTATGTAGATATGGAAGAAGATTGGACAATTCGGCCAGGAAATGGTTGGTCTGGCGAGCAGTCTGTCAGTTATTTCGCCATGTGATTCTGGCCATTCTACAATACCAAAACAAAGTGGGACATCTGGACTGGATGGAATCTGCAAGGATTGTGGCAGAAAGGCAGACAGTGAAGGCAGAATTATCTGTGATAGATGTGAAGCTGTGTTCCATGTTTCATGTCTCAAGCCTGCCATTGATGATGTGCCAGCAAAATGGTACTGTCCCACATGCAATGAATTAGATGCAGCTGTAAAGAATAACAGCAATGGAAAATCACATGAAGATTGCAATGTATGCGAGTGGCTTGAGTTCAAGGAGCCAGAAGAACATCCTGAGGCAGAGGATGTTGGCAAGACTGAGTTGGCCATCAAAACACAAGAGAGCTCAGTCGCAAGCATGGATGGGGATAGTGAACCAGACCTCTCAACTACTGCACTATCAAATTTGTGCAAGCATTGTGGTACATGTGAAGATGAAGACAAGAAGTTCTTGGTATGTGGCCATCCTTTCTGTGGTTACAAATTCTATCATGTCCTGTGTCTGAAAGAAAGCCAGATTGCACGTGAGAAGCAAAAGAACCGAGCATGCTGGTACTGCCCATCTTGCCTGTGCAGAAGCTGCTTCAAGCCCAAGCACGATGAATGGACGGTCTTGTGTGATGGCTGCGATGATGCTTATCACACATACTGCATGAATCCACCGCGCAATGATATCCCAAAAGGCCTGTGGTACTGCTCATCATGTAATGCGCGGAGGTCGGCGGATGGACTTCAGAAGTATGAGAAGTTGATCTTGGAGAGTCTTCCTAGTGCCAAAAGGTCGAAGACGTTGGCAGGTGGTGCTCCAGAGAACAAATAGCAGAAGAGCAGCAGCAGCGTGGATGAACTTGAGCGGTGGTGCTTTCACAGGCTTTGGCTAAAAGAAAGGAAAGGATTCTTTGGTCCCTCTGAAGGGGTATACATTACTCTGACAGTTTGAATAATGGGTTGTGTATACACAGGAAGAAATCGTATGTAGCTGGAGTTGAAGTGTTGATTCCCTGTTTTGTTGTTTCTTTCTTTTCCCGAATTGAATTCTTGTCGCAGTAAGTTGTCGTTGTGCTGTTATGTCGTGTGTGCCCTCGCTTGCCTTGTATGGTAGCACCTGACACCCTTGTTGTTGACATGATGGTTTGTTTGTTGATGATAGGTACATGTTGCTCACCTTTTCTTGTTGGCCAAAATGTGTGTTTGTAGGATTTTGTGCAGGCAGTGAAGGTTTGTTGATGCTATATCGCTTGATCAATGCCTGAATCCACAATGCAGGTACTGTCGCGGAGTGGTACATCAACAACTTCATCTTTCATCTTTTGTGGTTGTGATGTGGCTTGGTAACCCAAGTACATCAACACTTTCATCTTTGCACTGAAGCTGGGCTTCTCTTTTCTCCTGTATATCCGGACCTGGTCTGATCTGGCCATAGCTAAATTCTAGCCAAGCTAGAACTAAGCGAGGCAACCTAACACGCCTTTAGTGAAAAGAAAAACAAGACTACAAAAGGGAGGCTAAGATGAGGTGGCCTGACTGAAATTTAGGCAAAAACAAGACTAAAGAGGGATAAAAACCTTTCTTTTGTTAGGATTAAGGGCATGTTTGGTTTGTTGCCAATTGTTGCCTGACCAAAATTTTGGTGTGCCTTTGCTATTTGGCTTTCATTTGGATGGACACCAAATATTGGCACGCCAAAACCTACCAATGGAAGTTTAGTTGTTGCTGCGGTCAAGAAATAGGTGGCCGAAGTGCTCGCTAAAGAATTGGCGGCATGCATCCGAAGTGCTCGCTAAAAAATTAGCGGCATGCATCCAGGAAGAGGCAACATGGTAGAATTTCTTTGGTGCACGCAAATCAAGGATAGCTGATTTGCTATACTAAAACACAAATATCTCAGTAACGGCTTAAGTATTATGGAATCCGTTTGCATATTAGTATTCCTTGCAATTAAATCTACAAAACAAGATATCACATGACTATATTTAGGTATAAAATAATATAATGACATGTAGACCCCACAATTCATACTAAAGAGAGGGAATGAATTTGGTAGAATTGGCTAAGGTTACAATCCAAACGTTATGTTGCCAATAATTTAGTGATGCCCATGATTTGTCATGACCAAAATTTAGTAGGGCTAGATGGGGCATAAACCAAACATACCCTAAGATCCTCTAGCTTTTTGCCGCTGTCATATAGGCCCAAGCATGATAGGGTCCACATGGCAGGCAACCATCCTCGTTCGAAAGCACTATCCTACATCCATAATATAGTACTCCACGTCGATCTAAATCCGGTAAAGTTCACCTTGACGTGGTTTTCTTCTCTACGAGATAATGCATGAGCCGTTACTGCCAAGATAGAGTTGTTTCATCACCATTTATTCATCTCCCAACTAAATTAATAATTTATTTACGTAGGCCTTTCAAAATACTCCCTCCGTCCCAGAATTATAGTCGTTTTAGGTGTTTGTGCCACGAGTTTGACTAGATTTGTAGAAATACGCTCAACATTTAAATCTCCAAATATTTTTTTTTATAAAAAACTAGATCAAAATATCTATATAATGATATGTATATTGTATCATAAAAGTTAATATATATTTTTATATAATTAGTCGTAGTATTTTCTCGGGAAGTGAGAAAGACTATAATTTTGGGACGAAGGGAGTATGCAACAATGAAACAAGTAAAAGAATATGAGAGCTGCAGAGCATGAATAGAGGGGGGCACAAATAAGCTAAGGGAAAAGGGCAGAAAAGGCATACGTAACACATGGCAAAAGCAAGCAAGGACCACCACCAAGCAGCTAGACTCTTTGATTCCTAAATCGCTTGAGAAACTAGCACACACAGAGAAATCACACCACACCAACAAAATCCCCAACCTAAAACCAACAACAGAAGGGAATATCCCCTCACTTCTCTTTCGATCGCCTTCTTCCTCCGTCCTGTTTGGAGAGCCCCCTTCCTCTTCTCTTCCCCATCTCACCTCATATCCATCCATTTGTTCTAAAAGCTACCACCGCCGCCTACACAACCTCATCAAAGAACCTTCTAGAAGAGAGGCACCTTCATAATGTTTCATGAAAAAAGAGAGGCACCTTCATTAATATACGATGGATCACTTGACGAAGGAGTTTTTTTTCGTGTCGCCTTGATCAATTAATAATGAAGGTAATACATAGAGAGGCATCGCGGTCGGTTAACTCGGTTCCTCCCCAAGCCCAAACCAATCCTTCCATGGAGGATGACAAGATGGGGAACACCACCACCATCCGTGCGGTGCTCGCCATCCTACAATGGTGGAGCTTCAGCGTCATTGTTACCATCATTAACAAAATGGATCTTCGCTCCCAATATTCTCTGATTGTTTCTTTTTTTCCAGTAAAATTGATTGATTCATCCATTTACCTCAATTTCTGGAGATGATCTCCGTTGTGTATGTATAAAGTTCGTTCAAAGGAATTTAGGGGTTGGCTGATCCGTTTGTTAAGTCGCTACTAGGCAAGTACAATGTCTCATGTATAGTAACAATGCTAAAAGATAATCTAAGTACTACCTCTTACTCAATTGTTGGCCGACTAAATACTCAAAAAGTTTGTGTGACAAAAAAAAGCCCAAAGTTTTATTTTTCTCTTTCATCATCAATCTCGCGTCGCGTATCAGGCGCTCCTCCCGTGCCCTTCCTTCTCCTCCCCGTCGCATCCCTCCTCCTTGCGCCGCCTCCCCCACCACACGCCGGACGTCCCTCCCCTTCACCTCGCTGCCGCCGCCGTCCTTACGTTCCTCCCTCTCACTCTCGCAATCCCGTCGCCTCCCCTACCGCACGCCGTCCCTCCCTTCCACCTCGCCATCGCCGCCGTCCCTCCCTCCCTCCTCTTTTCCTACTGTCGCGCCGTCGCCCGGCCGAGGGGACTCGTGGCTGGCCTAGCTCAGATCCGCTGCGAACCGGGCGTACCTCTCCGATTCTTCCCCTTTCACATATCTCTTGATCTCCTCCTCCGCCGGCGAAGACTGAGCGAGTAGCACTGCAGCGGCCTTCACCGTGGCCTTTGCCATCGATGAGCACCCACGAGGTATGCTCGAACCTTCTCTTCCCTTCCTGTTGTGTCAAATGAAGAACCCCAAACCCCTAACTTCGATTTGTCCGCATAAATTATTGGGGGTACACATGTACACCCATGTCCAATGCTGGGTCCGCCCCTGAAGATGGGTAACGCCACCACCATCCGCGCGGTGCTCGCCATCCTGCAGTGGTGGGGCTTCAACGTTACCGTCATCATCATCAACAAGTGGATCTTCCAGGTCGGACCCAATATTCTACTGCTGCTTCTTTTTTTCTCCTAAAATTGATTGATTCATCCATTCATCTCAATTTCTGGAGATGATCTCCGTTGTTTATGTATAAAGTTTGTTCAAGGGAATTTAGGGGTTGGTTGATCCGCTAGTTAGTGTAGGACCCAAAATTTGTCCTTATGTTTTCTCCCTTACATGGGTGCATTTGTCACCACAGTGGTGTTGATTGCTTTGGCAGAAACAAAAAAAGATACCATCTTTATGCATAAGAATTGCTCCAATTGCTTGCTTGCAGTTAGGATTAGGGTGTTCAAAGTGAAGAACACTAGGGTTTGTTTTTGGTCTACCTGGGACAATTAAGGATTCTGTTCATTAATTTCAAGGTTTACTTAGAGCAATAGAATGTAAACGCAAAACGCCGTGCCAGGAAAATGACTCACAGGACAACCCTTTTTCCTTTTTGACAATCATGCTAGCATATAGTACTGCTGGGGGAAAAAGATCCTGGAAGAACATAAGTTTAGTTTGAGATGGGCGTCCAATCTTCAGAGTTAATTGTAACCATGGTGGTCCTAGAAACAATATCTGTGCAATCAAATTTAGTACTAAATGAAAATCACAGTGCTAATATCGTTGTTTGCTATGTATATCCTGATTTTTTTTTCTTATGATAAACAAAGCAAAATAGGGAAAATAAAATGAGTGCATGTTTAGCAATAGCATAAATCCATATCGCACCTCAGCGTAATCATTCAATTTCTTAGGCCACAGCCATGCACTGAAGTTTGCAACGATGCATGTTCCTCAAGATTGTGGTTTACTAAAAGGTGAACGAATGAGAGCAAGGTTCCTATTCTGTCACGCTGACTCTTGGATTGACAGAGTATCACCATCCAGGATCATCTTTGACTTCAGCAGGTTTAACAACAAATGAACTGCCATGTTTGGTTGGCTTAGTTAGGACCCAAGCATCTCTCTTCAGGCTTGACACACTAGCTTGGTAGTGAGATGTATTGGTTCTTTATTTATTAAATAATTTGTCTTGCAAACTAGCACAACTATAAATATATATACTTCTAGAAAGTAGAAACATACTAATAATATATTGTAGTACTTGCTGTGTTCTTAACGAAACCATCTGCTAGCATGTGGTGTGTCAGAGACCCTTAATGAAGAAGCTTTCTGTTTCTTCCTTTTCATTTGTTTGAATTGACTTTGGTTGCTTGGATGTTGAAAAGGGGCTGTTGCAACTTGCTTGGCACAAACGCATCAACTTGACGATTTTGAGTTTAAATTGACAGAAATTGGAATTCAAATTTCCCCTGACTGTGTCATGTGTCCACTTCATATGCTCTTCTATTGGAGCCTATATTGCAATCAAAGTTCTGAAAATAAAGCCACTGATAGAGGTTGCCTCGGAGGATCGATGGAGAAGGATATTCCCAATGTCATTTGTGTTCTGCATAAACATCGTGCTGGGGAATGTCAGCTTGCGCTACATTCCAGTCTCCTTCATGCAGACAATAAAATCTTTCACTCCTGCAACGACAGGTTAGTGATCTGATCTTGTCATCCTATAATTTTTTTTAAAAAAGAATTGAACGAACTCTTGTCATCCTGTGTTTCCTGTGTTATTATTTCCATAGTTTGTGTGCAATAATAGTTTCTGACCGATCTCTTCCACTGTGCCACAGTGATTCTTCAGTGGTTGGTCTGGAGTAAATATTTCGAGTGGCGCATCTGGGCTTCTTTGGTTCCAATAGTGGGAGGGATTTTGCTGACTTCCATAACTGAGCTGAGCTTCAACACGTTTGGCTTTTGTGCTGCCATGGTTGGCTGCCTGGCCACATCCACGAAAACCATCCTGGCAGAGTCCCTGCTTCATGGTTACAAGTTCGACAGGTAGAAGTCGATGTTGTTTACCTTTGCACCAAGAAGACAAGACAATCTTGTTTGAGGCTTGGCATCTGACATTTGGTATGAACAATTCTACTGTTTCTTTTTGCAGCATCAACACGGTGTATTACATGGCACCATTTGCAACGATGATCCTGGCAGTTCCAGCAATTGTGCTTGAAGGCAGCGGCGTGGTGAGCTGGCTGTACACCTATGACTCTGTCGCCCCGGCACTGGCCATCATCGTAACGTCAGGGGTGCTGGCCTTCTGCCTCAACTTCTCCATCTTCTACGTCATCCACTCGACGACGGCCGTGACCTTCAACGTGGCCGGCAACCTCAAGGTGGCTGTGGCAGTGCTGGTATCATGGATGATCTTCCGGAACCCCATCTCAGCCATGAATGCCGTCGGCTGTGCCATCACGCTGGTCGGCTGCACCTTCTATGGTTACGTGAGGCACCTCATCTCACAGCAGTCCGCGGCTGCGCCAGGCCCACGCACGCCCAGAGGTCGCATGGAGATGCTGCCGCTCACCAGCGAGAAGCAAGGTGACAAGATTTAGCAGCAGCTACCCCACATCCCTCTTCATGTCGCCGGTGTTATTAGGAAGGAATAAACCAGCATATATACATACATCTGATCTAACAACCGTTTCAGCATGGATCATGAAACGGCACAGGTTTCACTCCAGTTGGTGTAGGGCGTAGTAAAAGAGTTTTTTTTTTTTGGCTCATACTAGCATTTGTTTTTATTTCGTTTTTGGTCTTGATGACGATGATAAGTTTGGTCGCCCAGATTTTGGTGCGGTCATTATTATTACCAGTTTACCACTATCGCGTCCATCTTTTTTTCTTCTTTTGGATTACAGTATGAAATATTTTGTTGACAGGTTCAGATAATAGTCTTTTATCTGTATATTGCTCGAATACAACAGACTTTGGCATCTTATACAGTTCTATACGAAAATGATTTCGAATCGTAGGTAAGTGGAATGAACTATGCCCGGATTGTGAAAGCTAAAAGGGATCTATGTAGCGATCTTATCTCAGTTCCTTTCGGGAATAATATGTTTGCAGAAGCTTTTTATAATCTGCAATGGGTTAAAAGAAAGCACTGTAATCTGGAAGAAACAGAGTACTGTAGGGTATATGCTTAATATGTTTGCAGAAGCTTTTATAATCTCCAAATCGGGTTAAAAAAAAGCACTGTAATCCGGAAGAAACAGAGTAGGGTATATGCTTAAAAGATGGGAACAACGCAAGAGAAACAAAAAAGAATATCTCGCACGCTCGGTGGGACTCGAACCCACAATCCTTTGATTAGAAGTCAAATGCCTTATCCATTAGGCCACGAGCGCTTGTATGCTACATATAAAAGCAGCACATTTTTATATAAAACTCGTAATGATCCGACATATGTTTAAGTATATGATGTTGCAACTATTGTTTTCACATGTTTGTTGTCAAACACGTCTATAACACTATTTGACTAGTATGTGATACATATGGTATTTTAATATTAAAATACTATGAAGAATAGACAATATAATGCTACATTACATATACTTTTTTTTTTCCCTTTTTCTCGGCTCTTTAATTTGTCACCACAAATGCTATTTAGTGTATAGTTTTGTAAAACTGACATTTGGTTAGCTATTAATTCTGGGAAGAAGTGATTGAGAAAGCATGCATGGGAGTTTGAATTTAATCAGGACGATGATGGCGGTCGACGAGTCTGGGGGGCGATTGGGGGGCGATGATCTACGGCGGCCGGCGTCCCGTTGGCATCCATGGAGACGTTTGAAACCGGACAAGACTTAGCATGAGCAGGGGAGCTGGGGAGGAGGTATGGCAATCCATGGATGCTGCCTCCTGTCCATGCAACACATTTTCTGGATTCCGAGTTGGCAATCGATGGAAGATTGCAAAAAAGCGATGAGTGAGCCGGCTGCAGATATGACAGGCAGCATGATGAGTGATTGGATGGATGGATGTGGGGAGAGCAAGGAAGGAAACAAGGCAGCTAGATCCTGCAAAAAGCGCGCCAACTTTGCAGCCCCCATCTCATCGCCTTTCTTTCTATTATATATACTGTACAGTAGCTAAAAGAAAATACTAGTACTAAAGGAGGGGGAACGAGGGTCTTTACAACTTGGCCGTCAAAAAAGTGAAGCTTTGCTTGCTTCTTCCCTGTCACCCAGTGCCTGCCTAGAGTCATGCTGGCCTCTTGCATGTTTCAAACTTGAATTCAATTATGTTTCAGGCCGGCGTTTTTCAGTTTGAAATGCATGTATACACACTACCAACGAATTCAAAGGGTCAATGCTATATATCTTGTGCTGTTCCAAATTATAGAAGCATGACTGCGGGGCGGCATTGCCACCATTTCCCATGCTGCATGACTCTTTTAACATTTCCATATGTATTGCTTTTTCTTTGCAGCATTGTTTCTCGTCCCAGATCGACATGTATGCATCCCATATAGCATCATCATTATCGTGCATCGATCCATACTCGATGATCAGCTGCCAGTCACTCAATTAGTGCCTTGTAATTTGCAAGGCAGCAGTCGATCGATCCTGCTGATTGACGGACGGACGGACGGACGGACGACGTACGCAGCTGAGAGCATCATCGATCATGCCATCAAGAGATGCAACGAGCAGTCGTAGATCGATCGATTGCTAGCTCCAGTAGCAGCTGGCACTCATCATTTTCTTTATCGGAAACCTAGGAGAGGAGCCCCGTCTGTCCGTGTCCGTCCGTCCCTCATGTATTGTATGCAATGGCAGTGTTAGCAGCCTTATGTGCATGGTCGCCAGAGGCCAGCTAGGTTGCAAGGAATACTCTCTCGTCGATCTGTTGCAATGCATCCATGATATGGCACGGCACTGGAGTGGAGTATCATATCGATCTCCAACACTTGCTGCGACGACGCCAAAGGCAAAGCTGCTGCTCGTCCGGTCCGGCCATCTGTAGACTACTGTGCAACCAAGCAGAAGGCATCTCCCAAAGTTTTCGGTCAAGATATCTAGCCGCCCTAGTATTTGTGAATTTTCTGCCATTGTCTGATTATTCTTCGTACCGGCACTGTTTACGTGGAACAGTCCAACGCAAATAAGGACTTCTTTTTTTTAATAGGGAACAGTAAACACTTGGCAGCACCAAATTGTGCAGCTTTAATTTATTTGCAGCGTTTATGTGTAGCACAGTAGTAGTATGTGAGTCTAGATACATGCCGGTTCTTGCACTTGGTAGAGGCTATGTCATCTAGATATACATCCTTATACTCCAAAAATAAAAATAAGAATAAAAATAAAAATAAAGATACCCTCTCCCACTCTCTAAACTTTGCTTCGGTTGTCATTTACCATGGATGCACCACGAATGGTCATCAATGTCGCGCCGCCAGAGATGCTTTTCATTGAGGTGACCTTAGAGCATCTCCAGCAGTTATATTAGTTGTTTAGAAAAAAAAAAAGCTCCAAATCTGGACAACCCTGAGCAACACCCATCCATACCACATATCTTCCTGGTTGGCGTGAGGCTGACAATGTGGTGGTCTGGTGTTTGTTCAGGGCTATTTTGCTCCAAAATTCTATTTCTTCTTCCTCTTTCATAAATTCAAAAGGTAACCATACATACATAGGCCCCAAATCATGGTAATTATTGAGAAAAACCGAACCAATAATAACTGAGCCATTCTAGATGTGTTCAAAAACAAAATTTGATGTGGATTTTAAACTAACAATTCTCGAAGTTATTTTTTTCTAAATTCTTTTAATTTTAGGGCATTAATTATTATTTTTAAAAAATATGGAAAACCTCACAAACCAATTAAAGAGAACAGAGTAATGCGCATCACATCACATTGAGAATAGAAGAAGAGAGGACAATGCAATGCAAGGATTCATGGATGTATGTCATCCGGTTCCGGGGACGGCAAGGTGATGAGTGGCGTGGAGCCTACCGGTCAACCACGGCTACGCAGGAGTATTATGATATACACATGAAGCCCCTTCCAACGCATGCATCATGCCCGTCCTATATATACTAATAGTGTTGTATTCTGGTCCAGTCAGTCTCGGCATTCAACGTAAGAACTGTGATGGCCTGGTAAGTATAGCAATAACATCATTCAAACATGCATGATCTATGCATGCATCGATGATCAATCTTATTACTACTATATATTAGCTGCTAGTACTGGCATCGATCATTTCTTATGACATTGGGAGGACCAAAGGCAAACAGCATAACATACATGCTCTTTGATTTCCCCAATCAAATCCTTCCTAATCCCCCCACCTCTCGTTCTCCTAAGCCCCACGAGCGCCTAGACGTACTTCGCAGTTCCTTGGAATTTCTATTCGAAGCAATTCTAGCAGGAATGAGGCGGGGCACGGGCACATATTACGCATGATTGTTGGGTGGGTTGGCCGGCCCGGGCCCGGGTGAAGAGGGAGGGAGCCTCAGAAGGCGGTCTGCGGTTGTAGCGGCCAGAGAGATTTGTACGGGTACAAGGAAACCCATCATTCCAGCTGCACCCACCCAAGCGTCGACGTCTCCTCAATCCTCAATGGCCATGCCAATGCCATGGGGACTTGAATATACCTACTACCCCCTACTAGCTAGCCTGCAAAAGACAAATCTCTTGGACTCCCTTTGAAACTCTGTCCTGGTTCAACTCAGCTCTACCAGTATTGTATTTTGAACATGCAATCAATCAAGTTCCTGTATCACTCGACTAGTAGCGCTCAATTGTTCAGATCAATGAAGATGTGTGTACAATAATAGTGCAGTATCAATGCAAGCACCTACTTGCAGACAAGTGTAGTGTAGGAGTCGAGTGTGCATTTTTGCAAGTTAAACAGCATGCCTGGGACTGAGAATGTACGTAGGCCGTGTTTGGTTGTTGACTACTGGTAGAGGATACCAATGCAAGGAGGTGAGGTGATGGACGCAGGCAGCATACCGATGCGATGCCACTGGCAGGAACGAACAATCATCCTTCCCCCTGCGCATCAGACACCCCATCATGACTGACGACCCTTCCTCCTCTTCTCGCCTTGCTGCTCTGCTCTGCTCCTATAAAAAGGAAAGCCATGCCATGCCATGACATTAGCACCAAGCATACATACGTTTAGTAGTAGTAGTAGAGAAAAGTAGCAGATGAACGGGTTCTACTCTTCCATGGCGCACGGGCTGGAGGCCCTCCACGGCAGCCCCCACGCGTGCCTCTCGGCGGCCTTCCTCCAGCAGGCCGCCGCGCTGCTCCGCTCCCTCCACTCGCAGCTCCTCCACCTCGTGCAGCGCCTCCACCTGCCGCCCGGCGAGAGCTGGCTCGACGAGTACATGGACGAGACCTCCCGCCTCTGGGACGCCTGCCACCTCGCCCGCGCCGGCGCCGCCGCCCTCGACGCCTACTGCGCCGCCGCCGCACGGGCAGCCGACACCATCACCGCCTGGCTCCGGGGCGCCACCACCACGCCGCACCACGTCCAGCGCGCCCTCAACGCCCCCCGCCGCCACGCCGCCGGCCTCCAGCAGGACAACCGCGCGCTCGCCGCCGACAGGCTCGACCCGGCGTCCCTCCTCCTCGACGACCGCTCCCCGCTCGACTTCAAGCTCAACGCCTTCAATGGCTTCCGCGGCGTCCTCTACGCCCTGCGCAACGCCAGCTCCTTCCTCCTCGTCCTCCTCATCTCCGGCACCGTCACCTGCCTCCCCGACCTCCTTGGTGGTGCCACCGCCACCCACCAGCAGCAGCTCCGCGCCTCGGGCTACGTCGCCTCCATGGCACGCCTGCGCCAGCGCGTCGCCCAGGAGATCGCCACCGACCACCACTCTGCTGCAGGTACTGCAGGGATCATGATGTACGAGTTCCGCCAGGCCAGGGCCGCAACCGACAGCCTCAAGCAGGACTTCGACAGGGTCGTCGCCATGGGCTACTGCCAACCCGCGGAGATCGGTGACAGCCTTGCCCAAAGAGCACAGATCATCAATGGCTGGGTCGGGATGCTGCGATCAGGGGCCGAGAGCCTCATCGTTGAGCTCGATGACTTCTTCGACGAGATCGTCGAGGGAAGGAAGATGCTCTCCGACCTCTGCAGTCATCGCTAGCTACTAGCTGAAACAAAACTTACAAGATCAGTTAAGTTCGGCATCACATCACATCGCTGAAACGAAGCACCACTTGAATTGAACATGCAGTTCCTCTATCTATGCTAGCACTAGTACTCTAGCTGCTGGTAGATAGAACAAGACTAACAACTCTAGTAGCTAGTGACCGGAAGGTGCTTTTTTGTTTGCTTGATCTGCTTTGGGTTTGAGTTGAGTGCGGTGCTGTGTTTACTCTCTAGGTAGATAGCTACTGCCCATTCTAGTAGGGTGTCCATACTCAAGCCTTGTGCATGCAGAATCATATCATGGTCATCTTTAATTTGTATGCTTCCCAATCAACGCCACTGGTACATCCATCCATCCTAGTGCTTATTATGTATTCCTGCCTCCCTATTGTCAGAATCAGAACCAGAACATATCTCTAGCATTCTTTTAATACAACATATTTGTTGACATAATAATAATATAATGCTTGGTGGTGAAAAGGAGAATCTGCAAGCGGGACCAGTAAGACCTCGGAAAAAGGAAAACCAACTCTTTGCTCTTTTCCATAACTGGAAAAGGGCCATAGAGGTGTGGCCAACTTGTTGGACATAGGAGACAAACAGGGGATAAATTAGCCTTTATAGTTGTCATTCTTTTTGCTTGTTTGTTTTGTTTTTTACTTGTAGGCTTATGCTTTCTTTATCATTGATCGTATCGTCCCACCACTTGAATAATATGCTGAATGGTAGCGTAAAGATCGCTCATGTTGCTAAGATAGACAGCAAAGGACGGAACTAGGGAGATGGTACCTTTGTGCCGCTTCGTGAGGTTCTCGTCTTGAGATGCTTCTCTTTGATCTCCGACGACAGACACTATTTTCTTTCGTGATAATGAGAGACAGCCTTCTAGAATCGGAACAAGGTGATCATCTTGTGGACCTCTTGTGAGCCAAACAAAATAAGCTTCTGCAATCGGCTAGCGCCAAAAAGAAAGAAACATCATGGTAAGCAGCAGCAGTGCAATCCATATTCCACACTTTGAGGTTGGGACTCTGCCCCTGCTGGGAAAAGCTGACCGTGCCTGATCCACCAAATCCAATCGCTCTTTCTGAAACAGACACAATGATCACTTTTTCAAGCAGGGTTTGGTACTCTTCAATTGATCGGTTCACCATCAGCTGCTGCTAGAATTAATGTGCAAATTGCGAACTAACATTGAACAGAAAAACACAATGCAAAATGATAAGGTGAATGTCTTGTTAAAAAAAATCAACCTATTGAGGCAAGCCAAGTCATGAAAAAACCCTTACCATCATCTCACTGACCAGGAGAGAAACACAATATATAAGCTCCAACTTGATCATTATCCTCGATGCACATCACCAGCAGCTATGTGCTGATGCCTCATCCACAGGGAAGAAATCTGAAAATCAACAAAACAAAAATCTGGCTTCACGAGTGTTTTGGGGCCTACGTATCGCAGCAATATTCCAGGTAAAAGAAAAAAAATAGAACAAGCAAGTAACTTGATCTTACCCATCCTAATAATATTTATAGAACTTTGTTTATGAAAGAAAACAGTTAATTAGCAGTATGGACCATACCTGGTGATCTGAATAACTAGTACACTGTACAGTACCAGACAAAAGTCACGGTGGGGGGGGGGGGGGGGCATACAGGATCTGGAAAAGATCCATAAAGAAAAAAAAACATAGTTCTCAATTGACCTAATTTTCAACAGAGATAGGAGATGTCTATCTTGGACAGACCAGACTGCTTTAGATTAACAATTTATTTAATTTCACTAAAATAATTGTGAAATTAACAATGACCATTTGTATACATACACGTCTTGTGGACCTCATGTGCCCCAACAATTTGCCTAAAAAGTGCAAACTTTCGGATAGATCAACACTGAGGTCCTCCTATGTACACCATTTTACAAAAGTGAAAATTAGCCAACCGATAACTGAATAGGCTTCAAGAAAACTGCCAGGAGGTCCTGCTCCTGCATAGGATCAGGCACACGCCTCAGCCTGATTTGGATGCTGAAGCAGGCTATCACCATCCTGGACTTCTACGGACTTGTGATTACTATGACCAATGGATTTGCATTTCTTAGAAGGACTATCAGGACTCCAAGTGTCTGGAACTGTGAGGAAGTACTTTCCCATGAACTTCCTAAACCTTTTCTTGTACTCCTTGGGGGAAATTACAGTTGGTGAAACATTCTTGGGCACTACCAGAGAAGTCTTCACCCATGTCTCCAGTTGTTTGTCCCAAGTATATTGCCTCAAATAATCAATGATGCCAAACACAAGTTCATGCTTTTGTTTGTCCACTCCCACAAGCAGAGAATAGTCCATGACGTTAACCGACTGAAAGCAGAACCATTATGTTAACATACATTTTTTTTGTTGAAAAAACATAATTACAAGTGATTGTGCTAAAGATGTGCTTTATACATACAGTGAGGAAAGCTGTGTCATTCCAGATTGCACGCTGCAAAAGATGCTTTGTTCTTCCACCAATATAGATTGGAGAAACTCCCATGTCCTCAACATAGTTTTGATCCAGGTAAACAGTGTCATGATCATTTGAGTCAGCAACACGCCGTGAGAAAGTAGCGCCTTTGAGGTCATAAGTCCGTGAAATATTGTGCCCGAATAGAAGATTCTCCATCACCATCAGGTCGATCTTTACCTCTTTGCCATGCCTAATTTGCTTAACCTGTAAAAGGCAAGTGAGACCACATATATATAAAAAATAAGCCAGGAAAATGAGCTAAAATCAAACTCGAGCTGTTGATATAAACTACCTGATAGATTCCTAATATTTTGGCGAGGCAAGTTTGACTTCCAGTGTCCAGAGAATGGAAAACATGCTGGAAGTAATGAGGAGCAAATTCAATAAATGATTCAAACTCTGTTTTCTTGATTTGCTTTATGATAAACCTATCATCCATTGTCTTTGCAAAAAATGCCTTGCTCTTCCCACCTTGAGCATCCCACTTTTTACAGCGGCTTAAAGAAGTAATATATGCAAGCTCAGATGGGCAGCACTTCCTTCGTAGTTCATAGAATTCATTAGCATATATAATAGTGACTGAGTATTTGCCTCTGAAAGTTATTTTCCCATTGACGGTCATTTCTGGATGTGATGAGGACAATAAAGACGAGCTATCATAACCAGAAAAATCGTCAGATGAAATTGATGAGAGAGACGACAAGCTTGCTTCAGATTCTTGAGATCCAATAGATGACCATTGCGATGAGCTGTAAGAACTTGCAGACATAAAACTAAAAGATTTCTCCATCGTTCTAGCATGCTCTCCCCTGGAATTCTCCGTCTCATTCTCAAAAAGGGAATCTTTTAAATGGTGGCGTTCATCAGACATGGCAAGAGCACGAGCTATTATGCTTGATATCTCATCTTCCTGAACACACAGAATATTACTACCTGGACCAACTGTGAACTGCGGAGGGTATGCCTCGTCCTGTTGTTCAAACAAAGGAGGCAGGTAAGATGGTTTATAATGGTTAATGATTTCGAATTTGTCCAAATATCCATCTTGAATGTCATTCCTGTAAGCCAATTGCGATTCATGAATTGGATTCCAAATCCACCTTTCTCTGCCATCCCAATAAGGATATTTAAATTGTTGGGGACTGCTAGAAGGCTCCTGTTCTACAGGTGTTGGGTCGGCCACTTTAACATTTCCCTGGACCCCTTTATCATCAGATATCTCAAGACAAGGACCTTTGGGGGCTTCTGTTGTGCTATCTACTTCACCAGGAACAATGGAAGATTCTTCATCTTTACTGCCTCCATTGCAAGAAAGTTCAGAGTGCCCAGCTTCTGGACTTTCATCAAACAAGGGTGCTCCAGTCTCACCTGATTGATGGTCAAGTTTGTTCCTTGCAGATTCAGTGGAACTGGCTGACACAAAAGTTGTCATACTTTCATCATATGTGACCCCATTGATTTTCTTACCAATTTCAGAGTTGTCATCAGAAATCCCATTCACAGTATCAGCAGGGTTATTGCAATTGACAGCAGTTTCTAGCACAACAGATTTACAGTAGAACAGTTGGTGCAGACGACGGTCCCATATGTAAAGTCTAAGCAGAAGGTCCTGGTAGGACCAATTTATATTCAAAAGTTCATGCACAGATGAAGATGGTCTCCCATTTTGATCAATGGCCTTGTCCATAGAACCCTGCATAACAATATAGATATTGAGAAACTAATAGAAAATAGTGAACAAAACAATTATGTAGGAACCAGAATAACAGAAATGAATACAAGGATACCCACCTCTAGGCTAGCCTTTTCTTTGATCAACAACTCTTCAAGTTCACTAAAGTCCTTAATAGGGAGTGAGAGGCCAACATCGATTGCAACTGTTATCGCATCAGGATGTTCATTCTTCAACTTTTGTAGCAAGGTTGCAACCTTAGAATAAAGTGTCGTACCTCTAGCATGAACCTTTAAAATATGCAGTATAAAAGTTAGGCACCACTATACATGAACGGAAGATAATTAACGAATGAAATGGTGAAGAGAATAAGCCATACATGTCTCCTTTGTCCTTCGAACCAATCCTGTCTGATAGGGTTGACAAACTGGAGAGTGGGTTGTGGTTTGCAGGTAGTGTAAATTTCAACTGATGAATACCGGAACATAGCAACTCTAGAGCCCAACCTGAAATCAGTACGAAAAAAGGTACCCATCACCAAAATGGATAAACAATAGATTCCAGCAATGATTTAGTTCTATTTAAATCGTTTGTGTATGTACAATATATATTTGCATAGCATACCCAAAAAATCGCAAGCAATCCCTGTTCACCAAATGTCCACATATGGATAACCTTCTTGCTGCAGAGTGGCTTGAAAAACTAAGTTCCAGGAACTTCCCAAATGAGAGATTGCGTGCTTCAGCTGATATTAATACTCTTGGAGTTGATTTGGATATCCCATGTTCATGATCACACCTTGAGCACCTAGTCCACATCCATATTTTTCCTTCAGATTCACCAGGCAAATGGTGTTGGGGCATGAGCCGCTTCACTAGAACGGTCAAATTTCCATTTCGATGAGTGTAGGAGTACATGTGAGATTCTGGAGGCTCTCCACATGTGGAGCAGCTCAGTTTCTGCAATAACAAACGTTAACAGGTTGTGCAAATTATGGATATTTTCATGTAAGCAAAATCAAACATTGAAGGGTGAAGAAAATAGTATTACCTGATTCTGCAAAATGTCTTGCAAATACCGCCCCAATGACACATCAAAATTCCCATAGTACTTTATACGGGTTAAATGGCTCTGTTCACAAATAATCTGCTTTTCCGTGCACTGGCTAGACATTAAAATCAGTATGCTGTGAGAATCAAGTGCATCATCAGCTTGATCATCATCAGCGTCTCTCTCTTTGATAATGATACTGGTGCCACTATGTGCTCCATTTTCTACCATATCAGACGATTCTGAACTTCTATCATTTGCAGAGGAATTTGTTCGCATGATTGCTTGAGTAACCTCTTGTTTCCGGGTACCATTTGGGGACTCCCCATTTTCACTGGAAATGACAGGCTCTTCCACCTTTGGCCTATGAAACCCATTACTAAGAGTTTCTTGACTGGAATGAACCCTGACTTCTTTCTGTTTATCATTTGTCTCTTGCAATGACGTAACAGGTAAATAAATATTCTGGTGACATAAATTGTCCGCAAACAATTTCCTGAATGGTCCAGGGACTGCTGATGCTATCCTCTCACTATCAGTGGATGGACTTAAGTCATAGCGGATGCTTGCACCTTCTTGATGATCATTTGCAGAGTTGCTGCTTGTTGAACTCGGTGCATCTACATTTCTTGGAGACCTCAAAGTTTTGTTCACGTCAACATAGCTATTAGAAGCGGCATGGAACAATCTAAGTGCTGGAGACTCATCATGTGAAGGAAAGTTGGGGATAGCACGACCAAGAGCAGCAAGATCAAAAGCAGTAGTTGATAGTCCTTCCATAGAACTAACGGAGTTTTCTTTCGGAATACTTTTATCATTTAGAAAAACCCTTTGATCTTCGAAGAAAGAAGTTTCAAGGATCAAGTGATATGCTGCAAAGACTGTGAAGTTCATGACTTGCTTGACTTTCTTCAATTCTTCACTACTTGCTCCTTTGAGCAATATCTGAATGAGAAAAAAAAAACTTGCCCATTAAATATCAATCCAAAAGGTGTGAACTACTAATCAGTTTGGCATTTGCTATTTAATCAATTGAATGCTATCATTGCACACGGAATAGACCGCATTGGCGCGTTCAGTATAAGATGAGTGCAAACTATACATACCGTGCAACCCAAAGGACATGGAAAGCCTTCCAAGAACATCAATGTTTTAGATGGCATCTTTCCACCCTCACTGGTGGTGTTATGCTCCTCAGTAAATTTCTCAATATGGAAGTAGTCACATTGCTTCAGCTTTGGTTTGTCCAAAACTTCCGAAAATGAGATTATGGGAGAACCCGTACAACGTGCAATTCTCTGTAGCCTGTTGAGCTTCATATCAAGAATTAGAGTGACGCCTTCTTTCAGAAGGAGTTCTTGTATGTTTCGCGAAACGGTTTTTTCAACCATAACAACATTAGGACTGCATAACTCCATCATTTTACCAATAGCTCTCTCCAAATGGTCCTTTTCCTAATTGTTGAAGGCATAGAAAAAATAGAAAGTTTTATCAGTAAAGAACAAGTTTACTATTTTGTGGCATATAAATATGTGAAGCCGAACCTGATCCATTGAATTAAATGACGACAAACCGACATCAGAATGCCCAAGGACTCCTTTGAGAAGTAGAAGCCTAGGGCTATGGAAACTGGTTGGCATATGCTTATGAGCAGCATTCTTCTTGAAGACTAACCCCTTGATCACCTCACTGCAACCAATACATTGCAAAGTGTAGGGATAAAGTTTGAAGGTTGAAACAAAAACAGAAACTCCATTTGTCTGAGAAAGAAAACAGAATTGTTTGTTTCACCTTTGCCGGCGAGTACCAGATGCAATGCATTTGACCTTGATGTATGATCCAGGGTCCATGTCCTTCCCCATGGTACCATCGGGTTTAATAAGCAGCGCCGCTTCCCATGATAGGGAGGTGACAATGTCAAGCCAACTGTTGCTATCCTCTCCGTCGGAAGAAGAGATACCAGCGGATGCCAGGAACCGGCTTACAAGTATCTTGAGCTGGCCATTCATAGCTTCCAGCATCGCCTTTTCTCGCTCCTCCCTTGGATTGCTAGGGCTGGCCTCATGTTCCTTACCAGGGGAAGGGAAACTGGACTGACCCCACTTGATTCCGTCGCTATAATCATCATCGTCATCGAAAGTCACAGCCTCATCCTCCTTATCTGCCGCTTCAGGTGGTATCCAGATGGTATCATTTAGTACGCATGAGATCTCCGTATCGCTGCCTTTGGCACCATTGGTACTTTCAGCCCCATCAGAATCATCCCCAGACTTGACGGAGCGGTCATCCACAGAAGATGTGGATGGACGGCGGCTCATACCACCATGTCTATGCCCATTGGAGGAGAAGTTGTCATCTGTGGATGGATGGTTTTTTGTATGGCTATGATTGGTGTCCCCATTCTGTCCGAGATGGTGCGCAGCATGCAGGCTGCGATGGTCGCCATTAGCATCTAAAACCTCTGACGCAGCCTCCCTGTTGGGCAAAAATAAAGATGAAGATGCTAAGGGGCATATATCTCTGGTGGTTTTTTTTTTAAGAAAAAAGATGTGTATCTCTGGTATACTGTAGGGTCGTCCAAAAGTAAAAGCAGCACTTGTAATACAGGCTTAACTAGTTGGCAAAGAAACAAACAAGCGTTGCCTATTCAGTGCTTTCTTTATGAGACGTAATTGATTTTTAACATACTACTAGCGGTGCGTCGGGTAAAATAAGAGGGCAATGTTATCTAGGGGATAGTATTCTGGATGAGGTCGTCCATAAGCAGGACAGCAGGAGCAGAGTCAAACATGCATATTTGGATTTGTTAATGTGATGAATGGGTTACACGATGGAGAGTAGAAGCAAGGGACCGTACCTGGTTGCGTGGTGGTGGTGCGGATCCATGTCGGAGCACATTGCCTGGCTTGGCGAAGGCCCGCGGCGGCGTCACATGCCCTTGCGATTTCTGCTTCCTCTCCCCTGGGTTTACGGCGCGAGGAATCGAATCCGCGCGGGCTCAGAGCCAGGCTGGCCGGGGGGATGGGATGAGATCTTCGGCCGCTTTGGGGCTTGACCTGGCGATCACAGCAACAGACTTTTCAAACAAAAACTAGGAGAGGGTTGGTGGAGCGCATTCATGATCACCCAACAACAACAAACAAGCAATCGATTGGGGATTTATTCTTCTTCCAAACAACAGATCAAGAGCAAAGCAAAATCAAAGCAGTTGATGCAATCGAGCGGAACCCCTTGATGAGCAGAGCAGCTAATAATAATCGAAATCAAGCAGGAAGGAACTTTTAGATGGATGGAAGGCGAGCGGGGGCGATGAATCCAATTACCCAAGCAAGCAAGCAAGCAACTAGTCGAAGGTGGAAGAAGGCCCCGCTCGAGCAATAATAATCGAAAACAAGATCCAAATAGTAGTGCTCCAGTATTTGCAAAGGCTATTAAAACAAAGCAAGAAAATAAAACAAAAAAAGGGGGGAAATCGAAAACGAAAGGAGGTGGCCCAGGTCAGCTGCAGCTCCTCTTAAAAATATATATTTTTTTTTCTTATGGGGATTCATACATCCCCACTACCCTAGGCGAATGAATGGAAGGAAAGGAAGGAATCCAATGACAGACAAAGGCAAATAATCCCCCACCAGCAGCCGAGGGCGAGGTGGTCGATCTTTTTCTCATGGCTGCTAACCTTACCGCTGGCTCCTGGCTGATCGGTCTTCTCCGGCCCGGCGGGCGGCGGGGCCTTCCTCGGTGGGAAGGTGGTTGCGTGCGCCGCAGCGGCGGGCGGCGGCGCTGGAATGGAATGGAATGGAATCGAATCGAATCCTCGAGCAGAGTAGAGAGCAGCAGCCTAGTCGGTCGGTCGGTCCGTCGGTCGGTCTAGAACAGCCCAGCAAGTCCAAGAGGAGGAGGAGGAGGAAGAGGAAGAGGAAGAAGATAGACGAAACGAAGAAGACGCAAAGAAGAAGACGACAGGCAATGGCTGACTGACGAGGCCGCCGGCAACGCAACAACCCTCTCCTCCTCCGTCCTCATTGGCTGTCGCCGCCGGTGGGGCCCACGCACAACTATCTCTGGTGCTCTTTTTCTTACTTCTCGACCGATTGATTTCTTTTTTCTCCTTTCTCTTAATATTTTACTTTTCCTAGAGGCTGCGACCACTGTAGTATATACTCTATCTTTATTTCTGCAAATATATATGTATAAATTAAAATGAAGAAATAGCAAATGGTAAGCAAGCTCACGCGCCGCCGACACGACCTGGTCAAGGTGAGGTGACCGCCTCCCCACCTACGACACCCCCTCTCTGCTTATTGCTTCAACTCTTCACGCTAGCTGCTTTGTCTTTGTTGTATACGTATGGCCGTATGGCAGGCAATTTTGTTGTACCACAAACAAAAAGGATCGGATAGCACGCATCAAAACTCTCCATGCATATTTCTTCAAACAAAACTGCAACCACAAGAAACAAGCTGCCTGTATTCATCAAGCTATACGATTCACACAAATAAACAAATTCCCTCTAACGCGGCTTGTTGTATTTGATAAATATCAAGTGGATGGAACCACAACCAGACAGACATGCCGCCAATCCACTCTTGAAAAACAAAGCAACACCGTTATTTATTTATTTATCAATCTCCATGATACGGTTGACCATTTTTGCTAGCTACATCCGTTGACAAAACAAATGTGGCCCCCCTTCTCATGTATATATATGTTGATTTTCGTAAAAAAAAAAAGAGGCGATTCATACCCGGTGCCGTCATTATTCATAACTCGCGCTAATGGCTACCGTGGATGTCTAGTAACTATAATTATATCCTCTAATTTGGTTATTAGGATATATGACCAGGAAAGAAAAAAATGTAGAATATTGTCAACATCTATCTTCGCTTCTTAATCAACCTAACTCTCTTGTCTTTGTAGGTGACGTTGAGTTTATTACAACGCCTTGTCTCTCACCCCTTCTCTCACAAAAGAAAAGGAAGGCTTAGTAACAATGAATCCATCATAGATGGATCTGGTGGTGCAAACCAGCAAGCAAAACCAAACAATCACGCGCATATGCCGTATGATAAGACAACCAACATATATAGTACTCTAAGAGCATAACAATAAGGAAAAAAAACCCACACATATGGTTGATTAAGCAAGCAATTGCAAATTAAAAGCGTATATAAATTACAAAATATGCACATTCTAACTTTATCCACTTAAGGCTCTCACAACTACCACGTAGCTACTCAAATCATTCATCCTATCTAGCCAGGACACGACGACATGATGCTGGTTGCCTGCTGTCCACCGTGTCTCCAATCAGTCATATATGGTGGTAGAGTGGTGCATGTCAACAAGATGCATGGATCAGCTAGCCCCAAGGTACACAGAACAATAATCCAGCCACCTTTTCAATTTCTTGCGTGACAAAACCATACTCAAGCTCAATAATACAACAAAAGCAAAAGTCTCTTTCGCTTGCACAGCAGAACTAAAGGTCGTCTAAATATACATTCACTCTCGTTTCGTTACGTGATCGCTTAGCTTATCAGCAGATCGGCACATACCAAGGATATGATGTACTTGCAGCTGTAACTCAGCAAAAAACCAAATGTAAAATGGTAATTTTATTTACTCTGTCCGTCAACATAACTACATAAGTGTCATCATCTTTAAAAAAATTATGGACAGTGAATATGATAAACATTGATCAATTGCTACCAAGTCAATCTGATAAACATCGATCAATTCCAATAGATTTTTTAGGCAAATCAATTACAATATTATCATTGCAATTAATATAAAGAAATCACCATCATCTTAAACAAAGTAAAGTAAAAAAATTGTGAGTCTAGTAAGTCTGCACATAATTAGACTTTTGTTTTTTTAGCCAATAATTAGACTTTTGTTTACAAAGAAGTGTCTAACATTAATGGATGAAAGGGATAAATAAAATTCAGTACATTTTACTCTGGAGGCGGGCAATTGTCTTCGGCTTAAACATACATGTGTTCAAGGACATATTACCACAAGGGAATAGATCTCCTGACTGATTATCAACCATATATCTTATCCACTGATAAGGGGGCCAAGGACAGGGAGAAAAGAAAAATCTAGCACAAATTAATTGAGTTGCTTATAAGCAAAGCAAAAATGATTTAATCCAGTGCTACAACAACGGATATTCTTATGGACCTAATAGTGCTTAACCCTCGTTGCATCGGGGAGGTTATTATCAATTTATTATCACAAAAAAGGTTAACCACTAAGATGCACGTATAGGAATATTCCCTGGAATATACATATGCCGTGGCGGTGCGATATATACTATGGCGATATAAATTCCTCCCAAAAAGAGAATGCACCGGCATATATGTTTTTCTCACCCTTTTAATATACGTACTAGATAATAAAATGTGTAACATCTTTCGAATCTTAACTCGTTCTAGATAGGTGAAGAAAGGAAAATTTGACCAAATTAAGCTAGCTAACAGTAATGATGATGTGAACCTGAAGCGTGAATGAACGCCACTAAAAGACCTCAATATTAATACTGCAAATAAAAAACAGAGAGCCTGCCTGCCTGCACGGTTTGACTGAGACCATTTCCATGGGCTCTGGTGTTTGTCTCTGTTGGAGCAATCTTCACGTCACGTACAAAAAGATTCTTAATCTTTTCTCGGGAAAGTTCTCCGCTGTTTGCTCTCTCCGTCTGTACTATACTTTCTTTATTATGATGCTTTTTTGTTTAATATAATAGTACTCCACGTATATAAGTAATCAGTTGCTAATGTCTCAAGTCAGGAGATCGATAAGCATGTTTTGATAGAGAACTTATGTGTTATGTGGGCTGTGGCTGCCGTACGTGCTATAATATTCTAGAAAATATGGGAATGTCTGGAGAGAAAGATGCATCCATTTAAACGTTAATACTTTGCATTAAACAATTAGAGAACGAAGTAGCACGACACAGCATCATGTACGTGGAAATAAAACGTAATTTTTTTACGGGTAAAAAATAAAACGTAATTTGTGTTTGCACGGATGAAAAATAGACTTTTTCTCAAATTAAAAGATACTACTACCTCTGTCTTATGTATCTTGTGTAGGCGCGACAGATGGCAGATGCTGAAAACGAAGTATCCTGACGAGGAAGGCATCAATCGATGTACACGATGATTGATTGATGCCACATACACACGTAGTACGTCCATCATGCATCTCCAGTAGTAGTGATATATCATAGGATTGGATCGGCATTGCTGCTGCCCTGGCTTGACAGCTGCCGCTTGATCGAGTTGGACTAGCAGCTAGGCATCCATGAAACAGACCCTGCTGATTCAAAGATCCCAAGACCCAATGGTAACGTAACGTTTGGTTTGGGAAAGGAAAAATAGACCCAATGGTAACGTGATATGTTTTAATTCAGAAGATACGTATCTGTCCCCATAATAACTGCACATAACCGAGCATTGCTTGGATGTGATATTTTGGTTTTGATCCTTTTTCGTACATGTGAAAATCTCCATTAAAGCAGGTCGGGGCGTCGGGCAGCTGTGCCAACTCGGTCATCGACGGTTCGGAAACACCTGTCGCCAAAAAGGAATGAATATGAAGTCAAACAAGGCTGTAACACCTTACAATGACGAGGACATCCACATGTACATAAACGCGTTGCTCGGTTTGCCAATTCATGTGCCTCGCGGCACACCATACGCAGAAGTCGTGACGCCGTGGTCTGGTCGTGTGTGGACTGCACACCCTTGAAGCAACCGAAAAACAACTCGGCTTGCCAATTCCGACCAACCACGCAGCAGCAGCAAGGATGATGGCAAGCACGTTCGTTCATACTGCCTCTGCCTGGTGCTGGTGCTGGTGCTGGGCTTCAAACTACTGACAGGCCGACCGATGGGCCGAGCAATCCTCGAACTATAAAGCCCAGTCCATCAATGACGGAGGTGGGCCGTGGCTGCAGATTATACGTAGTAATGCAGCAGCGAAGAAGCTCTTGCAACAATAAAGCAAAAGCTACATAAACTAAAGCACCTCAATCCAATCCGGCCACCCAACAAATGTAACGTGTGGTGGACACGAGCGTACACATTGCAGCAGCTCCATCTTCTGCTCTCGATGCTCATGCATGTTGGTAATCAAGACAGGTGGGACCAGCAGCAGCAGGAAGCAGAGTATATGCCGCCCGCCCATGGCCACCACACGCCCGCCCTTGCTGCTACTAGCTTTGGGTTGGACATGAATTGGTTGGCTCCACGCGACGATGAGCAGCGTGTGATCCTCCTTGCCCCGCCCATCCCGCCGCAGATAAGCCGTCCACTCGCCGCCCGCCACGTGGCACCACACCCCTCCCTTCCTCCCTTCTCTTCTCTGACGATAAATCATCGCCAGCCATTGTTCCTTCCTTCCTTACTTGGATCGATCCTCACTAGCAGCAAGCTTCCACTACCCTCCATCACCTACTACCAAAGCTAAGCTAGCTGCTACCAAACAAACAAAAACATCAATGGCCACCGCCCTCAGCAGCAGCCTCCGCGCGCCGGCGTGCTTCTCATCCCTCCGCGCCGCCCCTGCACCGGCGCCGGCCACCGTCGCCATGCCAGCCACCACCGGAAGGTTCGCCAGGCTGCGTGCTCAGGCCACCTACAACGTCAAGCTCATCACCCCCGACGGCGAGGTGGAGCTCCAGGTGCCCGACGATGTGTACATCCTGGACCAGGCCGAGGAGGAAGGGATCGACCTGCCCTTCTCCTGCCGCGCCGGGTCATGCTCCTCCTGCGCCGGCAAGCTCGTCTCCGGCAGCATCGACCAGTCCGACCAGAGCTTCCTCGACGACGACCAGGTCAACGCCGGATGGGTGCTCACCTGCGCCGCCTACCCAACCTCCGACGTCGTCATCGAGACGCACAAGGAGGAGGAGCTCACCGCTTAATTAATAATTTTCTATCATCAATTAAGCTCCCATGCACTGCATGCGTGCTAAATCAACACTATAGTGTCCATCAGCAGCTGTACGTCTTGTTGCAAGATAAGAGAGATCCATCGATCGATCAATCGAGTTACGTTGATTATATTGACGACGAAATACGCCGGCCGGAGAATGAATTCCATTTCCTTGTATCCTGCATACATATACATGAGACGACCGACCATACATGCAGCTCCATATATCTGTTTTGTTAGTTAATTATTGCTGTGCTTGGTCCATCTATGTATGTGCAATTTCATTTTTTTTTACTGCGGATGAATGATATGATAGGCTTCGCTCAAGTTATTACTTCCTCTTTGATTTTGTATACCATCTACATGCATATACTATATATTACTCCTTAATTTTGTGTGTAAAGTGTATACGGGTATATGTACCTAATAAACCCAACGACATGCATGCAGCTTGTTTACATGCATATTGAATTATTTAAGCATTTATGCGTGAACGAAAAAGTTAGATCCAATGTGTATTGAGCATATCCAGCAGTCTCTTAATCAATATTTCTCAATAAAGTGTTATTCGGACGTCCCACTACCTAGCTTATGCAGAGGATCTCAAGCTGGAAGGCGGATCCTCTATGCCGCCGTTGGCCTTAGCCAGATCATAAGACAACAATAATTCTTACACCTTGTCGGAATCGTCAGTAGGGAAACCTTAATCTATTCATTTCCCCATATTTATTAATTCAATCACACATAGAGTCGAGTCCATGTCTACTATATGCTACTTGGGTGTTCATCTCTAACCACTACTAGAGTAGACACCCTTTCACAATAATGCCTCTTCAATCGTTTGAAAATAAAGCAAGGTTCATAGAAAACGACGAATTTCATTTGGAATTTAGGGGTCTGCATAGTTTATAGGTATTTCCCCGATGTTAAAAGGAAACTTAGTGACGCGGATCCTGCGGCTGGGTGAGGTGACATTGGGCTTGCTAGCAGAGGATGGCTGCTGGGAGTTCCCGTCACAGGGAAACGCGGTAAGAAGTGACAAGTCACGATGCGGATAGATGGAGCGTGAACGGAAGAAGCGAATGTGATGGCTGAGACTGTTGATCGGCTGTTGATCGGAAAATGGCAATTTTCAAACAGTTGAATATTGCATTGCCCATAACATTTTTGCTTGTAATGGTTCGGTTCACTCGCTCCACCCCAAAAGAAGAAGAAAAAAAAACTAATGCCAGCGAAGAAAAAGGGCGTGGTGGCAAATAATTGCTAGCGGGTATTCAGAAAAAGAAGGGTATATACAGGTACAATGGTGATTTCATAACTATGGCTAGATACACTGAAGCTGACGACAACCACAAGTACATTACCAACTGTATATTATATATGCATGCCCAGATCGAGCTCGCGTGGCCACCACACGCTCAACGGCTCAAGCGACTAGTGATCGACGGCCATCTGCAGGCTGCTGGCACAAACACATTATATTTTAATTCTTGGCAAAATTATGTGTTGATGGCCAGAATATTCCATATATGTCTAGGATGTTTGGAGTTTAGCGAGTGGTATTTTCATTTCCATGACGATGCTGCAAATATATAGAGCTGAGGCCCGTCCACACCAGTACACCACTCCACCAAGACAGAAGATAAGCCTCCACGCTGCATCCACCCCATCCTTTCATTTCGTCCTCCTCTCGTCTCTCCTCTAGCTTGGAACTTCCCCTGCAACAATGGCCACCGTCCTGAGCAGCCTCCGCGCGCCGGCGTGCTTCTCATCCCTCCGCGCTGCTCCGGCGGCGCCAGCAGCCACCGTCGCCATGCCGGTCACCACTGGCAGGTTCGCCAGGCTGCGCGCGCAGGCCACCTACAACGTCAAGCTCATCACCCCCGACGGTGAGGTGGAGCTCCAGGTCCCCGACGACGTGTACATCCTTGACCAGGCCGAGGAGGAAGGCATCGAGCTCCCCTACTCGTGCCGCGCCGGGTCATGCTCCTCCTGCGCCGGCAAGGTCGTCTCCGGCAGCGTCGACCAGTCCGACCAGAGCTTCCTCGACGACGACCAGGTCGCCGCCGGATGGGTCCTCACCTGCGCCGCCTACCCCACCTCTGACGTCGTCATCGAGACGCACAAGGAGGAGGAGCTCACCGCCTAACTATCCACCGCTACTGTGATGCTGTCTGCACCATGCTATGCTTGCTTCTGTTGTTGATTTTCTTGGTTATTAATCGCTTTATTACTGTCGTGCTATTAGCTTACTTCTGTTTGCAATTATGTGTGCTTCGTTGAGTTGTTCATCGATCCATGGAGAGACATCCTATACTTTGTTTTGTATGAGTATAATGCATGCATTTCGTCTTGCATGCAGTGGCTACCGCTAGCTATTTGGTTTGCAAGGGTTGGTTTCAGTTCATGTATGGTTCTGTTCTCATTTAGCTTCTTTTTGTCCTAGTAATAAATCATATATAATACGTTCAGATTATTGTGGCTTTGAGTGCATTGGCAAACTATCCTGCAATCCTATTTTCGATTCATTTATTACTATACACTTGGCCAAGAGTACTTGACGTTGTTAATATTTACGGTTTACGCTGGTGCCAATTTATTTGCCCATTTATGCTATTAAGTACCAAATGTTTCGGAGGCTATTGAGTTTTAAAAGCTCAACTGGATTTTGGATAAAAAGCGTCAAAAAAATGTATGCCAAGAGATAGTGGTAAATAACAAAACCTAGGTTCTAGTCATTGGCGACAGGGGCATCTCTCCGATACTATTGCTAGCCAATGCGACTAACCCGTACAGTTGTCCATGTCACTGGTGAAAGGAGTTCAATAATGCTCGTACAATATCTTAAATGAATTAACTAGATAGCACACCTTTTTTTTCAATATTAAATGGTGATACAAAACATTACATGCGGTGCAATGCTTAAGTGCGCTATATTACAATATCTGACTTTAGAGCCAGCCGTCAAATAAGATACTGTTCATCAAATGTCGGCAGAATTCGAGCTTCACACTAGTTAGGTGTTTCTATGATTTCAGATTCGTGTGTCCACAGCTCTGGGTGCGGCCAAAAACCGTGTTACATTATTTGGAAGTATATATGTTATCATTTGTTCTTTATTAGATCTTAAATGACATGTTATTAGGAATGTTGTAGACAGAATCAGTAAAATGGAAGGCTACGGCAAATATAGATCAGAATGACGGTTTGTTTGATGCTGTGTGCAAACTCTCAAATTTCAGGAGTGAGGAAAGGGCGAGGTGTGTATTTATTTAGATGAAGCCCACGTACGAATGTTGTGGCCCATGGGCTCTCATTGAACATAATCGATCTGGGAAGTGAAAGAGAAATCTAGAGAGGAAACGAAAGGTAGAATAAAGGGAACAGGGCAGGCATGCAACGAGGAAGCATGGCAGGTGCACAGCACAGACAGCGCAACACAAGGGAGGTACGGCGGTGTGTGGTGGCGAGCCACGTCGCCACGGCGAGGACAGTGAGGTGTCTCGACGCGAGGCTTCACCGCCGCAACTTAAATACGCAAGCCGATGATCAAGAGAGTACTCGTCGTCGGCAACATCAGGCAGACTGTCTAGATTGGTACTATGCTTGTAGCAATCGAGATCCATCCATCAGCAGGGTAATTAGCAGCTTAAGTATGTAATGGCGCAGAGGGAGCGTGATGAGGAGATAGCGGTGAAGCAGGGGACGGAGGCGCTGAAGCACGGCAGGGCGCACACCAAGGTGTCCGGCGACGACGAGATGCTGCGGACGGGCTTCCACAACGGCACCCCTCTGGAGGGCGGCAAGATCGCCGACTCGGAGCCCGTCGACCTCTTCGCCCCGGCCAACCGCGTCGCCCAACAAGCAACCACCAACCACCAGCACCAGCAGGAGGAGGAAGACGAAGAGGACAAGCCTGATGCTGCAGGCCCGGCGACGGTGGTGGGAAGGCAGGGGATGGCCCCGCACGTCGCCGGTGGACGTCGCCTGGGACGCCAGTAGCTTTGCTTAATAATCCAGCTACGGCCGGATCGATATATATGATGCAGTATCATCAGTACTAGTTTCATCTTTACTACTACTTTTCTGTATGGAGAAGAAAATAAGGCCGGATCGGAGGCGGCGGTTGGTTGTTGTCGACCGCTGCTTGGCTTGACTGGCTTGCTTGCGTTTTCTTAATTTCCTGTCACCAACACTGGACCGTACGTTCTCGATAATGAGTGAGTGCAATTAACAAAGGGAATGGTAGCCGCTAATTAATTAACAATCATGACACCCTGCGCTAGCTGCGCTGCCGGAACTAAGGCTACCACAACGGGAAGCGCCATGGCGGCAGCTGCAGGCATATCAGCGTGAAGAAGCCCACGAATATACATACAGCCCAGATTGTACACCTACATATCAGCATCAAGCCAGTTCTTTCACAAATGCTCTCTTTATTTCTCGTTGCCAGATCAACATCTATCTCACCAGACATGCATGGCTAGCAAGATTATTTTTAGATCCCGGCCGGCATCAAATCCCTTTAATTAATTAAGAAGAGGCCTCGTACTGTAATTATTACAAATGCGAACCGATCGACATGATGATCAAGTCAAGATTAAAACACTAAGTTTAACATGCATGGCTATGAAACCATCAAATTCAACTTGACTATCTATATATCTCTGATCAGTCAAGCTATTTTGTGTCTGTGGATGTAGTGGTAGTGCAGCACCAGAAGCCACACGATGGTTATAAACTCGCCGCCATTACCGAGCTCCCTGGCATGTGAGTCTCGGGGGACGCGCTCCGCTGCATAAAGCATAATCTCCACCCACACGGCGAAGATGAGTTCCAACGTGTCATCCATACCCAAGATAGATGCAACCTTGTGCGGAGCGTCGTCGAGTGTCGAAACAAGACCCCCTGCATTCCGATCCAATTCCTCCGCCTGGTCGAGATAAGAGTAAATTAAAATTAGTGCAAGCAGAATATATCTGAAGTTTGGAAGAAAGAAATGACAACTATTTCTAACTTGATGTACATACTTAATTAACAAGCATTCGTACGTACCATCTCAATAGTCCAGGTGCGACACAGTGACTCGGCAAGCTTCTTCTTGTCGACCTGATCACTGATCCCGGAGGAGCAGTCCGGGCCTTCATGGTGGAAGAGTTTGACAAGTGTGCAGCACTTACTCCACCAGCTCCCGGAAGATGGCCTCACAGGATTATTGTCCTCGTAACATAACACATTATCCCGCCGCCACCTTTCCATGTCCCTGGAGGTCTTAATATGTATGTTGTGGCGCTCACGGCCAGGTAGCATGTTGGGTTTTGCCACCAGCAGGTACATCATGTAATTGGATAGCACCGTTGTGGCCTCAACAAGCTTTGCGTCGTAACTATGGCCAGCAGCCGCCGTGATTTCTGAGATGAAGATATCAGTTGCAACATGCCAGATGACGACGGTCTCGTCAAACTCAGGGTTTTGCACGGTCCATCCAGCAACACCCTTGAGTGCCTGCCTGCTGTTGAGGACAAACTGACCTCTCCTATAGCATGAGCTCAGAGGGACCACCGCCTGAGTTGCAAACCTTTCACGTTGCACCGTTTTCTCCAGCAGCTCCTTGAATTGCGACATGGGCAAGGAATCGGTTCCGGAGAAAGTGCCTGAGAAGTGGAGTTTGTTCCACCAGTCCTCCACCTAGCTTGGCCGCCAGCTTGCTCACGAGGTCGGTCCTATCCCGGGTGGCCAGATGGATCAAGTTGTACTGGCCCATGCTACCCCGCCATAGCCTCCTGCTCGCTGGCTTGAAAGGCTTGCCACCGTATCCAAGCACAAGCACGGGGGCTAGGCTATGCTCTGCCTTGCAGAGAATGAAACTACACGTCCTGCTAGAGAATACAGTCCTACAGGCTGACGTGGTCTCCAGGACAAGAGCCCCGGCCAGCAAAACGTAAGAGATGACCACGTCTGCCCTGTTGTACAGACCGGCCCCATCTCGTCTAATACTGACGCTGAGCTGGAACAAGCACAAGACAGTCAATGTGGCAGCCAGCGAGATGGAGTGGATGCAGAAGCCATACCATGTGGCGCCTTGGTGTAGAGAGTGTCATACATGAGAGACAGCTCCATCTCCAACAGCTTGAATATGTCCTCACCTTTGAAACCCTCATTGTATGGGTATAGCGACGACCGAATCACCGCCGTGGCGTCGCTGAAGAGGGACCCAGCGCGTAGATCGCCGTGGAGTCTGCAAGCAGTAGGCGAACCAGAGGGCGGCCCTCTGCCAGGCGGAGAGGCCACGTCGGTCACCGCAGGGCGAAGCTCAAAAGGACCGATGCCCCATTCCTTCCACAGCTGCAACAGCCCGCCTCCGCCGCCGGCCATCTATCGCTGATGATATGCCTCAGCTTCACTTCTCTATGCCTCAGCTTCCGGGTGAGATTTGACCTCCATGTTTGAAAATATTGACTTCGTGATAGACTTGATTAACTCAAGTCCACAAAGTAATCAGACCTACGACGTCACTGAAACCAAGTCCATAAACAACAAAAGGTGCGCCTTCCAACACACACTGTCACATGGGGCAGTTGCTACTAAGATAAACAAGCAAGAACAGAAGCCGAGTGACAAATCTGGTTGAATTTTCAGCTGGCTGTTGGCTGCCATCAGCAGGACAGCAGCCGAAAAAGAAAGAAAAAAAAACAGGGGCACACTCATTGGCCAAAGTAGGCCATGCTCAAATGAAATTTTCACTAATTGAATGGTCATGACCCTATGAACTGGACGCCACACACGTGAAAGTCTAGGTAAGCTGTTGCTCTTACCTCTTGCCTTTTCGACTGCCAACAGAGAACAACCGGTGCAGCACGCTGAAAGCGCTCGTCCAATGGCCGGTGTGTGCACCTCACGGGCTCACTGCCTCATCGGCAAGTCTTGGTAGACAGATTGTTCATTTGCATTTTTTTTTCTAGTTTCTATTCCTTGCTTCCCATGGAGGCTAGCTAATTGATGCGTATTGAGGTAAAATTTTATGAGAAATTAAGGTGCCTTTTTAACCCTTCTTTGCTTGATGCGGTTAGTTAGTGAGTTGTGTAGTGTTAGCATAGGACACTAGGAGGGCACCAATTATATTTGACGAATTGCCTGCTAGAGAGTTATGTTGCAGCTCGATGGTGTTCCCCGGAAACAATGAACCAACTGCGTAACTAATGTAGCAACTAGCAACCGGTAGACCGTCCCCTCCGATCCTTAGGCTAATTCCTGGCTCCACCACTGCACGGGCACCCATTACAAGTGGCATATGCGACAAGCTACATGTATGCGAGCTGCAGGCTGCAACCTAGAGTTTATTAGCCTCACGTCATGTCAAGTTTACTTGGTGGTCATGGAGGTATGCGAGCCCACTGTCTCTCTCTCACACCCCGAAATTTGGGATTTCAGGATGTGATTAGAAAAAGAAAATTAAATGAACAATTTTCACAAATTATTAAAACTTTTTCCAACATTGTTTAATTATTAGGATATTTAGTGTAGGAAAACAATCATTTTTCTAAATCAAATGAATATGTGTTTTGTTGTCCTAATTGAAGCGTTGCATTCATGCTGTTGCATATAATATTTCTTAGGTGTGAGATTTCAAAATTCGTTTAGACGTCGATCAAATCTCTCCTGAGAATTTTCTAGAATTTCTGGGAATTTATTCTCTTTTCCTTAGAGCCAAATCCATTTATTGGAAGGCTTTAAATTCCCTTTTCAGGAACTCAAAATATTTTATTTGGGTTCTTTGTCTCCTACCTTATCTCTAAAAATTGTCCTTGGATTTTTGGAGCTTCCAAATAATTTTTATGGTTTAAATATATTATCTAGGATTTTCCTGGATTTATGTTTGCACTAAAATTTCTTTTCCTAAAATCGATTCCTAAATCCTTTTCGTCTTCCTTCTTGGGCCGACTCGTTTCTTCACTTCGGCCCATCACTCCATCTTCGCTCGGCCCAGCAGATCAAACCGTCGGCCCAGCACAACTCCATCTGCTCTCTCTCCCTTCATCTCACCGACGCGCGGGGCCCAGCTGTCATCTCCTTCCTCGCGCCGTAAGCAAGACGGACTCAGCTCGAGTCCGGCTGCTGCACGCGCCGTCGCTTCCTTCGAGGCGCGCACGCCAAGGCACCTTGTTCCGCCCCATATAATGTGCCCCCGCAAGCCAAAACCCCAGCTTCCAAGCTCCCTTTCCCTCCTCCTTGCGCAACGCCGCCGCCGACGAGCTGCAAGCCGAGCGCCGCAGTCGCCATTGCCACCGATGCGTCGCAAGCCGAGGCCTAGGAAGAAAACGGATACCACCACGAGCTTCGAGACGCCGAGGCGCACCCGTTGAACCTATACCCGTCGTCGTTCCGCCACCGGAGCATCGCAGCCGCTTGGAGCCCTGTGCGTCGGCCGCCGCTCGTCGCCTCCTCGAATTCCGCCGCCATCATCCACCTCCACCATCGGTAAGTACTCCAATGGAATCCCCTTCTCCTCCTCTCTCCTTTCCCCAACTTCACCGAGCCTATCGCCCACCGAATCGATGGCGAGTAGATAGACCAGAGCACCCATCGGCCATGGGAGGTGGGAGAAGCTTTGAAGCTTTTGCGATTAGGTCCCTGGACTCCTTTGTAATTTTCCATCTTTTCTTTGTGTCTTGACTAATCTGCAAATAACCCCCTGGAGTGTCTAGACCCTTGCAATCCAGTCCTAACCCTCGGTTTTATGAATTCAACCCTGAGGTTTTGCTTATTCTTAGTGACTATTCACCGAGTCTATGCAAAATTCTCTTCCAGCCCTCTAAGTTTATGGTTTACCGCGTATAGGTCCATGCAACCTGTTTTAACCCCTAGATTCCACATTTAAGCTCCGTTTAATCTCGTTCTTGTTGCTTTAACTTTATAAAAGCATAGAGTTTAGTTCACTAGTGTTGTTTACCATGTTTCATGTTTCAAAATAAATAACAATTTGCCTAATTCTAATTTAATTATCTTTTTAAAATAAAAGCAAATTAGAGTTCCATCTTCATGTTTTATAATAAAAGTTAATTTGATTAATCTTTATTGAACTAGACTTTTATTATTAAAATATGGTTAGAGTTATATCGTGTCTTCTCATAAACAAAGATGTTAATTTGGTTAATGTTTACTTCATATGTTTTTCCAAATAAAAGCTAGTAAGGTTATATATCACTTTTCATAAACTAATAATTAATTTGCTTAATGTTCAATATTGAATCTAGTTTTCTGAATAAAACTTGACTAGGTTCATACATAGACTTTTGTGAATAAATGTGAACTTGTTAAATATCTATATCTACTTCACTAGCTTTCTAATTAAAAGTAAATTCAGGATATACCCGTTATTTCATAAACAAATGATGTTAATATGATTAACAATTATTGAACTAGTTTTCATTATTAAAATTTAATTAAGGTTAAACACCGGTTTTGTGTGATCTAAATTAATATGAATAATTTCCAAGTTGAATGTGCTTTCAATATAACTTGTTTAGTCCAACACATGAAGTTAATCGATTAGATGCTCTCACATGCTTTCTTGCAAAATAAAATATTTAATTGGTATAATCATTACATAAATATTTGCAAATAAAATTGATTAAGCTTTAACCTATCTTTTCATATCAAAGTATAATTTGATTAATTTAAATACTGAATATTTCTCTAAATATTCATCACATGCCTTTTCTTAATTAAAATAAAGGAAGCATATAGCCTTTTGTTTCTTTTGTATTATAAACCTTTCGATAGTTGTATCCTTTCCACCGTGGTTTTGTTTTCAATGTTTCTTGCGCTTTCGTGATCTTAGTAACGAGCCCCATCGTTTAGTGCGTCCTTCTAAAGTTTTTCTTTTGATTGGTGTATTGTTCTTAGTTGTATCTATTTCTTTGCTTGCATATTTGTACTTGTGCTCGATGTTTGCTACAACTAGAGGGGCATAATTCTGAAGCTATCAAGAACAAGAGTTGAAGACTGAGCGGTGGTATTCTTTTGCGGAAAGGCAAGTGTCCCTAACCATCCTTCGATCTGTGCTTTATAAGATCATATGTGTTAATCGGAACATGGAGAACCACCCAGGATTACCCGTACAACCACAATACTATAATGGCTCTGGTCTTGGCTAATTAATTAGAAACCTTGATTAGGAATGATCTTACCGAAAGGGGGGGTGGCGGTTGATGGTGTATAGTCCGGTCCTCTCGGGAAGTAGGCTTAGCTAAGACACTATGCCCGTTAGGGAGGGTTATGCCTGCTTCTGATCCGGAAACCTTAGCGGGTCATTTCTAACTAGGTAATCTTTGCAAAGGCCTCGTAGTGTCCCTATGCAGTCACACCTCGGAAGTGTGATAAGTGCTTTGGCCAGCATAGCATGGTTGGGTTTAAAGTTCTTCGGAGCTTTTACGCGAATTGTGGTGAAAGTGTACAACCTCTGCAGAGTGTAAAACTGTTATAACAGCCGTGTTCGCTGTCATGAACGGCCTAGACCCTCACATGATTAATATACTTGAAAGTTGATATTAAATTGTTCTGGTTATTTCGGTGGCCTTGCTGAGTACCAACCATAAGTGTACTCATCCTTTCTTATTGATGCTCAGTATTCAGAAGAAGGTGTGTGAGGTTGTTGAAGATGATGCTAGGCGTACGCAGCCCCCAGTCAACTGCTTGTGGTGAAGAGTTCCAGATTCCGCTGCTAGAAAACATTTGTATTGTATTTATTTTATTCTTTCCGCTGTACCTTTATGTTCTGTTTATTCATGGAGTCTATCATATGTGTGAAACTTGATCCTGGCGCACATATGAGATGCATCTGGTTTTCTTTCTAAAATCAGGTGTGACACTCTCCGGCGAGGTGGTGTCTGCCACGGCGCACATAGGGCATATATGTTTGTTTATGTCCCAAGGTGTACGTCGTATCAAATTTTATTCATGACCAAATCAAGGGCATGTCCAAAAATTGGTGAGAGATGAGTGTTTGGTTTGTGCCCAGGTTTGCCCAGCCAAATATTGGTCATGACCAAATCAAGGGCAATGCCAAAACTTAGGTGAAGTAGTGTTTGGAATGTGGCCTTACCAATAGTTGCCAAATCTTGTATATTATATGAGTATGACATATAGGTCCCACATGTCATAAAACTTTTTTTTAGCTTCAAATATAGTCAACTAAGATTTTGTTTTATAGATTTAATTGTAATGTAAATTAATATGCAATTAGATCATAAATTAGATTCACCGTTTAGAAGATATTACAGTTTAAAGCATGCTAACCCTTGTTTTCGATATGCGTGCAACTAATAGGCTGCTGCCGCCTAGCACTTGAAGCTTTAGTTGGCTGTCAATATTTTGGTGGACCATTTTAGCACCCATAAGTTTGCCCCAAGATAAACTAACCTGCCAATTTTACCTTTGGCTAGCCAATTGTTGGTCACAATCCAAATGCTTGCCAAAAACTATGAGCATGCCAATTTTTTGGTAAGGTTAGCATTGGCCGTAATCCAAACATGCCCTATAGTTTCCAAATATTTGGTAAAATGGGATGGCTATCATTTGGTTTAGAGCCAGGTGCCAATCTTTGGCACCTATCGTTGGCAAGTGTTTGGTTTGGTTCCAATTCGTAGTTTCATGACTCCAAGATGATGGAACGGTGAGGTTACCTCCTTTTGAAATAAAAGATCACTTCAAAGGAATTTAAAAGGGTTGAAGTTAAAATGTCATGGTCAGGAATTTAATTTTTTTTTGCGAATCACACAGTACAGACGTAGACGCTCACATACACGCAGGCACACTTGCCCCTACAAATATACGCACGCAACCCTACCCCTATGAGCACCTCCGAAAGACTGGGCCGGCAAATCCTCCAAATTGACGAAGTCATCACAGGCGACTCGCTATCGACGGGCACGTCGTCTACCACTGAAAGAATAGAGCCAGTTAAATCCTGAAATAAATCCAGAAAAATGCGAGCACCAGTGCCGAGTCGAGGACTCGAACCCTGGTGGGCTGGTTCCACCACAAGGAACCTTGCCTGCTGAGCTAGAGCTAATTTAATAAATATTCACACATACAATACGATCCATACATTTATAATGTCATGCTGCTACGTGCAGCAAACACATCCATGAAACAAAAGTAAAGATCATGTCCAAAATGAGAACACCATCTACATGCAACGCATCATAGACATGAGACATCCAAACATTGCATGCTAATTAACCTAATGTGAACAAAATACTAAAGAGGACCATCCAACCAGGTTTACCTACTATAAACAAAACATGGTTTAGGCGTCCATATCTCACCCACCACTATACAAAAGAATGACTGCTATGCCAAGCAGGATTTACGAAACCGCTAGGAACCGGTCCGGTTCCCACGGTTCCCGGTGAAACCGCCCCGGACCGGTAGCGGTTTGGGGCGGTTTCAAACCGGTTAAATTTAAAATATTCAAATTTAAATTTAAAAATAGAAAAATATCAAAAAATTCCTAAAAATACTTCAATGTATATGTAATCTATTGGTGTAAAAAATTTTCAAATATTTGCTCATTTGATATTTTTTGCAGGCATTAGAAGTTCAACAAAAAAAGGAAAAGAAAAAAAATCGGCTGATTGAACTTCTAATGCACACAAAAAATACTAAATACACTAATATTTGAAAATTTTTGACACCATTAGATTCTACGCACCTTGAAATATTTTAGGAATTTTTCTTTTATTTTTTTAAATTTTTAGTTAAATTTGAAAACATGACAAATTATGTATTGAGCCGGCTTACCGTCCAAACCGGCCGGCTTACCGCCCAAACCGTTCGGCTTACCAGTCAAACCGGGCGGCTTACCGGTTCAAACCGATTGAACTAGGATTTCATATACATTTGAATTCAAAATTTGAATTTGTCCGGTTTCCACCGGGAACCGCTCAAACCGCTCCGGTAAGCCGCTACCGGAGGGCGGCGATTCCCTGTCCCGGTTCGGTTTAAAAAACCCTGATGGCAAGAACCTGTTTGGTTAATAATTCCAAGGAAGACTTAATTGCATCGTTTTACTTCCACTCTTTAAAAGCATTTCCAATCAGTAGCCCCCTTTAAATACAAAGTTAGGTGATTTTAGGGTAACTCTTGCAGCTGCTCTGAGACATGACATATGTCATTGAAGTACTTACATAGGAAATGGCACTTAAAGTTGTGAAAGAAAACCTCATGTTTTTTCTTTAGTTGTCTGGTTGCCAGATTGCTGCCTTTGGCTGCAAGTAGTCGCCCTACAACAAACAATAGTTGAACGTGTGTATGGAAAAAGATTGGCCTGCCTTTTCTTTTTTCGTGATACAAAAGATTGGCCTGCTTGCCCCATAAAACAGGAGGGATGGCATTGACATTGAACAAGAAATAGAGAGTCCAGTGGGCCACTCTGTCCAAAGGCCCATCAGCGAGCATGCCTTTCTTCTTGGGTTGTGTTGTGTGTGTGAAGCAGCAGAGCGATTGTTTTTGGTAGCGACGACCTTGGAATCATGCGTGGTGGGCCCAGGCCGGCCCGGCCCATCCTGACGCAGGTGAGGTGTCGATCATCCAGAAGCTTCGCAGGCAACTCGCCTCCCCGGCGGGACGACACGTGGCGGCGACGGCGGGAGATTCCGCCGTCTGGCTGGCCCGCGACGACTGATTGGTTCATCCGTCCATCCTTTTGCTTTCGATTTCCTTTCTGATCATGACCTAGATAGCTAGCTGCTTCCCAACAAGCTGGCGCGGATCATCGAGGTCCTGTGCGGCGGGCAGGTGCCGGTGATATGATGGCCAGCGCCGGGTTCAACATGCCCGGAGGCGGCGACGCAGCAGCTGCTTCGTCCTCCTCCTCCGCCGCCCAAGAATGCCGCCTGCGCAGGCGCCGCCGCCTCGCGCCACCGCCCCATCGCGCCGATGCTGGCGCCGGGGGAGAGAAGGAGAAGCGCGTCCGGCCGTCCTCCCCGTCGTCGTCGTCGTCGGAGGAGGAGGCCGAGGTGGACGACGACCAGGAGCAGCAGCAGCAGCCGGGGCGGGTGGCTTTCGGGTGGGTTTCGGTGGCGGGGAGGTCGAGAGAGATGGAGGACGCGGTGTCGCTCCGGCCGGCGTTCTGCACCAGCTGGCTCGACGGCTCGCCCATCCACTTCTTTGGCGTCTTCGACGGCCACGGCGGATCCCATGTACGTACTACTCCATCCATCTTCTACGTCCCACAGCCGCCCGATCGGCTACAGTACGTACTGCTTTTGTTTCTCGCCATGATCGAATGCTACCTGCTGTACGTACGTGTCCAACGAACGAACAATCACATTCGGCAATAAGTGGGTGATCAGGATTCAGTGCTAGTACTACTGCTCTCTGGCCACCAACAACAACCATCCACCTGCACACATTCTAGCACATTCCAAATTCGACATCCAGACATGGATTTTCCCCCTCCTTAATTTTGTTATTATAGTATTCCTTTTCGTATTATTACGTCGTTGTGGCGTACGAACACTGGCCGATGATCCGTACAAGTGAGTGGGTTGGTTGGTTTCGTTTGATGAAAAAATGACGCGTCAGAGTAATGGGTCATGGATGCAGGTGTCAACGCTGTGTCGGGACAGGATGCACGAGTTCCTGGCCGAGGAGCTCGCCACCGAGGCAGCGGCCTTCCGGGAGCGCGGGAAGCAGCAGCAGCAGCAGCAGCCTGCGGCGGCGGAAGAAGAAGAAGGCACGACGACGACGACGACGAGGAGCGCCACCTCCCAGGCCCAGCACCAGGTAGACGACGACGACGAGCAGGAGGAAGAGCGCGCATGGCGGGCGGCGCTGTCGCGGGCGTTCGACCGGGTGGACGCGCTGGCGTCGGTGGCGTGCGCCTGCGGTCGCCCCCCGTGCCGGTGTCCGCTGGCGGGCAACTCCGGCATCGTGGGGTCCACCGCCGTGGTGGCCCTCCTCGTCCGCGGCCGCCTAGTCGTCGCCAACTGCGGCGACTCCCGCGCCGTCCTCTGCCGTGGCCACGCCGCCGTCCCGCTCTCCGTCGACCACAAGGTACGAGGCCGGCCTTGTGTGGACTTGTGTTGTCAAAGCTAGCGATCGCGGGGCCATGGCCGTGGCCGCCACGTCTTTGGCCTGGCCCCGGAGACACGTACGATTCCGAGGCATGACGAACACGTGTCGGTATCTAGGGGGCACGTGGGCGGTGGGACCCGATGCCGGAGAGATGGGTGGTGGGTGGAGGCGACACCTGCCGTCGACCTGCTGGTTGGGGTGGGAGACGACGATGATCAGATGGCATACAGAGATCCGAACCCTTTCTCCTTTAATTTTCTCTCCCAATAGCTGAATATCTGATACCCGCAAAAAAAAAAGAGCTGAATATCTGATGCTAATGCATGGTTGCTCAGCAATGGAAAGGTCTCGCCGGCCGGACCATACATCACTTAACTATTCCCTGCTTCGAGCTAAACTGACAGTCAATTGCTTTGATTAATCTAAACTAGTGTAAGAGCATGCATGATTGTCATATATGCAGCCGGAGCGGGCGGACGAGCTGGCGCGGATCGAGGCGGCGGGCGGTCGGGTGCTGTACATCAACGGGCACCGCGTGCGTGGCATCCTGGCCATGTCGCGGGCGCTCGGCGACAGGATGCTCCGCCCCGAGGTGATCGCCGAGCCGGAGATCACGGTGACGAGGCGCACGCCGGAGGACGAGTGCCTCATCCTCGCCACCGACGGCATGTGGGACGTCATCTCCAACGATGTCGCCTGCTCCGTCGCCCGCCAGTGCCTCCAAGACGACGACGTGGCGGCGGCGGCGGCGGCGGCGGCACGGTGCTCCAGGGCCGCCTCGCTCCTCGTCAGGCTCGCGCTCGGCAGGGCCGCCTGGGATAACGTCAGCGTCATTGTCGTCGATCTCAAGCACAGGGGAGGATCATGATGTCATGTCATCTTCGTTCGATCAATCAGGGGATCTAGTCTGCATGTGGATGCCTCCTCTGCTGGTACCTAGCTAGTGCCGAACTGATCCTAGGTGAGTTACATTCAGGGACAAACAAAAGACAGAAAAGAAGAAGAGAGATCAACTGTACAGGGTTCTCGGCGAAATTTATGTACATTATAGTCCTCATCGTTGTTGTCGTTGTCATCATCATCTATATATTCACATCCTCTGGTGCTGCGGCCAAAGCCTTCGCACAAAACACATCTGATGATTGAAACTGTTGGAAGCTCTTTCTGCCACAAGTGACTCGGCTTCAGCTCTTCCTCTCGCTTCTTTTAGCCCCCACCCCATTCTTGTGTGTGCCATATCTGCAGCTTTGCAAGGATACACGATTGGTTTTACTAGCTGAATAAACAGCGTCTGCAAATGTGTACTCTGAAGAGAAGGGATAGGGACAAGTACACAAGGGGAAAAAAAAAAGAAAAAAACTATCCTACTTACTGCTCAGCTGTCGTAATGCACTATGGTTTCTTAATAAAATTTATTTCAGTGACTTCTCTTGGTTTGGTCAATTACTAAGAAAAGTTCTGCGAGCAATTTATCCTAGGAGAAGCAGAGAACACACCTTATGCGTGTTTAATCAACACGTTTCAGAATTATGTCAAGACATTTCAACAGTTTTACGCCGTTCCGTTAAGAAGTACTAGTAACGCTGAACAATAAAAAGAAGAGTTTCACCTCTCTCAATGCCTCAATGGGCTCAGACGTCTCAGCTTCAGGTCCAGCAAAATCACACCCATGTTTCACGAGTAAACTGGCTGCATTATTCAAAGTTTATTATGTACTCCCTCCGTCCCACAATATAAGCATTTCAAGATTTGGTCAAAGTCAATTTTTTTTTAACTTTGACCATCAATACCAAAATAATCACAATGTTTGACCAAATATAAATGGTTTTGTTAAATTCATCATGAAATCAACTATCATAATATGCAACTTTTCGTATTTGAAACAATTGATTTTTTATAGATATTGAGAATCAAAGTTGAAGAGTATTGACTTTGACCAAACCCTGGAACGCGGACAGAGGGAGTACAACAATTAACGACGACAGCACCTCTAAACAGCTCAGCCATGCGGATAGCCAAGCGGAAAGTATGGGCATGATGTTCACAAGTGAGCTACTGCTGAAGGGGAAAACACGGAGTACCATGTAATAAACTATGCACATTTCAAAGCACTTATGCACTAGTAATTCAAGAGTTACAAATAAAAAAAATAAAGAAGAGATCTTACAGGATTAATCCTCAGAAGACAAACTCCACCTAAAGTTCCTAGTAAGCTGCATCGATACACGCTGAACACTCATGAAACCCGACTAGAAGCTGGCATCTGCTTATTAAAGATGCCACAACAAACACTTCCAATTCTTGAGCGCTAGAAACCTATGATTAACTAAATTACACGCCTTATGTAGGCCAAGTCAAAACTATTCCCATTCCGTGCACTCACAGCCATCTGTTCTTCAAGACTGCCAAGTAAAATTGCTCACATTTTGAGACTGCCGATTCTCCCTTCTTATACAAGCAGCTGGATAACAGATTTCCAATCATTATGGCACTCCATCGACAAGCTCACATTAACATGTCAGTTGGCACCAGATAAATGTTTCTCACAGGAGCCACCATTGCTGTTAAAATGCTGAATTTTGCATCACAAATCAGCATCCTGGTAGCGAATGAGATGATGTGTCAGAATCAGGGCAGTGCTGTAGATAGAGCTGATGGAATGACTGAGTTGATGCCGCAGCTGATAAACTTGTGCCCGAGTCGCCACCGTGCTGCAGCTGGGTCTGTTGTGGAGATGGGGGCACCAGAGTGAACAGGCTCGGGCCCGACAATGTGCAGTGCCGCAGGTAAGGATGCTGCTGCCCTGAAGATCCAGGGTTATAACTGGGAGATCCATGAGGCACATGTGGTGAACCTGTATACCGACTGGGAGATCCGTAGCCAGAACAGATGTATGGTGAACGATACCTGATGTTGATCGGGGGAGATAAATTGGCTCCGCACAGACAGTGTGCGGATGCAAGGTGTGATGTCCGAGGCCACAGGGATGACATATTTGCGAGGTCCGCACTACTTCCGTTTGTGCAGATGGGAGGTGAGTTTGCATAAGACCTATGGGGGTTAGGGGTGCGGGGGATACCAGAACCTGAAATGGAATAATGACGAGATATGGACTGAGATGAAGGATGCCGGCTGATTGGCCTTGGAGGAGATGCTGCCACTGTTGACCGGAATGAAGCCAAAGCAGTTGATTCAGCAGGTAAGCGAATAGCAGAGGAAAGCAAAGGGGTAGACTCTGATACAGGTGGGTTTGATATTCCAGCCTTTGCATCCCGCTTGCATACGGGGCAGAATGTTCGCCATGAGGTAAGCCAGAGGTCCACACAAGCTGCATGAAACTCTGCAAAGTGAAACAACCAAGCCTCAGGGAATGAGTTAAGAATAAAGCTTGGGACAGAACAAGGGTCAAGAAAGATTGAGAAACAAGTATGCCAGGGTTTCAGATGCAAGCACTGCTAATCATTTTGATATAAGTTTATAAAAAAAATTGATATAAATTGCATAAGGGAACCAAGTTTGCGCCTAAAAATTTCACATACTACGCGGCGTCACAAAATCTGGGAGCACCTATACATATCTGAAAAGGTAGCAAAATGCATGTGAAATGCAGAAAAATTTTATTCAATAGTGCTAACATCTGATGCCTATATGAACCATATGGGACTATTCTGATGGGAGTTTGTTTTTTTTTTTTTTTTTTTTTTTGCACCACATTTTACCAAGCTGTAGCAGCTATCTATAAGACATAACAAAGAGTAGTAAACAATGGATAATAAAGAATAGTCACAGTAAAAGGTAGCAAAGACTGAGTCATCCGACTGAACATAATGCATAGACAGACTTGATATATTAATGTGAGAGGTACGTACTGTGTCGACAAGGTAGCACTCTTAGCTTTTCTCCAACAGTGTAGTCTTCCAAGCAAATGGCACATGTTGATGATGTACAATTGTCTTCTTGAACTTTCGTGAAGATGAGACTTGGCATTGCTTTAACTAATTGACTGCTCATTCCATGGAATTCTCGAGTTTGGGGAATTCGAGCTCTGTCCCGTCTTATCTGGTGTCTCCTCACAAAGAAACAAGTGGCTAGGACAGCAGACATAGCAAGAAGTGATATGAACGAAATTGCCATGATCGACCAAGCTGAGTTCTCGTATGTTGGTAGTATCCACAATTCTGCTTCAGTTTGACCTGAATATTTCTTCAACACCTCTCCAGAGGCCTTAGATATGAACACCGCATATATGTGGACTCCGGACGAGCTTCCAGCCACTGCAACACCTCATAGTTAATTGATATTGAAAATATATGCGCTCACAGAGCGATGTAAATGGTAAGGCCTTAACATTGATTTTTATTACTTAAGCATAGGACACGGTTGCGTCGGTTCTCTACCTTTTAGATTCAATGAGTTAATCTAATAATTTACAGCGGTTTAATGACTTACAGCATTATGTATCAGAAATGTTCAAATATTTATAGAGCAACACTACCTTCTGTGCACTAATAATGAGTAACATGTAACTGAATGTACACAAAAAGAACATGGTGTCTGGAGCATTACTTGAAACAAGGACGCCATTGTCTTCATCATCATATACTATAGCAGCCTTGAATCCAGCATTCTGTGCATTTCTAACTTTGTCGTCAAATTGGCAACCACCTCTAATAACCAATGAAAATGGTGAGGCAGCGCCTTTAACAGCTTTTGTTCTCAAAGGACTGCATGCATCTAGAGGTTCAGCAGCATAAAGCACACCATTTAAACCTGAACCTTTCATTGCTGGAGCTGCAGTAGCAAAGATGCAATGGTCAATAAGGCCTTGCATTAACCAGATAGTTTGGTTCAGACAACAAAGTAGTATCACACATTATCAATCACAACGATACAAGCATGGTGCAAGTTATAAGAGAAAATTAGAAGATCCATTTAAGCAAGTGTTTGGTTGTACGCCACACCCTGCCACGTCGAGGATGCGGCGTCGCCGCAAAAGTTCAGTTGCTGTTTGGTCTCTACGAAAGGTTCGGCGCGCTAGAGGAAAAATAACTGATTCACACGTATTTTCACGCCAAACCTGTGGCGTCCGAAATTGGCGCCTAACCTTTGGCGCCGCCGCAGCTGCGGCTTGGCAGACTGCGTCTGGCAACCAAGAGGCCTCTAACTACCACTACCAGGGCCAAAGAAAACAAGCAATCAACCGATTTATTCACTAATCAATAGAAACATAGTAGCAACTTAGCATTAGAAAACAAACTTAACAACTACATAAAGAATATATCATAATATAAGAAAAAATAGAAAATAAGACAAACAAAGCGTTGCCTATGTTGCCATTGGAATGCCAAATGCTAATTTGAGATACAGGGATATAGGGTGATGTAGCGCTCACTAAAGGTTGCCTCGACATCATCAAATGACAAGGTTGTGTTGTTCGCCATGAGTACAACATTGCAGGCTCCCAGCTGAGCCATGAGGCAAATCACCAGAAAGAAACAAAGGGGACCTCTTGGACGTGTCATCTTGACAGAACTCCGTTCTTGTGCTCCAGCTATAGAACAGAGGAGTCCACACAGATGCGGAACTGCAGAGCTGCAAACCTGTGACCGTGGAAGGTGCTAATGTCAAGCACCAGTCACCCAAACCACCTGCAACCATAGTACTTGGATTAAGCAGACAAGCTTGAAAATAAAGGAGTGGAGTTATTTTCACAGCAATGAGAACAGTGTGTTCACAGTTGTATAATCCAGATACAGTACATGATGATGGAGAAGATTATGTTATGTGACTGCTAAGAAAATTACATATAAAAAAACGTCCCTTTATTTTTCAACCTGGTTTTGGAAAACACTATGCGTTTTCTTTTCCACAGAAATAGCGCCGCCGCTCGCCCAGTCATCGTCGCCAGGAAGGGAAGACCAGAGAGAGAGAAGGCGACGGGGGAGAGAAGTAGAGGCACGCGCTGCGCCGTGCGGGTTGCCGCGGCAGTGATGCCGGCGCCAGGCGGTGAAGGGAGCACCCGGGGAGAGAAGGGGGGCGCCGACCACGATCGAGCTCGGCCGAGGGGAGCGGCGGCAATGGATGGGGGAAGGCCGGGGCACTGAGATTCGGTAACTTGCCTAAATTCCGCGGAAGATGGGGGATTAAAGCCCAAATTTACAGACTGCAACGCATCGGTGAGGGGGAAAAGGGCGTACCTTTCGACGGGATTTGATTTCTCTGGCACGGCAGCAGCAGCGGGAGGAGAGTGAGGCGAGGAAGAAGGGGAGGAGTCGGCACAGAAGGTGAAGAGGGACTAGGAGGAATTAGCGGGTGGTGGAGGGAGGGGGATCGAGTCGCGTCTGCGTGGGGATGGAGACGTCGGCTGCCATGAGACGGACGAGACGAGAAATCTGCAGGCAATTAGGGGCAGGACTGCAGGAGAACAGTACAGTAGTACAGATAATTCCGCCCGTGGAAACCAGGCAGGATTGCACGAGGCCGGCCGCGGAATGGAAGGGAAGAAATCAATCAGAAATCTTCGATTTGATTTTATTGTATCATTTCATTTTTTTTTATATCCTCCTCCGTCCACTGCGTTGTTGGCTTGTCATCCGTCTCTATCCCTCTCTCACTCCCTGATGCATCGGATATTTGTTCACTACTAGAACCTGTTTGAGTTGTGTTTCTCTCCTTTTATATATTTTCTTACAGAAACAAAAAAGAAAGCTCCTCCAGGATAGACGATAAAGGAAGGCATGAAACAAATTAACCCATAAAGGAATGGTTCATCATTTACTTTCTTGTTTCCTTTTTATACGCATTTGCTTTCTTTTGTTGGCAAAAGAGAAAATGTTTGGCTCGCTCATCCTCTCATTTATTGCTCAACGTTATCGTGTCGACAACATGACTCTGGCATGGCATGGGAGCTCCAAACAATTCTCGAAAGTTAGTGTCGGGCACCTGCCAAAGGGGTACCCCAATCTAGGCCAAAAAACTACTTGGCATCAAGGCCCACGACGACATTAACCTGGCTCCACGGCCCAGCAAAGGCCCGCCATCGCTACGGGTCCTCGGCACCCATCCAGCTCGAGGGAAACGATCACCCTCGAGCGGGTGGTTTCCGTCTCGTTCGAGGCTCGGCGGCCTCGAGGGCGACCCCCACCCTCGAGCGGGTGGTTTCCGTCTCGTTCGACGGTTGGTAAGCTCGAGCTTGCAATCCAAGCTCGAACCGGCCTCGCCGGGAACAGCGTCTAACGCTCTGCAACCCATCGGAGTCATCATGACGCGGTCAAAAAGCAGGGATCACTGCTCCACGCCATCACCTACTCTCCGGAGAAGACATCGGTCAAATCCACTCGCAACAGTGGACTCTGAGCGCCATGCTGCACGGCCAGACCTAACCCTGCCAGCAGCACTATGCCAACCACTCTATTGACTTTACCCCTCGTCGGACGTGATGCCACCCTCGAAGGCAACCTCGAAGGAGACCATGGAACGCCGTACGCAAGACACCACCCTCGACGCCGTGAACTGTCACGAGAAGGAAGAACGATACGTCAGCTCCTGCCATGTCGTCAGCCGGAGTTGGAAGGCGCGATTCCCGCTCGCGTAGTACGCGGCATGGACGAACAGTGCACTCGGCGACAAACACATGTACTAGCACCCCGCTCCCCTTGGTCTATAAAAGGGGGAGGGAAGCCCATGAAAAAAAAAGACACGCAGAGATCACAAGTCTCACGAACACAGCGACAACCATTTCACTCAGACGCACGCACAGTAGCCCGGGACTTAGGAGATCATCTCCTTCTCCCACCTTGCTTGTAAACCCCTACTATAAGCAACACGTAATCCGGTGCATCGCACCATTGCTGGACGTACGGCCCAGTGGCCGGAACCAGGATAAACCCCCGTCTCTTCTCTCGCCATCAGGGAAACGAGTGGATTAGCACCGCAATCACTCGTTGGTGCCGGTGCGACCAAATCAGGCACCGACAGTTGGCGCGCCAGGTAGGGGACAGGCGCTGCGCTACTCTCTCTTCCCCGATGGCGAACTTCGGTGAAGGACGGCCTCCGCTGGGCGAGAGCAATCTGCTCCCAGCGGGGCAGGAGATCCGGTTCGGGAGCTTGCGGTTCCAAACATGTGGCGATGATTACCACATGCGCATCCTCCAGGAGGATCCCAGCGACCGACCGGAGCCTCATCATCAGCCTCCGGTGGCACCGCGACGGCGGAGTCGTCCCGGACCTCGCGCACGACAAACGCGCGCTGCAAGGCGCGCCGCCGACGTCGGCGACCCCCATCCCACAAGGGAAGGGGACGCCCTACGGTCAGGGTCACAGGAGAGGGCTGCTCCCTTCCTCCCAGGGCCCATGTCTGCACCACGCGCTGCGACAGCGTATTCCTATCCCTACGGGCTACGCAACTCCGCGGATGCGTACGCCTCTTCCATCCGCACTACCATGAGTGCGTATGGCGACCAGCCTGGTTGCCACCCAGTCTCCGAGCAAGACTTCGCCGATCCGTTGCCCGGCGATTCCCGCACGGAATCCGAGGATGGACACGCATTTATGCGTAGACACCCTGGTTGGGACTACTCGGGTCTCCGCGACCCAGAGGCCTTTATTGCCTTTCAAACAGCGGCGGATTACTGCTTCGGGTATTCCGATGATGAGTATGACCCAACCAAGGAGTGTTTCGTCATCAACGACGGACAACCCAGCGAGGGATCGACGTCCGACGACGACGGCGGGGGTGACGACCAGGGGGACAACGATGGCATAGATCCGATAGGCGCGCAGCCATCGGACCCATCGGATCACTCTCCTTCCGAGGACGAGCGGGATCCGCGCCACCTGCCACGAGCTAGTGGTGACGTCTCGCCACCGGCGCGCTCCGACCGCGAGCCGGCCAAGCAAGGCGACAAGCACGGCACGGACGCCCGACACGCGGGACGAGTGGCTCAGGCCCGCATCCTTGCTGAGGGCAAAAATGACGAGCTCGCTCCCAGGGCAAGCCAGAAGCTCATCGCGGCGGCCGCGCTGCTCCGAGCCATGCCGGAGGCAGCCACCCCCGAAGGGCGGAAACTGCACCTGGACGCCCAAAAGCTGGTCGAGACTGCCGCCCGACAACAGGCCGAGAGCTCGGCCTCCCGCCTTCGACGCTCCTCAGCCTCAAAGGCCGAACGAGGAGGGGAGTCATCGGTACGCTCACCCCGGCCTAACGGCAGGGCACGAGCACGATCCCGCGGCGACTCTCGCCGAGACTCGGAGCGACGCCACGCCAACGAGCCACGCGCGCCCGAAGCACGAAGGCTTCCAGCGAGGGTGCCCGCGAGGTCACGCCTCCGGGACACCCGAGGCGCGGTCGACGATGGCGATGCTCGCAACACCCTGAATCATATAAGGCAGCGAGAGGAAGCCCGGGCCCACCAACGCGGGCGGACCGACGTTGGGTGGAACCGGGATGCGGGCCCGGAGCCAGCGGGAACGCGGGTGTTCAGTTACAACATCCGCACTGCCCCAATTCCCCCCCGTTTCCGACAGCCTACCACCATCACCAAGTACTCTGGGGAAACGGACCCCAGGGTATGGCTCAACGACTACCGCCTAGCGTGCCAGCTCGGCGGCGCCACAGACGACGCCATGATCATCCGCAATCTGCCACTCCACCTGGCAGATTCCGCACGGACATGGCTCGAGCATCTGCCCCCCAACCGGATCCGCGACTGGGACGACCTGGTCGAGACCTTCGTGGGGAATTTCCAGGGCACCTACGTGCGCCCTGGGAACACATGGGATCTTCGAGGGTGCAGGCAGAAACCCGGCGAGTCGTTGAGGGATTTCATCCGGCGCTTCTCCAAACGCTGCACCGAACTTCCCAACATCACCGATCACCAGATCATCCACTCCTTCCTCGAAAGCACCACCTGCTATAGCCTGGTGTGCAAGTTGGGGAGGAGCCCACCCCCCGACGCGAACCGGCTATTCGAGATAGCCTCGAAATACGCGTCGGGGGAAGAGGCGGCCAACGCCATCTTCAACGACAAAAAGGGGAAACGCCCCGAGGAAGCGTCCGCGGAGGACGATAAGGCGAAGGGCCCCTCAAAGAAGCGGAAGCACGGCAAGAAGGGGAAGAAGACCCGGACGCCACGCGGAGCAGGCGACGTCGAGGACGAGGCCCTCGCGGTCGACCCTAACCACAAGGGACCCCGAGGTCCCCCGCGTGGTGGGGGTGTTTTCGACGACCTCCTCAAGAAGCCGTGCCCTTACCACAAGACCGCAGTCGCTCACACCCTCGAGCAGTGTGAGATGCTGCGGAAGTTCTACAACCGCATCCCTCGAAAGGATGGCGGTCCGCCCAAGGATGGTGGCGCCAAGGATGACGATGTATACCCCGAGGTAGAACACGTGTTCTTCATCACGGGAGGTCCTGCGGCCAACTTGAAGCCTCAACAGCGGAGGAGGGAACACCGAGAGGTCATGCTGGTCCGCCCAGCGACCCCCTCGTACCCCGACTGGTCATCGGAGACCATCTCGTTCGGTCGCGAGGACCATCCAGACCACATCCCGAACCCCGGGCAGTACCCTCTCGTCGTCGATCCCGTCATCGGCAACACGCGCTTCTCCAAGGTGCTCATGGATGGCGGCAGCAGCCTCAACATCTTGTACGCTATAACTTTGGAGCTTATGGGGATCAGCACCTCCGAGCTGCGGCCCAACAAGTCCTCCTTCCATGGGGTCGCGCCCGGAAAGCGCGTCCAAACCCTCGGGCAGATCGACCTGCCCGTCTGCTTCGGAACCCCGGCAAACTTCCGCAAGGAAGTACTCACCTTCGAGGTAGTGGGCTTCAAGGGAGCCTACCACGCCATCTTGGGAAGGCCATGCTACGCCAAGTTCATGGCCATCCCCAACTACACCTACCTCAAGATGAAGATGCCAGGGCCTCACGGAGTCATCACGGTCGGCCCGACGGTCGAGCACGCCTACGTGTGCGACATCGAGAGCATCGAGCTCGCGGAGGCTCTCGCCCTCGATGAGACCCTCGTGGCGGATCTGGAAGCGATCGTCAACACGCTCCCTGATGCCAACGAACGGCAGCAGGGGAGCTTCGCGCCCGCTGAGGACACCAAGATAGTTCCCCTCGACCCCGACAGCCCCGATGGCAAGGTGTTGAGGATCAGCTCTTCCCTCAGCAACAAATAGGAAGTGGTGCTCGTCGACTGTCTCCGCGCTCACGCAGACATCTTCGCGTGGAGCCCCTCGGACATGCCAGGCATTCCGAGGGAGGTCGCCGAGCACTCTCTTGATATCCGCCCCCACTCCAAGCCGGTCAAACAACGTCTCCGCCGTTTCGACGAAGTGAAACGGCGGGCGATCGGTGAGGAAGTACGCAAATTTTGGAGGCCGGATTCATCAAGGAAGTGTTTTATCCCGAGTGGCTAGCAAATCCTGTACTAGTGAAAAAGAAAAGTGGGAAGTGGAGGATATGTGTAGACTACACCAGCTTGAATAAAGCATGCCCGAAAGTCCCATTTCCCTTGCCACGTATAGATCAAATCGTAGATTCCACGACGGGATGCGAACTCTTATGTTTCCTTGATGCGTACTCTGGCTACCATCAGATCAAGATGAAGGAGTCCGACCAGCTCGCGACTTCCTTTATCACTCCTTTTGGCATGTACTGCTACATTACGATGCCCTTCGGCCTTCGAAACGCCGGGGCCACGTATCAACGCTGTATGCTCCACGTCTTTGGGGATCATATAGGTCGTATCGTAGAAGCGTATGTCGACGACATTGTCGTAAAAACCAGGAAGGCGGACGACCTGGTACACGACCTCAAGGTCGTGTTTAGCTGCCTCAGGGCGCACGGAGTAAGACTCAACCCCGAAAAGTGCGTCTTCGGTGTGCCTCGAGGAATGCTCTTGGGTTTCATTGTCTCTGAACGAGGCATCGAGCCCAACCCCGAGAAGGTCACGGCCATCCAACAGATGGAACCGATCCGCGACCTAAAGGGTGTGCAGAGGGTAATGGGATGCCTAGCGTCCCTGAGCCGCTTCATTTCTCGCCTCGGAGAGAAGGGGCTACCTCTGTATCGACTTTTGAGGAAGTCAGAGCGCTTCACCTGGACCGCGGAGGCCCAGGAAGCCCTCGATCGACTCAAAACAGCGTTAACGAACACGCCGATCCTTACCTCGCCGAAAGAGGGCGAACCTCTCCTCCTCTATGTCGCAGCAACGACTCAAGTCGTGAGTGCGGTCATAGTAGTGGAAAGGACCGAGGAAGGACACTCTCTACCAGTCCAGCGACCGGTATACTACATCAGCGAGGTCGTATCTGAGACCAAGACGAGGTATCCCCACATCCAGAAGCTGATCTACGCCATCGTACTGGCTCAACGCAAGCTGCGACACTATTTCGAGGCCCACCCGGTGACCGTCGTGTCGTCCTTTCCGCCGAGCGAAATCATTCAGAACCGCGAGGTCTCTGGGCGAATCTCGAAATGGTCAACAGAGCTGATGGGGGAGACCCTCGCCTACGCCCCAAGAAAAGCCATCAAGTCCCAGACTCTGGCTGACTTCGTAGCCGAGTGGACCGACACCCAGCTCCCCCCTTTGAAGTCCAGCCTCGACTGCTGGGAGATGTACTTCGATGGGTCGGTGATGAAGACCGGCGCCGGCGCCGGCCTACTCTTCATCTCACCCCGCGGAGAGCACCTTCGATACGTCGTGCGACTCAACTTCCCCGCGTCGAACAACATGGCGGAGTATGAAGCGCTCCTTGCCGGCTTGAAAATCGCACTCGAGCTCGGCATTAAGCGCCTCGACATTCGCGGCGACTCGCAACTGGTCGTCGATCAGGTGATGAAGGAATCGAGCTGCCATGACGAAAAAATGGCGGCGTACTGCCAGGCGGTACGTAAGCTCGAAGACAAGTTGGACGGCCTCGAGCTCCACCACATCGCACGAAGGTACAATGAGCAGGCCGACGAATTGGCGAAGATCGCGTCGGGGCGAGCCACCGTTCCCCCGAACGTTTTTGCCAAGGACATCGACGTACCCTCGATCACCCTCGCCACCTCGACTCAGGCCTCGACCGCACCCGACGCTCCAACATCCGCCCTCGACCCCACGAGCGCGGAGCTCTTGGCGGACGAGGACGAACCTATGGGATATGAAGCTTGCTCGGGAGAAGAGGACGAGGCGGAGGCGATGGAAGTTGACGAGGTTTCGGCACCTCGAGATTGGCGGAGCCCGTACCTCGACTGGCTCGACGAAGGCGTCTTGCCTAACGATCGAACGGAGGCAAGGCGCGTAGCAAGGAAAGCTAAACGGTTCCTCATCATCGAGGGAGAACTATACCGACGGGGAGCCTCGGGGGTCTTGCAACGCTGCATCCCGATACCCGAGGGAAAAGAGCTTATCCTCGACATTCACGCGGGCGTGTGCGGACATCACGCCGCTCCACGAACGCTCGTGGGTAACGCCTTTCGACAAGGCTTTTACTAGCCCACTGCCGTGGCAGACGCCACGGAAGTAGTACGAACCTGCGAAGGGTGCCAGTTCGACGCGCGCAAGACGCACCTACCTGCTCAAGCGTTGCAGACCATCCCCATTACGTGGCCCTTTGCCGTATGGGGCCTCGACCTTGTCGGGCCAATGGCGAAAGCGCCCGGGGGCTTCACGCACCTACTGGTGGCGATCGACAAATTCTCCAAATGGATCGAAGCTCGACCCATCAGTAGAATCAAGTCTGAGCAGGCGGTGCTTTTCTTCACCGATATAATCCATCGCTTTGGGGTTTCCAACTCCATCATCACCGACAATGGTACACAATTCACAGGAAAGAAGTTCTTAAAGTTCTGTGACGATTTCCACATCCGAGTGGATTGGTCGGCAGTCGCCCACCCGCAAACAAACGGCCAAGTAGAACGTGCCAATGGCATGATTCTGCAAGGCCTAAAGCCCAGAATCCACAACAAGCTGAAGAAGTTTGGGCACAAGTGTGTACAAGAGCTACCATCGGTGATTTGGAGCCTGAGAATAACCCCAAGCAGAGCGACAGGGTTCTCCCCATACTTCCTCGTCTTTGGGGCAGAGGCCATCCTCCCAACGGATCTGGAGTATGGGTCCCCTAGGCTCCGAGCGTACCAAGAGCAGCGAAATTGCCAGGCTCGAGAAGACTCGCTCGACCAAGTCGACGAAGCTTGAGACGTGGCTCTACTCCACTCGGCGAGGTACCAGCAGAGCCTGCGTCGACAACAGGCTCGAAGGATCCGGCATTGAGATCTCTGCAAAGGAGACCTCGTGTGGAGGCTTCGACAGGACAACCGAGGGCGGCACAAGCTCTCACCCCCGTGGGAAGGACCGTACATCGTCGCCGAAATTCTCAAGCCCGGAACGTACAAGCTAGCTGACGAGGACGGGCACGTCCTCACGAACGCCTGGAACATCCAACAGCTACGTCGTTTCTACCCCTAGAGTGGTCCCGTGGCCCTCGAAACTTTTGTACTTATTCTAGTTTTGTACAAGTCTTTTGAATCAAGTGTCGATATTTTTTACCCCCACAGTTTGGAAGAAAATAAAACGAACTTTTGTTCCTTTCAGGCTTCGAGGAAGGTTTGGCTCTACCCTCGGTAGAGCCATCCCTCCCTCGGGGGCTACATGGGGGCTAACCCTCGAAAAAATCGTCGCTTTTCAAAAAGTCCTTTGCGAAACCTCGAAGGAAACACGCTAGGCGTGAAACGGACAAGGGCAGGGTCGCCTGAGCCGAGTGTTCGCTTACGCCTCGAGGCTACGGCAACACCTCACTTCCCTCCGCCGAAGTCATTCACGTACGAACGATCCTAGCAGCGTTTCCTCTCGAGGCACAAGCATCGGACTAATGCACGTCGCAAAGACATCGCATAAAAAGCAAACATCACGTTTAAAGCAAAATAAACGATGTTCAATGAGCAATTTAGTCTTACATAAAAAGTCTAAAAGTTCTAAACTACTTCTTTACAATCGGGCTCGATGGCCCGAGATTTTCAGGGATCGCCCCCGCCGCCAAGGTCGTCCCAGCCGCCGCCGTCCTCGCCAGGGAAGAGGACGCCCTCGAAGTAGCCGGCAAGCACTCGCGCCGTCCCGTCAGCGGTAGCGTCGGCCTCCTCCATCACCGCCACCGCCTCCTCGTCGTTGAGCTCGTCGGCGACGACGTACCCAGCGGCGAGCTTCGAGAGGTCTGCTTGGTAGTGGGTCGTAACCACTCTAAGCGCCTTCCGAACTCCAAGCAGAAGGGCCTCCTTCATGCGCGAAGTGAAGTGGCCCCCAAGCGCTCGAAGGCGACTAGCGAGGGAGCTCCCGGACTGCAAGCCGGGACCAGCAATCTCGTTGCAGGCGGCCGAGGCTGCCTGCACCAACTCATCGAGCTCGCGCTGGGTCTCCGTCTGCGCCACCAGCACGGCTTCCTTTGACTCAGTCTCGGACTGAAGCGCCTGCTTCAACGCTGCACCAACAAAGTCAGTCAGAAACGAAAACCAACGAAGCAAAAGGGTCGGAGCTCGAGCCAAATCAGCTTACCCTCGACCTGTCCCTGAGCAGCCTCGAGGGCCCTCTCCGCCTCTCGGGCCCGCTGCTCCGCCTCTCGAGCTTGCCGCTCCGCCGTAGCCCGAGCCGCTTGCTCTCGCTCGAGCTGGTCTCGAGCCTCGACCACGAGGCGCCGCTCCTCCTCGACCGATGACTCCGCCGCGCGGCGCGCAGCCCACTCGTTGTCCAGCCAGTCGCTGCTGTTCGCGAGCTGCTCGCGCAGGGCGTTGACTGAGCCTTCGAGGTGGGCGATGACCTCGCCCTTTTCTCGACCCTGGGCGAGAGCCCGGTCCCGAGCACCTCGAAGGTCGTCCAGCTGGCGCTCTCGAGCGCCCCCGACAAACGACGGAGCTCCAACAACAGCTCCGCAATCTGGTCGTTCTTCGCGAATGCCTGATTGCGGAGTTCCTATGAGAAAACAAAGCTAAGCCTTTTTTGAGCAACAAAGTACGGCGAAAACGCTAGCTACACCGAAACGAACCTGGTGGACCTTGCCGGCCTCATCGTGAAGACGGAGGATGTCCTGCAGCGCCCTGCGGACGTCCAGGCCGTGCGACGACTGGACCTCCCACAGGTGCTCCTCCGCCACGGCTTCATCGACGAACTGCTGGGGAAGCACGCTGCGGGCCTGCCACATTTCCACGCTTCCGCGGGCGTGCGCCCCATAAGACCAGGCCGGCGCCGGTCCCGGCGAAGCCACGACGAGAGTCGACGGCGCGGCCTCGCCACTCTCGTGCCCCCGCGCCACGGGGGCTCCCACCCCCAGAGCCTCTGCCAGCTCCTTCAGGTAGGGGAACACGCCGCCATGGGTTCGTCCCTCTCCCCCCTCATGCGGGGGGACCTCCGCGGCGTCCGCCTCCACGGGCGCCGCAGATGGTTCCTCGACGCGAAGAGCCTCCCCAGGCGCGGGGGTGGCCTCCTCGGGCCGACCCGCCTCGGCGTGGGGCTCGACCGCGCCCTCGAGGAGCTGAGGCGGCCTTGGCTCCTCGAGGACCGGGGGCGCCTCCTCGCGCGGCTGCTGCCCGACCTGCAGCTCCGCCTGAGTGTCGAAGAACGTAACGAAGTCCTGCACGACTTCGTTCGTCGGGCCCAGGAGCTGCGAGGACGGGTGCGGCGACGAGCTAGGCCCGATCTTGAGGGCCTTGGTTGGCGCGAGGGAAGGCGTGCTCCGCCCCCAGATCGACTGCGACACGAAAAGAGCTCGGTCAGAGACAAAAACGAAACGCTAACGACAAGCAAGCAACAAAGAAAACTTACCGCACGAAGGGGAGTTTCCGTTTTGGCCTCGAGGCCGGAACGGGAGCTGCCCCCGGGACCTCGCCTCCCGTGGTCGCGCCGGTTTCCCCTTGAGGAGCCATCCTCGAGGCCTCGCCTCCCGCGGAGACGACGGCTTCCCCTTGAGGGGTTACCCTCGAGGCCTCCTCGCCCCTCGTAGAGTCGACGGGCTCTACTTGGGGGACCTCCACTTCCGGCCCACGGGCCGGGGCCTCCTCGACGGCGCTCGGCCGCTCGGGCGCCTCGCCTCGATCCTGAGGATCCTCGAGGGCAGCCGGCGCTACCCCCGATGGGCCTTCAAAAGCAGGCCCCACGGTCGACGGAGGGGCCTCGCCTCGACCCTGGGTCTCCTCAGGAACAACCATCGCTGCCCCCGACGGACGCTCGGCGGAGGGCACCGCGGTCGACGGCGGTGTCCCGAGATCGACGACCTCTTCGCCACCGCCCCTAGACGCCGCAGCGGGGGCGGGCCCACCGATGGGAAGCTCGAACGGAGATGGGCTCCTCGCCCCGCCGTCTTCGTCAGATCCATCGCGATCGGTGGAAGATTCCGGCGTAGGGAGCGGTGAGAGCCCTCGCTTCGCCCGCTCGCGATTCTCCGCCTCGAGCTTCTTCCTCTTCCGGTCCTTCCGTTGCCGCTGAGCCTCCCTCCGGGCCTTGGCCTCCTTCCCCTTCTCGGGGAGGGCGCGGTTGACAGCCTTGTCCTCAGGGACAGGGGGTTTGGAGTACTGGCCACGCGATATGCCCTGCAAGGCACCATTCGCAAAGTCAGAAACACGAGAACAAAACAAAAAAGCCAAAACGAAGATCGAAGGTCACTCACGAGGCTCACGTAACCATCCTCGGGCCGCATCGGCACCGCCCACGGGTCGTCTGGCAGCTTGTCGACGGCGCGCCGCGCCCGCTGAACGGCGGTGGCGATGGGCAATGGCTCCGCCGCCATCACAGTGCCGGTGAGGTCGGCGTCGGGGGTCATCTTGTGCAACGGGAGCCTCCGCCGCATAAGGGGAAGCACCCGCCGCCGGTGGAAGTTGGCGATGACCCCACCAGCGGTGAGGCCGAGCCTCGAGAGTCGTTGGAGCGCCTCGATCAACGGATCGAGCTTCTGATTCCGCGCCGGCGGCGACACACCGAAGTGCCAGTCGTCCTGCTTCTGCGTCAACAGCAGGCCGGTATAGGGCGGCAGATGTCCTCCGTCGTTCCGGAGGTAAAACCATCCCTTGTCCCAATCTTGGTTATTGGAAACCATGGAACTCGGGATGTAGAGATCCTTGCGGCCCCTCCGGACTTGGAGCACCAGGCCACCGGCGCGAACAGGGCGACGGACCCCCTTGGAGACGCTCTCCGAGAAGAGCTCGCCGATGAAGAGATGGCACCAAAGGTCCCAATGGGCCTCGATGCCCAGATATCCCTCGCAGACGGCGACGAACACCGCCGCCTGCGAGATCGCATTGGGCGAGAAGTTGTGCAGCTCCACCTTGTAGTGGAAGCACAACACCCGCATAAACCTCCCCACCGGAACGCCGAAGCCCCGCTCATGGAAACGAGCGAGGCTGACGACGTAGCCCTTCGGCGGAGCGGGCTCCGTAGCGGCCCCCGGCGAGATCCAGACGGGTGGCTCGCCGTCAACATTGGGCGGCAGCACTCCGACCTCCACAAGGCTGTCCAAGCAATGCTTGGTGGCATTGGATGGCTTCCATGGCGCGGGATCGACGTACTGGGCCATGACGGCAAGAAGGAGCTCGGACGAAGGAAGAAGACGAAGGCGAAGACGAAGGCGAAGGCGAAGGCTAGGGCAAATGGAGCTGAAGGCAAAGGCTAGAATGCTAAGGGAAGCGTACCCTTGGCGTGGGCACTGCCGTGCTATTTATACTCCCCCCGCGGAGCTAGGCACGGCGGGACGCCGGCCTTGACGCGACAGCCCCTAGGCTGACAGCCAGGCCTGCCCCGGGAGACGTAACGATGCGGGCCGCGTCAACCGCGCAATCGAGTAACTACGCCGTAAATTTCGAGGAATCTGGCGCGGCAGACGTGCGGTCGTGTCGAACTGCGCCCGCACGCCTCGCCTGACAAAGCGCGCCCACTTCTCCCACGAACCCGCGAAACCACGAAGTTTTCGCTGCGGGTCATCATGACCCGCGCAGAACGAGGGCGCATTCAGGGCGCCCGCCCTCGAAGGAGGAGCCTCGAAGCTCGAGGGCTCGAGGATGCCCCCTCGAGGGAAAGAGGTCTCGAAAGCCTCGATACCCCACGTAGAGCGGGACCGTGGAATAACGCTCGATGCTTCCGCCTCGAACTGAAGGAGCCATCGCGCTACTGATCAGGGGTTCGAACCTTGGGCCAACGAAGAGTTTCGACAAGGGCCTCAGATCAACCGAGTCAGGGATAATCGACGGTACCCTCGAAGCTCGAACGCTCGAGGAAACCAACCGATTATGTTCGAGGCCAGGCAGAGTGCCTAGACCGAGGGACCCCTCGAGGGGGAGCATCGAGCCCTCGACCTCTATCGAATGAGGTCGAGTCCCGTCTAGCATACTTTTGTGAAAGGCTTCTACGGGCGTGTCCTATGACCACGAGCCTACCCTCATCGAACGGGGCATGGACGTCCGCTCGAACCACCCGTTATCAGCTCAACCAGGCATCCATGGCTCGATCCCACCGAGGGAAGCATGGGTCGCCTCTTCCTCAGCACCCTCGAACAGGGAGCTCGAGGCACGTTGAAAGCTCGAAATCCCCCCTACCTCAGGCGCAGTGGACGAATCCACACCTGAGGAAGCAGCACATGCTCTGCACATCAGGCTGAGACCTTGAGAGAGTGTCAACCACTCTCCCAAGGCCTCGGGGGCTACACCCGCGGGTGCGCTAGCGCGCCCCCACGGATTCTCGGAACCCACGAAGATATGAAGGCTTCGAAAGCCTCGACGAACACCAACCTTCGCAGGATTAAACCTCATCCCTGCGAAGGCTCGGGGGCTACTGTCGGGCACCTGCAAAAGGGGTACCCCAATCTAGGCCAAAAAACTACTTGGCATCAAGGCCCACGACGACATTAACCTGGCTCCACGGCCCAACAAAGGCCCGCCATCGCTACGGGTCCTCGGCACCCATCCAGCTCGAGGGAAACGATCACCCTCGAGCGGGTGGTTTCCGTCTCGTTCGAGGCTCGGCGGCCTCGAGGGCGACCCCCACCCTCGAGCGGGTGGTTTCCGTCTCGTTCGACTGTTGGTAAGCTCGAGCTTGCGATCCAAGCTCGAACCGGCCTCGCCGGGAACAGCGCCCAACGCTCTGCAACCCATCGGAGTCATCATGACGCGGTCAAAAAGCAGGGATCACTGCTCCACGCCATCACCTACTCTCCGGAGAAGACATCGGTCAAATCCACTCGCAACAGTGGACTCTGAGCGCCATGCTGCACGGCCAGACCTAACCCTGCCAGCAGCATTATGCCAACCACTCTATTGACTTTACCCCCCGTCGGACGTGATGCCACCCTCGAAGGCAACCTCGAAGGAGACCATGGAACGCCGTACGTAAGACACCACCCTCGACGCCGTGAACTATCACGAGAAGGAAGGACGATACGTCAGCTCCTGTCATGTCGTCAGCCGGAGTTGGAAGGCGCGATTCCCGCTCGCGTAGTACGCGGCATGGACGAACAGTGCACTCGGCGACAAACACATGTACTAGCACCCCGTTCCCCTTGGTCTATAAAAGGGGGAGGGAAGCCCATGCAAAAAAAAGAGACACGCAGAGATCACAAGTCTCACGAACACAGCGACAACCATTTCACTCAGACGCACGCACCGTAGCCCGGGACTTAGGAGATCATCTCCTTCTCCCACCTTGCTTGTAAACCCCTACTATAAGCAACACGTAATCCGGTGCATCGCACCATTGCTGGACGTACGGCCCAGTGGCCGGAACCAGGATAAACCCCCGTCTCTTCTCTCGCCATCAGGGAAACGAGTGGATTAGCACCGCAATCACTTGTTGGTGCCGGTGCGACCAAATCAGGCACCGACAGTTAGTGAGTTGTAGGTACGTTAGATTACGTGGGCATACACGTGTAAAAATCCCGTGAAAACTGGATCTTCTTTTAGATTATTATCTCATGGATATTCCTAGATCATGACCGAGGGAGTCGATGGTACCCACCATGTGTCCATTCATCTGGATGCCAAACACTAGGACAGCGGCAAATGTTACATTTCAAATTTTAAAAAGTCCTCGTTGAGAAATGAAACATGTGATTGTTAAAACGAAGAAACACCGAGAAAAACGACATTAGAGTTGCTCATCAGTACAGTACTGCAATACTAGGGAAATTTGAAATACAGCAAAAAAAAATGTTAAAATTACTAATCTGAAGTACAGTATATTGCATTTGAAGGCCTGCCTGAACATGAATGAGCTCAGGCCCGTCGAGATCCTGCAGGCCATGGGCCTATCCGGTAGAAGCAGACTGGAGCCTGCCTCCTTTTTTTTTAGAAAAAAAATGATTGAAGCCTGCCTCCTGAGGAGTGAATCTCACGCGCTTGTGTGTGTGTGGGTCAGTTACTGGACCAAATGGACCTTTCGGCTGGCCCAGCGTAACAAAAAAAAAGAAGGAAAAATCAATGATTTCCCTAAAAAAAGAAACTTCAATGATAAAAAAAATAGTGGTACGATACTTACTCTCTCTATCTTAAAAAAATATACAACTATAGCCTAGTGTAATGTCTTAGTGTATACTTTAAGTTTGACCTCTTATAGACATAAAAACTATAAATATTATGATATCAAATTAGTATCAGTAAGTTAATTATAAAAGAAAAAAGTCTATATTACTCCCCCTCAACTATAATCAAAGTTTACATAACCCCCTAAACTATCTTTTGGTTCATTTTGCCCCCTAAACTATGTCACTTGATCAATTCTACCCCCTAATACAAATATAATTTCCTAAAAAATTAGTCAAACATGAAATATTTGAACTGACACACGACCTGTAGTTAAATGTTTTTTTTGAAGGAGTATGTGGAATGACGCTCTTTTCCCTATGTAAGTTGGCTGACGTTTCCCTTATATTTTCATTGCTCATGTAATAAAAGAAAGTATAAAGGACATGAGATCATTTTATTGCTACTACAAGAAACCTATAAATTCCCTTTTCGGAAGGACGAGAAAAGAATTTGAGTAAATTTGTTACAAGACGAGGATTTGTTTGGTTTGCTTGAGGTTGATGAAGCCACAAACATCAACATGCGCCTCTATATCGACGGGTACACCGTCTACCACTAAAATAGGAACGCCAGCTGAATCTTAAAATAAATGCAGAAAAATACAAGCATCTATGCCGAGTCTAGGACTCGAACATAGATGGGCAGGTTTCACCACAAGGAGCATTACTGATTTAATTTAATTTGCTTAATTGGCATGATAAATTGTGCAATCAGCAAGGTATTGTGATCCTTATCTCGTCCTACTACCTGGTTTTTAAAACGAAATATGAACAAGCACAGAGGGAGATATATCTTATGATTTCATCATTTATTATCTAGGTCATATAACATTTGCCCTTGGATGCTTAATAATATGTTTGATTGATTGCACCTAGACATTATCGTCATTCATACGAAACAGAGGCTTGCATGACATATCTACCTGCAAATACATATATGCACAAAGGAATCCTTATCTATACCAGTTGTTGACCAATCAGATGGCACCATTGCCACCTGGTCAAGTCAATGTACATTATTTTTTGACCTGAAGACCAAACATCATAGGAGCTATATATACCCTGTCAAAAACAAATGACTACAGCTTTGTCGGCATTAAAACGATCAGGTTTTGTCTTGCCGAGAAATAATCCTAGCTAGTCGACCCTAGAGTGCTTGTTTGATCATGCACGCATGTTTGTTGAAGAATGAAGATGATCCGTTATCCATATGCATTGGCTTCGGGGACGAAGCCAGAAATTGCAATACCGTGTTATCAGGAACGATTCTGATAAAATCCCAAAAGAAATTAAAGCATCATTTTAGTGTAAGTTTAATATATATGAAAGCCAGGAATGCCCTCATCTTCGACCACAAACACTCAAACACTAGGGACGTGCTCCAACGAGTGACTGACGACCTGAAGTCATGGAGTTGCCGCTACAAATCCTTAGAACCCCCTCTTCTGTGTTGGCGAGAGTACCTTCTCTCCCTTTTGTAAAACTCTCTTTTCCTCCTCTTGTATTCTCCCCTGGTATGCCAGGAGTATTATGTAAGAATATCGAGCTTTAATACATGAACGTAGGTGGGGAAGTCTCCCCCCGATTTTGTTTTAAAAAAATGTTATACCGCAATTGAATCAATTATATACATGGACGGATTCTAAATACCATGGTCTCTTGTATTTTAGTCCTAGGAAGGAGCACCGCTGGTTCGTTGGATCACATAAGTGTAGCGTATATATAGCATCAGCTACACATTCAGATGGACAGAGACAGGGGGATAATGAAAACAAATGACTTGAACTTGATTCGTGCATGCACGCCACCGTCCATTCGTGCCTGACCATGTCAATCACATTCACACACAGACAATGCAGCAAAGCTCAGTGCATGTTGCATCTCTCGCTCTATAAACCACCAAGCCGTCTTCTTCATCAACCTGAAGCAGCACCACAAGATAGATCATCCCGAGGCACACTAAACGCAACAACAATGGCAGCTCAGCTACAGGACCTGCTCCGTCGTCTGTGTGACGAAGCATCAGCAGCATCTCCACCACAAGCAGCAGCAGTCGTGTTCGTCCTCGCCACATAGACGCTCTTGTTCCTGGTGCTGTTAGGTTCTATGCAAGTGCAGTGCAGATCTAGGCTTAACAATACTTGATCTATGTGTATGTGCATGTGTATGTGACTGTGTATATGTGTGTGTACGTGTTAAACCCTAGGTCTAGGAATGGAGAAGGATAAGGGTTTAGATCTATACCATCGCGTGTAGAGGTGTTGGATGGCTCTGTTGATGCCATTGCGAGTTCGTTGGTGAAGGTCTGCGCACGGGCAGCGACGGTCGGAGTAGATGATGTAACCGTGGCTCTGCGCAGTAGATCCCGACGACCTTCAGGGCGCCACCGGCTTTGGCCGGGAACGGCGATGAAGGGAGTGGTGGAGCTTCCCGCCGCCGTAGCGCTAACCCTCTAGATCGGTCTAGGGTTTGAGTGTAGGTGGGTGAATACTCAGATCAATCTCGTGTTCTGAGCCGTGGCCCCCACCCCTCTCTATATAGCGCTGGCGACAGGGGCCCACCAACCATTAGGGTTGGGCGCCCCCGATCAGGGCGCAGATCAAGGCCCAAAGGCCTTTGGGCCTTTTAGGGCTTAGGAGATCAACCTAACAATCTCCCCCTTGATCTCACTCTTTATCTTATTTTCTTTTCCAGTATATCTTTCATCTCATCTTAGATTTATGTACAGAGCTTATCTCATCGTCACGATTCTTTATCGATAGAATCAATAGCCACCGTACATGCCTCTAGTCAGAAACGAATTCTCATATCTTATCGGGCCTTCTAATCCAGGAATCATAGGCTTTCCCTTAAACCCATACCGGCTAAATGTTCTTTGAACACATTGGGTGGTAGGCCTTTCGTTAGCGGATCCGCAAGCATATTCTTTGATATCATATGCTCGAGACTGATGGTGTGATCCTGGATTCTATCTTTTATCGAATAAAATCTTACTTGTATCGGCTTGGTAGCCGTACTTCTTTTGTTGTTGTGGGCATAGAATACTGCAGGCTGGTTATCGCAGTACATCTTTAATGGTCTTTCTATGCTATCCACAATTCGTAAATCGGGTACGAATTTCTTTAGCCATTCTACCTGCGTCGAGGCCTCATAACATGCTATGAACTCAGCATACATCGTTGATGATGCTGTAACTGGTTGCTTTGAGCTTCTCCACGAAATAGCTCCTTCAGCAAGCATGAAGATGTAACCCGTCGTGGATTTTCTGTCATCTTCATCTCCAGCATAATCTGCATCTCCATACCCTTTAATCTCTAGGGAATCAGATCTTCTGTAAGTCAGCATGAGACCTTTCGTGCCTTGCACATAACGGAAAGCTTTCTTTACCAGTTTCCAATGTTCTATTCCTGGTTCTTCTTGATATCTGCTTAGCACGTTTGTGACAAAGGCTAAGTCAGGGCGAGTGCACGTTTGTGCATAAGACAAGCTCCCAAGAGCCGAAGAATACGGTACCGCTTTCATCTGTTGTCTTTCATATTCATTCTGGGGACATTGGAATTTCCCAAATCTATCACCCTTGACTATCGGAGCAGGAGTAGGATTACTTTTCTGCATATTATATCTCTCTAAAATCTTTTCTAGGTATGTCTTCTGTGACAATCCTAAAACCCCATTTCTTCTGTCTCGATGAATCTCAATTCCTAATACAAAGGAAGCCTCACCGAGATCTTTCATGTCAAAGTTAGAGGACAAGAATCTCTTTGTTTCTAGTAATAGACTAATATCGCTACTTGCCAGTAGGATATCGTCCACATACAGTACAAGGAAAATGTATTTCCCTTTCTTGAACTTTGCGAATACGCAATTGTCCTCAATATTCTCTTTAAACCCAAATTTCTTTATCGTTTCGTTAAACTTCAAATACCATTGTCTTGAGGATTGCCTCAATCCATAGATGGATTTCTTAAGATGACATCCCATGTGTTCTTTTCCTTTCACAGCAAAACCCTTAGGTTGCACCATGTAAATATTTTCTTCTAGATCCCCATTTAGGAATGCCGTCTTTACATCCATTTGATATAGTTCTAGATTATAATGGGCTACTAGAGCCATCATAATTCTAAAAGAATCTTTACAAGAGACTGGAGAAAACGTCTCATTGTAATCTATACCTTCCTTTTGTGTATATCCTTTAGCCACAAGTCGAGCTTTATATCTTTCTATATTCCCTTTGGAGTCACGTTTAGTCTTGTAGACCCATTTACAGCCTACTGTTTTGGCTCCTTCAGGAATTTCTACTAAGTCCCAAACTCCATTGGAACTCATCGATTGCATTTCATCTTTCATGGCCTTAAGCCACTTGGATGAATGCTCACTTCTCATGGCAGCTTCGAATGTGGTGGGATCATCCTCCATCCAAAACTCTTCTATTTCATACACTTCATAATCGTCTGGGATTGCTGTCCTTCTTACTCTTTGAGACCTTCTAGGGGCCTCACTATTTGGTACGTTTTCTATTGGAGGCTGATGCTGCTCCCCCTGATCTGCGGCGATATTTTCTATAGGATCCTGAAGGACAGGTTCCATGTTTTCATTCTGTATTGCCACAGGAGGGAACAACTCAGGGACCGACACTGAGGGTGCAGCCACAGTCGGTAGTGAGAAAAATGGCACCTGGATCATTGGAGTGGGTGCACATACCCGCTTCTCCTCAAGATTAATCTTTCGAACTACCGTGCTCCCCCGAATCATTTCTTCTTCTAGGAAGGCAGCATGTCTTGTTTCCACAAATTTTGTGAATCTGTCTGGACAGTAGAAACGATATCCTTTTGACTTTTCTGTGTAGCCAATGAAATGGCAACTCACAGTCTTAGGATCTAGTTTTCCAATGTTTGGGTTAAATATCTTTGCTTCAGCAGGACTCCCCCACACCCTTAGGTGATTCAATGAGGGTTTTCTGCCTGTCCACAGTTCATACGGTGTTTTAGGCACCGCTTTACTGGGAACTCTGTTGAGAATGTAGATAGCGGTTTTTAAGGCCTCCATCCATAGACTCTCTGGCAGTGTGGAATAGCCTATCATGCTTCGTACCATGTCCATCAAGGTACGATTTCTTCTTTCAGCTACTCCATTCTGTTGTGGGTCGCCCGGCATTGAATACTGGGCAACAATACCTTGTTCCTGTAGGAACCTTGCAAAAGGTCCTGGAACTTGTCCGTATGGGGTATGCCGACCATAGTATTCCCCTCCACGGTCGGATCGTACTATCTTAATCTTTAAATTGTGTTGATTTTCTACTTCAGCCTTGAATATTTTAAATTTATCCAACGCTTCTGATTTTTCTTTAATCGGATAGATATATCCATAACGGGAATAATCATCTGTAAAAGTTATGAATGAGTCATAACCATCTATGCTCGTAACTGGGAACGGACCGCAGATATCTGTGTGAATTATTTCTAATATACCTGCGCTGTGTTCCGCATGTTTTCTGGTTATCTTTATATATTTCGCTTTTATGCATTCGATGCATTTATCTAAGTCTGAGAGCTCAAGCGGAGGAAGTATTTCATTCTTAACCAACCTTTCTATTCTCCCCTTCGAAATGTGGCCTAATCGGCAGTGCCACAATTTCGATGACATACTCTGAGTTCTCTTTCTTTTTCTGTTGGTGGGTATTGGTTCTTTTGCATTCACATCACAAATAGCATTCACACATTCACGAAGTGATAGTAAATATAAATCGTTCTTTCTGAAAGCAATAGAAACAATCGAATCGTTGTAGTCTATTACACACTTGCCGTTTCCAAAACGGCATTCAAATCCATCAATATCAAGTTTTGAAACACTAATCAAGTTCCTTTTAACAGAAGGAACATAGAAAACATCTCTGAGAAGCAACTCAAATCCTGTGTCAAGCACCAAGAGAAGGTCTCCCACCGCCTCCACTTCGGCTTCCACTCCATTCGCGACTTTAATCTTTCTTTCTCTTCTTTGAGTTGTTCGCGTTTGGATGAATCCCTGTAAATAATTTGCAACGTGAATTGTTGCTCCAGAGTCAATCCACCAAGTAGATTTCGCATAATCTGTATACAGAGATTCATTTACAAATGAAATAATGTTCTCACCATTCTTCTCACACAGCATCTTGTAGTAGTCTGGACAATCTTTCTTGTAGTGTCCCTTCTTCTTGCAGTAGAGACACTGATCTTTGTCCACAGTGCATTGCCCAAGCTTGGGCTGATGCTGCTGGAACTGCTGGGGATTCTGTGGAGCCTTAGACTTGGAGGATTCACCCTTGATGAAGTGACCCTTTTTCTTTTGGTTGTGCACATAGTTCACAGAGCCACCATGTGCAATCTTAAGCCTTTCCTCCTCTTGGGCAAGCATCGCTGTTGTCTTCTCTAGGTCCCATTGCTCAGGACTCAGGTTATAACCAACTACAAAGTTCTCAAACTCTGCAGGAAGTGATTTGAACATCAAATAAACAATGTGACCCTCATTGAACTCTAAGTTCATCGGTTTGAGTTTGTTGTTGATATTTATCAAATTGTGGATGAACTCTCTAAGTCCACCTCCTCTGTATTTTACACCAACCAGCTTCTCAAGCAACTGGTGAGCATAAATCTTGGAAGAACCAGTATACTGATTCTTAATCTTTTCTAGATATTCAACAACATTCTTACAGTCTGTGATTGCCCCCAGAATGGTAGGCTCTACGGTGTTCTCTACCACTGCTACACATTTCTTGTTAGCAGGTTTCCGTTTAATCATTACAAGGTCATAACTCTCTTTGGATGCTTTATAAACATCCTGTGCTTGTTGCCAAGCAGTATCTGTCATGTCATCCCCTCTGACTGGCGCCTGAGGCTCTACAGGCACTGGGTGTGTAAGTATCCAGTCCAATTCTTGCATGGTGAAGAATAGGTTCAACTTCTTGTGCCATTCATTATAATTATCTCCCCTCAGAGTTGGGATATCTCTGATGGCAACTCTAGCTGAAATCAATTAGGAACAAGTGAGAACAATTTATGAGAATAAAACTGAATATGACTATATGTTTTATCATCAACTTTGGTCAGAAAATAAAACATATAGTGATTTTTCACATTAAAACTTAATCACCTTTGGGCAGAAAAAGGTAATAATGCATGGAATAAACATATCTATGAAATTATAATATTATTATTTTCAACTTTGGTCAGAAAACAATAATATCACAATTATTCTGAAATTTTAATCTATGACTTGAAAATTAAATCATCCCTTTGGTTCAAATTCAAATCACAAGTCAAAATAATCATTATCTATGCAGCGGAAATTATAATATTATTCTATTCAGAAGCAAAATTCTATAATCTGTTCTCTAAACATTTATCCCTTTGGTTCAAAATGAATAGAGATTCAAATTCTGTGCAAATTCAAATTCAAATTCAAATTAAATAGCTTCTGAAAAGAAAAAACAAATAGAAAAAAAATTCTATTCAGGCCGCCCATACGGCACCAATCGCGCGCGCGCAGCCCATCTGCACGCGGCCCATCTTCGCGCGCTCGCGGCCCAGCTTCCTGCTCGGCCCACCAGCGCGCTCGTCGTATCGCGTCGCGGCTCGGCTCGCTTCGCTCGGCTCGCTCGCTTCGCTCGGCTCGGCTCGCTTCGCCCGCTCTGTGTTGGCTCGGCTCGTGGGCCGCAACCTGGGCCTGGGCCTCCAATTCGGCCCAGCGCGGCGCGGCGATCGACCCCGCCTCGATCTCGGCCGTCCGCGCGATCCAACGGCTCGGCGTCGATTTCGCGGGGTACAAAAGGGGCCGCGACGCGCGGAACCCTAACCCTAGCTCATTTCACTTCTCCTCCCCCTCGGTCGCAGCCGAGATCTCCCCTCCGCGAGCGCCGCCGCGTCGGCGTGCCTCGACTTCCGCCGCCGCGCCATGGATCTCACCATGGTCGGGGCCTCTCTTCTCCTCTTTTTTCCCCACTTCCTCTGCTCCCGTTCCCGACGGTCGTCAAAGCATGGCGCCGCCGCGGGACCCTTCGCCGGCGTGCGCGCTCATCTAACGGTGAACGCGCCGCCGTCGAGCGGTTCGGTGGTGGTGTCTTTGCGCGCTAGCGCACCGGCGTCCCAGTGGCGAGGCGCATCTTCTTGCGCGCTCAGAAGCCGGCGTCCCGGCGTGAAACACATCGGTAAGTTCTGTGTGTGGATCTGTGTGTGAGAGTATTAGATCTGTGTTGTGGGGATGTAGATCTGGTGTTTGGGGATATGGATCTGTGGTTCTCAAATGGTTCTCTGTTGAAGGGTATTTGGATCTAGGGTTTTGGGTTGTCTTTATCCAGTGTTTCACTGGATCTGTGTGTGGGGATTCGAGATCTGAGGGTTTCGAGGGTTTGGATCTAGGGTTTCGGATTCGGATCTGATCTGTGACTTGATTTCTTGCGAAATTTTGTCTCTTTTCTCTAGATCTACACTTCTAGTAGGCGACTGATACCAATTGTTAGGTTCTATGCAAGTGCAGTGTAGATCTAGGCTTAACAATACTTGATCTATGTGTATGTGCATGTGTATGTGACTGTGTATATGTGTGTGTACGTGTTAAACCCTAGGTCTAGGAATGGAGAAGGATAAGGGTTTAGATCTATACCATCGCGTGTAGAGGTGTTGGATGGCTCTGTTGATGCCATTGCGAGTTCGTTGGTGAAGGTCTGCGCACGGGCAGCGACGGTCGGAGTAGATGATGTAACCGTGGCTCTGCGCAGTAGATCCCGACGACCTTCAGGGCGCCACCGGCTTTGGCCGGGAACGGCGATGAAGGAAGTGGTGGAGCTTCCCGCCGCCGTAGCGCTAACCCTCTAGATCGGTCTAGGGTTTGAGTGTAGGTGGGGTGAATACTCAGATCAATCTCGTGTTCCGAGCCATGGCCCCCACCCCTCTCTATATAGCGCTGGCGACAGGGGCCCACCAACCATTAGGGTTGGGCGCCCCCGATCAGGACGCAGATCAAGGCCCAAAGGCCTTTGGGCCTTTTAGGGCTTAGGAGATCAACCTAACAGGTGCTCCTCCCTCTCTTGTTCCGTCACTTGACGGCATCGACGGCGAGCCCCAAGGACGACTCGCTTCTGAGCAAGCTCCCTTCGCCGGCTCACAAGCTCCCCATCATCGGCCACCTCCACCTGATGGGTCCCTTCCCTCCAATCTCCCTCGCCGCGCTGGCCGCCAAGCACGGTCCGGACCTGATGCTCCTCCGCCTCGGCACGGTGCCCACCATCGTCGTCTCCTCCCCGCGCGCCGCCGAGGCCATCCTCCGCACGCACGACCAAATCTTCTCTTCCCGGCCGAAATCCATGGTCGCCGAGGCCATCGTCTACGGCCAGTGCGACTCGTGCTACTCGCCCTACGGTGACCATTTTCGCAAGGTCAGGAAGGTCGTCACCGTGCACCTGCTCAACTCCAACAAGATCCAGTCCTACCGTCCGGCGAGAGAGGAGGAGGTGAGGCTCGTCATGGCCAAGCTCAGGCTCGCCGCCGTGGAGCACGCCGTGGTGGACATGAGCGAGGTGCTCAACTCTTTCGCCAATGACCTCATCTGCCGCGCCGTCTCCGGCAAGTTCTTCCGGGAGGAAGGGAGGAACAAGATGTTCCGTGACCTCATCGACACCACCGCCAGGCTCTTTGGAGGATTCAACCTCGAGGATTACTTCCCCAGGCTCACCAGGGTCGGCCCGATCAGGAAGATGCTCTGCGCCAACGCCAGGAAGATGAGCCAGAGGTGGGACAAGCTGATCGAGGAGATCATCGGTGAGCATGAAGCCAGAGCGGCGCGGCGACATCAGGAGGAGGAAGAAGAAGACAGCGACTTCATCGACGTCCTGCTCTCCCGTCAGCACGAGTACGGCCTCACAAGGGACCATATCAAAGCCATCTTGATAGTGAGTACTTCTAGTTGCATGTATTTCATTAATTACTAGCTAATTATTTTAGTTATATATATACATATATATAAATATAGAAAATTTCGAAATGCATGTATGCTGATGATCAGGACATGTTTGAAGCGGGTACCGACACATCGTACTCGACTCTTGATGTCGCCATGGCCGAGCTTATGCGAAAGCCACAAGTCATGGCAAAGCTACAAGACGAGGTGAGGAAGAACGTGCCCAAGGGCCAAGAAATGGTCACCGAGAGCGACCTGGGTAACATGACCTATCTCAAGGCTGTGATCAAGGAGACGCTCCGGCTACACCCGGCAGCTCACCTCTTCATCCCACATCTCTCCATGGAGACCTGCGAAATCGACGGCTACACGATCCCATCCGGAACGCGTGTCATGGTCAATGCCTGGGCGATCGGCAGGCTTAGCAGCCACTGGGAGAAACCGGATGAGTTCATGCCAGAGAGATTCGTGGATGCCAACGACGTTGATCTCAAGGGGAAAGACTTCCGTTACTTGCCGTTCGGATCTGGACGAAGGATGTGCCCGGGGATTCACGCTGCGGCTGCCACCCTTGAGATCATGCTGGCAAACCTCATGTACTGTTTTGATTGGGAGTTACCTGCAGGGATGAAAAAGGAGGACATCGATATGACAGAGGTGTTTGGATTAACCGACCATAGGAAGGAGAGGCTCTTGTTAGTCCCCAAGATCCCATGACAACCTTGCTTTGATGAATCAGAATAATTGGGTGATGCTAATAATAAACGGTAGAATGTGTGTTTACGTCTCTATGTGCAAGGTGGTTTTGATTTTCTGCCAAATCTTTGTTATGTATTTTCACACGTGTACCCACCAGTATATGGTTAGTGTAGCGACCTTACCCGAGAAATGGGCCCACTTAAGTATATTTCACCTTCCGTTGGTGCTAATACACAAAAATGTTCCCAATTACGGGTACGATCGTCGAGTCAAGCTCGACTAACTGCTACTGAAGATCGTCCGTCCATACACTCACCCGAAGGTGAGTTCCAAAGATCACATCATTCCACAATTCAAATTACAACAAGTCTTAGAGTTATTACAACCAAATTGAAATGATAAGTAAATAGTTTGAGTTCATGCAGCGGAAAGTAAACGAGATACTAGCGACGATCCATAGTATCGTCACGATGAAGTCAGCCGTGACGCTACTCCTCACGATCCTCGGGGCACTCGATGCTGTAACCAGGAGGAAGCTGGGAGGCCCAAGCCATAGAGGCAGCTACCTCCTGAGGGGATGGCCCTGAAAATTTAGCCACAAGCAAGGCTGAGTATACTAGTTATACTCAACAAGACTTAACCGACTGGTGATCACTACATCACCGACTCCTAAGATGAGAGGCTGTTTGGCTAGTGGGGTTCTTTTGCCAAAAGCGACTAAGCTGTTTTCTACTTTCTTTATTTTGATTTTAATTTCCTTAGCCTATCCATTCTAGGTGAGCCTAGCTAAACAATCAAGTTTTGCAGTACAATTATTCCATACAAAGATTTCATCCTTCCAAGTTTCACTTCATAATATGCCATACATCGGTCAAGCAGTCTCATTAACCGCAAGAAGCGGACAGTTCGAACCGAATTTACTACCTGGCCAGGGAAAACCCAAACATACGGAATGGTTGGAAATGCCAACACACCCCAATCCTTTCTCCTCTCTCTGCGAGTGGCTCCCGAGTCCCAATGCCTCAGGGTAAAGGTTTACCACTACTGGGACTCACGCAACTACCCTCATGTGCCCATGGGATAACGTTTCCAAGACAGAGAGCTGTCGGACCTGCTCGCATCAATCGGATACCGGGACTTACCGGTCCCATAAACCGTGCATATGTGTGGTACGTTCAAACGCTTGACACAAAAGTACCACATGTTTCCACTTAAAACATCGATAGACGGTATCTACAATCATCCGTCCATCATCTCTAGTGTTTCTGATATGAGTAGACATACAACTCCTATATCTCGCGAGTGTCGGAAAACACTCGACTTCTATCGTTCTTAAGCATAGCAACTATCGAACCTAACATAGTAGTGTTCAATCAAAGGAACCTATGATCATGCAATCTAGGGTTTCATTCAACTCCTTGAAACTTAAATGCACACACAAATAATCAAGTAAATCGCGTAAGTAAAGTTAGGTTATGCTCCGGGGCTTGCCTCCGGCTCGAAGCGGTACTCCTGCTCGGGGCTTGGATCCACGTGCACCACGTTCACCTCGGACTCCTGGGCGATCTCCTCGGCAGCGGGAACTAGCTCGTAGACTCCGTCGGCGAGACCCGAATCTACACGAATGCATGAATGCTTAAGTATCGAGATTTAAATAGTTAGGATTAATTTAAATCTTGGTTAAAAAGTTGGAAAGGATAAACATTACTTATAATTGGATATTCCCATTTCATTTTGAACCTTTACTTTGATTTTAGAGGTTTAGGTTTTTCTCTTTTCTTTTCTTTTTCTTCTCTTTTCCTTTCTTTTTCTTCTCTTTTCTTTTCTTCTCTTTTCCCTTATTCAAGTCCTTTTTTCGATTATTCAAACGGTGAACTTAGGAAATTTATGTTTATGTACCATTTGGCCAGAGGCTTGCTCATGCCAAGGCAGGAGCTTAGCCCAAAGTTTGGCTCAAGATAATTTTTCTATAATTTATTAAAATTATTCTTATCTTTTTGCCTACAAACAAACTAAAATCCTACAAAAATAACTACAAGGTTTTTGTCCAAACCACTTGGCACAGTGACTTAGGGTACCAAGGGTGACCTCTCTGTAAGTCTCCATGTGATTTTGATTTATGGTTATTTTTGTGGAATTTCACCATGTTTAAACTACCAAAAATCATTTAGCCATTTTCCAGTGTCCAAAAATTACCATTTTCATTTTTCTAAGGTTTCTAATGTCTTGATTAATTTTCTGTGTGAAGGAGGTGATTTTTCACTGAGTAATTTATTTTCTGTGATTTATTTGCCAAAACAGCAGGGTATATGTTTGGAAAATCATAACCCTAAATCCACTGGGAATTTTTGTGCACCCCTTGCGCATTAGGATAATGATAATCACCCTAACAACATATCCCAAGCTCAGCTCCAGTGCATGTGTAGATTTTGAACTATGATGAAATGTGCTCAAACTGAAATGAATTTATATTTCAAAATCTACAGCTCAACTGGGTGAGGTGCAAAGGAAGAATTTGTTCTTCTAGATTCACTGGTCACTACAAAATTGGTTTGGCATTTTTCTGATTTTTCTACGATTTTCTAAGAATTTTTGAAGATCTCAGCGAATTATTCCAAAAATATAGAATCTATTTTACGCGGCTGACCCTAGAGTTTTTGAATCCCTTACGAACAGGCCCCTGCATTTTGCACGCAGCCCCCTGGAAAGAGGTTGAAGACACAACCGTGTCCTCGAGTTCGCCGGCGTGGTTACGCCGGCCAAACGGCGGCGAGACCGGGCCGGGGAAGTGGGGGAAATGGAGAGGGGCTCACCGTGATTCGTTTGAGCTAGGTCTCGAGGTCGGGGATGGCCGGAAATAAGGTCAACGACGGCGGTGGCGGCTCGGCTTGCTCCGGCGAGCGGCTACCGGCGACGTCGGGGTCGGAGAGGCTCGGGGAAGCGGTCGGTGAGCACCAGCGTGGCACGAGGAAGCTAAAGGTGCCCTCGGTTCGGCCGGAGGAGAAGTGGAGCGGGCTGTCCACGTGCGCGGCTCGGCGGCGGAAGCTTTGTGAACTCCGGCGAGCTACGCCGGTGGCTCTGGTGGGGGAAGCGGGTCGGGAATGGGTCGGTGAGTGGCAGTGGAGGATGGGGAAGCTCGTGAGAGCCTTGGTTTGGCCGGGGAAGCGGTGGAGAGGGCTGCTCACGGGAACGAGCTCGGCGGCGCCTCTGCTTGCTCCGGCGAGCGTTTTTCCGGCGAGGAAGGGAGGGGAACTGTTGAGGGCTTATGTAGGAGCAAGAGGGGAGTGGAGGGGTGCTCGGGAAGCACGAGATGAGGGCTAGGGCAGCTCGGTGAGCTGTCGCGGCGGCAGCGGCTTGTCGCGGCCGTGTTGGCGCCGTGCGCGGCGTCAACGCGCGCGCGCAGGCGAGCGCAGGCAGCAGGCGCGCGTGGGCGAGGCGGGAAAAGACAGGGCGAGGAAAAAAAGGAGCACGCGGGGGCGCAAAAGTCGCGCTTTGGACCGGCGGGCAACGGCGGCGACGGCAAAACCCGGCGGTCCGCGGCGGCGACGCGACGGCGAGCGCGGAGTCAGCGCTACAGTGCGTCTCCGACCATGAGACCTTGCCAGAGGCGTGCACCGTGAGCGGGGACACCCGGCCATGTCACTTGTCGGCTCAGGCGAGGCCGGACGGCGGCAGGCGCTTGCCGGCGGCGAGCGCGGCACGCGCGGGCGCGGCGCTGGCAACCCGTGAGCGCGCCGTGAGCGGTGCAAAGGTCAACTGATTGGCATGGCTCAAATTCCAAAAATTTGAACTGAACTTCGAAACGTGTCAAATTAAAAGTTGGAGTTTGGGATGTGGGACACAACTTTCGAGCTTGGACTAGGCGCTTCGACCATGCGCTTCGAGCTTGGATCGCAAGCTCGAGCTTTCCGAGCCTCGAGCGTGACGGAAACGCCACTCGAGGGTGAATGCCCCCCTCGAGCTTGGCTGCGGAGCCTCGAGGGTGACGGAAACGCCACTCGAGGGTGAATGCCCCCCTCGAGCTTGGCTGCGGAGCCTCGAGGGTGACGGAAACGCCACTCGAGGGTGAATGCCCCCCTCGAGCTTGGCTGCGGAGCCTCGAGGGTGACGGAAATCACCGCTCGAGGGTCGTCAAGCGGAACGAACGCCGTGGCGAGGTTTGTGGTGAAGGGCTGTATTTGTGATGACGGCAACTCTTATTGTCGGAGATTTCTTTTTAGTTCAGTACCAAAATCTTGAGATTTGGCTAAGATTCAACCAATTTGCTTGAACGGTTGAACCACTTGGTTCACTCTAGCTAGTACAACAATGTATTAAGTGGGATGGTTTCATCCTGCATGAGTTGGTACAATTCACATAGACAAAAAAAAATCATTATTATTTTGTACCATTCCATACATGAATCAGATGATTCAACAAACCAAACACCTCTAAGACGCTCCCCACAACGTACTCTAAGCACGAGACGAGAACCACCCGTGACACTACCATGTTGCAGTAGTCTTTGCGACTTGTAATTTCCTTGTTTATTTGAGCTGATTTGTGATAGAGATCATGCTGCTTGGGACATGAGCATTGACAAGACCCACGCACGGTAACCAAAATATGTTTGATAGCGTCCTTGGTTCTGGACCACCAAACACACAAGTGGTTAAAAGAAAAAAAAAACCTTCAGGCATGTTGTCAGTTAACTTCATCGGCGCTGTCCGTTTGACTGATCTACTAGTGCCGTGCATTTCGGGCATCTGGCTGCAATAAAATGTAATGGACACGATATATACATTCCAACATGAATATTTGTATTGCTAGTCTTTTTATTTTTATCATAGAAATACGTTTGTACAATTCGGTAGATGGCCAATGTGAATGGTCGGTAACATGCAAGTGTCATGAAAATTCTCACCATTTTCACCAGACTTACTGAGATGACGCGACTTATATCCCTTAATTAATGTGATCTATCTTGATAAGCCCATGGGCCCGTTAGGTCGGTTAATGGGCTTTGATTTTCCTGCGAGAGGCGCCATCATTCATTGGGGCCCAACACTGAAACCCGACTCTGTTTTATTTCTTGGAGTCCCCCTTGCTGTTCGTGGGAGGAACAGGTCGTGTACCATTTGCACTGCCGGGTGGGACGGGGAAGAAGCCAGCGTTGACATGGACGGTGCACCTAAAGGAAGGATCGAGAAGCTGGTGGTGGTCATCCCAAAAGACAAACTTTAATCTTGCTAATAATCGATCGAAACAAATAATCATGGCGAGCTTCCTCTCCATACTATCAATAACGAGTAGTACATCATATCATACAGTAGTAGTAAAGAGTAGTTTGAGAGTTGTTCTGTATATATATCCGACGAATAAAATAAACAAGGAAGCCATGTAACATGGATCGATAAACAACATGAATGAATATGATTAGGTAGAGACAGGGTATCCGATGCCGTGTCTTCTGGTGGGGAAGGCGACGAAGAGGAGGCTACAGAGCACCCCAACGCCAAGCGGCAAGATATCGAGCACCTCCTCCGTCTCCTTGGGCGGCGCCGGGTAGAAGCACCTGACGACATTCTTATCCCTGACAGCAACCACCCCAAACACGGCCACCGACAGCGCGGCGTGCACGAAGTCGATGAACGCCAGCCTGTACTTGGCCGTCTCCGGCGGCGGCGCGCCGGGCGGGTAGTCGATGAGCCAGAGGCCTTTTGGAGTGGCGACGCCGTAGTAGACGCGGCCGTCGGGGCCCTTGAGCGAGTCGGTGAAGGAGGCGAGCACGCAGGAGAAGGCGAGGACGGCGAGGAGCCCACGCGTGAGGAGCGACGTGGTGGCGTCGCAGGCGCCGTGGTTTGTGAAGGTTGGGGCGAGCAGGTTGAAGGCCAGGAGTGTCCCTGTTGGGAGCAGGTTCGCTAGGTTCGCCGTCGAGTTCAGAGCTTGGGACAGAGCCGATCGCCGTGGTGGTGGCTGTGGTGCTTCATCTTCCTTGGGAGGGAGGAGGAGGTCTTGATCATCGTGCTCGCCGTCTTGCTGAGCGGCGGCGGCGGAGACCGCCGTGGGTTGCCTCTGCCTGACTGATGAGGAGGTAGGGGAGGCCATGATGGAAATGGCGTGGATGGACACAAGGTTCGATCTTTGGATCGGCTAGAGATGTGGTGGTGTGGTATTGAAATCAAGAATGTAGTATGATGAATGGAGAAATTAGATTGGGGGCGTGCGTGTATTTGTAGTCAACATTCAACAAACAAGTCGAATCATGGAGGAGAAAGAGAGGGTTGTGGAACGCGTGAAGGAATGGACGACCAATGCAATCTGGTATGGATGGATGCATGACGTGCAGGAGACTGCGTCCCTGCTCCCATTTTTTGCTCCATTCAGAAACCAGCTGATTGATCAACATGGCACGGTGGTTTGGTTTCATAAGATTTGGGCATGTGGCCAAGCCCAACCACCGACCTTCCGTTACATGTTGCTTGTTCAACCATGTCGTGTTGTCGTCATCATCTCCATGCATGCCTCCTTCATTCATTGCCCGGTGCCTGCGTTCGTGCTTCCACGGCACGTTCGGGGACCCAGCAAGCAAAGCCTCACACCTAACACGCTCGCTTCCCTCACAATAGTTGCTGAATATTCTCAAAAAAAAAAAATGGATACATCCGACCTGACCGAAATGGAACCCTCCTTGTTGCTTCCTAAAATCCTCGACCAATCAACCAAACAATGGCGACAGATAGACCATTTTTTTTCTCCAATTCAACAAATAAAGAACATGATTGAGTGAGTGCTCAACAAACTTTATACCATTCCAAACGCTTAGTTGGGCTTTCTTCGCACAGCACGCAAGGCCAGTTGGTTCGGTAGCACCTTCATCTTCTTTTCTTTTTTTTGAGGAACTGTAGTTGGGCTGGCTCCCTCCTCAAAACGGCCTTATGGGCCTATGAACACCCATGATGACAGGGATCCAAAACCTCTCAATGCCCGGGCCCCCATCATACATACATATATCTCCAGACAGCCCAATACATGTATTGATGTATCCCTGTAAAAAAAAATGCATGCTACAAGCTTATTTACTACTTCAAAAATGAGTTATTCATATTGTTCTAGACGTCATATTTGTTCATCAGTCAAGCATTTCACATGCATGGGTCTGATGACTATTTGGCCAGACCTATATTCTATTCACAGCAACTATGTCCATATATACATACAAACCTCCGTTTCGAAATAATTGACAACCTTGAATTTACTATTTAAAGTTTGACCGCGTGTCTTTTTTATAAACATTTTTGCACAAGTAGATGTATCATAACGATATAAATACTTCTCGCCACAAATCTAGTGATGTTTATTTCCTTTTATGTACTTTCCTATTTCAAGAGATATTGCTAGTCAAAGTTCAAATAGTAAAACTCAAAGTTGTCAATTATTTTAAAATGGAGGTTGGTTTTTTGGCACGTAGTTTAGTTATGCATGAGAGATTATGCATGTCTATTATATTTTTATATGCTTGACAACAGCAAGTACATAGATCAAATTATTAATCACCAACAAGTCAGTACCCAATGCAATATATGAATGTGCGCGCAAGACTTTGAAGTTAAATTAGACAGCTACAAGTTGGTCCAAAATTAGGTGCAAATGTCCGGACAAGTCCAACTCTACCTAGCCAGTCCAATAGCATTATGGAAGCAAGACCTCAATCGAATTATATTCCAAAAAATGCATACACACACATTGACATTGAGGCGGCTACACGCCTAACCAAGCACACATGTGCACTGTGGTTAGCTGAAAGTCTGGTAAGGTTGGACCCAACTTCTTTTTGCATCCAGTGCTCCCATGGAGTCAACGCACACCAGAGAGATGCGCCAGCTGTACGTACCTCTTCCACCCTGTCACTGTTTACGACCAAATGATGATCAGGCCGTGTTACTAGATTTTAGCTTCATCATAGTCGCCGATGGGTTTTGTAGTGCTAATTTTAAACTTTTCTTTGGTCTTTGCAACCGCTCCTGTCTGGGCTACTATTCTCAACAAATACTACAATAGTCAAATCTCGTTCATGTTTGTTTGTTTTTTATTTTTACAGAAAAAACTTCTGGTCTTGTTCGGTTAGACGGGTTGGAAGGGAATTCCCCTCAATCCCCCCCCCCCCCCCCCCCTCAACCGGCAGGTCTTGCATTGCAAAGTTTGATTATAAGCTGGTTAACGATTAGTAGCAGCTAGCTTTTATTTATTTTCATTTATTCTCCCCTTCATACATGTGAAAGACTGATGTACTTCACAGCTAGTTGTCATGGATTATTCCTTTGCATCGTTATAAGTTTCTAATAATTATAGGGATTATCCTTAGCTTATATATAATTCAGGTATAAGTCTAGAGTAAATTTCTTCCATATACTACACGTTATGTATAAGTTATATGTATTTCCTCATTGCTAATCATACATTTGAGTTTAGTAGCTTATAATTAAAAAATTCACCCCCACTGATAGTACTGTACAATATAAGGCAGCATTTTTTTAAAAAAAATTCTTTATACTATAATTGCAAATGTCACTAAAAGCATGCCACAGTAATAGAGAGAGGTCAAATCAAAGCAAAGCAAGAGAAGCATGCATGGGCCTGCCGTTCGACGCGGGTCTAGGTACAGTAACGGAGGGAGTAACGCCAAAACGCTCGCAGTTTCTCTTATTCTTTTTTTTTTACACAGTTACTAAAAAATTAGCTAGCGCGTGATCACCGGCCGCTCCTGCCGTCATTCCTTGCAGAGTAGAACAGAGGGGAGCTCTTGAATAAAATCTCACTCGTCTCAGCCCAAGAAATCCTCGCTCTGCCCCCAACACCAAGACGCGCGCCGACGAGGAAGAAGAAGAAGAAGATGCAGGCGGCGTAATCCACACACAAAGGCGAATAAAGATTCCATTCCACCAGCGCTGCAGCAGCAGCATCTATCGCTTCCTCCCAAAATCCCCAGGCGCCCTGCCATCTCGCCGCACTTGCCTGCAGAGCGCCGCCGCCACCATGGCCGTGGTCCCACCGGAGGAGCACCGGCATCACCAGGCGAACGACGACGACGACGACTTCACCTTCCCCACGCCGCCGCCGCTCCTCGCCGGCGGCGGCAAGGGCGTCCACCGCCGCGCGCCGCCCTGCTCGGCGTCGGCGTCGTCCTCCCCGCCCGTCTGGCTGCTCTCCTCCTCGTCTTCTTCCTCCCCGATCCGACGCAGCTTCTCCGCCGCCGACTGTGCCGCGTCGCCGTGGCGCGCCAGGGCGCGCCACCACCGCCTTAACGGCGCGTGCTCCCCCGCGCTCAGCGACTACACCGCCGGCGTTTTCTTCTGCGACGACGAGGAGGAGGAAGAAGAGGAGAGGATGGACAGCCTCTGGGAGGACCTCAACGACGACGATCCCCGGAACGACGACGACCTGTTCAAGCTGGGTCCCCTTGACGTGTCGCGCCGCCGGTCCGTCGCCGGCATGGGCGCCGCCGAGAGGGCGAGGAGGGTGAAGGACTCGCGCGAGCCATTGGCCGCCATGCTCGCCGCGTCCGGGAGCTCGCGGCGGCGACCGCCGGGGCTGGTGGTGATGATGCGGGCGCTGAAGAAGATGTTCGTGGCGCACAAGGGTAAGAGCAGAGTGCATAGGGCCGACGAGTAGAGCACCGCCTCTGCTTCTGCTTCCTCTTGCCGCAGTTACCCCTTCAACTTCAACAAAGGATGATGACTGATGAATCAAGGATGCATTTTTTTGGGTCATGGAACTCAGCCTAATACTTGTGTAACATGTTCTTTCGATAAATCTTGTGCTTCCATTTCTTGACCGCAGTTTTGTGGCATTTTAATGTGCATCGTCGTGTATAGCTCTATACAACTGTTTTTGGTTACAAAAAGAGTCGATGGTCTAGTTAGACTGAATGAACAAGTTCCTTCAAAAAAAGTTATACTGAACATGGACATAGAGTTGGAGATCTCTGACTCTGAGTTCTCTTTAATATTAGAATTAGAGCGATTTCGTAGACAGTTGAATTGTGGTTTCACAACTTTTTTTAATAAAACCACCAATAATGCTCTTTTTTCTTTTACTAAACAAAGAACACGCCCTCGATAATGTACTAGATCTTATACTGTACCACTACTGTTTGCCTGCACGGTTAGTAGCACTGGAAGATTGGAGTTTGTTTGTTTTCTTTAAAGAAGAAAGTTTTTAAATGTTTTTTCTTTGTTAATAATGCTAGTTGCTACGATGTGGTATGTAAACTGTAAAGTAGCACAAACGCATGTGGCAGAATAATCACCTGCGTGATTGCCATGCATACTGACAATGTAATGTGCAGATTTATCCTCTTCTTGGACTAAACTACAGGCGAAGAATTAGGCACAGGTCCACTGTCATGGAAACCCACCAGCTTCCGTTCTCAGGTTGGACCTGTCCTGTCTGCGCAATGGACAAAGTATGTCTATCCATCGGTTAGGCCATGTAACGAACTGAGGAGTGACAACCTGTGAAAATAAGTTAACCGGGAACCGACACAGACATTCATGGTTTAATTTGTTGCTGATTGTTATATTCAGTCAGGTCAACTTTGGGTTGGGGAGATAAAACAATGTGAACTCCGACTGTGATCGGTATAGTACGCGGTGAGACTGATTGCTGCAACCTTGATGGTGATGATGATGAAAGATTAAGGCCTGATCAAAGGCTGGTACATTGCTTCTGTTACCGAGTCCAATATAAACTGGACCCACAAAATTAAACGAACCCTCGTCCCAAAGTTAATTACGGTACATTGCACGGTGGCATCGTATAGAAATCGATCGCCTACGAGATGTCGATCTCGCCGTCTTCTCAGCCACCCTGGCACCTCGAGCCGGAGATCCTCCGCCGTGTGATCACCCACCTCCCGTTCCCCAGCGACCGCGCCGTGTGCCGCGCGCGCATGGCACTCGGCCGCGCGCCAGCACGTCCACCAGCTCCCATGGCGGACTGCTCCTTCTGCACCATCGCCGGCGACGACGACGACGACAGCGCCGCCTTCTTCCATCGGATCCCCGGCTTAGCTGACAACGTGACCTGCTGCCTCGGCGCGGCCGCCGACGGATGGCTCGTGCTCGACTGCACCGACGACCTTTTCCGGCGAACCTACTCCCCGTTCGGACAAGTTGTTGCCCGACACGGAGGGAGGGTTCCTCCGGGCCAAACACGACGTCAAGCACAACCACACGTACCTCCTGCACAACCCTTTTCTCCGGCGAGACCACGCCACTGCTCGAGCTGGCAACGTGCCCGGGACGTTGGAGATCCGGAAGGTGCTGATGCGGTCGTCGGCTACCACCGACGATGTGGTCGCCAACAACGTCGTGCTGTGCCGACCCGGCACGTACGGATGCTGTGTTTGTGCTACACGATTTCCGTCTCTTTGACGTCGAGTTCATGGGTGGTGGGAGGCTCTATGGGATCACCAAAGACGAAGACCTCCTCGAGTTCCATCTCGCCGAGGACGAGGACGACGGAAGCCCTGTCGTACCAAGTGTAATAAGCGACTTATCAAGCACCCCATGCCCGATGATGATGAGGAGGACCATGGAGCTTGTGGCAGATGGCGAGGACATTGCTGTGGATGATGAGGTGCCCTATGACTACATCGTCACCACCCGGCGCCTCGTCAAGTCACGGAGCGGCGACGAGTTGCTGATGGTGAAGCACCAGATCGATGCAGGTGCCTCCATTTACCAGAGTCTACACTCGCAAGGTGGAGGTGTTCAAGGCAGACGTAGGAGCAGGCCAGTGGGTGCCGGTCGTCACCGGCGATGTGCTTCCTGTCCTGAAGGCGAGGCCCTCTTTCACAGCAGATCCTTTTCCAAGGCCACTCACGTGTACGGGACGTACGTCAAAGATGGGTTCATCTACTCTACGGATATGGACGATGCTTTTCACACCCGATCTGGCACGATTTGTAAGCCATTTATTAGACTGCCACGACAGTGGAGATCAGCTGGTCCAAGGTTGCTGACGTGGCTTTTCCCTCCACATCTAGTGGTTTAAGGCAATCTGCTAAAGCAATAAGAAAATATTAGTCGTCGATCGTTCACAATGTATCCATATGGTTTGCTGATTGGCCCATCATCTACTTTAACATTGCTTGCTAGTATTATTTAAAAACTATATAATATATCAACCATTATGACTTTACCTATATAATATCTTATTGGCTATTGGCCAACACAAAAGGTACTTATCGCTACTGATTTAAGTTTAATCAACGCTTCATCCATATATTCATACATGGTCTACACACATAATGCCTATATACCTTAATATTTAGGAACATGTGATTTAGAATCATATATATTAGTGTCTTATTAGGATATTCTGTTATAATTAGGCAGATAGTAGGTAATTTAAATTCAGATTGAGGGATTGTTTTGCGTTAATTTAATAATGCTGATTTGGGTAGTTTGAGATGCAAATTAGGGGATCAATTTATGTTGGCATAGGTGGGTGATTTCGATAAAGACTAGACGATTACTTTTATATTATTTTTATATTGCCTAAGATGATTAATATGTATATAAATTATGGGCTTTTAAAAGCAAATTCCCTATGTGTAAATTGGAAAATATTGCTCATCCTCTATGTGCCATCGAAAATTACCATATCCCTTCTATGTCATCGTTTGTATTTTGTCATCCCCCTATGTGCCATTACAAACTGAGCAATTAACGAGACGAGAAAAGCGGACTAGCATCTATATTTTGGACCATTGGATTTAAGAAATGGATTGCTCCCTTCCGTCCGCAGGCAGCGCCAACCTGCCCGTTAGCCCGTCAGGTGGCCAGCCCCTCGCCTGACTCAGTGCCCGTGTCTCCGCGGCGGCGCGCGGGGTGCCCAGCCACCTGCCATGGCAGGGCCGTCTATCGCGAAGGCTCTAGGCGCCGCTGGCGGGGGCGGGGGTGCATTTTTCTTCTTTCTTTTTAACACAACTAAGGACATGAGTAGGGGTAAAAGTTTCGCAAAACGAAAAGTTTGACATCGTTAATTTGCTTATTTGATGGTAATGATGTATATGGATGAGTTTTACTAGTCCTTTCCTTAAAAATCTGTGTAGTGGTAAAAATTATTTATGGCATGTCAAAGAGCCTAAAGGTCGTTCAGGGGGCATTCTAATGGGTATTGATCTAGATGTCTATGATATTGGTGCAATAGATGAGGGTGACTATTATGTGAAATTCCATTTGTGTAATAAAAATGATAGCTTCAAATGGGCACTTGTAGCAGTCTATGGTCCTGCACAACAGGAACATAAAGAATCCTTTCTGACAGAGTTAGTGCAAATGTGTAGCCATGAACAATTGCCATTAATAATTGGTGGGGACTTTAACATCCTCAGGAGTCCCAATGATAAGAGCAATGAAAATTATGATCATCGTTGGCCTTTTCTATTTAATGCTATAATTGATGGTCTTAATTTACGGGAGCTTGAATTGTCGGGTAGGCGTTATACATGGGCAAACTCTCTACAAATACCGACCTATGAAAAATTGGATAGAATCTTAATGACAACGGAGTGGGAACAAAAATTTCCGCTTTCCACTGTCATAGCACTTACTCGAGATTTTTCTGATCACACCCCATTGTTACTGAACACTGGAGACTCATCTTCGAATTATAATCAACACCAGTTCAAGTTTGAACTTGGTTTGTTACTTCGTGATGGCTTCATGGATATGGTAAAAGTAATATGGGACAGTGTCGAATCAGCTGCCACTCCTATGGAAACATGGCAGGCTAAAATCAGAAAAGTTCGCCAACATCTTCGGGGTTGGGCGAAACATACGAGTGGTTTATATAAAAAAGAAAAGAGAAAGATTCTAGACAAACTTGATGAACTAGACAAAAAGGCTGAGACTGCTTTATTGACACCACGGGAAGTCGATCTCAAGCACTGTCTCAAAAATAGACTAGCAGAAATGCTTAGGGAAGAAGAAATTAAATGGTACCAGCGGGCAAAGGTTAAGGAGTTACTAGAAGGTGACTCAAACACTAAATATTTCCAACTGGTGACCAATGGTAAACATAGAAAAACAAGAATATACCAGTTACAAGATGGGGATCATATAATCAATGGGGATGATGAACTGAAGAAGTACATCACCACTTATTATAAAGGTTTATTCGGTCCAGTAGAGAATAATGACTTTGACCTGGATGAGACTCGAATCCATGATATTCCCCAAGTTACAAATGCAGAGAATGAGATTCTAGCATCAGAATTCACTGAAACAGAGGTTAGAGAAGCCATTTTCCAGATGGAACATAATAAGGCTCCAGGACCTGATGGTTTCCCCGCTGAGTTCTATCAGGCCTTCTGGGACACAATAAAAGGTGATTTAATGGCCTTAATTTTGGTACTATTATCTTATTGCCGAAGTGTAGAGAAGCGATCAGAATTCAGCAATACAGACCCATTTGTTTGCTGAATGTGAGCTTCAAAATCTTCACAAAGGTGGCCACTAATAGAATTTCAATAGTAGCACAGAAAGTCATTAGTCCCACGCAAACCGCATTTCTCCCTGGTAGGAATATCATGGAAGGTGTAGTTGTCTTACATGAAACCCTTCATGAATTACACAGGAAAAAAAATGAATGGGGTCATTTTTAAAATTGATTTTGAGAAAGCATATGACAAAGTTAAGTGGAGTTTTGTCCAGAAAACACTAAGAATGAAGGGTTTCTCCCAAAAATAGTGTAGCTGGATCGAAGCTTTTATTCAAAGGGGGCATGTGGGCATCAAAATCAATGATCAGGTGGGACAGAGTTTTCAAACCTTGAAAGGGCTAAGACAAGGTGATCCGCTTTCACCGATTTTGTTTAATATTGTGGTTGATATGTTAGCCATCCTAATCAACAGGTTTAAAGACGATGGTCAGGTAAAAGGTATTATACCACACCTAGTTGATGGGGGTTTGTCAATTTTGCAATATGCCGATGACACTATACTCTTCATGGACCATGATATTGAAAAAGCCGCAAACATGAAAATGCTTCTGTGCGCTTTTGAACAATTATCAGGTCTAAAGATAAACTTTCACAAAAGTGAGATATTTTGTTTTGGACAAGCTAAGGAAATGGAACAACAATACTCACAATTGTTTGGGTGCAAATCAAGGAACTATCCTTTTAGATATCTTGGCATTCCAATGCACTATAGGAAGCTTAGCAATGCAGATTGGCGGATCATTGAAGAGAAGTTTGAAAAAAAGCTTAGTGGTTGGAAAGGGAAACACATGTCTGTTGGTGGGCGTCTGGTTCTAATTAATTCAGTCTTAACTAGTTTAGCTATATTTATGTTATCTTTTTTTGAAGTTCCTAAAGGGGTACTAGAAAAATTGGATTACTATAGATCAAGGTTCTTTTGGCAATCAGATGATCATAAAAAGAAATATCGATTAGCCAAATGGAGCATCCTATGCCAACCAAAAGAACTTGGGGGGGGGGGGTTAGGGATTAAAAATCTAGAGATACAAAACCAATGTTTATTGAGCAAATGGTTGTTTAAACTAGTTAATGAAGAGGGTATTTGGTAGTCGTTACTTAGAAATAAATATTTGAAGAACCAGACACTATCTCAGATAGACAAGAAACCTGGTGATTCTCATTTTTGGGCGGGTCCCATGAAAGTCAAAAGCACTTTTCTTAACTTTGGATCATTTTGCCTGAATGATGGAAATCAGATACGGTTCTGGGAAGATAAATGGCTTGGTGGTTCCACACTTAGAGAACAATATCCCTCTTTATTTAATATCGTCCGAAAGAAGCATGCTACAGTTGCATCAGTTTTTTCTACTGTGCCTTTAAATGTTTATTTTAGAAGAGCTTTGGTTGGTCATAACTTCACATGTTGGCATGATCTAGTTGGTCGTATTACTCATATACTGTTAAATAACAGTAGTGATGTCTTTAGATGGGATCTTAACCATTCTAGGCTTTTTACTGTCAGCTCTATATATAATGCTTCAATTAGCAATGGTAATGTGCAATTTGATAGGAATTTGTGGAAGTTGAGAATGCCCTTAAAGATTAAAATATTTATGTGGTATTTAAAGAGAGGAGTTGTTCTAACTAAGGATAACTTAGCACGTAGGAACTGGTATGGAAACAAAAGGTGTTGCTTTTGTTCCTGTGACGAGACGATACAACACCTCTTTACTGATTGCCATATAGCAAAATTCTTATGGAGAGTTGTACAGATTGTCTTTGATTTTCAACCACCTACTAGTATTACTCATATGTTTGGTAATTGGCTTAGAGGGGTTGACACTAAACTGAAAAGGCAACTGTTAGTAAGAGCATCTGCTTTATGTTGGGCTATATGGCTTAGTAGAAATGACATTGTTTTTGATAAATCTCCGGTGAAAACATATATGCAGGTACTCTTCCGGGGAATATATTGGCTCCGATTTTGGGCGCATCTACAAAGGTGTGAAGAAGACAAGGAGACGATGATGAAGGCATGCCAAGCCTTCAGGTTTGGCGGTTTTGAATTTGTGCCTGTGAACATATGCTGCCGGATTGCTGGTTCCTAGCTTCCTGCAGCATTTTTGCAGAGTTCAGCAAATTGGCTTCTGAACTAACTAAAGGAGGTGGCTTGAATTACACTAAACTTCGAACATAGTATTAGTAAGAAAGGAGCAAGTTAACTTGACAGAAATTTTATTTAGGATACGTACTTTTTGCCCGGTTGATTGATTTTCAGAAAGTGCAAACCTGCACTTTCAGACAGGCCACTATGGGCTTTCAGATATCTTAATCCAGTAGTCACCTTCATATCATGTCCGTAGCATTGTTGTATGCACCCTTCCATGATTCCATACATTGTTTACAGTAAAATCAGACACCAAGGAAAAAAAAACACACACAAAGAAGTTTCCATAGTTAGGATGAAGCTTCATAGTTCGACCTTCTATAGGTTACAGGTGCTCCAGGACAAACTTGTACTGGAGCTCTGGAAATATGTTTACTTGTTTACCTGTGGTTAATTTTTTTGTTTCCATTTGTTATTTTCTTGTATGCTAACCGAAAGTGTTGCATTTTGTTGGTGCAGCAGATGTCGAGGTTCGAGAGGCCTCGGCGGTGGCAGGAGGAAGAGGACGAATCCAGCGAAGATGATGTCGTCTTCCTTGGTGCTATGCTTGCGGCATTGAAGAGGAAGAAGAGCAAGAAAAAGGGCAATTCATAGTTTCAAATAGGGCCTGAACTCCTCTTGTACATGAGACCAGTAATTCAGTAGGTTAATCAGTAATTTAGTAATTTTGTATGAAAATAATTGTATGAAAGTTGTATGGACCATTCTGAATTCTGTAAGCACTAGTCAATTAGCTTCTTTTTTTTTTTGTGTCCAGTCAGCTGTTATTTTTTTCGACATAAATTCCTTGTTTTCTTTATATTGCCTGCAGGGTACAAAATCTGAATTGTAAGTGGCTGCCCATAGCTGGTGTTTTTTTGGCCTACCTGATTAGTTGAATGAGTCTTCGATAATCATCATATTTCAGAGCCTGGTATGCGTAGAGAAGTGCACCTGAATGTAGTGTTCTATATTCAGTTTGTTCAGTTGAAAACTGAAGTAACACACTGAATCAGCTTGTTTTGTTGAGATATTTTTACTAAACTTGACAATTTACTGAATGTCTAACAAACTAACAGGGATCTAGAGAAGATGGACTTGGTGACGGTGTGACACTGACAAGTTACAACCTGGTCAACAGTCATTTCTATAATGAATCTGTAAACATGCTGTAAACTGTGATAACTGAACTCATGGCTTTTTTTTTTATTTTGTCTCTGTATTATTCATGGGAGTGTGTTAAGTGGAGCAAAGATGAATTCAGTTAGCTTATTCAGTTTTCAGTTTGTTCTAAAAACTGTGATCACTGAATTCAGTTAGCTTTTCTGTAGTGTCCAGTCAGCTGTAATGTTGTTTGTTTTGAAATTTATATTGCACCATTAGTTAGCTCATACAAATTCTGTTGTCAGCCACATGGTCAGATTCACAAATTTTCAGATTGCATCCACTTGGCAAAAATAAATAGGAGTTCATGACTTAACAAGGAAATCAACTTTTCTGGTAGCAAGCTTTGCATATTTGTCAAAACTCAAAAGGTCACAGTTCAATGCAGACATGTAGTTTACTGCAACCACACACACATCATGTTTCAGTAATTGTGACTGGAACTCTAAATTGAAGCAATAGCGTGAACAGTCATATGGACATAATCTAAATGACAGAATCTGTTTCAGTTAACCAAAACAGCAAGCCAATATACTGACAGATTTAAAAGTATACATGTAGTTCATTCAAAAAAATTCAGGCCACCCCAATTTAAAAGTATACGGTTAACGAGCTTGCTATGCGGTGGGTGGCTGAAGGTTTTGTGAGTAACTCTCATGGGCAAGATGCATGGGAATTGGCTAAAAGCTATTTCAATGAGCTCATAAATAGAAGCATGATTCAACCCATGTCTTATACACAATTTTGAGGTTTTGTCCTGCAGAGTACATGATATGATGCTTGAGTTGATCAAAAGCAAAAGCACGGATGATAACTTTTTCACTGTCCTGCACAACCTACATTCCTTGACAAAAGTGCAAGACAAGGTTCGTCGACTTTCAGTTGACTTGAGTGGTTCGGAAGATGATAAAATAATGCAAATGAGCACCATGACTTGTCTATCACAAGTTCGTTCTCTTACCATACATGGAGCGTCGAAGACGATGCCTATTTTGTCAGAGTCGAAGTTTCTCCGGGTGCTATTCCTCGAGTTTATTAGGTATGTGGAAAGAATTGACCTTACAGGTATCAGCCACCTACCACAGCTAAGATATCTGAAGGTGGTAAGCAAGGCATGGTCTGAAGCTGGACCTGAGCTTCGCATAGTGTTGCTTGGTCAAATTCAGAGGCTGCGACATTTGGAGGCGCTGGAGATGCCTAATGCATCAGTTTGCACCATCCCGTCAAGTATGGTTGACTTTCCATGCTTGTCCCATCTGATCCTGCCAGAGGGTACTAGGTTGCCGGACGGGATTGGGAGGCTCAAATCGCTACACACTTTGCGTCACTATAGTCTGCGGAAAAACTCATCACAAGATATCAAGGCCTTAGGCGAGCTGACGAATCTAGCAGATTTGGCTCTCAGTTGTTGGAAGGTTTACTGGGAAACTAAGATGAGATGCACAGATGATGATGACACGCCAGAGGAGACATGGATGCCTGCTTTGAGCTCTTCCCTCAAAAAACTAGGCAACCTCAAGCGCAGGGCCGTACATGAGCAGGGCCAAGGTGGCCGACAGGGCCTCCAAATATTTGGGGCCCCCAAATCTTGTACTGATTAGGTAATTATCTACTACTTAGTTCTAAAAAAAGAAAGAGAAAGTCTACTGAAACCCATATGAGCAAGCACTGGTCTTATTAACTTATATACAGTCCCATGCGTGAATGTTTAGGACTTGTCTTCAGGTAGCAGATGTACTCACATCATTTTACGTTTATTCATGAACAATTAGAGAATCAACCTATTTATCTCTCAGAGGCCACCTCTTCAATTGATATTCTGAACATCCTTCCAAGCTATAGCACAGTCGTTTATTACTTGCGAGTGAGACTCGACACCAGACCATGCATACTCGCTTCGGCATAATCATCTCAGTCTTAATTCCATCAGGTATAGGTAGAAGCTCTATCTACCTTATCTATTTTAGCAAAATATTTCATACTTAATATGTTTCTATTGTTGTAACAAATAATGTATACTGAAATTTTAGAATCAAAAGAAAGCATGCTTCGGTTATATCATATTTTAGGACCCCATTATATATTTCGCACCGGGGCCTCCAATTTCTAGCTACGGCCCTGCTCAAGCGACTTTCTATGATGTCATTCTTTAAAATTTGCAACAGTGACGCAATGAGCTTGCTTTCCCCACCTTTCCATAACCTTGAGTATCTTGATTTGTGTGGATTGAACTTCTCCAGAGTTCCCAGGTGGATTGGCGCACTAAACAACCTCCGCAGCTTGCGTCTTGGATTGATGCTGAAGGAAAAAGAAGCCACCGTGTCTATGTCCACCTCCTGGGAGGAAGATGTTGGCATCATTGGGAGGCTACCTCCCTTGTCGAACTTTGGCTGCGGTTGCCCATCGCCCTGACGGAAAGGATTGTAATATGTTGTTCCACGGGATTCATGGTTCTGGAGCAGCTCATGATTGACTGCGATGGTATGTCGTACGTGACATTTGAGGCAGGTGCTATGCCCAGCCTCTGGATGCTGTCGTTAGGAATTGATCCAGATGAATGGGACAAGGACACGGCCATACCTGACGGGCTGCAGCACTTATCTGGCCTCAAGGAGATATGTGTATTGGAGGCGAACACCGTAGGGCCTGACCGAAGAAAAGATAACACGTCTACGATGGAGCGGATCAAGGGCGCCTTCCAGGAAGCTGCTGGCGTCCACCCGAGTATCCCAGCAATTACCACGGGATCTATATTAAGTTATAAATTTCTTGCACACCTACCTACCTACCCCGTGCATTCCATCGATTTTCGCAGAATATTTGTGCATGCATGTATACTCACAAGCAAGTCTCTGATGACACTGCAGGCTGAAAGAAGGAGACTCTTAACTATCGGGAGGGATGCAAATCAAGTGCACATGGCAGAAAATTTGATGCTTTGTTATTTCAAAATTTAAAGACACAGTTGGCTCTCTATGTTATATAAATCGAATTAATGTCCCCATCCAATCACAAAAAAGTGACACCTTTTCTGTTGAGTTTAGATATTTAAAAATGATCTATTTGTGTACTTTTGCATCGAAAAGTATGTAGTTTCATTGTAATATTGATTTGCTATTCTATATATATATATATATATATATATATATATATATATATATATATATATATATATATATATAACAAACAATTAGTGGTCGAAGTTTATATTGTCAAGACTGTGTTAGGTTGTTAGAAATTACAAGTTATCTGCTATGTGATCACAATGAGTCTATTTCGCCTGTGGCCCCTCGCCCCAGATGATTAACAAGCAAGTTGGGAGTAAACAAACGTCCCTCACGAGTTGTATTAGGTGGAAGCAGATGCCAGCTCCACTTTTTTTTTTAAAGATGAGAGACAGAGACCACGAAGAGGAGACTGACCTGTCAATTTTGAAAAAGGTGCTAAAAGTAACATCAACTTGTTGGAAGCATCTTCTACTAGCACAAAACCCACCACAGGTTGCTTATCACCAACGCACACATACACAAAACACAAAAACCAAATCGGCCTCGGAACTAATTCGCTTATTAGCTTATCTATGGCAGGGATTATGGTGAGCGCTTCCATGGGGGTGATGAAACCCCTACTCACCAAGCTCGTCACACTCATGGGCGACAAGTACAAGAAGCTCAAGGGTGTGCAGAAGGAGGTGCTGTTCCTAAAGGATGAGCTTGGCACCATGAATGCTCTCCTTGAGAAGATGGATGATATCGATGAACTCGACCCGTTGGCCAAGAACTGGAGGAAACATGTCGTAGATATGGCCTATGATATAGAGGATTGCATCGACGATTTCATGCACCGTGTATGCGAAGCAGAAGGCAAGGTAGGGATCCTCCAGAAAGCTTCTCACTGTCTAAAAACTTTCAAGGATCATTATCTCATAGCCAATGAGATTCAAAAGATCAAGATTCGTGTGATCGAAGCAAGTGAGCGCCGGTGGAGGTACAAGCTTTATGATTTCATTTCTAATACTACCTTAGTGGCAGTTGATCCTCGCATATTAGCACTTTACAAGGAGACAGCAAGCCTAGTGGGCATTGACACCCCAAAGAAAGAGGTAATCAAACTGCTAAGGGATGAAGGGCAACAATTGATTGTGGTGCCAATCATCGGGTTTGGAGGTTTGGGAAAGACCACGCTTGCTAATGAGGTGTATCGTGAAATTGGTGGGCAATTTAACTGCAAGGCATTTGTGGCTGCTTCACAGAAGCCAAATATTACAACGTTACTAAACAGTCTGCTGTCACAATTTAATCTAAATCCACCTTCTCATGCTCATGAGGCACAAGACCTCATAAATATGCTCCGGGCATATCTACAGGATAAAAGGTACATACTTCTTCGGTCCTAATGTTTGTTCCAGAGAAATTATCTTCTAACATCCAACTTTTGTTGGTCCATCCTTTTAATTTATTCTTCGAATAAATTAGTAAATGTTTTTTGCCTTCCTAAAGAGATAATGAATCATCTAATTCTTGCGGACAAAGTCTATTCAGATGTCTTGCATTGTAGGAAGGTTGGATATTTCATATATGGGAACGTATGGCATGAGAACTATGAGAACTCAAATCTGGATCACATGATCTTCATATAAGGGGAAAGTATGAGGGGAGATTGGCAGATTTACAAAAATATAATTAAGGGGGTGATGATTTTAAAAATCCCCCCTCCCACCTCTCCCTACGCGCTCCCCTTGGATGAAGATCATGCGACCCGGATTTGAGTTCTCATAGTTCTCACGGGAATTGAGTTCTCATAGAATACGTTGCCTTCATATATATATATATATATATATATATATATATATATATATATATATATATATATATATATATATATATATATATATATATATATAGTCTAAAAAACTTATGTCTTATTTGTGTCACTTCCTGTGCAAATGCAAGACAGACTAAATTAAATTGCACCCTGGAAGCAGATAAATAGATAATAACATGGCAGTTAGGGTTTTGCTAAGATACTCCCAAATAACTATGAAAAGAAAATTTAAAGACATATTACCTCCTATTAGGTAATAGGTTTAATGTTTATTATTTGTATTTTAAAATTTTAGAAAATATCTTCTATTAGATCTAACTTGATTGAGTTAGATTTAACTTTCCTTTTTCTGTTTGGTCTCATCGATTTTACATAGATCTTTTGAAAAAACTAACATGGTCCTATGGCTGATCCACGAACGTTACAAGTGAACGTTTGAAAATACATGGCAAGTGAACTTGTCATGAGGTGAACGTGTCATCAACTGACCATGAACGTTTACATCTTTCGAAAAAAAGGTGTGTCTGCTCTTCACGTGAGAAGGAATGGAGAGTAGATTAGGAGGATTGGTTAAGGAAAGGATAGTACATAGTACTGCATCAAAATGAAGATATTTTAAGATTTTTTTCTTTTCTCTAAATATTTTAACTACTAAGGCCCTGTTTGGATCCATCTTGTTAAATTTTAATGTTAAAATTTAACAACTTAAAAAAAGAGGTGTTAAAGTTTAACAGTCATCTGTTTGGATCCATGTTAAAGTTTAACACCTCATTGTAGCAATAGGTGCACAAAAAACTTTCTTACCCCTCATTAACCTTTTCTTAAACCAGCCACCCTTAACAATATGGTTACAATTATCTTTTTTGTCAAACCAACTATCTTTTAACAACTTTTAACAAGTTTTACCACCTCAAAACCAGGTAAAGATTTTAGAGGTGTTAAACTTTAACACCTCCCTTTTAACATGGGTGTTTGGATACCCTTTCTATTAAAAGTAGTTAAAAGATGGGTGTTAAATTTTAACGAGTTGGATCCAAACACCCCCTAAAAGGTTTCACTTATTTTAAATTTCAATGGTTGAGATCTTACCTCTTAGAAGGTGAGTGGAGTACTTTAACATAGCCCATTTATTCACAAGTGAGTGTTTATTATTCCATATGTGCAGATGAACTTACTCTCTGTGCGGAACATTTTTGTAGGTACTTCATAGTGGTCGATGATTTATGGGATAAAAGAGCGTGGAATGTTATCAAATGTGCTTTTCCACAAAATAATCAACGCAGCAGAATTATAATAACCTCGAGAGTTGAGGATGTCGCTAGAGCATGTTGCAGTGACCATGGATGCATTCATAATATGAAACCCCTAAGTGAACAAGATTCAAGAAAATTATTCTTCTGTAGAATTTTTGGATCTGAAGATGCTTGCCCTTCTCAGTTTGAAAAGGTTTCATTTGAAATTTTGAGGAAGTGTGGTGGTTTACCGCTTGCAATAATTACTGTAGCAGGTATTTTAGCCTGTCATCCAACAAGATTAATGGAGCAGTGGGAGCACATACAAGATTGTTTAGCCAGTCAGTATGCAGAAAACCCCAGCTTGGAAGATATGATGCACATCTTAGACCTCAGTTATAAGAATCTTCCCCGTCATCTAAAGGCATGCTTTCTATACTTGGGTTCTTACCCAGAGGATCATACTATTTGCAGGGATGAGCTTGTTAGACGATGGGTGGCAGAAGGCTTTGTGACTGTGAGTGCCTCTCATAGAGGAGATGAATGGGATGTAGCCATGAGCTATTTCAATGAGCTTGTCAACAGAAGCATGATCCAGCCTGTATATGATTGCTACAATGTTGAGGTGGTATCCTGCAGATTGCACGACATGATGCTTGATCTGATTGTAAGGAGGTGTAGAGAATACAATTTTGTCAGTTTGGTGCATGATCCAGGAGCAGTGGTAGAGTTGCAAGACAAGGTTCGTCGACTCACTGCCAACTTGAACGGCGCAGAGATGCCTGTGATCATTTCTAACTGCAGCCACCTGTCACAAATTCGTTCTCTTGCCATATTAGAAAGATCATACTGGGCGCCTCCTTTGCTGGAGTTTAAGCGTCTCCGGGTGCTATTATTACTTGAATTTCCTAAGAACATAAAGAGGATTGACCTTACTTGTATCAGCCAATTGTCACAGCTGAGGTATTTAAAGGTTCAATTTAAGACAAGGCCACAACTAGATTACTCGCAGACGCACCACATAGTGCTACCTAGTCAAATTCGGAACATGCGAAAGTTGGAGACACTGGAAATACCATTTGAAGTATTTTCCAGCATTCCATCGGATATTGTCGATTTGCCTTGCTTGGCTAATCTGATCATGCCATGGGATTTATTGTTGCCCGATGGGATTGGCAAGCTGACATCACTCCGGACTCTGAAAAGTTTTAGGGTGTGGATGAGCTCGTCTGAAACTATTGAAGGCATCGGCAAGCTCACCAATTTGACAGATTTATCGCTCGAGCGTTGCAGAAAATTGGTGGGGCCTACGGGGAGATGTGCAGATGATCATACGACAACAGCGACATGGATGACTGCCTTGACCTCTTCCCTTGAGAAGCTTGTTAGACTGAAACGGCTTTCGCTGGAATCCTTCCCTGCTGGATGTTGTGCCTGCTCGGACGGGCTGAGCTCACTTACGCCTAATATTGGGAACCTTGAGTGGCTTGATGTATCAGAATGGACATTCTATAGAGTGCCCAGGTGGATTGGCGATCTCCATAACCTGCGCAGCTTGAGACTTACAGTGAAGGAGATGTCTAAGTCCAGCTGGGAAGATGATAGCATCATTGGGAAGCTACCCTCCCTTATCCTACTCAACCTGAAGATCACAGGCGTCTTGACAGAAAGGATTGTGATAGGAGGCTCCACGGGATTTGCACTTCTCCGGCGTTTTGAATTCAACTACGATGGGACCTCCCACCTGAGATTTGAGTCAGGGGCGATGCCCAAACTCCGGGAGCTCATGTTACGACTGGATCCATGGGCATGGGACAAGGCAACACCTGTGGGGCTCCATCACCTCTCGAGCCTCATGGAAATCAATGTTCACACGCTGGAGCTCAGGGACAGCACCACAGGCGGATCCGGAGAATCGGGACAAAAGATTATGAACAGCGTGTTCAGCAAAGCTGCTGCTGCTATCCCAAGCCGCCCAGCAGTAGCCGTGTGGTGTGGGTAGAGCCCAGCGAAATTAGAAGATATAGTGCGTCCATGTCCCGGGTGTCTCAAGTCGGTAAGCTGCAGAATTCGATGACGAAGTGCGTGCATCTTACTTGTGATTTGTGAACCTCCTTTTAGTTTGGGTTATTACGTATATTGTTTTTTTTTTGAAACAACACATTCTGTACCTTTTTTCTATCTATAGAAACAAGTAGAATTGAAAACGTTTCTCACCTAACTTAGGTGCACTATACCTCTCACGTTGGACCCGTCTGTAAGAGTTAAAGGATGTGGGAAGAGAGTCAAACCCTCCAAAACTGATATTTAGAAAATGTTTATGCCAAAAACAAATTATTTTTTTTCACCGTGTCCCGTCCTACCCATGCGTACTCTAGCGGTTCACACCCGCACGGCCGTGCGCTGCATCCGTATTGTACCAGGACACTAACAACGAGTCGTGGCCACCAGCGAACGATCGATCATATCAAGCGTCAACCGCATACAAATCAAGCTTAATAATTTTCCAAAGAGCGTACGTGTGCATACACCACTAGTGGCTTGGTTTAATTAATTAATTTGTTGTTCATCTTGCGGCCATGGCAACGAAGAGAGCATCTGCTCCGCCTCCATCTCGTACACCACGCGCAGCGCCGTGACGGGCTCGGTGAGCTGCGCACGCGGACGTGGCCGGTGGCCTTTATCCGACCAAGGAACTTAACCGCCGCCTCCACCCTCTGGAACGGCCTCATCCCCGTACGCACTCGCTGCATGTGTGCCGCGGCGGCTTAATTACGACTGGAAACACTGATGTGACGCCAGTTGCTCGCGTTCGGAGCGCATGTGATGTCTCCAATCTCCATGGTGCAGACGAGAGATGAATTAGTGACGGAGGAAGGGGATGACACATGCCCGTTGGCATGTTAGTGTGATGGAGGAAGTGATGTGGCAAGGGTATATTATTGAACAATATGAAAATAACAATTGGATCCATATGCCATTACAAATTGGCAAGGGTATATTATTTCGTTAGATATCCCTTTATATACATATATTCGAATATATATAAAGGTAGGGATGAAAGTGGCATGGATATTTCCCGTCCGCCCGAAGGCCCTCAGGTCTTAAATGGTACGGTCTGTATCCGGAACCGAAAAATTAATATCTGTCTGTATCCGTATTCGCATAACAAAAGTTGAATGTCAATTGTTGATATGAAGTGTATATTAATATCCGACATATTTCGTATTGTCTGTATCTGAATCCGATCTGGTAAAAAAATAAATATACGTATTCGTATCCGGACATATCCGTCCGTATCCGATCCGTTTTCATCCCTAATAAAGGGGCATCTGAGCATACACAAAATTGTAATATTGGCACTTCTATTACGTGAATAGTAATAGTGTGATTAAGAAAGATACAATTTATAATGGCATTTGATCGAGTTAACCTTTTGTATCGTCTGAAATGGACAAAAAAACAAAATTGAAAACATTTCTCCATTTGTATCACGTGCGTGTCGTACGTGCGTCTCTACTAGTTACTTCAAAAGGTCCAGTTATCTTGTTGGAAAGCCAAACACTTATCTTATGGTGGGTGTTTGGTTCTTTTAAACTCGGTTCTTAGCAGCCTACCCATGTTTATGATATCCTTCTTTGAAATACCCAAAGAAGTCATTAAAAAGCTGGACTATTACAGGTCTAGATTTTACTGGCAACGAGGTAATGATAAGAAAAAATATAGACTTGCCAAATGGGATGTACTTTGCCGCCCCAAAGACCAAGGAGGTTTAGGGATTGTAGACCTGGAGATAAAAAATAAAAGTCTTCTAAGCAAATGGATTTTCAAATTGCTTAATGAAGAAGGGATCTGGCAAACTTTGCTTAGAAATAAACACCTAAGCTCAAAAACTCTCTCCCAAGTAGAGGCAAAAAGAAATGATTCACATTTCTAGAAAGGTCTTATGAAGATTAAAAATCAAGTACTAGGGTATGGTTCCTTCAATGTTAAAGATTGAACCCAAACTAGATTTTGGGAGGATACATGGGTTGCATCTCAACCACTGAAAATTCTATATCCGGGACTCTATAACATTGTGAATCACCCACATTCTACGGTGAGTGATGTTATGAGGACTACACCCCTACACATCTCTTTTAGAAGAGCATTAGTAGGAGATCATATAACAAATTGGCATAATCTAGTAGCCAAGATTGCTCATGTTAACTTACGTAATGAGAGAGACACCTTCATTTGGAGTCTGACTAAAAGCAGACAATATTCTGTCCGATCCATGTATACTTACATGATGGATCTTAATTCTCCATTCTCCCATAAATTGATATGGAAATTAAAAATTCCACTAAAGATAAAAAAATTGTGGTACCTTCAAAAAGGTGTAAGTCTCACTAAACATAATCTTACAAAACGTAATTGGAGTAGAAGCCAAAAGTGTTGTTTCTGTAATTGCAATGAGACAATCAAACATTTGTTCTTTGACTGCCAAAATGCGAAAAATATTTGGCGGATTGTCACCATGGCTACTGGATTATCATGTCCTCGCTCTGTAACCTATATGTTGGGGAGTTGGTTAGCGGAAATAAATCTAGATGAGAGAAAATATATTTTAGTGGAGGCGGCAGCCTTATGTTGGGCTATATGGCGTTGTCGGAATGATGTAATTTTTGATAATGTCAAGTTGTCAACTATACTTCCTTTATGCAGGCTGTTTTCAAGGGGACATACTGGCTCCGATTTTAGGTTTTGTTGCAGCGTGATGGGACAAAAAAAAAAGCTCTATTCGGCGACCCTTGCTATGGAGATCATTGCCATGGAGGTCTTCGCAAGAGGCGGATGAAAATTCAATAATAGACTTTGTTCTTAATTTTTGTTCCTCAGCCAGGGAGCTGAAAAAATGTAATAAGCTTAAACTTCAAACGCTGTGTACGGAACCGCAGAGGCGGAAAATATAGATTTCCATTGTCTAAAGAAGTTATTCTTATATCGATTCCATATGTATGTACACACTCCCCGTTAGGGATAAAAACGATCGGAAACGGTCGGGAAGAGGTATTAATATACAGAAACGGTGTCGGCCGGAACGGGATTTTCCCATATTTATGAAACTAATAGAATAAAAAACGGTGAAATACGGCTATAAAATTATTAAAAAAATGACAACTTTTATGTTTTTCTAAAAACAGGAACGGTTGGGAAACGGTATCGGTCGAGACGAGATTTTCTCATCCCATTTCCATCCCTGCTCCCATAACTGATTACCTCTTGCCAAGTAGTAGGCAAAAGGGCTTTGATTCTCTATTCGCTCTAATTACCTAGCAGTTGTGGAAGGAACGCAATGCACTGGTGTTTTGTGCTGTGGAGTCACAGCCAGCACAACTGCTACAAAGAATCAAGAGGGAAGGCGAGGATTGGGTCACAGCAGGGGCTAAGGACCTCGGTTGTCTCTTCAGCGAGTAGTAGGCTTCCTTAGATTTTCGGCTCAATTCTATGGGTGATTAATCATGTAATAGCAAACAGGGATTAATGTGCGTGGCCGAACGCCCGCGTTGTAAAACATTTAATTTGATTTCCTCTTAATATAATGATACACAGCTCTCCTGTGTATTCGAGAAAAAAAATAACTGATTACCTCTCTATTACTTGAACAAGGCCTAGCCCAAAATAGAAACAGCACATGCTGTAACCATGCATATATCAGGATAAGATGCATTTTTTTTATAAAATAATCGAAGTCATTGTCTTGCTTCAAATAGTGTCCAGCCTCTATGCTATTTACATTTTTACGGAGAGGTTGATTTCCACCTAATACGTTGCCTCTCCAATAAAATGTGCTTCGGGCTACTTATTTAAAATTAATAACTTGTATGCATGGTCAATCAGCAAATGAGTCATGGCGTGCGTCATATAACTATCAGGCTTTCGATTGCATACATGGCTCTAGTTAGTCAGGAGCGTTACTTTCGGATTGCAATGCCAGTCCTAGTACTACAATCTTTTCCGCAGGACTTGGGTGCTCCAACATAACCCCGATCGAGGATTGGACCCAATTGGGCTGCCTCAGGATTGGTGGCACGCTACGTCTTCAGTGTTGATGATAGTAAAGTTCATCTCATCGCCATGAAAAACTGCAAACGAAACCGCTTTCGATTCCTTTTATAGGTTGCTTATGTATATATGTTAGGCGAATGAACAAAATTTGACTGTGCAGGTAGCTACTCGATCTGCTATCCAATACGACCATGATCAGATGCAATCCCAAAATTGTAGTCAATGATCCATATGCAGTCGTCGGTAAATATATTTTTTGAGGGGGTCAGTAAATATATATAAGAGCAGAGCAGAGAAAGCAAACAGGCAATCCCTCACCCACCCGCACACGCGCCGCCACACAGCGTGATGGGCCTAATTAGAATCGGGCTGGGGCTGGTAGATTAGGATAGAAAAACCATGCGATCTAACCCCGGCCCTAATTACCAATTTAGATTAGGATAGAATCCTCCTCTCCCTTCCTTCCGTCGCCCCGTCGCCAGCTCGCCGCTAAACCCCAGCCTCCTCCAGCTACCCGCCCGGCCGGTTTAATTTCTCCCCTGTATTTTGTCCATCGCCGCACCGATCAACGCTGGATCATAGCAAGGTACGATGCTCCTTGATTACCTATGTGATTCATCAAGCGGCTGACTGTCAGGGGCGAAGCCAGAAAAAAATACCACCGGGGTCGGCATAAAACTTGCAACACTAACTCTAAGTCTCTAACTTGATAATATAATAGCGTACATAACAGAGATAGTTGGTAGAACTACAAAGGACAATTTACAATAAATACAAGATAACTTTTAGCCTTCCACTATAGCAGCAGCCTCTTCTGGCTTCTTTTTCTTTCTACGTGTACGATCCTCCATCTTGTTAAAGAGAATTATCACATCTTCAATTGGAATTGTGGCTAGAAATCCTTGTTTTACAAAGCATATGATGCAAGCATTGATGAACTCATCGCCCATACGATTTCGCAGTATTGTTTTCACAATTTTCATTGCTGAAAAGCATCTCTCAACTGATGCAGTGGCGATAGGAAGAACAAGTACTAACTTGAGAAGCCGATAAACCAAAGAGAAACTGAGATTCTTTGTTGTACTCACCATCAGCCTAGCTAGCTCAGAAATAGTATTCAAATTGGCAAATCTTTCATCAGCTCGTATATTATCAATGTAAATAGGAAGCTCTCGACCAAGATCCTTCAGTTGTGTTGAGTCAAAATCATCCGGGTATGACTTAGCTAACTCCATCAAGCTCTCAACTTTAAAAGCCTCAAAAGAGTTCTTGGGATTGAAAGCGGCAATCTGAGTAAGCAATTTAGAATTCACCTCATTGAAACGGTCATTGAACTCTGCTAGCTGCAAGTCAATAATTGGGTTCAAGCAATCATATCTGTAATGTTGATAGTTGTTGCGATTGGTTTTTTTTCTTGGATTATGGCGATCAATGTAATCCTCCTCCATATCGAGCTTAGGAATGTCATGTTCTTCACAAAAAGAGTATATGGTCTCCAGTAAAGAATCCCAACCATCATCTCTAATTTGCTGAAATTTTTGCTTGGTTAACTTCACCTCCAACATGGCCTCCAGTATGTCCTTATCTTTCCTTTGCAATGACAATGACAAAGAATTTGCATGTCCCAAAATAAGCAACATTAACTGCAAGTGGAACACAAAATCAAAATCTTTGAGATAGTTCAGGAGACCACGAGCTTGACGTCTCTTTGCATCATTTAGACCTTCTTTTTCAACATATTGGAGCACTTCGATAACTTCAGGGTACAGATTGCTAAGGCTCTTGAGTGTTTTATAATGAGAACCCCAACGTGTGTCTCCAGCTCTTTGAAGAGACTGCTCTTGATTTAATCCAGTCCCACTATTTAGCTGTCCACTGCCTATGGCCTTTTTCACTCTCTCCTGTTGACTTTCTCGAATCATATCTTTACGTTTGCAGGAAGCTCCTGCCACGGTAAGCAATAGGGATACCATGTCAAAGAAATCACTAGCATCATCATTCTTTTTAGCTACAGCAACAATGACCAATTGTAGCTGATGAGCAAAGCAATGTATATAATATGTTGAGCTATTCTCTCTCAAGATTAAAGCCCTCAAACCATTGAACTCGCCTTTCATGTTGCTGGCTCCATCATAACCCTGTCCCCTCACTTGTTTAAAGCTCAATCCATACTTCGCAAACACATAATCAATATTAGATTTGAGGCAAGAAGCTGATGTCTCTTGCACATGAACAACCGCAATGAGTCTCCTTTATATCCCCAAGCTTATCTACATACCGCAAGACAATAGCCATCTGTTCCTTGCCAGAAACATCTGCTAACTCATCTACTAATAAACAAAAAACATCTCCACCAATTTCTTCGATGATAGACTTCACTATGATCTGCAAGAAAGAAAGAAAGTAACATAAATAATTCATCCATATAACTTGCAAAACAAAATAACACATCAGGCTTCTCTTACCTCAGCAAAACAATTTGCAATATCCCTTTGAATTTCTGGAGCGATCATCTTACTATTTTTAGGAGCATTACTTATAGCTTTCTTTACCATGTCATTCTCCTCTGCCAAAAGTTGTACCAACTCTCGAAAATTTCCCTTGTTTGTAGAATTTTTTGATTCATCATGTCCACGAAAAGCTAAGCCTTGATTCAACAAATATCGTACAACTTTAATTGAAGTCCTCAATCGAATCAGATGCTGCTCTTTAGCGATATTACTTTGCTTGTTAAAAATAGCACCAATTGATTGTCCAGGCTTCAACAAATTGTCACATCTTTTCACAGCTGTGTTATGAAAACTATTACATTTAATGCCTACATGATCTCGAAGCCTCTCAGATTTGTTCCAGCCATCCCAACCATCTATTACAAATGCATCATTCCCACCTTGGCCCTTGTCGCAATCTCTGAATAAGTAGCAATAGAAACAAAAACACCTATCCGCCTTTTCACTATACTCTAGCCAATCATATGTAGTGAACCATGTAGGTTGACATCTACGCGGATGACCTGCTATAATTGTCTCTGGAAACATAAAACTAGGTTGTGGTTTAAATGGCCCTCTAATCAAATACTTCCACCTTACATCATCTTGCAGTTTTTGTCCTATGTAATCTGATATTCTCCTTCTATCTGCTGGATCATATGGAAGCTCATCAAAATTTACCTCATGTCGTGAGATCCGTGGAGGATGCCGAGTAGGAGGATTGATGTTTAATTCATTGTCATCTCTTCTTATTCTTGAAGTGCCACCATCACAATTCTTGTCATCACCAGGTGGGGGAATTTTTCTTTTCAAGACCGTTCCAATGTGCTTTGGTTAACAGCCATTTTCCAGTACGCAAGCAAGCAATATTTCTCTTTGATTTTTCTTTCTCATCACCACGTAACTGAATTACTGAAACAAAAATAAAAAAGAAGAAGAAAACATAAGGTAAAAAAACCTAAATAAAAACCCTAAGACCTTGGGGAATAATTAAGAAATCAGAATATCAGATTATCAACTGAGTAACCGGATTTACCTCCTTGGCTCCTACTCTCTTATCATGTGCAACTAGATGGGATGGAATCAGTGGATCATGCTCTTGCTGCTCCACCAGAACTCCAGAAGCGCAAGCGGCGCAAGAAAGAAGACGGGAGAGAAGGGGAAGAGTCGCCGTTGAATTGTAGATCGATTAGGTATATGTGTTTTCGTTTTTCAGGTCTGGGCTGCTCTCTGATGGACCCTGATGCGCTCTTGGGCCAACCGGCATAGCATCCAAGCTGTGAACGTCTGGGCATAATTGGGCCAATTGCCCAATTGGTGAACGTGAATGGCAGTGGGCTGGACGACCGGGGTCTTGTTGGATTTTTACCGGGGTCTATAACGGTGGAAAATTGGTAGCTATAAAAGGTTTGACGGAAGTCATCGGGGTCGGCGGACCCCGACGCATCCACGGAGCTTCGCCCCTGGTTGCTTGACCACTAATGCTTAATTTCTAGTCACTTGAACTATCGTGCGTATTTCGTGCTTGATTATCAAGCTGATTCTTTATTAGAAACCTAACCACTGACGATTACTTTAAAGATAATTTCAGTGCTTAATTTCCTGGGAAAAATTACCACAATTGAACAAAATCCTTAAAGGTAAGTTACATTCACAGATAAATAGCAAGCTTGAACTGGATTCTTCTCGTCTCCTACACAAGCGTTACTCGTAGGATGCAATTTCAGTGTGTTGCCTTTTCAATTTCTGTCCTCTTAATTTATCATTTAAAAACAGTTCCAATTAAACTTTCTTTTCAGAGGAAACATGCTACTAGAATTCCTGTAACTCAATTTTGCCTGACTAATTACCTTCCATGCACAGGCTGGGGCTGCTGCATTTGCAGTTATGGCAGGAATAACCTTACTAAGACCACCGCCGTCTCTTCGATCGCCGGTCATAGGACCTCCTGTTAGCATAACAAGCTGGTATACAAATCATGGCACTAGGAGGTGGCCTCCCTCGAGAATTTCCATGTCTTCTCAAAGTCATCATCGTCGAGGAAACAAGGTACCGGCAGATTTTGTTCTACGGGCAGTGCATACTCCTGCACATACGCCTGTTCTTGGCAACTTCAGCAGATCATCGAGGCGACCGGGGAGGAACAACGCTCATCACATCCTCCCCAGAGCAACCATCAATAATAGCTTCACCGGAGAATTCTTGAACATTGTCTCACTCGCACAAGGCGTGTTCCGCGGATCATTAGGAGACAAGAGCATTGGCCTCTTCATCAGAGCAAGATTTGATAGTCTCGTTCAGCGAGTTATGGGCCTTTTCGCGCTCGCAGAGTACCAATTATGGGCCTAGGCTGCAGGCTCTCATATCTAGACAAGAAAATCATTTTGAATCAAATTTTATACTGCACTACCCATTTCCTCATGGAGCTCATATTCATGCAGGTAAAAATATGCATATATAAATATTAGGAGATTTTTTTAAGCAATTCTTCATACACGACGATATATACTCTTGATTATTATTAGTTTCAAGTTTTGATGATTATCATAAGGTTATATATCTTGTGTTTCACATAGGGATTCACAATGATTAGTTTTGGAATGTGGGTATCAACACTTAACAAGTGTGGGACTGATGTTACAAAATTAGCAAAGGAGGGGAAGTTTGATCCTGTGATCGGAAGGGAAAGACAGATTGATCAAGTTCTGCAAATTTTGAGCAGACGGACTAAGAACAACCCCTGCCTGATTGGCGACCCCGGTGTTGGAAAAACAGCAATAGTGGAAGGCCTTGCTCAGCTCATTGCCAAGGGAGATGTTCCTGAAACAATAAAAGGGAAAAAGGTCTGTTTGCCTTTTTATTTTATTCTTGATATTTTCATCGATGGGTAGCCAGCTCTTGTGATTCTACTACTTTTGACTGTTACTGCAGTCACATTTACAGATTAAATACGCAACCGTATTTATTAGTTTTTTTACTCAGTTTGAGATATGAGAAAACATATAATTAATTCATTTTTTTATGTTTGCTCCCTTGCTGCTCTTTTAATCATGTTTGGTATGCCCAGTTGGCACTAAAATGTTTCTGTTTCAGTAGACTAATAAGCACATGCTCTATTTAGATCATGATGAGATTTTATTTGAAACCTAATCAGCCTTGTGTGTGTTTTGAGGCATATATCCTGATTAATTAACTGTTTCTACTCCAATTTGTTTGCTATGAGAAAATGTGGTCATTTTTCATCTGCTTTTCTTTGATCTGGCAGGTTATCTCCATTGATATGGCAGGCCTTCTTTCTGGACAAGTATACCGTGGACAGTTTGAAGCAAGACTAAAGAATCTCTTGCGAGAGGTCAAGCGGTCTTGTCAGGGGAACACCGGCAACGGTGATCACCGATAATGGAACGCACACGAACACAAGGTGGACACAGTGGAGTTTTGGTGCTGCAAAGCGGCAGCGTTTTCTTGACTCTATTTCACTCAATATAGAAAGAATGCAGATACATGTCCTAGGCATCGTGCCATCCCACGAAGCCCCTTCATGCGCGGCATGCACGCGTGAAGTTCGAACTGCCCACGACTGAATCGTGTGGCCTTGACTCAGACTCAGCTAACAGCTATCCTATCTTATTGCTAACTGAATAACTGAAAGTATCCAAAGCTAAGTATCCAAAGCTAAGTTCAGAAAACGTAAAGACACTAATATGTACAAGTAAATATGACACGCTAGACTTATATGGCAACAAATCACCCCCTAAGTCTTGAGTGTGTCCTTGATGTTGATGAGGCCAATTCTTGATCTCAGTTCTTCAAACTTTACACGTCCGAGAGCTTTGGTGAAGATGTCACCTAGCTGATCCTCTGTCCTGATGAACTGAACGTCAATTTGACCTCTCTCTGCACACAACCAGATGAAGTGATACTTGATCTCAATATGCTTGCTCCGGTCATGATGCACTGGGTTGTTCACAAGAGAAATTGCGGACTTGTTGTCCACATGTAGCACTGGTGCCTTGGGCTCAAGATTCAGCATTTCAGCCAGGAGCCTAGACAGCCATACTCCTTGGCAAGATGCAGTAGTAGCAGCGACGTATTCAGCCTCACATGAAGAAAGGGCCACTATCTTCTGCTTGGTTGCCTGCCAGGAGATTGCACCACTGTTGAGGAAGAAGATCATCCCACTGGTGCTCTTTCTGTCATTCACATCGCCGGCAAGATCGTTGTCACTGTAACCGATCAGATGGGGCAGCTTGGTCTTGCTTCCAGCAATGTAATGAACCCCCCAGGATAATGTGCCTGACACATATCGTAGGATCCTCTTGACTGCAGCTTGATGTTCTTCACAGGGAGCTTCCAAGAAACGACTGACATAGCCAACTGCGAAAGCTAAATCAGGTCGGGAGTGTATGAGGTACCGTAGGCTTCCAACCAGACTGCGGTAGGCTATGGCGTCCACTGGTGGTGTCGAGCTTGCCTTCACCAGCTTGAGTATTGTCTCCATTGGAGTAGCACAGGGGTTGCAGCCTTCCATTCCAGCTTTCTCAAGGATCTTGCGGGCATACCTCTCCTGTGAAATTGAGATTCCGGAGGAGTTCTGGTTCACCTCAATACCAAGATAGTAACTGAGGATACCCAGATCACTCATGCGGAACCTCTTCTTCATCTCTCCCTTGAATGCTTGGAGCTCGGTGTTGTCGCCGCCGGTGATGATCAAGTCGTCGACGTACACGCCGACGATGAGCCGGCGTTGCTTTTCTCCACGCATGTACACGCCGTGTTCAGTAGCACTGCGCCTGAAGCCGAGGGAGAGCAGCGTGGCATCGAGCTTGGCGTTCCACGCTCTTGGAGCTTGCCGCAGACCGTACAGAGCCTTGTGTAGGTGCAGGACTCGGTGTGGCTGCTTGCTGTCGATGTACCCGGGCGGCTGCACGACGTAGACTTCCTCCTTGAGTTCACCATTGAGGAACGCCGATTTGACGTCCATATGGTGCACTTCCCAGCTCCAGTGTGCAGCGATGGCCAGCATCAGGCGTACTGACTCGAGTCGGGCAACAGGGGCAAAGACCTCATCAAAGTCCACCCCCTGACGCTGCACATATCCCTTCGCCACCAACCGAGCCTTGTGCCTGACGACGTTGCAGTGCTCATCACGCTTGACTTTGTAGACCCATTTGAGGCCAATAGCTCGATGGCCGTGTGGGAGGTCCACGAGGCTCCAGGTCTTGTTCTCGTTGATGGAGTCGATCTCCTCCTTCATCGCTTGACGCTAGGCTTGTTCCTTGTTTGCCTCTGCGAATGTGCTGGGCTCTTCTGCGCTGACGATGAGCAGCTCGTCAGTGGCCCTGGGTGCGTACCCAGGTGCCTGTGCGCCATGGAGAAGGTTGTCGAAGCGCCGGTACTTGGGCACGACATCCTCGTCTGCATCCGCGTCCAGCAGATCGTCGTGCGTCTGCGGAGTTGCCAGCTCAACATCCCCCTGAGTCGGATCAGGGGTCATGAGTGGTGGTGTTGATGGCATGATCGGCGTTCCTGGTGGAGGCGATGCAGCCGGTGCTGTTGCTGGTGCTGGTGATGGAGACAGCATAGGCGGTGGCGCTGTTGTGCTTGTGGTCACCACGCGCTCAACGTAGAACGGCTCCGTGCTCCTGATCTCCTCTGCCTCAGTTTCTCCCCAGGTCCAGCTTGCATCTTCGTCGAACACCACATCCCGGGAGACGTGGACGCGCCCGCCGTTGGGATCAAACAGGCGGTACGCCCTGGATCCTGGTTCATAGCCGAGGAAGATCATGGGCTTGGCGCGGTCATCCAGCTTCTTCAGGTGAGGGCGCGTGTCCTTGACGTATCCCACGCACCCGAACGTGCGCAGGAAATGCACCACCGGCCGCTCGCCATGCCACGCTTCATAAGGTGTCTTGCCAGCCAAGCTCTTGGTGGGGGAGCGGTTGAGGAGAAAGACGGCTGTAGAGACTGCCTCTCCCCAGAACCGTCCCGGAACGCCCTTCGCCTTCATCATGCTTCTCGCTGTGGCTAGCACGGTTTGGTTGCGCCGCTCCACAACCCCATTCTGTTGAGGGGTGTAGGGCGCCGTGAGCTGACGATGAACACCTTCGCCGGCCAGGAATTCTGCAAAATCAAGCGAGGTGAATTCTCCGCCACGGTCTGTCCGCAGCGCTCACAGCTTGCGGCCACACTCCAGCTCGGCTTGTGCCTTGAACATCTTGATGCTCGACGCAGCTTCGCTCTTGGCCTCGATCAGCTTGAGCCACATAAAGCGACTCATGTCGTCGATCAGCAGGAGGAACGAAGGCTCGATCGGTCCACAACTGTCGCCGTGGACGAGGTCGAGGTGGTGCTCGGCGCGGTAGCGGGACTGCTGGGGGAACAGCGCTCGCTTCTGCTTCCCCACCAGGCAGGCGTCGCAGATTTGATTGACCTGCTCGAGGGGAGGAAGCCCGCGCACCATGTCCAGCCGGTGAAGTTGACGGAGCGCCTGGAAGTTGAGGTGGCCGTAGCGGGCGTGCCATCTCCACGCCGGCTCGTTGCAGCGGGCGGCAAGGCACACGGGTCTCGCGATGTCGATGTCGAGGTAGTAGAGGCGGCTGGGCGAGCGTCGTACCCGCGCCAGCAGCCGGCGGTCGGAGTCGAAGATCCGCAGCCAACCACCCTCGATCTCCACCTTGCTCCCCGCCTCGTCGAGTTGGCCAAGGCTGACGATGTTGGCCATGAGACGGGGAATGAAGTAGACTCCGGTGAGGGCGCGGTGCTCGCCGGTCTTGCAGGCCATCAGGACCGTCCCGTGGCCCTCGATGTCGACGATGGAGCCGTCGCCGAACCGCACCGTGCCGTAGACGCCGGGATCGAGCTCGGAGAACGCCGCCTTGGAGCCGGTCATGTAGTTTGTGGCCCCCCCGTCAAGAACCCATCACCTAACGTTGCGCTCTCCACCTTCTCCTTGTTGCGCGAACACCTTGGCCTCGACGAGCTCGACACGGCCTGGCGGCGGCGGCGGCGGAGGTGAGGAAGGGGATCTGGGGGCGGCGACGTTGACCGAGGTTGGTTCGACTAAAGCCATCAGCAGCGTGGGCTCGTCGTCATCCGCTTGGGCCAGATGGGCCTGGCCCGATCTCTTCTTGGACCTGCAATCACGAGACCAGTGGCCCGTGCGCCCACAGTGCTGGCAGGGGTCATCGGGGGGAGGCCTGCTCGGTCCGCCGCTCGGCCCACGCTTGCCGTCGCGTGAGTTGAACCGCCGCCTCCGCCGCCGCGGCCGCCACCGCGACCGTGCCGCTTGCCGCGGCCGCCTGACGATGATCCGCCGCCGGAGCCCTCCTGGTTGTGGGAGGCCTTGTCGCGCGCTCTCCATTCGTCCTCGCAGAGGAGAAGCCGCCCCATGGCGTCGGTGGGCGGCTTGGGCTTGGCGCTGCGCTGCTCGAAGACGCAGAGGCGGCCGGTGATCTCCTCGACCGAGGTGGTGTTGAGGTCGAGGAGCATCTCAATGGACACGGCCGCCTGCGAGAGCTTCTCTGGAACCACCTGCAGCATCTTCTTGACCACCTCGGCGTCGGTGATCTCGTCGCCGAGCGTGCGCAGGTTGTCGGCCAGGGAGGTGATGCGAATTGAGAATTCATCGACGGACTCACCCTCCTTGAAGTGGATGTCGGCGAGCTCGCGGCGCAGCTGCTGGGCGTTGGAGTCCCGCACGCGTTGCACGCCGATGCGGATCGTCTTCAGCGCCTCCCAAGCATCCTTGGCCGTCGGCTTGCAAAGCGGCAGCGTTTTCTTGACTCTATTTCACTTAATATAGAAAGAATGCAGATACATGTCCTAGGCATCGTGCCATCCCACGAAGCCCCTTCATGCGCGGCATGTACGCGTGAAGTTCGAACTGCCCACGACTGAATCGTGTGGCCTTGACTCAGACTCAGCTAACAGCTATCCTATCTTATTGCTAACTGAATAACTGAAAGTATCCAAAGCTAAGTTCAGAAAACGTAAAGACACTAATATGTACAAGTAAACATGACACGCTAGACTTATATGGCAACAGGTCTGGCAACATAATACTCTTCATTGACGAAGTTCACACACTAGTAGGAGCAGGAGCATTTGTAGGTAGTAAAACGGACGTTGCTGATATTTTTAAGCCAGCACTAGCGAGAGGCGAACTGCAGGTCAGCACATATACCATGTTAAAAGCTATGTAGAGAGTAGAGACACATTAGGCGGTTAAATTTGGGGGTTTGTTCTTTTCGTATCGCTATTGCTCACATTCTGAATTTCATGTTGCTAGTGTATTGGGGCCACTACACATGATGAATACAAGAAGCATATCGAGAAAGATGCGGCTCTGGAGAGGCGTTTCGGGCCTGTGAAAATTCCTGAGCCGACAGTCGATGAAACCATAGGAATTCTAAGAGGTCTTCGACAGCGATACGAGAAGCATCATAAGGTGCAGTATGCCGATGAAGCACTGGCAGCAGCAGCCGAGCTCTCACACAAGTACATCAGGTTTGTACTCTCATTTAGATCTCTTTCTGTATCCAAACAAGCCTTTTCATAATTTGGTTGTGGCCGCATGCTTGTTTGCAGTGATCGTTTTCTCCCAGACAAAGCGATTGACCTAATTGACCAAGCTGGTTCGCTTGCCAGTCTACGACATGCCCAGGTACAATACAAAACAACCCACGCATTGTCCATTGTCTATCCTTTTACTATCACACATATATTTGTTTATAGCATTTTTACAAAAAAAAAATCATTCTGAATTGTGCCACAGCAGAAGCCAACTGAATATGAGGACGTCAAAAATCTTGAAGCAGAGCTCAGAAGAGTCATCAAGGAGAAGAAAGATGCTGTCCTCAACGAGAGCTACAAAAGGGTAAGTGTACACGATCCGTAGCACTTCCTTTAAGTTGGCAATCGTTTGTAAATGACATGTCGATTTTAAATACTATATATGCAATCAGGCAAAAGAGCTTCGTGATCGTGAGCTGGAGCTCAAGTCCGTGATGGACAAGATTGTTAGAATATTTGGGTATGGCCTATTATTCTATTTATTCTAAAGGATTATAGCCTACTTTTTATGTTATAGTTATTATGGTCAACACCATACTGGTAATGGAAAAGAACTCTGCTCGGACTGGAAAAGAACCCTGGCAACGCTTCGTACGAGTCACAGGGTTGATTCTGCAGAGAACCCTATGGGTCTCAGACAACCCTGGAGGTTCTCAAAGAACTCTGCCGGTTCTCAAAGAACCCTGGCATGAGCCTGAGCCTGAGCCTAACTTGTGTGCGGGAGGGATCTCTCTTTTGCTGGTTATGGAAACTGAAGACGCGGTAATTGGAAGGGCTGATTATGGCAATCACTGATACCATGATTCAGCCTTCCATAATTCAGCTTTCCATAACTCAGCCTTCCCGATTCTCTCCCGTCCAGGTTCATCCTCTCGTCTCACCCGAGGGCTATGAATAGAAAGCCATCTTCTCCTTTGAGAAAGAGCTTTTTGAGTCCATTACTTCTCCTCCTACCTCTGCTGCAAATCAGCCTCCCCATCGCCGGCGCTGCGCGCACACCACCGGCGAGAGCAGGTGCCTCCGACACCATTGCCTCCTTGAGATCCTGCTCGGGATACCGGGGCAATCAGGTTTCTGGGGAGCGTCTCTACGCGACTGCTCGCCCAGAACTGCTACGTCTTCACCGGCGTACGGTTCACCGTTCTGGAGACTCCGCCGCCGTCTAACGACTACACTGCGCCGCGTCTTCTTCCTGCACGACTCCGGCGCACGGACTGCACTGCGTCAACGGATCTTCCTGCATCGAATTTGTACGACTACTTCGGGCAAGGCCAGTCGAGGAATATCATGAGTACGGATGATATTCCTCCAGCTGGTAACGGCGCAACCGATGCCTCTGGCAGAGGTCCCGCCCCAGGGTACTTTTCGATATCCGAACTGCTATCCTTCATCTTATTCGTGTTCTTCTTTAAATCTGTGTTAAACTTGAACACGTGCACATGGATCGTTTCACTCATTATAGTCATGCAAATATTCGTGAATTTAATTATAACTTTTGGAATTAAAATATGGCCTATTGCAGATAAATATCCAACAATCCAGAAACCTGATTTTAGTGATAATTATGTTGATAGGTTTTCGGTTGCTCAATTTGCTTCATCCATTAAGCCAAACACTTTTGACGGTACAAATTTTGTGAGTTGGCGTGAACGGATGGTACTGTGGTTGACCACCATGGGCATCATGGATGTGGCGGAAGGAAAGCCTGAACAATGCACCTCCGAGCAGGGAAGTGCGTTCGAGGTTAAAGATAATCTCTTCCGCGGATGCATCCTTGGTGTGATTGCCCCACATCTGATTAATCCCCTTCTTAAGAAGAAGACTGGGAAAGAGATGTGGGACGCCCTTGATGCCCAGTACGGGGTGTCTGATGCTGGCAGTGAGCTGTATCTCATGGAGCAGTTCCTAGACTACAGGATGGTGGAAGACCGTCCTGTGGTGGAACAAGCCAATGAGTTGCATGTGCTGGCTAAAGACCTCGGCTGTTGCAACAAAGAGAACCCTTGCGTGCTGCCCGACAAGTTTGTGGCCGGAGGTATCATCTCCAAGCTGCCACCTTCTTGGAGGGACTTTGCTACTTCTCTGAAACACAGGAGGCAGGAGTTCACGATTGATGGACTCATTGGCTCTCTTGATGTGGAGGAAAAGGCGAGAGCAAAGGATGTACGCAATAAGGGGACACTTGTCGGTGCAAGCGCGAACTTTGTTCAAAAGAACATTAATGCTCGCACCAACAACAAGGGCAAAGGCAAGAAACCGCCTCAGCCACAGAACCCTGGGAAGGCTCAACAAACCCACCGGGTACAAGAAGAAGAAGGGAGCCTGCTATGTGTGCCGGAGTGAGGATCACTTTGCTGGAAAGTGTCCTCAACGCAAAGAAGGCAAGTCTGCCAACATGGTTATTAGCGAGCCTGCAGGAACATCGGGGTACGGTAATTATTTACCTACAGTTCTTTCAGTTATGTGTGCACCCGAGTGGTGGGTGGACACTGGCGCTAACATTCATGTATGTGCTGACATTTCCTTGTTTTCTCCATACCAGGTCGGGGGGACTACCTCCTTGCTGATGGGGAACGGAGCTCATGCGCGCGTACTTGGTGTTGGTACGGTCAATCTGAAGTTTACTTCGGGAAAGATCGTGCAGCTGAAGAACGTGCAGCATGTCCCCACCATCAAGAAGAATCTAGTCAGCGGCTCTCTACTCTGTAGAGATGGCTTTAAATTAGTCTTCGAGTCAAATAAATGTATTTTGTCAAAGTTTGGAACCTTTGTTGGTAAAGGTTATGATAGCGGAGGTTTGTTCCGTTTTTCACTTGATGATGGATGTAATAAAGTAGTGAACAATATTGTTAACGTTGATGAAACTAATGTTTGGCATTCGAGGCTCTGTCACGTTAATTTTGGTTGTATGTCACGACTTGCAAATCTGAGTTTTATTCCAAAGTTTACCTTTGCCAAGAATTCTAAGTGCCTTGCATGTGTTGGTTCAAAACAAACTCGCAAGCCACACGTGGCTGCTGAGGCGAGAGACTTGGCACCTCTAGAATTAATTCATTCTGATCTCTGTGAGATGAATGGAGTATTGACAAAAGGTGGAAAGAAATATTGCATGACTCTTATAGATGATAGCACTAGATATTGTTATATTTACTTGTTGGAAACTAAAGATGAAGCTCTTCACTACTTTAAAATCTATAAAGCTGTAGTAGAAAACCAACTTGAGAAGAAAATCAAAAGAATTAGGTCAGATCGCGGTGGCGAGTACTTTTCAAAGTCGTTTGACTTATTCTGCGAAGAACACGGTATTATTTATGAGAGGACGCCTCCCTACTCTCCCCAATCAAACGGGGTTGCCGAAAGAAAGAACCGAACCTTGACTGACTTGGTTAACGCCATGTTGGATACCTCGGGACTTTCTAGGGAATGGTGGGGTGAGGCTATATTGACAGCATGTCATGTCCTAAACCGTGTACCTCCAAAGAATAAAGAGAAGACACCATTCGAGGAATGGGAAAAGAAAAGGCTAACGCTTTCCTACTTGCGTACTTGGGGTTGTTTGGCCAAAGCATGTGTGCCCATCAATAAGAAGCGCAAACTTGGACCTAAAACTGTAGATTGTGTTTTTCTTGGTTATGCTATTCACAGCGTTGGATATAGATTCTTGGTAGTGAACTCTGGAGTACCTGACATGGTGGTCGGTACAATTTTTGAGACCAGAGATGCTACGTTCTTTGAGAACATGTTTCCAATGAAAATGGAACAAGTTTATCTAGGCAAGAGACTATCGAGGATGATATCTCTGCCGAACCGATTGTACACGATGAATTCTCTCATGTGAGACATCCTGAGGAGGATATCAATGAAGCTCCTAGAAGGAGTAAGAGACAGAAGACTACAAAGTCTTTTAGTGATGACTTCATTGTATACCTCGTGGATGACACACCTAGGACCATTAAAGAGGCATATTCAACTCCTGACGCTGACTATTGGAAGGAAGCTGTCAGAAATGAAATGGACTCTATCATGACTAATGGTACCTGGGAGGTTGTTGATCGCCCTTATGGATGTAAGCCTGTGTGATGCAAATGGGTGTTCAAGAAAAAGCTTAGGCCTGATGGTACTATCGAAAAGTACAAGGCTAGACTTGTGGCCAAGGGTTATACCCAGAAAGAAGGAGAGGACTATTTTGACACTTACTCACCTGTTGCTCGTCTGACCACTATTCGAGTGCTACTCTCACTGGCAGCCTCCTATGGGCTTCTCGTTCATCAAATGGACGTGAAGACAGCTTTCCTAAATGGGGAGTTGGAAGAGGAGATCTATATGGATCAGCCTGATGGGTTTGTAGCAAATGGTCAAGAGAAAAAGGTGTGCAAACTGTTGAAGTCTCTGTATGGCCTCAAGCAAGCACCTAAGCAGTGGCATGAGAAGTTTGACAGAACTCTAACCTCTGTTGGTTTTGTTTCAAACGAATCCGACAAATGTGTGTATTATCGCTTTGGTAGAGGTGATGGAGTGATTCTGTGTCTGTATGTGGATGACATACTGATCTTCGGGACTAACCTTAGTGTGATTAAGGAAGTCAAGGATTTTCTCTCTCAGAGCTTTGAGATGAAAGATCTGGGAGAGGCCGATGTTATCCTCAATATCAAGCTGGTAAAGGACAGAAATGGTGGGGTGACTCTGTCGCAGGTCCACTATGTGGAGAAGATGTTGAGTCGCTTTGGTTACAGCGACTACAAGTCTGTCTCAACCCCTTATGATGCCAGTCTGATATTGAAGAAGAATAAAAGGATAACGAGAGATCAATTGAGATACTCTCAAATAATTGGTTCATTGATGTATCTAGCCAGCGCTACGAGGGCTGACATCGCATATGCTGTGAGCAAATTGAGTCGGTTTGTTTCAAACCCGGGCGATGATCACTGGAGAGCTCTTAAAAGAGTAATGCGCTATCTAGTAGGAACAATGGACTATGGAATTCATTATACCGGGGACCCTAAGGTTCTAGAAGGGTATAGTGATTCGAACTGGATTTCAGATGCTGATGAGCTCAAGGCCACGAGTGGTTATGTGTTCACACTCGGAGGTGGCGCTGTTTCCTGGAAGTCTTGCAAGCAGACCATCTTAACGAGGTCAACAATGGAGGCAGAACTCACAGCACTGGATACCGCCACAGTTGAGGCCGAATGGCTTCGTGAACTCCTTACTGACCTGCCGATAGTTGAAAAACCGATACCGGCAATTCTGATGAACTGTGATAATCAAACTGTGATTATCAAGGTGAACAGTTCTAAGGACAACATTAAGTCATCCAGACATGTGAAAAGGCGGTTAAAGTCTGTCAGGAAACTGAGAAACTCCGGAGTTATAGCCTTGGATTATATTCAGACGGCTAAAAACCTGGCAGATCAATTCACAAAGGGTCTTTCACGCAATGTGATAGACTATGCATCTTTGGAATTGGGCTTGAGACCCACGTGAGTTTCTCTATGGTTGAAACCCATTCTGTGTGATCGGAGATCCCGTGAAGCAGGATGGAGCAACAAGCTATAGTGTAACTGAGAGAAGAGAACCTTTAATGAAGGCTCATTCCATGAGAAGATGCATTTCTCTTCAGCCCTGTAAGGTAGGATGGTTTATACCTTAATGTGCTCCAAGTGGTTTCATGGAACAAGGCAGTTGTTTCATTGAAACAGAGATGTTGTCCTACAGAACATCTTTAAGGAACACACCTATATGAGCCTGACCACTGGTCATGGTCTATGAGGTTTGGGTGGTCTCTAGAAACTCATGAAAGGTATGGAGTATGACCCATAAGCTCCAAAACAGCGGGGATGCTACTGCAGCCTAGTATCAGTGTAGAGCTCTGGTGAAATTTGTTCGCACAAAACTGGCAATTCAAGGCATAGTCCATTGTTCAGTTGTGAACGAATGTAGCCCTAGCTCTAGATGGAAGTTCAACTTAACAGTCTCCATCAAATACTGGTATATCAAAGAGGATCTGAGAACATTTCAAGTACGGCTTAGAATCCTTGGTGCGGATTGTTAGAATATTTGGGTATGGCCCATTATTCTATTTATTCTAAAGGATTATAGCCTACTTTTTATGTTATAGTTATTATGGTCAACACCATACTGGTAATGGAAAAGAACTCTGCTCGGACTGGAAAAGAACCCTGGCAACGCTTCGTACGAGTCACAGGGTTGATTCTGCAGAGAACCCTATGGGTCTCAGACAACCCTGGAGGTTCTCAAAGAACTCTGGCGGTTCTCAAAGAACCCTGGCGTGAGCGTGAGCCTGAGCCTGACTTGTGTGCGGGAGGGATCTCTCTTTTGCTGGTTATGGAAACTGAAGACGCGGTAATTGGAAGGGCTGATTATGGCAATCACTGATACCATGATTCAGCCTTCCATAATTCAGCTTTCCATAACTCAGCCTTCCCGATTCTCTCCCGTCCAGGTTCATCCTCTCGTCTCACCCGAGGGCTATGAATAGAAAGCCATCTTCTCCTTTGAGAAAGAGCTTTTTGAGTCCATTACTTCTCCTCCTACCTCTGCTGCAAATCAGCCTCCCCATCGCCGGCGCTGCGCGCACACCACCGGCGAGAGCAGGTGCCTCCGACACCATTGCCTCCTTGAGATCCTGCTCGGGATACCGGGGCAATCAGGTTTCTGGGGAGCGTCTCTACGCGACTGCTCGCCCAGAACTGCTACGTCTTCACCGGCGTACGGTTCACCGTTCTGGAGACTCCGCCGCCGTCTAACGACTACACTGCGCCGCGTCTTCTTCCTGCACGACTCCGGCGCACGGACTGCACTGCGTCAACGGATCTTCCTGCATCGAATTTGTACGACTACTTCGGGCAAGGCCAGTCGAGGAATATCATGAGTACGGATGATATTCCTCCAGCTGGTAACGGCGCAACCGATGCCTCTGGCAGAGGTCCCGCCCCAGGGTACTTTTCGATATCCGAACTGCTATCCTTCATCTTATTCGTGTTCTTCTTTAAATCTGTGTTAAACTTGAACACGTGCACATGGATCGTTTCACTCATTATAGTCATGCAAATATTCGTGAATTTAATTATAACTTTTGGAATTAAAATATGGCCTATTGCAGATAAATATCCAACAATCCAGAAACCTGATTTTAGTGATAATTATGTTGATAGGTTTTCGGTTGCTCAATTTGCTTCATCCATTAAGCCAAACACTTTTGACGGTACAAATTTTGTGAGTTGGCGTGAACGGATGGTACTGTGGTTGACCACCATGGGCATCATGGATGTGGCGGAAGGAAAGCCTGAACAATGCACCTCCGAGCAGGGAAGTGCGTTCGAGGTTAAAGATAATCTCTTCCGCGGATGCATCCTTGGTGTGATTGCCCCACATCTGATTAATCCCCTTCTTAAGAAGAAGACTGGGAAAGAGATGTGGGACGCCCTTGATGCCCAGTACGGGGTGTCTGATGCTGGCAGTGAGCTGTATCTCATGGAGCAGTTCCTAGACTACAGGATGGTGGAAGACCGTCCTGTGGTGGAACAAGCCAATGAGTTGCATGTGCTGGCTAAAGACCTCGGCTGTTGCAACAAAGAGAACCCTTGCGTGCTGCCCGACAAGTTTGTGGCCGGAGGTATCATCTCCAAGCTGCCACCTTCTTGGAGGGACTTTGCTACTTCTCTGAAACACAGGAGGCAGGAGTTCACGATTGATGGACTCATTGGCTCTCTTGATGTGGAGGAAAAGGCGAGAGCAAAGGATGTACGCAATAAGGGGACACTTGTCGGTGCAAGCGCGAACTTTGTTCAAAAGAACATTAATGCTCGCACCAACAACAAGGGCAAAGGCAAGAAACCGCCTCAGCCACAGAACCCTGGGAGATAATTGCAGATAATTATCCAACAATTCAGCAAAGAGATGACAACGATGACCACAGACAAGGTGGGTCCAGTGGTCACCGAGGAAGACATCCGGCACATTGTATCAACATGGACCGGCGTGCCTGTTCAGAAAGTCACCACTGACGAAACCAACAGGTTGCTCAACATGGAAGAAACCCTGCACAGGCGTGTCGTGGGCCAAGACGAGGCTGTCAGGGCAATCAGCCGCGCCATCCGTCGTGGCCGTGCAGGGCTGAACGAGCCAGACCGGCCAATCGGGAGCTTCATATTCGCCGGGCCAACCGGCGTCGGCAAGACGGAGCTGGCCAAGGCGGTCGCCGCATTGTACTACGGGCCGGAGGACGCCATGGTCCGGCTGGACATGAGCGAGTTCATGGAAAAATACTCGGTAACCAAACTGATCGGTGCATCCCCGGGCTATGTTGGCCACGACGATGGTGGGCAACTGACGAACGCCGTGCGGCACCGGCCACACACGTTGATCCTGCTGGACGAGATCGAGAAGGCACACCCCGACGTGTTCAACCTGATGCTGCAGATCCTGGACGACGGCCGGCTGACGGATAGCAAGGGCAGAACAGTGGACTTCAAGAACACGCTCATCGTTATGACGTCCAACATCGGCGGCAGCCTCGTCGTCGCCGAAGGCCATGGCAGCAGCTATGGCAGGATGAAGGAGCTGGTGGGCGAGGAGATGAAGCGCCATTTCAGGCCTGAGTTCCTGAATCGTCTAGACGACATGATCGTGTTCAAGCAGCTCAGCAAGGCCGAGGTGAAGGAGATCGCCGGCATCATGCTGAGCAGTGTGGCTGCCCGGGTGAAGAAGAAGGGGATCGAGGTGCAGGTGACGGAGAGCTTCAAGGACCTTGTGGTGGAGGAAGGCTTGGACACCAGCTATGGAGCGAGGCCGCTGAAGAGAGCCATCGTGAGGCTGCTGGAGGACACCCTCGCGGACAAGATGCTCGCCGGGGAGATCAATGAAGGGTGCTCTGTCACCGTCGACGTCGATCTGGCGGCCGGGAAAGTCGTCTTCAGACATCAATAAGCAGAACTTATGATTTCCACAAGTCCACGTGATTTTTGCCCCCATTAAGAAGTTGTTCATTCCGCGTGAGAGTTTCAGACACATTAAATGAGATGTCACATAGATAAAAATGATGGTTTTCATCAGGATGAAATTGAGTATGCATTGTTTTCATGGTTATGAAAACATGTGAAATTGTCATTGAGGTAAAATGGTTACATCTCATCTGAATTTCAACCAATCAAGTGTATTGTTGTTAAATGCTATGGCTATCTATGAAACCGTATCATGTATTAAGGGATTTTTCATTCATCAAGCCAAACTCCATCCAATATTGTTTCACCTTTCCAAACTGTGAAATGGAAGTCCGCACTACAGATGGCCTCATCATTCCTATACGACATATGCTGTTCAGAAGGAACAGACAAAAACGTTTCCAGCAAACACAACTTCACTGTCCATTTATGTCGAAATCAATAAGTCGTCATTAACTTGTGTGGTACCATAGAAATATACTTAAAGAACAAGACTTTAGGTTAGATAATGAAAAAACAAGATGACTCACATTTTCGGATGAGCTTAATGAATGTAAATGATCAATTAGTAAGCATGGGATGCTTTAAATTAAAAGAAGGAACACAAATTAGGCTCTGGGAGAATAAATGGTTGGGTAACCAAACATTAAAATCACAATATTCTTCTTTCTATAGTATTTTTCGAAGAAAATACGCAACAGTTGCTAAAGTGTTTAGTTCAACACCTTTAAATATTTCTTTTTGGAGATCTATAGTGGGGGAGAAACTACGAGACTGGCATAACCTAGTAGCTAAGCTTCTAAATGTTCATTTACAAAAAGGAAGAGACACCTTTATTTGGTCTTTTTATGCTAAGGGTCCTTCATGGTAAATTTTATATATTGGCATGTTATTAACGATAGTATTAGAGATACACACAAAATTTGGCATACTAAATTACCATTGAAGATTATAATTTCATGTGGTATTTAAAAAAAAGGGGTACTTATAGAATATAAACTAGATAGGAGAAATTGGAATGGTAGCAACATTTGCAGCTTTTGTTACTTTCAGTGACTATCCAACATCTTTTTCTTTGGGTGATTCATGTGGTGTGTTGTACACATAGTCTTTGGATTTACATCACCATTGAACATCCGAGAAGGGATCAAGATGCCTAAGAGGTGGGAGTGAATTAGGCTTCCAAAAATTTGATTGCAATAAAACAACCTAGCAAGTAAGTCAATTCACCCCATTTACCTAATAGAGATCTAGTGTGTCTTTTTAATGCAAAAGAGTTATGCAACCTAAGTCCAATCCTAATATATCGTGGCAAGTTTAGGAATTGAAAAGACAAAAAATAAACTTATGGAAATGTAAAGAGACAGTATAAGGCCGATTTCTTCCCAAGGTACCGAAGAGTCGGCAACTCTCCCCTAGTCCTTGTTGGAGCACCCCGCGCAGGGGTATCGCTCCCCCTTGGTCCGCGCAAGGATCAAGTGATCTCATAGTGGATATCTATTTTCTACTCCGGGATGACGGATTTTAATACTGTGTACACCTTCTTGGGGCTTCACACAATCTCCTTGTGAGCTCACCAAGATCACCACCACCAACGAGGACTAGGGGAGAGACTCTTCGATACCTTGAGAAAAGAACAGCCTTCTATCCTTCTCTTTACATTTGTGCAAGTTCATTTTTAAGCATTTCCATTTCTAGACTTGTCATGTTAGATTAAGGTTTGACCTAGGTTGCAAAACTCTTTTATTGACTAGATTGACACACTCAACCTTGGTTTAGGCACATGGAGTGAGTTGACATGCTTGCTAGGTTGTTTTTATTACATTAAATTCTGTAGAAGCCTAATTCATTCCTTCCCCCTCCTCTTAGACATGTCGATCCTTTCAAATGATTGATCTCTCTCGTGAATGATAGCCACTTTTGTTTTCGAACTGATGAATTGTGAAAGACAACACGGAGGAAATTGTTCCATTCCATCATATCGATTGTTTAAGAAAATGAGTCGAGCACTATAGAAACAGAAATTATACTATACGCGTTTGTTGAATGGAACAGCGAAGGCCTAAATTAAGGCTAAAGACGGAGTCAAGTCAAGCCGCGTCCTTGCCCACCACTTTCTTTCTTTTTTTTCATCTCAGTCCGGCCCAGTCGGACCATCCCGTGCGCTGTGCGTCGTCATTTGCAGAAAAAAAAAAAAGCGCACTACTGCTTTTTTATTTTTAAAAAAAGGCGCACTGCCATAGTGCCCACATCAGTACAGTAGTACGTTTAGTCCGGAGCTACTGGTTGAAAGCATGAGGAGGAGGCCAGGAAGGAGAGCACATCAGCTGGTCTGTGAGCTGCTGATCCCTCATTTGGTTATTTTGGATTGTTGGCTCAATCGGGTGCAGTAATTTATTATTTGACATTGGTGAGTTGGCGCAGTTTCGGTGTCTCCCTCTTCAATTTCTTGCTAGAAGATAGATTCTTGCTTGTGTTTTACATCTCAATATTTTCTTACCCTATTTTCAGATGGATTTTTTCGTCCCTCTGGATCGACGCTTCTGCTAGCTGCTAGTTGGATTCATTTGTTGCTGCGTCGACGTCGTCCAAGCAGATCGAAGCAGCCATTCATTCGTTATGAACATCCGGACCGATCAGCCTCTGATGATTCCTTCGTAGTCGTCGAGTTCTGCGATTCCGCTACTCTAGCCAGTAAGTTTGCTTCAGCGGTTTCTTCTTATCGTCCATCGATCCTTACATGTTGTGCTTCTTACTTTGGTTCTAGACATGCCTCAAGCTAGCTAGCTAGCTTGCAGGCTGGTGGACGCTGTCACTTGTTGATTCGAGAGACACTTCACAGGCTACTATACCTGCCGCAACTCCAAGGCTTCGATCGAGATGATGCCTGATCCGACGGACCCTGTCAAACACCTTCCAAAAGTGACGACATCCTTCACCAAAACCATTTGACCAAGCACTGGTGAGCGAAAATGATGTGCTATCCTGCGGCGTATCTACCCATACGTAGGATAGCCACGTCATTCCGGTGGGCGGTAGAGGAAGTGGCCGGCGGTGAGGTCGCCGCCAGCCAGGGTGGTGGTCGAGGTGACGGAGGTTAGGTTTTGGGGGGGTTTAGGGGTCCCATGGCCGGCAGCCCTAGAGAAGGACGTGGGGCGGCGGTGGACCGGCGGAGGTGGTGGTTCGGCCAGCGGCGGAGGGCGACGCGGCGCGGGAGCGCCGCCGGCCGGGCAGGACCCCCGGCGGGCAGCGGGAGTGGCGGGGGCGAGAGGAGGAAGAAGAACAGTGCCAACGGGAGGGGTGAGTAGATACGCCACAGGTTACGAAATCTGGGTATCACTGGTGAGCTCTTCACTGCCCGGCCCAGCAGCTGCGAGTGTTTGACGTACAGCTTTGTACACAGTACACTAAGCAGTAAGCAGAGATCGATGTATTCTTTTTTTCATGACACCATGGATCGCTTTTCTAAGGTGACACCGATTAGCTCCTTAATTAACCATAATGAAAGATGAGTGGAGGCAGCTCTCGCGCACGCTTTTTTAAAAAAGAAGAAGAAAAAAGACAACACACTGATTATTAGCTCTCACCGTCCGTGCCAAGCCTCAAGCGATTCCATGACCAAACAACCCAAGACCAAGAGAGGCTGCTCCTTGACTTGATTTTCTGTAGCCTAGTTACTTATCCTATGGCTTCGTTTTGGATGCTTTGGCCGAAGATGAACACAAGTGCGGGCGTGTAGTTGAATCGTGACCTTTTTTTTTTGAACGGACGGCAAGTGCTTTGCCAAATTATTACTAGAAGAGGAGAAAAAAAATACAACTGAGACACTACAACTCTCCCCGAGCAACTCGAACAGCAACTGGACGCCGGCCAAAACCAACACACTAGACTACGCAACGACAAAAAAACAAACTGCAACAAACCATACCCGACAGAAAAAACAACAACAAACAACACACCGACCATTAGCCTACTACTCCACTTGCTAAGAACGACTGTTAAACTTGCACTTGAAACGCCAGATGGTATTGCTGGACCTCTTCTTTAATTAGGAAAGCTACATTCTCCTCTGTTAGGAACTAGTTGTTGAAGGTCCTTTTGTTACGACTTTCCAGATATTCTACCAAAAATAGATCATGAATCCATCAAAGAGGGGTCTTAATTCCTTGCTAATTGCAACTCTGCGTTTCCTCCACCATCCTTGTATTGAAGTCACTTCTGAGCTTAGTGGTAGGTTCTGTAGACCAAATCACTTGACCAACTTATTCCATACTTGTCTTATGAATGTGCAGTTCCTGCATAGATGGGTTGGCGTCTCTGGTTCCACGGTGCACAAAGGGCATAATAGGTTGTGTGGCCAACTTTGCTTTCCCATATTGTTGGCCGTCAAAATTTTCCTATGAAGGAGGATCCAGGCAAAGATTCGACACTTAGGTTTTGTTCTAGCCTTCCATATCGGGCCAACGTTTTGACTTTTAAATCGGCCCTGAACTGTATCTGCTACGCGTTTTTCGTTGTATTTTCTCCGTTAGCCGTCCATCTCCATGTGATTTCATCCTCAGCAGTTGAATCACGTTCTAGCGTGTGTATTTTTCCCATAGGCTGGCATACTATCAGATCTCATCCCCTGTCGTCAGCGGCCAAATCTGATCGATCCAATAATTATCTACTAGAGCTCGTTGGACCGTGAATTTTTTCCTTTTTGAGCCTGGAATAAGGACGGGGCCAAGTTCTTAGGCGATGCCCCTTCAATCCAACTAGAATGCCAGAAGCTTGCCTTTTCCTCGTTCCCCACCTTTTACCATAGTTGAAGCGTGGAAGAGGTTCATGCCGTCTGAGTCGCATGGGATGTCCATTCCTGCCTAGGCTCTATCCTCATTTTTCCACTTAAACCAACACCATCTAGGCGGAGCGCCCGTGCCAGTGTTTCCAAGTCTATAACACCGAGACCTCCTAAATCCTTAGGCGTGCATACCGTTGGCCAATTCACCAGACAATGACCCCCATTGACTCGTTCATATTCGTCTCCTTTCCAAAGGAAGCCTCTTCTAAATAGGTCAATTTGCTTGATGAGCCATTTTTAGCCGAAAAGACCGTTAGGTGGTATACTTGTTGTGATGACAGGACACTCTTGTCCAGCATCTCCCTTCCTTCCGAGGATAAGAATTTTCCTTTCCATCCTGGTAGTCTTTTACTGATCTTATCGATGAGTGGTTGTACTTCAACTCTTCTGAGGTTGCGCATGTGCAGTGGTAGGCCCAAATATTTTCCAGGAAAGGAAGATACCTTCCCGGGAAAATCTGCAAGGGCCTCTGCAATCTGTCCCTCGATGCACCTAGTGGGGAAGATCTCCGTTTTGCTTAGTGAATCGTGACATTTCGCTCATATGTTCCTGGGTTTTCTCCTAGATTGGGTTGGGCGATTTGACGAACGCCGGTTAGTGTGATGGATTTTTTATTTGTTCTTCCAGAGATATAAATATTCTCATGTCCGTATTCGTTTTGATCGATGCTTCTAGCTATCTTCTAGCTGCTCCACTTAGCTCTTGTTGCTGCTTGTTCGAGTCATCTCGCAGGCTAGCAGGGTCTCTCAGGCTCCGATCGAGCTGCTTTTCCCAACATCTCATAATCACCCTGTGCAGTGTGCAGGTAGCAGGCGCAGCCACACCAAGCTGCTGGAGCGAGATGGCGACAGCTGCCGTGGTGAGCGTTACCATGGGGGTGATGAAGCCTGTCCTGGCCAAGTTCACCGCCCTCATGGGCGATGAGTACAAGAAGATCAAGGGGCTGCGCAAGAAGGTGACCTTCCTCCAGCGTGAGCTCAAAGACATGGACGCACTCCTTGAGAAGATGAACAACACCGATGAACTCGACCCACAGGCTAATTAAGAATTGGAGGAAAGATATAATAGAGATGTCCTACAACATCGAAGACTGCATTGACGACTTCATGCAACGTGTTGGTGAAGCCGACAATAAGATGGGGATCCTTCAAAAAGCCTTCAAGTATCTCAGAACTTTCAAGGACCGCTATCACCTAGCAAATCAATTCAAAGAGATCAAGGCCCAAGTGATGGAAGCAAGTGAACGCCGTAAGAGGTACATGCCTGATCAGACCATCTTGATTACCGCCCCTGTAGCTGTCGATCCTCGGTTCTCAGCGATCTACAAGGATTCTGCGAGCCTTGTGGGAATAGACGCCCAAAAAATTGAACTTGTCAATTGGGCAATGGACAAAGGCCAACAATTAAAGGTGACGGCAATAGTAGGGTTTGGAGGTTTAGGGAAGACCACACTTGCCAATGAGGTGTGCCGTGAAGTTGGAGGGAGATTTGACTGCAAGGCATTTGTGTCTGTTTCACAGAAGCCTGATATGATAGGGCTATTCAACAGCTTGCTATCGCAACTTGGGCTAATAGGCACATATTCTCGTTCTTGCCAGCTCCATGATCCTATCAACAAACTTAGGGGACATCTACAGGATAAGAGGTAGTTATCATTATGTTTCGTTTAATCATAAAGAATTAACACCTTGTAACTCCACGTGTAAGCCTGTTTATTGTTGGCCAGCTTTTTATACCGTTAAGACCTTACTTTAACTAAATATGAATTAGCAGTTTGTACAGGTGAAGAATTTGTTCCTTTCTCGATGGGATATACATGCTAAAACATGTTTTAAAAAAAAATATGAACATTATCACAAGAAATCTATGATTTTATTATATGTTATTTTAGTCTACAGCTTATTGTATATTCATGTTGATTTAGTATTGAACAACATGTTGCGAAGTTTCCTAGGCAAATAATGTTACCAACCTGTACTGTTACAAATTTAAATATAATCTGTCACTAAAAAGTTTATGCTTTGAGCTAGATAAAAAGAATCAATATAAAAACATTAATATTTAGACTTATTCAATTATTGGAAATTAATTTTGGGGAGGTGGAAGCAGCCCACGTGTCAGATTGGTGTTTTGGTTCAGATAGGCTATGACTTGGGTTGATATATATGGCCTAAGCACATGGTTATACTTGTCCAAAATTCCTTGAATATTCATTTGAAAAATCACAAATAATATTAGTTATTCCCATAAAGATTGGTTACATTGTTTGTACTTCTTAAATATTTAGCCAAAACATCTCCTTGATGTCTGTACAATCTAATACTCGGTATTACAATCACATGAGATCTATATATGGTACGGTTGGATCTTCGAATCAAGTGACAAAGTGCTTTATTACATATGTATGTGAAGTTCAACACATCTTCTTTTTTGTAGGTACTTGATCGTAATTGATGATTTGTGGGATAAACAGCCATGGGAAACCACCATTCGATGTGCTTTCCCACAAAATAACCACTGTAGCAGAGTTATGATAACTACACGAAATGAGAGTGTGGGTACTGCATGTGGATCCATTTATATGATGAAGCCCCTAAGTGAGCCAAACTCAAGGAAACTATTCTTTGATAGAATATTTGGGCCTAAAGGTGAAGATGCTTGTCGTCCCGAGCTTAGCAAAGCGTCATATGAAATTTTAAGGAAGTGTGGTGGTCTACCACTTGCAATCATTACAATGGCCAGTATGTTAGCTTGCCAATCAACAAGATCACAAGAACAACACTGGGAGTATATCCAGAGGTCACTATCCAATAGTTATGAAAGAAACTCCGAGTATGACAACATGATGTACATCTTAGATCTCAGCTACAAGAATCTCCCCCCTCATTTGAAGGCATGCTTTCTCTATCTCCGTTCTTACCCTGAAGATCATGAGATTGGTAAGGATGAGCTAGTCAGGCGATGGGTGGCAGAAGGTTTTGTGAGTAAATCTGTCGGGCAAGATATTTGGGGTGCTGCAGAAAGTTATTTCAACCAGCTGGTCAATAGGAGCTTGATTCAACCTACATAGGATAGGTGGAGCAGTACGATTTTGGGCTGCAGAGTTCATGATATGCTGCTTGAAATGATTGAAATGAGATGTAAGGAAGATAATTTTCTAAGTTTGGTAAATGATCCACAAGCGGTCGTAGAACTGCAAGACAAGGTCATCCGTCGGTTCAGCGTCATTGGCTTGCAAGGTACAGAGGATGACATAGCGGCTGCAACCACTGATGTGAATCTAGCACGCATTCGTTCGCTTAGCACAATGAGATATTCACTGTGGAAACCTTTGCTGGTGGAGTCTAGGTTCGTGAGGGTGTTATCGCTTTATGTTTCTTCTAGGCATGAGGTGGCCATAGACCTGACTGTTATCAACCATTTGCCACTGCTGAGGTATTTAAAGGTATCAGGAGATGGCAAAAAGATAATGCTACCTTGTCAAATACGGGGGCTGCGAGTCCTCGAGACTTTGGATTTTTCTGATATACTCAGCCATAGCAGCATTTCATTGGAGGTCGTCGATGTGCCGCGCTTGTCCCATCTGGCCGTGCCTATGGGTTGTACAAGGTTGCCTGACTCGATTGGGGAGGTTAAATCGCTCCGCACTCTAAGCGGCTTTACGGTGCCCATGGATTCGTTGGAGAGTATTATAGGCTTGGGCAGGCTCACCGCCTTATCAGGTTTGCATCTTTGCTTCACCAGGGCCATGCAGCGTGCGGAGGAGGCAACATGGATGACAGCTCTGAGTACCAGTCTCGATAAGCTGTGTGGCCTCAAAAAGCTACGCATGGATCCTTCTGACATCTTTCAATCTGTGGCCTTGTGCGCTGATGATGCACTGGGCTCGCTTTCCCCTGCTTTCCGCAACCTCGAGGTGCTTGATGTGGGATATGGATGCACCTTGTCTCGAGTTCCTAGGTGGATCGGCTGTCTCCGTGGCCTCTGTGAGCTGCAACTTGGGGCGAAGCAGTTGCTCCAGGAAGACGTTGCCATCATGGGCACAAGGCTACCGTCCCTCGTCTACCTCAGCCTGCGGATCCCAGGCATCCCAACAGGAAGGATCACGGTAGGAGGCTCCACGGGATTCCCATCTCTCTGATGCTTCAGGTTCAACTGCGATGGGGTGTCGTGCCTCATGTTCGAGGCAGGGGCTATGCCTGCGCTCCGGGAGCTGTCGTTCATGTTCGATGAAGACGAATGGGACCAGGCAGCGCCTGGAGGGCTCCACCATCTCCCCAGCCTCGAGAAGATCACAATATTCACTGCAATCTACCTCTGTAATAATTGGCGGCCGCCCAAGGCAACCGGCAGGAAGAAGATCAAGAAGCCGGCTCGCGATGCGCTTATCGGGAGCGTGTTCCCGTCTGACGATGCGCTGATCAGCAGCGTGTTCCAGGTAGCTGTGGTCGCTCACCCCAAATGCCCAGCAGTCGTCAGCCCACCAGACTTGTGCCTCAGGTAAAAACAAAAGAAGTTCCTATGATAACTACTGCACCGGCATCCTTCGTTCTCTGTGTCGTAATTGTTTCTACTTGCTCATGAGCTAAGTGTCCCTACCATTTAATGTAGACCCATTGAAGCCGAGGACGACTATGAGGTCTTGTTCAATGGTTGGCTCTTTGCTAGCTCTTAAATTATTTAAACGATGAACAGTGCTAAAACAATACAAAAGTAAGTTGGCTCTTTTGCTAGCTCTTAGCCGTCTCATATTCATTAAAAAGTGCAAAAATGATGTGACTTCAAGAGTTGCACTCTTTGATGAATAAAAAATACTATGAGACGGCTAAGAGCTAGCAAAGAGCCAACTCAGTTTATTGTTTTGGTACTGTTCTGACACTGTTCATCGATTAAACAATTTTAAAGCTAGTAAATAGTGTCCCATTAGAAAAAGCCTTAAGAGGAGGAGCACTCAGGAGCATGCGCTTCACATCGTCTACTACTGCTACATGGATGTTTGGGAGCACTCTAGTAGACTAGTACTATATCACTGCTCACTATATGGGCTTATATATGCAACAAGTTATCCGTTGTAATTCAGCTGAGTAGCCAGTGTGCTTCTTTTTGTTTATTATATTCATATTTGTATCACTAGGAATCTTACCTCCATTTCGTATTTCACATATGTTCATTCTTCGTCCTGCGACAATTAAAAGGATCAAATTCTCAATCAAACAAACAAGTACACAAGTCATGATCATTATTCTCCCGTCCCACCAATACTGCCACCAACTCCCAATTTCTGAATACTACTCACTTCGTTCCAAATTATTAGTCATCATGAGTGCTATTTTAAGTGCCTAAGTTCATGACCTCATCTATGAACCTAGACATATACTTTATCTAAATTCATAGCATATTCAATAAATCTAGTAAAAAGCTAGGATGACTGATAATTTGGAACGGAGAGAATATGTTACATGCTACCTGGCGTGTTAAGTTTTATCACACGATTCATTTTTGCAACAAACGTGAGTCTACCACTAGCACTCTTTCTAAATCACCATGCCGGAGTATAATAGCCGACAGTAACCAATCATGACAGCAGAATACACCGATAGCACAAATATCCAAAAAATAAGAAAGAAAACCCAAACTATCCATACAGATTCGAAGCAGAGGATACCAGACCTCGAAATGTTAGAGAAGAAGCAAAGATTGTTTGGAGGACCAACCACAATGTTTCTGATCTCAGTATTAGCACTAGTGCTACATGAATTTCAGAATGTTGAAATGAAAAGTATCATATTGTTACCGAATACATACACACTTGAAGTGCTAATTAGGCATTCAGAGCGGACGCCAGGACATGTAGATTAGTAAGCCGGTAGTAGGTACCACTCCTGTTAGAGTGGGAAGTGGAATTCGCCCCGGCCCGCTATATGTACGAGCTGGCACCCCCGAGCCGAACACAACCAAGGCCTCTAACAACTCCCAACCCTTAGTTCCATTTTTACCCAAGGCCTCTAACAACTCCCAACCCTTAGTTCCATTTTTCGATTGCTGATAATGATGAAACATCTATTTGTCAAAATACTGATTCGCAGCCAGCAGATCATCAGTGACATTTACGTCCCCTCAGTTCCAAATTTGGTGATAGTAAGTTCTTAAATTAGTGTATCCATTCATGTCCGTATTTCTAACTAGTTGACAAATCAACCTACCTTAGACTCCTTTATATGTTCATTCTTCATGTTGTGTGAAGCAAAATATTACACGCAGCAAATCGTACGTTAAGTACAAGCTCATGATTCCACCCCCCCCCCCCCCCCCCCGCGTCTCTCTCTTTCCTTCCAGAACTAAAAAACCACCACTACCCATCCCAAATTCCCAATCCTCTAAGCACTATATGTTCATCACAATTTGGCGTGAGAATAAAACTGCAGACTGAACCATGAGAGATGTACAGAGGAATTATAGGAAAGAATTTGCATAGAGCAGACTGAACCATGAAGCAGCTACTCCAGGAAGACGTTGCCATCATGGGCACAAGGCTACCATTCCTCGTCGCCCTCAGCCTGCGGATCCCAGGCGTCCCAGCTCTCAAGTGTTTTAGGCTCGACTACGATGGGATGTCTTGCCTGATGTTCGAGGCAGGGGCTATGCCTGCGCTCCGGGAGCTAACGGTGATCATTGACGAAGACGAATGGGACCAGGCAGCGCCTGGAGGGCTCCACCATCTTCCCAACCCAACCTTGAGAAGATCACAATGCGTAAGGCGTGCTACGTCCGTACTAGAGCACGATGGAGGACCAAGGCAACTGATGAAGGCTGTTTACCTGGCCCGTGCTGCTCACACCGCCTAATCAAACGGCATCGCGTTTCCCAACCGGGGCACAGAGACAGGCAGAGCAGCTAGCTGTTTTTAATTCGGATCAGGGAGGGGCGATCCGGCCGATCCTTCATATACGAGCAAATCTTTTACGCAGATTTTGCCGTGACCGTGAAGAAGAAGGAGGCTGGCGATGCGCTCATCAGGAGCGTGTTCCAGGAAGCTGCTGACGCTCACCCCAACCGCCCAGCCGTCAGCCCACCACAATCGTTTGTCAGGTAAAAAAGAAAAGAAAATAAGGCTCCTGTCAACCTACTGCATGGGCATCCTACCATATCTGACTGTACTCCATCTGTTCAAAATTACTAGGCAGGTGCGCGGGTAGCTAGTATTTTCATACCAGGCCAATATTTAAGGCTTTTAATTAAAAATGTTTTTTATTGTAATTTAGTTTTTTATTGTCCTTATGATTGGTAAGTGACCCATTATGTGGTATTATGTTTTTACCACCAAGGTTATATGGCACCAAACATGAATTTGTGACTTTTAAAGCAAACTAATTGCATGAGTAATGTGCTTATGTTTTTTAAAATTTCTCTATTTATCAATTATGGTTGGTATAAACTCTCTAACTATTTTTCTTTGTAAACCATTTAAACTATGTTTTTAATAGACTATCAATTTTCTCACAAATCATTAAAATTATCATAATTATGCATATAAAATGTATTTAAATATTTTCCATCCAATCATTTAAATTCCAAACTACTATTTTTAATTTTATATTGTTGTTTTTTAAATTCCAAATTTAAGTAATTATTATTCTATTTTGGCCAACTTCTATTTTTCTTCCTTTTAAATTTAAAATTTAATTATTTATGAACTATTTTTTATATGATCTTGTGGACCCTTTGAGTTATTAAACATTGGAATAGAACATATCCAGCAATGACCCACAACTCACACCCTCTACTTTTCGAGTGAGGGATTCCTCTATTTTTTGAGGGTCGGTTATTTAAGCTCAACTTTGGTAGTAGCCTATAAATCTCAACCCCCCAATCTAATGTGTGGGACCCATTTTTCAGTAGATAGAGGCCCCACCCCCACCCACCCATCAGAAATAAAAGGTGGCGTAAGGGATTTTGAGGCTTTGTCGCTAAAATTGGGGCTCTAGTAGAGGGCATGTTGAAGTAGTGTTTTTATTTGTTTCACTCTCCAAATCTTGGATAAAAACCTATTTAGAGGGTCTGCTGTAGTTGCTCTAAGAATGAATACCGTCAACATTGGAATTCTAGCCCTAAATTAGGAAAAAGGGGTCTAGAAGATTAGTATTTGCAATTTGAGAAAGCTGCAAACTTATGATTTTGTTTTTTTACTAAAAATCATAGGTATTTATATATCTATCTGGCATAGGCCCTTTTCATTTTAGTTTTGAATCCATAAGAAAACATATTTGGTTATATAATTATTATATTTTATTTCTATGGAAATTATATAATAATTATTGTCCTTATTTTAAAAAGTCTGAATTTATATATATTTATTGGTCAGATTCCACATATGGTTCTTTACGTTACTCTAGACTATTAGATCTTCATAAAATATAACAATATACTCCTTGAATGATTTAAGTAGTACCTTTTAGGTCCTCTTTAACAGAAGGCTACTTTTAGAAAATACACCAATTTTGATCCAATAAATTATGAGGATAATTTGTTCCCTCCAAGGTGATCATAGGATTGACGTGCATACGTATGTTCATGTAGAGTGGATTTATGTGCTTATGCGGACGCCTACATCTATAATGGTCTCACAAAATAATATATTTGGTTGTTACCTATAATATTGATACATGTATAATACAATAATGAATGTAAAAAATAGGAAAATCATGCTATTTAAACTAATTTTTCACACTCAATCCTACCCCTATGAGCACTTTCGAAAGACTGAGTTGGCAAATGCTCCAAATTAACGAAGTCACCATAGACGTCTCACTATCGACGGGCAAGTGTGCGTGTCTATATGTGAGCGCATACGTCTATATTGTATGATTTATTAAAAAAACTATTTTTCCATCATTATATCAGACATCGAGTTCCTATATGATGCTTTCTTCACAACCCTAATATGTGGAAGCCACCAACTTGAACCAACATGTCCGCATTAATAGAATAGAAAAACTGAAATCTGATATCATCGGCGTTCGGCGAGGGTATGTTTGTATGGGTATCTCTGGCTAGTTAGAAGCTCTGTCATCTCGGCTGCAAGGTTGTCTCCTCTGCTCAAGGTGATCAACGCTAGCTTTCATATCTGGAACGACCTCAAGCTACGCCAGGGTGTTTCCTGTGCGGTTGTGCCACACATAAATATTTGTACCACATGACCTATGAGAGATGACCAATTTGAGCTATTATGATTCTTGTAGTGCATTATTGTGCGCATATATTATGTCAACTGCCTTTGAAGACATCTCCCCGATCTGCACGGGCCTTTCGATGACTTGACAAACATAAGGCTATGTCAGCTTCTGATGGATCACCATGGATCCTTGTAGACGGTGGTATCTACTGTGCATACTTATGGAAGGTTATAGTATAGGTATATTATATTATTTTTCCTTTTATTAGTATTTCCATTTATGTCAAATAGGTCCCAATGTTTTTTATTTATATTATGATGAGACAAACCGTTATAAATTGGAGTTGTATTTTTATACTCCTATATATTTCTCCGCAGGTGCATGAATAAAGAGGCATAAATTCTCTCAAAAAAAGTATGATTAAATTTAGTAGTCACAATAGAATCTGGACTCTTTGGGTTACGTAGACAGTTAGATCTTCATAAAATCCAACGGTCCAAATTCTTCTCTTTTTTCCGATTAACGTGGGAATTTCTTGGCCCTCTCGACGAACGTGGTGGCTTCTTTTTTTCTTCAAGTAATAATATAATAATAGATTAGTCATCCTGGCATTTTACTAGATTCATTGATGATGTTATGAATTTAGACAACTATATGTCTAGGCTCATAGAGGATGTCATGAAATTAGACGCTCAAAATGACACCCAGGATGACTAATAATTTAAAACAGAGGGAATAGTCATCCTAGGTGTCATTTTTAGTGTCTAAGTTCATGGTATCTTCTATAACATCTTTAATGGATCTAGTAAAAAGTCAGAATGACTAATAATTTGGAACCGCGAGTATTACCTATCTTATGACACGGTTGTGTGTTTGGCTCATGAGAGAGTGTCCCTGCCAATTTTTAATGCAGATCCATTGAAGAGGAGGATTATTTGGAGTAGGAGGACCGAGGTCCAGGCTCTTCACAGCATTCACTACTGGTCTACTGCTGCTACAGGGCTTTTTGGGAGCGCTCCAGTATATTGTATATTTGTATCAACGCTCACTATTTGTATAGTTGGGAGCACTCCAGTGGTATATCGCCGCTTATATGTGCAACAAGTTATCCGCCGTAATTGAGCTGATCAGCCTACTTGTCATGGTTGCTGTACCGGTGTGTTTGGTTTATTTATCATAACGCAACGTCTCCATTCCTTGGGACTAACTTCGTTACTTCAGTATATTCATGCATCTGCTGAATCTATCACTAGAATTGATGGATTGTTCATGCCTCCAACTTCATATTTCACATGTGTCCATTCTTCTTCTTGGCGACAATTAAAAGGATCAAATCCTAAATCAACCATAACAAGTACACAAGTCATTATTTTCCCAACCAATACTACCACCAATTCCTAATTATCTAAATACAACGTTACATGCTAGCTGGCATGTAAAATTTTATTACGGGATTCGTTTTAGAGAAAGAAAAAAAAACATGAGTTTAGCACTACAACTATTTCTCAATCATCATGCCGGAGTATAATATCCGACAGCAACCAATCATCACCTCAGCATACACTAATTAGCACCCAAAAAAGGGGAAAAATAATAGCACACCTATCCAATCCCAAATTCGCAATCCTCGTCAAACATTGGCATGCAAGTTAAACTACAGATTTGAAGCAGAGGGACCAGACCTGGAAATGTTAAGAGCAGGGGGGAAAACGTTTCCCATCTCAATATTAGCACTAGTGCTACATGAATTTCAGAATGTTGAAATGACAAATATCGTAGTTACAGAATGCAGACACACTTGATCATTCGCAGTGGTCGACAGGTAGGCCAACCAGGAATTCAGAGCAGGGCATGTAGATTAGTAAGCCAGTAGTACGTACCAGTACCACTCCCAACCCTGACGAAACATCTATTTGTCAACATACTGATTAGAGAAGAACAATAACAGACAGCCAGCGAATCATCAGTGCAGAACATACTGATTAGAGTGTGACATTCACGTCCCTCGGTTCCAGATTTGGTGGTAAGTTCTTAAAATTAGTGTATCCCTTAAGGCCTTAATGTCCATCTTTGTAAGTTCAACCTTCCTTTATTACCTTCATTCTCCATGTTGTGTAAAACAAAAGATTACAAGCAGCAAATCCAACACTAATTATAAACCCATGATTATCCCTGCTTTCCTTCCAAAACTAAGAAACACCACTACCCATCCCAAATTCCCAGTCCTCTAAACACTATGTTCATCACACGTTGGCATGAGAATAAAACTAAAGACTGAACCGTGAGAGAAGTAGACCAGGACATAATTTGCACAGCAGAGGAAATCCAGGACAGGATTTGCAGAGCAGATGCAATCAGACCCAGAATCGTTCCATCAGAAATGTTAGAGAAGCCAACAGTGTTTGGAGGACCACAACCACAATGTTTCTGATCTCATATTAGCAGCAGTGATACATCAGTTTCACAATGCCGAAATGACAAATATCACTCATAGAGTTGGAGAATATAGACACGCCTATGTACCATTAGCAATGATAGACAGGTAAACCAATAAGGCATTCAGAGCAGGACATATTGATTAGTAAGTACCATTTCCATCCTTTAGTTCCAAATTTCAACATTTATCTGTTGATGTAAGTCTGTGTACGCAGTAGCAGGACATGTTGATTATAAGGACACATTAACCTACCTCCACTTCACAATTCCACATCTATCTGTTTGTGTGAACTAAAAGCTGTACGTAGCATGTGCTGCCTTAACCAATACAGATACAGAGGCATGCATGATTATTATTATTCTAGCTAGTTCCAAATTTCGACATCTATCTGTCAATTATAAGTCAGTGTATCCAGTATATCCAAATTAACCTACCTCAACCACCATGTCAGAGTGTAACAACCAACAGCCAGTCAATCATCAGAGCAGAACATATTGTTTAGTGATTAGTGAGTGAAATTTGCATCCCTCAATTCCAAATTTTCTGATAGCAAGTTCTTAGAATTAGTGAATCAATTCATGTCTGGTTTTGTAGATGGCTGACGAATCAAATCTATCAAATATATCCAAAGTAACCTACCTCCACTTCACAATTGAACATCTATCTGTGTGCGTGAATTAAAAGCTGCAGCATGTGCTGCATCAACCCGTACAGATAGATACGGAGCCCATGCATGATTGTTGTTCTTCTGGTCCCAATTAACCAACCAATATACCACCATCCATTCCCATTCTCATGATCACTACTTGTACTATGTCCATCACATGTTTGGTGTCCGTGTGTAAAGTTACAGTAGATTACAGCAAGCGAAGCAAGACAAGAGGGAAGAAATTATAATACAGTAGTAGTCGGTCGTCAGACCTGGAATTGCTCCATCTGCACGTCGGATGCCTTGAGCGGGACATAGTCTCCGAGGTAGACCTCGAGGTGGTCCGAGATGCCGGCCTTGTCGATGCTCTCGTGGTGGTAGCTCTTGCAGACGAGGTAGACGAGGGTCTGGGCGACGAGCGCGAGCATGACGACGCAGCAGAGCGCGGCGAGCGCGAGGAGGCCGACGAGGAGCCTGAAGCCAGGTGCGGCGCCACCCTTGACGACCCAGGCGCGGAAGGCGAGCTCGACGACGGCGAAGACGAGGTTGAGCGTGACGAAAATGGCCGCGGCGGTGGGAAGCTTCCCCCGGATGAGGTCCTTGCTCTTGCGCATGGCGGCGAGGCCCTTGTAGTCCTCGAGCACGGAGACGACGCTGGCGAGGTGCCACACGACGCTGAGGTAGACGATCCCGACGAGGTACGCGACGACGAGGAGGAACGCGAGCAGCCCGGCGAGCCCCGAGCCGCTATCCGCGGCGAAGAGGAGGCCGAGGAAGACGACGACGAAGACGGCGTTGTAGGCGAAGAGTATCGCGAACGCGGAGAGGAAGGTGGCGGCGAGCCTCCTCCAGACGCGTGGCACGACGGAGAGCACGCGCGGGAAGGAGAGCGCGTCGTGCTTGGCGGAGTAGACGGAGGCGACGGAGAAGACGGCGGCGGCGGTGGAGAGGAGGGAGAAGAGGAGGAGGGCGAGGAGGTATGCGGCCTTGAAGAGGAGGAGGGCGAGCCAGTCGGAGGCGAGGCGGGAGAGGAGGCGGCGCTGGGCGTCGGTGCCCGGGGAGGAGGAGTCGAGGGCGGTGTCGTCGGAGTCGATGTGGGCGAAGAGGGCGTGGGAGATGGCGATGTGGAGGAGGAAGAGCGCGGAGAGCGGGAGGACGAAAGCGGCGGCGATGCGGGCGAAGAGCGGGCGGTGTGGGCCGCGGAGGATCTGCGCGGAGGAGGCGTAGATTCCGGCGAAGCCCAGGAACTGGAGCTCCTCCGGCTCGCACTCCATGATTGAATCTGGGTGGTTGGTGGTGGACTTGGGATTGGATTGGATTGGTTGGCTGGCTGGCGTGGGGATGGAATTGGATGGATGGATTGGGGAATTTTTGGAGGCGAGGAGCGAGGAGGTGGTTGTGGAAGGAAAGAGGAGGAGGAAGGAAGGATGGAGAAGGAGACGGAGGAGGGAGACTTGCTTTGCTCCAATGCGTCTTCGTTCCCGCTGGGTGTTGGTGGTGGTAATAATAATTTCTTCCTAGGCCACGTTTAGATTCCCAACTATTCACTATTCATTCCAACTTTTTACTATTCATTTCAACTTTTCACTATTCCTTCCTCACAAAACACGTTTCCCAACAAATGCTACAGTGTTTTTCTTATGCTACAGTATTTTTTTCTACAATCTAAACACACCCCTAATCAAAAAATCAACGAGAGGGAGGCGTCGTTGATCGGGTCAAATGATTCTGGTCGTGGACGACGACCCGATGCCCAGCGTTGACGCGTCGGCCCCTAGTATTTTGCTAGTATTTCCTTACTGTACCAGCGATTCTTGTCTGCCGTGCACAGCAAAGCAACTTCAAAGACTTTTGTGGGATCATTCCTGACACCAGCATAGTTTTGCTTTCTTTTATATTTATTTATACCTCTGATCTAGGGGTTTTTTTTCAGTTTTGCTGTTTAAATTCTGTGACTTTGGGAGACAAAAAAAATCACAAGATGGTTTTCGTGGCAGGGAAGCGACTACGGAGTAGCGTGTGAGAGTGATACAGGACAACTTTTGTGTCCTTAAACCTACTGCTTAGCTCCGGAAAGTAGATGTTGCCGTGTTTTTTTCTTCTTTTTTAGATGGATTAGTCCATTCTTCATCAAATTTGAAGAGGTAGCTAGCTACGGTTTCCTAATTGAGGTGGCCTCTTCTGTCGCGAGTGGCCTTTTTTTGGCCAACATGTTAGACATTTGCTTACTTGTTCATACTATATACTCTGTGTGTATGTGGCCATTTAAATGCAGGTGGAACAATAGAGGTTGCCGCGATTTTTCCGTCTTACTTGATTGTTCGAGAGGTAAACAGCTGCTCCACATATTTTCCACCTAACGTGAGGTGTATTATACATGTTTTCCACCTAGACGACAAGATCGATGCTTAACTTTTCGATATATTACAATACTCCTACCATACATGTTGTTTTGCCAAATAATCTAGGCTTTATTTTTTTTAACATAAACGACAACTGTTCGTTTAAAGAAAAAAAATGAAATTAATCTCTATGCACAAATGCGTACAGTCAGACACACACAGAAACACAACTAATAGTATCTCATTAACGGCCCGCTCATATAATTCACGTGTCTATAGCAGTCGCCTTTCATACATGCATCTGTTGTCTGTTCGACAGTCCCCGTCTGTCAGTAGCAACCACCACCTAGCAACAGCAGTCGGATTCGTCTCTGATTGATGATCAATAATATTGCTTGCTTTTTGTTTCCTTTTTTTTTTTTTGGTTTCGTAGGTGATGATCTGAAGAGTTTATTTTGGAGTTTGGACAAACATAATCGGTCTAAAAATTGGCAGAGGAACGCCGCGGAGACGTTTGGGACAGCCAGAGCCCAAGTAGACCCATATCAACCGGTTGTGGACCGAACGGGTCCGTAAAGATGCTACTGGGCCGGGCCCTGGGTTGCTGGCTTCATTTCTCTCTCGCCGACAGTTAGATGGTGTGCTGCGGAACGTGAACATCACATTCCTTGGGCCTGTCAAAATCAGTCGCTTTTTGGCTCACACGAGCAAAGTTGACTTAGGGTGTGTTTAGATTGTAGGAAAAAACACTGTAGCATAAGAAAAACACTGTAGCATTCGCTGGGAAACGTATTTTGTGAGAGAGGAATAGTGAAAAGTTGAAATGAATAGTGAAAAGTTAGAATGAATAGTAAATAGTTGGGAATCTGAACATGGCCTTAAGGTGTGTTTAGATTGGGTAAAGATTCCCCGAAAATACACTGTTCACCAAAAAAACACTGTAGATGAATAGTGATATGTGAGTAGAAGAGGTGGGATGAATAGGGAAAAGTTGGATGAATAGTGGATTTTTGGGGAATCTTTGGGAAACTAAACGGGGCTTAGACGTGAGACGTTAAAAAAAAAAAGTGCATGCATTATCCTGCCAGCTCAGCTCCTGGCTCCAGCTCAACTCCATTGACCATCGGTCTTATCAAGTGATTGTTTTTTCTTTTGAAAATAATCACGTCAAGCTTGTTGCAATGGCGTCAAGTTCATGTTCATCATCATCAGTTATGTCGGGTTTTTTTTCCCTCTGAATGCAGATGCAAGATCGTCACGAACAGTACACATCATTGGCTACATCCGTCCATCCTACATACACATGGATGGAGAGCCAACCAATGGAGACCATGCGTGCTTGGAGCTCGTCTTCAATTATCAAACGGATCGGCCACCATGGCCGTCGCTGGCGGCGAGCATGCATTGATCAAGGAGGAGGCGAGGATGCGGACGAGGGTGGCGGAGTCGCGCTCGATCGATCGGAGCAGCAGGGGATGCCTCGCTCGCAACGCGTACCAACGGCACGAAATGGTTGGCGTCGGCGGAGACCGCCTCATGCGAGCGTTGTTTGCCTGCCAAAACATATGGCAGCCTCGCCCTTGCTGACGGCCTTTGAGCGTCGATGCCGTCTGTTAGTAGTAACTCACGCAAATCGAAAGGGTCCGAACAAAGTGCGATCAACAAGTGGTCTTGTTTCATGAAAAGTTTCAAGGGCGCTTAGCAACTAGCATCGAGTGTCACTATAGGATCGTGCCCTGTGGACATTAGCACTAGCAGGCTGGAAAACCAGCTGGTGCCTGTGCATCAGTATTGCCTTTTCTACATTAATTGGTTGGATGCTTTGGCAGGCACAATTTGTACCTTCTCTTACTAAAATGTTGGGCTGGCTACTTGAAGAAGCCTCGTGTCATTGTGTAGATGGCAATTCAACTGCTACGTTGATTGATCACGAATCAGGATCTCATTTCGTCAACGTTCGTTTGATTTTGTTTCCAACGGGCAACTTGAAAAATGGATGGATAAAATTGCTTTGCAGTTGCAGGCTGCAGCTTTTTACAGTACTGCGACTGGGTTCTTGAAGGCCCAGCTCAATCGTCAATACCTTTTTAGTATAAAAAAATCGTCAAATAACTTTTGTTTATGGAGTAAATATTTTAGAACGAAATGGAATAGTTTTTTAGAAGACAATGGAATAGTTTGATCACGTAAAATGAAGTTAATATTTTGGGCCCAAAACCGGACGCCAACGCCCAAATGCAGCGAGCTGGGCTTCTTCCCTCGTCAGGTCGGCCTGGTCGGGTCGGTCTTAACTTATTAAACCACCACAGACAACGTGCATGCATGATGCTAACCTGTTGTTGAGCAATTTTCGCGAAAGAGAAAAATAAAGGCAATTTTTCTTTTGGCCGTGTCCGTCCGTCCCTCGCTGCTGCTGCTTGCCTTGCCTTGCAAAAGGAAAAGAATTAAAGCGACGCGCGTGGCGTGGCGCACGCACTTGCTCCGACCCGACCGTCATGGTGATGGAGCACGCCAAGGCCGCCGCTCCCCACGAGCATCCGCCGCTCCCATGGCCGCGTCCGGCGCCGCTCGCCGTCTTCCTCGCCCTCCTCGCCGCCTCCTACCTCGCCATCACGCGCCTCCCCGCTGCCGCGCCTCTCTCCGCGCTCCTGATCGGGCATAATCCGACACCACCTCCTCCTTCTGCCGCCCTCGGCGGCGGCGGCACCGCCACCACCAGCAGCTGCGCCGGGTTCTACGCCGGCGCAGGGCCGGAGCGCGCGGTGTCGGCGTCGGTCGAGGACTTCGGCGCCGTGGGCGACGGGGTCACCTCCAACACGGCCGCGTTCCGCCGCGCGGTGGCAGCGCTCGAGGAGAGGGCCGGAGACGGAGGAGGAGCCAGGCTGGAGGTGCCGCCGGGGAGGTGGCTCACGGGCAGCTTCAACCTCACCAGCCGCTTCACCCTATTTCTCCACCATGGCGCGGTTATCCTCGGCTCCCCGGTCCATTAATCCCTCCCCTCCCTTTTTGCTGCATCTGTTCGATTCGATTCATGTTTCTTATAATAACAACAGCGTTCATATTTTAGCTCAAGCCAAATGCATGCCCAGTGTTGTTCAATCGCCATACATACATAACGTCGATCGATTGGTTTCAGAATTAGATTGCTCTAGCCTCTAAAACATGCACATACCGAGATAGAAGAATTTCGGTTCATATTCTCGTGGGACGGATTGCGCGTCGTCAAACCAGCTGGATTCGGCGATTGTGTTCTCTCTAGTCACATACTCACATGCTATGATCCGTGGCAGCAATAAACAAACAGGGGATGGGAGGCGATGTGTGTCGTGGAGTCACATGCTTGGACGGCCCTGCTGTGCTGAGTGACCGGTGCTCTGGTTCCTTGTGACCTCTGCCACCCCACTTGATGATATTCTACGCCTCTGGCTCTGGCTGCTTTGCGCTTTGCGGTGTCCCTACTGCTGGCCCCAAGCTGATGCCTCCTTGTACTTCACATTGCTTCCACCCCCGTCCTATCTGTTTGTGCTAGAGCAAACAATGGGCCACACAAAAATCTCTAGTTTGGACCTTTGTCCAGGAACCAATCCCCATTTTTTTGGCCCATCTGTTAGCTATGACAGTTGGATAATCTGTAGTACAGCCTAGGCATCATAATTTGTACTGACTGATTAATTTGCAAGGAAGGACTATGATGGTACTGCATTCATGTGGAGTTGGTTCAGTAGGAATTGGTTGCAAAGAAACTATAATTGAGAACGTAGCAGTTCTCCTGCTACACCTGCTTTTCAAAAAAGAAAAGCAGTTTTCTTTTCCAAAAGGAAAAGGAGAAGTAGCACGGCCAAGAACTTGCTGGGAACTTTCAGTTGGAACAAACTGGTAATTGCAATCCTGGCCGCCGTACATTATCTACAGCTAATGCCAGTTCCAAAAATATTGTGCGCGCAGATCTACGTCTAGTTTGTTATTTTGTTTGTGTTAACCAAGGCAAACAACATTCACATAGAAAGACACAGTCGCATGATTTGCACAATACTGTAGGCTCATCAAACCATTATAATACCAACATGATGGCATTATAATACCAACATGGTGCATGGGGAAACAGTCTTTTAGGGGACCATGCACTGGATTCTAGATTGAATAGTTATTTATTCACATTTAAGTAGACGAATGTCCAGTACTTTATAATTGTGTATCTTGATTATAAAACTGCATATTGTATTGATTGGCATGTTGGATTTTGATATGCAGGATCCAGAAGAGTGGCCTCTCATTGCCCCTTTGCCATCGTATGGGCGTGGAAGGGAGCGATTAGGACCCCGACATATCAGCCTCATTCATGGAGAGGGATTAACCGATGTTGTTATTACTGGTACAAATTATTAACTATGTCTACTTTCAATGTGGGCCAATAAATCAAAGTTTACATGGCAAGTTTAAGGTGGAACTGAAACAAAGATTAGTGATTGAGTTCATCTCTGTTTCAGTAGTGGCATAGAATTAAATTACCATATCATATCTAGGATTAGCGCTGATGTATAATCTGAAAATTCCCTCGACAAATATCAGGCAACAATGGGACCATAGATGGCCAAGGAGAGATGTGGTGGCAGCTGTGGTGGAACCGAAGTTTGAACCACACAAGGGGCCATCTCGTCGAGCTTGTGAACTCAACCAACATCCTAATTTCCAATATCACACTACGGAACTCCCCATTCTGGACAGTGCATCCAGTCTACTGCAGGTCAGTTTACCATGCTGGAAGTACATTCTTGCTCCATTTCATAACAGGAAATGCTTCTTCATATTCATTCTACTAAAGCCAAGTACTGAACAGGGGAATTTTCTTTTCTGTTTATTTATCAGCAACGTAGTGATGAAGGATTTGACCATACTGGCTCCCCTGAACGCTCCAAACACCGATGGCATTGATCCAGGTTTGTGCTGTCATTTTCATCACATTTCTCTACTATCTTCTTCCTTCAAGTCAAACAGCTGTATCCCATGGTTTTCTTTATGTTTGGGATTTCTAGCAGCTGAAAATTTCCATGCCCATATGTCACTACTGATGACGTTGTCAATCTTTCTTGATGAACAATGACAGATTCCAGCTCAGAAGTTTGTATTGAAGACTGCTATATTGAAAGTGGAGATGATCTAGTTGCTGTCAAAAGTGGCTGGGATCAGTACGGGATCTCTGTTGGCAAACCGAGTACAAACATTGTCATCCAGAGGGTTTCAGGCACAACTCCAACATGCTCAGGTGTAGGTTTTGGAAGTGAGATGTCAGGAGGCATATCTAATGTGCTTGTCCGTGATCTCCATGTCTGGAATTCTGCACAAGCCGTGAGGCTCAAGACTGACGTAGGGAGGGGTGGGTACATAACCAACATCACCATAGCGAATGTGACAATGGAGAAGGTCAAGGTACCGATAAGATTCAGTCGGGGTGCAGATGACCATTCTGATGACAACTATGACAGGACTGCACTGCCAAGGATCAGTAACGTGCTTATCAGCGATATTGTCGGTATAGAACTGCAGCGTGCACCAATCCTGGAGGCAGTGGCCGGTGCAGTTTATGATGGAATCTGCTTCCGAAATGTTAGCTTAAGAGGCATAAGGCGGCAGGGTAGATGGCATTGTGAGTCCGTGTACGGCGAGGCACATGGAGTTTTCCCTGCACCATGTGAAGAGTTCAGGAACAATGGATCTTCGTCATGGTGTGGATTTTCATGAGCAATTGTTAGTCACAGGCAGGAAATACATGAAATGGAGGGTGTTCATACAGGTGTTCCAAAAAGGACAGGACATAGGGTTTTGGGATATAGTATAGTCAGGTTCAACATTTTAACTTTAGTCTTCTAGTTTACAAGGGTGGTTACAGACATCATGTATGATGTGCATTGCAAAAAAGAATTGAACATTAATACAAAAAAAGTTATTTTCCTTAATGTGATGGTACTCTATAGTTCTCAAATCCCCCTCCTACATGTTAGGTTAACAAGTGCTAAACTGTTTGGTATTCTGCATGAAGTATCAGCATGACTAACTCTACTGACAAAACTGCCATATACTAGATTCTGGTAGAATTATAGAAATTTAAATGACCAGATGGTGAAGCAAACACACAAGCGGGGATAGCTCAGTTGGGAGAGCGTCAGACTGAAGATCTGAAGGTCGCGTGTTCGATCCACGCTCACCGCATGTTATTTTTTGTTTAATGTATTATTATTTCCCCCTCTTTTCAATTTCAACTCTGGAAGTCGACTGTTATCTCTCCACGTCATGCTCACCACGCTGATTATCTATTCAAATATACTTTTATATGCTGACTACAGTTTTCAAAATTTTACTTGGACTTGGAAGAAAATGATTATATAATGTATGCTCAACCGGAGACATTGTTCATGTTGCCATCGCTTCATTTTGAGAAAGCTCAACTTTTTTTATTTGGCGATCTTTTCGTACTGCATCCCAATTTTTGGCATTGCTACTCAGAAAAAGATAGAAAACTGGTTCAGGTCTCAGGTAAAATACAACTCTGCTGCACTTGAAAATGTACAAGCCCGTTCGATCCAGCCACTGTAATTTTACAAGATACAATATATCGACTGAACGAGCCTTAAATCCCAAATCAACTCAGATTTCAGTTTCATCCGTTTTTTTATCTTACACCGCTGCACGCAACAATGAAGACGTATACCACCACCAAGAGCGATAGCTGGGGGTCCAGGTCAGCTTGGAAAAAAGGGAACCGGAGAGCCCCAGGCCAACCGCGTAGTCAGAATGTTGCCACATTGCCCAGTCAGGTGGGAAACAACCATTGCATCTGCACAAATTTCCCAGGTAATTTGAGGGAGAATTTTCTGTTGAGGATTGTCCACGTCTTGCCTTCTACACACTATAATTCCTGCCCAAAAACTAGCTCGGCGAGTTATCTCGCAATTTGGCCCTTGCGAAAAATACTCCTGCTAATAGACCTGCATGGTGAAGTGTTTGAGATTATCATTAGCTATATATGATATAAACAAAATTATAGCAATAACTTTAGCCCTGTTATCAACTTAACATACCGAATAGAATGCTCAAAGAATTCTGCATGTTTGTTCGAACGTTGAAAAGGACAATTCCAGCAACAGAGAGAGGGATCTTATTTAGGGAGCCCACAAGGCTGTACCAGAAGAAATATTGGCATCAGAAGACACACGATGGTACCGAAGACAAACAGCAAAGCAAATTTAGAGAAGTCCACTAGTGGCCCTTCATTGATCGGCAGTTGGCCAACATGAAAATTTTAAATGGAAACTCTTCTTTGTTCACATTATATATTTCAAAATTTCAATGCACTTGGTACCTGTATGTAGTCGCACTTGTCTGATGAAGAAACCACATTGAAGTAAAGCTGATTCCAAGCCCCAAAACTCCACTGGCCGTGATGACCAGCCAAAACTCAGGCATCCTCAGGAGATCTCTGCAGATTCAGTTCACAAATATATAACCCACGAGATAAAAAGGTAATTGCGTGATTTTTTTGAATTGGCCTAACTAATGGAGTAATGGTTCAATGGTACAAGATACATAATTTTACTGGACCTATACATCACTTTTCATTTCAGGGTAAGGCAGAGCAGACTAACATGACAATTATCAATGAAAAATGAGTATTACTAGATATAATGGAGATCTCAGAAATTTACTTGTAGTTCAAATGGTTTATGATAGAAAATAAGAAATTAGTGAGGTTTGAATCAATAGCTTACGTCTCCAAAAGGTACCCGACTTCATTAAAACCAAGAACAAGGATAATTCCCAATGGAAGTGAAAGAATGTTATTCAGTAACACCATTGAAAGCTCATTCAAATTCCCAGACTTGGTGGCTTGCTTAGCGCTGTCCATGACATGCCTCAATGTAAGCTGAAAGGAGAGGTTAATTAGTTGAAACAAACTGAAGAGCCAATCTATGGGACTGGGAATAATAACTAAAATCATTTGGTTGGAGAGAAATTTTATAAGTTGACTACATGTGCTATCCGGTTTTCATTTGCATTCAGGAAAGTAATACCGAATATGATGCCGTCAGAACACAGTTTATGGTCTGCCAGGTATAACCGACAGCATGGAATGACAGATCTGTTATTCCTCCCGCAAATGCAGAGATTATCTGCACAAAGCCACAAACAGATCAATGATTCAGGTGTTAAAGGGCCAAGATATAATTACCATAAATCAAGGGGAATTTCATAGATACACATGATTAGAAATTTGACAGTGAGTCGTGAATCAGGCAATCGCTAGTAAATGTATAAAATAAATTCTTGTGACGGAAATCAACCCCTTAAGCAACAAATCCTGGAGCTTTTCTAAAACCTGTATATGACATACCATCAACATAAGAGCAATCCAGACTTGAATACCATGCTGCTTCTTGAAAAAATAAGTTTCCCCAGAAGCGGTCAGGACATTGGCGACATTTTTCAATATAGTCAACATGGCAACATTGATGTACTTCAGACTGAAAAATAGAGAAAATATTAAAAAATGAAGTAAGTTTACAGAAGGCTTCCATTTTCAATCTGCAACTTTGTTGGTACAAGGTTGAGTGAGAATTATTCAAATCTCTTATGGGAAACATAAATACAAAGTGTTAACTAAAAAAAAGGTCCATCATCCTAGAAGGTACTAAATGACCATGAAGTCATGAACAGAGCATATTAATGAGACAGGCAACACATTTTCAAATTTTAACACCAACTATCAGCACAGATGTTCGATAAAAAACTGCACAAACAGAATTCTTCGTTGATATTTTCTGAAAAAAAGAAATAGCCTAGTTGTTTTAAGCCAGAATATATCAAACTTCGATACTGATTCTCACAACCACCATTACCACTTATGTGGTCTGTACTACGCAGAATGGAAGGCAAGAAAACATTGGATGCATTCATATTCATCAATACTGAAGAAGATAGATTTAGGTACATAGAAAACCAAATAACCAATGGTTGCTTAAACTCAAGAGACAATACCGCCATTAACCAATCTGGTGTACAAACCTAAAAATACAGCCACCAAACAGTACTAAAACCAAACTGATGCTGAAGATCTGGTATGTACCTAAACATGCTTGTGATCAGCATTCCAACAAATATGATGTTCACAGGCAACCAAACTTTGATTAGATTCCATGTCAGTGGTTCAGTTGGAATAGCACCAGACAAGGATAGTGTGGAAACTATGGTCACTGAAACAATGTTCTGCAGTAACAGATCGTGGAAAAGATGACTTAAGGAACACAACTATGTTGCATGAAAACTGAAAATCCAACAACAGTCAGCAATAGCAGTATACCTGGTATAGCATCAAAAATATTGGAGCATTGAAACCGTAGCCAGACAGAATAAATTTGTTAATTAAAATCATGCTACATGATGATATGCAGTAAGCCAGACCAGATAGAAGAGCCTGATTCTGTATCTTTGGGAGCTTGATTAACTGTAAAGAACCATCTCTTTCTTTTGAGTCTTCCAAGTCGCTGTCATCGGCACAGAAGGTCCTTGTCATTGATCTGGAGAAAACAATAAATTATTACTATCCAGAAATACAGCAGGTTGTGTTAACTCCCAGTATAGTGAATTTTCACTCAGATGGAGAAGAGCAGTGTTTATGGAGTTATTGTGATTCTTTTTCATCTTTAACTATCTATGGTGAGGTAAACAATGAAATTTTATGGCAAAAGAAAAGGAAAAAAAAAATCAAGGGCCGTTGACATGCCTGTTTCCAATTTCCCTCCTCACAGGACTTGCAAGTGCAGTGAAGCCTGCATTCTGATTCCGAAATGCACCTTTTTCACCATTGATGAGAGGACTACTAATACTCGCTGGTACATTTCTCCTAGGGGAGGCCTCAGAATCTGCTGAAATGTCTATCTGAAGGACTCTACAGGACAAAGAGAATGACCGTAAGTAATAATAATCAAACTTATTTGCTGCAAGCCTGTATCAATCACACTGCAGCGTATTAGCATTAGGGCCATTCGTGTCAGATATTATGTAGGCAAAAATCTCAAATTCAAACCTAAGGATCAAGCAAGAGAATGGAATGGTTGACTATGAGCACAGAAATAACCTGTATAGGTTTGAACCTTGAATTCTCAAACTATTCTAAAGCTGGGTTATATAAAAGGAGTAGTTGAGTACTCGATTTGCCTATATGGGGCGGGTTAGGCCATTCATCACTGAAACTGAAAGGAGGTATGAGCATGATCCATCGTTTACAGGGCAATGATTTTAATCCACTAATTTAAAAGATTTATAAAGTGACTCCAGTGTTGCCCTTATTAAGCAAACACGGCGTAAAGCAAAGTTGAACTGCACTTCGTACTGGCATCAAAACAGTTGCAAACTGGTAGTGGTAAGCTGAGACCAAAACAGACAGTAGTACTAATATCGGGTTGGAAACAGTTAGTAGTACTAGTAACCCCAGTCCAAAGCAATAAGCAAAGAGTCAGCAGCAGTAATCTGAACCCAAGTCCTCCATAGTCCTCCCATTTGACTTCAATTCCAAGTGTCCTGGAAACTGAAGTCATTAACTTCATTTGTTTTTCAGTTACTTCTATGGCAATCAAACAAACCTGAGAGGAGCGCTAGAAAACCACAGATAGCGCAACTAGTGAGAGGCTGCCCATTGGCCAAACCTGATTAATTATGGTTTGTTGCGGGGAGGTAAGAGCTAAGTCGCTGGCACCTGAGGTGAATCCGAGATCACGCGAAACTAAGCTCGAGCCGCAGCTTATTCCACTCAAACATTCGCAGGGGAGGACAGAATTAACAGTCCATCACACAACTAATCGGCGCGCGCGCGCTGCTGCTGCTGCTGCTGCTGCTGCCCTTCCCAAGCAGAGAAGAGCGGAAAGGGAAACAAAGACTCCACCCAGGCTCCCCCGATTCTAACTGAAGGAACAGCCGCAGAAGCTCTATTGATCGGAAGCAACTAGCGGAAGCCAGAAAGGGCTAGGGCCTGCCGCCTCCGACGCACGGGGCACCGCGCCGCGAGGAGTGGAGCTGGAGGGAGGAAGCTGGCAGGGAAGGGGCTGGGGGAGAAGGGGAGGGACGAGGGAGGTCGATCGGGTGCTTACCTGGAGCCCATGGCGTCGCGACGGGGAGGCGGGCCGGTGGCGCACGGACGGCGGAGGACGGCCGCGGCGGCGAGGTGCTTGACGAAATGCCAGCGGTGGGGGCGGAGGCGAGGAGGCGTCCGGAATGGGAAGGGGGGGCCAGCCAGGCGACGACTCGGCTCGGAACGGACGACGAGTCAGACTGGCATGTGGGCCCCGCCCCCGCCTGGGGAACTCGTCTCCAGCTCGCTGGCCGGCTGGTCCACCCAAGTCTTCGGTTCGGACGCTGAGGCTGTGGGACCGGAAAATTGTTTGGCCCCACATGGCAGTGACGAAGGAGGGTTGTGGGGTTCCGTTGCTGGCTTTGACTTTGACCAGGCGGAAGCAACAACGAATGATCCGACATGGCATCCTTAGCGTGACCAAGCTTTGACCTCACCAGCCAGCTTGGTTGGGTTTTTCTTCCTTCTCTTTGATTGATCACTTCTTCAGTTCCTACTCCTACTGTACATCTACATGGCACTGCTGCTTCTTGTGCTTCGATGGTCACTCCTCTCTCTTAACTAACGTGCAAGTACATTTGGAGGAGTTATGCATAGAATAAAAATGATCGCTAGGGAATCTTCCATGTCATGAATGGATGATTATGTGTTTTAAAAGCTTCTTTGCTGCTGTATGGGACTTGTTTAATGATCCAAATAATTACATGGCGTGATGTCACTACTTTCTACTACTGTTTCTTCATAATTCAGAGAATATTCGCTTGGACCTTGAATGGATTGAATTCCCAAATAAAACGGTGTTCACGCTAGTATTGACATCAAACCAAAGGGCTAGGGACTAACCACGTAGTACAAAATGAACTACCAACTTGTAGAGGAGCCCAAAAAAAGAGCATACTCCACGAAGAAGGATCGATCGTAATTGAGAATGAAGCCGAGTGACTTTCTGCAAGATACGCGGGAAAAAAAAATGCAAAGATAACCATCTCCTCCAGACCTCCAGCACCGCCGGCCCTAATCGAATCGAATCGCCCCCAATTCCTCCTCACATCACATCAGTAGCTGACCCCATCCGCCGCCGCCGCAGTCGCCGGAGATGTCGCGTACGCTGGTGCAGCTAGTGGGGGCAGAAGCGCCTCACCAACGTATCGGTGGTGCGCCTGCGCAAGCATGGCCATCGCTTCGAGATCGCATGCTTCCCCAACAAGATGCTGTCTTGGTGCGCCCGCGTCGAGAAGGACCTCGACGAGGTGCTCCAAGGGCGTGCTCGCCAAACTTACATTCGGTACAGACGACCAGACCGAAATCTGCATCGAGGTACCTAATTGATCGCCGCTTTCACTGTCAGTCTGTCACTGCATCCGTCCCCTGTCACTGCAAAGTTGCTAAGCTCTGATCTGATTGATTTGCTTCACTGCTGCTATTGCCCCAGATTCTCGAGAAAGGTGAGCTCCAGGTCTCAGGCAAGGAGAGGGAGGCGCAGCTCTCCACCCAGTTCCGCGACATCGCCACCATCGTCATGGAGAAGACCATCAATCCGTACACCCGCCGCCCCTACACCATCACCATGATCGAGCACCTCATCCACGAGATGCATATCGCCGTCGACCCAGGCCTCACCTCCAAGGAACAGGTACCTGCTTCTGCTTGCCTACCTACGTTGACACACAGATACGTATATACTTGCCACGCTTGTCTAATGGACAGAGTAGAATGGGCTGCCTGTTCGTTTGTGCTAGATGATGCCTACCTTGAGAAATACTATTGGAAGACAATATATTTAACATGAGCTATAATATGTATTCAACATCTGTAGGCTCTAGCGTACTCTTTTTGGGATTCATTTAAGGTCTACTGCCGTTGATGTCATTTAGTCTCATTTCAAATGAACAAGTAGTTCTCTCTGGGTCTAGACAAAAATGCTTTTAGATTTTTATTTTTTATCTACCATTTCTGTCGATAATTTTCAGAACTAAAGCTCAATTAAAGATGGTGATGGCACTGTTGTACATGTCTATAAGTTGTGCACCACATGCCTCAGTCTGTTTCTCATGTATTTGTATTTTTTTCAATAGTTAGTCAGTTTCTTTATCTGTCCATAATATGCTGATCTAAAGCTATATTAAAGATTGTAATGATACTGGTGTGCATGGCTATTAGTTGTGTACCAGATACCTTAGCCCGTTACTTTTGTATTTGTATTTTCCAATAGATGGTCAGTTTTTTTTCCTTCTGTTTTACAGTAAACCAAGAAAAATGATGTTGCTGATTCATTTCTTGGTACTCTTTCTGTGGAGTTGCAAAGTAGAACCACTAACCTTGGTATGTTCTGATTTCTGATGATAATGCTTGTTTGAGATAACTTTTTGTATGATGATAGCAGTAGTGGTTTGTATATCACAAAGAGGCTTTCTTGTTTTGGCATATCAATTGGCTGTATGCCAAAAAAAAAAAAGTTTGATGCCCTGTTTTGGATGGAATTTCTATGGCCGCAGTATTGCTAATAGGTTGGTCACTAATTGAGTGTGTATGGGTTATTTAGTTTTACAACACCGAATTCACCATCACATAGAGCATAATAAAAGATAGCAAAGCAATGGTTTACTTGACCATTAGTTATGTATCAGATATAAATCTTGAGGTCTGAATTTGTATGTGCATTCAGGACATGATTATATGCAGGTACTTTGCCATGTGAAATTTCTTTGTCTATCTTGTTCCATTTTTTCCCTCATATATGTTCTCTCTATGGTCTTGCAGGCAGGGTCAGAGCTCAGACTGGGCTCCGGACCCTGCTTGCCAAAAACCATTTTTTACAATGCTCAGTTATTTCAACCATCTAGTCTAGTTTAAACAAGCACCACGCATTAGGTTGCTGCTAAGACAGGACCCTCTCAAAGAGGAACCACAGCAATGCATGTAAAACTGCAGTTTTTTTGTTTACTAATATGATCTTGTCGTTTCAATCTTTGAATGCTTGCTCATACTTCTCTCTGTTTCTTTTGTTGACCATACTATTAATTCTTCAGTTTTCCCCTGGTTATTCTTTGTTACACAAATCTGACTCCGTATGTAATTGCCACCGGTGTTTGCTAGCCCGTGCCATTTCTAAAATGAATAATGGAACACATAGTTTCTTTGCCTTGACCCCTGTCACTGCATACATATAATATTGTAGAGCTGGTAAGATGTATCACATAGCTTAGAAACTTGGCTGATCCATGATACCTTGTCAAATGTTATGAAAATCACCAGGCTCTGGGGCTGGGAAGTAGATGTGGATATTTGGCATTAGGCACCACCCTCCTGCCTAGGACCTCCAAATTGGGCGATAGTAACCTCTTAATGTTACAGTAGTGAACTGTCTTTGTTACTTTGTATGATGAATATGGCATTAAAGTGTGCTTAGCCTATTTTAATGCTGTTTTAGTGTTCTCGTCTGTGGTGGTGGTTGGTGCTGATGTGACCACTAGCTGAAGCGACACTACCTACCTCTCTGTCATTCTGATCTTAATCAATCATTTGTTTGGACTAATGTAACTATGGGTAATGTTTTGAAGGTATGTGAGATTGATATGAGAAGCAGTTAAAAGGATGTGCAAGGGAGGTAGCGCCCACAAAGAAGTCATGTCAACCGAAACCCTGGGTGATGCACAAGGCAAGCAGCAGAGAGGACAATCCGCAAGAGTGCGTGGCACAAGCACAACTGCACGAGGAACAAGAATGGGCTCTCACCTCTCAGCCAGGACTCGAGTCCATGGTAGAGATTGAATGAGCCAGTTTGAAAAGAGGCCTGAAAGACTACGACTTCTGATCAATGAGGTGACACTAATGCAGACGATGTAATCCTTTCTAAAATTCTCACAGTAGTTATTGATGTATTAATTCTGTTGCTTTACATTTGCTAGTATATATCCCCTCCAAAGGGAAAAGAAGACACTGATACCTAATGAATACTAACAGGAAGCATCGGAGTCACTGAATACCTAGTGAATACTAATCAGGTGTACATGGCGACTGATAGCAGCCCACAGGTTGCAAAACTGTTCAAGAACTCATCAGAAGCTGTTGTTACCCACATCTAACTGATCGATACACCATCAGTCCCAGTTCTCCAACTGATCTAGACACCATCAGAAGAGCTCTTGTTCAGCAATTGGAGTTCAAGCCATTTTTGTCTCGAGGTGGAGGAGGGGGAGCTGGCCTCCCCGGAACATAGCTTGATGGAGATTGGCAGCCAATCCGGGGAAGTCCTGCTCCATAATGAAGAGCATCAGTTCCTGCATCTCCTTTCCCGGGTGTGCCCCACAGTCACGCGCCAGCTTGAGAATCCCCCTGACATCGTGGTGGAACCGGCCATACCTGAGCGTATGACGCCTGGATGAGTCCATGTGGCTGTTGTTGCAGCGTCTCCGGGGATCCCAGCCGTCGTAGCCGGAGAGCCAGTACATGATCAGGCTATACTGGCTGCTGTTGGTGCGCCGGAGACGCTCCAGTATCCGACGTAGGGCCATGGTAGTGGTGAAAACCTCCCTCGGCTCCATCAGCGCCGTGTGGTAACGTGTGGCGTACTCCATGCCATTGTATCCTTGGGCGATCAGATCCAGCCATGCTCGGACGTGGTGGGGGACGGCGCCACGGACAGCAAAGAACTTGTCCATGCAAGCTGCCAGCTTCCTGTAGTCCATATCTGCCCTGGCCTTGGTGAACTCCACCAGGTGAAGGGGCCCAACCATCCTTACGTCAAGGTTGCTTCCGGTGTAGTAGACCACGAAGTTTGGTTCGGAGAAGCGACCAGAAAGGCTCAGGTTGGCCCGGTGCAGTGTCCAAAGGAGGTGGTACGAGTGCCTGAGCAAGACGAGCACGTGGGGCTGTCAACCCTGTCGGTCAGCTGGAGATTCTTGGCGTAGTCCAACAGTGGCATGGCGGGAGTCTGGCTCCCAGTGAAGTGGAACCACTCATGCAGCAGTCCCGCGATTCTGGACTCCTGCAAACAAGCAATGTAGACATTATTCATTCAGATCGATGGATCGCCCTTCCAACCCCAAATCTGTAATAAAACAAACCAAACACGACAGACAGACAGACATAGCGCGGCCCGAATTCTTCAGTTCAGAACAGATCGTCCCTCCCAATTGGATTAAATACTTATTGTATTGCAATCAAAACATCTTCAGCTCAGAATAGATCGCCCCTCCCAATCAAAACAAATACTCCATAATTAATGCGTCCGGAAACCTTAATTGAACTGGAATACGGCAGACCCCCCACCCCAGGTCGAATCACGAATCCGTCGCTGCTGAATAGTTTGCAAAAAGAAAAGACGGGAATCCATCGCTGGTAACTCGCACGCATGCACCAGGACGACCAGGCTTATCGGTTTGACAGAAAGAAAGAAATAAACCCTAGCTAGATCGATGATCCGCCGACAGCACACTGCGCGGCAACAGATTGAAGGGAGACCAAGAACCCCGACCCCCAAACAACATGAACTATCCAAAGGCCAAAGACGACGACTGGAAACCCTAGCACCAGATATCGAGATGTCCCCCCCCCCCCCCCCACACACACACCCCAAAACCATCACCAGCGCGCGCGCGCGCGCGGCAGCAGAGGCAAACCAAGAACCCCCAAACCAGCCGCCCAAGAACACCATCGAAAGGCCAAAGAAAAGCAAGCGCTTTACCTCGATGCCGGGGTCCGCGGTGAAGTCGCATCCGCGCTCTGATGGCTCCCCCCACTTCTTGGAGCGATCGCCGCCGAGGATTCTTGATGAGGGCCGGCCGGGGGCAGGAGCCCTGGAGCTGGAGGAGGGAGGAGCGAGCGGGGCGGCGGACCGCCGGATTGAGTCCGCAGGGGATGTTGCAGGCGGCGGGGCAATTGACTTGAGCGGAGGCGGAGGGGATGGAATCGATTGGAGGAGGGACGAGGAAGGAGGCGTCGGCCTGCGGCGCAGCGAAATATGTAGGCGGGAGGCTCTAACGGCTAACAAGTTTCAACAAGTTTTCGTATCAAAAAGAAAAGAACCCGACTTGGCTTGGGGGGAAAATGAAAATAAATGTGCAAGAACTGGTGATTCGATACCATTGTCAAATAAGGAACGTACTTGGGCGCTGATCGGAGCTGGTAATTCGAGATGAATGCCCTGAATCCTAATGATCATCGTAAAGCCTGCCTGCCATCGCTGGCCGCCGGCTTAATTTTTGCCAAGAACACAGAGCACGTATTCCATTAGATGAAAAAACAAGATTAATTGTACGTGTTGGATATATATATATAGGTTGCCTTGCTTTATCAACTATATTAATTTGAACAACTATCAAATGCAAGATTATGATGACGAACGGCACATCCGATCCAATAATGCAATGGAATGAAGACTCACTTCGTACCTGTCTTAATTAATATGATCAGATATATCGCAGGGAAAATATACATTTTTTCCACGACTGCAGCCCATTTATATATGTCAGGAGGTCTTCGAGTGCAAGAGCGACGACATGTACAATTACTATATATCTCTACGTGCTTCACATAATTTTCTGTTCTGAAGGCATAATTGTCAGGATGGAGGCATCATCTTTTGCAAACTAAAGACGTGACGAGGAGCATGCATGGTGATCTATCGGCTTCGTTCTCACGTCATGTTATCAGCAGTACCAAAATCCTCACATACAGCTCCTCCCCGTACGACTGCTGATTCTCTGATCTGGATTTGCAAGGGAGTACTTGTCATACTTGTGTAACCTCAGTTCCCTTTTTTCTTTCTTTCTTTCTTTCTTCTTCTTCTTCTTCTTCTTCTTCTTCTTCTTCTTCTTCTTCTTCTTCTTCTTCTTCTCCTCTCTCTCTCTCCCTCCCCCCATTTTCTTCTTCTTCTCTCTCTCCAAGGTTTGAATGCGCCAATGTATAGGAGTATGCCCATTCTTAATGGGGTTTCAACATCATTCAATGATGTGCCACATCAACAAATATGATGACATGCATGGCAAGGTATTTATGGGGAGGGAGAAGAAATGAGTTTAGTGGTGATGAAACTAGTTACCAAAACATTAAACATGTTGAAATCTCCATTGAGAGTTGTATATTTTCATTTCATCTCATTTCTTCCAATCCGATGCATGCATCGTAATTAAAGCTTATATTTGGCTATGAGATTGTGATATGAAACTAAGCATTGAGAGATCAACAAAAGTTAGTTTAGATGTTGTGACAGTTGAATTAAATATGCTATATAATTGCACTGTTTCATAGACAGATGTGCATTTGATCTGTTTCACGTGTGTCATTTGTGAAAAGAAAGCATTAATTATATGTTCTCTAGGTAAAATTGGCAAACCCACTCAGTGATCAATTAAATCACTCGTTAATTATTCTCTGGCAATGATTAAACAGTACGTACTCGATCACATTAATTATTTGCATGCATGCAAATTAAAGTAGATAGTATACCTGACCAGTACCTGAACTTGCAATGCCTGATGGCATGCATGGCACTCGCCGAGCCCGTGTTTTATCATATATCATCTTTATTTCGAGGTCTCAATATGTGCTACATGTTTGCAGAGTAAATTGCATAGTCAAAACAGAAATACATTTAGAAAAAAACAAATACAAACAGTAATAAGGCCTAGATCTGTCCTTTTTTTTCTTAGTGGTTTTGAAGGTGCTTTTTTGCCAAAAAAAAAACGTGGTTTTAGATATGTGGTAGTGGAACCCGCGTGTCAGGGTAGGGCCCGCACGCCTTCTTCTATCTCTTCCCCCTTCAATTCCCTCTGTGGTCCGAGCATGGTCCATCGATGTCGTCTCGGATCCAACTCTGGTCCGCATTCAATTCACTCCACCGTAAAGCCACTCGGGCTTGTTTAGTTTAAAAAGTTGGTGACAAATTAGCGAAATTTGGTGGTAAGTTGGTGTTTTCTGTGAGAGAGACACGATTGTCAGTGTGCCAAGTTGGTAGAAAGTAAGCAAACAAGACCAAATTCAATTGAGCGGCTTCCGTTGCATGTTGTGCGACTCGTTCCACCAATGCCATTCGAGTGGTTCGACCTTATGTACACTGGTGTGCCGTGCTCGATGTTACGTGCAACACGACATGCATGGAGGAGGAGATCGTGCTCTTTAATTTTGAACCCGACGGCCGACGTATGTGCACACGAGGATACACACACGAATATCGTGTATATGGGAGGGCGCACCGTGCACCAGGTCTGCGCCGGGGATTCGGGGACGCCATGCCTTGGGTGGGGGTGGAGGTGGGGGTGGGGGTGGCAGTTGGTTGTGGCCTGTTTGCTTGCCGTGTCACTAGAAACAAATTTCTAGTGACTTTCTATTTAACCTGAGACAGTAAGATACTTGCATGTTTGTAATGGTGGTTTCTATTTGAACTTGACAAATTTGTTTCTGAACATGAGACACTCAGTCACTTCATGTCAGATGAAATGCTATGATCATGGAGTCGGCCATTGAGTCACTCGCTATCAGTTGAAATGCCATGACAAATTTGTTTCTATTACATTTATGGAGTCAGACTCATTAGGGAATAATGTGCCAGACCAAGCCGAAAAAATATTATGTGTCTAACGTAGGGACCCAGAGAATAGAGAAAGGAATGTGGAGACAAAAGAGGATAATTTCAGTAGGTCTGTTAGGGTTAAACTTTAGAGGACCCACAGCCTGGGCGAGGCTCAAATGTCACTTCAGTCTGCACTCGAGCACGATGCTTCAAACTTGTTTTCCGTTGCATTGTGCCTCGTGACCAGCATCGATGCTGAGAACGTATCATGCAGTCCTTGAATGAATAAACTAAGCTCTTTCACCTAACCGCTGCACTCGCTATCACTCTTCTCACATGAGGAGATATATATTCTATTCATTTGAGCAGTCGGGGCACCGAGGAAAGTACTAGCGCCGGTGCCGGATTTTGTGAACGAAGCATCGCAGGTCGCAGCGTACAAAACGATGCTTCAACTGGAAAGAGAACATCCAAGCATCGTTTTTTTCCTACACTACGGCTGCCCTTAACATGAAAAAGGATGTAGGATATAACTGCACCACAAAACAAGAGTTTGAGGACGAAATTAGCCAAATCGAAAGTATATGAACGAACTTGATTCTTTGACGAGTGTTTAGGGACGAATTTCGCCCTTTATTTTTATTTTTAAAAGTGTTTAGAGGGTGTACAACCTTTTTTTTAATTTGTGGGCCGATTCTTTATTTTATTTTTCTGAATTGTTGTGTTTCGGCCCATTGTATGGCCTCGATATTTATGATTAAAAAGTACATCATCCGTTTGCTTCGTCCCCCACCCCGGGCCACCCTAACTTCATCGCCTCCCCCAACGGACGGAGCGGGTGAGGGCGACTGGCGGCGACAGGAGCGGAGACGGACTTTCGTTGAGTACTCGAGTTTCTGGCCGCTTTATCCAATTTCCTCCCTGTCCCTGATCTTCCCGAGGTACGCAGATCCCTTTTCGTGATTGAAAATAGTTTTTTTTTTTTTTTTTTTGAATCCGACTCGTCCCCTGCTCCTTCGATTCCGATTCTAACACTGAGATGTGGCAGCCGTATAAATCCAAGACCCTCCCAGTGGAACTCCAATAGATTGGTCTCCCAACACAGTGGAGGTTTGGATTTGCTGTTGTTTTGTATATTTGGGTCCTCCGGCGCCGCAGTCGAGATGTCGCACAAGCGCCGGCGGAATGACAACCAGAACCAACGCGCCGGCGGCGGTGACAACAAGCGGCGGCCTCACAAGCACCTCTACCTCGTGCTGAATGACTGGGAGAAGGGCTTCAGCATCCACAAGATTGATCCCGACACCTTCGATTCCGACGACGAGGATCAGCACAGCGGCGCCGCCAGCCACCTCCCCGATCCTCCATCCGTGCGACTAGAGATCCCAATTGGCGACGACGACGAGGACATGTCCGACACGTCATTCGCCGCCATGGGCACCAAGATCTTCGCCTTCACCAACCACCGCTGCGGCCTCGTCTACGACGTCGAGACCGCCGCGCTATCCATCGGCGCCCACGCCCCCGACCAGATGGCCTGTGGCTCCGGCGTCTTTATGGCCGCCGGCGACGTGCTCTACGCGCTGACCCACCGCGACTTCAACGACCTTGAGCAGCCGCACTCGTTCGAGGCCATGTCGTGGGCGCCTGCTGCCGCCGCCGCCTCTTCGGATCCGATGAGGCAGCAGCCGACCCGGGGCTGGAGCTGGAAGACGCTGCCGTCACCGGCGTTCCACAGCCATGTCCACTCCTATGCGCTGCACCCAGACGGGCACACCATCTTCATGACCTCGTCGGATGACAGCCACCGCATGTGCACATACTCGTTTGACACCATAGATTCTGCTTGGAGGTCGCATGGGGAATGGGCCTTGCCGTTCCGTGGCCAGGGTCACTTTGACAGCGAGCTCGATGCCTGGGTTGGCCTTCACCGGGAAGGCTACGTCTGTACCTGCCAGGTTATCTCTCCAGACTTTCACAGCACAGCTCCATGCTTCTATCCAGATTGCAAGATGACCAAAGAGAAGTTGTTCAGAAATATGTCCAGCAAGAGGCACATGAGTGTGTCTCTCACCCGTATGGGCACAACCAAGTTCTGCCTCGTCGAGTGCGTGGCAGCCAAGAAAGAAGAGAAGCGGGCAAAGTACAATGGCTGTGTGATCCATCTCACCATTTTTGGCCTCAAGTACAATCATAGGGGAGAGCTGCAGATCAAAGACCACCAATCTTCGCGCTCCTTCGTAGTTCCTAGCGATAGATTTCACTTCGATCCTCAGGCGTTCTGGATGTAGAAGCTGCTTTCTTTGTTGCAACATGCTAAGATTCCTGAATCATATTCCCTTGACTGCCATGGGTTCAGACCCCTGCACTGTCCTGATAGAAAAAGAGGAATCAATCGATAAAGAGTCTTGTTAGTTTGGAAGTTTTGTGTTTAATTAGTTCATCCATGAATTCTTTTCTTTTTCTTATGCAAGTTACTATGTGTTACCTGATCCTATTGCTGGAGTATTATTATGTAGGAAGATGCTTATGGCTCTATCTTTCAGCAATTGAAATGTGATAATATTTGCAAAGAAAGCTAATTTTAGCCATCGGAACTCGGGTCTCTATATTTGCACTAAAGTAAGTTCTTCCATTACATTAAAGAGCTAGTAATTATGAGGAAACTTAGCAAGATCTAGATGTTGCGCAGACCCTGTCATCTTAAAAAAGTCTATTTTGTTCTAGCTAAAAAATCTTTTTTTTTAGGGCTTGCAGCATGGAACCTTTAGTAATCCATCTTTAAAGATGGTGCCTATAGAATGGTGTGCAACAATACTTCTATAGTCCTATATATTCATCAGTACTGCCAACTATAGTCCTATATATGTTTCATCAGACTGCCAACTATTGTTCATGCAATGCCCTTATCTCTCTGCTATAGTAGTTGATCTGGTAAGAGATCTGCCAACTACTACTGAGTAAAATGTCAATAGCAAAAGGAAAACATGTTTTTTAAGTTTTTCTTCGCAAAGTTACCCAATGAAAATCAACAGAATACGCTGTTGGTCAGAGAAAACTTACATCAGTCTTAATTTTAATCTATCCATCTGCATATGCAGAAAAAAAAACTTCTGTATAAGTAACTGCATAAGGGTCGCTAGCCAGTTTCTTAAAAATTTATTTGTGTCCTTTCTTGAGATATATAAGGTACTTGAATGCAGCAGAATAACCAGTGTCTAAAGGATTTTCAGGCTGTCTACCACTGTCCACCAATCAAGAGTTGTTAACTGCACACTGGAATTGACCCATAATCATGCATAAACCGGTGCTAGGATATGCTGTGAGTTGGTGGAATCGATCCAAAAACCTAGGTATGTTTGATGCATAATTCTATGAAGATTCTTGTGCTTATAACTGACAAGTATCTGGATGCAAAAAAAGAGATGACTTCCTAGTTCAGATGGAACTGGTATGGCTGGCCACAATACCGCTAATAGGCTTGGTGACCAATTGAGTTGTTAGTTTTGCGATACTGAATTCACCATCATAACCTATGAAAAGATAGCTTGGTATTTTAAAACTTGTCATCTACTGATTCTTGCACTATTTTTCATCTATGTTATCATTGGTCTTGCGGGCTTTAAAAGTTATCAAGAAGCTCATAGAGCATTTCCCCATGAAGCGTGCTCTACTGAGGGTGCGGTTCACTGCACCAAAGCCCAACTTTGCAGGTCTTACGTAGAAGGTTGCTGAATGGAATGCTGCTATCATATTTTAAAGGATGAATCTGGCACTCAGCCTTCTACTGTAAGCCCTATCAATTCTTGTTCTTTTTTTTTTCTGGATGTTTCTACATCACATGATACTTTCATGATAGCAAATTCGTATGGAATTGCTGCTAGTGTTCCCTTTTAAGCTCGAGCCATTTCAGAAACATATTATGCTCTGACCCTGTCACTGCTTGCACAGTGTCATAGGGACTGCTTGGTTCACCGCTACATATTGCCATGGCTACAGGATCCACGCCATGCTACAGTCGCACCATGCTATAGACGGCAGCAGGAGCAGATTCTGTGCCGGCAAAAATCTTTGCCGCAGCCTGTGGTTCGCCACACCGTGGCATGGCGTCGCTTGGCCAGGAACCAAGCATGCTCATAGAGCTGGTAAAAGGTTTCTGATGTCATTTAGCTGTCTCTCTTTTTTTAAAGAAAAATGTAAACTAGCTGTCTCGTTTGCCAGAAGTCATGTTTTTAAGATGGGAATGTTAACACAAATTTACAGGTTTGGTTGGTCTATTATACCTAGGCAAATTTTTAGAAAACAACAAGAATCTGGATGGGTCTGGGGAGGGCTTACTGTTGTTTTCAAAATCACGACTCTAGATGGTCCTTGGGAAGTGCCTACTTCCTGATTGCCAGTTAGGAAGATTTTGTGGAGATTCGGCACTAGGAGGAATGATGTCCAGGTCCTGGGCCTCCAATGTTGGTGGCTAGGCAGGAGGCTCTTATAGTTTCTGTAATATACTGTGTTTATATGATGATTTTTTTTTTTATCAACATTAAGCTATAATGAGCCTGTTTTAGTTCTGATTTATTGTTTTCATTTCCTGAAGCTAAACTACCTGTATCTCATACTGAACCTTATTGTCGTTAGTCTACTGCATGTAAATGTGGATATTGTTTCACGGGTATGTGAGATTGATCCATCAATTCCGCACTCGTGTGAGCTCCGGGTATGAAGTTGCTACCGTGGTCTTCTTTGTTTGCGAGGACACGCATGGTAGTTTGCTGATGCTGTATAGTGGAGCAGGTTGCAAGATGCTAGTAAACGTTGTTAAAATGGACGGAATAGTTTGGGTAAGATGGTCTGCAATACACTTGCCTGTTTGGGACATGTCAAATATTTTTCTTTTTTGAATAAGAGGATGTTTTTTTTTCGAGAACACGCAGGAGAGCTGCGTATCTTTGTATTAAGAAGAGTAAGATTGTGGTTACAACGCGGGCCAACCGGGCACACGCACACGGGCTTAAAAAAAAAATTTAAGAGACCATACGGCTGAACAAAACAACTATAGTAGGGGGGGGTATGGGAGCCTAAGAACCCCCAGCCAGCAACCCCTGCGAGGCTGGCACGGGCCAGCCGAGGGTGGCCATCCATTTCGCCCCAGCGGAAATCCAAGACTGGCCCTCCAACCATATATGGTGCACCATATCGCTCACACTACGCCCGGTCGCGTCATCAAAGACCCAGTTGTTTCTCTCCTTCCAGATACTCCAAATGGTCAGCTGAACCATTGAGTCGATGCCCCTTTGCTTGAGGGTGTGTTTAGATTGGGGAAAGATTACCCGAAAATACACTGTTCACCAAAAAAACACTGTAGATGAATAGTGATATGTGAGTAGAAGAGGTGGGATGAATAGGGAAAAGTTAGATGAATAGTGGATTTTTGGGGAATATTTGGGAAACTAAACGGGGCTTGAGTCTGTTATGCCCTTGTCTGAGCGCCAACCACCAATCCAAGATTTCTGTCGATGGCAGTACAGGCATTTGCAAGCTTAGGGCGGAGAGGATGATGTGCCAGGTCTGTTTGGCATAGCTACAATAAGAGGATATGTCAAGGCCGTGTTTAGTTCAGGGGTGGAAAAAGTACTGAGATGCGTGTTATGTGAGGGGGATGAATAGAAAAGGTAAAAAAGAAATTTTTAGGGATGCGTGTTCTGTGAGGAATAAATAAGAAATAAAAAGTAGTTTTGGGAACTAAACACGCCCCAAATATCGGAACCCTGGAGTCTGAACGTGTATTTGACCTCATCAAGGCTTTCGGCACAGACGACCAGACCAAAATCTGCATCGAGGTACCTAATTGATCGCCGCTTTCACTGTCAGTCTGTCACTGCATCCGTCCCCTGTCACTGCAAAGCTGCTAAGCTTCGACGTGATTGATTTGCTGCTGCCGCTGCTATTGCCCCAGATTCTCGAGAAAGGGGAGCTCCAGGTCTTCGGCAAGGAGAGGGAGGCATCGCCACCATTGTCATCAACCCGGACACCCGCCGTCCCTACACCATCACCATGAATCCATGAGCGGGCGCCTCATGCACGAGATACACTGGGTTCCCTCTCATGGCACATGGAATGCAGATAGCTCTCGACGACTTAACTCTGCGCGTGCTACCGGGCTAGCTCGTGGGCTCAGGCAGTCCATCGCAGCCCACTGTGAAGCCCACCTCGCTGAATCTGCTCGTCGCGAAAAAGAAAGAAAGAAAACCTCGCTGCATCTGCTCGTCGCGCGGCACAATACGCGATCGGCCGTCGCCTGCTCTTTCCAGACGGCGGCCGGAGCGGACCAGCCTCACTGTCCCGGATCTTCGTCAGGTACACAAATCCTTTCTCATTGCAAATCGGCCGCTTTTTTTTAATCCGATTTGCCCCCTCTCTTCTATTCCGATTCTAACACTGAGATCGATAGATGTGGCAGCGGTATAAAATTTGCGAACATATAGTCATAGAGGAGGTTTGGATTGCTGTTGTTTTCTTGTCCTCCGGCGCGGCGCCGGAGTCAGATGTCTCTTAAGCGACTGGCACATGATACCCCAAGTCAACGCGCCGGCGGCGGTGACAAGAGGCGTCGCCGTCGCCGCAAGCACCTCTACCTCGTGCTGGATGATTGGCACGAGGGGTACAGCGTTCACAAGATCGACGCCGCCGACGGCTTCTTCTCCGACTCCGACGACGAGCAGAGCGACGAGCGCTTCCCAGATCCTCCGGCTCTGCGGTTGGAGTCACCGGTTGCCCACGAAGGGCGTCGCACCGACATGACCTTCGCCGCACTGGGCACCAAGATGTTCATCTTCATGAATCAGCGCTGCGGCCTCGTCTACGACACCGAGACGGCGGCACTGACAGTCGGGGCCCACGCCCCCGCCCTGATGACCTGCGGCTTCGGCATCTCCGTGGCCGTCGGCGACGAGCTCTACGCGCTCACGTACCGCTTCTTTGACAAGCAGCACCGGCACTCATTCCAGTCCATGTCGTGGGGGACCACAGCCCCAGACGAGAGGCACAAGCCGACCGAGGGCTGGTTGTGGAAGACGCTGCCGCCGCCGCCGTTCCATGGCCACGTCCTCTCCCACGCGCTGCACCCGGACGGGCGCACCATCTTCATGACCTCGGCCAACAATAGCAGCGTGGGTATGTTACTATGATCTCCTCGGCCCCAAAAGGCCCAAAGGCCTTTGGGTCTTGACGTGCGCCCTGATCGGGGGCGCCCAACCCTAATGGTTGGTGGGCCTCTGTCGCCAGCGCTATATAGAGAGGTGGGGGCCACGGCTCTAAACACGAGGTTGAACTGAGTACTCTCCCCACCTACACTCAAACCTAGACCGATCTAGAGGGTTAGCGCTACGGCGGCGGGAAGCTCCACCACTCCGTCCATCGCCGTTCCCGGCCAAAGCCGGTGGCGCCCTGAAGGACGACGAGACCTACTGCGCAGGGCTACGGCAACCGCTACTCCGACCGTCGCTGCCCGTGCGTAGAATTCCCTCAACGAACCCGCTATGGCATCCACAGAGCCATCCAACTCCTCCACTCGTGATGGTATGGATCTAGTCTCACTCCTTTCTCCATTCCTAGATCTAGGATTCCACACGGACACATGCACATATACACAGACACATACATATGCACATACACATAGATCAAGTATTTACTAGTCTAGATCTACACTGCTCACGCACAGATTTAACAGGGCACCTACTCTTTTGACACCAAGGATTCTGCCTGGAGGTTTCATGGGGAATGGCTCTTGCCGTTCCTCGGCCAGGCTCACTTCGATGGCGAGCTCGACGCGTGGATTGGCCTTCGCCGGGATGGCTACATCGGAGCCTGCCAAGTTATCTCCCCCGACTTTCGCAGCACAGCCCCAGGCTTCCATCCAGATTGCAAGATGACCGAGGATAAGATGTTCAGAGGTATGTTCAGCGACAGGCACATGAGTGCCTCTCTCACCCATATGGGCGCCGGCGAGTTCTGCCTCGTCGAGGGTGTGGTAGCCAAGAAAGCAGAGGAGCACCCAACCTACGGAGACTATGATAGCTGCGTGATCCATATCACCGTGTTTGGCCTCAGGTACAATCACAGGGGAGAGCTGCAGATCAAAGACAACCAGTCCTCGCGCTCTTTTATATCTTCTAGGCACAGATTTCACTTCCATCCTAAGGCGTTCTGGATGTAGAAGCAGCTTCTTTTATTGCAATCTATGCTAAATGCCTCATGCATCAGATTGTCCCTGCTTGACTGTCACTGGTTCAGGGCCTACGCTGCCCTGCTAAAAGAGGAATCAATAAAGAATTTTGTTTGCTTGGAATTTGTGTGTTACTAATGACATGATCCATGAGTTCTTTTTTTTTTCTTATGAAAGTTGCCGATATGTGTTGCGTGGTCATATTACTGAAATATCAAACGAATTGCTGATTTATATATTACGTAGGAAGATGCATCCTATGTTCCAAGTACCAAGATGTGACGATGCTTGCAAAGAAAGTCATTTGAGTATTCGACCCCAGCCTTCATATTTGCACTAAAGATAGTCCTGCCACTACATAAAACAATTGTAAATTGTAGGTAACCAGCAAGAGCTAGATGTAACTCAGATCTTAATTTTCAGCTTATTATTAGTTTATTTTGATGTACAAGTAGTAAGTCGTTAGTTTATTTTCAGCCTAATAGCATGTACAATCACAACTCACAAGAGAGAGCTGAAGATCACAGCTCACTGGTCCACGTGCTCCTTGGCATTGTCTAGCTAGGCATAAAGATCACTTCATTCCTGCTGCATTCTGGGTGCACAAGCTGTTTGCTTTGTTGCAATATGCTTTGTCTCCTGAATCCACCATTTCAAAGCATGAATTTGGCAACCAGCCTTCTTGAGTAAGTCTTTTAATTCTTTTTTTTTTCTTTTCTAGCTATTCTTGCATCATATAATTCTGGTATAATCTATTAATTAAATGCCTAGCTAGTCAATGTTCCAAAACCAAAGTATCGCTGGATCCCAAATAGGAAGAATAAGTAGAGGAAGTGCTTGATCGCCTGAATTGTTACTCTCCCTTTTGGCAGTGCTGACATGTTCATTTTGCTGAAGCCAAAATGTCTATCTCTCATACTGATAAACCACATCTGCATTGGTCTAGACTACATGTAACTATGGATAATGTTTTGCAGGCAACGTATGTGAGGTTGAGCCATCTATTTGCACTCATGTGAGCAACGGTTGAAGGATGTGCAAGGTGAGGCCTGATCCTATCGCTGAATGTGTATTATGTAGGACGATGCCTATGGCCCTATTTTTTATATGTGATAATATTTGCAAAGAATGCTAATTTTAGCTGTTGGAACTCAGGTCTCTATATTTGCACTAAAGTAAGTTCTGCCATTACATTAAAGGGCTAGTAATTATGAGGAAACTTAGCAAGAACCAGATGTTGCGGAGACCTTATCATATTAATAGTCTATTTTGTTCTAGCTAAAAACAGCTTGTTTCTAAGGTTTGCAGCATGGAACATTTAGTGATCCATCTTTAAAGATGGTGCCTGTCGAATGGTGTGTAACAGTACTCCATGTTTCATCAGTACTGCCAACTATAGTCCATGCAATGTTGTTATCTCTGTGTTATTGTAGTTGATCTGGTAGGAGATCTGCCAACTACTACTAAGTAAAATGTCAATAACAAAAGGAAAACATGTTTTTAAAGTTTTTCTTTGCAAACTCACCCCAAGATAAACCAACAGGATAGGTTGCAGGTCGGAGAAAACTGACAACTCAATGCCGTCTTAATTTTAACCTATCCCTTTGTATAAGCAACTGCATAAGGGTCGTTAACCAGTTAAGAATTTACTTGTGTCATTTTTTGGGTTAAGGTACTTGACTGCTGCAGAATAACCAGTGTCTAAAGGATATTCAGGTTGTCTACCACTGTCCACCAAGTTATCCATCAAGAGTTGTTAACTGCACACTGGAATTGGCATATAATCACGAATAAACCGGTGCTAAGATCTGCTGTGAGTTGGCGCAATCGATCCTAAAATCTTGGTATGTTTGATGCATAATTCTATGAAGATTCTCGTGTTTAGAACTGACAAGTGGCTGGATGCAAAAAAAGAGGTGATTTCCTAGTTCAGATGGAACTGGTATGGCGACAGTATCGCTAATATGTTGGGTGACCAATTGAGTAATTAGTTTTGCAATACCGTAGTATGTAGCCTATGAAAAGATAGCTTGGTATTTTGAAACTTGTTAGCAGTACCTGCATGCAGGACATGGTGATAGATATTTGCCAGACCCATGCGACGTTCCTTCATCTACTGATTCTTGCGCTATTTTTCATCTGTTATCTTTGGTCTAGCAGGCTTTAAAAGTAATCAAGAGGTTCACAGAGCACTTCCCTTAAAGCGTGCTCTATTGAAGGTTGGGTTCACTGTACCAAAGCCAACTTTGCAAGCCTTATGTAGAAGGTTGCTGAATGGAATGCTTTAAAGGATGAATCTGGCACTCAGCCTGCTATTGTAAGCCTATCAATTCTTGTTTTTTTTTCTAGCTGCTTCTACATCACATGATAGCAATTTCGTATGGAATTTCTGCCAGTGTTCTTTTTTTAGGTCGAGCACTTTCAGAAACATTTTATGTCCTGACCCATCATTGCTTGCATAGACTAGCTGTCTCCTTTTGCCAGAAGTCATGTTTTTAAGATGGAAAGTTATCACAAATTTATAGGTTTGGTTGGTCCATTATACCTAGGCAAATGTTTCAAAAAAACACAATACTCTGGATGGGCCTCGGGCGGTGCTTACTGTTGTGTCAAAAACCACAAGACTCTTTGCTAAAAAAAAAATCACAAGACTCTGGATGGTCCTTGCGAGGTGCCTACTTACTGATTGCCAGTTAGGAAGAGTTGTGGAGATTCGGCACTAGGCGGGACGATGTCTAGCACCTTCAATGTTGGCTAGGCAGTAGGCTCTTAAAGTTTCTGTGATATACCGTGTTTATATGGTGAAGTTTTATTAACATTAAAGTATGATTAGCCTGTTTTAGTGCTGATTTAGAGTTTTCATTCATTTACTGAAGCCAAACTACATGTGTCTCCTATTGAACCTTATTGTCATCACTCATTAGTCTACATGTAACTTTGGATATTTTAAAGGATGAATTTGGCACTCAGCCTTCTACTGTAAGCCTATCCATTCTTGTTTCTTTTTTTTTCTGGCTGTTTCTACATCACATGATACTTTCATGATAGCAATTTCGTATGGAATTGCTGCCAGTGTTCCCTTTTTAGCTCGAGCCATTTCAGAAGCATCTTATGCTCTGACCCCATCACAGCTTGCACAGTGTCATAGTGCTGGTAAAAGGTTTCTGATGTCATCCTAGCTGCCTCTTTTTTTTTTCTTTAATGTAAACTAGCTGTCTCCTTTTGCCAGAAGTCATGTTTTTAAGATGGGAAGGTTATCACAAATTTGTAGGTTTGGTTGGTCCACTATACCTAGGCAAATGTTTCGAAAACCACAAGACTGGATGGGCCTCGTGAGGTGCTTGCTGTTGTTTCAGAAATCACGACTCTAGATGTTCCTTGGGAGGCGCTCACTTCCGGACTTCCTGATTGCCAGTTAGGAAGACTTCGGCGGTAGGAGGAATTATGTCCTCATGTCCAGGTCCAGGGCCTGCAATGTTGATGGCTAAGCAGTAGGCTCTTATAGTTTCTGCAATATACTGTGTTTATATAATGAATTTTTATCTACATTAAAGTATAATTAGCCCGTTTTAGTTCTGATTTAGTGTTTTCATTTTCCTGAAGCCAAACTACCTGTGTCTGAACCTTTATTGTCATTGTTCTACTGCATGTAACTGTGGATATTGTTTTACGGGTATGTGAGATTGATCCATCAATTCTGCACTCGTGTGAGCTGTGGATATTGTTTTACGGGTATGTGAGATTGATCCACCAATTCTGCACTCGTGTGAGCTGTGGGTATGAAGTTGTTACCGTGGTCTTCTTTGCTGATGCTGTATACTGGAGCAGGTATTTACAAGATCACCGTCTCTTTGGATTTGCAAAGTCATACTTTTGCAAATCTCTCCTCCCACCTCTCACTTGAATCAAGATTATGTGGTCCAGATTGAAGTTATCAAGATTATGTGGTCCAGATTGGAGTTATCATAGTTCTCACACGAACCTAGTTCTCATAGGATATGTTGCCTACTCTAAAACCATACTAACAAGGCTCCGAAACTTTACTAAGTACCCGTTAATATAAAAGACAATTCCTTATTTGGCCCTGAAAAAAAGTTTTCGTTCCTTCTTTGGCCCTGAGAAAAGTTCCGTTCCTGTATGGCCAAAAGTTTTTCGTACATTCCTTTCGTGGCCTTTTCACCCAATTGGAGGGGTAACACCGTTAATCAAGGCAAAAAAAGACATTTTTGTTCCTGAACACGAAAGTTTATTGTTGGACGCTGTTTTTTGAGCAAGTAATTATTTTACAAGTAATTATTTTGAGTATTTTTTGCTGCGCCATTTCATATTGTATTTAGCATACAAATCGGAGATAGTTATGTCCAAAAACAGCCTCTAAAAATAACGTTTTACATTCAAGGACAAAAATGTCTTTTGGCGCCATGGTTAACGTTTTTACCCCTTTCAATTGGACGGCAGGGTCACGGAAGGAATTGATGAAAAATTTTCGGTCCTATAGGGAACAAAAATTTTCTCAGAGCCAAGGAAGGAATGATGACTTTTTCAGGCCAAATAAGAAATTATCTCTTAATATAACTTTATGGGCGACTTATTATGGCGACTTATTGTAGAAAATAAACAACTAACTTGTCGAGGGGAAAACGAGTGAGAGCATTTCCATCCAACGGTTCGGGTGACACTGACAGACAGGAAGAAGGATGGATCGTGTGCTAATTGAGAACGAACCCGAGTGCCTTTGCGCAAAACACGCAGGAAAAAACTTGCAAAGAGAACCATCTAGTCGTCCACCACCGCCGGCCCTAATCGAATCGAATCGTCCCCAATTCCTCCTCACTTCACAATCACATCACTCGCTGCCCTCCCATCCGCCGCCGCCACCGGAGATGTCGCGCACGCTGGTGCAGCCGGTGGGGCAGAAGCGCCTCACCAACGTGGCGGTGGTGCGCCTGCGCAAGCACGGCCAGCGCTTCGAGATCGCCTGTTTCCCCAACAAGGTGCTCTCATGGCGCTCCCGCGTCGAGAAGGACCTCGACGAGGTGCTCCAGTCGCACACCGTCTACTCCAACGTCTCCAAGGGCGTGCTCGCCAAGTCCAAGGACCTCACCAAGGCTTTCGGCACAGACGACCAGACCAAAATCTGCATCGAGGTACCCTAATTGATCGATCGCCGCTTTCACTGTCACTGCGTCCGATCCCCTCTCCCTGTGAATCGGCTAACCTCTGATTGATTTGCTGCTGCTGCTGCTATTAACCCCAGATTCTCGAGAAAGGGGAGCTCCAGGTCTCCGGCAAGGAGAGGGAGGCGCAGCTCTCCACCCAGTTCCGTGACATCGCCACCATCGTCATGGAGAAGACCATCAACCCGGACACCCGCCGCCCCTACACCATCACCATGATTGAGCGCCTCATGCACGAGATACACTTCGCCGTCGACCCAAACCTCACCTCCAAGGAACAGGTACCTGCTTCTGCTTGGCATGCCTACCTTCTTCACACACGCTTGTCTTGTCTGTCGGACAGAGTAGAATGTGCTGCCTGTTCGTTTATTACTCAGTCTGTTGTGCAACATCTTTTTTCACTCATCAACATTCAGAACCTCTTGCACCTCGGCATCATGCGTAGACTAAAAGTTTAAAACGACACCTCAGTTTAAGTGTGGAAGCTGCCTTTGGTCATGTGTAGAGCACTTATTTTTATCTGCTTTGCCATTCATAATTTCTGGCTATGTTCCGCAGAACTAGAGCACCGGTAAAGATAATTGTAATACTATTTTGCAAGCGCCCGTTACTTATCAAATACCTTAGCCCACTTTCCTTTCATATTCTCAATAATAAATCTATTGTTGGTCAGTTTTTAGGCTTTTGTACACTTTTACTAGATGATGCCTACCTTCAGAGCCACTATTCGAAGCAAATAGTGTTTAACATGGGCTATTGTCTGTATTCATCATATGTAGGCTGTACCTAATCTTTTGGGATCCATTTAAGATCTACAGTCAGTGGCATGGCGTAAAGGGAATAGATGGCCTCGTAGTTTTTTGAATAACCACCCGATTCATTTGCTAATTTCACTACCTATTGCATATAGTAACATGTCTGAATCTCATTTTCAAATGAACAACTAGCTCTCTCTGGGACTAGGCAGAGTGCTTTTAGTTTTTTATTTACTTTGTTACGTATCATTTCTGTCCATCCTTTGTAGAACTATAGCTTTAGTGAAGATGATGATGGCACTGTTGTACATGTCTATAAGTTGTGTACCACATACCTCAGTCTGTTTCTCTTGGATTTGTATGTTTCAATAGTTAGTCAGTTTTTTTTTTTTTCTGTCCATGGTCTGCTGGTCTAAAGCTCTACTAAAGATGGTAGTGATACTGTTGTGCAGGTCTATTGTTTGTTTACCAGAGGCTTTATTCTATCACTTTTGTATTTGTTTTTTTTCAATAGTTGGTCAGCTTTTTTCCTTCTGTTTTTTTACAGTAAATCGAAAAAAAAATGGTGTTGATGATTCATTTCTCGTTACTTTTTCTGTGGAGTTGCAACAGTGGTTTGTATAGCACAATTGTAGAGTGTCTTTCTTGTTTAGGCCTATCAATTGGCTGTATGCAGAAAAAAGAAGCGATATCATGTTTTGAGTGGAATTTCTATGGCCACAGTATATGCTAAAGGTTTTATCACTAATTGAGTATGTATATGGGTTATTTAGTTTTACAACACCAAATTCACCATCAAATATAGCATAATAAAAAATAGCAAAGCAATGGTTTGCTTGACCATTAGTTATGTATCAGATATATATCTTGAGGTCTGAATTTTTATGTGCATTCGGGACTTGATTATACGCAGTTACTTGGCCATGTGAAATTTCTTTGTCTACCTTCTTGTTCCAATTTTTTGTTTTTCCACATATATGTTCTCTCTAGTCTTGCAGGGCGGAGCTCAGTAGAGGCGAAACTGGGCTCCGGACCCTGCTTGCCCAAAACCTTTTTTTTTATGATGCTCAGTATAGGATGCTGCAAAGGACAATACCCTCTCAAAGAGGAACCACAAGAATGCATGTGAAACTACAGTTTTGTTTATTTACTGCTTGCCCAAAACCTTTTTTTTTATGATGCTCAGTTGTTTGAACCATCTATACAAGCACTATGATTAGGATGCTGCAAAGGACAATACCCTCTCAAAGAGGAACCACAAGAATGCATGTGAAACTACAGTTTTGTTTATTTACTAATATGATCTTGTCATTTAAATCTTCGACTGCTTGCTCATACTTCTCAGCTTCTGCCTTTTTCATTTGTTGAGCATAGGATGATTTCCTAATTAGCACAAATTTGTTTAGATGCTGTAAAAAGTGCACCTAATCCCCCCACCCCCCTGACTTCACCTCACCCTCTGCCACTGCTTGCAGGCTCTAAAAGTTATCAAGAAACTTATGGAGAACTTCCCCATAAAGCGTGCGCCACTGAGGGTGCGATTCACTGCTCCAAAGCCCAGTTTTGCAGGCCTTATGGAGAAAGTTGCTGAATGGAATGCTACTATCATTTCAAAGGATTTATCTGGAACTCAGGCTTCTATTGTAAGTCTATTAATTCTTCTGTTTTCATGGGTGTTCTTGTGTAGTTACACAACTCTGTTGGAATTGCCACCAGTGTTCCTTTTTCTAGCTCAAGCCATTTCTAAAATAGATAGGAACACATAGTTTTTATGCCTTGAACCCCATCACTGCATACACATAATATTGAAGAGCTGATAAGCTGTATCACATACCTTTGAAACTAGTTGGGCCCATGATGCCTAGTTTCAGATCGGATATTGAGGTGCCTATTGCCTGATTGGCAATTAGGAAGTATATGTGGATATTAGGCACTAGGCACCGCCCTCCTGCCTAGCATCTACGAATTGGGCTGGACAGTAAGCTCTTAAAGGTGTAGTAATGTACTGTCTTTGTATGATGAACATGACATCAAAGGGGTACTTAGCCTATTTTGTTGCTGCTTTAGTCTCTTTTTCTTGGTAGTGGTAGCATGGTGCTTATGCGACCATTAGCTGAAGCCACACTACCTTTCTGTCACTGTCAAACCGATCAATCATTGGTCTGGACTACATGTAACTATGGATAATGTTTTACATGTAACTATGTATAATGTTTTGCAGGTATGTGAGATTGAACCATCTATTTTGCGCTCGTGTGAGGAGCAGTTGAAGGATGTGCAAGGGAGGGTGGAAGTGCTATCTGTCTCGACTCATGCAGAAGGTGGTCCGTCTCTGGAGCAACTTGACAATGTTGAAGTACCGCAACCAATGCCTGCAAAGGAGTCTAATGCTGTTGCTGAGATAAGCGAGACAATGCAGAAGCAGAGCATATCAAGCGAAAGCCAGGGCAATGCACAAGGCAAGCAACAGAGAAGATGCAAGGAATGTGACGTGCTGGTGGAGGACAAGCTGTACAGGGAGCACTGCAAGAGTGCGTGGCACAAGCACAACTACACGCGCCACAAGAATGGGCTCCCGCCTCTCAGCCAGGAGGAGTGCATGGTGGAGATGGAACTGGCAGACTCCAAGAAGGACCTGAAAGACTATGATTTCTGATGAGGTGGGTGTGGTGTTCCACAGAGATCTTGTGTTTCGGAAAGAGTCTTTGGGCACTAACACAGTCGGTCTAACACATGTTCTGTTCAGGTTGATTGACAAGGAGTGCACAGGGCATGAAGTTGTTGCCGCGGTCTTTTTGCTTGTGAGGACACACATGGTAGTTTGCTGATGCTGTATAGTGGAGTGGGTGACCAAGTTTTGCGAGGTGGTAGTAAGTTCTTGAAATGGATGGAATGGTTTAGCTGCAATCGAGTTTAACTAGTTTGGGATATATCAAATGCCTAGAACCCTGCTGTCTGTACTGTCTGGACGTGTATAGAGTAAGTAAGCTAGAGTGCACGTTGTGGGATCGTGGTTGTGTAATGGCATGCTGAGAAGTTAAGACTACCCTTTTATGTTATCCGGATGGTTCTGGCTGTTTGGCTTTGTGTTAGCATTACTTGCCTGTACAAGTCGATTTACACGCCAGTTTGCAAATGCATGCTCGCGCTTGGTCATTTCCATTGAACTGTTTTCTTTGTCTCGAAAACTGATTCATTGAAATGTTAGGAAGGCTTCAAAGAGGCCTTCTTTGTCTTGCGAGTTGCAAACATTAATTTCGTCAGTCATCAGTTGCATGGTCCTTTTAGTTTGCTGCAGCCCCTACGCGTTGAACCATGGCTAGACCACCGGAGGTGCTCTGCATTCATGGCCTAGCAATTTGAGGTGCAATAACAAACCATGCGAACCATCAGCGGCGCATCTCTATTGAGTTCCTGCAGGCGTTGGTAACTGGAACGTTCGATGCCACCAAGAAAATCGGCATATATATTCAGGACGTCGAGGCCATCCTAACAGTGGCCGGCAGGCTCCAATGCCTTCATATCCTTGTTTCTCCAAGGTCATATGACGGTGGTAGACTGCTTCATATCCTTGTTTCTCCAAGGTCTTATGACGGTGGTAGACTGGTAGGCGCCGGATAGTATGGACGAATACGGAATACGTGTTGCAACTTAGAAGACGGGGTTGCACGGTTTGGAGTCGGGCGGATGGAATCGGTCTCGGAGTTGCACAGATATAGGTGCGTCCGACTCGGACGTGGCGGTATCCTAGTCTCCGTCACATTTTTGTATAACCATATCTCCGTAATCCTTATATTCATATAAATCCTGAGAAGTGAGATCCAAGCTGTTTGATACAGTAGGTCTTGGTGAATCTGCGGCCGCTGCCGCCGGGATGTCCTCACATGCAAAGCGTCGTGCACACGATGGCCTAAACCAACACACCACCGTCGGTGACAAGCGGCCGCGGCGGCAGCAAAAGCACCTATACCTCGTGTTAGATGACTGGGACAGAGGCTTCAGCGTCCACAAGATCGACGCCCGGCACCTCCCCTCACCCCCGGCCCTACGTGTAGCATCCCCTATCGGCGCTGCACCCCAAACCGGCGTGTCCTTCGACGCCATGGACACCAAGATCTTCGCCTTGATGAGCCATCGCTGCGGCCTCGTCTACGACGTCGACACGGCCGTCCTCGAACTCGGTGCTCATGCACCTTCTCACATGGTCTGTGGCTTCGGTGTCACCGTGGCCATGGTGACGTGCTCTACGCACTAACATATCGCTTCTCCGACACAGCACTCGTTTGAGGTGTTGTCATGGGAGTCGTCCACTGCCCCAGATCATGCAACGCAGCAACATCAGCATCAAAGAAGAGAGGGATGGTCATGGAGGACATTGCCGTCGCCGCCGCCGGCGTTCCACAGCCGTGTGAACGCGTACGTGTTGCACCGGGACAGGCGCACCATCTTCATGACCACGGCTAACGGAGGTCGCATGGGTACATACTCCTTCATGGGCGTTGCCGTTCATTGGGCAGGGTCACTTCGATGGCGAGCTCGATGCGTGGGTTGGGCTTCACCGGGATGGCTCCATCTGTGCCTGCCGGGTCGTCGTTGCCTCCCCGAGCTGCCATGCCACGGTGACATCGCCGCCGGAGCTGGATTGCAAGACAACCAAGGAGAAGTTGTTCAGAAACGACGATACAGAGATGCACATGAGGGCCACTCTCACCTACTTGGGCTCGAGCAGGTTCTGCCTCGTGCAGTGCATGGCACGGCAGGGAGTGGAGGAAGGTCAGGCTCTTCTTGGACGCTGTGTGATCCACCTCACCATGTTTGGGGTTAAGTACGATCACAGGGGTGAGCTGCAGATCACTGATCACCGATCCAGGAGCTCCTTCCTGGTGTCTAGGCATAAGAATCACTTTGGCCCTGTTGCATTCTGGATGTAGATCGAAGCTGTAGTACAATGCTCTGCCCTCTGCTGGTCGATTCCCTGCTTGGTTGTCACTGGTTCAGGTTCATGCCGTGCTTTCTCCTGCTAGGAAAAGTGTGGAATCCATGAAAAGTATTTTTTTTTAAGATTGTAATTAAGTTGTGTTACTTGATCCAGCCATCCAGTTCCTTTTCTTTTTTTTTTCCATATATGCAACTTGATGAGTTTTACATTTGTGTCATTACTTGATGTGCTGCTGTAATATGGTCATGGACTCATGGTCCTATGTTTCAACAACTGAGATGTGATACTCTTGCGGTCTTCCCCCTCGCGAAGCAGGTTAAATTTAGCCAGTGGAGTTCAGATCTCTGGATTTGCACCAAACTTAGTTCTGCCATTACATAAAAGAGCTACTCCCTCCATCCCAAAATAGATGACATTTTTAACTTTTAGACAACATGTTTGACCATTCGTTTTATCTAAAAAATTTATGTGAATATTATTTATTTATATCTTGTTTTATCATTAATTGTACTTTCATCGTGACATGTATTTTAGTATTTATCTAAAAATGCGAGCACACATGTTGAGTCAAGGAACTCTGAACCCAGGTGGACAAAGTTCCTTAACACTTTACCAGCTAAGCTGCGTTGACGCTAATGATTTCGCTATGTTGTCTGCACGTTTGCAGTTGGCAGTTGGCTAGTCTATGTAGAGCTTGTGAAGAAAAATCAAAGATGGTTTTATTTTATTATTGACATTTATTTGCTACTTTCTCGTTTTCAATTTATAGTTTGTTTGATTTTCTTTACTAAGTTTGATCTCAATTTTTTTTAATTAAGACAAGTTGTATGTGAGATTGAGCCATCATGTGAATGGCTGAAGGATGTGCAAGGGAGGAATAGGAAGTGCTATCTGTACGTCTTAGCGTATGAAGAAGGTGGCCAATCTGTGGAGCAAAATGACAATGCTGAAGTTGCCGCTAGCAGTGAGTGCCGGTTAAGGAGTCTGATGCTGTTGCTTAGATGAGCGAAACAATGCATGGCTTTTGTTGGCAACATTTGTTGTTGCCTGTTGGTACATTTACATCTTAAACATGGTTTTGCTAGAAACTTTTTGAGGGAACTTGTTACGGATTTGGCAATAGAAAATGTGCCATATTATGTCCTCTTTTCTTTTAGTTTTTTTCAACTTGCCAAAATCGATTCGTACAACCTCTCATATCAATCCGGATATTTCCTCAATCCCCAAGTACACGGAACACGGATCGGCTTCGTCCCCTCTCCCTCTATATAATTCCGATTCCGATTCTAACACTGAGATTTGGCAGCGGTACGTATACGTACAACTAAGAGTATCCAAGGCCCTCTCCTCGCGCGAAACTCCAATCCAATACATCGATTGATCCTCCGCACGACACAGAGTAGGATGTCTCATAAGCGACATTCACACGATGGACCGAATCAACACACCGTTGCTGACAAGCGGCGGCGATGTCGCAAGAACCTCTAACTCGTGCTGGCCGACTGGGACAAGGGGCTCAGCATCCACAAGATCGACCTCGACAACCAAGACAACGACGATGGCCACCTCCCGGAGCCTCCGGCACTACGATTAGAGCTCCCAGTTGGCGACGACGACATGTCCGACACGTCCTTCGCCGCTCTGGGTACCAAGATGTTCGCCTTCACCAACCACCGCTGCAGCCTCGTCTACAACGTCGACACGGCGGCGCTCTCCATCGGCGCCCATGCATGCCCCCACCGACATGCATGGCCTGCGGCGGCTCCGGCGTCTTCATAACCGCTGGCGACGTGCTCTACTCGCTCACCTACGGATACTACCTCAACGACACGCACTCGTTCGAGGCCATGTCGTGGGCCCCTGCGGCCGCCATGGACTCGACGACGACGGAGGGCTGGAGCTGGAAGACGCTGCCATCGCCGGCGTTCCATAGCAACGTGCACTCCTACGCACTGCTCCATCCTTCTATCCGGATTGCAAGATGACCAAGGAGAAGATGTTCAGAAGTATGTTCAGCAAGAGGCATATGAGTGTGTCTCTCACCTGCATTGGCGCAAGCAAGTTCTGCCTCGTCGAGTGCGTGGAAGCCAAGAAAGCGGAGAAGCGGGCAAAGTACAATGGCCGTGTGATCCATCTCACCGTGTTTGGACTCAAGTACAATCACAAGGGAGAGCTGCAGATCAAAGACCACCAGTCGTCGCGCTCCTTCCAAGTTTCTGGGCATAGGTTTCACTTTGATCCTCATGCGTTCTGGGTGTAGATAAGCTGCTTGCTGCTTTGTTGCGACATGCTACGCCTCCTGCTTGACTTTCACTGGTTCATGTCCCGTGCGCTGTCCTGCTAGAAAAATAGTAGGGATCCATGAGGTTTTTTTTTTCTTATGCAAGTTATTGCTATATGTTACCTGATCCCATTGGTGAAATATGTACTCTTGTTCCTCAAAAAAAATATGTATTCTTATGTAGGAAGATGCCTATGGCCCTATTTTCTAGCAATTGAGATGTGATAATATTTATGTTTTAGTTAGGACTGAGTATGAAGCCTCATTGCATCTTCCCTCGAGCCTAACATCACTTCTAGAATGTACAACACCTTATTTTCCTTCCGCTTCTATCTGATTGCATAAATGTTTTCTATATTGAGTTTATGCACATTCTTCTTGAATCACAAAAAATGTCGACATGATAAACAATATGATTGTTCCAAAAACACATTAAGATTGCATAACTTTATGTTATTTTCTATTTCAAATAGTTCACATACTCATGAAGACTTCACTAATGTTGTATGCCATGTTGCAAGGTAAATATGTTAATTAATAAGCTAAAATAACTTTTTGAGTTATGTATATCATTTTTGCTAGAAATTATATAGTGCTAGGCTTAAAACCAATATATTATTTCTTCAAGGAATAATGGACATCATGTCACGCCCTACATTATTCATGCAACTGCGACAAGAGCATACTCCATCTGTTTGAATGCACCGAAACAAGTGCACAATTAATTAAGATCGGTTAGTCTATTTGATAGATAATTTTATACAACTTTTCCAATAAAATCGACCTCATCTATGCAATTGCTAGAGTAAGGCAGTAAAGGCGGTATGTCTAAGGTTCTTCAATATCAAGGGAATTATAAACCTAAAAACTATTTTCCATGATTAAAGGAAAATATTGCCAACTTCAAGGATTAATCCATGTCCATGGAGAAGAAATAGCTCAACAATTTGAAAAGTCATGAAACATTGGTGGACAATATAAAATCAATTTTTCTTTTGTGTTACATTTGTCTTGATGGGTCCAGCGAACGATTGAATATGGGTTATTATATCACAAATAGCATTAGCAATTTAGTGGTTCGAGTAGCCAACAATTGTGTTTCAGATACTTGGGGAGTATACTTATGTTGTTGTTTCAATTAATACAACAACCTTCGTTCCCTAATAGATGACTATCCCCAAACCCTCGCAGCAACTCCCCTTCCTCTGATCCGTTTCAATTTCTCCATTTTTTTTCCCTTTGAAATTTCACCAATCCAAATGGGATCTGAACTGGGTTGCTGGAACATAAAAAAAAAGATCGAGGTATCTAGTAATTATTGGTTGTATTTCACGTAGCATAGCATTTAGCTACCCAGTCCTCCAATAGGTAGAACCGAAGCAAAAGTCATTAGATCCAAAATAAACAAACTTTTGACCGACTTAAATATTTGCAGACATATACATTGCACCACAGTAAAAAAAAATAAAGGTAACCTCAATGTCCCCACTAAATAGATGAATGAATAGTTAAACAAACAGCTTTATATAGAGAGAGTAATAGAGTATAGTTCGATCTATACTAAACCACTAACTCCGGAGGGAAAAGCCATGTTAGCCATTGATCAGACATTGATTTCCGTTGCCATGGCCATCTAAATGTCATGTTACGAATAGTCCAAGATCTTGTGTCGAATACATCATCTATATAATTTGATGCATAATGCACCAAGCCCTCCTCAATGTCTCCTTGCGCACGAGTGGACTTGCTGAAGGATCGACTGACGAAAAGCGCCTCATCTTTGGCTAGCCCGTTAGCGGCCACCCACTTGCCCATGATGAGATCCGCTTTGAAGACCTCAACCTTTAGGGTGTAGCGACCTGATTTAAGACTAGATATGTGCTGGTGCCTCACCAAGAGCAACTCCTCCCCGCCCAGCGATTTCACTAGGTACCGGCCAGTATATATCTCGTCAAAGGCTTCATAAGGCACGTTGAACCTGTCGTCGACATCGTTATCTATCCCTTCGTTGTCTGACACTGTCATGTCACCGTTAATGATCAAGCTATTCACTAATACCTCCTGCTCCTCTTCTGACGAGTACTCCTCTTGGTTTTCCTGCTCGTTGCCATCAGCCTGCTGTGGTGCCTCTTCGTCATGCTCGTCGCTATTGGACATGTCTACACCACCATTACTATTATCATCATCTTGTGGCCAAGTCCACCAACCATCCTCGTAATAAGCTGCCATTGGGTTCCTGATGACTAGTTCAATCTTGGTAACCTCGGGTCTACCATCCTCGTCCTCACCGAGACGGTAGGCGACGAGTTCTTCACCAGAGGTCACACCGTATAGCGTGTCTCCCAAGAACGCCACGTCAATGACCCTAAAGTTGGGTAGCACATGCGTGCCCTTGCCAGGGCGGCAGAGGATGACATTGTAGTTCCAATTGTTGGTCGTGACAGCTATGACATCCTCCGGAGTCGATCGCATCAGCACCTTGCGGATCTCGAAGGTCTCGGCGACATGGCCGACGATGGCGTCCAGCTCGAGGAGCGGCACGGTGACGTTGGAGAAAGGGTTGTGGAGGAGGTAAGTATGCTCGTGCTTGACGTCAGGCCTGGGCTCGACGAACGTCCCCGTGCTGGAGCAGTAACAGCCCCAGATGGAAGTTCTTCGGAACACGTCGTCGGTGCAGTCGAGCGCGAGCCAGGCGTCGCCAGCGGCGGCGATGCAGGTCGCGTTCTCGGGGAGGCCTGGAATCTGCTGGAAGAAGAAGCCGCCGCCTTGGCCGGTGGTGCAGAAGGAGCCGTCCGGGAGCACCATCCATGGCAGCTGGTGACGAACGTGGTGGCGCACGGCGGAGCGCCATGCGCGGCAGACGGCGCGGACGCGAGCACGGTCGCCGGGGAACGGAAGGCGCGCGAGGACACCGGCCACCAGGAGGGCCGCCGGGAGGTTAGACCACCCTGCACCTGTCGTCGTGGACGCCATCGTCGTCGTCTCGTGACTCTCTCGTCTGTCGGCTTTGATTTGCCTATCATCTACGGTGTTGCACTACCTTTATATAATTTGTTGATGATCAAAGTCGGCAAGGGACTGCACTCTAATACGCGCGTGATACCGAACGGCAGCTTGCGGGACAAAAAATAATAATAAGTCTATTACCATACGGATGCTTATACAGTCAGTTATACGTAGGGCTGTGCATGGATCGGTCAACCCACCCATCTGGTATCCACCCAAACCATGAAACTGAACAACCCATAGGATTAGACTTAAATGAGTAAGAACCCATTAGACCCATGGATCTCGTCGCTGCGTGCCTGCGCCGGGCTTCTTCTACCTGTAGTCTTGTCTTCTCGCCCTGCAACTCGGAGAGCGAATGCTCCACGCAAGCACAAGGCAAGCGGAGCTCATGCGGGCCTCATTTTCGTTCAAGTTCATGCTCCTGCGCAGCCATTGAATAGAGAGACGAACGCGTCCTGCCTTACCCTCTACTAATTCAGGAACTTTTCAGTTTGCATCCATGGCGCACGACACTTGAGATGGGGTATTGCTGCAGGTAGTGAGAGTAATGGCGTGCGCTCCTCACGAATCGATTTCCTTGGTGGTTGGTTGAGCTCGCGGCGGCGGGGAGGCCGCGCCAGCGGAGCTCGCGCCCGGGTCTGCGGCAGCGGGGAGGCTGAAACGAATCCGGATTTTCCGAACTGAAAACCCGACTCCCTGTACCCTTGTGGTAGTCCCTGGATCAGTCGCTACCACGTACAGAACTCGAAACAATCGAATAGCAGTTCCAAACCATCGATAAAGCATCACAGAGTTAATAACTTATTACAATCCCAACACAGGGTTCAAAATATTCGCCACGCAGGGCTAAGCAAACAAAGTAAAGATAACTAGCGCTAGGAAGCTCGAGCGGTAGATCACCATCTTCGCGTCGCCTCCACAGGCGGGCTTGAGCGTAGACGGCCGCCTAGTCGTACTAGTTGTCGAAGTTGGAGTCGAACTCCGCCTCATCTCCCAGATACTCATTCTCTGTTCCCAAGGAATGGAACAGGCACACGTCACCGACTGAATGCAGCTTTAAGTGGACTAACATGCTAATGGTATATAATAAAGACAAGGGAAAAGGCTTGGGGCTTCCTAAGCAAGAGGCATAGTAATGATATCTTCATCCCACCAATCCCCACATAACTGTCCCCGGGCTAGTCCCATCACACGATGGGTTCCCGGCGGCTTCCACCTCAACACACACCTCCAACTCTCGGCGATGCGCAGCTTCACTCCTGGCATCTCAAGAGGGATAACCGGATCACAAGGCAGGCGGAGCACAACCTACCTCTCCCTGGGTACCCCTACGACCTCACCCGCTCACCTATAGAGGGAGAGAAGCAAATCCCAAAGCAATGGCCGACCGGCTGAAGTAACACTGCGCTATCCATGACCAAGATCACGGCTATACTATAGATTATAACACTCTGTAGAGGTTGTACACCTGTACCCAACTCGGACTACGACTGGGGATCAACCAGTCAGGACGCAGCCCACCACTAGTACCTCCTAGTAAGAATGGCACCCTCCTGTTCTCCCGGGTCTGGCTGCCTTCGGCCGCAGTCGTCGGCACCTAGGGAGATGTGAAAGCATGCCACCAGAGCTGCCCATCGGGGGTGTAAGGCACGGGCACTCACCCCTCACACATTCACAAACTGTGATCTCCGCATTCAGGTGCCACCTTAGCTAGGCTAGTCGTTACCGGTCACATCACAGGCAAGTTGGCGTGTACGGTACAGTGAACACATATCAGTCAACAAGGTTTAAGGTACCGGTACGGGAGGCAGTCTTCTTCCTCACCATCTCAAGTAACCTCCTACACCTGGCTCCAAGTCATAAAACCACTAGGGGGTCCAACCCCTCCCTAGGGTACCCTAGGGGGCCATCTCCCCTAGAGTCCACCAGGTGACCCATAAGTCACCCAACCCCGATATAAGATCGGGTTGTTATTACCCGCACCGGTAAGACCTAGTAAGGTCAAAATCGTCATACACCTTTCCAGTTTTATCCCCCCACACACGCCAAGAATATCTACCACATATCCCGCACACAAGCAAGCATAGCATCTCATCATCATCATATAACAAGGTACGATATGATAAGCAATGGGGAACAAGGCATACGATAAGTAAAACAGGCTATGCAAGGTTCACAGCTCAAGCAACACATGCAAGCCTAGCGTATCTAATAAGCAATGCCTATAGGTAATCAAAGAAGCAGTCGGGCGTAAACCTGAGTGAGTGGGGTAGTCGTCTTCCTCGGTGTAGTGGTCCTCCTCGGTCAGTGCTCCTCTGGCGGCGGCTCCTGATCGTAAATTAGTGTAAGTCTAGGGGCCTATTTGCAAATAAACGCCAAATGGAAACCAAGAAAGATCCGAATAACTTCAATTGCATTTTTAAAGTTTATTCATGATTTTAGAAAATTATAAAAGTTGATCTCATATTTTTCTGAGTTAAACTGAATTAGTTATGAATTTTCTAAGTTTAAAGCATTTTCTGAAATGATTAAGCGTATTTTAGAAAACGGAAAACCCAGGAAAAATCACGGGGCGACACGTGGCCTGCTGACGTCATCATGACATCATGTTGACATCAGCACAGGGGCCACCGGGTGATGACGGTCAGCAGTGGGCCCTGCTGACGTCATCGTTGACCGGTCAACGTTCAACGGTCAAAGGTCAGTGGGCCCCACACGTCAGCGCGTGGGTCCTAGAGGTCAGTGGGGGCCAGTCACCGACTGGTGGGCCCCCGCAGTCAGTGCGGCACCGCAGGCTCGGCTCGGCTCGGCCTTTGGGCCAAAACCGGCTTGGGCCGGCCTGCGGCCCAGGGGCGCTTGGCCCATGTTGACGCAAAAATCGGGAAAGACCTTCACGTACTAGCACACGAAATCAGCTGTGGCCGATGATGCAGGGCGTGCCAGTCAATCTGACCTGTTGATTGACAAGGAAAATCGGATGTTAATGTTACAGCGAAATCGGCTGGATTTCCGATTTAGCAATGAAGATAAATTCGGAAACAAATTCCGATCTACAATAAGGAAACGGCTAGATCAGCCGATTCCGATGCAAAGCAGAGTAAGATTACTAAAATGTAACCAAACAAGCTAAGCAGAGCAACACTTAGAATAGATCTAAACGGCTATATCGGATTCAATAACGAAGTATAAATAACAGCCGATCAAAGCCTATTCTAAGCTGGATAGGGGTTGAATAAAATCTAAACGAAGTAACAGCGATACGCCCGATACTAAAGCTTAGATGTATACTCGATAACTGTCGAATAATTCCAAACGAAGCAACAACGATACGCTGGTTGCTAAAGCTTGGATCTTACTCAGTAATACGGGACTTACAAGCAAGCCTTGAGATCTGATCACCCTCGACGTGCCCAGAAGAACTCGTGAAACGAAAAAGACGAAGTCATCGACAAAGTATGAAAGATGCGAAAAAGTGTAAAGGTTTGTTTGATATTGGTGTGTACACGAAAAAGACGAAGTCGTCGACAATGTATGAAAGATGCGAAAAAGTGTAAAGGTTTGTTTGATATTGGTGTGTACAGACTTCCATGACCACGCAGGGCCGATATTTATACTCTGATAACTATAACTCCTAAACGTATACGACAAACTTACTTGACGTAAAAGAAAAGATCTTTTCTAACATTATCTACGACTCAGACTCAAAAACAACCGACTCTATCTCGGTCCTTCTATAAGCTTACCTGGTAACCTCCCAGGATTCCTTCACGTCATCATCCTTTTCTCCGATTCTAACTCTCATCGAATTCTGATTTCTAACTCAAACTGTTCTTCTCATCGGACTCTGATTCCGATTTGATCTCCCCTTTTCTTCGGACTCCGATTCCGATCCCACACTTCTGCTTCACCTTTTGGCACCGGCTTAACCTGTTAAAATCTGGTGTCAACACATGCCCCCCTAGTTTCGCAGAAGAATCTGATTCTGATTCGAAACTATTTGATCCTTGTTTTGGGTCAAACATTTTAGGTCAAACATCTTGTTTTTCCTCTTTTACCCCCGGCGAAACCTATATAAGGCCAACCCTTTCGTCTTCTCATTCATCTTCCTCCTTCAGCCGCCGCCGTTTCATCTTCCTTTGTTCCTTGACCTCGGACCTCCAATGCTAACTCCTTCAGCAACGATCAACTTTTGAAGACTTAGCAGCCTCCATCCATGGCATCTCTTTCGGCAATCCCTGAGGTAAGCCCTTATCCAGCTTTTAGATCTATATTCATTCCATTCCTGCTAGATCTGTTCTCATTCGCTCCTGTTAGACCTGTTCTTATGAAAACACATCTTTTTAGGCTCTTCGCGATAGCATTGTTATTCCCATAGCAGATAAGCCAGGCCTCGCCATATTAGGTCCAGTAGGCTCTCCAGATCCCATTGATTTCATTAACCAGGAAACGCAACGGCTACCTTATAAATCGTTCAATCAGAACAAGATTGGAGCAACGCTTTTAGATCTTGGCCGACTCTCCCCACTGGCTGGAAAGCATGGTACCAAAGAGTTGCTAGATCCAAAGGAGACGAGTGGGAGACTTATGACTTACGTCAGTGCATCGCTCTTTCCTTAGCCGACATGGATCGGAATGAGCCATTGTTAGTCGCTGCTTCTTGCTTCTGGTCCGATGCTTTAAATGCCTTTCTCTTTGGACAAGGTCCGATGACCCCTACATTAGCCAATGTATTGATGCTCACAGGCTTGAACATATCGGCATCGGATAATACTTTCCAACTTCCATCCAGGGCCACCCACAAGATTGACACTAAGCAAATAGGAGGTTGGAAAGGGTATATTGAGAAATATTCAAAGACATCAGGAGCAGCGGATGCCCGAGAACATTCTGCTTTTCTTAATATGTGGTTGGAACATTTTGTCTTCTATGGCAAATCAGTAGGTCCAACGATTCACTATCTCCGATTGGCCGAACACTTGGCTTCAGGGAACAACTTCCCAATCGGAAAACATCTTCTTGGAGCAGTGTATAAACTTCTTCATGAAGTATCTATCCAACTGAGAACCAGGCAGCAAATCGAACACCTCGGAGGTCCTTGGTGGTTCATCAACCTTTGGCTGAACATGCATATGCAAAAATTGGTGAATGACTCAGTAGGCAGCAAGGTTTACCTGGCCGATCAATTAAATGAAGCGGACCCTGATGAGCGACGCTGCATGTCCTTTGGTGAAGCCGCCTCAAGTTTTGCTGGCGATCGGCTTCCTTCCACTCACACTGCCGAATATTTCAGAGGCTTCTATAATGGTCGTAAAGAAGATTCCATGCCTTGGTACGTGTATGATGACCCTGAAGATCATTTCGAACTTCCGACTCAATTCCGATTTGACAATATCGGAACAGACGATGATTGTCAGAAGATCTTCAAAGAGGTCATCACTCCTCAGATACTCCCAGCCGATGTCTTCTTGGGGAAGAAACACCAATCCTTTGAATATTATCACCCCGCATTGGCTGCTCGTCAACTTGGATTCGGCCAAGGGCCGATTTCTATGTACATAGCCGATTTGGTGAAGCCCAGGGAACTCATTCCTTCAAGCGTGGCATATGAGAGGTTGAAAGGCTTGTCACCTTCTTAAGAAGACATAGACTTATCCTCTTGGAGATTCTCTAGCTTCACCATGGCTCCATTCAAAACTTGGTGGCAAGAATGGAGGAATCACCTCTTCTGTCAGCCTGCGCAAGATTACTGCCTGCTGCTTAATCCTGACTTCAAAATCAATGATCAGGTAAGAAATCTCCAACCCTAGCCTCCTCAATTATTAATCACTTTTAAACTTAATCCTTCTTTCAATTGCAGGACTTGGCCATCAATCCCCCTTCTGTTAGTAACAGCGGTCGTCCGATTAAGTATTTTCCCCCCTCGGACAACCCCCACATTGGGAGTTCTAGTCCATCTGTGATAGATATCACCACTGGTCGGAGCAAGAAATCGGCCAAGAGCATCTCTTCATCTGTGCAACAAGGCACTAGCTCCTCCCAAAGGCCGAAGAAAAGTACTCAAAGAGCTTCGTCTTCCATAGCTAGCCAAGAAGAAATTAAGCCGTCAGAGCCGCAAGCTGCGCCATCAAGAGTCGGAGAAAAACGCAGACTGACGCTATCAAAAACGCTTTCAAGGAAGATACCGAAAGCTGTCGGGAAGATCTCAGCTTCGGAGGCCGCCAGACGTATATCAAAAGCACGATCAAGTATCGGTGGTTCGCCATCAATTCCTGGAGCCAACATACTCAATCCGATTCAAGAAAATCCATCGGATATCGTGGCAACAACTACATCGGAACAGGTAAGCACATCGCCGATACGTTGTACCTTTACGATTTCTCAATCTAACTTTATGTATAAACAGGCACTTTCCCAGATTCACGATCCAAGCCAAATTTGAACTGCCCCAACTTATTCTCCACTGCCGATTCCTTCATCGGTTAGCACTCAAACAACCCAAGTCTCGGAATCGGCTCAAGAAATCATAGTGAGCATAATTTCTCAAATCTTTGCTGTTGTGAACATTAATCTATTCCTTATACCTGAGTTTTTATGTTCAGGAACGAACGGCAATTGCCTCCATCGGGACTGTAATTGGTCTTTCTCAACTGACCCAATTTGACGAAGTCAACTTAAAACAGGTAACTTCCTCTCTTCGTCTTCTCCTTAGAAAAACCAATATCCGATTCCTACTCTTTTTTTTTCAGGCACAAGATTCTCCAACTCCCAGTGCCCTTGCAACAGAACTGGCTGGCCCCTCTACAGTAGAATCAGTTCCCAGCCTCGATCCAATGAGATCCTATCTTGAAGAAATGCTAGGTCACTTGAACACTGAAATCAGACAACTCGTGAAGAACCGATCAGTCTTCAAACACTTGCAAGGTCGGATACCCGAATCAATTGAAGAAGTTCTCTTTCCAGCCGCCTTTATTGAATTCAACTACTACCAAGTCACCAAGGCCCAGAAGAGATTGTCCGATCGAGCGGAGTTTGAAAAATCAGCCAAGGACCAAGAGCAATTTGAATCGGACATCGAAGGCATAGCTATCCAAATCGGACAGATGAAGCAAACCCAGGAAGCTCTGGAGAAGACAAAGTCCGATTTGGAGTCTCAACGCGAAGCCGATGTGCAAGCTATAGCCAAGATCGATGCGGAGCTGGAGACTGTAGAAGCCAACCTACAGCAAATCCCAGGGGCACTGACAACCTTTGAACAAAACAAGCAAGTCCTCATTCAAAAGGTTGGTCAGTTGAAGCAAAACTTGAAGCCGATTGAGGGTTTAGCTGAAGAAGATCGGAAAGCTATTTCCGATGTAGATGCCATCCGCCTGCGCGCGATTAAAGCGATCCAGGACTTCCTTGGATCGTTGTAAAACTTATCTGAAAACATCTTTGTAATGTAACATATTCATTGAAATTGCCAAACTGTTCTGCATGTGTGAATCTTTGACTGATCCCTGCCACGTCTGTAACGTATTTATTGCCTTTAACCAATGCGATCGGCTTTTACTGTGATTCTTTCTGAAAATAGAAACTTTTGACCGAAAAATACATCGGTCTTCGCACTCATCTAAAAAATTGAATGCCCTGATCTAGGCAGGTAGATCTTTGCCTACAAATAGAACCATACGCTGAATCCACCATATCACCCTTCTTGCTACCAAACATGGCATCTTCATCCAATGAGGTAAGAGTACTACCACAGCAGAATGTCAGCATGGAGCAACAAACATTGGAACAGCCATCACCACACACAACACTACTTGATCAGATCCCTACCGGTCTTCAACACAAGAGTATCCGACTAGTCAACAAAGCAAAATGCAGCATTTGAAGCAACAAACATTGGAACAGCTACCACCACACACAATGCCACTTGATCAGATTGCTGTCAGTCTTCAACACAAGAGTATCAGATTAGCCAACAAAGCAAAATGCAGAATTTGGAAAGGAAATGGAGCAATCCTGTTGGCACAATAGTTGCATGGAAAAAGGCTCAGATATATCTCCACTACTGCAAAGTTCGAGCATTGATCTGTTTGCACAGCATTTCGAGCAACCACTTAACAAGGAAAAAATGGAGACAGTCACGATCCTTGCCGAGCAGGTGCAGTGCAAGAGATAATGTGCAACTAAAGGGATCCAGTTCCCAAGCAGGTGCTGGTTACAGGAAAATGGTGACCATGCCCTTCCCAAAGTAGCCAGGTGAGATATTGCCCTTGGGCCACAATCTCCACGCACCACTATGGCACCCACAAGGCACCGCCAGTGCCGAGCAAGGTTCTGGACCTTTGTTGGTTGTCAACCAGAACAAGGATGAGGCACTTGTGATATGCAAAGTGCTGGAACTAATAATAGCTTGTGATTCATAATATTGTGCCTACAGGAGACTAAAATGCATTGACTTCAAAATACCCTGTTTGTTTATGTGCATAAGCAACAATGCACTGCAGAGATAGATTCATGGATACACGCAACAGAAATAGCAGTGCTGATTTAATTGGTTTGAAAACTATGGAGATCGATGCAATCAGGCATCAGACTTCGGGGTGCATGCACAGACAAAATTCATGGATACATGCAACAAAAATATCAGTACAGATTTAATTGGCATGAACGCTCTGGAGATCGATGCAATTAGGCATCCAGATTCGAAGTGCATACACAGACATTAATCGATACATAGAACAAGAATAGCAGTACTGATGTAACTGGTCCGAAATATCTGGAGATAGATGCAATAACGCATCGACAAGCACTAACTCAAAACTGTCTATTTGTCGGGTTGGGAATATCATGTTATCGACCGCGGCCTTCCCCGTTTACCTTCCTGCCCGGCGATTGCCGTGGCCCCGTGCAGCCGAGGCCTTGCGCCGTTTCTCGTCGCGGTCCTGAAGGAACTTCTGTCGCTTCTTCTGGATCCCGCGGCACTCGACGGTATGCATGTTCTTCCAGGCCAGGGGATACCAACCTTCCTTCAGATTGCACGTCAGGCACTTAAAAGCACAACGGGGTTGAAGACGCCGGCTGCGCCCGCCCCGCCAGCCGCTCCCCCCACCGCGCCTTCTCCTCCTCCACCCGCACCCCCTTGGCCACCCATGGCTTTCTCAGGTAGCCTGCCCACGCCCGATCACCTCCGCCTCTCCGATCGCCGCCGCCGCTCGGTTGCTTCGTGAGGTACAAGAAAGAAAAGGGAGGTGGGGATGGTTTGTTGGGCCAGATTGGGCTGGAAAGAAATGCGATCGAGGAGGGTTTGTTGGGCCAGTAGTAGGCTCTTGTTGGGCCTAAATTCTTTTTTCCCAAAACAGTCTCCCGCCCTTCCGTCCCGCGCTCTCCACTCAAAACACCGGCCACAAATTTTGGGCGACGGCGGCGCCACCAGTCAGTCCGTCGACGTCGATAGCGTCTCGCCGGACAAGGAAGGCGGCGGGGATGCCGATCGAGCTGCCCCGGGGGCTGCCGTTCGCGGTGGACACGTGGACACCATCGTCGGCGCTCAAGCGCCACCGCTTCCTCACCCACGCCCACCGGGACCACCTCGCCGGCATCGCAACCACCTCCGCCGTCTCCGCCTCGTCCCCGGTCTACGCCTCCCGCCTCACCGTCCTCATCGCCCTCTGCATCTTCCCCCAGGTCGACCGTGCCGGATTCGTCGAGCTGGAGGTCGGCGACCCGCCGCTGCGCGTCCCCGACCCCGACGGCGACTTCACCGTCACCGCCTTCGACGCCAACCACTGCCCAGGTCTACGCGCCACTCCTCCTCCTCCTTGCTTCTCCTCGATTCGGAACATCGGATGGCCGACCGGCTGCTGACCTGACACCATCTGCAGGCGCGGTGATGTTCCTGTTCGAGGGCCCCTTCGGCACCATCCTGCACACCGGCGACTGCCGCTTCACGCCCGACTGCCTCAGCGCGCTGATGCCATTCCTCGCCCGCCGCATCGACTGCTGCTTCCTCGACTGCACTTTCGCGCGATGCCCGCTGCAGTTCCCCACCAAGGAGGACTCCATCCGCCTGGTGAATGAGATTCTGCCCCCATCCTGCACTGAATCAATTGTTGTTCAGCAAAGTACCACCCGACAAGAGCACCTTTGGTCAGAGTTTTCAATCAATTTATTATTGTTTCATTTCTGATTGCCAGGTGATCAATTGCATTTGGAAGCACCCAAATGCGACGCTGGTTTACCTCGTGTGTGACATGCTTGGTCAGGAGGACGTCCTCATCGAGGTGTCTAAGGCGTTCGGATCCAATATTTATGTTGATAGAGAGAAGAATTCAGATTGCCACCAGACGCTCACGCGCGTTGCTCCGGAGATCCTCGCCCCTGCCGATGCTGCATCCTCCTCTCGGTTTCACGTGATCCCGTTCCCCCGGCTGTCAGAGCGAGCCACGGAGATCCTCGCGCTGGCACACGCCAAGCAGCAGCCTGAGCCCCTCATCATCAGGCCGTCTGCACAGTGGTACAACCATTATGAGCCGCCAGATGGTTCGATGCAGCAGAAAACGCTGCTGACGGAGCCGATGCGGGATGAGTTTGGGGTCTGGCATGTCTGCCTGTCGATGCATTCGTCTCGGGAAGAGCTGGAGCAGGCACTGGGCATCCTCAAGCCCAAATGGGTTGTCTCGACGACGCCCCCGAGTATGGCAGTGGATCTCAGCTATGTCAAGAAGCACTGCTCCCTGTCCCGGTTTGGTCCTGATGATCCCCTCTAGAAGTTGCTTGGGATATCTGATGGAATGACTACTGTTACTGTCTCACCGCAGCAACTGCTTACAGTAGAATCCATCAAGGAGAGTGAGGAAGAGTGCAATCCTTGTACTGATGAGTGTGCCTCCGATGAAATCAGTCAGGTAGAGGCTGCCAAAGCAACACTAGTTGATTTTGAGATTAGAGTTGAACCGCCAGTGACGCTATTCGGAAGCGCAAGGTTTGGATTACTGCAACACGAATCCCAACTGTGGAAACATGAGTATGCGAGTCTTGAGGTGGTTAATGATGTTGAAATAGCAGCCAAGGGTTCTGCTGCAGAAATTGGGTTGCACAACAACAACAAGCCCACTGAAGAAGTAATTGATTTAGCTGAAATTCCAACAAAGGAGCAGAATTCAGTCTCTGAATCTGAACTGTTGAAGGACAGGAAACCTGATGGTGGAGTTCAAGCAGTTGATCTAACTGGAGATGAAAGGAAAGAGCCGAGTTTGAGCGCGGAGCCTGACCACTGTATGAATGACAAAGGGATTGGGGAAGCTGAGTTGGTGGAAGCCCGAGAACAGAAACTGACTGTTCATGCTGATTTGCAGCAAGTTTGTAGGCATAAGGTGATTGATGAAGGTAAAAACAGAATCCAAGTGACTAAAGAGATCTCAGCTGTGAATGTCACAGTTTCGGCTACAATCAACAAGGAGGCAACAAGGAAGGACACAACTACATCAGAAACTGGGAAAAGGAAGAGTGATTCTTCAACCACTGTTGGATCATCAAAGGGGCTTAATGCGAACCTGAGGCGTCTTTACAGGTCGATGAACGTGTCAGTCTCACGTCCCCTGCCATCACTGGTTGAGCTCATGGGGGCCACCAAGCGACCCAGAGTGTCCCAAACCTTGCAGCTATAGGCTTGTAGCAGCCTTCAATTCTTTTATTGCTACCAAATTCAGACCTCTGATGAACCTGTATCTGTATTAGTGTATTGCTAGTTAGGTGCTTGAATTGTGCATCAACAACTGATTCCGCTTGATTTGAATATTTGATTCTACAAAGAGTCAATTTTTTTGCGACTTCTCCTGGAAAAACAAGAGGAAACAACTTGATATCAGCTTGTATGAGTTTGCTAGCAATGATGTATTTCCTGAAGAAACCCCTTTGTTCTGAATCCACATTTCTAGCACTTTCATACACCAATGTTTTCCTTGTGGTTTGTCAAAAACTGCAAGTCTGCAACAACAACACATACCCTCGAACTCGATATTACAGCAGAATATATAGTAGGCAGTGACCATGGCTAGGTAGGTTGACTTGTGGTGTTGACATTTCCAGTCAGAAACTCATGATGGTTAATGTGGTAACTAGTGGCTCTGCCTAACTGTTTTTTTAGTTGTTTCACATTGAAGACGATCACCTATTGATGTAGGCTTGTTTGCACTGGGCAGTTGGGTGGTTTGGTTACTGATTACACATATGCTTCCTGCTTTAGGAAGGGCGAGTATCTTTACCTTTTATGGTATTGTGTCTGTGAGGCTGGACAGTGCTATTGGGCTGTTATTTGTATTTCAAATTGGCTAGACAGGGATAAGTGCTAGGCAGGAAAAGTGGTTGGGAGAGGGGAGGAATTGATGGAGAGTTGTCATCTGGTGTGTTTAGTTTTTAAGGGGAAAAAAGGGACTTTTTTGGGGAAGCGTGTTCTGTGAGGGGGATAAATAGGAAAGGTAGAAAACAATTTTTTTTTGAAAGCGTGTTTTATGAGGGGAATGAATAGGAAGTTGAAAAGTACTTTTAGAATATACCAGGCTGTACAAACATCAGAAGCCTCCAGAATTTTCATGCTCGTAAATCGAAGGATTATTAAATACTAATTTTAGATTAAGGAAGGTGACATCAGATTAGTTGGTTCAATTCAACTAGGACCAAAGCTTGCCTCTAGTTACCTAGATAGTCACATTCATCTGTCATAGATGAATTGATGCTGAACTCTATATTAGTAAAAATTATGGCAGTTGTAGTTAAATCCATGTATATCTTGCACGTCCTTTCCTAACTTCAGTGTCTGTTTTGGTTGACAGGCCATCACTCTGCCCAAATGTTGCAGTATATTGGACCAACCGGGCACTTTGCTATAAGTGTGCAATCCAAGTGTTTACATCACACTGTTCCTGTTGAATTTGCCGGTAAGTGGGCCAAGGTTGAGGAAGACTGTAGAACAGCTATCCAGCTTGACAGCCAATCTGTTAAGATGATGCCTTGATCTTTCTTTAACTATTGTGTGCGTGTTCTAACCATGTCCGCATACTGATTATTGGTAAATGTATTGTGTGTCATAGGGCCATACTTTTCTCATTGGGAAACAAGTTTCATTTTCATCATGCTTTTTTCTTGACCAAATGTGTAACAGATTTAGTTTTATGTTAGTATTGCACGTCCTGCGCACATTAACATGCTAGTTGAGTTAGGCTTCATTTGGAATTGCTGAGATGAACTACTTTTCAAAAGAGGGAGGCAATAGCATAACAAAATCGCAAAAGAGAAGTTATAACATGGAGAAATATGATTGATGGATTTTTTTTCATTTGTTCTTGTGTTGCCCTCATTATGATCTGTTTACATCCACTTGTTGACAAATCAGAGGCAGAGCTTCAACTGATTTTCGGAGGGGGGGGGGCAGCACCAGTACTCCAAGCAAATTAACAATGTTTTAGCCAAATTAATCACTGTTTCTCTATGCAAAATTGCAAACAATGTTGTAGCTCAGTTCAACCTGCAGGAAATGCCCGGTCCTGAAAACTTCAGAGTAAAGTCTATCTGGTGATTTGCAAATTTGTAGAACAACTTGACTGTGTCTATCGACAGAAGCCAAGAACAGCCCAGACCCCAGCCACCTCTGAGCCTCTGACCTGAACATTGCGTAGAGAGATTTGCCTGGATCCAAATTAGGGGGCGATTTGCAAACCTTTGGACCGCGTGCGTGGTCCAGGCTGGGGTTATATCTGCGAATCATATCATCCGTTGGATCAAGAGGATGGAATGGGTAAAGCCCATGGATATTTGCAGAAAAGCCCTTTGAGTCGGTGAGGAGGCGAGCACGTCTGGTTTGCGGCGGCCACACCCTCCACTCCAAAACCCCAATCCATTCACCGACAAGTGAAGAGAAAGAGAAGAAAAAGAAAAATCGATGGCGACGGCCGGCGGCGACAACGGCGGCGGCGCGGCCGACGGCGAGTTCTACCTGCGGTACTACGTGGGGCACAAGGGCAAGTTCGGGCACGAGTTCCTCGAGTTCGAGTTCCGCCCCGACGGCAAGCTCCGCTACGCCAACAACTCCAACTACAAGAACGACACCATGATCCGCAAGGAGGTCTTCGTCTCCCCCTCCGTCCTCCGCGAGGCCAGGAGGATCATCCAGGAGTCCGATGTGAGCTCGCGTCCCTCTCCTTGTCCTTCGATTCGGAACCATCTGTGGCTAGGGTTTGTAGATTTGATTCCTTGCTTCGTCCCCCGCCGCAGATTATGAAGGAAGACGACAGCAACTGGCCGGAGCCCGACCGTATCGGACGGCAGGAGCTCGAGATCGTCATGGGCAACGAGCACATCTCCTTCACCACATCCAAGATCGGCTCCCTCGTCGATGTCCAGTCCAGCAAGGACCCGGAGGGCCTCCGGATCTTCTACTACCTCGTCCAGGTCTTCCCTCAGCCCACCATTTCACCCACAGCTGCTGCCTACATTGTTTGTTTGTTGATTGATGACGCCCTCCAGAATTTTGATGACTCCAGCCTCACGCAAATTACTTGTTTGCTCGTGAGATAAATTGTTTTGTAGTTTTAACAATTGATAACTTACAGAACTAGTATGACCTTTATGTTACATCTTGCATTGTTGCTTAACCAAGCATTAGGTTCATGTTTGGTACTGTACAGACTTGGGGTTCTTGTTATGGGCATTGGTGTAGTGACATTGCTTAAATGAATGGATTACCTAGTGAGCAGCTGAGGTTATATGGGATGAGCTTATATTTGCTATGACTCATCAGCACAAAAGAGATTTTAGATCAAGTTTTTAATGATGCCATAAGCAATGAGTTCAAGACTATTCTCAGTGACTGTTGTTTCTTTGAAGGAAACTGAAGTAGCTTAAAGTCTAAACATAATGAATCTTATACTAGTGGAAGAAATCTGTAGAATGTGAAAGTTTAACAAGAACTGAGTATTCCCTTCATGGCAATACACCCTAGCAAGCTGTGCTCACTGCCTGAGAAAATATTCCTCTATGCAAAGGACCTTACTTTCCCTTTTTAATACCAAGATTCTGTTTGGAGTTTAAAAATATGCCCCTTTCTGTTTAAAAATATGTTGGTTTCAGAAAACTTGAGTTATTTGGATGACCAACAATGCTTCAAATGATTTGTATCTCTTGTTGTCATTTTGGTCATTTTGTGATCATATTTTTCTAAGCTCAGGGGACATGTCTTGTCCATGCTCTATGATTTTGAATTTTGATTCTTTGGTAGCATTGAGATAACTGCCATTATTAAATTATTAAGAAGAGATAGCTTCTCTTTGTCAAATTAATCTGGATAACTGTCATTATTGAGATGCTATCTTCTCTTTGTCAAATTGATCTGGATAACATTTCCCACATTTTAACTACCTTAGATTGTATAAGTTCAAACTGGATGCAGGAGCAAAGGCAAAAACTGTTTTTCATGTTTGCCTACTGTCTAGTACCAACTGTCCTTCTGAAACTTAACCACTTTACCATTCCTGGCCTGACAATCCATTTAGGTGTCTGAGCATGATTATTTTGAGTCTGTAGGGTTGATAAATTTTTGCTGGTTCTTTGAATTCAGCCAGAATGCCAGATACTCTGATTTTGACACTTCCATTTGTTGAGCTCTTAAAGTCATGTTTTTATTTCATTTCAATATTATTTTCAGGAATAGTTCCAGGTTGGGTAAACACTAAACTGTAACTGGGTCTGCTGTATCTGAAATTTGCCTCTTGATGGTCATGTTATTTTCATCGCTGTTCGTGTGGGTTTTTCATTTAATGCCTCTTTAAAAATGCCAAATGGCCCTCTAGTGTGATTATATGAGTACATACTTGCTTTTTTGTTGCTTTTTTAGTCACATTTTTCATGGTTGACTGCATGATGAGTTATGGACCGCAGTTGTCAGGTCGTATCACTGAAGAGGTGATTGATATGCTGTTTTGTTGAATTTTGGCACTGTTGACCTGTTTGAGCTCACAATAGATGAGGCATTATTTGCATTGAGTACCTGTTTGTGGAATATTTCATATAGTTTGTTGAATCGTAAATTGGCAGTAAGATAAATATTTGCTATGCATGTGATGGTAATGGTATGTTGCTCACTGGTTATAAGCATTTTTAATTTGACTACTCTCCTCTGTCCTAGATATGATTATATCAGTACATCCTTAAATATTTTTCCGGCTAGCTTAGCGAATCATTTTCATGTTTGATTACATTAAATTCTGGATCATTGTCATGGACTTGTAGTTTGAACATGGTCCAAGAGCGTGCAATGTTCTGGATGTGTTAACCGCTCTTGACTGTTTCGTTTAAATATCTGTGAAAACTTGGTACTTTTTTATTGCAAGGAAAAAATGCCTTATTTTGTTGTGTGCAGGACACGGCACTGTAAATGAGGTGTGTTGCTAACTTGTTCCTTCCCAATTTCTGTCTGCAGGATCTGAAGTGCTTTGTGTTTTCACTCATCAATCTCCACTTCAAGATCAAGCCGATTCAGTCCTGAGCTCCATTCCATGGTGTCTGGGACCTGTATTATGACACTGAGTGTTTAAGAGAGAACATTGTACTGTAAGATTCTATTTAGTTTGTGATGACCACACTCGGGTTGTGTCGAGCACTGGGTGGAAGTGGAACTTTGAGTGGCTGGGGTTGCTGTTTGGATTGTGCAAACTGCAAGTCATGATATTTATTTTTTTGCCCCCTACTTTCCTGTTGGGTAATGTCGTTTTCTGTTGTTTTTTATCAACATCCTGTGACTTTATTATCAATGCGCTGCCCAAATGTGTTGGCACAGTACAGTAACAAGCACCGACCTGTGGTGACCCAAGTCCTGACAATTGCCATCACAGGGTAATCTGCAGTAGATATCTCTTGTGGCTTGGCTAAGCGAATAGATTCATCAAAGATAGTGCAATGCAACGAGTCATTCTTTTTTGTAAAGCAGCTGAAGAGAAGCGCGTGTTTGTGGGCTAATAGTTGATCTTTAATCTGATGCACCCTGTCTGCTTAAGGACCATGTGTGGCCTCTCTTCCCAGAAGCAGTGCACTGTTTGGTAGCCTGCTTGCTTTGTTTCTTTTGTCTTTCGGGGATTCCTCGTCCAGGCTGAAAGCTACTGTTCTAGGCTTCTAGCTGATATTACATACATAGCTTTGCACAACTTAAAAGGAGAAAGCTTTACACAAGGCCTACGTGCCCACATGGTTATGTTCAAACTCTTTCACCATCTTGATAGTTTGGTGTTCAAACCCCTTCACCCTATTATATCGTTTGCTGTTGGGAACAGACTACAGAGATAAACTGTGATGAACTGAGGTGGCAGGGTGGGTTAAGGAGACAGATGAAACTAAAAAAATGTTGGAATGAGAGACCGAGGTTCATAGACAACCAGACGAGGGAGGGAGCAACGCAAAGAGAAACAGGATGCTGAAATCCCGGTGCCAGCCTGCCGGGTGCCCCATAACCAAGGGAAACAACAGTCCTGACCGATGCAAAACATGCCTCCCTTGTTTGTTGCTTTGCCGTTTATCCATCTAATCTAATTCCTCTTGAGCTAAATCGGGGAGGTAGCAGGACAAGCCCATGTTACCTGACTGCATTGTCGCTATTGCACTGGGGTAGTTTAGCTGCTTCTTTCCTTCAAATCTCTCATCTAAAGTCCTAAATGGTCCATACGCAGCAGCTGTTAATGAATCGTCAGCTCAGCTATAGCCAAAGCTTGTACGATGCATCCAGGAAAGAAGATGCTGAGATACACCTTTTATCTCCATTTCCATCTCCATGTGATATCTTCTTTTTCATGTCTGCCTGGTTTTCTTTCTCCACTCTGAAGCCTACCAGTCCGCCTTAATAATTCTGATCTGGTACAATTTTGGGCCACCAAAGGCTCTGTTCCCAAATGTCCAATAGCCTTTCATTTGGATTTACAGTCTTTACAGAGCCTTTCTTTCTTCATGCCAGGGGGTAAAAAAAAACCAGATAATAAATTGTAGGTATCTTTAAACTGATGAATGAGGACTGAAGAGGCAGTCACCGAACATAACAACATGATCAAATGCACGGCACTTGCCCATACTCATGTGATCAAGTCAACAGACATTCAACACTACGTCGGTGGTTGGAAGATACTCAAAGATTGCAATTCTGCTATACTGGTGCATAAAAGAAGATGCTAAGCCTGAGATGCACCTTTCTATTGTATTCCATCTGCATGTGCTGTCTTCTGTTATCTGCCTGCCAGCCTTCCTTTATTTGTCCTCTGAAACCTACCTATCAGCCATAGTAATAATGCAACAATTTTGGACCACAAAAGACTCTTTACTTCAAGTATATTTTCAATTGTCCATTGCAATAGGAACATATAGGAATAGAGGTTAGAGGCAAGTTATTTGGAAAAAGAATGAAGAGAAATAACTGCCGTGTTTTTTTTTTTTAGCATAATGGCAGGTGCTCTGCCTTTCATTCATAGAGTGGAAGCAAAAGTTCAAAATTAACTGCTGTGTTTCCATCCAGAGAATACGAATCCAGATTAGGCTGACAGTACAAGTTGTGGAAACTGACCCTCCTGCGAGTTTCTGTCAAGTATACATGTTCAACGAAAGAACAAGTCAAGTGGGCTAGTGCCTACTTCGACGAAAGAAACAATAACTTCAGTATTTCCATGCACAGTGTCTGAATCCAGCTTAAGTTGGCATACATGTTCGATACAACGAAAGAACAAGTCGTGGGATAGTGCGTACCCCACAGACCCTAGCTAGTTCTTGTTATATTCAAGACTTTCAAGTGAAGAAACAATATTCTTCTGATCTTAATTGTAGTTCTCAACAAACAGATACTACTTATTAACTGATCGATAGTACAAATAATACGAATAATCAACTCAACACTGAACTAGGTACAGATTGACAAGTGCAGTGCCACTAGCAGTACTGCTGCTCTACCAAAATCATACAGACGACATACGTGTCATTACACGTAGGCTCACTAGACAAGTACACTGGGCCGTGTTTTATCGACGGGTCTCACGGACATGAAGTGAAGGATGATCTCGGCTAGCTGGTGCTGGAGACGAGCGCGATGATGTCGAGCGCGACGGAGCATAGATGACCAAGCGCCTCCTCCCTCACCGCGAGCTCCGCCGGATACTGCCCTGGCCTCTGCCGCCGGAACAGCGTCTTGCACACCTGAGGGTACTCAGCGGCGGCGCTGACGTGCACCGCCGCGAAATCGAAATCCTCCGCGGCGATGGACTCCCTCGCCGCGGCGAGCGCGTCGCGTGCGGCGTCGTACTTGGCGGCGCACGTGCGGAGCAGCGCCAGCACGGTGGCGTCGCCGGAGTTGGCGGAGGCCTCCGGCGCGGTGCCGTTGGCGAGCGCGGCGGCCGTGGCGGCGCCGCCGGAGGCGTTGGCGGCCGCGGCGGAGACGGCGATGGCGGAGAGGCCGCGCACGTCGGCCGTGGCGCTTGATGGGTCGGCGCCGAGAGCGGACACGCAGAGGTCCGGGTAGGTTGTGGAGTTGCAGGTGGAGCGCACCAGCGCGGCGGCGGGTGTGGGTGGCGCGGCGGCGGCCGGAGGTGGAGAAGATGGTGGAGGTGATGGGTGGGTGTGCTTGGGCTTGGGCCCGTGGGCGTGGGTGTGGTGAGTGGATGGGCCGGCCCGGGAGGAGAGGGCGGCGAGAGGGAGCGTCGTCAGGAGGAGGAACACCAGGGCGTTCTTGGTTGCCATTTCTGGGTAGAGAGATCGACCGATGATCTTGGTATGTAGGTGATGAACTTGGCTTTGGCTTAGTATAGTGATGAGTTTGCTAGCTAGCTAGCTTGTGCTGCTGGAGTGAAGGGAGGATGCAAGCAGGTGACGGTGTTTTATAGGACAGACACAGGACCGTCAGGACTGGAGGAGGAGGTCGAGCAGTGCTGTTGGGCTGCCAATAATGGATGTTGACTCTGGATCACAGATTAGTCACAATGCAAAAGTGGAGGAGAAAGACCGTACCACTACTAGACGACAGGCATGCATTCCGTGTACACTTTCCTGTCATTTCCTGGCGCTTAACATGCACTAGCAGCAAACGTAGGCTAGCTCTGTTACATTAGCATAGCTTGTTAGGCAAAATCCATGATATCTGGAGAGATCGAGCTTCTTCTCGCCAGCTAGTCAAGCTAGCTAGCTGGTTATTCCCAGTGCTGATCAGCGCCAGCGTCAGCCGCTCTGATGACTCGTTTACTACCACAAGTAACAATATGTACAATTAATCGGTGGCAATCTTTTTTCTTTTCTAAAACACACAAAGAGAATACTTAAAGATCATTGCATCGGGAGAGTATTAGAATTAGTACATGCATAGATATGATATGGAAATGGGACTGCAGTAGTAGAAAATCATTCGGAGGTAACTTTTCTTTTTAAAAAACATTCCAAGATAATTAATCATTGCCCTTATTTGATGATGAATGGGGAATGATGAGAGATGAAAACAGCTACAAACAAACACCACAAGTTATTTACATACAAATGTGCATATTAATGGAAGTGCACGATTGAGCGACATTAAAAAGACAGTTTTGAAAAGCATAAGATAGAGTCAAGTTGCTCTCAACAAGTAGGCATCACCCATTTTTTATGACAGTGCTAGGGCACTTCTCATATACTACTACTATATACGTAGTTTAATTCTTTTACAGATCAAATAATTAATGATTGCATCAGGAGAGGGTATTAGAACTAGTACATGCGAAACATCATATCACAGTCTAGTAGTAGTAGCAAATAAGCCAAAAATGATTTTTTTTAAAAAAAATAAACTAAATCATTCCAAAATCATTAAGCACTGCTGCCCTTATTTGATCAGTGAGGAATGATGGGAGAGAAGACACAGACAAACACCACATGTAGTTTACAAGAATGTGCATATTAATGGAAGCGCGGGATCAAACGATGTTGTTGGCAAGATAGAGTCAAGTTGCTGTCAACAACTAGGCATCTATCATCCATTTTTATTGGCGATGAAAGGGCACTTGTCATATACTACTAGTTTAATTCTTGTAGAGATCAAATAAACACGAAGAATGCATGGCCCGTGTTCCTCGTGTGGATGATAATGATATACCTCCTCTTTCCTAATTTGTATAGCATGTTATTAGATAATTACCACCACTACAGACTTGGTGTATTTTTAGTCCATGCATGATAGGCAACTTCTGGTCTTGTTGATCTTTTCTGCTTGACCGGGAGGATCGAGGGCTAGTCCCCATTCCGATGAAATGAAGTTTGCTAGCCCACCAGCTGGTTTCCTACCTGCTTCTTCACCCCACTCACTGAGTCACTGGCTCACTGCTTTTATTTCAAGTGTTTGACATTGACTGCTACATGCACGCTTTGCTTTCCGCCTCACAGTGGTGGCAGCCCTGCCCCCAGCGGACAAAATATATACTGATTGTGATCGATGGACCCCTAGTCCTAATTTAAGTCTGGTATAATTCCTCCAAATCCTACATGCCAACTCCCAACTTAGACAAATAAGAAGTGGGCCAGCACAAAAGTCTTTACTTCATGCCAATTCTTTCCGTCCCAAATAATGCAAGTAAAAATATGGACCAAGTTAAAAATTCTTAGGTTTGGAGAAGCTTATAGAAAATATTATTAACTTTTATAATACTAAATATATATGGCATATGAAAATATATTTCATGATAAACATAATCATATGATTATTAGTTATCATAAATATTATTAATATAGTGTATATATTTGGATAAAGTTGAGATAATTGACTTCTCGAAATGCAAGAATTTTATCTTTTTTGCGATGGAGGGAATATTTACCAAATAAAATAATTTATTAAAAAGATTCTCAAAATTAATAAAGAATATATTAGCATCTACTCGCTCCCGTATCAAATATTTGTCGATGTTGACTACTGGTTTTGACCACAAGTGATATATAAGAAAAATATCTAAGTACCATTTATTTTGTATGTGACTTACTTTATTGTCAAAGGGATGTATTTTAAGTATGTTTTATCTTTTTGAATGTGGGTAATAATTTTTTGAATAAAACGAATGGTCAAATTTTATGAGAATAAGTCAACAGTGACAACGGAGGGAGTACATATCAAATAAATGCACTATAAAAACACATCAAAATAGTATTGAGTTTAGTTTGTAATCAAAGTGTAGAGAAGTTTGATTTAGAACAAAAATAAAATGACCCACATTTTATAACAAAGGATGCTGGATCTCCCTTGCAGATTGCAATGCACATACATGTATATGTATCAGATCACTAATCCTACTTGCGGTTTAGGAAACTTGGAAAGATAGAAATGCACTATTTTGTTTGGCAAAAATAAATTATTTTTTAATGATCTCTCTCCCAAAGCAAAATAAAAAAAAGCGAGGGCCATAACAGATTGTAAAACTCTTATGTATACTCCTATGAAATTGGCACATTATGCTGATATATATCATGCTGATTTATTAGTACACCAAAATCATAAACACGGGACGCGTGTCATTACAATTTACACGTGGACTCAGGAGACTAGTTACACGTATCTAGCTACTTATATATATAGGGCATGAAGTCATGAACTAATAATGAATCAAGTAATAAGGTAGTAGTAGCAACTAATTAAGGTTGGTACGGTACTACGGTATAGTATATATCACTCTTGCGCCGGCCGTCTTGCATGCATGCATGTGAATATGGATCACCATGAGCTCGTTGCTAATAAGCTAGTTGCTGCTGTTGGTGAAGAGGAGCGTGATGATGTCGAGCGACACGGTGCAAAGCTGCCGGAGCGCCTCCTCCCTGGTGGCCAGCTCAGCCGGGTAAGCGCCGGGCCTCTGCCGCTGGAACAGCACCCTACACACCCTTGGGTACTCAGCGGCGGCGCTGACGTGTACCGACGCGTAGTCATAGTCCTGCGTGGCAATGGACCCCCTCGCCGCCGCGAGCGCGTCCCGGGCATCGCCGTACTTGGCGGTGCACGTGCGCAGCAGCGCCTGCACGGTGGCGTCGTCGCCCGACGAGGCGTTCGCCGTGGCGTTCACGTTGGCGTTCGCCAGAGCGGCGGCCGTGGCGGCGCCGCCTGAGGCGTTGGCGGCGGCGGCCGTGACGGCGATGGCCGAGAGGCCGCGCACGTCGGCGGTGGCGCTGGATGGGTCGGCGAGCAGCGTGGAGACGCATAGGTCTGGGTAGGTTGTCGAGTTGCAGGTGGCGCGCACCAGCGTGGTCGGTTGTGCCGGTGATGGCGGCGGAGGCGGAGGGGAAGAAGAAGAAGGCGGCGGAGGCGATGGGCGTTTGGGGCTGTGGCTGTGGTGTGGGGACGGCCCGGCGCGGGAACCGAGGGTGGTGAGAGGGAGGAGCGCCATGAAGATGAGCACCAGTGGCTTGGTGGTGGTTGCCATGGGAGCTTTTGCTAGCTAGAGATCAATCACCACGTGACGAGGATGGAGATGATGGAGTGTTTGAGTGATGATCGAGCTTGTTGTGTGGAGCTTCTGCTTGTGTTGGAGATTTGGAGGGTACAAATAAGCTGCTGATGGGGTTTTATAGGAGAGATCAACCGTTGTTGGCTGCCATTGTTGACTCCAACAGGCCGGCTTCGTCAGTGCACAAGTCCACAACGACCGCCGTGCCGTGTATACTTTGGTTCCTCCTTTCTAAGTGCTTAACTAGCTACCATATATATATGGGCTGTTACACACTACTAGGCTTGTTAGGCACATAATCTAGCTATATTGATCCATACATTTGTTATGTCTGACCGTCCATTCATCCATGCATAGACTCTAAGACAACAAATGGACCTTCTTGTAGTCAAAAGCTGATTACCGCGTTTTTATGTCAACTATTCTGTTACGTAATCGAATACTCGAAGTTACCCGACCCCTCCTTCCCCTGGTTAGTAAGAATCAGATCGATATCGGCGCTTTACTATGCTGCTTGCCATCACCTTAAATCCACTTTAGTTTTGTGCTATTTGTATGGGGAAATACATGTAATTTTAATTGTTATAGATCAATTATTCCCCTTAATAAATGTTATTCCTTAAAAGAATTTGTACATATATATCGGGAACCAGATGTTGACTTTTTCTACAGTGAGCAAAGAGGATACAAAGATTGTAATAAAACCAAGAAGAGACCATACAAACTGATGGCTAGAGTTTCTTCCAGTTGCCTGTTACAAATAAAGACAATGCATATACAGAACCACACATTCTTTCTTCAGATGATGTCATACTTGTTTATAGGGGTGGGCGATCAGTTTAAACCGGCATTTTGGTTCGGTTTGTTCGGTGTTTGAAAACTTCGGTTAGCAACAAACAGAAACCGATCGGTGCAAAACGAAAGCAAGAACTTGTTTAGCTTGTGTTTGAACAAGCTAAAAAAATTTGGAATTTGCAGTGGGATTTTCATATCTATACATATACAAAATAGATTACCCCCTTTCTTTCTAGAAGTTGTCATGATATTTGGCATACCCACAATAAGGGCAGGTCTACGAATAATTAATATGAATATAATTCAGGAGACGACACCTATATATTGCCTTTTATGTTGTCACTTATTGTTTGGACAAGCTCTTTATTTCTGCATATGCGAACATGGATATGCTGTGAGTTGCATGATAATGATAACTCATATTATGGCATGGGAATGGTCTCATGTCCTATCAAACTTAGGAGATCAACCACCCCTCCTCCTCGTCACAATTTCCTTCCCTCTCTGTCCGCTACAATATCATTGCTGACTTATTCCTATGTATTTTCCCCAAGTCAGTACTATGGTTTTCATGAAGAAAATATATCCAGTATCCCCTTATATGCAACCCTATACCATTTGGTTCTGATAGCAAGCCACGAAGGAGTGTTTCAATTCAAGTTCTTGGATTTGCAATTGTTGAAAGGGATATAGCTTGAATTTTGTTCAACATCATTGTCAAAAGTTTGTTGAAACAAAAAGTGTCGGAGAAAATTTTCATTGCAAGATACCATAAGTTCATAACCCCACACCGGTGTCTCAAATCCCTCCAGAAGTACGTTGAGGTCCCAATATTGAATTCGACATGCAAAAGTTGTTTGTGTAATAAAATACAAGATATCACTCCACCTAGAAATAGCCATTGGGCTTCGAGCATAGAGACAAGCGCCTGCAGACATGAAAAGTATAACATTTGCCAAGTGACTTGTAGCCATGAAGAATACGATTCTATCTTCCGCTTCATCAGAAAGAATCTGGGACGGAAGGATTCGAACCTCCGAGTAACGGGACCAAAACCCGCTGCCTTACCACTTGGCCACGCCCCATTTCGTTTTATGCGATACTAATAAACACTAGTATTTTTATATATTATTCGTCAATCCCACTTCAATTACCTAAAAAACGAGGGATATTTTCTTGCTAGGATTCTAGACATGCGGATAATATAGAATCCAAAAAATGCATTGATCATTACAAAACCAGATAGCATAGGCCATTGAACTGTCCAAACCAGACAAAATACCCCCTAGAGCAATTTCATCGTGGTTTTGGTACACATTAGCACTCCACCATGGCACCACTTGCCTAGTCAGCATGGCCAGCCTTGAAAGGACCCACTTGTAAGCCTCTATCTCTCTCCCATCTCACCCTTCCCCCTCCTCTCTCCCTGCACCATGGCCACACAGCTCAAGCTCCCCAAAGCCATGGATGCCAACTCGAGCTCGCTCGCGCCATGGCCAGGTCGCTCGAGCTGGCACCCCCGGGCCATGGTTGCCCAGCTGGAGGTTGCTCGTGACATGGCCACACAGCTCCTGCTAGCTCCCCCGGTCCGTGGCTGTCGAGCTCATGCTCATCAGCGCCATGGCCGGCAGCTTGAGCTCGTCCGCTCGATGCCACAAGCGCCCAGTCCGGGTGTGTTTAGATTGTAGAAAAAAATACTGTAGCATAAGAAAAACACTGTAGCATTCGCTGGGAAACGTGTTTTGTGAGGGAGGAATAGTAAAAAGTTAGAATGAATAGTGAAAAGTTGGGATGAATAGTGAAAAGTTGGGAATCTGAACATAGCCTCAATCTCGCTTCAGTCTGATAGCTGATTTTATTGCTACTGTAGCTCACGCGAGAAGCATCCAAGACCACAAGTCCACAACGTAACGCCGATTGAGGATACAGTGGATTTTGGGATTTTTTTTTTCGGGATTGGATTTTGATTTGTTTGTCGAGATGCCACCGTAGCTCACGAAGCACCCAAATCAGCAAGAGCAAGGAACACCTCCGCACGCTCGAGATCCGGCACCTCCGTCCGCCCGTACTCCGGCACCTCTGTCTACAGGCCGTGCGTAGGGGGCCCACTCGCCCGCTCGCCGCGCATAGGGAGCACGCCCCCAGTCTCGAGCGTGGCCTGCGACAGTGGACGACGAACGGGGAGCTCCCCCCAGCATGCGTCCTGCACGCCGCAGTGCCGCGCGCTGCCGCCACGCCTCCAGGCGTCGATGATGGGGAGAGAAGCAAGGAGAAGGGTCATTTGGTAATTTCAACGGCTAATGATTATGACACGTGGGGTCCTTTTGTTGTATTTTTGTTGAGTGTACACGATGGCAGCCACATCAGCAAAACCACTGCCATGTCACCCCGAAAACCAGATGGTTTGGTTTCAGGGGGGTAAAGTGTCCAGTTTCGATAGTTGCATGGTGCATTGTATCTGGTTTTGTAGTTTGAGGTTCAAAATCGGACGAACGTGATAGTTGGAGGGTGAAAATCGGACTTATCCCTAGACAATGTATACCACAATTTTGCTTGTAGACTGAAACACACACACACAAAAGCAAAAAGGCACCTTTTGAAAAGCTAAGCAAAGTCAAGTTGCTGTGAGACAAGTAGGCAAATAGCATTATCCATTTTAACTTCACAGTGCGAGAGAAAAATCCATTTAGTTAATTATCACAAGTTTCTGTTGTATTGAACAAAATAATCATTTTTGATATTTTGATTCCGCACTTTCTCCATAAAATACCGATTTTCTCAACTATATAATTCCTACACATTTTTTCTTTAACTTCTAATTTGTGAATAATTCACATTAGAAATAAAGTTTCTCGTGTGATTAGTATTCGTGCACCTCCATCGCCCAGTTCTGGTGGACGCTTCACTCCAATGCTGGCTCTCATTCTAGATGTCTTCTAGAATATATGTAAGTGTAGGGTTTTGGAGCTATTGATGTTGCATGTGCAATAAGCAAAGTGACATTGAATTAGAATGTGGTGGTGCACAAGCAGGGTGACATGTGGCAACAGCATTACAGCAAGCCACTAACAGTATATGCTCTTCGGTGCATTATATTGGTGCATGGCTAGCTAGATTAAATTACATACCACACACTAGCTAGGCACGATTGTTTTAAAAAAAAAGTATTGTTGAGGGAGGGAAGGAGGTATGTTGAATCTAAAGCGAAGTCATGTAAACCATTTAATTTAATTAAGAGATGGTTGACTGTTGCAAGCAAAATGATATATGAACTACATGTTTTTGCTTGGAGATCACACGATGCATACTGGTACCCAAAAACAAATCAAGATTGTGCCTTTTGGCAAGCAAAAGTCTCAGGTTGCTGTCAACAATTAGCTCGGCAGCCACTTTTACTCGACAGTGCAAGGGCACTAGCGGCCTTCACTTTTTTTTCAGATAGTAGTCATCATCTCGCACCCATTTCTTGTTATTGTAAGTAAGTACTGATGGATGAATATGGGCAGTGTTTCTCGTGAGGGTGCCTCCTAGGTTGGTAGCACGTTCAATTGAAACCACACTAATGTAAAGGGTGCCCTTGGTGCTTAGTCCATGATAGGCTACATTTTGGATTTGCCCTTGTGTATTGATGCAATGGTAGTGCTGAACTGAAAAGATGCTGTCCTGGACTGCCGCCTGTTCCATGCATTTTTCTTTTCCTTGACAGGATGACGAGCTGATGGCCACCCTTCACAGCTGCAGGCTGCTGGTTTCCTACCAGCTTCACTCCACTCACTCACTAATCTGAATATCAACTGTCTGACTATTGCAGAGAGGCTGCATGCTTTGCTTACGTTGCTTTCCAGCTGTAGCAGTGCAAGTGGACAAGTGGTGGCGATCCCAGCAGAGACAAAACATACGGTGGTGTGCATGCAAACGCGTGTGTAGGGAAGGACGACGACGAGACGGCCGACGGTGGATCATAGATGATGTTGGTTGTGATGAAGTCTGGCAAAATCCGGTAGGCTTCCTTGATGGCAAGTCTGAAATCTTTCCGGCAACACAAGACATTGTAGTACTGTCAACCATGACTGCTGCTGCTGGGGATCATATCTCAGAGGAAATCTCTGGATCGATCGAACTAATATGTCTGGCTCTGGCTACTCAGTAATTTGCCAGCTAGGTCGTTAATTACTAGCTACGCCTTAAGAGAACAACTATACTAACTTCAATTTATTAATCGATCAATTTGAGCGCTTTAGTCGTTCGCTAGTGGATGGATCGAAGTTCCTTGGTCATTTTTGTTCCATATCATGGAGATCACATGCGGGTTAAACAGATGGTGATGAATTGCAGCTGCAGCCGCCGCCGAAGATTTGAAATCCGACCACGGTATATGCTGCTCATGCTTGATCAAATAATTCAGGAAATAAATATATATTGTCCAAGGACCTTTTAAACTGCTACATGTACATGTGCCTGGCTGCCTGCTAGATCAAAAGGTGTCGCCAACTCATTCTACCACTGACGGCTGTGACTGAAGAAAAATCAGTTGAGAACAACACCAGACTCTATCTGTATATCTGATATTCTGATTATATTATGAGGAGAAAATGATCGAGGCCTGTGTTCAACTAGCAACCTTAGCACAAAGAGTGGCCTGTGGTCATTTCAGCGTTACTTTCGTCTTATCCTATTTTCTTCTTTAACTTGATCAATATGCATATCACATCACCTGCTTTTAGTGTTGTCTTTTTCTGATGTGAGTGCATAATTTTAGGAGTGTTCACCACTTATATATACTTTCTTGTCATCAGCATCCCTTTTTACTTGCTCGTTAGCTTAGCATTTATACAACTCATCAGTAATTTAATTTTGTGCGCAAAACAAATCAATGATAGCCGCAATCATCCATTGTTATTATTGAAAGAGATGTTTGCTAGTAACAAGCAATGCTCGTTTCTTTTTCTCACGTCTCTCTCTCTCTTAGCTTCCATAACACCTAAGAAAAAAAAGGCCAACGTGCAGTGGCAGTAACAACTCAAAATGGATTATAGGCGGGGTACGTACATACAGTTTAAAAAGTGCTCAAGTAGTAACATACTGTATGCTACTAACATATACTTGCCAAAATCATAAACTAATTAACGCGAGACTCGTCTCGTCATTACACAACCGTAGACTAGTCACTACAGTACTCTGCCTCCTCGCGTAACTGACGTTGGGGTAACGATCTCGATCGGTTGCAACACATGCCATTCAGAATCGGATCGATCAGCTATATATATATATATATATATATATATATATATATATATATATATATATAAATATCTATCTTGATGGTGCTGGACTGCTAGAGAGGAGCGCGATGATGTCGAGCGCGACGGAGCAGAGCTGTCCGAGCGCCTCCTCCCTCACGGCGAGCTCCGCCGGATACTGCCCTGGCCTCTGCCGCCGGAACAGAGCCCTGCAAACCTGCGGGTACTCAGCGGCGGCGCTGACGTGCACCGCCGCGAAGTCCAAGTCCTGCCCGGCGATGGATTCCCTCGCCGCCGACAAGGCGTCGCGGGCGGCGCCGTACTTGGCGGCGCACGTGCGGAGCAGCGCCTGCACGGTGGCGTCAGCGGCCCGTGTAGCCTGCGCGTTGGCCGCCGCGCCGGTGGTGGCGTTGGCGAGCGCGGCGGCGGTGGCGGCGCCGCCGGAGGCGTTGGTGGCGGCTGCGGAGACGGCGATGGAGGAGAGGCCGCGCACGTCGGCGGTGGCGCTGGATGGGTCGGCGCCGAGAGCGGAGATGCAGAGGTCGGGGTAGGTTGTGGAGTTGCAGGTGGAGCGGACCAGCGCGGCGGGGGTGGGAGGTGACGCCGGAGTTAGAGGAGATGGTGGTGGTGAGTGCGGCTTGGGGCCGTGGCCGGAGTGGCCGTGGTGCGCGGCGGAGGTGCGGGAGGCGAAGGCGGCGAGGGGAAGGAGGGCCACCGTGAGGAGCATCACCAAAAGGGCCTTGTTAGTGATTGCCATCGTCTTGGACGCCGCCGTCGCCATTGCTGTGCTTGCTAGCTCGATGTCTCTGGTGCTCGATATGATCTTTGCTATATATGGCTGTTTGCTAGCGTGGATGAACTGAAGAGAGGATGTGGATGGCTTGCGTTGGAGTGATCGGAGGGGTGATGGGGTTTTATAGGATCGTCGGACGATGGATCGATTTGTTGGCTGTCAATGTTGACTCCAGCGCAGCAGAGCAAGTGGAGTGGAGGAGTCCACCATGACCACCATGCGCATTCGTGTGCACTTTCTTGGTTTCCTTGCTGCCTAACCAGCTACACCATAGCTTTAAATTTTAGCCAAAATCTGCTTGGGATAAACATTTTTGTTGTCTCTTATTGTTTTCATGGACACTCTGCCAATCTATATTCATTTCGGAAACGAAAATTTCGTTTAGTCAGGCTGATTTTTATTATGCGCTTTATGATATTTATTTATTATAATTATTATTTATGTGGGACTCGATTACATGAAGTGGCAGATTGCACTAGAAATAAAAGACAACATTTAACTTTGGCGAAGTTAATACGGTCAAGTTAGCTCTCAACGAAGATATTATCCACGCACTGCCACTTGACAATGTTAGGATGCATATGTAGTTTATTTATCCCTTTCTTAACTTGCAGATGGTGATCGAGAATATGGAACCGTGTGTTCCTCGTGTGAATGCATGGTACCACCTGATGATCAAGTAATATAAGGTAGCTAATTGCATTGGTAGCAGCAAGTTAATTAAATAAGATAACCATGTCCACTTAGTACTAGTTAGTGCTTAGTCCATGATAGCGCCTATTATTTCAGTGTCCCCTAGCTAAATAAGGTATAGTGGAGTTAGCTAGCTGTGCTGGGTACTGATGATGCCATGTGCTTGTTCTGATGCTGCTTATTGATCGACTACATACATACTGTGCAGCATATATATACATGCTTCTTCACTGGTCCATGGGTGGTCACGCTGCTCATCAAACCCCCTATAGCTCTATAGGATAGGATTATCACTATATATCTCTCCAAGTGTGTTTGACTATTGCATTGCATGTGTGTTTTATTAGTTATATATTTCCATCCCTTTTTCATGCCCTCATCAAACGGCGGCGACAGTGGTGGCAGTGGAGCGGACAAATAAAGTATGTATTAGAGTATATATATGGTGGTCGTTGTGCAAACGCGTATGATGCCGACTACGACGAGACGAGACGAGAGAGATACAGATCATGCAAGACAATTCAGGCGTGTGCCAAGTCCGGCAGAATCCGGTAGGACCCCTCTCAAATAATATGTGTGTACCGTATACGCACGTCAATGCAACGCGCAAAACGGCCGTCCAATTGTTTAACCACGTCGGCTGGCTGCAACTCATCATCTACGACTAGGAAATGTCTCGAAGTCGCATGGCTGGCTCTGCCTACTTGATCATTCGCTAGCAGGGCAAGTAGCTTCGTCGTCTTAACAATACTAGTTTACACCTTTCTTTTTTTTGCGAAACAACACTACTTTGCTAACTACATGTGTTTTGTGATTTGATCGCTCAATCAATCTGACAATGCGACAGATGATGCAAGTTATGTGTATTTTTAATTATCACAGACAGAGCTAGCAGCTTTAGTGTTTCGATCATTTACCAGTCATGACGGACTACACCTCCTTCTTGCTTTGATTTGATTCTCAGTGTCCACTTCATAGATCACATGCAGAGCACACAGTGACATCTATATGCATGTAAAGTTGTAAACACTAGCCGCTTGCTCGATGATTCGATCAGCAGCTAACTGTTTTTTAATATGCATATACCAACTAGCTGTTTTTTTACTTAGCTTGTACTTCCTCCGTTTCAAATTCTACTTTGTTTGATTTTTTTTACATCAAGCTTGTCTTATTCAAAAAAATGTGAAAATATCATTTTTTTTATGGCTTGCTTTATTAATAAAAATTCTTCATGAATAACTCAAATTTATTTGACTATGTTTGCAATTTTTTAATAATATGTCAAACTCAGGTAAAAAAAGTTAAACAAACAAACTGATGTGGTATATGACAATATTGGTGTAGTGTTGTGCACCTCAATCAATTCATCAAAAAAAATGTCACCAATTAACTGATTCGTTCTTTCATATTTTCCTATTTAATTTGGTCTATCCATCTATATCATATATTGATGCCTTTGGAAACGTCTCGAGCCAATGAAGCAAGAAAAAAAAAAGCATTGGCTTCATCGGCATGCTACCATGTTTTTTTGCTGGCTCATGCTTAAGTACTGTTTGCAGGAGAGACCGGTACCAATATAATTAATAATCCTGCCATGTGGAGCACATAATATCGATCACCTTCTTTGTGCACATAGGATTTCGTTGGCACCTGAGGCAATACCTATAAGTTTTATATATAATTCGTAGTAGCTTTATCTTTTTTCAGGTGGTCTAGCTATAATTTCCAGGGTTTTTTAAATGCACAATGCTCCAAGATAGCTACTGAGTGCAATTATATTACTAGTGTTGGCCACTACTTAGTTTCCCTATGGCGCCTTTTCTTGTCCTTTCCTGCTCTTTTTACTGCATCTATCTCATCACGCTATCTACTCCCTCCGTCCCTAAATAACTGTCTTTCTCACTTCCCGAGAAAACAATACGGTCAATTATATAAAAATATATGTTAAAATTTATGATATAATATAAATATCATTAGATAGATATTTAGATCTAGTTTTTTATAAAAAATATTTGGACATTTAAATGTTGCACGTATTTTCTACAAATCTAGTCAAACTTATGGCACGCACACCAACGGCGACAAATAAAAGGGGACAGAGGGAGTAGGTAGATAGTGCACGCATTATCGCTGTAGTGTTCGGCGATTTTGTTTGCCGACAATAATTATAAATAATATTTCCTATATAAGATGGATAGTCATAGTGCTAGCTAGACGAAGCTAGCTCTTACTAGCTCATGTTATTATCCTGTTGTATTGCGCAACAATTTTGGTTACCTATAATTATATACGTTGTGTACTTTATTATCTTCATACTGGTCGTGTGGTGTGTTTTAATTTGCTAGGTGATGGGTGCCTACCACCATGTGCATCCATCCACCCATCTAGAAGTCCACTAGTGTACTAGGCCGGGCATTAGTGCACCACTATATAGTATCATTTATCTCAACACGAAAAAAAAAAACTACCACACTATGGTATCATATATCCCAAGAAAATCTAACAATATCTGATGCCACATCATTAACCTGTTATATCATCCCAAAAGGGAGTAAACGATAGATCATCATTTTTCTTATAGTAGGGAGGAAGGAGGGAATGATGGTTCTTTCTGGATTAATAGAAACTGGAGTAGCTGATATAGTGATATTGTTTTATATTAATTTTAACGAGGGTAACAGTAAGTATATGGTGAGTAATGTAAGTTTATGTGAACAGTATTGGGCCGGGCACACGAATCATGTATAGTTCAAGATTCATCCACTGTTGCGTGGATGCAGTATTTAAGCACGTGCAGATTCAGAGACTGCCTGCAGGCTGCAGCAGCCGGCCGTCGTCCATCCATTTCACAGTCTTAAGGGTGTGTTTAGATTGGGGAAAGATTCCCCGGAAATACACTGTTCACCAAAAAAACACTGTAGATGAATAGTGATATGTGAGTAGAAGAGGTGGGATGAATAGGGAAAAGTTGGATGAATAGTGGATTTTTGGGGAATCTGTGGTAAACTAAACGGGGCCTAAGACACAGCGCACTTGCTGTTAATTTTAACCTATAGCATCTCTTTTCAGGTGCCTACATGTGCGCCAATAAGCTAATCTAGTCAGTAGCCAAGTGAGTGCATTTTAGGATTATTGCTGGCCACTTAGTCTTTCTTTGCCCTTTTCTGTTCTTTAATTTTTATTATGTCTTCTACATGTTTGCTTTAGCTTGCACACTTGTAAAATCTTCTTACGGATTGTAACAACAGCAATCCACAGTCAATCTGCAAGCTAAAAAGAAAGAAATAGGGTCTAAAGTGTGAAGTGTGATCCATCTCAGCCTATGTAGTGTGCAACGATTTGTTGATTTTGCTGGCAAGATTTTGATGCTGAAAAACTGATGACGCTAGCGAAGCTATTACTAGCTCTTGTAGTGGCCTCTGCTGCGACTTGACTGATGACTACCACCATGTATATATCCATTCATCCATTGCATTGTCTAGCAGCCCACTTGACAGGGTAGGAATCGTAGGATACAGCACTGGCACTCATATCCAAAGGGTCTACTTCATGTCAAATTGGTTTTGTCACCCCACACACAGACATTTCCAGCTTCCTTATTTAAAAAGAATAAATAAACGAAAACCACATACCTACCTCAGAGACACCATGAGTCTTTTCCTTATTCTTTGTGCTCTAAATTTCTTTTATACATTTTATTTTTATAAGAATATGCTTCATTTTTCTTCTAGGTGTTTTTTCTTTAATTTTTATACTAGCAAAAAAATATGAAATGTTGATGCAGTAACAAATTTTCTTTTGGGGAAGTAATAATTTTTCAACATGCAACTGGAGCAAACTTATATAGCTGTCTTGCTTATTTTAGAGGAAGATATGGATTTATTCATCATTAGTAGCAATGTTTACATTGATGAAAACAGGGGGTGAGCTCAACCAAACGTGTCGGCCATTCCAAGAGTACATGCTACCTTGGCTAGATTAAGAGCTTCTATATTATAATAAATACCTGCCTTTGTGCACAAATTGCACATAAGATTTTGTTTGTGGACTTTGCTTTGGTGGCAATGATCGATCATTTGGGCCGGGCGTGCGTGCGAGCTGCACGGCATGATCGTCATGGAAGTTTTCGATCAATCTATTTACTAGTATATTTGATTGAAAATTCTACTATATATTCTCTTATTTTTACTAGGCAGGAAAAGAAAACGCATACTACGTACGTACGTATGTGGAAAAGGAAACTCCACTGGGCCGATCGAGCCCAAGTCCGATCCTGATCTGCTCCTCGATAACTCGCCGCGGCATCATCATATATCGGAACCGCCTACCTCTTGGAGTCTGCCCAGTTTCGTCCTCTTGGATTTGATTCCCCGGCTCGCGGCGGCGACTTGTTGGCCGGCCGGCCGGCTCTTTATTTTACGATCTAGTAGATAGATCGAATAATAGTAATAAGATGACTTGTTCTTCATCATCATCATCAGGTACGGCGGCTGCTCGATCTTGATTTGTTGTTGTCGTGCTGATTTTAATACCATCATAGTAAATCATTCTCGTCAGATCGATGGATTGCATTGCAGCTCGCGGCGGATCGGCGCCTGCGCAACAACAAGGAACGACGACGGTCAGCCTTCCAGAGGTACTGTATATATATATGATCGATCGACTTGAATTATATATATTGTTCATCAGACTTATGTACGTACATGCAGGATATCCTTGGCCACATACACTCGTTGATGCCGATGCGAGATGCTGCTCAGGCTGCCTGCGTCTCCCATGCCTTTTTGCGTTTCTGGCGATCCTATGCCAGGCTCAACTTTGACGTGTACACACTAGGATTGATGGATCTAGGCCGCCGCGTGCCGCCGTCGTTTGGTCCCATCGACAAACAAGAATTCGACGACGACTACTTGAAAAAGAACAGTCCCATCATAAGAGACTTCTCTGCCAGAGTTGACCACATCATGCATAACCACATCGGAACAGGTGTCCAGACGTTCAGGCTTGTACCTCCCTATGGCTTGTACATAGACCCTGCTCTTCTTAACCGCTGGTTCCAAGCTGTCATCGCACCGGGGATCAGTGAATTTTACCTGTACCTAGACATGGGCGATGAGGGGCTAGGTTACAGCTTCCCGTGCTCCCTGTTATCTAGCAGCAACAGGCCTGGATGCTCGACGATTACATCTTTCTCCATTGCTGGCTGCGGTCTCCGTTCCCTGGACTGGGTTGGCTGCTTGACAACCTTGTGTACAGTCCATCTGCACAGGATGCGTGTTACTGGAGAGCAACTTACCTGCTTCCTGTCTAGCTCTCCTGGTTTGCAGGAGCTGCAACTCTCCTACTGCAACGACATAGTTTGCTTGAAGATACCTTGTCTCCTGTCGCGGCTCAGATTGCTGCTGGTACGTAACTGCAACAGTTTGCAAAGGATTGGATGCGATGCTCCACAGCTCAAGAGCTTTGGATATGTTGGCTTGCCCACAACGCAGATCTGCCTTGGAGATTCATCACCCTTAGTGAGGCAGATGAAAATGTCTTCTGTTACGGATGATGAGCCAACAGGGATGCTCTGTTATGCCACCACTAAGCTTCATTCAGTCGCGCCAAATATTAGCTCGCTTGTCCTATCATCATGCTTTGAGGTCAGTGCATGCATGTTGGCTTCAGATTATTGTTACTGCACCAAAGACATTGACATATTGCCTTTGGCAATCAACATGTTTTTTTTTTACAGCTTCACAATATGTACCTGCGCATACTCATACAATAACCATATGCTAATAGTTGAGCATCTCTGTTGTTCCTTCAGATTGCAACTCCAATGAAAAAGCTTAACAAATTCCGCCGCCTCAAGTACTTGGAGATACAGCTTCATACGCCAAGACGTTGTCCAGACTTTGATTTTTATTCCCTGGTTTCTATTCTTAATGCTTGTCCTGTCTTGGCTACTTTCATCTTGCGTGTAAGTCTGTTTTTTCCCATATGAAAGCCCAAACTCAGACATGAGCTTTTGCTGTTGAATTATCTTTTTGTCTGTATATGTAAGGATTTTTTTTTCAATTTATTTAGTCAGCTGACTAATCAAAGACATGGGATGCATATATTCATACATGCAGTTAGAGATGCCCGATGCTGATGATGCCATTCCGGGAGATTTTCATGGTGATTCCTCACAACGAAAAAGGCTTATGATGGGACAGGGCCATCGCAAGTTGAAGAATGTGCTCATGAGTGGGTTTCGTTCTGCAAAAGGTTTGGTTGAGCTAACAAGTCACATCCTTGAGACCGCAGCATCCTTAAAGCACCTGATACTGGACACTGCATATGGCTGCAATTGGAGGGATTGTATTGGCATATGCTCACCTTTGACGAGTAAGGCCCTCATGGAAGCACGGAAAGCTGTAGATGTCATCAAGACATACATCGAGGATAAAGTCCCCTCAAGTGTTAACTTCAAGGTTATCGAGCCATGTGCCAAGTGTCACGCCGACGACGCATGACTTGCTTGTTAGGCCTCCAATAGTTGCATAAGAGCTGGTTCAAATAATATATTTTTTTCATATTTTAATAGAAGAGAGAAAAGAGCTATCTCTTGATTGGACATGGGATTAGTTGGCGGGTGTTAAACATCCAATTTTTCTGTTTGAGGGTGAAAATTGGATGGTTGAGGGGTGTCGAATAGGTTTTTTTTTTTCAAAACTAAAAAAAGGCTCAGGTTTTCGTGGGGCTAACAAGACCCTATTTTTTCGGATTCTAAGTACAAGGTTTTATGCCCCATCCCCACTAGACAAAACAGCCTTTTGATATATACATCGTGGAGAAATGACTTAATAAAAATGTCAAGAGATTTGTCCACAGGCCTTGCCTCTTCTTTTACTTGGGCCTTGTTGGGGGTTTCTGAATTATTACCATGGACTCTAGCTTTTGGTTTCTGATGCGCATTCATTTGCATCAAGTTGTACAAAAACCTCAGTAAGAATTATTTGAGAGCTGGAACTCCAAGTTCAGCCCCATTAGTGGACCTGAATGTTTGAACTGCGCTGCTCTCTTCTCGAATTCCTCGGGGATTACCCGATGCCCGAAACTAGTGTTGTGCACTTCTTGCTTCTCTACCCCACTGCAAAAATCAGAGTGCTAGTGAAAAAACTTATAGGAACTGCTTAACCATGTACACATAATACGGCACTTTATTTGAGCATATATTCATGTTGAAAAGAACGCTCCAGTTTTCTCAGAGAGCGAATTGAACTCTCCACACGTGCACATTTAAGAAAAAAGGAACTCGTTGCTGCAAAACTCTGGGCACTGAGTCTTGAAATGCCGTGCATGACCAACTCTTCAGCATTCAACTCCAGGCACACAATTGCTGTAATTAGAGTCGGAGCATATTGTACACATAGTACTATAGTAGTAGTCCTTCATTCGGCACTATAGGCCACCAATCCTCTAATTTAATTCACTTATCCGACTACAGTACACATACAAACAAAAGGAGTGGCTTGTACTACGAGTTTTTTCAAGTACTTATTTGCATAGATGAGAGCTGACATCGTGGATCTCGTAACAGGAGGATATGGGAAGAGATTCAGATCTTGTGGGGCAGGGGCATCTGCAAAATCCCTACGAACATAAAAACGAATCCCAAGGAAGCGGCCGGCGGAAAGCAATAATGTTGCAGGCTCCAGGAACAAAGGAGATATACAACGACTGTAATAAGACTTCATTGAGTTCTTGCCCAAACAGCCATAACAAGATTTTAAGCATGAACAGTAAGGTATGGTCTGGGCAGCTGGCCACCTCCTTTACCCATCTCACCTCAATTTGCTCAACCTTTTTAGCAGTATAAAAAACAAAAACACAACGATTTTCAACACTCATGTCACCCAACACAACGCCAGGGGAAGGTTAAAATGTATACTACTACGCACTAGATAACCACGACAGGATGGCCATAGTAGCTTGGAGTAGGAAATCATCACAATGTAACATCACTGACCCCTCAATCCAGAAAGGAGAGAAAACAAAATTTTGGTTACCACTTCACGGTTCCCGGCATCTTCTTAAACGCCCACACACAACAACTGATTTTTTTTTTTAAGATAATGGAACCAGAGTTCCAGCCTCTACACCATCCAAAGCTGGTGTACACACAACAACTGATAACTTGAGGCTTTGCAGAACTTGGCGTCCTCACCAACCATCATGCATCATCATCCTCAATCGTCGTCATCACCAGGGCCATTGTCCTCCCCATGATCGTCGGCATCACCTCCCTCCTCCTCCTCCTCCTCACCGGTGTCACCACCAGCTACGTCGTCCTCCTCACCCACGCCTTCCTCCTCCGCATCGTCACCATAGGTGATGTCCTCCTCCTCAGCACCTCCTTCCTCGTCATCGTCAGGGACGTCCTCCTCCGCATTGTCACCAGCATCATCATCATTCTCCTCGCTATCATCATCGAAGAAGTTTCTCAGACTAAGGCCTTGTTTAGATCGCCAACTTTCGCCAACTTATTTTGCCAACTTGTCACATCGAATGTTTGGACACTAATTAGGAGTATTAAACATAGGTATAAAAATAAACTAATTACATAGATGGACTCCACATCGTGAGACAAATCTATTAAGCCTAATTAATTCGTCATTAGACACTGTCGTGCTACAGTAACCCGTCATTAAAAATGCACTAATGACGGCACATATTAGGCTTAATAGATTCGTCTTGCGATGTAGAGTCCATCTGTGTAATTAGTTTTATAATTAGTTTATATTTAGTACTCCTAATTAGTGTCAAAAGGATGGATGTGACATTTCGCCAACTTTCACCAACTCATCTAAACAGGGCCAAGAATCTCTCCACCTCGGCCTTGTGACGTTCCCTGCGGGTGTTGTCAAAAGACACAGGTGCATCGAGTATGATATTGAGTGCAAGTCCAAACTGATGAGCCTCTTAAGACAGTCCACACGCGCAGCGATCTCATCCGGGCTCAGCTCTGGCAGAACATAGGGGGTATCATCGGCGCCGGTGAGCATGCCAGTCGCTCCTGTAAGCCTCGTGCAGCACAATGCAAGATCCCTGCACACCAAGTGGTTGGAGGAGTGGCTTGAGAGATAGCAGTTGATGTTGACGGTCCTCCGCATTTCATTCAAGGTACGGCGAAGATCTGCAGCACGCTGCTCTCCATCCCCCAACCCATGTAGAGCGTGCAGAAGCGCAGCCTTGGCCTTGGCCGCTTCGGCCGGGTCCTTGTCGATGCCATCCATAACGGCGAGGAGGGCCGACGCCGCAGCTGCTGCGGTCGCCTCAGCGACTGGCAGAGGAGGGAAGAGGATCTCCTGCGGCGGACCGGCGAAGGGGTCCACCTCCTCGTCCTCCTCGCGCTTCAGATCCAGGTAGTAGACGATGGCATCCTCCAAGACATCGAGCAGTGACGAGATTGCGTTGTCGTACAGGCTCGACAGAGACTCTGCCAGTTCATCGGCGCGGTAAAGCATATACGCAGAATCCACGAACCAACTGCGGTCCTTCACCATTTGGAGGAGCGGGCGGAGCACCGACCTGCAGTGCCGCAGGCTATCGATGCTCGGCACATCCACCACCACGCACCGTATGTTGCCCAGCTCGGCAACCACCTCCCTAGCCTGCTCAAGGGAAGATACCAAGCGGCGTGGGGCGGAACGATCGCGGTTGAGGAAGATCTCTCTCGCCTCTTCCCAACTGTCGGCGAACATGGCGGCGGCGGATGGGGAACGGGGCGGGGAGGCAAACTGGAGAGAGAGAGAGAGAGAGAGAGGGGGTTTGGGTGGGGATTCTAACGAATGATGGACCGGATTCTCACCATCTTGGGCTTGGATGGACTCTTCAAGCCCACTGAGCCAATGTCAAGGAGGTGCGCGCGCCCAATCGCCTCCCTTTTCCCGCCGTCCCCCAAAACCAAACCAAACCCAACCCTAGAGAGAGAGAGAGAGAGAAAGCGCGCGCACCAAGCAGAAGCAGAAGGAGAGAGAGATTGGGGGCGGACGCGGCGGAGGAGGAATCCATCGATCGAGGAGGAAGACGGGGAAGGGAGAGCAAGATGCGGGGCGGGACGGTGCAGATCAACTGGCACGACCTGCAGCCGGTGCTCAGCCTCGACTTCCACCCCGCCTCCCGCCGCCTCGCCACCGCCGGCGCCGACCACGACGTCAAGGTCCCCTTCCACCTCCATCTCCTTTCCTCCCCTATCCTCTACCGCCATTCACCGCCTTGGTGCCCCCGCGAGATTTCTCCCCTCGCATTTCCGTTTCCTCACCGATGCCGCTGCATTTCGGCTTTTGCAGATCTGGGTCATAGCCTCGGATGCTTCGGAGAGCAAGCTCCCCACCGCCACCTTCCAGAGCGGCCTCGTCCCCAACGGAACCGCGCACAGCTCCGCGGTCAACGTCCTCCGCTTCTCCCCTTCCGGTACCCTGATTTCTGCTCCTTTAGCCAGCCAATTTGCCCCTCTTTATTTTTTTTTGTCATCTTGTTTTTTATGCAAAATTGAGTGCATATAAAGTCCTTTTGAGTCTTTGCACAGCCGTACTAATGCTGCTGCCTGCCCTGGTTTCATGCAGGGGAATATCTCGCCTCCGGTGCTGATGGTAAGCTCAATTTGGAATTTACGAATATATGTCAAGTCAGAATCAGTTTAGACTATCTTTATTCAATTGAAAATTTGAAATGATTGAATGCTCAATTTGGCATTCCATCTACATTAGGAGTTTATGCCAAAGTCATATTAGTTTTTGTTTCCTCCAATTGTCTAGTAAGAGTGCCGAACATGCATAATGTTGTATCCGGGCTCTGCTAATTGTCGTGCTGACCATGTCAATCTAATTTCTCATTTAATGCACGCTAGATCTTAGATGGGTTTTTGTGTGTCTAGGTTTCTGATACTTGTCGTGATTTGCAATATACAGGTGGTGGTATTATCTTGTGGAAATTGCATTCCACTGAGGATGGCGAGGCATGGAAAATTCACAAGACGTTACTGTGAGTACTATTCTCAAGCCAAAAAAAAAGGACAAAGAAAGGCATTTCTTAAATCAGCCTCTTCTTTGGAATCTTGCTAAACCGTAACGACACTATTTATTTGTCAGGTTCCATCACAAGGATGTTCTTGACCTACATTGGTCGCATGATGGCGCATTCCTTGTCTCTTCGTCGGTTGACAACACCTGCATAATCTGGGACGCTAATAAAGGTAATTCACACTGCACTAAGAAATCTGTTGTTCGTGGCTCCATCGTCTCTATAGCGCCTTATATGGTTTGTGCCTGATGTTGTTCTCAGGCATAGTGCAGCAAAAGTTAGAGGGGCATCTACATTATGTTCAGGGTGTGGCATGGGATCCTCTGGGACAGTATATAGCTTCAATGAGTTCTGACAGGACCTGTAAGATATATGCAAATAAGCCTCAAGGCAAATCAAAGAACGCAGATAAGGTGAACTTTGTTTGTCAGCATACACTGGTGAAGGTAGAATATCCGAGTAACGATGAATCAAAGGTATGTCTGCTCTTTGCTATTGCATTTGACTGCTAATTGAGTTTGAATAAAAGAAATATAATCCTCTACCTTGCAGCCGCCAGTGAAGTCTCATTTGTTTCATGATGAGACGCTGCCGTCTTTTTTTCGGAGGTTGGCTTGGTCGCCTGATGGATCTTTTCTAGTACTGCCAGCAGGTATAAATTGTTTTCCTGTTAGCAATAGTAGCTATTGGTTCACCTCAAGTCATCCACATAATATCCCTGGTTCTTAAGATTGGAAAATATGTTATCTGGCTGCTACAATTTTATCCTATTTTCAGAAAATTCCAAAGTTTAACTCCCTAAATAAGTTTCTGTATTTTTCCTGGTTTGTTCAGGTGTTTCAAAACACTCCACTGAAGTGATTAACACTGCTTATATAATGTCAAGGCACAACCTCTCAAGGTATGAGTCTATGAGAACTGTTACTTGACGTAACCAATATGAGAACTCTTGCCATATAAACAGAAGGATTGATTTGGTCAAATTCAACTTGTACTCAAAATAAGATACTGCACATTAGAGTAAGATATAAGTCAGAACTTTTTAAGTCCCAAGTTTAAGAAGATAATTGTCTTTGATTGCTTAGCTGCAACAGGGTTCTGTTGTACCTTATTGTTTGCTACATATCTGCTAAAGCACTGATGAAATGCTAAGAAAGATCGTATTTTTGTTAAGGTATTTTAGTTAAGGTTATCGTGATGTACTATGCTTTTTGTCAGAACATGTAGTTCGGTTATTCTTTAGGTTAGTAACTTTCTTTGGCATTGCAGGCCTGCAATACAACTTCCCGGGGCAAGCAAAGCTATAGTAGCAGTGAGATTCTGCCCTGTTCTATTCAAACCACGTGGTTCTAACTCAGGTACATCCTTTTTATGTCAGATTTGCTTTGCTTTGAGGTCCTCAAGGTTGTCTGTTTTTAAATCTGAATCACAATACCAATTTTGCAGATGGTTTCTTTAAGCTTCCTTATAGAGTTGTTTTTGCTGTCGCCACCTTGAACTCTCTGTATGTCTATGATACTGAAAGTATTCCTCCAATTCTAATACATGCTGGTCTACACTATGCTGCCATTACCGATATTGCATGGTGAGTACTACTACAGTTTTGCTTTTGTAGTAAAATCCATTGAACATTTACCTGTATATTGGGACTAAAAGTTGCAATCTGTTTCTGTCAGGTCTTCTGATGCTAAGTACCTGGCAGTGTCATCACGAGATGGCTACTGTACGATAATAGAGTTTGAGAACGAGGAACTGGGACAGCCTCACATCCTCCCGGGTATTTGTCCATCCCATTCCTCGCTCCATATCCTTATTTATTTTTTGGCTACAATGTTGCAGCTCTGAACACTTCATACGTCATTTGTGTAATTATGGTGAATTTCAGAGCTGTTTTAGGTTTAAAGACTGAATCGTATGGCAATCACAATGACTTCGGTGTAGGTTTACCAAAAAGTAGTAATCGGCAACTAATATTGACTTGTGGTACTTAGGAAAATCACTGGTCTAGCTCTATTATAACCAATTAATTTTGCTTGCACCTGATGGAATATCCTGCACTTGTTGTTTTCTGAGTTCTGACATGACAAGTATCTCAAGATAACATGAAGCTAATTAGATCGATACAAAAGTGATGCATTGATGTGCAGGACCTTCTCCTTACAGTGCCCTTGCATATGTTTGGTAGTTCTCTGCATCATTCACAATCATATATTGATTATTGAACCAATACCATTTAATAAGCGATTCTTTGGAAGATATTCTTCTAACATTGTCCACTTCTGGATAAATCTCTAGGAACAAAGGAAGTTGCTGAAGGAAATACGACATGTGAAAAGAAGCCTGTATCTGTAGATAGCATTGAGGTTGATGTTAGTGCCAGGAAGCCTAAGGTGGAAGCCAGTCCTGTGGCTGTTACAGTGGCTGAGAATGTCACGTTGAGTAAGCCTAATAACAAATGAATTATTACAGTTGCAATTAACCAGGTAGCTTAAGCTGTTAGATCTTATACTGTCACTGCAAGTATTGCAACTCACTTTTATAGGTTCCCAGTAAAGAAATTCAGTCTCTATATTTGCTTTCTGTTCATCTAAAGTTTGGGATTCTATTTGACACATGGGACACACGCTGCGCTAAATGTTAACTACGGAGCTACCACATATTGTTATAAGTGACATGATGGCTACTAAAGTACCCATCTACAGAAATCTTACAACATTAGCACGATATACATCCAATCAAATAGGTCTTTGATGTCCTTGTTCCAATCATTTGAAAGAAACTTTATCGAGTAACAATCTACAACAGATTTTTCTCTGCATGCTGGGCCATATGCTTTGCAATATTACTCTTCACATACAATTTCTTGAAGAAAATCTAACAGAGTTCAAAATACAGGGACAGGGGAGCTTGTTGAAGGAAATGTGGCCTCTGAAAGCAAGAAGCCAGTAGCAGTAGACAGTATGGAAGTGGATGTCAGTGACAACAAAGTTAAGACGGTAACCAGTCCTGTGGCTGTCGAAGTGACCCCGCCACCAGTGTCGACAAAGAACAGCGCATCGAGTAAGCCTACTAAGAAGCGGATTACTCCTATCGCAATTAACTAAGTACCTGAAGCAGTTAGGTTATGATGTGTTACGTAGTTATAACGAGTACTGGATATTATGTCTAGGCTACCCTGTAAAGTTTGAGTGTGCAGCCGAATTCACCTTATGTCCAAGTCCCCCATAATTTTTCTTCCTGCTCCTAACACAATGGGGAATTTGGACTAGTAGGTTGTGTATGAGCACACTCTATTATGAAGCAACATGAAGCCACTAACCGGCATTTACACAATGTGCATTTGTGAAATTCATGTGGAAATTCTTTGGCACACATAAACTGCTCATATACAGTTGCTGACAAATAATTACATACCGAATCCAATCAAATGGGTCTGACACCCTTATTTCAGTCACATGAAAGAACATATAATCTTATCAAAATACTCAAATGCATGCAATGGTATGTGAATGTGCGTGTGTATGAGTATGGATATGATATTGCCTCGAGCTGAAGGACCTTCATCAGTGTGCCGGCAGTCTTGGGCAGACGGTGGCATCATATTGTCAGTTCTTGGTTATGTGCGCCTTTGATTTCTCAAACTCTTCTTCATTCTGGCCTGCTTCTTCAAATCTGATATCTTCATCTTCCGAAAGGACCTCAATCTGTTCGCCGTGTGGCCCTGGCACGATCTTCTCGTCGACATGCTTGTGCTTTGTGACGTTGATGAGCTCTGTCTTCTTCTCTTCTCTGCTCTCATGTTTCTTGTGCCAGGTCCAAGGGAGGTGGTGTCCTGTCTTCCCTGCTGCTGCAGTGCTGGAGGATTCACCAATGGTTTCCTGCTTCTTCACCGCCTCTTGGAACTTGATGTCCTCGTCTATGGAGAGCTTGACAACGTCGGCGCCATGGGGGCCTGACATGGTCTCTTTGTGGACATGGACATGGTCGCTGTAGTTGAGCACCTCAGCCTTGTTTTCTGTCTTCCTCCCCTTTTTCTTGTGCCAGCAGAAGAAGGCGGCGAGGCATCCAAGCAGCAGCAGGCCACCCAGTGAGACGAACACCACTATGATGACGATGTGGTGTGGAGGGCCAGGTGGAGGCGGCACAGGTGTTGGTGGTGGGTGGATATGCGGCGGAGGCGGTGCTAGTGGGCGCGGCGGTGGTGGTGCTTGAGGGCGAGGAGTTGGCGGTGGCGGTGGGCGGATTGGTGGTGATGGCGGGGGTGGAGCGCGGCGTGGTGGCGGTGGGGGCGATGAAGGTGGAGGCGGAGCGCGGCGAGGCGGTGGCGGAGGCAATGATGGGGGAGGTGGGGCACGGCGCGGCGGTGGAGGGGGCAGAGCGGGCGGAGGTGGGGTGCGGCGTGGCGGTGGAGGGGGCAGAACTGGCGGTGGTGGAGCGCGGCGTGGCGGGGGAGGCTGTGGCGGCGGTGGAGCACGCTGCGGTGGCGGAGGGGCTCTGATGGGAGGTGGGAAAGGCCGCGGCGGTGGCCTTGGAAGGTAAGGGTTGGGAGGGAAGTAGGGGAAGCCCAGTCCTGGAGGGTTTGGGTTGAACGCCATTGTCGGATCAGCTGAGAGCTTGGAGGCAACTGTGCTGCTGCTGCTGCTTCTGTAGTGCGATGAGCTGAGTGAGTTGTGGTGGTGATCATGTAGCACATATTTATATATGTACAAGTGTATGACTTGTTGGAGGGAGGGAAGGGAAGGGCGTGAAGATTTGATTTGGGTCGCAAGTGACTTTGCTCCTCTGCTACGACTTCGGCTGGCTGGGTTTGCTTCCAAACAATGGGTTCCTTGGCATCAAAGCCCATGTGTGTGTGCAGCTGGCCCGGGTATTGTGTTTCAGTGGGACTGAGACACAGACGCCTACTAGCTCTGGATCTACCTTTTAGACCTCATGATTTTTACACAAAACTTCCCTTAATTTTCAATGAAGGCTCTATCATGATCGTATCATTCTTTATTTGGAATGGCGTCGCATGTGGATCACATACACGCATCTTGTGCCTCCAGCAATGCCTATCTGTCTCGTGTGCTTGTGCTTCAGTCCCTGCAATGCTTTTGAGTGAAGCAGGCTTGGCTTGAAGCTCATGAGGAAGACGACGGCCATGCTTTCGGCCGGTCGCATGCGGCTGCAGACGCTTGGCGTCCAGATCGATGATGTGGACGGCCCGGTGTAGGAACTGTCTTGTAAGCAAATTGCACCTCACTCGTTGCATTGAGTGTGTTGCAAGGTACGGCTGCGATTGGCATCTACGTTGTCTTTGCTATCATGCTGAACGCATCGATCGACCTGCCAGCGTCGTAAATCGCAAGGGAAATGAAGAAAATGGCTATCTTTGCAAATCTTGCTTGTCTGACAACTCCCATTGATTCATCATGATACATATGACCAGAAACAATCAATAATTTCTCTAGCAAATACAGAGCAGAAACGAGACGGGCACATATCCAGCACGGCCTGTTTTGAATTTGGGCCGATTTCTAATGCACGGCCGGCTTTGATGGCCATCATCCCTGTCCCGTCGTCAAAACAGCAAATGAAGCCCACAGCGCAAAAGAGGTCCCGGCCTCCACAGCGCAAACGAAGCCCACAACGCTAATCGTGTTGCCGGAGTTGAAATCAACGACATGTTTGCTGCTTAAAGCTGCAGGTCTGTAATAGGTTTTGTCTATTAGCTTGAGAAATTTGGTTGGTTCTCTTTTTCCACCACTTATGGTAGTTTCCGTTCCCTTGTGACTTGTTTGTTCGGCGAGCCGGAGGTGTTGGTGATTGAGGCGCCAAATCCCCCGCTATCTGACGATGATTGGCATGTATGTTCAATGTCTACAAATCATGTTGGTATCCCTAACATTCTTCTATTGGTGTCTCTAAAAGTTTCTAATGTTCTTCGGCAGGTTTGATCGTCGATGATAGGTACAACTAGGAGAAACTTGCAAGGACTTGGTTCTAACTTGTAAGTTATGGGACGATGCAAACTATAAGGAGTTTATGTGAAATATAATCCGGTTTCTTAAAAAAAACAGCAGCAACACAGGTAAGGACTGAAAACGAAGCCCACCGAGCAAAAGATGGTCCCGGCCTCCTAAGGCAACTCTGTGTGTCCCCTCTCTACTACCACCATGGATGCTGAGTTCAGAATCAGACAGATCCCCAAGCAATAGGGTAACGACAATATAAACATTCAAAGTTGCGGATGGGCATACACATATATACATGTCACTGCCACTGGTGCGATCCGGTGTTCCAGTGGTGGTACGATAGCATCCGTTAGAGCTCACTCTCGACTAGTACGTACAGCGTTAATGAGGCCCAAAAAGAGGGAGTACCATATGGCCAGTGCCTAGGCAAAGCCAGTATGGAGTTTAAAGGACATGAAAGCCTCCAAAATCCGACGCCAGACATGTAGCAAGAAGGGTGTCCTTCCAGTTACCCATTGAAGCTGACTGACTGTTGGAAATAAAGGAGATATATATGCATGTATGGCTTGTGTGTGGATGCAATTTAAGCTGGGTTTACAGAATGTAGCATCTCTATTCAGCTTCCTTCGGCGCTGCCAGTCCAGATTCGACTATTTGTGATGTTCATCAGATTCGAGTACCTTAAGCTAGTCCACATCTGTACTCACCAAGCAACAAGGACACATGAATAATGGAATTGGTAGTAGCTACTGTGAAGTGAAGCATGCATGTCCCACATGGATCCCAAAGTCGAGGTCGCAGGACACCATACCAAAAGGCACATCACAGCATCCATATGCATCATGGATAGATATTCTACGCATACAAAGGCACATTGAGACATCAACATCACACACCGTCCATGCATCTCTCTCATGGCGATATGGCATGCCGGCGGTGCATGGGACTATGGGCTGGTGCAGCAAATGGCGACCAGGAAAAAGGCCGCTAGCTTATTGGAAGGAGCTAGTTGCACATACAAAATTAAAGTGCACGGCGGCATGGAATGGAATGCACACTGCTCCTAGTGTGCTAGTGACCTGCACATGAGCAGCACAATGAAATGAGGCGTGTCCTCGGCCACCCTTTCTGCCCAATCATGGCACGCCGGCTGGCCATATATCCATCCTAGCCTGGATCCACCAAAAGGCCCTGGTTGGAGCATGGATATATATGGCCTCGGTTCTTTGATCTAGCTAGGAACCAAGGGCTTGTTTAATTATATTTTAGACAATTAGGCGAATGATGGCCATATCGCAAGTGAAGTATCTTCTTAGATAAAAGTAAGATTTTATTGAAATTAGACAGTTATGTCGAGTCAATATAATGCTCTTTAGCTATGTGTCTAGAAATTCCATGACCACACGCACGGCACAAATTGTTGCCATGCCGTCACATCTAAATTCTTTGAGTTGTTTTTGGTGGATATTCTAGGTGCATAGGTTGTGAATAACTAAATAAATAACATGCAAAGGCTAAAACTTTGTTCTTATTGATTTGACTCTATTAGCAAATCTCGGTTCCAACAGTGCAGAATTACAATTTCGTGGACGGACTCTCCGATTACCCAAGTATCTCTTCCCAAACATACCAATATTCCTGCATGGCCACAATGATCACATATGTGACACGCTACGAGGTTGAGATAGCCCTAAATATGCCTATATGACTGACCACAATGCCTGATCATCATAGGCGATGGCGTTTGGATTATCTCCCGTCCCGGCATCGAGTACTTTCCTGGTGCCCGAATGCGCTCGTGGAACTGCACTATTTACCTCTTTCTGTGTCAAACAGAGAATGACTAATTCAATCAGGCTCGACTAACACATCAGGTCAGGCTCAAGCACCTCGCCATGGCTCAACAAGGCGAGTGAGTGTGCGCGGGGGGGTCTTGCCAATCTCCTCTTACTAGCTTCAAAAGGGGTGTGTACCTATTGTCCACCTTTTAAGTTGGTTGAAATCCAATCCTCATCAACTACCCATACGAGATTAATCATATTATTTATTAACATCTAAAGGTAGGCTTTAATTCTTTTAATGGAAAGGAATAATAATGAGCCAAGCACATATATTCCAACAGCCCCCATGTGAAGCCACATAGAATCCTAAGTAGCCACTCTAAGAAACAGAGAAATCATAGAAATTCTTGATCTGATAGTCATTGGGTACATTATAGTTTATAAAAAACATCCACCTCTTCTATTATGAAAATAAACAAACTAACCCCTAAATTTGCATATAAATTAATTACCTATTTATGATATTATGAAAACTATCAAAATTAAATAACCCTTATATAAATTACTCACAGTTAGTTACCACCATAGCTTTGTGATTTATAAAACGATGAGTGGCTGGCCGGTAGTATAACTCATCACGAACAATAGCTAGTGGCGGTGGCTGGCCTGGAAAATAGCAATAGGAAAATGGCAGGTAATATAGCCATCAGCTAGGGCTGTGATGGCCGGCATGCCAAAAGATAGATCGAATGCATTGCATTCATGAGCAAAGCTCCAACAACTGACCTCTGCAGGGCAGCCATATATCCCTACGGAGCTCACGCGATCACTGACGTGGACGCTTCCCTCCCTCTGCGCAGGTCCACCATGCATGATCACTGGCTGCATATAGTGTAGACGACGAAGCGTACACACTACACGCGGCGGATCGAAAAAAATACATGGCCACCTCTAGCTAATAAGCTACACATATATATTCTGTATTCAGACTCCGATACCAGGCGTGCCAGGACCACGCGCCGTATGAACATGTACACTTGCATCCAAAGGTTTTATTTTTAATTTCCCAAGCTACTTGCATTGGGCCCACTGTTCATGTACAACGCAATGCCCATAATGTTGGAGAAATAAAGTATCGATAATTTCTTGATGAGAGGGACAATAGAAAATATAAAATGCCGTATATAATATACAAATAAAACATTAGTGATCATTGATCATGAGAACCCTTTGATGGCTGGTGCGGTGCCGTCCTCCTCCTCGTCGACAGCATGAATGGTCCCCTTTCGCGTTGCAAACTAGCTCCTTGATGGTTCTCTGCCGCCCCGCGCTGAAACCTTAAATTGAACATGGGCCAGCTCCTTTAGTGTCATGGGCAAAATGTGCACAAATTATGGGCACTTGTCTGAACTATGAATGGTGCGGTAGCAACAATGGTCTAACCATGGTATACCGTTCTTGACAACTACTACTACCCATTTCCTTCACAAGTTGCAATGTGCAATCTTAATTAAGCACAAGTTTTAAAATTCAAGTCCATCTAAAAAACAACCCTCCTCCCTAATGCAATATATTGATTATCTTTCTTTAGGTACCGGTAATTTTGAAGATTTCACAATAGCTTTTTTATATGATGTTCTTCTCAATTAATATATCCCATGAAGAGATCCTGCAAGTGGCGCCGCACTCAGATCACCTTGTAATAGAACTCTGAGACAAGTCACCCCCGCACCTTGGTATAGAGCTCTAAGACAAGTCAATAATGATGAACATCCATCCTGACCAGATCGCTGTTGTGTTGACAGTTTGGCACCTCCTCAATAATCCACCGCCTTATTTAACTTATTCCCTATCTTTGATTACTCATTCCCACTATGCCATATGTCGTTATGCTGCTCAATCGAAGTTTTTTTTTTTGAGTAAATCTGCCCAATCTAAGTTGACCATGGCAAACTACCTCATGTACAAATTATGGATTGGAATGGCTGCTATCGCCTCTTGTCTATATATTTGTAATAGTTAATAGCAAGCCATTGCTAAGACAAAATGTATATAGACAAGAGGCTAGAGTTAGAACCAGAAATAATTCACTACATAATATTAATTGATAAGTTGATGGTTCTAAGAAATGTTCATGGTTCTCAGCTAGGTAATATTAATTGATAAGTTGCTAGAGTTAGGTTACCCCGAGCGTGATATTTAAAACCATTTTTCCATCACCTATGGCATAAGGAGCAATGTTAATTATATACCATCTTTGTCACACCATGCTCGTCTACATGCATCTCCTGGTGTACAATGCACGTTTTGAAGTATCGTCATTTTGAACTCAAAATCTCAAACGGTGGTCTTTAATGCTGCCTTGAAGATGGTTGGGTTATATCAAACATGAAGATGAGACATGGTGCGATGTTTGTGACTTAGTTAATCTCAAACAAGAGCCCTTTTCTTAAACCATAATATATATACTGGGCATGGTTACTATAATGTAATACATCACATATTCTTTTTTCTCATAAAGAAACATATAAGTACTAGTATGCATGAAGTCCTATTTTGATGAATGCTCACTTCTATATTTACCTAGCTGAGAACCATGAACATTTCTTAGAACCAGAAAGGTTTTCAATCATATATGGAAACATACTTCACAATTTTCAAAGCCTCGCAAATGATATATTTGTAGCATTTTTTTTAAAAAAATAGAAATACTTCCTGCGTCTGCGGTCGCACAGAAACATACTAACATTTTGTAGCAACTAGCAAGTGAGATGGTTTCACTAGATCATATACGCGCGTGTCTGCCGTCCATACCGAAAGAAACCAAAGACTAAAGAGGTAGCATAGAAAGCTGTACCGTACATGCAGCAGGCAAGGCATGCATATATGCTCGCAGCCGTTGCAGGTTGCACACGCTGGGGATGGAGCCAAAAGACTCTTGCATACACTGCATTCTGCATGCTGCTGGTAGCTCCGTGAATACCGTGATCGATACACGGTTTGCATTGGCAGCCTTTTTTTTTTCTCTTGAGCTAAGTGGTGGCCACAGAGAGACTGCATGCTACTCTGACTCTCGATCAATAATCATGCATGTATGTTGCATCGCATGGCATTGTTTGGTAGCATGCATGCTGCACCACCAGAGTGTAGTATAGTACTAGTATATGCTTACATACACAGTGATCGACATGCATGCCAATGATAGAACAGTCGATCGACTAGCTAGAAAGATACAAAGATCCTCGTTACGCTGGGTCCCACCGCAGCGTGGGCCATTCTTCGATCGATTGTGGGGGTACGGTGTGGTGTGGTGGCACTTTTTGTCAGATGATGTGGGATCCACGCATCATGCAGGCAAGGAGTGAGTGTGTATAGTACGGTAAATTGGCTGCTACTCTCAGTTTCCTGTAATGCATGTGTTTTTCTAGGGCAAATAAATAGAGAAGTCGCTGCACTGTCATATGATATCATCATATGCATGATATGGAGAGACGACCATTATTGTTCTACGTGCCAAAATGTCTAGTTTTGGATTTCTAATAAGACATACCATATTAAGAGCACACTCCTACCATCCTAAATTGTATAGATCGCTTTAGCTTTCTTTAGCTCCATAGATTTTGTTATGTACTTAGATATTATGTCGAGATGCACTAGTTTGATAGTCATTAACACGAGGTAGGCGACTCCGGTGTGTTAATTTATTTATTTATTTATTTATTTATTTATTTGCATACTATCACCAATAATGTTGCTGTAAGGCAGCTATATTTTAGGATTGAGGAAGTAAATAGAACGAACACCGGATTGATCAGCAAGTAGTGTATGATATATGCATGGGCATGGTAAAATTGAACGAAGAAGCAGCTAGTAGTAGCTATATATATTGTCGCCGCGGCCGCGCCGTCCTTGCATTATATTGCTAGCAGCTACGACAACCTAGCAAGCTTATCTCCTGTTGTGCACACACCGTACCGGCAGGCATTGGCGTTGCTGATAGTGACAGTGACGGCTCAACGGCATGGATCGATGTACGCGTGCCTCCGATCGATCGATCCGACACCCCAATGCAATAATGATGTGATCGTCCTCGCCGCCCGGCCGTAAAGTTGTTGCATACTATTTGCATGCATTCGGGAGGCCGACGCTGCCGTACAATTTTATACTGTAGTACAGTGATCTCCGGCCCGGCCGTCAGTGTTTAATTTGTACGTGTTGGCCATGCATGTACCTGTGAATTAATGCACATGATGCGTCGATCGGGTTACCATGTAATATAATGCATGTACTTTCTACATAATTGCATTGCCTAAACTGCGTTGGCCATGCATAATTTATTTGTTACCACACATTTTAGACATGCATGATGCATGTCTTTGGGAAAGTTTGGCAACATCAAACGTGGAAACAAACAGAAAAGGCCCCAATATTCTCCTTATTTATTCCTTTTGTTTTCTTATTGTGCATGCCGCCGCTTTCACGAGATCCAAGGAAAGATGAGGAAAAACAAAAGAAATAAAGCAACAGTATAGGGCAGAAGAGTGAGTGATCTGAGTGAATATGGACGGCAGGCATTGCTCTTGCTCAGAGAAGGCCATGCGTTGGCATTCATGTGTACCTTGTAGCGATGGATCCATCTCTTCTCTGTTGCATGATTGGATCGGATCCTGTGTGTGTCAGCTCTGTAATCAGCGCATGCATGCCAAACACAGATAACCTTTTCTATTCGGATACATTTGCCTTCTTTAATTTAATTACCAGAGCCTAGCTTGCTTTCTTCTTTTTAATTTCGTCAATAAAGCTAGCTAAAAGGGAAGAAATGGAGCTTTACAGGAGGAGCTTACTATCTCTGGCACTTCTCTTTTGTTCTTATGAGTGGGAGAGAAACAGTTACGAGTTTAGTTATATATTATGCCACATGCCAGGCTTAATTTGGAGGTTGTTGCCATGGATGTGTTTTCCGCCATCAATAGGTGTAGTGATTTATAACATAGTAGTAGACTATGTCCCGGTCGATATTTCAAACATCATGAGCCTTTTTGTTATATCATTTCCTTGAAATTTAAATCTTTAATTTTGAGAGTCGTATAGTATAGCAATGTAATATATATAATCTATAACACTAGCTACATGCATCTCATAGTACAGATAGTCATAGAGCTTGATTGAGGTCATTTTCACTATCTTGAAAAACTATATTGAGAGAGTACTAGATCAAAAATAAATACAAATTAAATGTTAGTGTTAGGATTAGTATTAATCGAACCTTGAATCTTGGGGGCGAGGGAGAGGGGGGGTGATGACATGTGCCTTGGATGGGCAGCACACCACAATTGTGGCAAGCATAATGATCTGAGGGTGGTGGACGGTGGTGGTATTGGGTGGCATGGTGACCATGGATGACACGTTAGTGTCGTAGATATGTCATAGTGGTGGTGGAGAGCCAAGGTGCGACTAGTCACAACCAATGGAGAAGGTGTTTTGACAATGAAAGACGCATGGGGTTGTGCCGAAAGAAGAAGCACCGGGTCAAGCAGGAAGGCCAAGGTTATGAAACACATAAGACACCATGGCAGAGTATGTTATTAGCTATTATCTGAACTTTCATCATTGTGTTGGCCCATAGAGAAACACCAAAGTAGAGTACTAAATGCGTTGTACCAGCTAGAGCTTCCAGCAGGTACTAATGTCAGGCATTTAGTATCGGCGGGAGTCTGTAGCCGGTACTAAATGACATCGGGATGAATCTAACCGTCCCCCAACCCCTGGTTGATGTGGCATCATTTAGTACCAGCACAGCCGGTACTAAGAGGTCCTGTGGGAATGGGGAACTATGATGTAGAACTGATACTAAATATGGCATTAGTACCGGCTCTGTAGCCGCTGGTACTAAATGCCAGTGGACAAATGAGCCGTTTTCCAGTAGTAAAAGATAAGCAAACAACTGTTCACATTTGGACTATGTATATGTGTGTATTGCGTGCACGTTCGAAGTCTCTTTCACAAGCAAGACATAGCTTAAATAACTTGATAAAAGAAGGGCCTACAGATCTCCTTTTGATCATCTAATAAGGCACACTGTGCACGCATGTATCTATGCTGTTCGCTCATTTTTATCAAGGATTCACTCGGTTTTTTCTTTTTAGACACAATTAACGACATGGATGGTCGCGCTTCTTTGCCATGATCGATCAGAACGTCATATACACACTTGACAGAAAAATATAACCTTTTTACTTCAGTGAAAACCAATTATGAATACATGTAAATACAGGAAGTTGAAGATCTGAACCTGTTACATTTTTATATTAGTTTTCTGAATATCCACGACACATGTAACACGCTAGAACAAAATCTCCAAGGACTACCTTACAAAGTTTACGCTATGCTGGCATTTATTTATTTTGTTATTGTGGTATATGTTCCTGTGCATGTCCAGAACAATGCGTACTACTGGCCAAATACCCAGGGAGCAGAGAAGAAAAATAAAAGTAACTGAACTAGGCAGACCTTAATTATCATTGTCAGAAGTGCAATTGATCTCTTATGTGGCTACTTGCTAGATAGACAAATCATCTTATATTTCTTCATTAAGATCATTCAAATGTGTACCATAGCTGGTATATGCAATAAAAGGAGTATTATTCTTATATATGTGTTCATACTCACTGGTTTGTGTTTGTTAACAACACATGCGAAGATCAATTGGTTTGCTCACCACCGTACCTATATGCAATTCTCTTGATTTTGTAATAATAATACTAGTACATTGTGAAGTCCTATTATTTCATGACATGTTACATGTACATAGTATTATGTTTTGAGGTGTGTTATACCATTAGAATAAGGTGGACATTTAACGGTGCTTGATGATGGATTCAATGCGTTGCAGTTCAAGACGATGGAGGGAAAGAACAAGGGAGAAGATTATTTTTTCTGTTTTTGGTGCACTATGTCAGTGAGCCATTTGCTTAATCAGTGTTTATCGTTATTGACTAATTTGTTCCAGTGGGGTTGGTGATGTATATATTAACAACTTCATCAGTAATGGAAAAAAATACAATATATGGAATTACATATCCTGTACTAAGTTTCATTTAAGGTCAATTTGACTTAAGCTAGATCGATGAGATTTTTATTTTGTGCAAATGTTTCTCTGATGTTCATTTTGTATGGATTCCGCCAATTAGTCAGCTTATACTCTTCTTTAGCGTTTTCCCCTTCAGTAAGCAACAAGACTTCATTAACATGAAAAACTGGAAGATAATAATAAGTATAGCCCATATATAGTATGTTGTAGATGATAGATATGTAGTTTGATGTAGCTAGTGAGTGAGTGAGAGAGAGAGAGAGAGAGAGAGAGAGAGAGGTCAAATTGGAACATAAGTGCTGGTAGACGACATTACGCGACAATACATATCTAGGGTCTGCCATTTGATCTACAATCCTCTCATGGAAACATAATATCAACTTGTCCCAGAGCAACATTGCCATGAAACCCGCAATTATGGATGAAGAGTGTATCCAATAGGTAATTCGATGTCACTGCAGCATTCGTTCATTTTCGTTTAAATTTGTCGTGGTTTCAAATCTGAAAGGTTCAACTATTGGATGAGCTTTGCCCTTTTGGGTAAACCAAATGACATAGAGGTACAAAAACTTGCATCCCTACCTGCAATGTATATATAATATATACATGTGCACATTTATTAATGTGTATGTACAGAACTATGAGGAATAAATATCATCGCCCTTTATTAATAGCATATATAATGTATAGAACCAACTTATGAAAAAACCTTGGTTAACAATTGGCAAAGTTAAAAGGTCTAACTCTAGCAATAATTATTTACATAAATGTTAATTTTATTCTTCTTCATGATAAAACGTCCAGGGCCTTCTGTGTAAACTGAACAAGGCAGACATCAGTAGAATAAATTATGTTTTATGGTACTCCCTCTGCTATATAATGCTTGGACAAGATACTTAGTTAAAACATGAACTAATATACACGTGTGTTAAATATCATATATATTTAAAAACAGAGGTAATATAAAATTATGGTTCAATTTGAGTAGTTTCAAGAAGCTGAAAATGAGTGTGATATCCAAGAATACATGGTTTACATGCATCTTGCAAGCATGGTACCATGATGCTCAAGATAACCATCATGCTTATTTTACATCTCATTCAAAATTTCACAATCGTCTGTAATTAATCTGAAAACATCAAAAAGCAAAGGAGAACATCCTTATGTGGACGAATGATGTGTATAGTACAAAAGATAGGAGCAAAAAACTGGGCTTTAATTTATTTGGTAAGTCACAAACAGAATATCGTATCAGGGAATGTCAAACATAAAAAGGAAAGAATATGATCATTTTATGCTTCAGATCCTTCAAGTTCTACTAGTGATTCTTAGTACTTGCCATTTGCAGATGGCTTAAAGTAAAACAAAATAAATAGCCCCATGACATGAAAAATATTAACATGATGCATGTAGTACTGTGTAGTGTGTATTGCATAGTCGACCTCCAGGAACAGTCTCCAGTCATACAATAATATAAATTAACATCGCTGCTACATTACATATAGTTTATTTACATGAAATAGCAGTGATGCCAATGGGATAATTTCGGTCCATTTAACATATAACAGTTAATGATCATCTTCTAATTAATCAAATTTTAGCATAATACAACATATATATAAATGAAGCCACTGGCCAATATATATGGTTGCATTCTTTGGATTGAGATCCCCTGCAGTTGGCCTCTCTACCATTGAGTGGCTGACAGGCAGGCCCCACGTGCTTGGCCCCTCATGTCAGCCACTCAATGTTAGGGGGCTCAACGTTAGAGGAAAACAAAAGTATGGGTACAAGTACATTGCATTCTTAGCTAGAGCAAAGAGCATATATACATGCATGCATGTAGAAAGAATTTTGGGCAGAGCTAGTAGGCACTAGAGTTTGGGAGGAAAAAAAAATTAAACACAGAGTATTGTCTCTTTTTTCCATGCTAAGAATCAGTACGCTGCAGGCTACCACTCTAGGCCGCTGCATGCTGCTGAGATAAGCGTGATACACCGGACATCATGTTGTAGGTAGACGATAGAGGTCGTCACACATGACACAGCTAGCCAACTTTTCAATGGTTGGTTTGGCCGTCCGATCGATCCTCTCTGGGGACTCTCTTTCAACCCGAAGTCTGAAATACTAGTATTTTTTGCCCTCTTGGATGCATGGAATTCAGCACCTCACCACTCATGACTGATCATGGCACGGAATCCCTTGCACAACCAATAATTCATTCTTCTCTGCCCTCCTACTACTACTCTATCTACCTGACTACCTACTTCGATTAATCTCATCTCGATCACCACTACTGTTTACTACTTATATATGCATATATCTTGTGATTAAATTCAGTTTCAGCTCGCTTATATACAGGAATTTCAAGTGAAAAAAAAAGAATGAATTAATGATGCAAAAGTACGTAGTTAGTGGCAACAAATGAAGAACTAACTGCTAACAAGTAACCGATGGATCAATAAATGGATGCATCGACTGTGATCCATCCACATCCATCACATTCACATGCTCAAGCAGCAGAAGCTATATGTATATAGTATTGTACGGATCGGATTAGTCAACACAAACCCTGTGACTGCAGAACGGCTTGTTGCTTGCATGCAACCATGACACCACACGCAAGCTAGCCAGCAAAGCTAAGGCCATGTTCAGATTCCCAACTATTCACTATTCATTCTAACTTTTCACTATTCATTCCAACTCTTCACTATTCCTCCCTCACAAAACACGTTTCCCAGCGAATGCTACAGTGTTTTTCTTATGCTACAGTGTTTTTTTCTACAATCTAAACACACCCTAAGTACAACCACGACACAACACATCATGCATGCATGTAAGTAGCACAATTTTATAAATATAGATGGTAACTAGCAAGTTCTGTCGTTTCCCTAGTATTTTTTTTGGTTCAATTATTCCTTGATTGAAATTTTTAATTTCTACACTGAAGAACAATCAAGGGGCCGGGATTAGATAAAAAAAGATCAAAGGTCGCCGAACATCAGTAAAAAAAATTGGAAGAAAAAAAAACTCGCCTGGCCTGGATAGACAAGGTGAAGTTGGCACATACAAGCCCTAGCTAAACTTATTAATTAGTTTACTAATTTGATAGCACATGGATTAACACCAGCAGAGAAAGATGACACCACCCTCGAATCCTCGATCATGACAGCTATAGAACAAAGATCAAATCAAAATTACCTCTCTCTCTGCTATGCTAGCACGTCCGTCCATCCGCCATCATCCATCTTGGGTGATTTGATTCTTCCTAGTTAATCCTCCGATCCGCTACAAGCAAGAGCAAGAAGATTTCGAAGCTTCATTCAATTGGCCTTCCTATATGGCTCCATCGATAAAATCAGTGCATTCCATGGCTGCTGCTCTGGCCGGCGCTGCTGAACCCAAAGCCCAAGGTGGCATGCGCGCCGCCCATCGACGACGAGGACGAGGACGACGTCGGCCCATGGATATCCAAGGGCCTCACCAGACCGGCCCAGTCAATAAGCGGCCCAGGACCCAGCGGCAGGAACGGCGGCCGGCCCGCCGCCGCCACGACGGAGGCGCCTCCGCCGCTGGGCCCGGCTGCTCCACCTCCACCTCCGGCGCCACCGCCACCGCCGCCTCCCGGGAACGGCGGAGGGTGATGCTGAAGGTCCTGGACCTGCCGCTTGAGGAACTTGATGTAGCGGATGGCCTCGTCGAGCATGGAGGCGGTGTCCATCTTGGTCCCCCCGGGGACGAGCCGCTGCAGGATGCGGATGCGCTCGCTGATCCGCTCCCGGCGGTGGCGCGCCGCCACGCTCTGCGGGTCCTCGCTGATCCGCACGTTGCGGCGGCGGGGCTTCTTGATGGTCGCCGGGTCGATGTCCACCGGCTGCATCGCCGCGATCCGGTACATCATCTCCTTCATCGCGCCAAGCTCCTCCTCCACCTCCTCCCCGCCGCCGCCGCGGTCGTCGTCCTGGGCTCCGGCAGCGGCCTCCTGGTGCTGCCGCATCTCCTGCTGCTGCTCATGGTGGCCGGCGGCGGGATCCTCTGCTTGGTGGTGGTGCTCGTACGAGTCATGGTGGTGGTGGTGGTGGGGGGAGGGGTCGATGTCGAGGCCGAGGAGGCGGTGGTGGTGGTGGTGGTGCGGCGGCGGCGCCGGGAAGAGGGAGGAGGAAGACGGAGAAGGATCTAGGCCGAGGTGGTGGTGGAGGGGGTGGTGGTGAGTAGTGGTGGAAGAGAGATGGAAGGGTAGTAATGGCGGCGGCGGCGGAGGAGGCGCCGGCGGGTTGTTGGGGTGGGTGTCGAAGAGGAGAGGATGGTGGTGGCTGCCGAGGCTCATGTCCAAATCCCATGAGCTGCTGCTGCTCGAGTTGTGAGTCATGTTGTCCATGCCGCTCGATCGGCAAGGGCAGCGATTCTTGCTACAGAGAGAGAGAGAGAGAGATGCAGTAGAAGAGATGATATGATGCGCTACAAACCTAGCGAGCTACAGCCTGATGCTGTATGCATGTCGCTGTGTGTGAGAGAGAGAGAGAGGAGAGCCCATGAGTGGTCGCGTAAGTGAAGGCTTTATAGGGGAATGGGGGAGGGGAGGAGCAACAAAGAGAAAGCTTTAGGTGACGACTGAGGTGGAAGAAGATAGCTAACAATGAAGGAAGGCCACAGCAGAGGCTAGTGTGTGTGTGTGTGTGTGCAACAAGAGAGGTGTGTGTGTAGTGTGGTACTAGAGATATGGTATAGTGCAGGTGTGAGCCTACAACAACAAACTAAAGAAAGTATTTTTCCTTGACATGGAGAAAGAATAAAGTTTTTTATTTTTTATTTTTTTGGCAAGAAGAAGAAAGAAAAAGGTTAAGGGCACAGGCAAAGGGCTGGAGAGATATAACTTGGAACCTTGTCATGGTGCACCAGGTCAGGGGCTATGTGCATTGCATGCTTATATACAGAGGGTGGGGCAAAGTTTGCCTCAACATCTAGGGTGGTAGCTACAACATCTACTCCCTTTCTGGCTTTCTCTATAATTGACAGTTAGTCACTAGCTAGTATATATAGATAATTGACAATCTCCATATATGCATATACAACTGGAGTAGCTGTTGTTGTCCCTTGCTATGATTACATAGGTTGTGCTGCTTGTCCTACTGCATATGCTATGGTTTTCGGTGTAATCTGTTTTAGCACTACCACGGACAGTTACAAGTTTCTGTAAACTCTAGTACTATATACTACTCACTGTCAGGATTCTCGAGGGCAGATCTTTGTTTGGTTCCTCTCACTTTTTTCCCTCTTTTCTTTTTCTTGCCAACTATCTTTGACCACCGTCAGCTAGCTACCAGCTACGGCACTGTATAGGGTAGCTAGGCCCTAAATAACCATAACAAAGCACTACTGGTTGGCTGCCACTACTGTTTGATTTCCTACTTCTACAAACATCGAATTAGTTACACTAAATCTACCATGAAATATATGTTCGCCTAAGCTATATGGAATTTTGATTTAGAAAATAGCTTAAACATCTTATATTTTGGAAGGTAGCAGGGAATACCTCAAAAGGAACCGGAGGTGACACAGTTACTTTTGTTCGAGTTTTGGAATTAATGCTAGCTTTTGGGACGTCTTGGCTTCTAGCTCTCTGGAGAATTTGGTTTTTGGAGGTTCAAACAAACACACACCCATCTTAACGTGCTTATATAACTAAAAATAAATCATGTTAGCAACATGTATGCACGTATGTTGGTTCACTAGTCTGTTAGCCTCTCTTGTGTATACCGTAGATCGTGACAAGATCATGTGGGGGCATGTGTGTTATCGTGGACCACCTCCATGACCACACAACACTATGCCATCCAGAAAAAAACCTATAGATCTTTAATAAAAATTTCCCTAGTGAATTCATATCATAATTTTATTGTCTTGATGGTATATTGAGCAATTTTTTCCTAGTATAGTTTGTACAAATGTCTCATCTTAATACATAATAATAATGGAAAAATAATTTGTCGATCTTTCTAAAATTTCATGTTTATTGATGGATCCAATAAATTTTTATTTACCGGAACTTTTGTGCAACATGTTGGATTTGTGATATATCTATCATCATATTTCCTTGTTGCTATATGATCTATGATGGATTAGGGACACTTTTAGCATGCATAGTCATAACAAAAAAAATGTTGTGAATTTTTGTGTGATATATCATTGATAAACTTACTTTGCAAAAGAAAAATCCCCCTGCATGATTGTATTTATTGCGGGAGGGAGAAAGGTCGATGGATGGGCGGTCAGGTAGGAGGACGGATCCAGGAACGGGGCGCTCCATCGGCCGGGTGAAGCCATGATGGATATGGAGGTTACCAAAAATGGCAATGGTGATGCAGCAATAGAATAATGATGATCGGCCGGAGGTGCAGGAGCTAGCAGCGGCAGGCCAGAGGAGGAAGAAGACAGGGGACGCGTATGCGTATGCAAGGCTGATGTGGGTGCCAGTACACTAGCAGTTTCAATCAAAGACAGGACGAGATGAGAGAGAGAGAGCATCGATCGATCGATCTCCATTCTTGCTCCCCTGCCTGCACCGAGCTCGTGAAGCTCCTGCAGGCTTTATTTCACGCATCCCTAGGTCTCCCCTCTCTCTCTCCCTGTATTCTTCCTCCTCTGTCCTCTCCTTTCATCTCTCTTTCTTCCTTGTTCTCACTCGCTTCATGGTACAAAGTAGATCTCTCCAATTTATGATGCCGTTGGGATCCTGTTGCACCTCATGGATGAGGATCTTTCATCAAGTTTAACTTTTGTTACCGAATTACTACCTGATGAACTGAACGTCCTCTATTCATTCATGTGAAATTCCTGCACTAGTTTAATTTTCTCGCTAGAACGAACGATCCCATGCAATTAAGCTCGATCGGCATTTACTACTCAACCCATTCCATGGAATCGATGACACTGACGTATCATCGGTTTTATACTATAGTACACTACACACTCGGGTCAATATTGAATGGAGAGCATGAACTTGCATGTTTCTTGTGGACAAGACGAGGTCATGCATACCTGAACCACCTCTCTCTCTCTCTCTCTCTCTCTCTCTCGTGAGTCATGAATGTGTGTGGCGATGACGACTGCAAGCAGCAGGCAGGGGAGCATTGAATTCCTAGGTTTCCTGCTTCAGCCAATGTGCACCTTCCCTCCTCGGGTAGACAAGCAGTTGCTTCCTACACATAGGTTGCCGCCTGCTCATTAGCCACCATGCATCTCCATGCCTGCTAATTTAATCACCATGCCTTCATTTCTCGTCAAGCTAGTGTCCATGCTCCACTGTTAGTTCTCTCTTCTTGTACATGTATGCTCCATGCTACTAGTATAGTAGCTTGGCAATGGACAATGCAAAGATTCTGTTCCATGCATGGACATTATCAAATGTCCTGTGATCTGCAGATTCTTTCCCATCCCATGCATGCATACCCCCAAAAACTTCGGTGTATAGTAGTACACTAGCTGCAGCTAGTAGCAACAGCAAAGAGAATAAGTTAATCTGTCCTAAACACAAGACTGGATCACTGATTAAAAATGCATCTGCAGTGATCGCCAGATTGCATGCATCGCTCTAATAATAAATACAGATGCTTTCTGCTAGCTGTTTCCTCAAATGGAAACACAGTATAATATGCATGTTAACCTAGCTAAACAAATAATATGATGGAACATATGCTAGCTTTCCAATTGAATAATTGACCATCAATCTAGTGTTGATTATCTCATGATTTATGCATGGTAAAGGAGAATCCTCTTCCATCGGCTTTGCATTGGGTGAATACATTAATGAATTGAACAACCACTTGAACCAGCCAAATAACAATGTTATCCTGCAGGGAGATGCAGGCAGTTCTTACAACAAGGCTATGATGCTGCTGCTGATACGTTTCAAAGTGTGCAGGACACGGAGCAATTTGGAATCAAGACAAACGTGGCCATCACAGCCCAGTTAATAACGGGCTGCGTGCTACTAGTTTCTCTGCTACCTTATGAGATCGATAGCATGCATGCATTTGTATTGCATACAGAAGAACATGCATGACCTGCCTCTGCTGCATCGATCGCTGCAGACCAGGTTACATTAGTTTATGATCTGATCCCAGCGCAGCAGCTAGCTAGCTGCACTTGTCAGCGGCTGTGCGAAGGTGTGGTCAAGTCAATAGGGACATGCAGCACCGTCACTGCTTCAGCATCTACAGCCGACACGTACGCCATCATCCTGTCGATCGATCGGTGGATTCGATGTATCGAGTATGCAATCCCTAGATTAGTTACTGTTGTTCTACTTTGATTTGATAGACATCGCAAACAACGTACGTACCTGCTTTCTCTAAAAGAAAAGAAAGGCTGGCTCTAAAATAGCATCCTCAATTGCATATTTTAAGGCAAGCAAGCTCCTTTTGAACAAAGCTAGCAGAGCTCGGTGTGCGTGGAACCCTACTTGCCCTAGCTACAGTACAGTGATGCATGATGCTCTTCTTTTCCTCTGATCTCCCCCCTTTCTCACTTTCTTCATTAGTACATTTCAATTTCAGCTTCAGATATGATGTAGGAAGAAGGAGCTGGTGGACCTGATGTACAGACACCATCTGTGGCCGTTGAATTGATGATTACATTCAATTCTAGCAATATATACTATTTATGATTATTTTGAAGCAATAAATGTGTATGTAGGCCATTGTATGTATGAGCGGGGAAATTAAAAGTTGCTGCATGTCCATACCTAGCTACTACGCAAATTAAGAGGCCGGCCAGTATGTGCAGAATATAAGATTGGTGTTCATATTGTGTTTGTAATGTACACACATATATATTCTTGACAGGAATAGCTTAGTAGATATGGTGTACATTGTGGTGTAGTGCCTTTTGTTGTTGATGTTACAGCAACAATCAGTGCCTGCATAATATTGTTGCATATTGCAAGTTGGAATCTAGGAAACACAATCCCAAGTTAGCTTGGGCATCATCACATGGCACCCAGCCCGGCAGTATTATTATATTACTCCCCCTAGCTGCTATAGATTGTGCATGCTAGCTAGACTCTATACATGTCTATGCTGGGAGGGCAGCATCTAGTGAGCTCAGATTTGTGTGGATATCTCTGCACATGGATACATATAAACTATTAGGACAGGGAAGCAGAAAGACAGTTTACTAGGGCAGAAGATATTGATGTATATTTCTGCATGCTGGGAAGCCAAAGAAAGTTTCAAGAAGAGATATCATCAACAAGTTGCATTGGAACCCCACTAGCCAACACCTATCTTTCTCCCACCAGGAATGGAGGTATCCTTGCCGGCCAACTCATCCCACAGAGATGCCACTTGCTGCCTTCTCCTTGTTTAGCACAAGCACAAGGCAAAAGTAATACTATACAAACCTTCTAAAGGTCAACAGAAGCTAACTTATTCAATCACCTTCCTGAAATGGAAGGGTTAGGTGTGCATGGGAGGAATAGTGCATGTCGTTATATCAACACAGAAGAATGATCTATCCCAACTCGTAAAGATACTCCATCCGGCCTCAAATACAAGGCATTTAAATATTCAAAATTCACCCTCCATATTTTAAGCACATTTAATATGTTGTTTGTTTGTTCTCCTCGAAATTGACAGGGTTAGTTTGTGTGATTGGTGGATTAGTGAAAGTAACCTCCTTGTTATTAGGCCAGTCTCAATAGGGTTTTATGAGAATTAAATCATATGTTACATAAGTAATTTTGCTGAATTGGCGACGTTATTATGAACTGAGAGGACGGGGAGTTTCATGATGTGCGTGAGGGGTAGTTTTATCACCATTAAAATGTATCTAGTTTGGTTACCTGATTTCTAGTCTAGGTATCTGTGCAATGAAACTGAGCATTGACGGGCCTTACAAGCAATAGCCATGCAGCCCCATGCTACATAACTTAAGGTCTTATGCGTCTTTGTTAGCCTCCTTAGTTTGTCTTCAAATATCTAGAACGCCTTGTTATATTTCAGGACAGGGAATACCTGGTTTATTTATTTTATCTTGAAAATGTCAAATTGTCTACATTTTGACCTCAATGAATTAAATAAGTTTACTTTAGTATACAAAGCTACACAGAAAGTTATGTTTCGAAATGTTATCACGATAATAATCTTATTAGCAAGTCATCACTAAAAGATCGAAGAACAGAAAGAAGGGAAAATGTTATAGCACCCGATCACATTAATAAAGCTGCTGGACCATTGTACGACATCCCCAAGAAGGTTCAAGGAAAGCTCCAAAATTTCTCATCACATAGCCAACTCTGATCCAGTGGCCGGTGGTGTGCATGCCTGCAAAGCATATGCCTCCTTGCATCTGCCTGACGACAGTGCTACATACCATACACCTTTGCAATTAGGACAGGCGCCAAACAACAAGGATAAAAATCGCATCTTGTACACATATGCAATCTTGCTTTCGGCCTAGCCTCTCTGTCTGAATGCATCCATCCATCCAATAATATATATTGTGCTTATATTATTTATATGTCACGGGGAGTCTGGAGAGAAGAGTCTGCAAGGGTTGCTACATATATGGACAACGTACTGTAGCTAGCTAGCGTGGATTGCTGAATGAATAACTAGTCGATCAATCTGCATAAAGATAGATATGTGATCAGGTAAGGCCATCACGTATGGAGAGAGACTTGCCAAGAAGATAGCATGTTCTCTACGGGCGCATACGCATTTGGTCCATGCCTAGCTCTTGCCTATGTACCGCCTTTTGGGTTTTTAAATTTTTTAGAAAGGGTAAGGAATATAGTTGTACTCACTACCTGGCGTTCCAAGTAGTGAATGGTAAGCATAATCTCTAAAGCATATTTACTGCTGAAAGGTCAATTTTGCTCTAGCTAATTTAGATGACACTACCAAAGAACATAGCATTACCGTCGACCAGACGGACCGAGGGTGATATGAATTACTTTGGTTTGTCTAACACAAATATGAACTACTTAGACAAAGGAAAAACAAGCGATGATTAAGTTATTATGCACAAATGGAAGTGCATTACATTGTTGGAGCAAATTGCTAGGTCCTAGAAGGGCAGCGGTGGTATCCATATGTAGGGACCACTCGACTCCTTCCATCACTACACCAATAACATATCGACCCTGCCGTCATCTCTGACAATGCCACATTTGTCGTAAGCCTCAACGATATGTCATGACTTGCATTTGGGGTGTTTGATTCACCTCCTCGGCTAGTAGTGGTGGTTGTTGAGCTACAAGGCAAGAAGGGTCACTCGGAGGTGGTGTGTGTGTTTTGCTCTTCACCTTGGTAGCTTAAGGCCATAGAGGCCTCAAACAATCCAAAGATGGCTTGGGTGGAATGTGATAACAATTTCCTACAACAGTAAGAAAAGAGGAAGGCATGGTTGCTCTAGCATATAGGGGATGATAAAGTCCATAGATGAGCTCCTCCTATGGATGTGGTGTTGCATATGTGAAGGTTGGGTGAATGAAGGTTCAGTACTAGAGGTGGATTTCAAGTTGGCGGTGGTGGTTTGGTCGCATTGGTATGGTGTGCGGGATGTGTTGAGGTGGGGATGGGAATTGGGGCCACATCAACCTCCTCCATGGCGACCACTAAGTTCCTCCAACCACATCCTTCTCACCTCTAGCTAAATCAATGCCGGCACCATTCTCCTCGTAACCAGATCTATGGCACACTTTTATTTTATTATTGCGTGCTTTTGAAAAAACTATCACATATCACAAGCCATATAAAATAATCAATAATAGTGATATCGTCAAGGTATCGAATGGCTATTTCTGATTCTAAGATTTCGTGGTGCCTTTCTTTAAACCAACAATGATAATATCAAGCATTACTATCGAATGGCTATCTCGTCTCCGTGAACACTCATGATGCCAATATTGGAGCCACCAGTGATAGTGCCAATAAGGTGTTACTATCAAATGGCTATTGGCGGGAGCTATTTGGATCCCCAACTATAGCACCAGCTAAAGTCTTACTACCATCTAGCTAAATTTTAGCCATTAGATGGTTGTTCATGGCTAAAGTTTAGCCATTAGATGGTTGTTCATGGCTAAAGTTTAGCTAGCGGGATCCAAATGGGGCCTAAAACAGGCGGTGATTCCAATTTGGGAACAGGTGATTCGGTATTAAACAGGTGATTCCAATTGGTAGCCTCTTTTGTCAAATTAATTAAACAAAATCTAGCTCATTGAAATTTTAACATTTGTGAGATAAAATGATCGACCGAGCTATATATCTAATTGATGCTATGGAAGATATATAGTACGCAGAGTTATTGTAGAGCAATTGATGGATCGACTAGGTCGGTATTCATGGGGATTATCGTCGATGCTGGCCGGGGTGGGGATCGCATCGCATCGATCACGATGGGGGCTAGCTGAAATAAATGAAGGGTAGCTGCCAAAGCAGCTTCTTCTTCTTGTTGCATTGCTAACAGCTGCAGCAGCTGCAGAGAGCACAATGGTGGTCCAAGTGATCATGCAATGCATGCAGTTTAGCTTTTGGTGCTGCTTGAATTCTGATGCACTGGAGCTAGCGAGTCCCAAGGCAGTGTACTTGCTTGCTGTTAACAGGTCGCATTGCAATGGTCACCTACTACAATGCAGTCCTGCACTACACTCTACAATGAGAGAGAGGAGAGAGAGAGAGAGAGAGAGAGAGAGAGTGTGCAATGCAAGCAGTTGTGCAAAAAGCTGTAGAACGAACAGAGTACGATAGCGATGTGTGGGGATGAAGGAGTGCAGCAGGCAGGCAGGCAGGGGATCAGGATTGCATCTGCAGGCAAAGGTGGAATTGAATTGAAGCTGCTGCTGCTGCTGCTCAGGCACTGAATCGAATGCCTGACCGGCCGGCGCCTCCGCTTGCATCGGAGTGCGCGCTAGCTGCTCTATCTGTTGTGTGCTCTTCTCTGTTCTCTCCTCAACCAAAGGCTGAAAGGCCAAAGGTATCCTCGTGCGTACGCATGGCTTTGGCCTAGCTTTCCAGGCACATAAAGATGAACACTGTCCTACAAAACAAGCGTACAAGGTTGCATTGTATCGGCACCAATGACCGATGATGGATCAGATCATGATTACTGAATATTCATGCTCATGCCCATGCATGCATCAGAGGAAAGAATTAATCTCTCCCTGAACAGCAATAGTTAGCTACTATTCGATTAGTCTTTGTTTAGCAGTTTGACAATAATAATAATGCGAGAAATTGTTTAGTCAGTCGATAATCTAGATAGCCAGCTGCAGATCAGCGAAACCAGTCTCTGAATCCTGAGGGTGGCACTGGCATGGTATCTGTCCATGAATGAAACCGGTAGATACCAAAAGGCAGATGAAAGGTGCTACTCATATGCATGTGTACTACTTAGTGTGGTAGAGTACTCACTTGCTTCAGTGCGCAGGTGCAGGGCCATCATCACCATGTCCTCTCCTCTCCTCTCCTCCGTGTCGATCAAAAAGATAGAGTGGACGTCGATGATAGATGCCGCCAAGGGGCCACGCCAAGTACCATCAGCCAGGACGGCATGCAGGATGAAACTGAAGAAAACAATAGAAAAGAACAGAATAGAGCCAATAATCAAGCCTTATTGCTGAATGGAATTACTGATCGATCGATCCATGGATGATGAGCATACAGCAGCAGCATTCCAAACCAAAAGGGATATTTGGTTTCCCAATGCAAGGCAGGCGACTAACTAGCTACTGTACGCTGTGGTGGAGATGGGTCATCAACTTGTCTTGCTATTCTATAAGCAAATGCATCAGCTAGAACTCATGTTCAGCTCAGCTCTTCTGCATTCCATGCTGGACTGATGACTGACGGGTTAGCTAGCGAGAGCCCCTGCCTAACAACCAACTGCTGCTGCTTTTGCTCTTGCATTGGAGTAGCTCTGTGCACATAGTCATATGATTGACATCAAGCCTTCTTTCTGCATGCAGGGCAATGCATGGACTCGGCTCTCTAAGTGTCGATGACCAACCTGCTGGAAACTTGGTGTCACTGCGCTGCCTGCTGACCATATAGAGCGTGTTTAGTTTGGGAGTGTTGAAAAGTACTTTTTTTGAAAAGCGTGTTTTCTGATATAGTAAAGTTCAAAAGAATTTTTTGATCTAAACACGGCAATAGTCTTACTGGACTGCTGGTAGGTAGGGTAGACCACTCAGGTGCGAAACCAATCAGAGGCTGAGGTTTCCTTCTCGCCAGTCTTCACTCTTCAGCAACCACCATATCAGTGTGCAAAGCATATAGCATTATAGTGGGAATATGTCATACTGTTATTTTGTTTGTGGGTTCCAACCTCAGCGTGAGAAGATTTTCTGCATTTCACTCTTCATGAAAAATGTGCTGCGGTTCTGCCGCGGATCGGGGAAAAACTGCTGGTGTGTAATGCTGGATTTTGTATATTACAGTAACTGCATATGGGGATTGAGCTTGTATCAGTTGCTAGTTTTTTTTTTAAAAAAAAGGCATGATCAGTTGCTAGTTACAGTTGACAAAAAATATTCTGTCTGTTTCAAGTTTTCAAGCCTAGCAGAGGTGGCCTCTGTCGGCCCGCAAGGCCCACTACAAGTGCAGAGCCCAAGAAGGTAGGTATAAACTGGCCCAAAATAATGATACTGTTTGATTAGCCCTAGTCTCCTCAATTTTCGTTGCAACTCAACTCCCACAGAATTTGCCTAATCCATTTTCAAAAAAAAAAAATGAAAATACATTGTTGAGGGAAAATTAACAACGGAGGGTGGATGCTGCAGTGATGTTTCAACTCAAGTTGCCCTATCTTTTCCCCGTCTCTTTCCATATGCAGCAATATGGATAAGGGTAGTAGGAACAAAGACATGGGAATATGATTTTTAAAATTCCAGTTAGTAAGAAAAATATCTTGCAGCTTTGTGGTGACCATCAGGCAAGACAAATTAAACGATAAAAGTAAACAAAACAAGCCAAAAACTTGTATATTGTTGTTTGGTAAAAGTGCAAGTGGGTGAAGGAGCTGACGGTCATCCACAGATTAGGTACAAGTACAACCCATGCTGTTCGTTCAAAAAGGTACAACCGATGCATGATTTCATCAGTTTTGTTGTATCTTGCATCCAAAAAAAAAAAGAAAAGGTACAAAAAGAGCACCATAAAAGTTATTGGCGGTTGTTGCTGCCGGCAAGCATGAATCGAGAGGACTCATCATGCTTTTTCAGTAGTTGCTCGTTTTGTTTTATTGTTTAGGGGACCCATTTGTATCTTCCACATTGATTTATGAACTAGGTAATTTTGATTTTTGAAGAAAACATGCACCATTAGAGCCAAAAAGAACTCAACGCATTGTCGCATTCAAATTGTCACTTGCAATCTACAACCAAACACCACAAAATTAGACCTTTCACCATTACACTAGCAATCTACAACCAAACACCACAAAATTATACCTTTCACCATTACACTCACAAGCTATGTACAGGTGACGGACAAAATCCTTTTTGTCCAACTAACTCCTAAGAGGATTTCAGCTTGTCCAAGTTGTGCTTAGCCTGAAAACCAGAACTGCATGATGAGCAAGAAATTCTAATATTCCACTATAACATACTAAATCTTAGTAAACAGATATGAAGTTCGAAACCCTGACCAAAATTGCATTGATCTCCTCTAACATGGGCTGGACAGCATAGGTCAACAGCTTCGCATCGTCTGCCAGATCCTCAAAGTCTTGACAGTTACCCATCAGCACTGCTATGAGAACTTCTCTTTCGGGGATGAGTTTCATTGCTACCTGACAACTATGCTTAACATATTAGGTCAGTGAGCAAAATCAAACCAGGTAATTGCACAATTTGTTCTGCAACCATGATTGCAAATATAAATAACATAGAATGAGATTAACTATATCTCTGATCAAACTGTTTTCAGAAGTTTGATTATAATCACCTGAGATGCACAATAAATATTCAGGTGATACCTTGTAAGCAGCTGATGAGATCCAACCATGCCATGGCTTTAGAGTACTTGAATAAGCTTCTTCCACAATCTCTTCTAGGTTCGACTCTGGAGCTTTCAGCAGCCTCTCCAGTAAACATTTTGAGAAACTTATCGACCTGAGTGGACCATTTATAGCGACATTTCAGGAGGAACATTAGAAAAATAATGGACATGGTGCACATGAATGCTAGACAAAACCAGAACTCGGGGTACCTAGACAACCAGATGATAGCTCTGGTGCAGCTTTTGGTCTTTTTTGCTGTCCCTTGTTCCACTTCTTCAGTAACTATGGCGGTCAAGCTCGAATATTTGGAAGAGTCTCTTTCATGCAGATCTTGTAATCTCTATGGGAGGGGAGATCAGAGAGGCATCGTTGGTTAGTGATATAGACAATTGAAAAGAACAAAGAAGTTTGCACATGGAGTGGCATGTACTAGTGTACAACAGTGCAGAAGAGCATCTTTCATCAAGAGATCAGTTACCTGAATATTTTGCTGAATGTCCTGCCTCAGAACTAGCAACGTTGGTCCAATCTCATCTGCAACCGAAGCCAGAAGGGCATGCTTTGTCAGTTTTTTCAGATATACATTTGGGAACAGAGACAGCTGAATGGACTAGCTTGTGAATTTCTTACATTGGTATGTAATTAATAAGTAAGTAGTCATACTTTGACACCCTAAAAACATATTAGTAAGTTGCACCATGATATCTGAAAAGGAAAGGTCTTAGGGAGATATATGATACTGCATCACTTGGTCTGCAAAGGTGATTTCAAAAGTTTCTACCTTCCCTACATGGGTGATTCCATGTCCAATTTGATGGCATTGTGAAAGAGAAAGGTGAAAGGTCTGGAGCCACTTATTCAGTTGAGGAATCCATTCCCTCTAAGAATCAAACAAGACATAAAGGGTCTAAGCAAAATTCTCAAATCCCATACATGAACATGGCGACACAGATACGCAGTGAGGTGTTCTAAACCTGACCCACAACATATGCACACAGGATCTGTATACAAAAATGAAAAAAAAACTTTTTTCAATGTAAAGCAAGGCTCTGAATAATCATAGCATTTTATGGAAAGCAAAGAACCTATATCACTTTACTGAATAGACCCTCCTAAAAAAAACATTTGTCAAACAAAAACAGTGATGATGGCTGCTGATAAGAACATTAGGACCTGCTCAAACCACATGACAATCAATCGAATTCTAACTGAATGGAAAGCAATTCAGTAAAGAAAGTACATATGAAAGGGATGTCAGTTACCAACCAAGGACATGGAGGAGCTGCTTGGAGACAGAGAGGAGGTCCATGATGGATGACCTTGGCTGCTCCTGTACTTTCACCTGCACCTGCTCCTCCTCCCCATCTCCTGGACTGCATAAACAGAGCTCCTCCATGACCAGCCTCAGCCCAGACTTGGCCTTCTCCATCTCCTTTCTTTTCCTTTCCATGTACCCCTACTGCTATCCTATCGTACCTGAACCTCCATGGCTCAACTAATCCACTACTTATACACACAGAGATATGCGAGCTCTCATTTGCTGACATTTTCTTGGGACAAAAGATGGGGTCAACCTCTAGTTCCTGTCTTTTTCTGGGAAAGAAAAACAGTGGCGCCTTGGTGTTGTTCGTTGCATCCCTCTATGCGAAGTCAGAACAGCGAATGGCGAATTGTTGAGAGTAAAAAAATGGGTGGTGGCTCCTGTCCTTACTCGGGTTGGAGATGAATTTAATTGCTTGATGCAGTTGGCCGCCGGGATAGACTTGTTTAAGAACACTTCACGCATTGCCGTGTCCTTGTTATAGGAATCTCCCTTTTTATATGTGCTTGATTGTTGGTGAAAACTTTTGCCAATGTACACCCAAACTCCAGCCTGGGAAAATACAGATTCTTTAAGGGGCAGTGGTATATTAATTCTTGGATTTTTTTTTCATGACGATTAAGCTGTGTTTGTTTATAATGACAGTGGACATAAATAAGTCTCAGGATAAGTCGCATTATTTGTGTGGTTATCACTAGAAAAAAATTGTAGCCTAGTTTCTGAGATAAAGAAATAGAGAATGAACTACTTGGTCTCACTTCTTCCCCACAATTTAATACAGCTCCTGTGGATAATGCTGTACTGTATGCTTGGTTGCTGAAAAACAAATATTTTGCTGAGCTAGTTTTGGCTAATTGTTGCAGAATCTTGGCACTTGTCTTTTGTAACATCCTTTGCTGCTCAGATAATCCACGGCCAGGACCATGCATGCATACTCACAGAAAGGGGTTCCTGGTGAGCTGCTAATCGTGATGCGTCCATGGAAGTCATAGAAGTGACATTATTTACGCATCTAACCCTGATTATTACATTTGCCACTTCGATCTGTCGTAGGCTATAAATAGGCTACTGCAACTAACACCTATAGGATAGTTACATGCATCCTTAAGTTAATCTCTGTAGCATTTGTGATTGTAAATGATTAAAAGTTACCAAATGTTATAGCAAGCTGCATGCTAGTAACAAACTGGGTGATCCCACAGAATTGATGATCTGTTGCCAATGCAATCTCACCACACATTTCCCAAAGCAAAGTCAACCAATGCAAAACTGGGACTTAGAATCAGATTAACTGTATCTTGTGCATAGCTCAGGAATCAGAGCATGTAAACCTTCACATATGCAGGTAAGTGTCTCCCTCCTGCACGGCACCTTTGTGAACCAATGGTGAGCGACGGATCTCACAGCCCTAGAATTGAGTATTTGCATCACGCATCACATGACTTCATCAGTTTTACATGTGGCCTATGAGAGCATACAGTTGCTTCTTTTTTTTTGAAGAGACATACAGTTGCTTCTTGAGAGAGGTTGACTTAGCTTCTTGGAAGGAATGAATGTGTCTAATTTGTGTGCCGATTTATCTTACATATAGTATGTATGTGACAGATAGTATAGGTAGCACACTACTGTTGTGATAAGATCAATCCATCATAGGAGAAATTAAAGCTGACGTTTTTCTGCCATTTGCAGTTTTCAATGCTAATACATCGACCAATCACTTGTGTGTTCCATGCTGGGATATGCCACAAAATGGTTTGAGGCAAATGTAAGGACCATTGTCATGGGGCCTGCATTTTTAAAACAGTGGAGGTCGAGGAGACTGCAAAGAATTAAGCCACATTATGTTTTTGAGCAGTCTGAAGAAGCAAGCAAGCAGAGAGACTGGTGTGAGGTGGTAGGATTAGCTAGATACGATGTTGACACGATAGGTCTGAAGAGCATTTTTATTGGCAAAGCCTTGACCGGGCTTTGGTAGATTCTCCACTAATTTCCCTGTAGCCTTCTAGAGAAGCAGTGTTTTCCTTGCATTGTGTCATTATCCAACGAAAACCAACTCTTCTGCAACAGCGACTCTGCTGCAGTCTGCACCAGCAAGAAAGAAGACGAGGAGGGAAAAACAAAAGTTGTAATGGGCCAAATAGCTTGTTCTATGGGCCGTAAAGGGGCCAGCGGAATTGATGGTCATGATCGTAAGCAAAAGGATATGGGCCTTGAGGCGGGCCTATTAAGAAAGATTGTCGCGAGAGTTCTCCCTAAAAAAAAAAAAAATGTAGCGAGAGTTTGCAGATGAAAAAGGCTGCTGCAATGAATTCCTTGTTGACCACGCTCCAACCGCGGGCGGGTTTGCTAACAGCATGGACAGTGAAATCCATTTTTGACCTCCTTAATTAGCTGTGTATCATATTCATATCACTTTTGCGGGTACTGGTCTGTGCAGTGTGTGTACTACACCCTAAATTATGTTTGATGCATGCGACCATACATGTAACCCAACTGCCAGACTGCCACCAACCAGCCAGATTAAAGGCCGGATTAAGCCTAACTGTCCAATTCATAAAAAAAAGTCTAACTGTCCAATTGATCGATCGACAAGTACATATAACTTGCAGCGGTTCTCTAAACTAGCTCTTCTCCGATCCAACAATAATCCACATACACGTATAGTATATGCACATACGGTACGGTGCTTCAATTCGACGAAAGCATGCATGTTTTATGTATGGCCGTCGTTAGTCGTTACACACAGCGTGACATGCTATCTTCTCCTTCTCTGTCTACTACTACCACTACTGTTCCATTCGTGCTGGTGTTTTTTTTTTTTTTTTGAGAAACATTCGCGCTGGTGCCCACTATGCATTCTCTGCGGGATAACCTGTAGTATGTGTTGTTGTTTCGTGTGACACCAAGCCGTTCGTTCCATTTAATCCTCGCCACGTCACTACCTCAGGACAAAGAGAAAGCAGAGAGCGTTCGGCACAGGTGACAATGTGCGGATCGAACACTGCCAGGTGGGCCCAAACGCATCCTGGAACCACCTGTCAGCCTCTTACGTCGAAGGCGAGCGCCCGTTCACGCCGCCGAAAGCCGCGCGCGACCGGTGTGTGCGTCCAGGCTAGCACTAGCGCAGCGCCGCGCGGGCCGGGCCCACCACGTGCCGACCCTTCCAGCCTTCCTCCTCCCGGGCGGGCCCACGAGACCGCGGCCGTCACGGGGTGGCCCACGTGGCGGGCACACGACGCGCCGTGGACCTGGCGGGGCCCACCTGTGAGCGGGCCGCACACCAAGCTGTCTCGCACGCGCCCCCCGGCCGGCCGCTTTTTGGTACCCTGTCTTTTGCGTCTAGGTCCCCATTCTTTGCGCCATTTCGTTTCATGCGGGCTCCTCAGTCCCAACTCCCCAAATGAAATGGCCGGTCAACTTTTTCTTCGTGCCTGCGGTCCACGGCTGGTATAAACACACACACCCAACTTCAGATCTTTCGATTGAGACTTCGTTTTTTCTCGTTATTGAATGAGCAATGGAGTTGAAATCTGTTTTTAACGGCATGCTATTCGGTCTCGAGAACGGGAAAAAGCTAACCCACATCTTCAAAATTAGTGTTTCAACTTTCCTTAAAAAAACAAATCGTGACAGTTGGTCTATCTTAAAATCTAAAACATAAGTCTTACGGTGTACTCCTAGTACATATGTTTTTCTATTTAGGCCATGTTCAGATTCCGAACTATTCACCATTCATTCCAACTTTTTACTATTCCTTCAAACTTTTTACTATTCCTCCCTCACAAAACACGTTTCCCATCCCAACGAATGCTACAGTGTTTTTCTTATGCTACAGTGTTTTTTATACAATTTAAACACACCCTTAGCGACGATGTGACACTCGCAAACCTAATCAACATGAGTACTACTGAACAAAGAAGATAACCAAGACAACTTGTAATAAGCAGCTAATAGCTACAAATGGAATCCTATGGACTCATTACGCCTCAGCTAAGACGGAGTAGCCTATAAATTCTATGTATTGATTTCGAGAAGAGTCATGATTAACCTTATGCTTGTGAGCTAAAAATAATTACGAGGCTAAGTTGAAATATATTTTTCTTTTTGGAGCAAAGACTAAGTTGGAATAAAAACGTCGTTATGGACATTACTACCAGTCGATCACTCAGCATTAACCAACATAATAGCTATTGTGATGTTTGAAAATGACCTAAAATTGAAATGATAGTACTTTGACTGAGAAAACATACTTTGCCGATAAACTACGGAAACCTGAACGAGAAGTGCACGACAAATTTTAGCCAGGTGACTGGTGAACTGGCACTGGTGGAATAGACGCCGAGTCAACAGGGAGCGATAAGCACATACTACAAAATCCAGGGTGTAATCTGTGAAAAAGAAGACGAAATTTTTTAGTACATTGAAATTTTCTTTCCGTAATCCTAGCTTCCAGACTCCTCTTTCTCTCTCTCTCCCGGCCGTGTTCTCCTTCTCCCCTCCAACTGAGATCACTGCGCGTGCCGCCCGCGCCATGGCTCCGACACCGCCGCCGCCACCCTCGCCGCCGGCTGCAACACAATAGTAGCGCGTATCCAGGCAGCTCCATCCGATCTAGGTTTGTGCGGGCAACCGGTTCTCTCCCTCTCTTTCTCATCCATCCGTCGCCCGTCGATGTGTGATCTTCTAGTAGCAGATTGCATCTCTTCCTTCTTTTTACCGCCGGGGAAAGGCGCGATCTTTACGCTCAGAATGACTGTTTCCGCAGGGAAGAGGGATTTCTTCTCGCCTTCGTTTTCCTCATTTTGCGTCGAGGAACACGGGCTTGGATTCGCTGAGGACTGGGAGGCGAGGGATATCAGAGTGAAGGGGGCGGGGGAGAAGATGGCTTCGGAAATGGTGAAGGCGGCTACGAGTGACAAGCTCAAGGAGATGGATTGGGCAAAGAACATCGAAATCTGCGAGCTTGTGGCGCAGGATCCTGGGTATGCTTGCCATTCATTCCCCCTTTGCCCCTTATGTACGCCCTAGATTTCAAGTTTGGCACCATTGGTGAAATGGTTAGCAAGTAGCCTTGCAAAATTTGCTTGTTGAAGGCTCGGTTAGCGAATTCGATGCAAACACTATTTTTCACGATTTCTTTTGAGTGCATGGATAGTTGATCTGGAGGAGCTCTCAGTTTTGCGTTGACAGTTGGCTACGATTTTGTTTACACAAGTCGTGGCTCATGGGTTGCCATTTGGAAAGAGTGTTTCTGTTTCCTAGGACGAGTTGTTAATTTTTTGTTCCTGTTGCTGTCATCAGAAAAGCGAAGGACGTGATCAAGTCTATAAAGAAGTGTATAGGGGCCAGGAGCAAGAACACTCAACTCTATGCTGTTATGGTGAGTTATTTTCACATGAGCCTTTGGCGTCCTGATTCTAGCATGAACCACACTGCCACTCTTAAGTAGCTAGATTAGATACAGGAACACACCCCATGTATTTGTTCACAGATCATAGCATGTCAGATGGGCGATATGAGCTCTTTACACGCCTGTCGCCTAGTCGCCCGCTAAAGAAAACTCCATAAATCCTAGAAGGGCAAGTTTTGCTAATGGTTACTGTTTATTCGACTTAAAAGGGTGCATATAAGTACTTCAGATATGTTTCCTTTTCTGCAGGGTTCATTCTGCGTTTTATGCATTATGTCTGGGCTTTTATATTTAGACCATCATATAAGTTTTCTGCTGCAACTGTACCTAAATGATTTATCATTTTTCATTGGGACTTTTATAAGCTCATGAAATGTGCATCTGTGATTAACCTTCATTCTTGATTGAGATTCAATGCTATTTGTTTCAGCTATTGGAGATGCTCATGAATAACTGTGGAGAGCCTATCCACAGGCAGGTCATTGATAATGGGCTTCTTCCGATACTTGTGAAGATAGTGAAGAAAAAGGTTACTTCTTTTTTCCTGAGTATTGGATGATAATCGTGAAACCTTTACTGATTGATGTTGACAGAACACTATCTTGGTTGCAGACAGAATTACCAGTTCGAGAAAAAATATTTCTTTTGCTAGATGCTACCCAAACATCCCTTGGTGGAGCTAAAGCAAGATTCCCTCAGTACTACGAGGCATACTATGAGCTGGTGGTAGGTATCACATTCTTTCGTTAGATTTCTTTAGGTTGGTTCCTTGTTATGTATGTTACTGTTATGTCAGTCAAGGTATATGCATTCTTTTAGTCTAGAACCCTTTACTCACTCAAGTGAAATGCTACAAACTAGATAATTATGTGAGAATTGTAAAAATATCACACATACTTTTCTGATGCTGTCTTTTTTTGGCAGTTGCAAGATTTATTTCTTAACCACTTCTCTGACTCCAATATGTGCAGTAAAATTTATTCTTTCCCAATCTTTTGTTGTTATTGCCTTACAATAGAAACTAGCTGCTTTGGTTGATGTAGTGTTTATTATGATATGTAGCTGAAGCTATAATTTATCTTGCTTCTGTAGTCTGCGGGTGTGCAATTTTCAAATTGCCCAAACGTTGTTGTCACACGAGCAGACGTGCCTGTCCAAGAAATGAGAACAGAACCAAAAAGGGAAAGTTTATCTACCCGGTTGAATGAAGCTCAGCAGGAAGTGCCCACTCAACCCGCTCCTGACGCAAGGTACTTTCTTGCCCTTGTTTGTGACCATATGAAGCCGCACCTTACATTTAGGTTTACTCTTTTCTCAAGAATTTTTTTCTTGAACTTTTGGTTCTTTTTGTTTGAAATATGCTGTTAGGTGTTGCAAAATGTTAAGTAACATTTTTGTAGCCTTCTAGTGTACATGCCTTGATGCTATGTTTCTGTAGTCACCTATGATGATCATATACGACCTGTTCTCTGGTGTTCCAGCATGTGGTGATGTGACCATTTGTAAGCACTTAGGTGCAACTTTTATTTATATAATGGGTTTGTCACTTGGTGATGTCATGATTTGTGTTCTTTTCCAATTTTGCTTCCTCTGAGCTATCCTGATGATTACCTTCAATAGGAGATAAATGCTGATGTTCAATTGTTGATTGCAAAACAGAACTGCATGGAGCAAACATATTTTATCATGCCTTTACCCTATATGTCTTCATACCTTTCTTCCGGAAGAAATTTATAGCATGCGAATTTCTATTCGGTGTAGGCATACATAGAAGTTAGGATGCCTTAAGTAGCAACTGTGGTACCCTTTAGTGTTGGTTAATACTTTGGGCAACTGGATGTGGATCCAACAAGCTTCGCCTCATCTGTGCTGGCTGTTTTTCCAATGTTCGAAGTTCTAACAGGTCATTTCTTTCTTTTGTGTGATTTTCAGTATAGTTCGGAAAGCCTCTAGTGTCATGGAACTTTTAAGGGATGTGCTTAATTCCATGGATCCTAGACACCCTGAGGTATAGATCCTTTTCTATTTTGAGTTTGTGCGAGTTTTTTTTCACATTCATCTTTTATATTCCTTGGGTAACTCAATTTCAGCTGTAAAGATAGCTACTGTGCACTCATATGCTCTAATCCATGTTCGTGCAGGGAGCAACAGACGAATTTGTGTTGGATCTTGTAGAGCAATGTACATTCCAAAAGCAACGGATAATGCACCTGGTTATGACTTCAAGGTACAGATGCATTTTTTGTTTACTATGTTTCAGTCCTCATGTTTATTCAGCATAGTGTGTCTCAGTGTGGTGGTTGATGGAAACCTGTGGTTTATATTTCTGTTTACATGTGGGGGCAGTTTGCTGCGTCTGTTTTCAATTTGACACAATCTGCTGTTATTGCACTGTTATTTATGCTGTCACTACTATTTGCTAGGGATGAAGCGGTGGTGTCACAAGCTATAGAGCTAAATGAAGAACTACATAAGGTCCTTGTGCGGCATGATGCTTTGCTTTCAGTTCAGCCAACTACAACAGTAGCATCAAATCTGAATGAAGAGGAGGAGGAAGAAGATGCTGAAAGCCTCTATCGGAGGTATGATCTTTCACTCGATTCTTCTGCCAGTGGTGACAAACAAGTGGCCTCTTACAGAATTCTTTCCCTACGGAAGCAGGCTGAGGAAGGGGAAAGCATTATCTCAAGATTACACAGATGATTCTGTGCAGTCATTCCGGTCCATACCCGAGGACAAAATGCGCCGCCCGCTGACCATCCAACCGCCTCACCTCGAAAAGAAACTAGGCGCGCTGAACATCCGCTCACCGGACCGCGAGGAGCGGAGACCCGAGCTTGCTCCACTCATCCCGCCGCCACCTGCAAAGCATGCCGAGAGGGAGAGGTTCTTCCGGGAGAAGAGCATAGACGGCGTGGCCAGCCTGCCGGGCCACCTGAGGGATCTTTCTCAGCACAGTCGAGATGGCAGCAGCTCATGTAGTGGCAGCACTGATTACGGCGACTGAGGGGGAGTGGCAGTCAGTACATATAGGGTTCCCTCCTTGGGGTTGTTGGTCTCCCCTCTTGGTCGGGGCGATGCATTGCTGCTGTGCAAGGCTGGTTCGGCCTCGGCATCGTCTTCTTCTCCATGCTGACCTGTGTACACTTGGCTTGGTAGCTGATTTTCTTTTTTTGTTTTCTCTCTTCTTGTCCTTATGATGATGACATTATTGGGAGGCTGTCGTGTTGGTGTGGGCCCGCCTTTTCACCAGATCTATAGAGATGATGATTGTGGTCTATCCATCTGCATGGGGGGTATGCTTGTGTCTGAAGCATTCTTGTGCTTTCCCTTTTCGTCTTTCTGCTCGTGTATGTATATGTGGTGTAGCACTTGGTCGTGTCAGAGGAGCGCGTGCTGCTGATAGTGCTGTGTTTACCGTTCAGCTTTAGGGGTTTGCTGCCGCCTCGGCCCTTGAAGCGCAGCAAAGTGGTCGGTCATCGTCGTTGCGGGAAAAGGGTACTGTGCAGCGCAGCGCAGCGCTTGCGCCGAGAAGCCCCCCACCTTGGGCTGTCTGTAGATCTGATTTCCTTTGCTTTGTGCAAATTTATCCATTGATTTTCGTTGTGTCCTCTCTGATCAAATGAAATGTAAACTTGTAGGTTTGAAACAGGCCCATGTTCAGCATCACACGTGAAATTCTGTACAAAATGAATCTGAATAAAAAAAATGGAACATATGAAAAACGAGTTCCATTTTTATACAGACATAATTTTTTTTTGAGCATATATACAGACAGAATTGGAAAACTCGATTTGTTTGTTTCTTTACCACAAGTGAGGCCCAATACAGCCCACCCACCAAATTAGCCAATTAGGACAGCGATCCAATCTGGCCCATCCAGTTCGCGTCGCGCTCACGATTACGTATTCAAATAAATACGCCACCACTTTCGAATAACGGAGATGTCAGGAGCATCGGATACGCCCTTCCAGCTTACGCCTCCTCCGCCTTCCCTCTCTCGTCTCCTTCCTTGGAATCGATCGATCCATCTCTCCCCTCGCGTGCGCGCGCGAGCCAACCAGCGAAAGGGGAGCGGCGACCACCTCGCGAGATGGTTGAGGCGGAAGACCCGTCGCTGGCGGCGACCCTGGAGAAGTTCCGCCTCTACGAGACGCGCGCCGTGAGTACCTCGTCACCTGCCTGCCTCCTCATTCCTTCCCGCAATTCATCACAGCCGATCGAATCGAATCGAAATCGAATCCCGCAGAGGTTCTACGTGATCGGGAGCTCGCGGGAGAAGCGCTGGTTCCGGGTGCTAAAGATCGACCGCTCCGAGGCCTCCGAGCTCAACGTCAGCGAGGACCCCGTCTGGTACTCGCTGCAGGAGGTAAAGAGCCTCCTCCAGCGCATCGATGAGGGTAACCGCGCCACTGGGGGGCTCACCTTCGTCACCAAGGCCTACGGAATCGCAGGTCAGCACCGTCCCTTTTTATCGAGCGATCATTTTTTGCCCACCTAGCTAGCTGTTCCGCCGGATTGGATAATTGGATTTGCGAATACTAGTTATTCCATGGTAGCTTGCCTACTTGCCTTCTCTTCGTGTGTAAACTAACTTAGATATAGTTCGTCAGACCTATTCTGTCCTGTTCTCTGAAATGCTCATTTTCAGTGGATAAATGCTGAATAGTAGTGAATCTCTGACCAACAATTCGATTTTTGCTTGCTCATATGCGTTTCCCAATCAGAATGTCCTCAACAGAATTGCGTAGAATTGTAGATGATAGTGGGGTTTATAAACCTTATGTTTCTTCGCTGGGTTGGTCACTGTTTACTTCACTCAGTAGAATGCTCCTGTCCTTTTGCGGCTGTCTCTAAAGATGCTTTGCTTTTGCTTCCTTTTTGCGAAGCAGGTTGCATCAAGTTCCTGGAATCATATTACCTGATTCTAGTCACCAAGCGCCGCCAAATCGGTTGCATTTGTGGTCATGCTATATACTGTATAGATGAAAGCCAGATGATCACCATCCCTCACACATCGGTGCAGACGGATGTCGCAACCTCTAAGAATGAGCTGAGGTATAACAATAAGCCTATTTGGCTCAGTTTCACACTTTTGAAATTGTATGCACGAGTGTAAATTTACTGAATTTATGAGATTCTGTACTCTTTGTAACAATAGGTACAAGAAGCTTTTGGCTAGTGTTGATCTCACCAAGGATTTCTTCTATAGCTACACATATCCCATAATGCAGAGCCTGCAGCAGAATGTCACTTCTGCTGGGATCAAGGAAATGCCTTATGAAAATTTGTTTGTCTGGAACACTTTCCTGACGGAGCCAATCCGTTCAAGATGCCGCAATACTCTATGGACAGTTGCTCTTGTTCATGGGCACTTCAAGCAGGTTAGTTATAATTTATAAACTATCTCCTCATCTCCCCTACTGCATGGGGCATTTGAAATCTGCTTGGTTGATGAGATCCAATTGAACCCTTTTTTTTTTCTTTAAGGAAATCGCATATTGGCCAATTAAGCATTTCCCATTTATTTTCAGGTCAGGCTTTCTATTTTTGGCAGGGAGATAAATGTCGTTCTCATCTCTAGAAGATCCCGACACTTTGCTGGGACACGGTTAGGCTCTCTTTACTTTCCAGTCATGCCATTTTTTTCTTTGTCCTTTTGCTTTCGTGTCAGTTGAAGTCATTTACTCTTTATCGAGGCTTGTGTCCTCTTCAATTGGGCATATTATTATTTTTGTCACCGTTCGGTTATCAGATGCATGACTTGTTTAAGAAATACAGAACATATATAATCTAAGATCTTTATTTGGGTGAATCAGTGCCCATGCAAAACCTTTAAAATCAACAGTAGTTTCCTAGCATATTTCATTCCATTACCACTTGGCACCGTTTCTCTATGTTCTGCAAGTTATGCATTTTCATATTCTTGTTCAATTGGAGATATACTAACCCACACGGTTTCTCTAGGTATTTGAAACGAGGCGTGAATGACCATGGAAAAGTTGCTAATGATGTTGAAACAGAGCAGATAGTATTTGAAGAAGAAGCTGGTTCCTGGAAGGGAAGAATGAGTGCTGTAGTACAGATGCGAGGATCAATCCCTCTCTTTTGGTCGCAAGAGGCTTCACGACTTAGTCCTAAGCCTGACATTTTTGGTCAGTAGATTCCGTGAATAATAGCTTAGAATCTCATACCAACTGACATAATTTGGCCTGCAGGATATTCATAAACTAAAATCTTATGATTTTATTTCCTTATGATAGAATACCAGACTTTGCACATCGGAGGATAATCTTGAGTTTTGGCTATTATATCCTTCTTGTACCCCTCAACTTCTAATCTGACCATGCTTCTAGACATTGAAATGCTAAAAATTTCTCAGCGTTTTCTCACCTTAAAGTTTCACTCCAGTGCAGAGATATGATCCCACATATGAAGCAACCAAAAAGCATTTTGATGATCTTGCCCAGCGATATGGACACCCTATCATAATACTCAATTTGATAAAGGTACACATTTGCAACCTGATTTTGCAATCCCAAAATATCTTCATTTTCTGGTTTAATATTTGATTCTCCCAAATGATTAGCTTCAAGGCGAAGCTAATGACTCTTCTCTGTGTGGGACAGTAGAAAGATTTAACATGTTTTATTATAAGTGTACTTTAGTTTTTTTAATTTAGGTATTGAGGGTTTAATCCTAATCTGTGCAGTGTGCGTAAGAATTGATTTCTGCATTTACCAGTTTAACACATTGATATCAGTCGAGGAACACTGTATTCGTTTTGTGTGCACATATATTTGTGGGTTTTTCATGCATCTCCAGTAGAAATTACACTATATTAGCATACTATGCTGTATCCTTTTTTAGACATGCTAGTTCAATATTGGTGTACTACTCAGCATGTTTGCTTTCATCCTCAATGTATTACTCATCAAGATTTTATGTTCTCTATGTAGACTGTTGAAAAAAGGCCACGTGAAATGATGCTCAGGCGTGAATATTTTAATGCAGTTGGATATCTTAATCAGAATGTCCCAGAAGAGAAGAAATTGAGATTCATTCATTGGGATTTTCATAAATTTGCTAAAAGGTTTTCAAGTGCATATTGCTACCTTCAAATTTATGCAAATTTGTGCGTGTTCAACATGCTAATGTTTCACACTCTTCTTTGTCAGTAAATCTGCAAATGTACTGGGTGTTCTAGGTAAAGTTGCGGGTGAAGCACTGGACCTTACTGGGTTTTACTACAGCGGGAAACCAAAAGTCCAGAAGAAAAGGTCAACTCAGCTTAGTCGAACTAGCACTGCAAGGTAAATATGCGATGTGTTAGGAAGAATACATAGCTTACAAAACTGTAGCTATCTTAACAAACATGAGTGCAGTACATCATAACTGTATACTGACAATGTTTACTTCATTCTGCACAGGGATGGCTCCCTTGATATAAGGGCTAGTTCTGGAGATCTTTCAAGGCTTTCGAGTAATGCTGATGCACTTAGTTCTGCGGGCTTTCAGGATATGAGAAATGAGGCTAACAAACAAGAGTCTCATGGTGATACTCCTTGTTACCAAACCGGAGTTCTTCGTACAAATTGCATAGATTGCTTGGATCGCACAAATGTTGCACAATATGCTTATGGCCTTGCTGCTCTGGGGAGGCAACTTCATGCAATGGGACTGACACATGTTTCAAAAATCCACCCTGATAGCAGTATTGCTTCAGCGTTGATGGAAATGTACCAGGGCATGGGTGATGCCCTTGCTCATCAGTATGGAGGATCTGCGGCACATAACACTGTTAGTATATATTATGTTAAATTGAGAATAGCTATTGGTCATTTGTAATGCTCATAGGGTTCAGAATCCCTTTTTTTTGGTGGGTAGGGGTGTGGTGGCAGGTGGTGTTATCTCCTATTACCTCTTTGGTTCTTCCTCTGGTTCCAGATAATACTCTCCAATAATCACAAACTACATTAATTTCCTTCTTTTCAGGTTTTCACTGAGAGGCAAGGGAAGTGGAAGGCTACTACTCAGTCTCGGGAGTTCCTTAAATCAATTAAGCGATATTACAGTAATGCCTACACTGATGGTGAGAAACAAGATGCTATAAATCTGTAAGTCTCCGTGTTCCTTTATCATCGTAGGTATATTAAGCAGACAAGGTAGTGGATGTGCTCTTGAGCTGTTACTGCCAGTGGGTGCAATTTGATTACGTCCGCTGATTCCTAATTTGGTGCTATTATCAGGTTTCTGGGATATTTTCAACCACAAGAAGGAAAACCAGCTCTTTGGGAGCTGGATACTGATTACTATCTTCATGTCACAACAGCCGGGGATGATACGTCCGATAGTTACCACCTAAGGTAAGTCTTAGTGGTTCTATGGTTCAGTTGTTATGATATAACGATTTTAGTTACTTAACAAGATGTAAACTCACAGTTCTACACCTGGAAATAATGCATTTTTGGGATCTGGAGCTGCATTGGGCCCCGGAACCACATTGAGCCCTGTTCCAGCATGTAAAGAGGATTTCTCAAGGATGAAACTTACTTCATTTGACAAGCTTATAGAAAGGACATGTAGTTTGATAAGGGATGTAAGGCTTCATTGTGATGCTGATCTAAAGCGAAATGGAGGTGTTGGAACTTCTGGAATGGCGCCAGATGCAGCGTATGCATTTTTCCCACTTCCTCACCCATGATTATTGATTGAATTTGTCATCTTGATGTTGTTCTTACGACATTCATTTATGATCCAGTGAGATACAGCTTAAGAGCCCGAACTGGTTGTTTGGTCAAAGGAAGCATACAGAGACAACTCCAACTGCAAGAGTTATCCCGGTAGAAAATGCGAACGAGACAAACAAAGATGAGTTGAATGTCCCTCTTTGTGACGAGCTGAATTGGCTATCCTCCTCAACGGAATCATGCGAGGAGGACATTTTCAGAAGGTGGTTCCATAATTTTGTATACTTTTTACAAACCACTCCTTTGCCACCATTTTCACAATCCAGTGTGGGTAACTTTGAAATTCTTGTTACCTTTGTAATATGCAGGTATCTGGCATTCACCACAGCAGATGTAGAGAATGGTTGGTATGGCGGAACACTGATATATGACCAAGATGAAAACAGCGGGGCTTACAAACATTATTCTGAACTCTGTCAGGTAAGCAACAAATGGCTGTGGCATGCTAAAAAATCCTCGTCATCTTGCTTGTTCTGGATTCAAGTTGGCATATTCAATTATTCCTATTTGTGATGGTGTAGGGTGCTGTCATGGATCCTTTCGAGCATGACCCTGAGAAAGAACGGCATTACGCCGAGGCCCTTAGCGTGGATCTCCACATCTCAAACGATGCTCGTGTAGAGGCAGAAATGCAAGCCGCGCTGGATGACTACCAGTTGATAGGGGCAGACCTCAGCATCATCCCTTCATGTGGCGCACTCGCCGAGGATCCAAGCCAGCTGACGAGGTGGATCATCGGAGATGAGAAGCTGCGCGTTGGTACTGCAAGCTAGCTCGGTTTTTTTAGGGCTGTACAGTACAGGTTGCTGGATCAACTTGGTGACTTGGCGTTTGTGTAAATAATAGAAGTGATTCCTTAAGAACATTATTTATTATTAGGTCGCTGTATTTAGCCATTTTGATTTATATGGGAGCAGACATACAAGTAGTTATTGTTGGCAGTAAGCTGAGCCTCTTTTTTGTGGGTTCACTTAATGTGTATGATGTTGAAATGAGCCAATGAGGGATGCTGATGTGTGTTTACATGCGGTGCATTAACCTCAGTTGCGAGCTAATTGCATTCAGCTGGGAGAGCATCTTCGACTGATTAGCCGGTTGCTTGTGTTTAATCAATTAATGAATCTAATAGAGTTGAAGCATGGAGCCAAATTATGCATTTGTGCTTAATTTGTTGCTGTGTTTGCCTATTTCTTCAGTCTGACCATGGTTGATCCAAGCACTGACATTACCTTCCTGAATCATGGGTGAACAAATCAGTTGCAGCCTGGAGGACCCATGACAACAAATAGCATTTATCAGCTTCCATATCCCCCCAACAAGCTGTGATTAGAGCCATTGTTGTTTTTCTTTATCGCCGATCCACACAAGGGCCATGGGTTTGAAATCCTAGCCAATATCTGTATAACAAAATTCAGAAAAAAAAAATGGAAAATGGACAAACCTGAACTGCTTCACAAAAAACAATTCGATCTTGTTACTGAATAGTAAAAAAGAAGTAAATGGCACTTGTTACTGAATACTGAAGTGCTGGCAAGCCTTATTTTTCTCTGTTGACCACTAGAGATCTTGGGATCCGTCTGTGGCAACAGAGAATCTTGACTCATTATTTCTTCAAAGTTTGCCTCTGAAAACAAAATATGCGTAGTATTTCTCAGCCTCACCAAAAGGGGCAATGTATTCGAAATCCTAGCAATTATGTTTTTTTAAGATAGAATCCTAGCCATTACGTGTTCAAGAAAGTTCAGCAACACAAGAACACCCGCCGGCGGCCGAGGTCCGCATCGGATCCCCTCCCAAACCGAGTTCGCCTCGGATCCCTCTCCTCTCCGCCTCATCATATATACTGGATTGAGTCGAGTAGCAAGATCCATCCATGGCGACCCATCATGTGAGCGCTGTCGATGGCGCCGCCGCCGAGAAGAGCGCCCACTCCTGGGGGCTCCTGGAGGGGTTCGCCTGGATCGGCAACGTCGAGAACGCCACGACGGCCGTCTCCAAGACATCCGACAAGAAGCACATCCAGATCACCTTCTGCCCACCCCTCGCTCCGCCGCACCTCTCCCGCTTCTTCATCCACACCCCAGATGGCGCCCGCATGATTATGGAGCCCGTCATCGTCGCCACGGAGGACGACATCGCCCTCCTCTGCGTTCAGGCCCGATTCGACAGATACCCCGACTACTACATCTACCAGGCCGCCGACGACTCGTCGGGGACGCCGCCGTCGCTCACGCTCCTGCCGCCGACCCCCTACTTCAACTTGGACATGGGCTTACTTCGCCTCCCAGGCAAACAATACATCGTCGCCGGCTTCAGGTTCATACACGAGGATTTTCCCGATGGGAATTTAGCCCTTTGTGTCTACGACTCAAACCGGGGAGATTGGAAGCTCCACGATCTGGCACTGAGCGTGCAGGGACGGCAGGTGTATGGAAACAAGCAGCTTGAACATAAGAATTCCAAGGTGTTGACGATCGGAGGAGATGCTGGCACCATGGCATTCGTCGACCTCTGGCGGGGTGTACTCTTCTGTGATGTTCTGACGTTGCAACGTGAAGCTGCTGCTGCTCATCAGGGGGAACACGACAAAGCATTCCCGTTGGTTGGCTATGTCAAACTGCCTGATGATCTGAGAAGAACTGCCAGGATCAACGGTGATGCGTGCCTTTATCGTGACATGGTCTTTCTCGGTAACCACCTCAAATGCGTGGACCTGCCAACTCGCTCCCTTTGGATCAGGCCATGGCCAGCCACTACAGGTGGCGATTGGAGTCGGCAGTACATGATAAGAAGTTTCAAGGAAGTTGCAAACAGAAACCCGCGCGTCAATCTCCTCCCAGGCCATACAAGCGTATGTCGATCCTTCACGGGCCTCAATATACGCCAACCTGTCGTGGGCCTGCAGGACGATGATGCTCGCATACTCTACTTCGTGGTCAAAACAGACCTAACCGCTGTTAAAGGGTCGGTGATTGCACTGGACCTGTCGACCAGGAAGATACTTGGTGTGTCTCCCTTCGTCACAAGACATAAGTTCAAGTACGACTTCACCTACATGCCCACTGGGCTATTCAAGCATCTTTCAGGTAATTTTGTGACTACCTTGTTCTGATTTTGCCTGGTGCTTTAGATAGTTCATTTATACATAGGGTTGTTGCTGATATTAGTTGAGCGATGTTGTTATACTGGGTAACCCATCATAGTGAAAGAACTGTCAAAATAAACCGTATGTAAGAATAGAAGCAGGCAAAAAGGGTCTGTTCCCAGTCTCAGCTAGCTTGCTAACGAATTGATGTCACACTGTGCTGCTTGATCTGTATTCAAAACCTCAACTTGCCATGGTTCCCCTATGCTAAAAATTGCTCTTAACTGCAGACTAATACAGTTGTCAGCCTACATATGGATTGTTTGGTTGCATGGCTTGCATAGGAGGTGGCTAACTAATGGTTGCTTTTTAGATAGTACAGCTGAATTTTTGAAGTTACTCAAACATTGGTCTGTTCTGCTGGGTGCAGGTGGAAATGCAAGTGTGAACCAGTCGGGGATGGTGCTGCCGGGATCTGCAAGCAAGATGAAGGATAAGATATTCAAGCATCTTTCAGGTAATTTTGTGACTACCTTGGTCTGATTTCGCATTGTGCTTTAGATAGACATAGGGTTGTTGCTGATACATAGTTGACCAATGTTGTTACTTGGTAACCGATCTTAGTGAAAGAACTGTGAACTTAAACCTTATTTAAGATTAGAAGCAGGCAAAAAGGGTCTGTTCCCCCAATCTCAGCTATCTAGTATGCTAACAAATTGATGTCACAATGTGCTGCTTCATTTGTATTCAAAGCCTTCAACTTGCCATGGTTCCCCTATGCTAAAACTTGCTCTTAACTGTAGATTAATACTGATGTCAGGCTACATATGGATTGTTTGGTTGCATGGCTTGCATAGGTGGCTAACTAATGGTCGTTTTTTTAGATAGGACATCTGAATTTTTGAAGCGACTCAAACATTGGTTTTTTCTGCTGGGTGCAGGTGGAAACGTGACTCTGAACCAGTCTGGGATGGTATTGGAGGGTTCTGCATGCAATATGAAGGATAAAGCACAAGAGCTGCTTGATGGTGAAGAAGATGGAGATGCAATGGCTTTGGACTAGTTCGCATAAAAGATGTGTCATCACTATCAACTTAATTAGCAAGTGTTGTTCGCCCCATAACTATTTGGATTATTATTTAGTAGTAACAATGATGGATGTAAGGGAGACGTTTTGTTGCCCAGTAACGTAAGCTTAAGGAGACTTATTTAGCTAGTTACATCCTGACTCTGGAGAAAATGGATGTCTAAACTTTGTTAAATGCTGCTTAGTCATTGTATGGATGTGGTCAGCCTTTTGTATGTTCTCCATTTTGCTCACTACACCGTCTGTCCTGAATTACCTTTTGTTTTGGCTTTTCGAGGTGCATAGCATTAGCTATGCATCTAGATATGTTTGTAAGGTGCATAGCATTAGCTATCTATCTAGAAAAGATAAATAAATAAATAGTAATTTGGGATGGAGAGTATTATGGATGTGGTCAACCTTTTGTCTGTTCTCCATTTTGCTCACTACACCGTCTGTCCTGAATTACCTTTTGTTTTGGCTTTTCGAGGTGCATAGCATTAGATATGCATCTAGATATGTTTGTATGTTTAGGTGCATAGCATTAGCTATCTATCTAGAAAAGATAAATAAATAAATAGTAATTTGGGATGGAGAGTATTTATGGACATATTTTTGCTGTAGTGGTATGAGTTTGCACCATAAGTCCCAAGTTGACTAATAATGGGTGGTGGTGTCTTATTCTTATTGGAGTGGGGCATCCTTTTAATCACATCGCGAGAGGATATATCTCATCACCGTCCTCATTTAATATTGGACCTTGTGGACTTTTACCCAAGAGGCAACGGTGATGAATCATGAGATAGCCTTTAGATGTGATTAAAGGTTTTACTTTTTATCCATGATCTTCGGTCGCATTTGTATTTGTCCGCGGTTATGTGTATTTTCCCATTTTTGGCTAATTAAAAAAGAGTAGGTAGGTTGTCCTCGGATCTGTGTAGAATCAAGGAAATACTATGTAGATTGACATTTGCAAAGAGACTTTATCCCTTTATTCTTTTAAACCCTAGCTTTTTTCAATCCTTTGCTTTTCTTCTTCGTTTGTGTAGAATCTGTCAACAACCACTGGCCGTTGTGCCTTTCGCAGAGTCACCGACTAATTCGATGCCCACTTTGGGCAATCACCGAATTAGTCGGTGGGTTCTTTTCCTTTGAAATCCAAAGACTACTGACAACCATCGACTAATTCGGTGGCCACTTTGGGTCAACCATCGAAATAGTCGATGCATTCCAGAGCATGTCACATGACCATGCCTCAAAATTGACCATCAACTAATTCGATGAGACCATCGAAATAGTCGATGCATTTTACATAGAGAATGTCACTGACCTGGCTCACCCAAGGGTCACCGACTAATTCGATGATCCACGCATGCACCCGTCGAATTATTCGGTACTCACTGTCTTAATAGTGAGTCTGGGGTTACCGACTAATTCGATGGCACCTGAGAGCAGCCACCGAATTAGTCGATGGTGTTGATATCTCTCCCCTAAGTCATCGACTAATTTGGTGCCTTGCACCAAGCACCACCGAAATAGTCGGTTTCTATGGGTATCTTCCTTCTTCACAATTTCGAAGTCGAAACTCGTTCAATTCAAATTCTTTGAGTTTCCTAACTTCTCTTGGGCTTTATGTGAACATATCTTAGAACGACACTTAGAACTAGCTTATCATTAATATTTGAACATATCCCTTGCACCAATACAATTATATCTCTATGATGGGGGGCCAAGAATACCATTAAGCTCATCATTGCACTAACTTAAGATTTGTCTATGCAAAACACACGTTAGTCACAATGATTATGTCGTCGTTAATCACCAAAACCAATTTAGGGGCCTAGATGATTTTTCAATCCTTCCCCTTTTGGTGATTGGTGACAACACAACCTCTAAAAGGATATGAGAGAAGAAATTTGAGGTAAAACATACTTGAATTGCATGAACTTTGAATTTAAGCGCGGAAGCATAAAGGTTAGTTAATACAAAACAAGTCCAACAACACACAATCAAAGGATAAGAGATAGAAATAAGCAAACGACAAGATAGAGACAATATGAGAGAAAAGCACATGTCGTACACAAAGGTATCACGGGTAGCATAGGATATATATCTCACATATAGACAAGTGCACAAAAGTAAATATTATGCATGAGTTTACATCAAAGGTCCCAAAGCCTATACTAGCCGCTCCCCCTGGCTCTCATACCCGCACTCTCCCCCCTTTGGCGTCAAGCACCACATCTAAACGCTGGAGGCTGGAGGAGTGCTGGCAGGAAGGTCCTAGGTCTCGGAGGCTGGCAGGTCCGTAGTGGTAGCTGAGTCTGGAACTGAGTTTGCTGCCTCACCACTCGGAGCTATGTTAGGGACCTTTGAAGCTGACAGAGCCTCGATCTCTGGCTATGGAGCAGTATCTGAAGCAAGCTATGGTTGATGTATAGATTCTATCTTTGGAGCAGTCTCTAAAGCCAGACAAGACTTGGAAGCTGACACTGTCTGTGCAGGAGCTGAATGAGGCACGGAGACTGGCATGTTGAGTGGAGAAGAAGTAGAGCATAATATCTCTGAGTAAGTGGCCTCAAGCTAGCTGGACCCTGTAGCTGTGAGTGGAGGAGTCTCAGTCACAATTGCTAGCATCGGCCGAGTAGGCAAGAACTGACTCATAGAAGTTGACGTTGTTGTGCCGAAAGTCGCTAGAAGCTCCTGGAGTCTACAGGACTGGGGTGACGAGGGATGCCATGGGCCTCACTGGTGACATCTGGGTGCAAGTTGAGGCTGAAGTGGCTCCTAAGGCCTGGGTAGACTCTAGAGCGGCACGACCGGAGTAGGAAGCACTGGAGGAGGCTGAATGCCAAGCTGCTGGAAGATGAAGCCAAAGTGGAACGCTGTTTGACACTGCTGCTCGGCAATCATCTCTGACTAGCGACATTGCTGCTCTAGCATGGCCTAGAAGAGCGCAACGTTTTGAGTATCACGCTGAGCTGTCTGTGGGTGCAACATCACCTTCTGCTCCATCAGGAAGGTCATCCTGTCTGGCTGCTGTGGAGGATGTGGTGAAGCCTCAAAGACGGGCGAACCTCTGTGCCTGGAATTGAGCCCGAGCCTCTTGCCTCAAAAATGTATGAAAAGATTGTCTGAGGGTGGTCCACTTTTTTCGGCTCATTACGGGATCTGCACCTTTACACCTTGCCGTGAGAGCATATAGAAGAATCTGAAAAAACTCGACCTTTCTTATGCACAGAGAAATCGTTGGGATAGCAAATGGCTGAACTATTGATTTTATGTTAAAGGTTGTGTTCTTGAGAGGCCAGACTCGGAATTCCTATATCCCTTTTCTTGCCAGATGAAAGCTGTGAACTGTGTTACTGTTTTGGATTTCACTTTTTCTGAAGCATGCAAGAAAAGCATTCACTGCTTTGAAAGGGTTGTTATGACTTGTACTGGTCGCAACATTGTTGAAGAATGGCTTGCTGCTGGTGTTTGGCCGCTCTCATCAAACTGGAAACTGTTGAGATTGGAGAGAAAAGAGCTTAGGGAGAAAAGGTCTGTTATTCATCCTATTTTTGGCCTGAAAAAAACCTGAGGATAAAGAAGCTCGCATAATGATCCAGGAGATCGAAGCTCAAGCAGATGAGATTTTGGGTCCTTATGGAAAAAATGGAGTATAATTCTATGATGAGAATTTTTCAGAAAGAAGTCCGAGTGAACCACGTTTTTCTTGAGATGGGCATCGAAGTTCCTTTGCGTGGTCCGTACCAAACTCCTGTTAGGAAAATGGCTCCTCGTGGTGCCACTGGCTCTGAGACTGGTGGAGTTCGCCCGCAAAAAAAACGCACTCTGCCTCCTCTGCCTAGTCCTTCAACATCTCGTAAAATTTCAGCTCCCAAGGATCTTGAAAGAAAGAAAAGGAAAATCCCTTTGGTGGGAAAAAATCAATCGGACTTGGGAGGGAACAAGAAAGCTCGTGTTCATAGTTTGATGAATACTGAAAACTTGGATACCCCTCATGCTTCTCCTGACGGAGATGTGCGCGAAACGGCGTTGGCTGTCAGAGATTTGCTGCAAACTTCTGGAATTCCTTCCCAAGAGTTGGGCTCTTTATCTTTTATGGAAGATTTGCAAGGTACAGCTGCTCCTCCTAACGAAGGTTTGTATGTGAACACTCCGACTTGTCCTGCTATAATGAAATACATTGGGCCTATTTCGTGGGTGATGGAAAGATCACCTCAGCGTTTTGATCCCAACTTTCTTAATGGTTTACAACTAAACTTAAAGTCATACTCAGTTTGTGCCAAGGAGGCTGGTAGTCAAACTGCTGACGCTTCCCACTCAATCGAAGCTCCAACCACTGTAAGAATTTTTGTTTGAGGAATTTATGTGCTTTCTTTATTTTGATCAGATGCATTGGAAGTTTTATCTCCGAACTATGGTTATAATTCTGCCCCGGAATTTCAGAATCTGCCGAATTTGGGGGATCCACCCGTTGGGGTAGATCGAAGGGCCCAAGCTGGAACCTCGTCTGCAAAAGATGCAGGGATACCTTCGCTAATTCCCTTCGATCCTGAAGGTACTTTGTTGGAAGTTTCCTTTGTCTTTCCTTTTTATTTTTCTTAGCATACTTTCTGACAGATATTTCGCCTCTTGTAGGTTTCAGGGATTCTCTCAAATCTCTTGATCTTCGTGCCTTGAACATGCTTGGTGCAACTACCTGTTATAAGGTATTCTGATGTCTCGAAACTCTGTCTTTTTTTTTAAGGTTCTTAACTTTTGAGAGTTCCCCTCTTTCTTCAGGCTGCTCTTATTGAGGAAGTGAGCGTGGAGCGCATTAAACTTATGGAGCTCGAAACTATCTCCAAGGATGATGAAATTAAACGCCTTCGAACACTTGTTTCAGATCTTGAAGGAAAGATGGGTCAATATGTGGAAACAGCCGAGAGAGCAGTGACTGGTTTCCAATGCTTGCAGAAAGCGCATAAAGCCAATGAAAGTTATTGAAAATCTTCGAAATACTATGGCTGCAGATGCTAATGAGAAACATGACCTTGAGCGGAAAGTAAGATATTTGGAGAACGAAATCTTGAAACTTAAAGGTGACATTCAAACCCGAGACGAAGTTGAACGAAATCTGGAAAAAATTAAGGATCTCTTTTTATCGTATAAGGCGGCTCTGTCATCTTTCGGCGCTACACCGTATGATTTGCGTCGATCTTTGGATACCGGCAGTTTCATTGGCTGGCTCGAAGATGAATTTGAGAGTTTGAGTGATGTTATGAAAACTGCCACTGATAACTGCGCCATGGTGTGTTGCGAAGGTTTTGCCAAGTTCCTTTAGCATGAAAACCGACTCTTGTTTGATCGTATGGCCAGGAAAAAATTTAGATTTCCCAAGGATCTTGGCTCTCGAGACTCTGAAAATCCTCAAAGCTTGGAAACCATAAAACGAAGGTTTGCACGAGATTTTTGGCTATCTTTTGGAAGTGAGGCTATGCAACAACTGGCTCTTGAGCCTTCGGAAGTAAGTAACTTGTCGGCTTTCGCTTTGTAAAATTGCTACTACTTTGATAGTTGCCTTTTTCAATTTTTTTTTTGTCTTATCATTCCCCCTTCTTTTCTTTGCAGGTCGAAACCCAAACTAAAACCCTCAAGGCCGCGGAACCTTCGCCCTCTATGCTTGATGTCGGAAAGGACGGACCCACTGTCGCGCCTTCACCGGCTGTAGCCGCATCTGCGGACGTGCCAGTTCCAGAGAACGTTGTGGAGGCCTCGCCTGCGTGCGAAGAGGGTGAAATTACCTCCGTCTAGCTTTAGTGTTTTTAGCTTTAGTTGGTTTACTTGGAAACCGTAACTTAGTTTATACCTTCGGTCTCCCGATGATTTGGGGATAACAAAATTCTTTTGATTCTGGGTTGGATCTGTTACACCCTTTGTAAGACAATTTTAATTTCTGAGTTCACTGTCTCTGTTGACGTGCCTATAAGTGATTGTCTTGTTTTTGCTTGGAGGCGCGAAGAGTCAAGGCTTCGAGCCCAAATCTTGTTTCCTTTGTTAACCACAAAACATAAGAAAACGAAGATTCAGACTCGGCTCCTTTTTCTTTTGAGCGATTTCTCAAATGTGACTGAAAGGCTGAAGTTACGCTTTTCTTTTTCTTTGGGAAAGAAGAAACCGTCCTCCTTCCCATAACCTTTTAGAGTTTTTTGTGAAATTTTTCTGAAAAAGAAAACTCTTCTTTCCATCGATGAATCAGTGCTGATGCCCGAAAGTTTAATGCAGAAACTTGCGCAACTATTTGCGTCGTAGGCCGCTGAAAAATTAACACGCTGCTGTTCTTTTTTTATGGGGGTTCTATCGATGTCTTTCTTTCTTTTAGGAAAACATCCCTCTTCTCTTAGCCCCTACGGCTTTTTTTTGTTGGTAAAAAAGGTCGTAGGGGGCTCTTTTGCCGCTTTTCTTCTGAGAAGAAAGCGTCCCCCTACCCCTACCCCCTAATGCGTTTTCTTTTTTTGAAACTTTTGTTTATTTTTACATTCCATAGGAAATATCCTTGTGGGTAACTTGGTTTTTTCTTGAAATGCGTCGTTGGCTTTGTTTGTTGCTTCACTGTGCTTGCCTTGAGTTTGGGCGAGGCTACCAGTGAGATTTCAGAATGAGCTTTTCCTGGAATTGGTTTTGTTCTTTTTGGTCTAGACCTGCTCTCAACGTTGTTTCTCGATATTTCGAGGTTGGCTCAAGTATGGAAATGCCTTGTGCTCAAGTATTGCACAAATTGTAATGCTTTGGAATGTTTACATTCGTACAAAACGCGAAAACAAATGCTTCACGCTTAAGTATTCTTTGGGATTGGTGGTGACACGCCTTGACTCCCTGATGTAGATACCAGGTAGCTTGCTTTGTCACATGAGTGCTACATTTTGAGATTATTCACCGGGAAGTATCCTTGCTCTATAGGATATCCGGAAGTTCAGCGACTTTTTTTCATAGACTTGATCAGGAGTGCCATCGTCATCAGTTCTTGTTCTTCCTGACACCTCCTATTCCGAGAGGGATTCGCTGGTCGGAGACTGAAGTTTCTAGCTATGAGGTGGTTGTGGTTGTTCTGCTGGGGGTGATGCGCTTCGTTTTATAGTGGCTCTTGGGTGGTGGTAGATGCCTCTTTAACCCATCATTTAGTAGCATTTATGTCTTCACTTGCGTTTTCTTGTTGTTGTATTTTTAAATGCTGTTATTATTGAGTGCAACCACCGTCAATCGTACTTGCTGGTGCAGAACGTCCTTTGTTAGGTGTGGTTTTATTGCTGCGTATGCCGGTGCCTTCCTTTTTTGCTGAAGTAAAGCTTTGGGTAGTGATTTCGAGCTTACGAAATTGCACCCGTTTCCGTTTTTTTTGTCGTCGATATGCAACTTACAGTTGCTTTCGACCTGTGTCACTTGCCTTTGCGATCTTCGGGGCATACAAAATCGATGCTTCGGGGTTGATCCTTGTTGCATGTGTCTGAGGCCTTGAGCTCGCGAGTTGTTTCTTTCGCTTTTTTATAATTTGGATGCGCTAGGATTCGAGGCTTCGGGCTCGAACCTTGTTTCTTTTGCTCTTTTTTTCGAAGGCACGAGGGATCGAAGCTTCGCGCATGGACTTGGTTTCTTTTGCTTGAAAAGAGGTCGGATAGTGGTTTGTTGGTGACCACAGTTATTTGGTGGGCTTCGAAGTAGTGGCGTAGTTTTCTGGACGCCATGACAAGGGCATAGGCTATTTTCCCAAGTTCTGAGTACGTGAGTTTTGCTCCTGACATGGCTTCCAAAACAAAATATACTGGCATTTGCTTTTTGCGTTCCTCTATTGTTGTCTCTTGAACTAGAGCGGCACTAACCGCTGAATTTGAGGCTGCAAGGTATAGCAGCAAACCTTCTCCCGGCTCAGGTGGTGATAGTTTTATGATCTTCCCAAGTAATGTTTTAGTTCGTTGAAGGCCTTGGTTTGCTCTGGTCCCCAGGAAAATTCCTTGGCCTGACGTAGGACCTTGAAGAAAGGCAAGCTTCGCTCGGCTGCCCTTGGAACAAATCTATTTAAGGCTGCAATTCTTCCGGTTAACTTCTGCACGTCTTTTGTACACTTGGGTTCTTCCATTGCTATAGAGCTTTTACTTTGTCCGGATTGGCTTCGATCCCTTTCGAAGTGACCAGACATCCCAAGATTTTTCCTTTTGTTACTCCGAAAACACACTTTTCAGGGTTCAAGCTTAAATTTGCCGCTCGCAGATTGTTGAAGGTCTCTGCCAAGTCTTGCAAGTGTTCTTCCCTTGCAACACTTTTCACAACAATATCGTCCACATAGGCTAAGATATTGCTCCTTAGCTGATTTTTGAGTACCACCGAAGTCATTCTTGAAAAGGTTGGTCCGGCATTTTTCAGTCCCTCTAGCATGCGAATGAAACAATAAGTTCCGATCGGGGTGATGAAACTTGTTTTGTCTTCGTCTTCTTTTTTCATCCAGACTTGGTGATATCCAGAGAAACAATCTAGAAGAGACAGCATCTCGCTACTTGCGGCGTCATCGACTACACTGTCGATCCTTTGAAGTGGGAAATCATCCTTTGGGCAGGCTTTGTTTAAATCGATGAAGTCGATACACATTCTCCATTTTCCATTTTTCTTTTCTGATGACGTTGAGACAGTATTGGCTAACCATTGAGGATATTGAACTTCTCTGATGACGTTGGCCTCGAGCAGCCTTTTTACTTCTGCTTTTATTGCTTCCACTTTTTCCTCTAACATTTTCCTTAGTTGTTGCTTTTTTGGCTTTGTTTTGGGATCAGCGTTGAGACAGTGCTCTATCACTTGTTTGCTCACCCCGCGAAGGTCCTTGGCTGACCATGCGGACACACTTTTGTTTTCCCTTAAGAACTTTATCAGTGCCTCCTCTTCTTCGGGGGTTAATTCTGTTCCAATTATGACCATTTTCTCATCATCATCTGGGTCTCTTACCCTTTTGGTTTCCTCGGCTTCCTTGATGCTTGAGCATTTGTCTGCTAGTAATTCGGGGAACTCTTTTTTTTTTTAACTTTTGCTCCTCTGTGAGCGCTAGATGGTGTACATTTTTTTCTCCTGGTGCGATTCCTCTTTATGTATGGTGCGCCACTTGTTGGTTCCCATGAATGGTGATCACCCCCTTGGCCGTCGGCATCTTCATGCATAAGTAAGTCTGATGGACGATGGCTTCGAATTTGAGAAAACCTCTGCCGAGGATGACATTGTAGGGATAATGCATGTCCACGACATCGAAGGTGACATGCTCCGTGCGAGGATTTTGCATATCTCCAAATGACACTGGCAAGTCAATTTTTCCCAGAGTGGTAACCCTTTTTCCTCCAAACCCGATGAGGGGGGTATCTGAGGGTTGCAGTAGCTTTCTATCTATTTCCATTTGATCAAAAGCCGATGCGAAGATGATATCTGCTGAGCTTCCGTTATCAACAAGTATTTTTTTCACTGTCCAGCCTGAGATGTTTGTTTCAATCACCATTGCATCATTGTGGGGAAATGACTTTAAATTCATGTCTTGCTCGGTGAAGATTATGGGGATGTGCGACCAATTGATTTTCTTTATTTGTCCTTCTGGGAGGATGGAGTGCACTCTTCTGAAATATTCTCGTCTCTGCGCTTTGTTTCAAAGTCAATTGGGGATCCCCGTAGGATGGGAAGAATCGTGCCGTATGAGGGCATCTGGTTTTGACTCGAGGTTGGAGCTTTTGGTGAATTCTCAGTAGGTTTGCGTGGGGGTGGTGGTAACTCTTCTGGTCTTGAGGCTGTTGTTTGGATGGAGCTTTGTTCTGCCTCGCGGGACCTTTGGTGATTTCCTTGAAACCATTGAGCGTTTATGGAGCTTGAGGACGTGTTTCCGGGGTGAGGTGGTTGGTGCCAGTTGGAGGCGTAATTTATCGGCCTGGGTTTGAAATTTTCCTTTTCAGTCTGCATTTCTTGGAGAACTTTATGAGTTATTGGGCATCTGGACGTGCCGTGGTCAGACCCTTCCCCGTGGAATTGGCAATGCCAAGTTCGAGGTTGCCCTTACAGTGTGGGGGCTTCGGCCTCGCCCCCGACCTTGAGCTCGTCCTCCTCACCCTCTTTGGCTTTGTGTGAAACTGTGATTCTGACTTTCATTGTGTGGGGAGAATTCCGGGTCGCTGGGTTGTGAGTTGTCAATGCTGAAAACCGGTCTTGAGAAATTGTTGTTTGCAAAGGGTGGCCTGGGGGAAAAAGGAGGTCTGGATGGTTGCAAGTCATTCTTTCTTAAGAAATTTCTTTCAGTTATTCTTCTGCGGTGATCATCATCAGATCTACTGAATTTCTCCATTTCTGAAAACAACTCCTGAATGTTTTGAGGTTTATTTTTTAACATTTCCGAGGCGCATGGCCCTGGTCCCAATCCATGAATACAGGCGTCTATGACGATTGAATCTGGCACGTCGGAGGTTTGTGCTCGTAGGCGGATGAATCTGTTGAAGTATTCGGCCGAAGGCTCTTTGTCACCCTGCTTGCAGTGGAAAAGGTCTCTTGAAGACAACAGGGTTTTTGAGAAACCCTAGAAATTTTGCAAAACCTTCGCTCTTAAGTGCTCCCAGCTAAAAATGAATCCTGGCGGAAGCTGGAGAACCAAGCCAGTGCGGCGCCCTCGCAGGCTATGATGAAAGATTTTGCCAAGACCAAATCATTTCCCCCTGCCGAGGCTACTGCTACCTCGTAACTCATGAGGAACTGCTTGGGGTCGGTAGTTCCGTTGTATCTGGGTAGAGTGACTGGCTTGTATGAAGCAGGCCATGGTGCGGACTGTAGTCCCTCATATAAGGGTGAAGCTGGGTCGAAAGTTTGGATGATGCGTGTGGACAACGTGTCGTTCTCAAGGGGTTCTCCATTTTGTTGGCCAATTCTGGTGAATTGCTCGAGCTCGCTATGCAAGGTGCGAAGTTCATGTCTTGCTACGCTGAGTCTTCTCTCCTCTTCCATTGCTTTTTTTCTTGCTTGATTTTCTTCTTCGAGTTTTCTCTTCTCCGCTCTGAGCTTCTCAACCTCGTTCAAGAGTACTTGCAATTCGGAATGAGCTTCTGGCTGTGTCAAATTATCCTCCAAATTGGCCTGCTCAATTTCTGCTTCTAGGTCTGAGGTATCTGTTCTTTGTTTTTTTCGTTTCCGTTGGGGTTCTCGATCGCATCCGTTTCATCATTGCTTGCCGCCTCCTGGGGAGGCCTCTTCTTAGGTGGCATCGTGGATTGCCTCTTGGCCAAACACACGGTGGGCGCCAACTGTTGTAACACAAAATTCTCAAAAGGTGTTCACAACAGAGATGTAAGCCTTATTTCTCAAGTCAAAGATTACATTCCCCTCCCCAGATCACATGACTAGGGTATTTATAGGGATCAACCTCGCATTATACTTTTCCCAACCGTTACTTCCCGCCATCACAGTTAAATAATAGCTCATAATCCCTAACCGTTGCTTCCCGCCATCTTCAGGTCTTGAAATTCGAAGCCTCAGAACACCTTTGATTCCTCAGCTGGAGTTCTATTATCTTCGATAAATTCCCGAAGCTTAGCAGCTCCTTTGAGTGCTCGTCCTGACCTCGTCGGCGACCCGAAGTTGACGTGGCTCCGACCCGTGCTCATCACTTCGCTCCATCTGCGACCGCCACTCGAGGCTCTGATGCGCCTTCGACCAGCGCTCGAGGCTCCGACTTCGACTGACGCTCGAGGCCCCGACGCAACTTTGGCCTACGCCCGAAGCTTCGCACCATCTTCGGTTGCCACTCGAAACCTCGGCACAACTTCAATCCTGTGCCCGAAGCCTCGCTCTGTTTCTTGATCTTCGCTCGAAACTCCGACTTTGCCTTGATGCGACGCTGTTGACACCGGATTTTAACAGGTAACCCCGGTGCCAAAAGAGAAGCATAGGTACAGTGTTGGAATCGGAGACCGAAGAAAGGAGCAGAACAAATCGGAATCGGAGTCCGATGAGAGAGACAGTTTGAGTCAGAATCAGAATCCGATGAGAGTTAGAATCGGAGAAGAGGATGATGACGTGAAGGAATCTTGGGAGGTCACCAGGTTAAGCTTATAGAAGGACCGAAATAAAGAGTCGGTTATTTTTATTGGAGTTTGAGTCGTAAACGGTTGTAATAAAGACTTTTTCTTTTGCGTCAAGTAAGTTTGTCGTATATGTTTAGGAGTTATTGTTATCAGGGTATAAAAGTCGACCCTGCGTGGTCATGGAAGTCTGTACACACCAATATCAAACAAACCTTTACACTTCTTCGCATCTTTCATACATTGTCGACGACTTCGTCTTTTTCGTTTCACGAGTTCTTCTGGGCACGTCGAGGGTGATCAGATCTCAAGGCTTGCCTGTAAGTCCCGTATTACTGAGTAAGATCCAAGCTTTAGCAACCGGCGTATCGCTGTTGCTTCGTTTGGAATTATTCGACAGTTATCGAGTAAACATCTAAGCTTTAGTATCGGGCGTATCGCTGTTACTTCGTTTAGATTTTATTCAACCCCTATCCAGCTTAGAATAGGCTTTGATCGGCTGTTATTTATACTTTGTTATTAAATCCGATATAGCCGTTTAGATCTATTCTAAGTGTTGCTCTGCTTAGCTTGTTAGGTTACGTTTTAGTAACCTTACTCTGTTTTGCATCGGAATCGGCTGATCTAGCCGTTTCTTTATTGTAGATCGGAATCTGTTTCCGATCTGATCTTCATTGCTAAATCGGAAACCCAGCCGATTTCGCTGTAACATTAACATCCGATTTTCCTTGTCAATCAACAGGTCAGATTGACTGGCACGCCCTACATCATCGGCCACAGCTGATTTCGTGTGCTAGTACGTGAAGGTCTTTCCCGATTTTTGCGTAAACAGACGCTTAACCCCCGTCAGTTTTACCCACTGTACCTTCGATCGATGCCCAAGGTTTTCCCCCCTCAGATCCGTTCTCGTCCGAAAGTGTATTTCCTCAATTCTGACTTTCCTCTTTGGACTTGTCTTTTTTCCAACGAACTTTACTTCTTTTCTCGCGTGATCACGCTTTCCCCTAACAACGTGGTTATACTTTTATACACGCATACCACCCTTTTCTTCCTATGTAACCATGCTTCTTAATCGACAATCGGCATCCTGCCTCTTAAATCAGAGAAGCTCTAGTGGTCTTGATGTTGAAACATAATTCTTGGTAGGATGAGCGTTTGCCACTTGTTTGCCAGTTTGACATGCACTACATAACTTATTCTTTTCAAACTTGATGTCCTTCGAGGCAACAACCAAATCCTTCTTTCACAAGCTTCTTGAGAGTTTCCATTCCAACATGAGCAAGCCTTTTATGCCATAGCCAACCCTTTGATGCCTTGGTTAATAGACAAGTACACAAGCTTGTTTCATTGGAAGTGAAGTCTACTTCATTTTCCTTCTTTGTGGCAACCACACCCTCATCGGTGAATAAACATTTGTAGCCCAAATCATAATTGACCAACAGACAACAAGTCGAAGCTCAATGTATCAACCAAGAGAACATTTGAAATTGAGTGATCAATTGGAGATTGATATCTTGCACAAACCTTCAACCTTACCCTCTAAGTTGTTACCAAATGTAATTTTCTCATGTACTTTACTTGCCTCTAGTGAGGTGAACATACAGGGGGTCACTAGTCATATGTTGAGAAAAAATAGAGGAGATAGAAAAAGAAAACAAAAAGTGAGGGAGAGAGAGATGGGATATGATAATTGGGATGGTTAAATAAAATATAGTATAGTTGATATAGAGGTAGAGTATAAAGGAATGATGGATGCAAGAAAAATTGATATAGAGGGAAGAATCTTGATGATCAGAACATAATATTTTATTTAGAGGGATGAAATAAAGACAATTCACAGACAATGAGACAAGAGCCTTAAAACGCCCTTCACAGGGAATTTTTTATTTTAATCATTTTTAATCTAAAATAGTATTAAAAACCTAGCTCAAAGTAATATTCCAAGAACTAACCTTTTTGGTCGCGCCAACCTTTTTGGCGCCTATTAGTCACGCAAAAAAGATCGGCAGATAAAAGGGCTAATTCTTAGAATATTAGTTAGGGTCAGGTTTTTTATAATATTTTAGATTAAAAAGATTAAAATAAAAAAATTCCTTCGCAAGCTGTAAAAAAAAACCGCTCAAGCGTCGGAACCTTGGTAGATCAATAACTATTCATGGCTCTGCCCTTTCCAAACGCGGGCCCGCAGCCTCCTCTCTCCCTCCCACTGGACCCTACCCCTTCCCAGCCGAGCCCGAGGTCTTGCTCTACCATGGCGCCACACCAAGTCCCCCTCTAGATCCACTCCAACCTCCATCGCATTCAAGGAGCAAAGAAGGGGAAATTGATCGGTGAAGGTACCTCCCACAACCTATGCAGTTGGATTTACTTTTGACCCTTATTTTCTTGAGCTATCAATTAGCTAGGGTTTAATTAGGGGTTTGATTGGATTAGTAATGAAAGCTACGAATGTGGCTGTTGTCATGGGTTCTTGTTTTCTCTTTCTTTATTATAATCTTCGTCTCCGCGCATGGCCATATTCCTGACGTTAGCCTTGCTTTACTTTAATTATCCTTGTTTACACGTGGAGACTTTTTCCTTCCTTTCTTTATTCTAATCACCTTTCCTTGCTTAACCGTTCCTCATCAAGCCGATGCCTCCCTTCATTGGGTTAGATCTGAAAACCAGTGTCAACAGTGGCATTATTAGTTGCGTTAGATCATGTAATTGATTGATGGTTCCACATGTCTATCGTGTGGAATGTGTTGCATGCTAGGATTTCGGCGTGCTATTCAAAGAATCGATATTACAAATGTAGTTTGGAAATTTTTGCTTTAGATGTTGTAGTGGTTGTTGGGTGATTACTAGATATGAGTATGTAAAACTACATGGGTATATTGCACCTAATATGTAGATAGTGATATGCCATATATGTAGATAGTGATATGCAACTTTTGGCTAAGAGAGTTCCTATATAGGTTAAAATTACATTTTTTTTGTCCTTAAGTTTTAGATATTATGGAGATTTTAGAGGTTTAGTCAAATGTGTACGCTTCATACCATGATGGCATCGTGTTCAAAGAGATCTAGAGCTTCCATCCAATGAGTTAGAGATTGAGAAGGTTTATAGCACGGCTAATGTTATTTCTGGATCCCCATAGCTGATAATGCTTTTCATCTTAGGAACCAAGTTTGCTTACTTTTTTTACACCCCCCCCCTCTCTCTTTTTAAATGCTTATCTCTATATGTATTTGAACTAGGAAAATGGTGGGACTTGCGAAGTATCCTCTCCTTGAGAACTTTTACGACAATCAGCACCGTGCGAAGATGCTCGAGGAGCGTACAAAGGTATGTCTGTTGTATGTGTACTTGTATTTGCCCATGATATCACATAACAGATTGGTTAATTTAGCTACGATGTTAATTAGTCAATGTCATTTTTGCATCGTGTAGGTTTTGAAGCCACTACGTCCACGCAATCACCACCCACTGCCTTGGGATGAGCGCTATGCCCCCTACATTCGCCGTGCTGGTTTCCTCCCCCTCACAAGGCTAGTACAAGCTAGGCTGCCTTCGATGATTGATAGTGCCGCTCTTACTGCTCTTGTTGATCGATGGAGGCCAGAGACCCACACATTCCACCTACCCGCCGGTGAGATGACAGTGACTCTGCAAGACGTGGCTATGATTCTTGGGCTCCCTATCAATGGTCGAGTCGTCTCGGGAACCATCACACCTGACGGATGGCGAGATAGAGTGGAGATGTTGGTTGGGGTTCGCCCGGACGAGCCACCTGAGGGCAACCAGGACAAGAGGCCAACTGGTGTCAGTTCGGGTTGGATGACTACACATTTTGGACACCCGCCACCTTTGGATGCTACCGATGCCGTTGTGGAGAGGTTCGCCCGAGCTTGGTTGTGGCATATGTTAGCTGGTTTCCTATTTCCAGATGGGAGTGGGAACACCGTGTCTTGGATGTGGTTAGACATTCTAGGTCAGGATTGGGAGGCCATTGGTACCTATAGTTGGGGCTCTGGAGTTCTTGCCTGGTTGTATAGGCAAATGTGTGACGCTTGCCGGCGAAGCAGTGACAATACGAACCTCGGTGGTTGCGCTTATCTACTTCAAGTTTGGATGTGGGAGCACCTTCCTGTGGGCCGTCCGAGTCGTCGACCTCCTGGGGTACGTAGTTTTGCTTATCTACTTCAAATTTGTTCTTTTTGTTACCTTAGAAATTTTTACTTGTGGAATCGATATGTTTGTGACTTGGAGACCAAAAAGTGCACTCTTCATAGAGATTATTGGCTCTCAGTGCTCCCTCTCATTTGCTTCTATATCGTGGAGTACCACTTACCGAACCGTGTGATGCGTCAATTTGGAATAAAGCAAAAATATCCTCCAGAGTACCTCCAGACAAGTCATGAGTTGCATAAGTACGTTTTTATTTCCATACAGTTTTCTTATCGAGAATGCGTATATTCTGATTATATAGCATTTCTTCTCTTCTAACTGTACAACTTTCTTAATGTGGTACTTTTTTTTGCATTTTTTTATGTGTAGGATGGACCGTCGTTCACAAAGGGGTGCCAAGAATTGGGAGGAAAAACACTTAGCCCACATCAATGCATGGAACAACCGGGCCAATTTTATTGTGAATGGTGGTCCGGTGCACAAAGTCCAGTCATATAGGGAGAATTACCTGGAATGGTTGAACGTGAACACCCGGCTCAAGCTCAAGGTCGCCTTGGACGTGGCGCACATTGAGGACCTACCTTCCGATCCAGAAGATAGAGTTGATGAGTATGATGAGATGACCCAGCATGGTCAGCAACCAGAGCGAGGACCCATTGAAGACTACATTGTAAGTTACAATCCCTTTTGTATTCCCTTATTTGTGATTGTGCTTCTAGAAATATTTATCTTTGCAAATGGTGATTCTATGTAGGGTCAACAGCTTAGTCGTTATGCAAACGAGGCAGGACAGGCCTTGTTTGTGCCACCTGGCTCACCGGAGGAGGCGTCAACACTTAGGGGATTCATAGAGGTGCGTTGAGCCCCTCTAATAATTAAGGCTCCACACATAGGGGATTCATATTTTTTTTTGCTAGTGATAATTACATTTTGCAGAGATTTCGACATGGCTGTCGCCGGATGGCTCGCAAGATGATCTACAAAGCTGTTCTAGATGGCATCTTTGCTGGTGTTGATGGTGGTGGTTCAGGTTTGGGGCAACAATCGGCTGCCACAAGGTCAAGGAACACCTCCGGGACCACCTCTAGGACCACTAGTGGTTAGTAGCCGCTGCAATACTCTTTTCTCACTGTTATCAGTATTTCTCTTTTGTTTAAATGACTTCTTCCTGTGCAGGTGGTCGTCGTGGTGGCCAGCGGGCGTTGACCATTGGCTCCCCTAGAGGAAGGGGTGCCTCTTGTGGTCGAGCCAGGGCGCCGTCTTCTAGGGCCAAGGAAACTGTGGTGGAGTCTGCCGAGGAAGAGTCGGATGAAGCCACAAGTAACTCCGAGGACGGCGATCCGACTTATGGCCATGAGGATGCACTGTCTCCTACCCCCAAGAGGCGTGCGAGGGCACGGGATCGCGAGGATCTAGGTAACACCGACTTCCTCCCCACTGAACCAGGCTGTCAGCGTCGAAAGAAGCAGCCAAGGAAGTAAGGTAATCGATCTACTAGCTGTCTCTGTTATTTATATCCCAATAGTTAAATTCAGAGTTACTAGAGCAATTCATTTATTAGTTGCACTGGATTAAATTTTTCATCAACCTAAGCAGACAATGTAGATTTAGTGTTGTTGGTTTCTACAGTCATGTAGACAGAAGAATCATGGATACGAATTTAGTGGCTGCATGTAACAAAACTATTACGTAGGCATTTTTACTACCAGTAACAATACGCAGGCATTTTTTTTCAAATCAAACATGTTTGATCTGGTACAAAAACACATGCAGGGAGCAAACAGAAAAAAGACATGCTCTGATTGAGCAGGAAGAAAAGTAAGTGGTAGTTAAACATTGAATTGACAATTGTGGGTATAATAGCTCAGTAATACCTGCAGTCTTGGCATTATGAAGTAAACCTCACCCCCTGATTCTCTGTTGGACTTCTGAAATTCATACAAATTTGCCTTCAGAAGGTCACAGACTGTTAGCAAATGCCCCTGCAAACAATACTTAAAATAAGTGGTGCAGCAAACACTTAAAATTATATCACAAGATGTTGTGACATAAATTTAGAGCTTTTTTTTTGGAAAGACCATTTAATCAATCCAGAACTGAGGCTCAGTTCAATTTTCAATCCCAAACTGCTTAACTGTCCACTTTACAGTTTCATCCACGAAGTGCCTGCAGGCAGTTATCTAAGCTGAACTAAACATGACAGAATTTGTTTTGAAATTCATGTAGTGACCAATTGTGAAGTTGTGAACTCTTGGCATTATATTTACATAAGGAATCCCCCACCTGATTCATTTCCATTGGCCCAAACCGGATCATTGTGTGAAAGACAAATTTGGAGGGGTAAAACTACTTATGGTTTACACTGCCGAAGTAAAACAGTCACAAGTTCACATCACATGATTCACATTTATGCCTGTGAAACTTCATTGTTTGTGTGTGTGTTGGGTCTCTGTATGACTCACTTCTCTACTATTAATACAATGATGCGCAGTTCTCCTGCGTATTCGAGAAAAAAAAAAGAAAAAAAAAATTTATGCCTGTGAAACTTCATTGTTTTTGTTTAGCTTCATGTTCTGTTATTCCAGGGCCAGGGAAGGAGAGCGATTGATTCCAGGGCCAGGGAATGTGAATCTGTTGTGAGTTGTGCCCTCCACATTCATGTTGACTTCTTGCACAGTGTACTGAACTTTTGTACTCTAGTGAACTAATTGTGTGATGTGAACTTGTGTTCAACTATGAGCTAATCCTATGCACGTACTGAATTATGCTGTGGTGTTAAGATCATGTGAAGTTTATGTACGGACTTTGTTGTGGGAATTATAGTGGTCAAGTCTATTAATCTCGTTGCACTCGGCGTATTCAGCTTTGGGCGTCGGTCGATGGTTCAGAGAGACCATGTTAAGTCACACCCTACACCAAGGCGCGACTAGTAAAGAAAAAAAAAAAGAAAAAGAAAAACGACGCTAAAATGCTGATCCAACAGACTCGCATTCTTGCTCGCTTCTCCATCTCTCTCGCCATCCCCCGTCCATCCCGCTCGGCATCTTTGCTGATTGTGCCTGCCTCGCCATCCCGTCTTCCTGCCCCGCGCGCCCTCCTGTCCTCGCTCCCATTCCTCACCTCACCTCACTCGCCCCACGCCCGTCGTCACCGTCCTCGTGCCGCTCCTGCGCAGTGGCGTCGTCTCCGTCCTCGTCCCCGCGCCGTGCCTGCCATCCGCGCAGAGCCAAGCCACACCTCGCCAGCGGGTCGCCTTCATCGATTGGCCATTGGAAGAGCTCCACCGCGTGAAGCAGTCGGCGGCGGGCCGAATTCCGGCCACCACGGTCCACATGTACCAACAGTGAGCACTACCCCGCGACCCCCTCACTTTTCTCTTTCGATTAGACGATTACCCTACCTGTCCGAGCTGCCTTTTGTCCATTGAATCGCCGGCCAGCTCAGCATTCAGAGCCGCCAGCCAGAGCATCCAGAGTCCCAAGATTTTTCATTCAAGCCCCTGGACAATCCTGTAATGGTTTTCAATATTCATGTATCTTGTAATTTTTACGTAAAACCCCCCTAGAAGCTTTTGATGCTAGCGATGCAGTCCAGCCAAGCGCTTTTGAATACGGAGAGTCAAGAGTTTGTTGGATAGCCTATCTTTTTAGAGAGCTTTTTTATATTTACAAAGAAGGTAAAATCTGTAAATTTGACTAATGTTTTAGGGTGGCTCTTGGAGATGCTCTAAGAAAAACATGTGGTGCGGTTCCTCGAGTAAGCCACGGTGAAAGTGCATCTAGGCTTCCAAATGGGTTTTGGTGAATTGAATGACAAAGTGATTAAATGCTAATGTGTTTGTCTAAGATTGTGAGTAGATTGAAATATTGTATCAATGTTGAATGGCTCACAATATTGAAAAATCAAACGAATGTATGATCTCGTGATGATATTGTGCGACCAATGATAAGTAAAAAGGTTAAATTAAACATAGAGATGGATTCATGACCAGGATATATTTTGAAAGTCTCTAAAATATTGAAATTTTTTTTAACTAGTGAAGGGATCATTTATTGAAGAATATAATTATTCTCAATAAGCATCTGTTGACGCAAAAATCGGGAAAGATCTTCACGCGCTAGCACACGAAATCGGTTGTGACCTTGAATACCGGGGCGTGCCAGTCAATTTGATCTGTTAATTGATAAGAGATGAAATCGTAAAAATACTAGAGCGTATCAGCTGTGATTCCGATTAGCTCTATAGGCAGAATCGGCAGAAGCTGTCCGATCTGGTAAATATTAAATCAGCTTGGATAACCGATTCAGAGCAAAGCTATGCGAGATCACTAAAGCGTAATCTAACAAGCTAAGCAGAGCAGCACTTGGAACAGATCTAGTCGGCTGTGATAAGAGATACAACGAGATAACACAGGTAAAAGCCGACCAAAGCGTGTACCAAGCTGGATAAAGGTTGAATAAAATCTAAACGAAGTAACAGCGATACGCCGGTTACTAAAGCCTAGATACTTATCCGATAACTGTTGAATAACTTAAACGAAGCAACAACGATACGCCGGTTGCTAAAGCTTAAGGATTATTCGGTAAAAGACGGAACTTACGAAGCAAGCCCTGAGATCTGATCACCCTTGACGTGCTCGAAGAACTCGTGAAAAGAAAATAGCGAAGTCGCCGACTTGATAAAAGTAAAGGTATTGAAGAAGTAGAGTTTGTTTATTTGATCGTGTGATATCTTACAATAACCAAGCCCCTTTATATTTATAGGGCTGCTAGACCAGGACCTAGGCGTGACTCACGCATACAGAGCAAACTCTTGACCAAACCAATTACAACTTGACTACTTTAATTATTACATCTAAAGAAGCATTAAAATACTTGGACTCTAATCTCCTTCCTGTAAGAGCCCTTGCTAATGGAGCTTTACTCGATCTTCGGTCGTGCGTAGACCAAACTCTGCATACGTGATAATTCTGGACAACTCCCACGTGATACGCATAAGGGAAACAAACACGTCCGTATCTTTCTCCTACATGGAATCTTTGGTGTTAATTCCTTCTTCCTTTGAATATTCTTTCCTGCCGGCCAATCACACGAATAATCTCAAGTCCTCCCTTCCTTAATCACCTCTGCTTGTATGTACGTAGAAGCTCCCTTCCCTTTCTGATCACCAAGTATTCATCAATATATTCATACGTGGCAATTAGCTCTATTAAGAAACCGATGCATGATTAAGAAGGACTGCCTTGACGTCTTGAGCTGCATGCTTTCACGGACAACCTAATCACCCGGCCATGGTTCTAAACATATCCGCGTCTTGTTTTTCTTTCTCACGTGAGAGCCTGCTTTCTATATCACCAATCAACCTTGTGTATATGTGCTGACTTGCATCTTCCTTAAGTAATCAATCGACCATCACATCTTTGGCAGATCGGACACCACGCAAAATCGGACACCGTGCAAATCATACACCATGCAAATCGGACACTATGCAAATCGGCTGGACACCCATAGTCGACTACCAGAGACCCATTGTTTCATACTGCCGATCACTTCAAGCTGATTTCTTTCCTTGCCTTCTTTTTTGCCGATTCCCATCATTCAAGCCAATCTGCTTTCCGATTCTTCTTCTGATCACTCCAAGCCAATTATCCCTTCCGATTTCCATTGGTCGTACGTCGCTCATCAATCGGAACCATTTTTTTCCTTGCCGACCTTAAGTCATCAGTATACGATAAATAGCTGTCTTCTCGTCTGGATTTGCCTGTCAAAATCCGGTGTCAACACAGGCCCCCCTAGTTTCGGAGTATGAAGGATTCATGCTTCGAAACTTTGAAAATCCAAGACCTCAATCTCCTGGCTGACGCAACATGTTCTATAAATAATCTAGTATCTTGACTTCACTAGCATTACTCTCTCTTCAAACTTCTTTATCACAATATTTTTTAGCCAATATGAATAATCAGGAAAACTCTACTCTTCCTGCTCAATAACAGTCGACAATATTGGCGGCGTCAGCAGCACTATTTTCGTAATCATCAACTTCGCCACTTAATAATAATCGTTGGCCTGGGAGGTTCTTCACTATAACACCTGGTAGATGAAACATAGTGAACTTGAGACCATGATGAATTTTTGTGGCCGATGAATTTTGGCATAGGCCCCCCAATCAACATACAAAAATTCATCGGCTATCCATTTTATCTCTTGAATCAACTATTCATTGTACCAAATAGCCGATTAAGGAATTCCAGAATTATTCCATCGGTTGTCCTTAATTCTTTGGTGCGTGACTCAATCGCCTGAAAAATGATTTCATCGGCCATCCTCTCTACAGTGTTGGCTAGCTTATCTGAGCTGAATTAATGTCTTTATTTGTTCTCCGTACTTCATCAAAATTAACTTGGTCATCAGTGTAATCGGCTATGCAACCATGCCGATTACATTCTGCCAATGATAGGCAATCATTAAAGCTGACTATCCTCCGCCGATGATAAACAACCATCAAAGCTGATTCCGATTCTTTTCATACTTTCAAGGACGATCGTCAGGGTTGAACCAAAATCGCCGATGTGCACGATGCTGATGCGATAGCTTGAGGCTTTTTCATTGGCTGTGATATCATCGGCCATGAGACAATATTCTTCTATTGATCAATCTTCATAGCTGAAAAACAATTAGCCAATAAACCAATCCCATTGCCGATCATTGCATATCTCTGAACCCATTTTGCTGTAATCTTGCCAATCGGATGAATTAGTTGATCATCGGATATGATTGCTAATTGGATGAATTGTTTGACCACCAGATATGACTGCCGATCGGGTGAATTGACTGGCCCCTTATGAACTATACCACTCCTCTAGCTGTTTTGTTTAATTAATAAACCCTATCGGCTCATGCACGAATCCTCTTAATTAATAGCCGATGATCAGACAAAACAGCCTATGAATCAATCTGCTTGCTTGATTGATTCGAAGTCTCCTTGATCGCCTGAACCGAACTCATCACCCTTAGCTCAATTGTAAATCGTAATCAATCTTTCGGTGTGATAATCGGCTAAATCACAATAGGACCATCGGCTACACTAGCTGACCTTCATTTGACTAAATATAATAAAGGACCATCAGGTGACTATCCAATATGCTTCCAGTACTAACTAGTAGACGATACACAATTTGTACCCTCCATATATGTATAGCATATCAGCTAATAGAATAAACTTGGTGGTGTACGTATCCATTCATGCCATGATTAATGAGTAATGTACGTCTTAGCATCGGCAACAGAATCTTCATTTGGCTTCTCATCGGTCATGTCACACATACGAGAAAACCCAGCAGCCGATGAGTGCACTTGCATCGATCCAATCTCCATGCATGCACTTGCGCCATTCATGTGCACAATATATATATAGCGGATTTGATAAAACAAATTCGTATAAAATCTCATTATTGCACATCTCCATGTCTCGATCCATAATCAAATCGGCACCTTTTGCAGGACCAATGGATATTTCTATATTGTCTATTTTGTCAGCTTCTCTTCTTTTATTATCTTCGGGCATACTCAATTAGAATAGAAGCAACCATCGAGCTTTAAGTATACAGCCAATTGCAAGTTCAATATTTAATCCATTGGCTATGCCTTCGTCTGATTACAGAACAGCCGATTAATATAAGTCCAAGCCAATTATTGTTCTATCGTTGGCTATGGCTGATTAACATCGGCTCCTGCCTCCAAAATCTCAACGATGTATACAGTGATGTAGGCAAGTTCTCCAAATTTAAGTACCAGAATAATCATCGGACATATCTCCGTCGGATATGACTGCAAATCGGATGAATCACCTGACCATCAGATATGTCTACCGATCGGACGAATTGGCTGTCCCCTTATGAGCTAAACCATTTATCTAGCCGTTTTCTTATGATCATTGGCTGCCCAATTGGTTGACTCTAGATCGGCTAGTTGTCTCTACTGTCAATCGGAATGCACTACACCATAGCTGCCCACCGGCTGTGGAGTTGCCGATTTCTTTTATACCTCATCCAATGTCTACACCAAAAACTGAAACGCCGATGCCGATTTTTCCGATGACTCATCCGATACCGATAAGCTAGTTAATTCTGACTCCCAATCGGCAAGTCAGTATCGTTTCTCCTCCAGGAAATCAATTGTCCATCGTCAGTTGTAGCGCCCAGGAATTGATAAAAGCCACCGATCACCAACATGTGGTACTCTCGTAAAACCCACAAGCAAGGTGCCAGAGCAGAATGATGGCAAATCGGAAATCCAGTAAAACCGCTAATCATGTTAACCAAGTAATGGATTAACAACTCGCCAAGTAATCGGCAATGGCAAACTAAATGGTAAATCGGCAATAGTGAATTGGATGGTAAATCGGCAACCTTTCTACAGCTTTAGCCGATGCTACTTTTGTCGAATTACTGATTCACACCATACTTGTTGAAGTCAAGAATTCCCGTCAGCCATCTAATAAATAACTCACAGCCAATTATCCTTGCAATAGTTGTGTAGCATCCACATTGGTGATTATAGTGACAACATTGAGAACTGCCATTATTGATTTTTTCTCATTTGACGAGTATTGTCCTTACGATATCATGGCAATATCCTCTCCATCGGCTGTTCCTGATAACTCTATTGGCCACAATGTTACTTCCAACGGTTTATATTATTGATCATCGTCTTGCTCAGTTGAGAATCGGAGGACCCCATCAACTTAGGCCATCGGCTTTATTAACGCTATCGGCTCTTGTACTGCATGTAGATATGATGCTGCTATAACCATCACCAATACCAACCAATTCCTGTTGCCAATGATGGAATTAACTTCTACCGATTCCTCATAGCCGATTAGGATTAGCCGATTGCGACTGTATCAGCTTCATATAGTCGATTATGCTACGGTACCTCTATATAGCCGATTGCAGACTTGTACTCAGTAAGACAAATATGCATGCTTAGATATTCATCAACTTGCTGTATGCAAACTTCTGAACATTAGAAACATAATCTTGAATCATTGGATGACCTGCCTTTTCTTAACCATCTGGACATAATATGCAGCCGATTGATATCGGCATTGTCTCTATACTATCAGATGCAATCTTATATTATAACCATAGTTCAATAGTGATTCACAATCGACCTGACAGCATGAGTATCGGCCGCATTGTAACAAGACCATCGGATATATTAACAAATATCATCAATGCTCTGCTGATTCCTTCAATTCAACGGCTATAGGCTTGCCGAACCGTCAACTCAAAATCGGCTAAATTAATAACCATTGGTATCATTACAAAGGATAACCATTAGCCGATATTGAAGAAAACTCTTTTAATAACACCTTCGGTCAAGATCATTATCAGCTATGGCAATCGGCTTTCTTATATCTTCCCTTGTATTTAATAAATGTTTGCAAGACATGAACCGATAAGCCAACTGAAGGGTGTTAGGTCTCCTAATATCGAAGCTTACATTGAATCACTTCATTGATATTAAATGATCAATTCTTGATTCTTGATCCGATGACTGCTAACCAATGAAAATAACTTTATGATAATTATCAGCTGTCTCTATCGACTATGTCATCTGCATCCATTTGAGCATTACCGATTGCATGAACATCGGTTGTCTATGAAAACTTTACATTCCCACATGCAGATATCAATAGTTTGGTTGAACCAAAAGGTAATATGCCGATAACGTTCCATGACAAATCGGCAGTCCAGATAATTAAGTCACCAATCTCATTACCTGTCACTGGTTAGAATATTGCAAAGCTTACATGCTAAAGTTTGCGTATGTATTCAAGTCATTGATGTAAGGAATAACCATCAGGAAAATAATCATCAGCTCTCAACGCTAAATCCGTCTGAATAGCAATATGTAGCCGATAGACAAATCTTGTCGGCTTTCAATTCTAATATCATAATTCAATCATGACATACTAGGCTCCCCATAATCTTAAGTAAAATATAATGGCCAATACTATTAAAAGGATCAGTATATTGGCCTTTCCTGATAAAATGTAACAACTTCGATCATAACCAATAGGCTGATAAATATTTCCATGTTGCTTACCTAGGGATCGTCGTGTCTCATCTTCCGTTATTACACCTTCATGGAATTTTTCTGAAATCAATGAATCAAGATGATCTTCTTTATTCAAACCATCATCTTTAAACACTTCCACTGAAAATGAATCTTTGATGTCACCATTGATATTATTAGCTGAGATTTTATCTTTGTCATTCTCTGACTCAGAAACCAGTTCCTCAGATTTCAAGTGTCCATCTCTTGTTTCATTATCAGTAGACCCTTTGAATTCCAATGGTGAAAGGAAAACCTTGTTAACCAATGCAGATGGAGTAATCTCAGCAACTATTTGTTTGATGCGCCATACTTGAGAGATGATTGGCTTTTTTCTTTGGGCTCGCTCTTCTTCTTGCTTTCGCAAACGTTGAATCCTTCTCTTTTGAGATTTTGCTAACCCTCCCGAGTACTGACGAGGATGATCCTGTTTACTGTAATAGCATATCTGTTGACGTTCTGACCTTTTGCATAAAGACCCTTGATCTGGTGCATGACCATTTTTCCTGTCCTTTGGTTGAACCTTTTGCTCTAACCGATTATATACAGGGACGTATTTCTTTTTATTACGTCTACCCCTTATAATCGACTGTTGACCCTGGTTATAATAACTTGTTCTTTTGGATGATCGATGGTCCATATACTGTCCATTGCATCTTGGACAATCACCCATTGATGGCAATATTAATCCTTTATTCCAGCAATACATGAAGAACGGACATCTCCAATGGCTTTTATCGCGTCGTCCCTCTTCTTTGTTGACATACCTTTCCTCACTTTGCTGGCACTGGGATTTATTTAGCATACGAGTCTTAACAATCTTTCTAACCTCCTTCTGAGAATTAGAACCTTTCTCTCGCTCATACCGATTAAGACTTTTAAACTCCTCAGCCGATATCTGTGCTCTGATATCAATGACCCCTGACTTTTTAGCCGTTTCAGAAGTCAATACTTTAAACATCTTTCTTTGATTGTTGACCTTAATCGAACTCACAAGAAAAGGAGACTCATCGCTCTTCGTCGGCTTTACAGTATTTTTGAAATTATCTTTTTCTTGATAACTGACGTGACTGTATGGTCTGAATCCTTAGCAGGGAACCCTTTCAGAACTCAGTCTTTTAGATTTTCGTTTAGCCTCGAGTTCATCAGTTGATACCTGCTTCTTAAATTCAACAACTTTTAATTCCTCCTTACTGACTAAAAATTCTTCTTTAGTTGTTTCTTCAGAATTTTGTTCTGTTTCATATCGGCTATTACTCTCTGACTCATTAGCCGATATATGTACTTCAAGGAGGACAGATTCAGACTCTTCAGATACTTTCGATAGTGAATTCACTTGATCCGATGACAATGATAACGACCGCTTATTCACTCCAAATGCTTCTATCTCGTTTTGCCTGAGGTCTTTCGAGTTTTCAACATCGGCTGAAGTTCCTTCTTCGAGGCGCTCATTAGAACTTTGCTTTTGCTCAAGATGGCCTTGCTTTTCAAACTCATCGGCTGGAATTTTCATTTTGGGATTATAGGCCTCCGATCCTTGTACTGTTGAGCATGATTGTTGCGCGGCTGGTTGGGAAATTATTAACTGCCGAACGGCTGCCAGACAAGTGATCGGTTGTTGAGCTTCCTTGTATGACTGAGCCTCATCCAATTCTTGCAGCTGATTTACTTTGAGCATTTGGGACTTCATTATATCATCAACTATTGTGATCTCTTTAGGCTTTGGAAAATTACATATCTTAATCACATCACCACCATGAGTAATCCTGAATGATTTCAGACAAGCCAATTCATACTCTTTGATAGCTTTCTTCAAGGCTTCTTTCTGATCTTGCTCAAGGTCATCTTTCATATCCTTGATATTACCAGAAGTTTCCCATTTGATTGGCTCTTTAGAATCCTGCTCATGTTCATATCGGCCCTGTATTTTAAATTCATCGGCCGATATCTTTATTCTAGGATCATTAGCCTCTGAAGTATTTTGTTGACAAATTGTGGATTCCGATTGTTGCATGATTTGCCGACAGATATTAAACTGAGGTTGCTGTATAATTGGATTTGACACAATCGGATGTTGCACAATTGGCAATCTAGCAATCGGCCGTTGTACACTTAATTGTGGTGATTGAAAATTTGTAGGACAGATCATTGATGGATGCTGATAATAACATAATCGTTGTGGAATAACTTCTGAAGTATGATAATTTATCACCTGTGGTTGCTGAACTGTTGGTTGTTGAATCATTGACCACGGTAATTGAGAAGCCATTGCTTGAGGAGCTGACGCATAATATTGTTGACCGCCTGTATGATACATCTGAGCCGATATTGGCATGCGTTGAGGCATAACTTGATCAACCATATTCTTCAAATAAGCTTCATTCACTTGAAAGCTCATGATGACACTTGGATTTTTTCGTGTCCCACCGGGCATGCCAAAAGTGTGTTGACGCAAAAATCGGGAAAGATCTTCACGCGCTAGCACACGAAATCGGTTGTGACCTTGAATACCGGGGCGTGCCAGTCAATTTGATCTGTTAATTGATAAGAGATGAAATCGTAAAAATACTAGAGCGTATCAGCTGTGATTCCGATTAGCTCTATAGGCAGAATCGGCAGAAGCTGTCCGATCTGGTAAATATTAAATCAGCTTGGATAACCGATTCAGAGCAAAGCTATGCGAGATCACTAAAGCGTAATCTAACAAGCTAAGCAGAGCAGCACTTGGAACAGATCTAGTCGGCTGTGATAAGAGATACAACGAGATAACACAGGTAAAAGCCGACCAAAGCGTGTACCAAGCTGGATAAAGGTTGAATAAAATCTAAACGAAGTAACAGCGATACGCCGGTTACTAAAGCCTAGATACTTATCCGATAACTGTTGAATAACTTAAACGAAGCAACAACGATACGCCGGTTGCTAAAGCTTAAGGATTATTCGGTAAAAGACGGAACTTACGAAGCAAGCCCTGAGATCTGATCACCCTTGACGTGCTCGAAGAACTCGTGAAAAGAAAATAGCGAAGTCGCCGACTTGATAAAAGTAAAGGTATTGAAGAAGTAGAGTTTGTTTATTTGATCGTGTGATATCTTACAATAACCAAGCCCCTTTATATTTATAGGGCTGCTAGACCAGGACCTAGGCGTGACTCACGCATACAGAGCAAACTCTTGACCAAACCAATTACAACTTGACTACTTTAATTATTACATCTAAAGAAGCATTAAAATACTTGGACTCTAATCTCCTTCCTGTAAGAGCCCTTGCTAATGGAGCTTTACTCGATCTTCGGTCGTGCGTAGACCAAACTCTGCATACGTGATAATTCTGGACAACTCCCACGTGATACGCATAAGGGAAACAAACACGTCCGTATCTTTCTCCTACATGGAATCTTTGGTGTTAATTCCTTCTTCCTTTGAATATTCTTTCCTGCCGGCCAATCACACGAATAATCTCAAGTCCTCCCTTCCTTAATCACCTCTGCTTGTATGTACGTAGAAGCTCCCTTCCCTTTCTGATCACCAAGTATTCATCAATATATTCATACGTGGCAATTAGCTCTATTAAGAAACCGATGCATGATTAAGAAGGACTGCCTTGACGTCTTGAGCTGCATGCTTTCACGGACAACCTAATCACCCGGCCATGGTTCTAAACATATCCGCGTCTTGTTTTTCTTTCTCACGTGAGAGCCTGCTTTCTATATCACCAATCAACCTTGTGTATATGTGCTGACTTGCATCTTCCTTAAGTAATCAATCGACCATCACATCTTTGGCAGATCGGACACCACGCAAAATCGGACACCGTGCAAATCATACACCATGCAAATCGGACACTATGCAAATCGGCTGGACACCCATAGTCGACTACCAGAGACCCATTGTTTCATACTGCCGATCACTTCAAGCTGATTTCTTTCCTTGCCTTCTTTTTTGCCGATTCCCATCATTCAAGCCAATCTGCTTTCCGATTCTTCTTCTGATCACTCCAAGCCAATTATCCCTTCCGATTTCCATTGGTCGTACGTCGCTCATCAATCGGAACCATTTTTTTCCTTGCCGACCTTAAGTCATCAGTATACGATAAATAGCTGTCTTCTCGTCTGGATTTGCCTGTCAAAATCCGGTGTCAACAGCATCGCAAGGCTTCATGAGTTTACTATACAAAGGCATTTGCTTATGTGCTACTTATTGGTCTAATTGTTGGAAAGCTTGCAATTCATGAATATTCTTTATCAATCAAGAACAAACAATTGAAGCATTTTTCAAGTGGAATTTAATTATTGATGTCAAAACATGATTAAACTCAATGTAGCAAGAAGAGGTGAAGAAATCAACGAAGTTCTAGGATGAGGAACTAAGCAAGCTTTGGTTAAGTGACGACTTGGACTATGTGGATATTACTAAGGTGAAGTTACTAATATTCGAGGTTTTTTATTAATGGTATCTAAGCCTTACCGAGTGAAGTAATGTATTGCATCAAGTGTGTTGGATTGATAAAATAGGGTGACCTGTGACTAAAGCTTATGTTAGCATGGTTGATGGAGTATCACAAGTCACAAGTTTCAAAAAAAACAAGTCACAAGCTTAAGATTGGATATGCTTAAAGTGATTGCAATGTTGGAAGCGCTAAGGTGGATATTGTTCAAGTACGGATTTAATGAAGATTTAGACGCTTATGCGAATTTTATTGTATCTTGTTGGGAAGACGTCCCTTGGGGTCAGGTAGCAGGTGTAGTCAAAAACATATTTATCTTCGCAGGGAATCCGACATGATCGCCGAACACGGAGATAGGAGATCCGAAGAAACTAACTCGAAGAGGTTAGAAAATCAAGCAAGTTTGAAGAAGTCAAGACGAAGAAGACAAGCGTGCAAAACTAAAGCCTCAGGCCGCGAAGCTGACTTCGAAACAAGGAAGTGCCAGCTCGCACGAGGTCAAGATACGGAAGAAGAGGGGGACGAATCCACTTCCCGCGACGAGGCTGGAGCGGAGGTTGGCGGGAAGCAACGGTAGTCTGAGGCTAAAATAGTTTATAAGATTTTGGCGAGAAGTAATGGTCATGTAAACACACGAGGTTGCCCCCTATAAATAGTGGGTCAACAGTAACTGTACGGGAGAATGTTTTTTAGACAGAAGCGTAATTGAATTCTTCACACTGTTTGTAATACCAGAAAAACCGTGTTACAACAGTTGGCGTCGTCCGCGTGTTAGGATCGAAATCAAAACTCACGATGCCACCAAAGAAAAAGCAACGGGCTGACGATCCGCAGACCTCAAAAGTTCACGAAAACGAAAAAGAAAACGATGAACCACAAGTTTCAGTAGAGCTAGCCATTACTGATGACACCCAAAACCAAGAAGAAGTAAGCCTCGAGCAACTATTACAGAAAATCGAGAGGCTCAAACGAGAAAAAGAAAATCTATTGAAGGAAGCAAAGAACCAAAGAAAAGAAACTGAGAAACAACGAAAAATTGCAGAGGCTAAGAATGAGCTCAGGAGGTTCCAAAACGAGCTCAACGCAAGCAAAGAAACCAATCAAGAGCCCAAAAGAGAGTCTCCCCTCGAAACAGCAAACCAGAACGCGAGTTTCAGAAGCTACGACGCGAATTCACCGTTATCCCCGGGCCTTCAAAATGCACCCTGGCCAACCTCGTACAAACCCATCATGCTGCCCAAATACAATGGCACCTGCGATGGCAGTTCTTGATGAGCTACGAAGTTGCTGTGGCTTCTGCAGGAGGAAACGAACTAGTTCTTGCCAAATCATTCATCATAGCTTGTGAAGGACCGGCTCTCACATGGTTCACAAGACTAAGCCCAGGATCAATATTCAGCTGGGAACAACTCAAGGCAAAAGTACTTCAGAACTTCCAGGGATTCAACAGGCAACTACTAACTTCGGGAGATCTCTTCGCATGCAAGCAAGAGGAAAAGGAGCCATTGGCCCAATACTTCAAACGCTTCATCCAATTGAAGGCTCAAACAGATGACATCCCAGACTCAATAGCGATCGATGCATGCATCCACGGATTGGGACCAGGGCCATGCGCATCGGAATTCGTCAAAAATAAACCAAGAAACCTCCATGAACTATTTCACGAAATGGAGAAGTTCTGCAGATCAGACGATGACCACAAAAGAAGAATCAACGAAGAACCATGCTCCAAAAAGCAAACGGAAACTACAAACAACCCATGTACGAAAAGCAAAACAACAACCGACCAGCTCAAGTCTTCAACATAGAAAACGAAAGCAGGCAACACAGTAACGATTCAAACACAACAAAGCAGGACTTCAACCCCTCACCCATACGAGGAAGGGGTGGACGAGGCAGAGACCGTGGAAGAGGACGAGGTCAACAAGAAAACCAGTCTTGATCTTAGTTTTGCCAATTCCATGGCGAAAACCCAGACCACAGCACAGGGAGATGTCCCATAACCATCAGGGTGAAGCAAGAAATGAACCAAAGCAACAATCAAGGCCGCACAATTCAAACAAACTCTTGGCAGTGCACCCCCCACAGTACGCAAAATCTGCAGCAACAACTTCCAACGAATTCAGAAACCTACTCAACATACCACTGGCCTCGACTAGCATGGCACCAAGCCCAGTCAGAGCCAAATCAACAAGCACACAGCTCAGTCCAATCCACTGCTGCAAGAAAAGATGAAACCATGATACAAACTGCTCCAACACCGAATCCAACACCTGCCAAGGGTCCTATCCCCTCTCGTGGAATGATCCTGCCCATAGCAGGAGGATCTTCAGTCGACTTCGAAAGCAAAAGGCAAAGAAAAGAGTACTTCAGAAGAGTGCACGCAATACTACCCGATGGCCCAGTAATAAGAACTCACTAGTCCCATATCCCAATAACCTTCACCGAGCAGGACCTCAAGCTCCAATGTTATCCTCACACTGATGCCATGGTCATTGAAACAAACGTGGCAGGCTGGGAACTAACCAAAATATTGATAGACGATGGCAGTTCAGCCGACATTATTTTCGCAAGTGCCTTCAATCAAATGAACATCAGCAGAAGCTTGTTACAACCATCAGAAACTCCACTCATTGGTTTCAGAGGAAAAAGAATCCGAGCCTTGGGAAAAATCGAATTACCAGTAACCCTGGGGGACTTGAGAGCAATCCCAGAACGGAGCGAGTCACTTTTGACATAGTCGATATGTACTACCCTTACAATGCAATCTTCGGAAGGGGTTTCCTTAACACATTCGAAGCCATTGTCCGACAGGCATATCTCTACATGAAACTTCCAGCATCAAACGGAGTAATCACAGTATTCGGAAACCAGCAAGTCGCAAGGGACATCGAACAAGGAATCACTCCGGGCGAGAAAAACGTCAACCTCTTGCAGACAGAAACGAAACAACCAAACAACGAGGTTCAAACAGAATCACTCAAAAAGAGCCCACCACAACTCAAAGCGGAAAAAGGAAAAGAAGCTATTCAAGCATAAGACACCAAGCGAGTTTCCCTCGAACCAGAAATCGAGGGTAGAGAAGTCACGATCGGAGCAGACCTCTCCCCCGAAGAAGAGGAAGACTCTAATCAAGCACAGCCTCAACATAAACCCAAAGACGAAGCCAAGGAAGGAAAAACTGAGGAAAATGTCGGATGAGAAAGTAGAAGGAATAAAATCCGAAGTTGAAAGGTTACTAAAAGCAAAAGTCATCAGAGAAGTACAGTATCCAGAATGGTTGGCAAACACTGTCCCAGTAAAGAAGAAAAACAGAAAATGGACGATGTGCATCGACTTCACAACCCTGAACAAGCATTGCCCAAAAGATGATTTCCCCCTACCAACAATCGATAGCGTTGTTGACGACGCAGCCAACAGCGAAATCCTATCACTACTAGATTGCTTTTCAGGATACCACCAAGTTTGGATGAAACAAGAGGACGAGGAGAAGACAAGTTTCATAACACCTTTCAGAACTTTTTGCTTCGTCAGAATGCTAGAGGGGCTGAGAAATGCAGGATCAACATTCTCAAGGATGACCAAAAAAGTTTTCAAGTCGCAAATCGACAGAAACATGTTAGCCTACGTGGACGACCTCGTTGTAAAGAGCATCAAAAGATCGGACCACATCAAGGAGACTTTTAACAACCTAAGGCTGTCAAACCTAAGCTTAAATCCAGAAAAATGCGTCTTTGGAGTAGCCAAAGGAAAAGTCTTGGGATGCCTTGTAACCTCGAAGGGAATCGAGGACAACCCAGACAAGGTACAGGCCCTAGCATTCATGGAGGAACCAAAGACAGTCAAGGAAGTGCAACAATTGACAGGCAGGATTGCAGCTCTAAATAGATTCGTACCAAGAGCGGCCGAGCGAAGCCTCCCTTTCTTCAAAACTCTCCGGCACGCACAAAAATTCAACTGGGGCGAAGAACAATCGAAAGCATTTAAAGAGTTTGTTGACGCAAAAAATCGGGAAAGATCTTCACGTACTAGCACACGAAATCGGCTGCGACCGATGATGCAGGGCGTGCCAGTCAATCTGACCTGTTGATTGACAAGGAAAATCAGACGTTAGTAACATAGCGAAATCGGCTGGATTTCCGATTTAGCGATGAAGACCAGATCGACAGTGAATTCCGATCTACGATAAAGAAACGGCTAGATCAGCCAATTCCGATGCGAAGCAGAGTAAGATTACTAAAACGTAACCTACCAAGCTAAGCAGAGCAACACTTAGAATAGATCTAAATGGCTATGACAGATCGATGATGAAGTATAGATAACAGCCGATTAAAGCTTATTCTAAGCTGGATAAGGGTTGAATAAAAACCTAAACGAAGTAACAGCGATGCACTAGATACTAAAGCTTAGATATTTACTCGATAACTATCGAATAATCCCAAACGAAGCAACAACGATACGCCGGTTGCTAAAGCTTGGATCTTACTCAGTAATACGGGACTTACAGGCAAGCCTTGAGATTTGATCACCGTCGACGTGCCCAGAAGAACTCGTGAAAAGAAAAAGACGAAGTCGTCGACAATGTATTAAAGATGCGAAAAGTGTAAAGGTTTATTTGATGTTGGTGTGTACAGACTTCCATGACCACGTAAGGTCGATATTTATACTCTGACAATTACGACTCCTAAACGTTTACGACAAACTTACTTGACGCAAAAGAAAAGACCCCCTTTTACAACCGTCTACGACTCAAACTCTATAAAAATAACCGACTCTTTATTTCAGTCCTTCTATAAGCTTAGCCTGGCAATCCTCTAGGATTCCTCCACATCATCAGTCTCTTCTCCGATCCTGGTTCTCGTCGGACTCCGATTCTTATTCAAACTGTCTGTCCTCCCGGACTCTGATTCTGATTCAACCTATTCCTTCCCCCGGACCCCGATTCTGATTCTGCACCTCTGCTTTACTTTGGCATTGATGTGACCTGTTAAAATCTGGTGTCAACACATGCCCCCCTAGTTTCGCGGTAGAATCCGATTCTGATTCGAAACTATTTGATCCTTATCTTTGGGTCAAACATTTTAGGTCAAACATCTTCTTTTCTCCCTTTTACCCTTAGCGAAACCTATATAAGGCCAACCCTCTCGTCTTCCTCATTCATCTTCTCCACACAGCCGCCGCCGCTTCGTCTTCCTCTGCTTCCCGACCCCCAAGATCATCAAGTGCAAGCATCCTCCTACAAGGATCAACTTCTCCAAGACACCGGCTACTCCTCTTCATGACATCTGTCGCGGAAATCCCTGAGGTAAATCTTTGTTCAGCTCTCAGATCTAGATTCAGTTTCATTGGTAGATCCATTTTTCACGGCAACGCATTTCTCTAGGCCCTTCGCGATAGCATCATCATCCCAGTAGCAGACAAGCCAGGCCTCGCCATACTAGGTCCAGTAGGTTCTCCAGATCCTACTGATCATCAACCAAGAGACGCAAAGGCTTCCTTTCAAATCTTTTTGACTCAGAACACGACTGGAGCAATGCCTTTAGGTCATGGCCAACCCTTACCGCCGGATGGAAAACTTGGTATAAAAGGGTTGCCAAATCAAAGATAAATGAATGGGAATCTTATGACCTCCGTCAATGCATTGCTCTTTCCTTGGCTGACATGGAACGAAACGAACCTCTGCTTGCTGCCTTCTCATATTTCTGGTTTGATGCCTTGAATGCTTTCCTCTTTGGTCAAGGTCCGATGACTTCTACTTTAGCCGATGTGCTAATGCTTACTGGTCTGAACATACCGGAATCGGACAAAACCTTCCTCATTCCCTCTAAAGCCACTGATAAGATTGACATTAAGAAAATAGGGGGTTGGAAAGGATACATAGAGAAGTACTCCAAGACATCAGGAACTGTGGATGCAAGAGAACACTCAGCTTTTCTGAATATGTGGTTGGAGCATTTCGTCTTTTGTGGGAAGACAGTAGGCCCATCAATCCACTACCTCCGATTAGCAGAATATTTAGCCTTAGGAAACAATTTTCCAATCGGAAAACATCTTCTTGGATCAGTATATAAACTTCTTCATGAGGTCTCCATCCGATTAAGGACCAAGCAACAAATCAGACACCTTGGAGGTCCATGGTGGTTTGTTAACCTCTGGCTAAATATGCATATACAGAATTTACTGGACACTTCTGTAATTAGCAAAGTATTTCCCGCCGATCAATTGAATGATGAAGAAGCTGAAGACCGGCGATGCATGTCTTTTGGTGAAGCTGCCTCAGGCTTTCCTGGAGAATGGCTTCCTTCTACTCGCACAGCCGAGTATTTTAGAGGGTTCTATAATTGCCTCAAAGAGGAATCCATGCCCTGGCATGTGTATGTTGATCCTGATCACCATTTTGAACTCCCGTTCAAATTCCGATTTGATGACATTGACACAGATGAAGAGAGCCAAAAGAACTTCAAAGAGATCATCACCCCTCAAATACTTCCCGCGGACGTCTTTATGGGGAAGAAACAACAGTCATTTGAATATTACCATCCAGCACTGGCTGCTCGACAAATCGGATTTGGCCAAGGGCCGATCTCCTTGTATCTGGCCGATCTGGTGAAGCCTAGAGAAGTGATCCCATCAGGCATAGCATATGACAGGCTGATAAATCTATCACCTTCCCGGGAAACCATAGATTTATCTCTCTGGAAATTCTCAAGTTTCACTACGGCTTCATTCAAGACTTGGTGGCAAGAATGGAGGAACCATCTCTTCAGCCAACCTGCTCAAGATTACTGCTTACTCCTCAACCCCGATTTTGAGACCAGCGACCAAGTAAGAACTCTACCCTTGATCATTCTTTCCAGTTACTGATTATTTTGTGTTTTAACTCTCTTCTTTTTGTCTTTGATCACAGAACGTAGCTATAAATTTTCCTTTAGTCAGTAACAGTGGCCGTCCGATCGAGTATATGCCCCCTTCGGATAATCCTCATATCGGAAGATCCAGTCCATCCGCGACAGACGTCGCTACTGGTCGGAATAAGAAATCGGCCAAGGGCGTTCCCCCAACCGAGCAACAGGGCACCAGCTCCTCCAAAAAGCCGAAGAAAAAGACCCAAGAAACTTCTTCTTCCATGACTGGCCAAGAAGAAATCAAGCCATCGGAATCACAAGCTACACCTTCAGGAGTCAGAGAAAAACGCAAATTTGCGTTATGAAAAACACTCTCAAGGAAGATGCCGAAAACTATCCGAAAGATTTCAGCTTCGGAAGCTGCTAAACGCATATCTCAAACACGTTCAAGTATTGGTAGCCCATCGACCGTTCCAGAGGACGGTACAATAAATCCGATTCAAGAAAACCCATCGGACGCTATAGCAACAGATGCATCGGAACAGGTAGATATATCTCCGATTTGTTGCAACCTTATTATTACTCAAACTAATTTCATGCATATATAGGCACCTCCCCAGATTATGAATCATGAACAATCGGATCAAACGGGAACCGCTCCAACTCCCTCTTCCCTGCCGATTCTTCCATCTGGTGCCGCCCAACCAGAATTAGCAATCCAAACTTCAGAATCGGCCCAAAAATCCATGGTAAGGATGATCACTATGTCCTTTGTCATTTAACAAACTTGATTCATCTCATTCCTCACATTTGGACCTTTGTACCAGGAACGAACGTCAATCGCTTCCATCGGAACTGCAATCGGTCTCCCAACTCCTCAACCGTCAAAGTTTGATGAAATCAATTAGAAGAAGGTAATACCTTATCTCTTCATTTTCTTTTTCAAAACAGGAGAAGTCAACATCCAATTTTTGCTTTTCCTCCTTAGGCACAAGATTCTCCGACTCCCAGTGCTCTTGCAGCAGAACATGCCGGTCCCTCCACAGCAGAATCAGCTCCAAGCTTCGATCCGATCAAGCTCCATCTCGAAGAAATGCTAAGTCTTTTGAACATTGAAATCGGACAACTTGTGAAGAACGCCGATCTTGTCCAATCAGTTTTCAAACACTTGCAAGGCCAAATACCTGAGTCAGTCGAGGAAGCTCTCTTTCCAGCTGCCTTCATAGAGTTCAACTATTTTCAGGTGGTAAAGGCTCAGAAGAGACTATCCGATCGAGCTGAATTCGAGAAACCCTCTACCTGAGAAATATGCCGATTCTAGTCTTGGAGTCCATACCTGGCGTACAATTCCCTTCTCATCGATCAAAGCCCAATTAATCCCATCAGCATGCGGTACCCAAACCATCTTTGGCTCCTCAGGTTGAATCTTTTGAGTTGACTTAGGAGATGTCACAAAATATTCAGGAGGTATCCCTAATCCAGTATTAGGATCATATCCTTTGAAAAACTCTGTTCCCTTTGACGCCGATGCTATCGACGATGATGAGGTTAAGACTGCTGAGCTGTTTGGTGGGGTTTGAATTTGAGGCATGACAAATGACGTTGTTGCCGTAAAGCCTCCTTGCAAAATCGGCCTTGATGCCGATTGCATCTGTCCGATCGGCTGATCTGCCGATGTACCATTGAACACCTGAGAAAATGTAGTTTTTGCAGCACTTGCCTGAGCATCCTTTGCTGAAGTATCAACTTCAAACGGAGGAATTTGTTGATATGCTGGGCCCTTAAATTGAAGATCACCATCACGCAATGAGCGAACCACTTGGTTATGTAACTCATTACCCAAAACTTTACCTTGATTTGCCAAAGCATGATGGACTGCTTCATTTATCATCTCTTGCAGCTTTCCAGGTGTTTCAGCTATTTTGACTTCACGAGGCAATGGAAAATCAGTTTTCTTGATAGCCTGGCCTCGTTTAGTAGTACTGAATGACATTAAGCATAAAAGTTAAACTCTTCAACTGCTCTCGCCACGTCAGCCTTCTGTTCATCACTGAGATCTTCTTTAGTAGTATCAATGACATTCTGATTCCCAATCTCAAAGCGACCATCCTTATTTGACATGGTTGAAGTTGTCTTGTCCCACCGGGTGTGCCAAAAGTATGTTGACGCAAAAATCGGGAAAGACCTTCACGTGCTAGCACACGAAATCGGCTGTGACCGATAATGCAGGGCGTGCCAGTCAATCTGACCTGTTGATTGACAAGGAAAATCGGACATTAGTATCACAACGAAATCGGCTGGGTTTCCGATTTAGCAATGAATGCAAGATCGGCAATAGATTCCGATCTACAGTAATGAAACGGCTAGATCAGCCGATTCCGATGCAAAGCAGAGTAAGATTACTAAAACGTAACCTAACAAGCTAAGCAGAGCAACACTTGGAATAGATCTAAACGGCTATACCAGACCCGATAATAAAGTATAATTAATTAGCCGATCAAAGCCTATACTAAGCTGGATAAGGGTTGAATAAAATCTAAACGAAACAACAGCGATACGCCATATACTAAAGCTTAGATATTTACTCGATAACTGTCGAATAATCCCAAACGAAACAACAGCGATACGCCGATTGCTAAGGCTTGGATCTTACTTAGTAATACGGGACTTACACGCAAGCCTTGAGATCTGATCACCATCGACGTACCCAAAAGAACTCGCAAAAAAGAAAGACGAAGTCGCCGACAAATGTATGTAAGATGCGAAAAAGTGTAAAGGTTTGTTTGATGTTGGTGTGTACCGACTTCCATGACCACGTAAGGTCGATATTTATATTCTGACAACTACGACTCCTAAATGTTTACGACAAACTTACTTGACGCAAAAGAAAAGACCCTTTGTACAACCGTTTACGACTCAAACTATAAAAATAACCGACTCTTTATTTCGGTCCTTCTATAAGCTTAGCCTGGCAATCTTCTAGGATTCCTCCACGTCATCAGCCTTTTCTCCGATCCTGGTTCTCATCGGACTTCGATTCTTATTCAAACTGTCCGTCTTCCCGAACTCCGATTCCGATTCAACCTGTTCCTTTCTCCCGGACTCCGATTCCGATTCTGCACCTCTCCTTTACTTTGGTACTGATGTGATCTGTCAAAATCTGGTGCCAACAATTTCACAAAATGGATCGAAGCAAAAGCTCTGTCATCGATAACCTCGCATACAGTACAAAAGTTCTTTTGGCATAACATCATCTGCAGATTCGGGGTACCAAAGGAGATAACAGTAGACAACAGAAAGCAATTCGACAGCGAGTCATTTAGAGACTTTTGCATGAATATGGGCACCAAAGTAAAGTACGCATCTCTATATCATCCACAGTTAAACGGCGCAGTCGAAAGAGCCAACGGCATCATTTTTTCAGCTATAAGGAAGATGCTCTTTGATCACAAAAAGGGAAAATGGATCGACGATCTACCAATCGCGGTATGGTCACACAACACTACAGAATCCAGGGCTACTAAGTTCACCCTATTCAAACTGCTATACGGAACCGAGGCTATGGTACCAGAAGAGATCAAGGCCAAAACTCTAAGAGTGACCCTCAGCAGTGAAGAAGGTGAAAAGGAAATGGTGGAAAAAGACTTAATCGAAGTCGACCGGCTCGTTGCCCCACATAACCTCGAGTCATACCAAAGGCAAACACGAAAGTGGCGCGATACAAAGGCGAAGATAAGAGAGATCAGAGTTGGGGACCTGGTAATCAAAAGAAAGCACAATGCAGAAAACCTATCCAAATTCGAATAAAAATGGGAAGGACCATACATTGTCACAAGAAGCTTGAGGCCAGGGTCCTATCATCTCTCCACCGAAAATGGAGAAGAGTTACCCCACTCGTGGAACGTAGAGCAACTCCGCAAATACTACAACTAGATTGGGGCAAGCAAAGGTGTACAGTCTTCTACAAGTTTTAGTGTCATACCCGGTTTTAGAAAGAAAACCGAGTACATCTCATATGTGTGCCAGGATCAAATTTCACACATATGATAGACCGTGAGTGAATAGCAGAAACAGTACTCAAACGCATATTTAATAAATAAAGTATTTATTACACTCACGAATAAGGCACAAAGGCCAAAATAAACTGGTTCACACGATAACTAAGACGATATCTCCAAAAGCACTCCACAGGCAACTGACTGGTGGAACACACGCCTAGAACTCATCAAGATCGCTGAAGTACTCCACTCCATTATTACCTTCTGGTCCAATATAAGCAAGGGTGAGTACACTTATGGTTGGTACTCAACAAGTGGGGGAAATATGCAAGCTATCAAGGATAGGCTGGGTTTGCAGCGGTTAGCATTTTAGTTGGTCAAGTTTTATTGACAAGCAACTATTTACTAGGATATAAGTATATACCAACCCACTTATTAACAATAAATAAGCATAAAGTAAATAATGAACATAATCAATAACATATGCATGCAATGATTTGACTTCATGTTTCGATAGATTAATCACGTGAGGGTCCAGGCCGTTCATGACCGCGAACACGGCTGTTATAACAGTTTTACACTCTGCAGAGGTTGTACACTTTCACCACAATTCGCGTAAAAGCTCCGAAGAACTTTAGACCCAACCATGCAGTGCGGGCCAGGCACGTACCACACTTCCGAGGTGTGATTGCATAGGGACGCTACGAAGCCTTTACAAAGAATTCCTACATGTGTGTTTGTTCCCAGTACCGACGGTTTCAACAGAAGATACCCTCTTCCGATCCCCGCACCAACACATCCACAAACCAATAACCACCCAACAGGCAGCACAAACACAGCATGTAGTTCATCTAATTATTCAGCTAAGACTAGAGCCATATGGTATTGTGGTTGTACGGTAAATCCCGGGTGGTTCTCCATGTTCCGATTAACATGGTGATCTTGTATTATCATGACAAGATATAAATAATATGAATATTCATCAATGTTGGATAGAACCCATCATAAACCATGGTTAAGCATCTAGCATGGCTACCCAACATAAAAGTAAACCCGATTTATCAAGGCTTGGGTGTAAAAGTCTAGTCATCCTTAAATAGGACCCATCAGATTAATGCATCGCGAAATAAAGATAAATTTTGTTGTCATGCAGTGTGTATGGGTTCAAAAGAGTATGCAGAGGGGGAAATCCACTTGCCTTGCTCAAAGTACTGCGGTGGCTCCTCCTCGAAAACTTGATCTTGATCTCCCTCGAACGGATCGTTCTCTATACGTTTCACACAAACATTCAATCAATAAAAGCAAAACAATACACCAAACAACTTTTAAAGACGCAAAGACGTATCTAGAACTATTCTTGATGAAGAGACGATCGCGTGAGCGCAAAGATCACTCAAAACGGATTTAAAACGATCAAGATATGGCTAAAACAAGGTTTAGGGCTTCTTTGAACTAAAACTAACCTTCCAGGGGCTTAAACAGAAGAAACCAGGGACCTAAAACGTAATTTTATATAAAAACCAAAGGTCTTTTGTAAAAACAACCAACCAGGACGGCGGGTTCTATTTTTAGAAAGCTCAGGGGCCTAAACGAAAAGAAAAGGACCTAGATCTAATTATTTTTGAACTGGCTTGGACCGCGGGTTGATTTCTAGAAAACCTAGGGGCTCTTTTGCAAAACTGCGCGGCTGACTCAGCGCTGACCGGTACGGGATTAAACTCGATCCAATCCCGACCGTCGGATCTCGATCGAACGGCTGGGAACAAAGGGCAACTCCGGCGACCCCAGAGCGGTGGCGCGCGGCGGCGTCTCGCCGGAACTTCGCCGGACTTACTCAAAACCGATGCTAGAGAGCTCGGTTTCTCGCCGCAAAAGGCTTGGGAGAGAGCTGGGGACGCGGGGATTCTATTTTAGGGGATCTAAAGAAGGATTGGGCGACATTGGAGGCTCACGACGGTGAACGGCGGCTCGGCCATGGCGGCGAAGTCGCACGAGCACGAGAGATCGCGAGAGAAAGGGAAAAGAGACTCGACGGGTTCCTCACCTTCCCACGAACCTCGGAGGCGAACTCGAAGCGACTAGGAGGCACTGAGCGACTCGAAACGCAGCGGCGGGTTAACCCTAGGGTTCGTGGAGACGCGAGCTCGATTTGCGGCAACGGCGACTACGGTGACGCGGAGAGCTCGGGTTTAGGATTGGGGATCCAAGGAAGCTTAGGCCGCGGCTTATAAAGGCCGGGGAACTTGCGCGAGGGGAAAGACGAGACGGAGGCGGCTACGGCCGGGACTCAGACTCGCCATCGAGTCCTGCTCGAAGACGCGCGAGGAAGAAGGAACTGACACGGTGGGCCCACATGTCAGCGAAACAAAGAGAGGAGAGAGAGACTCGGCTGGGCTGCTGGCGCGCGCGAGCTGGGCCGGAAAAGAAGAGGTTTGGGCCGCGGCAGCGCAAGGGAGAAGGCCGCAAGCTGGGCCAAAAGAACTGGGCCGGAAAAGAAAAAGATGGGTTGGGCTAGAAGAGAGAGAGGGAAAAGAAAGGTTTTGAAATTTAAGTTTAAACTTTTGGCAAACCTTTTTTTTTTAAATTCAAACAAGCATTCAAAAATATATGCAACAGCATGAATGCAACAAAGACTTTAATGACCCTAATTTAAATGATATTTAAATATTTATAGAGCCATGATTTAATTTGCAATTTAATAATCCCTAAAACAAATACAAAAACTAGGAAAATTGGGTTGCCTATATTAATTTTTAGTGTGATGAAATTAGGGTGTTACATTTAGTTCTTTTTGTAAAGGTCAACTTTGTAAATGTGCAGAACTATAAGCATAAATACGAAGTACCTCTTTCTATTTCTTTTCTCTCTTTCATCGCAAAAGGTCGTACTCTTTTCCTCACAAAAGGGGCTCCAGGAAACTGGAGGTGAGCTTTTTAATGAGGCGAACCTATGTAAACTTCTCCAAAAAATTAATAAAGAGGATCCCCCTAAAAGCACTTGACCAACAAACACATCGAGGTTAAGGAAATAACCTCGCAGAAAAGACCTCGAGCAAAATAGCCCGAGGACGAGGTTAGAGATATAACCTCGCAAAAAAGACCTCGAGCAAAATAGCCTGAGGCCGAGGTTAGAGATATAACCTCGCAAAAAAAAGACCTCGAGCAAAATAGCCCGAGGCCAAGGTTAGAGATATAACCTCGCCAAAAAGACCTCGAGCAAAAAAGCCTGAGGCCGAGGTCAGAGATATAACCTTGCAAAAGACCTCGAGCAAAATAGCCCGAGGCCGAGATCAGAAATATAACTTTGCCAAAAGATCTCGAGCAAAATAGCCTGAGGCCGAGGTTAGAGTTTTAACCTCAAGCCCGAGGTTGACATCAAACCTCGCGAAAAACTTCGTAAAAAACCCAAGGCCTAGATTAAACATGGGAAACGAAAAAAGCAACAAAAGTTGCCCTATTTTGAAAGCAGAACAAGAGAACGTATTCTTCCAGAACCGTTGCTCTACAGAAGAAGCTATGAAAAAAACGCAAAGGGGCTATCGAGGGAGGGGACGCCTTTTTCAAAGGCCAAAAAGAGAAGCCCCCTTTTGCATTTTTTCAAGAAACAAATCACCTAACCACATTTTTCTAAAGGATGCCATGGTTAGGTGAAACCATAACTTCGTCAAGTACCAAAAGACCACTATAAAAGAGAAGGGGAACCCAAGTTCCAGCAAGAGATAAAAACAAGCCAAAGAAAAAGAAAACTCTTCTCAGGAACGAGAGGCAACATGAACTACAAGAACACTCGACGGCATGACCTTTCCAGGCTAAGGACCATCAATAGAACAGGGCCCATGGATACTTCATTCGACAACACTCCCTCCAATAGTGGAATCCTGGAGAAGAGTGCATTTGCTTCAAGGCAACCACGTGGTAACAAGAGAATCGACAAGCATGAAAGCCCAGGAAGAAGCCAAAGAATATTTGAGCGTGCTCTCTAGTAAAAACGAATCAAAAAGTCATGATCTAATAGAAAGAAAACAAAGTACAAGTAATTTTCAGGGAAAAGCATGTCTACGAATCTGATACATACACTTGCAAACGAAATAAAGATCAAAGTTAATCGTAAGACCGATATAAACAAAATGTTGAGCCACGCAACATTCAAGTTGTTCTCGCATCCGCAACACTACTTAAAACAGTTTTTACATAAATCAATCTCTTTCCTAATAACTAGATCTCTTCCTCCTCTTGGGAAGACATTGCTTCGTCCTCAGCAGGCGGTGAGTCCAGAGCGTCATCTCCTTCCTTTTTGCTTCTTTCTTCTCCATCTTTTTCAACATTCGTGCCCTCGTCTTCATCCTAGTAAAAAAAAGAGAGGGACGAAACAGAAAGAGTTAAGATAAGTCTTTCGTTACCAAAAGCAAAGAAAAAGCAAAATTACACAAAACAATTAATACCTTCGAAGAGGAATCTTTAGCCATGTCTCGCCCATAGATGTTCCAAAAGTCTCTCAAGAAACGTCGTTTCATAATTTCAACCTCTTTCGAGCTAGACAAGGACTAGTCTCCGAAGTCAGAGAAACGAAATCCAGGGCTGGCAACCCGAAGAAGCAGCTCTTTATCTTCCTTTTCAAGAAACCTGCCGAGGCCATCAGTACATGTAAGCGCAAAGTTGTCGCCAGCAATCAAAAACACATCCCCGAGGCCAGCAAATTCCTCCTCAATCCAAGACAAGAAGCTATCAATGTTCAAATCCTCCGGAAGAGCATAAGGAGTGGCTCCAAATTGCTTGAGTGAGTTCGAGTACGAATCAAAAATGTGGGTCACTCTCTCAACATCAAGAACCTTGGAAGAGGCCAAAGATTCTTCAGTTTCTTTCAACTTAACCTCAAGAGAGTTCACCTGAGCCTTGGCTTCTTTGGTAGCATCGGACTCACGAACCACGGCTTCTCTAAGATTATCGATCACCACTTGGTTCTTGTCATAGTCTTTCTATAGGGCTTCAAGTTTCCTATTGGTAGTGTCCCACAGGTCCTCAGTCTTAGTCAAATCTTTACAAAGTTTATCATTGACTTCCTGAAGCCTCTCATTCTCTTTCTCCAAAAACGCAAGCCTTTCTGCCGCAGTTCTTGATTTTGAGGCACAAGCGGCGTTGATCATTTCAACCTAAGAAAACAAAAACGAATTCTAAAAGTAAGAAAAAAAAGAGAGGGGGCAACAAAGCAGTCGAGGTCAAAACAAAAATAACCTTATGAGCCGTGGTAGCACTCAACCGAGATAATTCCTCAAAGTTAAGATTTTCCAAGGACGCCTTGAAGGCCATAAAAAAAAAGTGAACGAAAACAACTATAAGAGACAAGAACGAAATCAAATAGCTTTTCGCTCTTATAAAACTTCGTTACCTTGCATCTCAGCGTTACCTTCGCCAAGTTGGATCAACGGAGAAACCAATTCTTGAGGACGACTGGCAGACGTCTCCTCAGAAATTTTCTTCCCCTTGACATCATCAACCTTAACCTGAAAATCGAAAAAAAATAAGAAAAAAAATAATAAAATTAAAAAAAGGTGAGTTACCTTCTGTCCGAGGTCAGCCGTCCGGTTTTCCACTATGTCTACTTCCTTGTTTGTGGGTTCTGTACAATATAAGTCCAAGTTATGCTCTAATAGCTCAAGAAAATTTGGATCAAATTCTCTTGGAGATTTCAAAATCACACTTGACATCGAGCCAGCAAAGCTCATTCTAGCGCCGGGGCATTTCATGTAAGGAACAAACAAACCTTCTCCCGAAGCAGCAGAAGTGCCTGCCAACTCCTTCATAAATCCCACTGTGCCGAGGTCATCGCCGGCAACACCAGCAATTTCTAAAAGTCCACATGCTGCATCAGCAATTTTATCTTCGTCAGCAACTTCGACAACTGGACTGTTGAGCAGAGATAGATCCACCCTGCGGGTCAAACGTGGCTTCTTGCTTGTACCACTTCCAGACGGTTGAGAACTAGTGGATTTCCGTTTCTGAGCTTCAAGGTGTTTAGTCTTAGGGTTATCCTGACTCGGCAACAAAATTTTCGACGAAGTTTTCTTGCTTCTTCGAGTAACCCCAACATTTTCAGATCCAACATTTCTAGGAGCTCTCATTCGCTTTTGGGGTTTTGCAGGCTTGATTTGATCCCCGTATTTAACTCCCATCTCTATCCATGGTCGATTCAAACGACTTGGTTTCTCGAAGAAGTCAATCATTGCTTTCTTCTCTTTTTCTGTGAGAGGGCCAACCAGAGACTTCGCGGCCCATTCAACATTCGAAACAAGATCATCATCACTCACATCTGCAGGTTTCGTGAGTCCAAAAATAGCAAAGGTAGTGGACAAATCGAAACCAGGTATCTGCTTCTCCTCAACTTTAAAGGGTTTCCAATCGGTCCCCAAGGGCCAGATCTCGGCAGCCAAAAACTCTTCAACTACATCATGGCCTGTCAATCGCTGGGTAGCATGGGTGAAACAGCGACTATTCTTCTTAAAAGATTCAGATCTCTTATCGAAATCAATCACAGTAGACAGCTCAATATTACCATGGGGGTCAGTGAAAGGATAGCAGATGTCACCAGAGTCTGGAGAAGCGAAGCCAACTTTAACATAAAACCATGACTTCGGTCAATTCACATCCCAACGGTTTCGTTGAGCGTAGGTAAAGTCGATCTTGTTAATCTTCAAGGCCACACTTCGACGACGCGAAGTAAAAGTTGCAACACCAAACTGCCCAATGTGCTCTTCGCCGCCCTATTCCAAAAAAACTGATCTCTTTTGAAGATGAAGCTCGTTGAAGCAGCCAAAAGTGTCGAGGTCAATATCACCACCAAATGTCTTGACCCCCTAGAAAAATTTGGACAGTTGAACAAAAGAATTGGGTGTCAGCTGATGAAGTTTGACGTTGAAGCGGTCAAAGATCTGAGGCAGCATAGGGTCACAGGGAAATCGAAGTCCAGTAGTAAAGAAGTCAGAAAAAACGAGAGCTTCTCCGAACTGAGGATCAAGAGTAGTTTCTCGTCCAGGAGCACGACCAACACCCGCAGGAAAAAACCCATTCTGCTCATAGGACAAAATCATACTAGCAGTAACAGAAGACCGACCAAAATGAAGAGTCTTGGGAGCCGATTCGCCGACAAGCTCGTTAACATTTGCCTCGACCCCCTCCAGATCCTCGCTCCCCGGGTTGGAGGCCAGTGGAGTGTCTTCTCTCTCCGCATCAGAGGTCGGAACCGCAGTAGACTTGACATGAGCCATCCCGAAACTAATGACGAAAACAATTAAAAATTAAAAGCCAAAAACAAAGCAAGAAACGAGGATGAAAATTTTCAAAACTAACCTTTTTTGTTCTCGAAAAACTTCAAGAATCTCAGCGGACAACAATGCAAGGAGCTCAACGAAAACAATAGCACAACTCCAAAGTTAGAAGCGAAGGCAATTTGGGGGGGGGGGTAACCTCTACTATTTATAGGCGCAGTAAGTTTTCGAAGATCGCGCCGGTTGGAAGGTGAAAGGGAGCCAAAGTAACCACCAACTTTCATTCCTCCTTTTGGGTTTTGTTTTTGTCCCAGGAGTTCGAGGGTCGAAAAGGAAAGGCTCGAATCCAAGGACGAAGGGGCTACTATTGGGAAGACGTCCCTTGGCGTCGGGTAGAAGGTGTAGTCAAAAACATATTCTTTATCTTCGCAGGGAATCTGACGTGATCACCGAATACGGAGATAGGAGATCCGAAGAAACTAACTCGAAGAGGTTAGAAAATCAAGCAGGTCTGAAGAAGTCAAGACGAAGAAGGCAAGCGTGCAAAACTAAAGCCTCAGGCCGCAAAGATGACTTCGAAACAAGGAAGCGCCAGCTCGCACGAGGTCAAGATACGGAAGAAGAGGGAGACGAATCCACTTCCCGCGACGAGGCTGGAGCGGAGGTTGGCGGGAAGCAACGGTCGTCTGAGGCTAAAATAGTTTATAAGATTTTGGCGGGAAGTAACGGTCATGTAAACACACAAGGTTGCTCTCTATAAATAGTGGGTCAACAGTAACTGTACGGGAGGATGTTTTAGATAGAAGGGTAATTGAATTCTTCACACTGTTTGTAATACTAGAAAAACCGTGTTACAACATATCTCGTGAGCACTTTTAAACTTCATTGTATGTTAAATATAGATCACATAGGTCACCTAAGAGCACTTTTGATATTAGTCAATGAGCACATGCCGCATCCCACATTTGTTCATTTCTAGTAATTATTGTACTTTCGCTTTGATCTACTTGGGTGTGTTCATCTTGTGTGCAGGTAGGATAACAATTCAACTCACGGATGCGGATATCCATGGGTTTTTACCCGATGGGTGCGGATGCGGATTCAAAATTACGCCCGTGAGTGCACCCGCATCCACACCTGAAATCCGCGGGTGCGAGTGCGGGTTTGAAATTGCACCCGCGGGTGAACCTGCACCCGTCCGCATCCTTTACAAGTTCTAGTCTCCGGTAGGGGTGGGCAGAAAACCCGTAACCCGAAGCCCGAACCCCAAAAACCCGAACCCGAACCTGAAAAACCCGAAACTTGAGAACCCGATCAGATTTTCGGGCTCTGTCTCTCGGAACCCGAAATTAATATGGGTTATTCGGGTTGTACACCCTGGTACCCGAAAAACCCGAGTAGCCCGACCTCCCCAATCAGCCCATGATTCATCACGAGTTAGCCCAGCCCACCGGCCTGTTAGCCTGTATATTGAGTAACCCTAGCCGGCCCTTATCCCCACTCGACTCGCAGACCGCATCCTCTCGGGAATCGCGCCCTCCGCCCGTCGGTCGCCTGCCTCCGTCAGCCGCTCACGAGTCGCACCCTCCGTCCGCCGCTCGCCCTCTCCGTCGGTCGCGGCTGCCTCCATCCGCCGCTCGCCCTTTCGGCCAGCCGCGCCTGCCTCCGTCCGCCGCTTGCTGTCTCCGCCGGCCGCACCTGCCTCCAGGTTCCAGCCTCGTGCCAGCTGCGCCCCCTAGCCCCGAGCCCCCGACATTGCCCCAAGGTCCCAGCCTCACGCCAGTCGACAAGACATCGATCTGCAGCTGCAGGGGGCAGGGGCTTCTCCAGTCGGTCGGCGAGATGTCAATCTGCCGCTGCTAGGGGTCTGGCTTCTCCGGGTTATACGGGTTAACCCGAACCCAAAATGTCGGGTACCGAACTGTCGGGTTTCAATTATGTCGGGCATATCTCGGGCTGCAGTTTAGGAAACCCGAAATTCAGAAAACCCAAAAAACCCGACCCGAAATTGTCGGGTAACCCGAATGCCCACCCCTAGTCTCCGGCCTCTCCAGCCCAATTTATTGAAGGCCTATTTCTAAAAAAAATAATACGGCCCAACTAGACAGCCCAACATTGAACAACCCAAATTCCCTAAAGCCCTCACGACCTCACCTCACCCTTCCTGGACTCAAGTCTGCTAGTCGCGATGACTCCCAGAGTTCCCCGACCTCAAGTTTCCAATCTCATTTGTGGCGAGAACCATTAGCCAATAAAGCTTAAACTAATACTATTATCAATTTTTGTAGGTGAAACGACAGCGATGCGCCCGAAAACTGCTATGTAGAAACACTAATAGCAAAATATTACTTCCTCCTTTCCAAATTGTAATTCATTCCAAGATTCTTGGAGAGTCAAACACTTTTTATGTTTGACTAAAATTATAGAGTGAATCACAAAATTTTATGGAACCAAATAGATATAATCTAAAAATATACTTATTGAAGAAGCTAATGATACTTATTTGGTATCATAAGTCTTAATACTTTGTTATATAAATTTGGTCAAACTTGAGATAGTTTAACTCTCCAAGAATCTTGGAATGACTTACAATTTGGGACGGAGGGAGTAATATAAACTTCACAAGCCGATATTTCTATCCACAATAAAACTTGATCTGAACAGCACGATAACCAAAATTAAGATGTAATAGGCTATTAAATAATCTATCATCTATTTCAATAAGATGAAATCTAATCGAAGCCAACTTAATATTCAGACAATAGAAATATCAGCCGATGCATCTTAATAAGGCAGGATAACGGGTGGATATCGTAGACCGAGACAAAAGCGATACATCTTAGGTCGTAGATCCACGATATCTGATAACTCATTGGAACTTTGGACTTACCCCTCTGCTGGAGATCGAATGTGATGCATCCCGTTGGTAGCAAGTCCGCCGGTGATTAAAGTCAAAAACATAGAAAGGTAAAGACATATAGGCAAACGATGGAGATGCGCCAAGTTAGTTATATTGATCTTACCGATGACTTATATATACAATAACCGAGGCTCATATTTATACCCTAGGCTGACGCGTAATTCTAACCAAACTTGACTAACCCATGCTTATATAAAAAGAAATATCTAAACAGACTCCCTAATTTACTGAGAAAGACCAACCCGCACGCATGATTAACTTTGGGCTCCACGCTGGAACAGGCCTGCTTTATTCTAATCACTTTGCGTGCACACGTGATGGTCTGCTCCTCTACGTATCTTTGTCTCGTACGTAGGCAGGCGTAATCAAATCGGCCACCATTATTTATTTAGAGTGTGTTTGGTTGGTTGAACCATATAATTCATGTATAGCATATGATACAAAATAACAATGATTATCTTGTTTGGTTGGGTAAACTGTACCAACCCATCTAGGATGTGATGACCATCCCACTTAATACATTATTGTACTGATTAGAGTGAACTAAGTGGTTCAAGAAAATTAGTTGAACCATCTCTTCCAGGATCATCCATTCATACATTATGTTGTATATCCAACCAAACACGTTAATTGCACCACACATGGATAATTGACTGGCCATCAGTTTCTCGAATTCCCGACAGCCGATGTCGATGCAGACTACAACATCCACACCCATGGCTACAAGCTAGCACTTGGATTTTCTGTCCAAGTATTGCATGAACCGGGATGTCCCTAATTTGAAACTAAAAAGCTATTTTGAAGATTAAAATTTTCTTATGGTATTTACATAGAGCGGTAGTATTAATAAAACATAACCTTACAAAACGTAATTGGCAAGGTAGCAAGAAATATTACTTTTGTCCCAAAGATGAAACAATTAAATACATTTTCTTTGAATGTCGTTTTGCTCGTCTTATTTAGTTCGGAATACAAACGACCTCAGGTCTTTCTCAACTTCGCAGTGTGTCTCACTTGTTTGGTACTTGGCTTTGGGGTATTGGGAAAGAATTGAAATCACTAGTCTTGCTAGGGGTGGCTGCTACTTGTTGGTCACTATGTGAAAGGATCAAGACGCATAAGAGAGGGTGAATTAGGCTTCTACCAAATTTTAAGCAACTAGGTAAAGGAATGTGCGTTGCTACGGACAAAAAAAAATTGTAACATCAATAGCTATAGCTTTGCCATCTCCCATATATTTCCAATCATTATAGGCTTATCATTTGTAAAATAATTTCTCTCCTATATTTTTTATTAGCCTTATCACAATCATAAAGGTGTTGCCACACGCAGAAGAACTGCAATAGTTATCAGGGAAGAAAATGATGCTCCACTTGGATATGCTGAACAAACAATCAAATCAGACATGACAATAATATCTCCTAAACCGTGGTGGGTTTCTCACATAAAACCAATGAAACGATGAAAAAAGTTGTAATGGAAAAATTTAGCACCTAAAATTACTCAAGTATGCATGAAAGTTGCTATAAAAGCCTAAATATTTGAAACCCTTTGGCCCACAACCTACCATAATGTAATCTTGCATGATATATCTATCTATACTGTAAAGATTGAAAACTTTTGAAATTGTTTTGCACCTGCGAAACCTCTCCGTACCCCTCACATAGTGTAACAGTCCACTATTTTCAAAATGAGAATTTTTAAAACTTTTGTTGTGCTTGAAAAGTTTGGCTTACCCTAAGGATGTCTTCTTTTCTCTCCCCAAAAATTCCTAGAAAAAGTTGATTTATTGCCTAAGAACCATTTTAATGCTAGGGTGGCATTTGGATTTCTCTCTGGTTTTTATTTGGATCTTTGTGTGGGGTTTGAGTTTGAATTTAGATTCAAATTCTAAACCTAAAACTAACTTGGGCTCTAACTAAAACCAACCCAGAAACCGGCCTACCCCCTAGTTTCAACCCGGCCCACCTCTCTCTCTCTCCCTCTCTCGCAGCAGCCCAGCAGGCCGTCGGCCCAGCCGCGCTCGCGGCCTCGCTCTCGCTGACATGTGGGCCCCACCTGTCGGCGCTATCCCCACGCCCGCGCTCTCTCCCTCTCTCTCTGCCGCCCTGGGCCCACTTGTCGGCGTCGTTTCTTCTCCGCGCGCGCGCTGCCGCTCTTCCCCTCTCTCGCTGACGGGCCGGCCCCACCCGTCAGCTTTACCCCCTACCTCTCGGCAGGGTCACGCGATTCGCATGACCCTGCCGCCGCCGGCCTCCCGCGCTCTCCCAGCCGCGTCGCGGGAACCTTCTGGAGACCGCTCACGCGCGCTACTCGCCCTGCGCCACCCGTGAACCCCTGCTGCCCCTCAAAACTCTAGCCGCCGCTCCCGCGGATCCTCACCGTGTGTCCGCCAGCGCGGACGCCGAGGATCCTCGCCGCTCGCCCTACCAACCACCTCGCGAACCTCCTCTAACCCTAGCCACGACCCTATATAGACCCTAGCCAGCCCCAATTGCTTCCCTAGCCGCCAATTTGGGGTTTTTCCCCTTTCCACCCGCCGCCATCGGAGAAGAAGAAGGAGAAGGGAGAGGAGGAGGAGAAGGGGGAGGGCCAAGGCAAGGAGGCGCCTTGCCATTGCTTGGAGCCAAGCCAGAGCTCGCGGGAGAAGGATGGCACTGCGCCACTGCGAGCCGTGCCCCGACGTCGACCACGCCGCCGCCGGAGACGAAGAAGACGCGCCAAGCCACTCCTCTACTCCACGCCGGCCTGCTTCGACTCGCCACAGCCTCACCAATCCCCCTGCACCGCCTAGCCTGTCTTTTTCATGCCCAAGGTCAGCCCGTTGCCTCGCCGCGCCTCTGCTCTGCTCCGGCGGGTCGCCGTGAGCCAACCATAGCGCCGCCGCCGCTAGGAACCCCTACCCTCTCTGTCCGGCCGTCGTGCCGCTTGCAAGAGCCCCAAAGACGCCCTTTTTGGCCTTGGACGCGACCATGGGCGTGCGTAGCCGCTGCCCCGCGGGTTCGCCGTCGCGGCGAGCCGTTCCGGCCGCCGAGCCGCGTCGCGGCGCCTCGCCGCGCTCGCACACGCACTCGTGCGTGATGCGCTGGCTTGCGCACGTGGACGCACACACGCACGCACGCACATGGGAACGCTCATGCACGGGAACGCGGTGAGCGCACGCTCGCCGGCGTTCGGCCATGCCTTTGCGGCATTTCGCCGAGCGCCTGGCAGGTGTGCGCATGGCCGCCTCCCCGATTCGCACGCGGTTGGCCACACGGGCGCTGGCCGCACGAGATCGCCGCGTTGTCGCAGCAGATCCCTGGGCTGCGCCTCGTGCTGGGCCAAGCACCCCTGGGCCGCAAGCCGGCCCAAACCGGTTTTGGCCCAAAGGCCGAGCCGAGCCTGTGGTGCCGCGCTGACCGCGGGGGCCCACCAGTCGGTGAACGGCCCCCACTGACCGCTGGGAACCACGCGCTGACGTGTGAGGCCCACTGACCTCTGACCTTTGACCGTTGACCGTTGATCGGTCAACGATGACGTCAGCAGGCCACGTGTCGCGCTGTGGTTTTTCCTGGGTTTTCCGTTTTTCAAAATACGTTTAATAATGTGATGTGACCGGTAACGACTAGCCTAGCCAAGGTGGCACCCGAATGCTGAGATCACAGTTTGTGAATGTGTAAGGGGTGAGTGCCCGTGCCTTACACCCCCGATGGGCAGCCCTAGTGGTATGCTTTCACACCTCCCTAGGTGCCGACGACTGCGGCCGAAGGCAGCCAGACCCGGGAAATCAGGAGGGCGCCATTCTTACTAGGAGGTACTAGTTGTGGGCTGCGTCTCGACTGGTTGATCCCCACTCGTAGCCCGGGTTGGGTACAGGTGTACAACCTCTGTAGAGTGTTATGATCTATACGTATAGCCATGATCTTGGTCATGGATAGCGCAGTGTTACTTCAGCCGGTCGGCCATTGCTTTGGGATCTGCTTCTCTTCCCCTATAGGTGAGAGTGTGAGGACGTAGGGGTATCCGGGGAGAGGTAGGTAGTGCTCCGCCTGCCTTGGGATCCGGATACCCCTCTTGAGATGCCAGGAATGAAGCTGTGCATCGACGAGAGATGGAGGTGTGTGTTGAGGTGAAGGCCGTTGGAGGTGTGTGTTGAGGTGAAGGCCGTCGGGAACCCGTCATGTGAGGGGACTCGCCCGGGGACAGTATCGTGGGGTTTGGATGGGATGAAGTTGCTTACATATTTACATTGCCGCTCGCATAGGGAAACCCCAAGCCTTTTTCCTTGTCTTTGACATTTTTATATACCATTAGTACGTTAGTCCACTTAAAGCTGCATTCAGTCGGTGACGTGTGCCTGTTCCGTTCTTTGGGAACAGAGAATGAGTATCCGGGAGATGAGGCGGAGTTTGACTCCAACTTCGACTATTGGTACGACTAGGCGACGGTCTACGCTCAAGCCCGCCTGTGGAGGAGACGTGAAGGTGGTGATCTACCGCCGAGCTTCCTAGCACTAGTTATCTTTACTTTGCTTGCTTAGCCCTGCGTGGCGAATAATTTGAACCCTGTGTCGGGATTGTAATAACTTATTATCTCTGTGATGCTTTATCGATGGTTTGGAGCTGCTATTCGATTGTTTCGAGTTCTGTACGTGGTAGCGACTGATCCAGGGACTAGCACAAGGGTACAGGGAGTCGGGTTTTCAGATTGGAAAATTCGAGTCGTTTCAGTTGGTACCAGAGCCAGGCTTGACCCTAGACCGCAGCCTTAGGATTGGCCATTAGTAGTAGGACTCTTTGACGCTCTAATGTATATAAAGCCTTGTATGTTGAAAAATTTGACTTCTCGCCTTGAGCTATTTTTGGAAAAATTTCTTCTTATCTGACGCTAACTTGACCTCTCCCTTGTCCAGATGGAGCCCCAGGAATGGAGACCGATCAAGGTCAGTCCCGCCAGCTATCAAGGTTTCCCAGCTCTGCTCGATGAGATGATCGAGAGAGCAGGACTGAACACCAAGGCAATCTACCAGGGGAAGGTTTAGGGTTCAGAGAAGGAAGGTCAGGCTGTCGTGACCTTGAGGATCGGAGCAGATCCTATGGTACCCGGGTTCAAGGGGACCATCGTACAGGCTCAGGAGGAAGGCACGGTCAATGCCATCCATATAGCAGCAAGGGAGGCTATCAGATGGGTGCACGCTGAGATCGGCGAGAGGCTGGAGGACACCCCCTACCGCTACCTGCCTCAGGCACTCTTCTCACAGAAGCACTTTACAGAGAATGTGCGTCGCTACCATTGTGATGCCCTTGCAGAGCCAGAGGAGCAGCTCCGGGTGGCTGCCCGTTGCATCCACGCCATGGACTGGGAGCTCCACCGCAGGGATCAGGATGTGGGAATGCTACGCAGGGAGAAGGATGAACTCAAGAAGAAGATCGACCAGCTTGCCAAGGAGAAGGCAGAGCTCACGCGGTGCAACCTTCAGCTTTCCAAGGAGAAGAAGATACTGGTTGAGGAGGTGATGGCAGGGTCCCTTCGGCAGCATGAGTTAGAGGAGGAGATGGAGGAGCAGCATGAAACTTTCAAGATTCACCGTGATGATCTCACGCGCCTGAAGAAAAGGGCTCTCGCCGCCAGGAACAAAGCCCTTCAACAGCTGCAGACCTACCGTGCTGTCACCGATGAGACGATCCAGGAGCTGATGGATGAGCTTCGAGAGCTGGTAGATCTCAACAACCAGAAGGCTCACGCGATCAGACAGCTGATGACGTTGGATCTTACAGTGAGGGTCACCTACCAGGCAAGGGTCGCCGAGGTGGCAAAGGAGCTGGAGGAACGGATCCAGGATCTCGACCGCAAGAGTACTCTGCTACGCGAGACCGTGGGGTACCTGGACACGATGGACGCCGAGCTGATTCGTACCGAGGAGGAGCTTGGGTACCACCGACGGGAGGCCCAGAGACTAAGGGACTTGGAGGCATGGGTCCTCGCGGAGTACAAGGATGGAGAGCAGCAGGAGGAGGAGCCAACGCCCGCACCCAAGAAGCCACGCCACGCCACGACGATCCCTTCCTTCGGTACTTCTGGGGGCCAGGGTCTGAGGTGCACCTCGAGGAGTATACCCGGGCGTGCGCCCAGCGGACCCAGGAGGAGCAGATGACCGACCAGTAGAGTTCAGGACCTAGTCAGAGTTGTAAGATACCTAGAATAATCTTGCAAACCGATGACCCATTCCGGCAAGTCAGTCATGCTTAGTGTCAAGTCTTGTGTGGGTAGAGTTGAACCCCATCTTTTGTAAGTGACCATGATGTAGAGTCGCTTCGTGTGTGCTCTTCAAGGTTTAGGAGTAGCCCGGAGGCACCGCTCTGATGTATCCATGGTGTGTTTGGTTCTTAATGGATGTTATCGTGAGTTTCATGGTTGTTACCTCTGTTTGGTAGAATTTATAATTGGAAAACTATTTTGTTTCTTGTATGTATCTGTTGACATCGGAGTTTAACAGGTCACATCGGTGCCAAAAGTGAAGCAGAGGTACAGAATCGGAATCGGACTACAGGGAATGGAGCAGATCAAATCGGAATCGGAGTCCGAAAGGAAGGGCAGTTTGAGTCAGAGTCAGAGTCCGATTAGAGTTAAAATCGGAGAAGAGGATGATGACGTGGAGGAATCCTGGGAGGTTACCAGGTTAAGCTTATAGAAGGACCGAAATAAAGAGTCGGTTATTTTTATAGAGTTTGAGTCGTAAACGGTTGTAAGAAAGACATTTTCTTTTGCGTCAAGTAAGTTTGTCGTATACGTTTAGGAGTTATAGTTATCAGGGTATAAATGTCGACCCTGCGTGGTCATAGAAGTCTGTACACACCAATATCAAACAAACCTTTACACTTTTTCGCATCTTACATACATGTGTCGGCGACTTCGTCTTTGTTTTTCGCGAGTTCTTTTGGGCATGTCGAGGGTGATCAGATCTCAAGGCTTGCCTGTAAGTCCCATATTACTGAGTAAGATCCAAGCTTTAGCAACCGGCGTATCGCTGTTGTTTTGTTTGGGATTATTCGACAGTTATCGAGTAAACATCTAAGCTTTAGTATTTGGCGTATCACTGTTACTTCGTTTAGGTTTTATTCAACCTCTACCCAGCTTCTAATAAGCTTTGATCGGCTGTTATTTATACTTCATTATCGGATCAGATATAGCCGTTTAGATCTGTTCTAAGTGTTGCTTTGCTTAGCTTGTTAGGTTACGTTTTAGTAATCTTACTCTGCTTTGCATCAGAATCGGCTGATCTAGCCGTTTCATTGTTGTAGATCGGAATCCAGTTCCGATCTGGTCTTCATCGCTAAATCGGAAACCTAGCCGATTTCACCGTAATATTAACGTCCGATTTTCCTTGTCAATCAACAGGTCAGATTGACTGGCACGCCCTGCATCGTCGGCCACAGCTGATTTCGTGTGCTAGCATGTGAAGGTCTTTCCTGATTTTTGCGTCAACACACTTTTGGCACGCCCAGTGGGACCACTTCAATCATGTCAAAGAAGGAAGCTGGTCGTTTTGACGTTGGACCTCAGAATGTCATTGATACTACTAAAGAAGATCTTAATGACGAGCAGAAGGCTGACAAGGCAAGAGCAGTTGAAGATTTTGAACTTTTATGCTTAAAGTCATTCAGTACTACAAAACGAGGCCAAGCTATCAAGAAAACTGATTTTCCATTGCCTCGTGAAGTCAAGATAGCTGAGACACCTGGGATGATACACGAGTTGATAAATGAAGCAGTCCATCATGCTTTCGCAAATCAAGGCAAAGTCTTAGCTAATGAGTTACATAACCAAGTGATTCGCTCATTGCGTGATGGCGATATTAAATTTAAAGGCCCGGCATACCAACAACCTCCTCCGTTTGAAGTTGATACTTCAGCAAAGGATGTTCAGGCAAGGGCTGCGAAGAATGCATTTTCTCAGGTGTTCAATGGTTCGACATCCGATCAGCCGATCAGACAGATGCAATCGGCATCAAGGCCGATTATGCAAGGAGAGTTTCCAACATCATTTGCTATGCCTCAAATTTAGATCCCACCAAACAGCTCAGCAGTGTTTACCCAATCAACACCGATTCCATCGGCGTCAAAGGGAGTTGACTTCTTCAAAGGATATGATCCTCAAACTGGGTTAGGGATGCCTCCTGAATATTTCATGACTTCTCCTAAATCAAATCAGAAGACTCAACCTGAGGAGCCAAAGATGGCATGGGTACCGCATACTGATGGGATTAATTGGGTTCTAATTGATGAGAAGGGAATCATACACCAAGTATGGACTCCAAGACTAGAGTCGGTAAGAGCGCCTAATATGAATATGCCGAACCAGTCAGTCACATGGTATTACGACAGCTATGGAGATTTATCGCAATACCCAACATCAAGGCCAGGGTCAGATGTCCAACCAGAATATATCTTCAGGACATATGATTCGTCAACCAGAGCCATCTAGGCAGAATGAATCGGCACCAACGGGATATGTAAGGCCGATTCAGCCAAGTCAAGAGATAGAGAGAGTGCATCAGCCAGTACAAGAAATAGCACAGGGAGCAAATCAAGTGGATTGGGCAGCTCAAATTGCTGAAATAATGCAAAATCAGTTTGGATTGAAGCCCAAGACTCAACATGTGATGTATATAACTCCCTATCCACCTGCTTCTGATTCGCTACCTTATCCTCATCGCTACAAGATCCCTGATTTTACTAAGTTTTCTAGTAATGATGATGTCTCCACCATTGAGCATATCAATAGATTTCTGGTGCAATGTGGAGAGGCTACTGCTACTGATGCATTAAGGGTCCGATTATTTTCAAGTTCTTTATCTGGACCGGCTTTTTCATGGTTCATGACATTGCCAGCAAATTCAATTATATACTGGTCTGACCTAGAAAAGCAATTTCATCAATATTTCTTTGCTGGTGTTCAAGAGAAGACCATTACTGATTTGACAAGCTTGAAGCAATGAAATGATGAGTCAGTAGCAAACTTCATTCAGAGAATCAGGGAGACAAAAAATAGATGCTATGGATTGAACTTGACAGATACCCAATTGGCACAGTTGGGTTTTGATGGTTTACTTCCTTATTTCAAGGAGAAGTATGATTCTCAGGAGTTTGAAAGCTTGAGTCATATTGTGCAAAGGATGTCAAGGCACGAGAATCGGATGTATGAGCAGAAGCGACCTTATCATAAGAAGGTAAATTACCTTGGGTATGGTTCCGATTCTGATTCTGATTCCGATGAAGATAAAGAAATCGGCTTAGCAGAATGGGTAAAAAAATAAGAAGCCGATTGCTTGTCCATTTGGTAAGAAAGAACCAGAAAGATTTAGTTTTGATGTTACCAAGGCTGATAAGATTTTTGATCTGCTACTTAAAGAAGGGATGATCAAATTATCGGCCAATCACAGTCTTCCATCTGCAGAAGAGCTCAAGATGATGACATATTGCAAATGGCATAATGCTACTTCACATAATACCAATGATTCCAAGGTTTTTAGAAACTAAATCCAATCGGCAATTGAGCAAGGAAAGTTGCAATTTGAGATTCCTTCTAAGCCACTCAGGCCGATGAAGATTGATGGGCATCCTTTCCCAGTGAATATGTGTAACACCCAGATTTCCAAGAAGCCGAATGCCTCTATATGCGTGCCCAGGATGTCCACAGAACACATATAGATCACAAATATTGAATCACAGAGAACACAATGCTCGAACAAAATAGTTTACATCATAGTTTAACAAAAGACATAGTCTTAAACAAATAACACAGCGGAATAATATTATTAAACGTTTCTCAACTAGTAGAGCCTCAAGTCCACAGGGACACCGACTGGTTGAACACAACTAGAAGTACGGCAGATCCTCCGAAAACTCAGCAAGCGGCTGATCGTTCATAGCTCCATCTGTTACCCATCCGGGATTTTGTTGAATAGTTGCAAGTGTAAGTAAACCATCTTACTTAACAAGTATAACACGGGTTATGCAAGAACAAAAGGCTTGACACAGTTAAACTACATTAGCACTTTTAGTAGTTTCATTTTATTATCATCCAAATTACTACAAATGAGTAGAAACCAAGTATAAACCCGTTAATAATAATGTATAAATAATTATAGAACATTTCAACATCAACTTCAACATCATCTTCTAATAAAAAAGGATCCAAGCCGCTCGTAACCGTGAGCGCGGCTATCATGATAGATCAACACTCTGCAGAGGTTTCGCCCTTTACCCGCCGGTCACATAAATCCAAAAGAACTTATGTTACGAGGACTTTCACAAAACACCCTAACAAGCACAGTAGCCGTTTTGGTTCAACATAGGCAGCATAACCCAAGGCATCGAGATTGACGTACAATCAGGGCACAACATGAGGGGGTCAATGGCGTCCAGAGCGAGAGCGCAATCATCGCAACGTGTGAAGCTGCCGTACATCGGGCGCTTACATCACGGGACTTTGCCTAACAAGACAAAGCCAACGGATAAATCCGTCTTGATGGATCAAACTATACTTTCACCCATGCTCCCCACATACGCCTTTCGGTAACCACTGGCGAGCTGGAGACGTACAAGCTAGTTATCCAAGACCAGAGCCATTATAGTTCCAACGGCGGCAAACAAGTTCCTGGGTTGCCGCTTTAAGAACCGAACCTTACGGAGAGACATTAGAACAAAGCACGAAGCACATGCTCTAATTCCCTAGACCAAACCTTATAGAGTCACTAGAACAAAGCACGAAGCACATGCTCTAATTCCCCGAACCATGTTGCTAAAAAGCATCTTTTAGTCATCATTGAAGTGAACCATTAATATAATATTAACATTAAAATAAATGTTGGTTGCAGCGCGTAGCAAATACTAACCATAATGCATATAACCCGGGTAAACAAGGGATAAGGTAAAGACTAGGAACAACCTTAATGTATCACAAAATTAGACACATGCATATGAATATATGATTAAATGGTGTATAGGTAATCAAGGATTATCCGTATTATACTTTCCTTCCTCAGTGAACTGCTGCTACACCTGCTCTTCGGGAATAGAATCGTCTGCGAACTCGAACGGCTCGTCAACTACTCACATCGATCACCACACAAGCATCCACACATACATGCAAACAAGGCATTTAATTAGGACAGTACACCAAACATAAACAAATGATGAAAAGAAGGCTTTAGAGTTGCTTTACGCTTTAGTACGAACACATGAGCGTGAAAATCACTCAAATCGGAGTTAAAACGAAGAAACTACGCTTAAAACAGGCTCTAGGGGCTTGCTGGTGAGATTTTTAGGCTTCCAGGGGTGTTTTTGAAAGAAACCAGGGACCTAAAATGTAATTACGTATAAAAACCAGAGGGCTAACAAGTAAAAAGACCAGACAGGATGGCGGGCACTATTTTTAAAAGGACAGGGGCTAAACCGAAGGAAAAAGGACTAAACTGTAATTATTTTTGAACTGCGCTGGACCACGGGTTGATTTTCGAAAACGACAGGGGCTCTTTTGCAAAAATACCATGGCAGCGGCTGAGGGATGACGTCGGCTGACGTCACGGTCTACTGCGCCGTGGACCGGCCGTAGACCACGGTCCACGGGTTCGCGGTGAACCAGGGCTCGGGTTAGATCTGGATCGCCCAGATCGGATCGGACGGCTCTGGTTGATTGGGGCTTTTAGGTCGTTGGGGATCGGCGGCTGACGGCGGCGCATGGCCGGGGTGTCAGCGAGCGGGTGCGAGGGGAAGAAGGCGAGCTGCCGCGTGCTGCGGCCTGCTGCGGCGCTGGGCTGGGCCGAACGGCTGGGCCGCGCGAGGGAAAAAGGAAGAGAGGGAAGGAACTGGGCCGGCTGGGAGAGTGAGGGAGAGAGAAAAGAGAAGGTTTTTCTTTTATTCAAACACTCATTTGAATTCAAATTCAAATTCAAATTTGAATTCAACCACCAAAAATAAATGCACCAGCATGAATGCAACAATAATGTTTCTATTCCCTATATTTGCTTTTAATTATTCAAAATTTTATTTTCCCTACATTTTTCATGAGCACATAAATATAAAAAGCTATTTAATTACTAAATTATAAATAGGGCAAATTTTAGGGTGTTACAAATCTATCCCCCTTAAAATGAATCTCGTCCTCGAGATTCGGAAGTGGATTGGAAGAGATATGGATATTCTGCCTTGAGATCATCCTCCCCTTTCCCAAGTTGCTTCACCTTCTGAATGACGTTTCCACTGAACCTTGCACACACGTATGACTTTGTTCCCGGTGACCCTCTCCGATTCCTCCAAAACCTTGACCAGTCTCTGAGGACTTAATTGCCTGATACTCAATCTTCTCTCCTGATGGAGCCACTAACTGAACTGCACGCTTGGAACACTGTATGACTGCTTCGTACTTCGCTAGCCAGCTCATTCCCAAGATGAGATCCATTCCGATAGAGTTTAGGACTATAGGGTGTGCTAAGAAGTCTACCCCCCTTATGTTAACCGCTACGTTAGGACAACGTAATGTGGCCCGAAGTTCTCCTCCCGGTGAGATAACCAACATGGTATTTCCCATAGGTTGCATAAGCATCAAGTTCTTTTTCACGAAATCAGCAAATATGAAAGCGCGCGAAGCTCCAGAATCAAACAAAACTGTAGCAGGTTGTGAGTTGACTGGAAACGTACCGACTACCACATCTGTGGCTCCTTCTGCAGTTTCTGCTCCCATATGGTTGAGCCAGCCCTTGGTGTAGTTCTGTTGGCCACGGTTTCCCTGTGCCTGCTGCTGATTCCCATTCTAAGCTGGTTGCGGTCCTGTCTTCTGGTTGTTGTTCTGACAAGTGGAGTTCTGTACCCTCCGGGGACTAAAGTTAGCGTAATGTCCCTGTTCACCACAGTGGTAGCATGCCCTTGGGCCGATAGGAATGGTGTTAGCCTGGGTGGTGCGTGAAGCCTGAGTGTTCTGCTGCACGTTCTGGTAGCGCTGCTGTTGCTGCTGTGGTGGTGGTGTATTCTGGGGACGCTGCTGGTCCTGATGGCCTGACTGTCCCTGAGTGCGCTGCTGATTCACCTGCTGGGGGTTGTAGCAGGAGCGGATATTGCTGCCAGACTGCTGGTTCATGATCCTCCTCTTCTTGTCCTCAATCTCACGGAGCTTGTGCTCCACCATCAAAGCACCATCGACCAACTCGCCAAAGGTTGTAAAGGTGATGCACATCAACTGCAGCTGCAAGGCATCCTGGAGTCCACCCCGGAAGCGAGTCTGCCTCTTCTGGTCTGTTGACACCTCATCCGGTGCGTAGCGGGCCAGCTCAAGGAACTTGTCACGATAGGCAGTGACACTCATTCCTTCCTGCGTCAGAGCTAGGAACTCCTTCTTCTTCAGGATCATCAGTCCCTCAGGCACATGGTGACCACAGAAGTCATCACTGAACTGCTGCCATGTGATCTAGTTGCGATTGGGTTGCGCATATCGGTACGCCTCCCACCAGTCTAGAGCGGCTCCTTCAAACTGTCCTGAGGCGTAGAGCACCTTCTCCCTGTCATCACACTGAGCAATGTCGAGCTGTCTCTCCACTGCCTTGATCCAGTATTCAGCTTCCATCGGGTCCTTGGCGCGAGAGAACTTTGGTGGGCGCCCCTTCAAGAATTCTCCCCTCCTGTCCCTGATGGGCTGGGGAGGCGGCTGGACAGGTGGATTCTGCAGGTTCTGCTGCATCAAAGCTATGGCCTGAGTCAACTGCTGCATCGTCTGTGTCTGCATGCGGACCAGATCCTCCATGGTGGCCGGCTGGTTCTGGTTTTGGTTCTGGTAGCCAGCACCCGACGATCCTCTTGTCCCAACCATCTGTCATTCATTAAACAATCACTGATCAAAACCCCAACATTCACAGTCATATCTGAACCGGTGTCAAGCACAGAAGCAAAACACTGACAAGATAAGGTACTCTGGTGACAGGAAAGATAGTAGATGATGTGCAAAAGAGATTAAGAACCCAACTATTTATTCATTAAATTCCTTATACCTTAATCCAATACTAGATGATTGCAGACTTTCATCCACGCTCATCACAATCATTACAAAGATCCGAATCACACATGAGCATAATAATAAATCATCCAAACATTTAAAGACATGGTTCACACACGACTCGACACACTAAGACTCGACTCTTTTTTTTTTGACTCAAAACGTACTACTCGATCCCTATTACAACTTCATAGAAGCATCTAGGGGTCGACGGTGGTGTGGGCGGCAGGGGAGTTGTAGCGTGGCCTCCTACGTTGTGGTGACTCTCCACGGTACTCTGGGCTGCGGGGTGCGGGTCCTCCCAACTGGTGCTGCAGCTCCTCATTCTTCTCCTGCATGGCGGTGAGCTTCCTCCTCAGCATGGCATTCTCATCAGACACAGCATCAAACTCCGTGTTGAGAGTAGCCACAAGTGCCACTGTAGAACCAACCTGGGGGTCTTGAACGTTTGCGGTAGACGCGATGGTGCAAGCTGTGGCGCCACTCTTGCAGCGGGGGTGGTACCTCTCTAGCTCATCCTTGATCTTGGCGAAGCACTTGTGGCGGTAGACATGGTAGGCTTGGCGTGCAGCATCAGCGATCCCTGCCTCCTGGGTATCACGGCCAGACATAGCGTAGTGAACCGATATCTCGCGAGCAGCCCTTGCCACCTCATCGGTCACCCTCACGTGCACTGCGGTCCTCCAGAAGCTGCGGTAGAGAACGTGCGTCCACCACTCACTGCAGTACTACACTCCAACACGACCGAAGTGGTAGCGGGTATCAAGCACTCGGAGAAGCTCGTTGTGGTAGAAGTGGTCGCCCCCATCTCGGACGAAATTGTAGACGATCCACCGGGGCGTGCGTGGAGCTATCTGACGCGATGACAGGACAGGTGTAGGGCTCCGGGGCACTTCATCATCATCGGACGCGTCTCCAGTGTCAGCGTCCACCTCTTCATCATCAGTTGCGACCACCATCTGGTCTTCTTGCTCACCTACTACGGATTCCGAGGTCTCAGGCTCTCGCTCCTCAGGTTCCTCCTCTTCAGGCTCCTGCTGTGGCTCTTCTGCGACCTGCTGTCTCTGAAGCTCCTGTTGGTTGCGCATCTGCACCCAGTCTCAGTAGGTCTCCGGGTTCTGCCTCTTCAGCGGGTACTCTGCGACGCGGTACGGGAGTTCCGACATCTTGGGCCTGCAGGGGGTCTGCCTCGTGCGAGCCAACTACAGAAACAAGATGGAAGAATAAGCAAAAGTTAGAAACTTTTCACAATGGACAGAGGTAGGATAGATCACTATTTATTTCAATAGAAACTCAACTCCAAGGTATAAGATAACAAAAGAGCAAGGATTAAGCAAAATCTAATTGGCCGTTCCATCTAGGCTGTAATCACAGTCAGCACGGCTCTGATACCAACTTTGTAACACCCAGATTTCCAAGAAATCTGAATGCCTCTATATGCGTGCCCAGGATGTCCACAGAACACATATAGATCACAAATATTGAATCACAGAGAACACAATGCTCGAACAAAATAGTTTACATCACAGTTTAACACAAGACATAGTCTTAAACAAATAATACAGCGGAAGTCTTAATATTATTAAACGTTTCTCAACTAGTAGAGCCTCAAGTCCACAGGGACACCGACTGGTTGAACACAGCTAGAAGTACGGCAGATCCTCCGGAAACTCAGCAAGTGGCTGATCGTTCATAGCTCCATCTGTTACCCATCCGGGATTTTGTTGAAATAGTTGAAAGTATAAGTAAACCATCTTACTTAACAAGTATAACACGGGTTATGCAAGAACAAAAAGCTTGACACGGTTAAACTACATTAGCACTTTTAGTAGTTTCATTTTATTATCATCCAAATTACTACAAATGAGTAGAAACCAAGTATAAACCCATTAATAATAATGTATAAATAATTATAGAACATTCCAACATCAACTTCAACATCATCTTCTAATAAAAAAGGATCCACGCCGCTCGTAACCGTGAGCACGGCTATATTGATAGATCAACACTCTGCAGAGGTTTCGCCCTTTACCCGCCGGTCACATAAATCCAAAAGAACTTATGTTACGAGGACTTTCACAAAACACCCTAACAAGCACAGTAGCCGTTTTGGTTCAACATAGGCAGCATAACCCAAGGCATCGAGATTGACGTACACTCAGGGCGTAACGTGAGGGGGTCAATGGCGTCCAGGGCGAGAGCGCAATCATCGCAACGTGTGAAGCTGCTGTACATCAGGCGCTTACATCACGGGACTTTGCCTAACGAGACATAGCCAACGGATAAATCCGTCCTCGATGGATCAAACTATACTCTCACTTATGCTCCCCACATAGCCTTTCGGTAACCACTGGCGAGCTAGAGACGTACAAGCTAGTTACCCAAGACCAGAGCCATTATAGTTCCAACGGCGGCGAACAAGTTCCTGGATTGCCACTTTAAGAACCGGACCTTACGGAGAGACATTAGAACAAAGCACGAAGCACATGCTCTAATTCCCTAGACCAAACCTTATAGAGTCACTAGAACAAAGCACGAAGCACATGCTCTATTTCCCCGAACCATGTTGCTAAAAAGACTCTTTTAGTTATCATTGAAGTGAACCATTAATTCAATATTGACATTAAAATAAATGTTGGTTGCAGCGCGTAGCAAATACTAACCATAATGCATATAACCCGGGTAAACAAGGGATAAGGTAAAGACTAGGAACAACCTTAATGTATCACAAAATTAGACACATGCATATGAATATATGATTAAATGGTGTATAGGTAATCAAGGATTGTTCATGTTATACTTGCCTTCCTCAGTGAACTGCTGCTGCACCTGCTCTTCGGGAATGGAATCGTCGGCGAACTCGAACGGCTCGTCAACTACTCATATCGATCACCACACAAGCATCCACACATACATGCAAACAAGGCATTTAACTAGGACAGTACACCAAACATAAATAAATGATGAAAAGAAGGTTTTAGAGTTGTTGTACGCTTTACTACGAACACATGAGCGCGAAAATCACTCAAATCGGAGTTAAAACGAAGAAACTACACTTAAAACGGGCTCTAGGGGCTTACTGGTGAGATTTTTAGGCTTCCAGGGGTGTTTTTGAAAGAAACCAGGGACCTAAAATGTAATTACGTATAAAAACCAGAGGGCTAACAAGTAAAAAGACCAGACAGGACGGCGGGCACTATTTTTCAAAAGGGCAGGGGCTAAACCGAAAGAAAAAGGATTAAACTGTAATTATTTTGAACTACGCTGGACCGCGGGTTGATTTTCGAAAACGACAGGGGCTCTTTTGCAAAAACGCCACGGCGGCGGCTGAGGGATGACGTCGGCTGACGTCACGGTCTACTGCGCCGTGGACCGGCCATAGACCGCGGTCCACGGGTTCACGGTGAACCAGGGCTCGGGTTAGATCTGGATCGTCCAGATCGGATCGGACGGCTCTGGTTGATTGGGGCTTTTAGGTCGTCGGGGCGCGGCGGTCGACGGTGGCGCATGGCCGGGACCTCGCCGGAGTTGGCCGAAACGGGGGCTATGGAGCTCCAATGCTCGCCGCGGCTAGCTCGAGAGAGAGAGAGGAGGAGATGGCGAACTTGTTTTGGGGTTTTTCTCGAGGTTTGGGCAGCGATGGCACCTGGCGACGAGCGGCGGCGGACGTGGGTCGACGGCGAGCTCGCGCAAGCACTACGAAGCAGGAGAGAGGGGGTTTAGGGGCTCGGCGTGCTCCCCTATACCTGGCGAAGCTCCTGGACGGCGTCTCGTTGACAATGGGGCGGCGAGGCGACGAGTTGGCGGCGCGGTGGCTCGGCTAGGGTTTGCGGCGGCGACGCGAGCTCAAGGCGAGGAAGCGGCTAGGGTTTTTGGAGGGGGCTCCTGGAGCAGGGGCGGCGGTTATATAGGGGCGGGGGACAGCCATTGGCGTGCGCAACAAGCAGAGCAGGGCGGCGCGGATTCGGCGGCGGTGGAGGAGTCCGGCTCGGACACGGCGAGAGGAAGGGGATGACCGGTGGGCCTTGGGTGTCAGCGAGCGGGAGTGAGGGGAAGGAGGCGGGCTGGCGCGTGCTACGGCCTGCTGCGGCGCTGGGCTGGGCCGAACAGCTGGGCCGCGCGAGGGAAAAAGGAAGAGAGGGAAGGAACTGGGCCGGCTGAGAGAGTGAGGGAGAGAGTAAAGAGAAGGCTTTTCTTTTATTCAAACACTCATTTGAATTCAACAACCAAAAATAAATGCACCAGCATGAATGCAACAATAATGTTTCTATTCCCTATATTTGCTTTTAATTATTCAAATTTTTATTTTCCCTATATTTTTCATGAGCACATAAATATAAAAAGCTATTTAATTACTAAATTTTAAATAGGTTAAATTTTAGGGTGTTACAATATGGTAGAGTCAGTTAAGGGAAATGCTTTGCAGACAAAGCTTTTGACATCGGAATCTGGAAAAGAAAAAGGAGTTGTTGATCCTAGAGTGCAAATTTCTGCTTCTGACTTAAAGGACAAAGGAAAGATGGAAAAGAATGATTATCCCAGGAACCCTCAAAGACATGTTACTTCTCCAGGGTTGATCAAGAAATATCAACGTCAGTAAGAAAGAACAAGGCAGCAAGAAGAAAGGATGTATCGGCATGAGGATCATTGGAGATGTCCTTTTTTCGTTTATTGCTGGGAAGAGGGAATCAAGTTGCCATCTCCAGATGATTGCCCAGAGTGCAATGGTGGCTATGGAAGGGATAGCTCATTCAAAAGGCCCCGATTTGAAGGTAGGGAGCGTCGGCCGTTTATTCGGGATAGAGATGAAGAGTATCGGCGTACTCCAGTCCATGAAAGAATCGAAGGCAGGCAGAGTGTATATGATCGGTTGGGAAATAGGTCGATTATGAGCAGAGAATTAGAAGAGCGTGCTAATAATTTGGTTTCTGATGAAGAACCTCTGCCAAATCGGGATCGGAATATTCATCGCGAAGCTAAAATACCTCAACCAAGGTGGTGCCCAGATGGAGTTACGAAATTATAGAAAAGGAGGTTGCAAAGGCTCCGATTTGATGAAATTCAAGAAGAAAAGTCACACCAGCTTTTCAGGAATAAGAAGGTTTCATCTAAAGTATGGCGTCCTAAACAACTTGATCAAAATGATATTGCGGCTGATGTTAACATGGTTTTCATGCTACCAAGGGAATTCATGGCATCGCTAGTGATGAAGAAAATTCTGAGATTGAAGAAGCGATGGCTCAACTGAATTTAGAACCAATGCCAGCAACTTTTGAGAAACCAGAAGAAAAAGAACGTGTTTACTTGAAGCCTTTGTTTCTGAAGGGACATGTTGATGGTAGGCCAATGACCAAGATGATGGTTGATGGGGGAGCGGTTGTTAATGTAATGTCGTATGCCGTTTTTCGCAAAATCGGCAAAAGTGAAGATGATCTGATCAAAACGGATATGATGCTGAAAGATTATGAAGGGAAGATTTCTCCGGCTCGAGGGGCATTATGCGTGGAGTTGACTATTGGGAGTAAGACTTTGCCTACTACTTTCTTCATAGTCAATGGCAAAGGATCATATAACCTGTTGCTGGGGAGAGATTGGATCCATGCTAATTGTTGCATTCCATCAACCATGCATCAATGTTTGGTTCAATGGATTGAGGATACAGTAGAAGTTGTCAAAGCAAATGCGTCATATAGCATAGCCATTGCAGAAGCACAGCCATGGAATTATGAACAAGTGATGTGTATATCGGGAAGAGCTTTGGATACTGAATTCCTCAGAGTGGCCGATTTCGGTCTACAGCCGATCCAAGCAGTCGGCTTAGAAGAATCGTCCTGATGGATGAGTTTCTTTAAGAAGATGAAGGGAAATTAGGGTATGGCTTCACGTCGGCCGATGTACTAGAAAAAATAGATTTAGGAGATGGTGATAAACCAAGACCGACGTTTATTAGTGCAAAATTAGATCCTGAGTATAAGAAAGAATTAACCTCTTTATTAAGAGAGTTTAAAGATTGTTTTGCTTGGGAAAACTATGGGATGCCTGGTTTAGACCGATCTATTGTTGAACATCGGTTGCCTATAAAGCCAGGATATCGGCCATATCAGCAAGATTCTCGATGATGTGATCCTAAGATATTACCTGACATAAAGGCCGAGATAACTAAGTTGATTTAAGCAAAATTCATTAGGCAATGCCGATATGCTGAGTGGATTTCTAATGTGGTTCCTGTATATAAAAAGAATGGGAAATTGCGTGTTTGCATTGATTTCAGGAATCTTAATAACGCGACTCCGATGGATGGATATCCGATGCCTATTGCCGATTTATTGGTTGATGCTGCAGCGGGGCACAAAGTCATAAGCTTCATGGACGGTAATGCTGGTTATAATCAAATTTTTATGGCTAAAGAAGATATTCATAAAACTGCTTTTCGATGTCCGGGGCATGTTGGTTTATATGAATGGGTAGTCATGACTTTTGGCTTGAAAAATGCTGGAGCTACATATCAACGTGGTATGAATTATATTTTCCATGAACTTATCGGCAAGATTGTTAAAATTTATATCGACGATGTGGTGGTTAAATCGGAAAGCTATAGACAACATTTAGCCGATTTACTTAAGACTCTGGAGTGCATAAGAAGACATGGCTTGAAGATGAATCCGATGAAGTGTGCATTTGGGGTTTCTGCTGGTCAATTTTTGGGATTTATGGTTCATGAAAGAGGGATTGAGATCAGTCAAACTCTAATAGGTTCCATCAACAAGATTGTTGCTCCGGAGAATAAGACCAAACTTCAATCATTAATCGGCAAGATTAATTTCATTAGGAGATTTATTTCTAATCTCTCTGGGAGGATTAAGCCGTTTACACCTTCATTGAAATTGAAGGCCGATCAGGAGTTTGTCTGGGGAAAGGAGCAGGAAGAAGCTTTGGAACGAATTAAGAGATATTTGGTGTTTCCTCCTGTTTTAGTTCCTCCTCAGAAAAATAAGCCGTTCAAATTATATTTATCGGCTGATGATTCTTCTATCGGATCGGCCCTTATTCAAGAGTTTGAAGGAAAAGAGTGTGTTATCTACTTTGTAAGTAGAAGGCTTTTGGATGCAGAGACAAGGTATTCTCCGATTGAAAAGTTATGCTTATGTCTTTACTTTTCCTGTACCAAGCTCAGACATTATTTACTATCGGCTGAGTGTGTAGTTGTTAGTAAAGATGATGTCATAAAATACATGCTATCATTGCCGATTTTAAATGGTAGAATCGGAAAGTGGATTTTGGCTCTTTCAGAGTTTGATTTACGCTTTGAATCGTTGAAAGCAGTCAAGGGGCAAGTTTTGGCCGATTTTGTCACTCATCATTGTGGACCAGAGATTGAATTAGTAGAATTTGCTCCATGGACTTTGTTTTTTTTTGGATCTTCTTGTGGAGCTGGCTCTGGAATCGGAATTGTGTTAATCTCGCCTCGGGGGGCAAGCTTTGAATTCTCTTTTCCGATTGAGAAAGAAGTCACCAATAATCAAGCAGAATATCGGGCTGTTCTTAAACGTATCAAACTTCTCAAAGAGATCAAGGCCGATGCTATTGAAATATTCGGAGATTCTCTATTGGTAGTAAAGCAATTGATGGGTGAATATGAATGCACTGATGATATTTTGAGAATATATCACGATGAATATCTCCAGTTGTTAAAAGAATTCAGGCTTGTTAAGATTGAGCATATTCCCAAATGTCATAATGAAGAGGCTAACCGATTGGCTCAAGGAGCATCTGGTTATTGTCCGATCAGAGAGATTTCAAGTCTGGAGTTAGAAAATTCCGATTGGAGAAAAAAGATTTATGAATATTTGAAAGATTCATCGAAAAAGGTTGAAAGGAAGATAAGGATTCAGGCAGTAAAATATGTTATACTTGAAGATGATCTTTATTATCGGACGATTGATGGAGTTTTGCTCAAATGTATTGGATCGGAGGAAGCTAAGGTGTTAATGGGAGAGATCCATGAAGGGGTATGTGGAGCACATCAATCGGCCTTCAAGATGAAATGGATGATCAGAAGGAATGGATATTTTTGGCCTACAATTCTTGAAGATTGTTTTAAATATTACAAAGGATGTCAGGACTGTCAGTGATTTGGGAATGTTTAAAGGGCTCCTGCGTCTGCTATGAATCCGATTTTAAAGCCTTGGCCTTTTCGAGGATGGGGCATTGATTTAATCGGACAGATTAACCCTGGATCGAGTAAAGGACACAAGTTTGTGCTAGTGGCGACTGATTACTTTATTAAATGGGTTGAAAAAATTCCTTTGAAGATTGTGTCATCAGCTAATATGGTGGATTTTGTTAATGAACATATTATTTATCGGTTTGGTATTCCTCAAACGATTACAACCGATCAGGGAACTATGTTTACTTCAGGGGAATTTAGAGAGTTTGCTGAAAGCATGGGGATTAAAATATTGAATTCTTCTCCTTATTATACTCACGCTAATGGTCAGGCAGAAGCTTCCAATAAAAGCGTGATCAAGTTAATAAAAAGAAAGATTGATGACTTTCCCAGAAGATGGTATATTGTGCTGCATGAAGCGTTATGGTCATATCGGATGGCTTGTCACGGTGCAATTAAAATGTCACCTTATCAATTGGTTTATGGACATGAGGCTGTGTTACCTTGGGAGTTGAAAATCGGCTCTAGATGTGTTGAGTTTCAAAATAAGTTAACAGCCGATGAATACTCGATTATTATGAAAGATGAGTTGGAGGATTTGACTCAATATCATTTGAAAGCCCTTGAAAATCTAGAGGCTAATAAGGAGCGTATTGCCAGATGGTATAACAAGAAGGTCAAAGTTTAAGGAATTTTCTCAGGGAGAATTGGTGTGGAAGCTAATTTTGCCGATTGGGTCTAAAGATTCTAAATTCGGTAAATGGTCTCCGACTTGGGAAGGTCCGTATCGAATAAATCGGTGTGCTCCAGGCAATGCGTATATATTGGAGACTTTAGAAGGAGAAGAGTTTCCTTGAGCTTTGAATGGAAAATACTTGAAAAAATATTATCCCAGTATTTGGGTTGATGCATGAGCCGATTTTTGAAAAATCGGAAGAGATCATAGCCGATACAAAGTATCGCCTCTAGCAGAAAAAATAAGTGAAAATAATGCATACAAATTAGAGGATTACATATCCAAGGATACATGGCCGATGCGTTATGCATTGCCCTTAGGGCAAAAATATAAAACATTACAGAGTGTTCAGAAAATTCTGAATTGTCTGAATGGCTTGCATACGGGATTCATGGTGTTCATGGTTCTCCATGGTCTGGCTTCTAGAATCGAGAGAAATATGAATCTGGCTAATATTGGCTTCAGACCTAGATATGGACTGATTGATTGTGTGGATTTCTCCCAAAAGTCGATCCCTTCTGCTCTGTAGGTGGATGAGTCGGGATTGTTCTCTGTTCAAGGTGTCTTCGAGGTTACGAATTTGGCGTTGAATCCTGGATATATCATTGTCTGGAGATCCTTGGCCATGAATGAAAGATGATACTGAGGTAAGACCTTCAGGGAGTAAGTTCATAACCTCATATTTGTGGGTAGCCAAGAAAAGCCGATGATTTGAAGAAAGGGGAGTGCCAGATTGGAGCTGAGTGATGATGAGTTCAATTCTTTGTTGAACCTGAAAGTTGGAAAGATTAGCTTGCTTCAATCGATAGTGAAATGAAGAAAGAGCACTATTATGTACCTCATTGGATGAAGATGCCATGTTTGATAGTAAGAAAGGTGATATGGTTGATTCTGCGTATGATTCTATTTATAGGCAAAAGGATCTACCTACTCGATTCAGAGCATTCAATTTTTGATATAAATGAGTGCAAGGACCAATGCATTTTTGGTCAAAAGTTGCTATTTTCAGAAGATTCGCTGTAAAAGTTGATCGTATTGGTTAAAGGCAATAAAGACGCTACAGACTTGGCAGGAATTGGTCAAAAGATGAGTCAAAGATTTACACATGCAGAATAGTTTGGAAACTTCAATAAATACATTACAAAGGATGTTGCTGGCTAAATTTTACGACGACCCAAGGAAATCTTGGATCGCTTTGATCGCACGCAGGCGAATAGCATCTACATCGGAAATGGCTTTCCGATCTTCATCAGTCGAGCCCTCAATCGGCTTCAAGTTCTCCTTAAGATGATCAACCTTTTGAATAAGGGTTTGCTTATTCTGTTCGAAGGTTGTCAGAGCCCCAGGGATCTGCTGCAGATCGGCTTCTACAGTTTGCAGTTCTGCGTCGATCTTGGCTATGGCTTGCATATGAGCTTCACGCCTAGACTTCAAATCGGATATGGTCTTTTCTAAGGTTTCCTGAGTTTGCTTCAGGTTTCCGATTTGGTTGTATATGCCTTCAATGTCCGATTGGATTTGCTCCTGGTCTTTGGAAGATTTTTCAAATTCTGCTCGATCGGATAGTCTCTTCTGGGCCTTTGTCACCTGGTAGTAGTTGAACCCTATAAAGGCAGCTGGGAAGAGAGCTTCCTCGACTGATTCAGGTATTTGGCCTTGCAAATGCTTGAAAGCTGATCGGACAGGATCGGCGTTCTTCACAAGTTGTCCGATTTCAATGTTTAGAAAATTTAGCATTTCTTCAAGGTGAAGCCTGATCGGATCGGAGCTTGGAGCTGATTCTGCTGTAGAGGGACCAGCAAGTTCTGCTGCTAAAGCACTGGGGGTCGGAGAGTCTTGTGCCTAAGAAAGAAAAGTGAAAATCGGATATTGTCTTCTCCTATTCTGAAAAGGAAAATGAGGAGAGAAAGAATTACCTGCTTCAAATTGACCTCGTCAAACTGGGATGGTTGAGGAGCTGAAAGGCCAATTGCAGTTCCGATAGAAGCGATTGTCATTCGTCCCTAAGAACAAGAAATTCAGATATGAGGAATGGAGTGGAGTAAATTTTGCTGCAGCAAAAACGTAATGAACATTCTTACAACGGATTCTTGGGCTTGGGTTGTTGATCCTGGTTGAACAGTGATCGACGGAAGGATCGGCGGTGAAGATAAGGTTGGAGCAGTTTCCGTTTGAGCCGATTGTTCATAAGATGTGATCGGGGGATGTGCCTGCTTACACATGAAATTAGTATGAGAAATAATAAGGTTGCAATAGATCGGAGATATGCTTACCTGTTCCGATGTAACACCCAGATTTCCAAGAAATCCGAATGCCTCTATATGCGTGCCCAGGATGTCCACAGAACACATATAGATCACAAATATTGAATCACAGAGAACACAATGCTCGAATAAAATAGTTTACATCACAGTTTAACACAAGACATAGTCTTAAACAAATAACACAGCGGAAGTCTTAATATTATTAAACGTTTCTCAACTAGTAGAGCCTCAAGTCCACACGGACACCGACTGGTTGAACACAGCTAGAAGTACGGTAGATCCTCCGGAAATTCAGCAAGCGACTCATCATTCATTGCTCCATCTGTTACCCATCCGGGATTTTGTTGAATACTTGCAAGTGTAAGTAAACCATCTTACTTAACAAGTATAACACGGGTTATGCAAGAACAAAAGGCTGGACACGGTTAAACTGCATTAGAACTTTTAGTAGTTTCATTTTATTATCATCCAAATTACTACAAATAAGTAGAAACCCAAGTATAAACCCATTAATAATAATTTATAAATAATTATAGGATATTCCAACTTCAACCTCAACATCATCTTCTAATAAAAAAACAATCCAGGCCGCTCGTAACCATGAGCACGGCTATCATGATAGATCAACACTCTGCAGAGGTTTCGCCCTTTACCCGTTGGTCACATAAATCCAAAAGAACTTAGGCTACGAGGACTTTCACAAACACCCTAACAAGCACAGTAGCCGTTTTGGTTCAACATAGGCAGCATAACCCAAGGCATCGAGATTGACGTACGCTTAGGGCGCAACGTGAGGGGGTCAATGGCGTCCAGAGCGAGAGCGCAATCATCGCAACGTGTGAAGCTGCCGTACATCGGGCGCTTACATTATGGGACTTTGCCTAACGAGACATAGCCAACGGATAATTCCGTCCTCGATGGATCAAACTATACTCTCACCCATGCTCCCCACATACGCCTTTCGGTAACCACTGGCGAGCTAGAGACGTACAAGCTAATTATCCAAGACCAGAGCCATGATAGTTACAACGGCGGCGAACAAGTTCCTGGGTTGCCGCTTTAAGAACCGGACCTTACGGAGAGACATTAGAACAAAGCACGAAGCACATGCTCTAATTCCCTAGACCAAACCTTATAGAGTCACTAGAACAAAGCACGAAGCACATGCTCTAGTTCCCCGAACCATGTTGCTAAAAAGCATCTTTTAGTCATCATTGAGGTGAACCATTAATTCAATATTAACATTAAAATAAATCTTGGTTGCAGCGCGTAGCAAATACTAACCATAATGCATATAACCCGGGTAAACAAGGAATAATGTAAAGACTAGGATCATCCTTAGTGTATCGCAAAATTAGACACATGCATATGAATATATGATTAAATGGTGTATAGGTAATCAAGGATTGTCTGTGTTATACTTGCCTTCCTCAGTGAACTGCTGCTGCACCTGCTCTTCGGGAACGGGATCGTCGGCGAACTCGAACGGCTCGTCAACTACTCACATTGATCACCACACAAGCATCCACACATACATACAAACAAGGTATTTAATTAGAATAGTACACCAAACATAAACAAATGGTGAAAAGAAGGCTTTAGAGTTGCTGTACGCTTCACTACGAACACGTGAGCGCGAAAATCACTCAAATCGGAGTTAAAACGAAAAAAACTACGCTTAAAACGGGCTCTAGGGGCTTACTGGTGAGATTTTTAGGCTTCTAGGGGTGTTTTTGAAAGAAACCAGAGACCTAAAATGTAATTACGTATAAAAACCAGAGGGCTAACAAGTAAAAAGACCAGACAGGACGGCGGGCACTATTTTTCAAAAGGGCAGGGGCTAAACCGAAAGAGGAAGGGGATGACCGGTGGGCCCGGGGTGTCAGTGAGCGGGAGCGAGGGGAAGGAGGCGGGCTGGCGCATGCTGCGGCCTGCTGCGGCGCTGGGCTGGGCCGAACGGCTGGGCCGCGCGAGGGAAAAAGGAAGAGAGGGAAGGAACTGGGCCGGCTGAGAGAGTGAGGGAGAGAGAAAAGAGAAGGTTTTTCTTGTATTCAAACACTCATTTGAATTCAAATTCAAATTCAAATTTGAATTCAACAACCAAAAATAAATGCACCAGCATGAATGCAACAATAATATTTCTATTACCTATATTTGCTTTTAATTATTCAAATTTTTATTTTCCCTACATTTTTCATGAGCACATAAATATAAAAAGCTATTTAATTACTAAATTTTAAATAGGGCAAATTTTAGGGTGTTACAAATCTACCCCGCTTAAAATGAATCTCGTCCTCGAGATTCAGAAGTGGATTGGAAGAGATATGGATATTCTGCCTTGAGATCATCCTCCCCTTTCCCAAGTTGCTTCACCTTCTGAATGACGTTTCCACTGAACCTTGCACACACGTATGACTTTGTTCCCGGTGACCCTCTCCGATTCCTCCAAAACCTTGACCAGTCTCTGAGGACTTAATTGCCTGATACTCAATCTTCTCTCCTGATGGAGTCACTAACTGAACTTCACGCTTGGAACACTGTATGACTGCTTCGTACTTCACTAGCCAGCTCATTCCCAAGATGAGATCCATTCCGATAGAGTTTAGGACTATAGGGTGTGCTAAGAAGTCTACCCCCCTTATGTTAACCGCTACTTTAGGACAACGTAATGTGGCCCGAAGTTCTCCTCCCGGTGAGATAACCAACATGGTATTTCCCATAGGTTGCATAAGCATCAAGTTCTTTTTCGCGAAATCAGCAGATATAAAAGCGTGCGAAGCTCCAGAATCAAACAAAACTATAGCAGCTTGTGAGTTGACTGGAAACGTACCGACTACCACATCTATGGCTCCTTCTGCAGTTTTGCTCCCATATGGTTGAGCCTGTCCTTGGCGTAGTTCTATTGGCCACGGTTTCCCTGTGCCTGCTGCTGATTCCCATTCTGAGCTGGTTGCGGTCCTGTCTTCTGATTGTTGTTCTGACCAGTGGAGTTCTGTACCCTCCGTGGACAAAAGTTAGAGTAATGTCCCTGTTCACCACAGTGCTAGCATGCCCTTGGGCCGACAGGAATGGTGTTAGCCTGGGTGGTGCGTGAAGCCTGAGTGTTCTGCTGCACGTTCTGGTAGCGCTGCTGCTGCTGCTGCTGTGGTGGTGGTGGATTCTAGGGACGCTGCTGGTCCTGATGGCCTGACTGTCCCTGAGTGCGCTGCTGATTCACCTGCTGGGGGTTTGATAAGCACCGAACTGGTTCGGCGAAGGGTGGCCTGATCTTCACGTCAGTAGGTTTCGGTAACGTGGGTAACTTACTGAAAAGGCTTTACACCTGGCCAAGGTTGGTTGCGACCAAGCGACGGGGAGAGAGACACCGAAACCGCGAATACTTCGACTCGATCTCCGAACGACCGCAGAACCACAACCGGAGCTAATCCACACAAGACGGGGCAGCCGTACTGGAACCCGCAAAGCACGAATTAGTGGATCTCAGAGAGATCTCTCCACAAGTTCAAGAAGAATAAGGAAGAACAAGGGTTGAGTAAGACACTCAAGCAGCTTGGCTGCAAATATCACTGGGATAATCTTAATTCATCAAAAGTTTCTTTCTCCTTTGGCTTACAAAATAAGGGGTATTTATACTAACAATTAGTCCCAAAAATACATGTGAACTGAAAGAGCCACGTGAGAAGGTGGAAGACCAACTGGCTTGATTATTCATCGGTGGTCGTAAATTTCCCGTGTGTCTTCTGGCCTTCGGAGTGGTCTTCAATGTTTTGATCATAACTCCGCCTAGGAACGTCCAAAAGACGTGGGACCAGATGCGTTGGAAAGCTAATTTGATCACCTTTCACACCATGTGTAGCATGCTTCACGAAATATTGTAGAGTGATACAGTTTCTCACGGAAACTTAGATATCAGGCTGACTATTGATCTTCTGAACAGTCTGCACCAAAAGCAGTCGGCTGCCAAGCTGGGAGCTCTAAAGCACTAGGAACTTAATGGCATTAGAAAGTTGACTTCAACACCTTTCCAACAAGTACTCATGGACCTTCACAGCTTCTATGAATCAAAAGATATGACTGTTTCTTTATGACAGTTCTGCCAGACCGAACTGGTTCGATGTAGTTCTCCTCGTGTCCTTGTCATCCTCCTTGGTGAGCCTGAGTAATAGCAACATGCATGATTTAGGAAGTATATAATTCTCATTAATAAATGGAATTTCACAAAGAAGCGTGTGCACCTCTTGTTGTAGCTGTTTAGCTCGGCTACGAGTAATTGGTCCATCGAAGACATGAGCTGGTGCAGCTTGACTTGATGATTGTTTCATCTTGCTTGATGTAGTCGGTATACTTGATGGTGTGGTTGGCGTGGGCATATCATCCTCCCCCCCTTCAAAAAGAGTCATCCTCGACTCTTCCAATGCAAAGAATGGAGAGAGGTCGGACACATTGAAACTGGTACTCACACCATAAGTACTTGGCAGATCAATTTCATAAGCGTTGTCGTTGATCTTGCGTAGAAATTTGAATGGTCCGTCAGCCCGGGGTTGCAACTTGCTTTTGCGCAGCTCTGGAAAACGATCCTTTCGAAGGTGCACCCAAACCAAGTCCCCTGGTTCGAACAGCACCTTCCTGCGACCCTTGTTAGCATGCTTCGCATACTGCTTGGTCATCTTTTCAATATTGGTCCGAGTTCTATCATGAATGTTCTTGACAAATTCAGCTAGCTTGCTTGCGTCGAAGTTCACACGTTCCTGCATGGGTAAAGGCAAAAGATCTATGGGAGCAGTGGGTTTGAATCCATATACAATTTCAAATGGACAAAATCTAGTGGTTGAGTGTACGGTCCTATTGTATGCAAACTCAACATGTGGCAAGCTTTCTTCCCATAGTTTCAGGTTCTTCTTAAGGACAGCTCGCAGCAACATTGATAGAGTTCGATTCACAACTTCAGTTTGGCCGTCCGTTTGCGGATGACATGTTGTGGAGAACAGTAGTCTTGTCCCAAGTTTGCCCCACAATGTCTTCCAAAAGTAGCTTAAGAACTTGGTGTCACGATCCGACACAATGGTACGTGGCACTCCATGTAGTCGCATGATTTCCCTGAAAAATAATTCAGCAATATGGGAAGCATCGTCGCTCTTGTGGCAAGGAATAAAATGTGCCATTTTGCTGAAACGATCAACCACCACAAAAATTGAATCCCTTCCCCTTTTGGTTCATGGTAACCCAAGAACAAAATCCATTGAAATGTCCTCCCAAGGTGCATTAGGAATAGGAAGAGGAGTATATAAACCATGAGGGTTCAGACGAGACATAGCTTTGTGGCAGTTTTCGCAGCGAAGAACATGTCTCTCTACATCTCGTCTCATTTTTGGCCAAAAGAAATGGTCGGCCAGCACTTGCTCCGTCTTCCTGGCTCCAAAATGGCCCATAAGTCCACCTGCATGAGCTTCCTGCACGAGTAAAATTCGAACAGAGCAATCTGGAATACAAAGTTTGTTAGCGCGAAATAAAAAACCATCATGTACATGATACTTTTCCCATCCTTTGCCATTGCCGCAGTTGGCATATGGTTCAGCAAAGTACGAATCAGTGGCATATAATTCCTTTATACTTTCCAAACAGAGAATTTTAGCATCAAGTTGTGTGAGCAAAGCATGACGTCGAGATAAAGCATCAGCTACAACATTGTCTTGACCTTTCTTATATTTGACAATATAAGGAAAGGACTCAATAAATTCACTCCACTTAGCATGTCGTTTATTCAGTTTCAGTTGTCCCTTAAGATGTTTCAGAGATTCATGGTCTGAATGTATCACAAATTCTTTAGGATAAAGTTAGTGTTGCCAAATTTCCAAACTCCGAACGAGAGCATATGATTCTTTATCATAAACTGAATAATTCAAAGTCGGACCACTTAGCTTTTCACTGAAGAATGCAATTGGTCTCTTTTCTTGCATCAGCACGCTTCCAATCCCAACTCCACTTGCATCACATTCAATTTCAAATGTCTTGTTGAAATCTGGAAGTGCAAGGATTGGGGCTGTTGTGAGCTTCTTCTTTAATTCTTCAAAAGCCTTTTGTTGTTCTTCTCTCCATTTGAAAGGTACGTCTTTCTTGGCCAGATCATTGATTGGAGCAGCGATCGTGCTGAAATCTTTCACGAATCGCCGGTAGAAATCAGCAAGTCCAAGGAAGCTTCTCACTTGGCTCATGTTCTGTGGAGGCATCCACTCGTGTACAGCCTTGACTTTCTCATCATCCAACTGCACGCCTTGTCCTGAAACAACAAAACCAAGAAAAACTACCTTGTCGGTGCAGAAGGTGCACTTCTCAAGGTTAGCGTACAATTTTTGTTCACGCAGGACAGCAAGCACGCTCTGGATATGTGCAACATGTTCTTCAAGAGTCTTGCTGTAGATTAGGATATCATCAAAATAAACCACAACAAATTTACCAATGAAAGTTCTAAGCACATGATTCATTAATCGCATAAATGTACTAGGTGCATTGGTTAAACCGAAGGGCATCACTAACCATTCATACAATCCAAATTTTGTTTTAAAGGCAGTTTTCCACTCATCTCCTTCTTTCATACGAATCTGATGATAGCCACTTCTTAAATCAATTTTATGAAAAAAATAGCACCACTAAGTTCATCAAGCATATCATCTAAGCGAGGAATGGGATGCCTATATCTTATGGTGATGTTGTTAATTGCGCGGCAATCCACACACATTCTCCAAGACCCATCCTTCTTAGGCACTAAAAGAACAGGGACAGCACAAGGGGAAGACTTTCCTGTACATACCCTTTTTTCATCAATTCCTCCACTTGTTGCTGAATTTCTTTTGTTTCCTCTGGGTTGGTGCGGTATGCAGCCCTGTTCGGAAGTGACGCACCAGGAAGCAAGTCGATTTGATGCTCGATCCCTCTCTTAGGTGGCAGCCCTGGTGGTACTTCGTCCGGAAAGACATCTTCATATTCCTACAAGACATTCAAAATAGTACTTGGTAGGGTAGAGGGTAAGGCATTAGTAGAAAGAAAAGTGTCCTTGTACAGAAGTACAAAGAACATGGCATCGGGTTCACTCAATTCTTTGATATCCCCCTTCCTAGCCATCATTACTAAACCCTCTTTTCCCGGTTTCTTGGTTGTTTTCAGCTGTGGGGTTTCATTTGGCTGTGGACACCCTTCCTTACTATTTTTGTGGCTCACTCGCAAGTGGTGCTCGCTCTCGCGCTGTTTCTTCTTGATATCATCCTTCAAAATTTCTTCCGGTGTCAAAGGAAGCAAGGAAATTCGCTCTCCTTTGTACACAAAAGACAGCTTGTTGGTCCTTCCAAAAATTTGGACATCACGATCATATAGCCATGGTCGACCGAGCAGCAACTGGCAGGCTTGCATAGGCACTACGTCGCACTCCACATGATCATTGTATTTACCAATAGAGAATGGTACGGTCACAGTATGACTAACACGCAGTGCACCACAATCATTAAGCCACTGCATCTTATATGGACTAGGATGACGCCGTGGTTTCAGTCCCAATCTGTCCACCAATTCTTGGCTAGCAATATTGTTGCAGCTGCCATTATCAACGATGATGCGACACACCTTATCTTTGATTAGTCCACGGGTATGAAACAAATTATGTCGCTGCCCATTGTCTTCCTTTTCTGCTGTTGCACTAAGCACTCGTAGAGAAATAAAGCAATTATGTTCTCCTTCTTCAGGTTGTATCTCATTCCCTTCCTCAATTTCTTCATCAAATATCGGTCCAGTATCTTCGGGATCACTCTCGGATTCCCATTCACCTTTCTCATTCAACAACATGGTCCTCTTGCTTGGGCATTGAGCAGCAATGTGCCCACGGCCGTGGCATTTATGGCATACAATTTATCTGCTTTGAGAAGAAGATGTAGCTCCCAAGACATTGCTTTGGGCTGCTGAACTTGCAGCGGGTCGCTGCTGAGTTGCTGGTGATGACGCTGTGGAGGCTGCCATCTTCGATGGAACAAATGATGGAGAAGACTTGGCTGCAGCTCCTTGAGATCGTCCACCACCATAGGAAGTACTTGACTGCTGTTTGCGCCATGGGGCAGCAATAGAAGGACTGCCATAAGATTTTCCACGTGACTCTTGCTAAATCTTCTTCTCTGTTCGCATAGCTTGATCAACAAGATCCTGCAAGGTACGATATGGAAACATCTCCACAAAACCAGAAATTTCTTCATTAAGACCTCCTAGAAATCTCGCCATTGTTGACTCTGCATCTTCTCTTATTCCAGCCCGCACCAACAGTAGTTCCATCTCCTTGAAATACTCATCAACTGATCTCCTCCCTTGCTTTAACATTTGCAACTGGTTCATGAGATCACGCTGATAGCTAGAAGGCATGAATCGCCTTCTCATCACTTGCTTCATCTCCTCCCATGTATTGATATATCCTCGTCCCAAATCACGTTGATTCTCTTGCACTTGGTTCCACCAAGTGAGAGCGTATCCAGAGAATTCCACCGAAGCAAGATTCACAGGGCGCTGAGCTGAAAGATTATGTACTCGGAATATGTGATCACACTGCGCAGCCCATTCAAGAAATTCATCAGCATTCTCCTTTCCAGTAAACTTTGGAATACTCAACTTGACACGAGCGATGTTATCTAGGTTGTCATGTGGACGACGACCACGATGGTATTCCCTTTCTTCAAAATCAGCAGGCCGGCGATGATGACGCCGAGCAAACCTGCCACCATGACCGAAAGGATTTTCATCATCATGAGATCCGTCTTCATGATCTTGATCTTCAAACTCTTCGTCTTCAAAATGCACGCGGCGACCATCAGCAGGGCGCCCATGTGCGCGACGCCCACCATCCTGATTATCAAAATCAGCACGGTGACCACCTCCATAGCCTCTCCGTCTAGCGCCGAAACGATCGAATCCATGGCCGAAACCAGAATTCTCATCGTCCGATTCTTCCTGGTGATCTTCTTCATGCCGATGATGTGGTCTTCGACCTCCCGCTGCGGGAATTCGCTCATCAAGCATCCGTCCCATGGCCTCCACGAGCTGATCGGCCATGCGACGCATCTCAGCCCGAGAAACACAATTGTCGTCATCTCCATGGTGTCCACCATGAGTACTTGAGTTGGATCCTGACATGTTAGGAGCAGCAAGAACAATATGGAATGGAAATTATTGTGGAAACACTCGATTTCACCTCTTACTTACCCAAGTTCTTGCCTGATCTCAAGAACTGTGGTGGTGCTGGTGTGGCAGCGACAACAGAAGTGGTAAAGCGGTCGTAAGGATTTCAAATCGAAAGTCCCGGTTCAGGGTTTTGGTGGAGGTATAGGTGGCTGAACAAGGAGGGCTACGGTACTGCCAATCAAGTGAAAAAAAAGATGTGCTCAAAAGATAAATTGCTGCTATCAAGATTACCACCAACTTGGATATGAAAACTGAAAATTTCAGTAACCAACCCTAACACAAAATTCTTCAGAACCTTTTCACTTGTGCTCTTCCTTTTTTTATACTGTATTCTTTCTTTCTTCTTTTTTTTTTGGTTGACTCTTCCTTTTTTTATAACACTAACGGGGTTGCTGATTACAAAAGATAATGTAAACGGTGGTGACTAGCAACTGGAAGAACACAAGCACAAGATACCAGTACCGTCAAGAGGGCTATAGGTTTTTTTCTTTTGGCGTTGGACTATAGGACAAACAAATATATGTAAAAGATAAAAACAGGGATGAATATGTGGCTAGAGAAAACTGTAACAGATTGAAAAGGGTGGGAGGGTGGGTGATAAAAACGAACCTACCATGACAACGATAGCTCTGATTACCACATGATAAGCACCGAACTGGTTCGGCGAAGGGTGGCCCGATCTTCACGTCAGTAGGTTTCGGTAACGTGGGTAACTTACTGAAAAGGCTTTACACCTGGCCAAGGTTGGTTGCGACCAAGCGACGGGGAGAGAGACACCGAAACCGCGAATACTTCGACTCGATCTTCGAACGACCGCAGAACCACAACCGGAGCTAATCCACACAAGACGGGGCAGCCGTACTGGAACCCGCAGAGCACGAATTAGTGGATCTCAGAGAGATCTCTCCACAAGTTCAAGAAGAACAAGGAAGAACAAGGGTTGACTAAGACACTCAAGCAGCTTGGCTGCAAATATCACTGGGATAATCTTAATTCATCAAAAGTTTCTTTCTCCTTTGGCTTACAAAATAAGGGGTATTTATAGATGTGAACTGAAAGAACCACGTGAGAAGGTGGATGTAACACCCTAAAAATGCCCTTTTAAAAAAATTAGTAATTAATTGCCTTTTTATATTAAAGTGCTCATAAATAATATAGGGAAATAAAATTTTTGAATAATTAAAAGCAAATATAGAGTATAGAAACAATTATTGTTGCATTCATGCTGGTGCATTTATTTTTGATTGTTGAATTCAAATTTGAATTTGAATTCAAATGAGTGTTTGAATAAAAGAAAAACCTTTTCTTTTTCTCTCTCTTTTTCCTTCTCTCTTTTCAGCCCAGCCGGCCCACTCCTCCTCCTCTCTTTCTTTTCTTTTTCGCGCGGCCCATCTTTTTCTTCGCGCGGCCCAGCAGAGCCAGCCCAGCGCGCAGCCCGGCCCAGTTGTCCGTTTTTCCCCTCCCCTCTCTCTCCCGCTGCGGCTGACAGCGTGACCCCACTTGTCGGCCTCTCCCTTCTGTCCGCAGCGCGCCCGCACTCCTCTCTCTCTGCGGCTGACGGCTTGGGCCCACATGTTAGTATCGCCTTCTACCTCGCGTCGTGCGCGTTCGGGACTCCTTCGCCGCGCCGCCGTGCTGCGCTGGGACTTCCCCGGCTTGGCGCGCACGCCAAGGGGTCTCCACCGCCCCTATAAAGCCGCAGTCAACCCCCTCGGCCTCGAACCCGCAACCCAAGCCGCCGCCTCCAAGCTCCGAGCGCCGCCGCCGCAACCCTAGCTGCCGCCGCCGCTTAGCCATCGCTCCACTCGCGCTTTGCCGCCTAGATCCGCACCAGAAGCTTCGCCGTGTGGTAAGGAACTCGCCGAGGCCCTAAACCCCCTCCCTCTCGCTCTCCCGCGCTTGCTCGAGCTCGTCGGAGTTCCCGCTCCGCTGCCGTGCGTCGCCAGCCGCCACCGCCGCTCAATCCTCGTCCACAACCCCCAAATCGAGTTCCCCGTCGTCTCCTCTATCTTTAGGGCCAATCACGGCGAGAAACCGAGCTCCCTAACCCCCAGCCGAGCCAACTCCGGCGAGGTCTCGACCTAGCGCCGCCGCGAGCCGTCTTCCCCGGCGAGCTGAATGCCCAGATCTAATCCCAGCCGCTCGATCCAAAACCAACGGCCCAGATCTAAACCTGTTTTAAACCCGGTCCGGTTCACCGTGGACCCGTGGACCGCGGTCTACGGCCGGTCCACGGCACAGTCAACGATGACGTCAGCTGACGTCAGCATCCAGCCGTTGCCGTGGCGTTTTTGCAAAAGAGCCCCTCTGTTTTTTGAAAATCAACCCGTGGTCCAGCGCAGTTCAAAAGTATTTACAACCAAGTCCTTTTTCTTTCGGTTTAGCCCCTGTTCTTTTGAAAAATCATGCCCGCCGTCCTAGAAGTTGTTTTTACACCGCAGCCCTCGTGTTTTTATACAAAATTATGTTTTAAGTCCCTGGTTTCTTTCAAAAACACCCCTGGAAGCTTAAAGTCTTTACCAGCAAGCCCCTAGAGCCCGTTTTAAGCGTAGTTTCTCCGTTTTAACTCCGATTTGAGTGATTTTTGCGCTCACGTGTTCGTAGTGAAGCGTAGGTTAATTCTAAAACCTTCTTTTCATCTTTTGTTTATGTTTGGTGTACTGTTCTAATTAAATATCTTGATTGCATGTATGTGTGGATGCTTGTGTGATGATCGATGTGAGTAGTTGCCGAGCCGTTTGAGTTCGTCGACGATCCCGTTCTCGAAGACCAAGTGCAGCAGCAGTTCTCTGAGGAAGGCAAGTATAACACGGACCATCCTTGTTACCTATACACCGATTAATCACATAAATCATATGCATGTGTCTAATACTGTTAGCCACTAAGGATGTTCCTAGTCTTTACCCTATTCCTTGTTACCCAGGGTTTATGCATTATGGTTAGTCTATGCTACGCGCTGCAACCAACATTTATTTTTATGTTAATACTGAACTAATGGTTCACTTCAATGATGGTTAAAAGATGCTTTTTAGCAACATGGTTCGGGGAACTAGAGCATGTGCTGTGTGCTTTGTTCTAGTGTCTCTGTAAGGTTTGATCTAGGGAATTAGAGCATGTGCTTTGTGCTTTGTTCTAATGTCTCTCCATAAGGTCCGGTTCTTAAAGCGGCAACCCAGGAACTTGTTCGCCGCCGTTGGAACTATAATGGCTCTGGTCTTGGATAACTAGCTTCTACGTCTCTAGCTTGCCAGTGGTTACCGAAAGGCGTATGTGGGGTGCATGGGTGAGAGTATAGTTTGATCCATCGAGGACGGTTTTATCCGTGGGCTATGCCCCGTTAGGCAAAGTCCCGTGATGTAAGCGCCCGATGTACGGCAGCTTCACACGTTGCGATGATTGCGCTCTCGCTCTGGACGCCATTGACCCCCTCACGTTGCGCCCTGAGCGTACGTCAATCTCGATGCCTTGGGTTATGCTGCCTATGTTGAACCAAAACGGCTACTGTGCTTGTTAGGGTGTTTTGTGAAAGTCCTCGTAACATAAGTTCTTTTGGATTTATGTGACCGGCGGGTAAAGGGCGAAACCTCTGCAGAGTGTTGATCTATCATGATAGCCGTGCTCACGGACACGAGCGGCCTGGATCCTTTTTTATTAGAAGATGATATTAGTGGTTGATGTTGGTTTGTTCTATAATCACTTATACCTTATTAATGGGTTTATACTTGGGATCTAGTCATTTGTAGTAAGTTGGATGACAATAAAATGAATCAACTAAAAGTGCTAATGCAGTATAACCGTGTCAAGCCTTTTGTCCTTGCATAACCCGTGTTATACTTGTTAAGTAAGATGGTTTACTTACACTTGCAACTATTCAACAAAATCCCGGATGGGTAACAGATGGAGCGTTGAATGATCAGTCGCTTGCTGAGTTTCCGGAGGATCTGCCGTACTTCTAAGCTGTGTTCAACCAGTCGGTGTCCCTGTGGATTTGAGGCTCTACCTAGTCATGAAGCATTTATTAGTATTAAGTCTTCCGCTGTGTTATTTGTTTAAGACTATGTCTTGTGTTAAACTCTGATATAAACTATTTTATTCGAGCATTGTGTTCTCTGAGATTCAATATTTGTAATCTATATGTGTTATGTGGACATCCTGGGCACACATATGGAAGCATTCGGATTTCTTGGAAATCTGGGTGTTACAGTGGAAGGCCAACTGGCTTGATTATTCATCAGTGGTCGTAAATTTCCCGTGTGTCTTCTGGCCTTCGGAGTGGTCTTCAATGTTTTGATCATAACTCCGCCTAGGAACGTCCAAAAGACGTGGGACCAGATGCGTTGGAAAGCTAATTTGATCACCTTTCACTCCATGTGTAGCATGCTTCACGAAATATTGTAGAGTGATACAGTTTCTCACGGAAACTTAGATATCATGCTGACTATTGATCTTCTGAACAGTCTGCACCAAAAGCACTCGGCTGCCAAGCTGGGAGCTCTAAAGCACTAGGAACTTAATGGCATTAGAAAGTTGACTTCAACGCCTTTCCAACAAGTACTCATGGACCTTCACAGCTTCTATGAATCAAAAGATATGACTGTTTCTTCATGACAGTTCTGCCAGACCGAACTGGTTCGATGTAGTTCTCCTCGTGTCCTTGTCATCCTCCTTGGTGAGCCTGAGTAATAGCAACATGCACAATTTAGGAAGTATTTAATTCTCATTAATAAATGGAATTTCACAAAGAAGCGCGTGCACCTCTTGTTGTAGCTGTTTAGCTCGGCTACGAGTAATTGATCCATCGAAGACATGAGCTGGTGCAGCTTGACTTGATGATTGTTTCATCTTGCTTGATGTAGTTGGTATACTTGATGGTGTGGTCGGCGTGGGCATATCAGGGTTGTAGCGGGAGCGGACATTGCTGCCAGACTGCTGGTTCATGATCCTCCTCTTCTTGTCCTCAATCTCACGGCGCTTGTGCTCCACCATCAGAGCACCATCGACCAACTCGCCGAAGGTTGCAAAGGTGATGCACATCAATTGCAGCTGCAAGGCATCCTGGAGTCCACCCTAGAAGCGAGTCTGCCTCTTCCGGTCTATTAACACCTCATCCGGTGCGTAGCGGGCCAGCTCAAGGAACTTGTCACGATAGGCAGTGACACTCATTCCTTCCTGCGTCAGAGCTAGGAACTCCTTCTTCTTCAGGATCATCAGTCCCTCAGGCACATGGTGAGCACGAAAGTCATCACTGAACTGCTGCCATGTGATCTGGTTGCGATTGGGTTGCGCATATCGGTACGCCTCCCACCAGTCTAGAGCGGCTCCTTCAAACTGTCCTGAGGCGTAGAGCACCTTCTCCCTGTCATCACACTGAGCAATGTCGAGCTGTCTCTCCACTGCCTTGATCCAGTCTTCAGCTTCCATCGGGTCCTTGGCGCGAGAGAACTTTGGCGGGCGCCCCTTCAAGAATTCTCCCCTCCTGTCCCTGATGGGCTGGGGAGGCGGCTGGACAGGTGGATTCTGCAGGTTCTGCTGCATCAAAGCTATGGCCTGAGTCAACTGCTGCATCATCTGTGTCTGCATGCGGACCAGATCCTCCATGGTGGCCGGCTGGTTCTGGTTTTGGTTCTGGTAGCCAGCACCCAACGATCCTCTTGTCCCAACCATCTGTCATTCATTAAACAATCACTGATCAAAACCCCAACATTCACAGTCATATCTGAACCGGTGTCAAGAACAGAAGCAAACCACTGACAAGATAAGGTACTCTGGTGACAGGAAAGATAGTAGATGATGTGCAAAAGAGATTAAGAACCCAACTATTTATTCATTAAATTCCTTATACCTTAATCCAATACTAGATGATTGCAGACTTTCATCCACGCTCATCACAATCATCACAAAGATCCGAATCACACATGAGCATAATAATAAATCATCCAAACATTTAAAGACATGGTTCACACACGACTCGACACACTAAGACTCGACTCTTTTTTTTTACTCAAAACGTACTACTCGATCCCTATTACAACTTCATAGAAGCATCTAGGGGTCGACGGTGGTGTGGGCGGCAGGGCAGTTGTAGCGTGGCCTCCTACGCTGTGGTGACTCTCCACGGTACACTGGGCTGCAGGGTGCGGGTCCTCCCAACTGGTGCTGCAACTCCTCATTCTTCTCCTGCATGGCGGTGAGCTTCCTCCTCAGCATGGCATTCTCATCAGACACAGCATCAAACTCCGTGTTGAGAGTAGCCACAAGCGCCACTGTAGAAGCAAGCTGAGGGTCTTGAACGTTCGTGGTAGACGCGATGGTGCAAGCTGTGGCGCCACTCTTGCGGCGGGGGTGGTACCTCTCTGGCTCCTCCTTGATCTTGGCGAAGCACTTGTGGCGGTAGACATGGTAGGCTTGGCGTGCAGCATCAGCGATCCCTGCCTCCTGGGTATCACGGTCAGACATAGCGTAGTGAACCGATATCACGCGAGCAGCCCTTGCCACCTCATCGGTCACCCTCACGTGCACTGCGGTCCTCCAGAAGCTGCGGTAGAGAACGTGCGTCCACCACTCACTGCGGTACTCCACTCCAACACGACCGAAGCGGTAGCGGGTATCAAGCACTCGGAGAAGCTCGTTGTGGTAGAAGTGGTCGCCCCCATCTCGGACGAAATTGTAGACGATCCACCGGGGCGTGCGTGGAGCTATCTGGCGCGGTGATAGGACAGGTGTAGGGCTCCGGGGCACTTCATCATCATCGGACGCGTCTCCAGTGTCAGCGTCCACCTCTTCATCATCAGTTGCGACCACCATCAGGTTTTCTTGCTCACCTACAGGGGACTCCGAAGTCTCAGGCTCTCGCTCCTCGGGTTCCTCCTCTTCAGGCTCCTGCTGTGGCTCTCCTGCGACCTGCTGTCTCTGAAGCTCCTGTTGCTTGCACATCTACACCCAGTCCCCGTAGGTGTCCGGGTTCTGCCTCTTCAGCGGGTACTCTGCGACGCGGTACGGGAGTTCCGACATCTTGGGCCTGCGGGGGGGTCTGCCTCGTGCGAGCCAGCTATAGAAGCAAGATGAAAAAGTAAGCGAAAGTTAGAAACTTTTCACAATGGACAGAGGTAGGACAGAACACCATTTTTCAATAGAAACTCAACTCCAAGGTAGAAGATAACAAAAGAGCAAGGGTTAAGCAAAATCTAATCGACCGTTCTATCTAGGTTGTGATCCTACAGTCAGCACGGGTCTGATACCAACTTTGTAACACCCAGATTTCCAAGAAATCCGAATGCCTCTATATGCATGCCCAGGATGTCCACAAAACACATATAGATCACAAATATTGAATCACAGAGAACACAATGCTCGAATAAAATAGTTTCCATCACAGTTTAACACAAGACATAATCTTAAACAAATAACACAGCGGAAGTCTTAATATTATTAAACGTTTCTCAAAGTAGAGCCTCAAGTCCACAGGGACACCGACTGGTTGAACACAGCTAGAAGTACGGCAGATCCTCCAGAAACTCAGCAAGCGACTCATCATTCATTGCTCCATCTGTTACCCATCTGGGATTTTGTTGAATAGTTGCAAGTGTAAGTAAACCATCTTACTTAACAAGTATAACACGGGTTATGCAAGAACAAAAGGCTGGACACGGTTAAACTGCATTAGCACTTTTAGTAGTTTCATTTTATTATCATCCAAATTACTACAAATAAGTAGAAACCCAAGTATAAACCCATTAATAATAATGTATAAATAATTATAGGATATTCCAACTTCAACCTCAACATCATCTTCTAATCAAAAAGGATCCAGGCCGCTCGTAACCGTGAGCACGGCTATCATGATAGATCAACACTCTGCAGAGGTTTCGCCCTTTACCCGCTGGTCACATAAATCCAAAAGAACTTATGCTACGAGGACTTTCACAAAACACCCTATCAAGCACAGTAGCCGTTTTGGTTCAACATAGGCAGCATAACCCAAGGCATCGAGATTGACGTACGCTTGGGGCGCAACGTGAGGGGGGTTAATGGCGTCCAGAGCGAGAGCGCAATCATCGCAACGTGTGAAGCAGCCGTACATCGGGCACTTACATCACGGGACTTTGCCTAACGAGACATAGCCAACGGATAATTCCTTCCTCGATGGATCAAACTATACTCTCACCCATGCTCCCCACATACGCCTTTCGGTAACCACTGGCGAGCTAGAGACGTACAAACTAATTATCCAAGACCAGAGCCATTATAGTTCCAACGGCGGCGAACAAGTTCCTAGGTTGCCGCTTTAAGAACCGGACCTTACGGAGAGACATTAGAACAGAGCATGAAGCACATGCTCTAATTCCCTAGACCAAACCTTATAGAGTCACTAGAACAAAGCACGAAGCACATGCTTTAGTTCCCCGAACCATGTTGCTAAAAAGCATCTTTTAGTCATCATTGAGGTGAACCATTAATTCAATATTAACATTAAAATAAATGTTGGTTGCAGCGCGTAGCAAATACTAACCATAATGCATATAACCCGGGTAAACAAGGAATAATGTAAAGACTAGGATCATCCTTAGTGTATCGCAAAATTAGACACATGCATATGAATATATGATTAAATGGTGTATAGGTAATCAAGGATTGTCTGTGTTATACTTGCCTTCCTCAGTGAACTGCTGCTGCACCTGCTCATCGGGAATGGGATCGTCGGCGAACTCGAACGGCTCGTAAACTACTCACATTGATCACCACACAAGCATCCACACATACATACAAACAAGGTATTTAATTAGAACAGTACACCAAACATAAACAAATGGTGAAAAGAAGGCTTTAGAGTTGCTGTACGCTTCACTACGAACACGTGAGCGCGAAAATCACTCAAATCGGAGTTAAAACGAAAAAAACTACGCTTAAAACGGGCTCTAGGGCTTGCTGGTGAGACTTTTAGGCTTCCAGGGGTATTTTTGAAAGAAACCAGGGACCTAAAACATAATTACGTAAAAAAACCAGAGGGCTAACAAGTAAAAAGGCCAGACAGGATGGCGGGCACTATTTTTCAAAAGCGCAGGGGCTAAACCAAAAGAAAAAGGACTAAACTGTAATTATTTTTGAACTGCGCTGGACCGCGGGTTGATTTTCGAAAACGACAGGGGCTCTTTTGCAAAAACGCCACGGCGGCGGCTGTCGGATGACGTCGCGGTCTACTGCGCCGTGGACCGGCCGTAGACCACGGTCCACGGGTTCGCGGTGAACCAGGGCTCGCGTTAGATCTGGATCGTCCAGATCGGATCGGACGGCTCTGGTTGATTGGGGCTTTTAGGTCGTCGGGGCGCGGCGGCTGACGGCGGCGCATGGCCGGGACCTCGCCGGAGTTGGCCGAAATGGGGGCTACGGAGCTCCAAAGCTCGCCGCGGGTAGCTCGGGAGGGAGAGGAGGAGATGGCGAACTCGTTTTGTGGGTTCTTCTCGAGGTTTGGGCAGCGATGGCACCTGGCGACGAGCGGCGGCGGACATGGGTCGACGGCGAGCTCGCGCAAGCACTACGAAGTGGGAGAGAGGGTGTTTAGGGGCTCGGCGTGCTCCCCTATACCTGGCGAAGCTCCTGGACGGCGTTTCGTTGACAATGGGGCGGCGAGGCGACAAGTTGGCGGCGCGGCGGCTCGGCTAGGGTTTGCGGCGGCGACGCGAGCTCAAGGCGAGGCAGCGGCTAGGGTTTTTGGAGGGGGCTCGTGGAGCAGGGGGCGGCGGTTATATAGGGGCGGGGGAGAGCCCTTGGCATGCGCAACAAGCAGAGCAGGGCGGCGCGGATTCGGTGGCGGTGGAGGAGTCCGGCTCGGACACGGCGAGAGGAAGGGGATGACCGGTGGGCCCTGGGTGTCAGCGAGCGGGAGCGAGGGGAAGGAGGCGGGCTGGCGCGTGCTGCGGCCTGCTGCGGCGCTGGGCTGGGCCGCGCGAGGGAAAAAGGAAGAGAGGGAAGGAACTGGGCCGGCTGAGAGAGTGAGAGAGAAAAGAGAAGGTTTTTCTTGTATTCAAACACTCATTTGAATTCAAATTTGAATTCAACAACCAAAAATAAATGCACCAGCATGAATGCAACAATAATATTTCTATTCCCTATATTTGCTTTTAATTATTTAAATTTTTATTTTCCCTACATTTTTCATGAGCACATAAATATAAAAGGCTATTTAATTACTAAATTTTAAGTAGGGAAAATTTTGGGGTGTTACATCCGATGCAGTTGTTGCTGTAATGTCCGATGGATTTTCTTGATTCGGATCTATTGTGCTAGCTTCAGGAATGGTTGATGAGCCACCAATACTTGAGCGTGCTTTCGATATGCGTTTGGCAGCCTCTGAAGCTGAGATTTTTTGAACAGCTTTCGGTATCTTCCTCGAAAGTGTCTTTGATAGCACCAGTTTGCGTTTCTCTCTGATTCTTGAAGGCATAGCCTGGGATTCTGATGCTTAATTTCCTCTTGGCTGGCCATGGACGAAGAAGTTGCTTGGGTCTTTTTCTTCGGCCTTTTGGATGAGCTAGTGCCTTGTTGCATAGTTGGAGGAGTGCTTTTGGCCGATTTCTTGTTTCGACCGGTGGCGACATCCATCACGGATGGACTGGAACTCCCGATATAGGGATTGTCTGAGGGAGGCATATACTCAATCGGACGACCGTTGTTGCTGACTGAAGAAAGATTTATTGCCATATCCTGTAATCAAAATAGAAGGAGAAAAAGTTAAACACAAGGTAATCAGTGACTGGAGAAGAATGATTAAGTATAGAGCTTTTACCTGATCGCTGGTCTCAAAATCGGGGTTGAGGATTAGGCAATAATCTTGAGCAGGTCGGCTGAAAAGATGATTCCTCCATTCTTGCCACCATGCTTTGAATGAGGCCGTGGGGAAGCTTGAGAATTTCCAAAGAGACAGATCTATGGTCTCCCGAGAAGGTGATAAACTTATCAGTCTGTCATATGCTATGCCTGAGGGGACTATATCTCTGGGCTTCACCATGTCGACCAGGTACAAGTTAATTGGCCCTTGGCCAAATCCGATTTGACGAGCAGCCAATGATGGATGATAATATTCAAAAGACTGCTGCTTTTTCCCCATAAAGATGTCTGCAGGGAGTATTTGAGGGGTGATAATTTCCTTGAAATTCTTTTGGCTATCCTCATCTGTATCAATATCCTCAAATCGGAATTTGAACGGGAGTTCGAAATGATGATCAGGATCGGCATATACATGCCAAGGCATAGATTCTTCTTTGAGACCATTGTAGAACCCCCTAAAATACTCGGCTGTGTGAGTAGAAGGAAGCCGTTCTCCAGGGAATCCTGAGGCAGCCTCGCCAAAGGACATGCATCGCCGATCTTCAGCTTCTTCGTCATTCAATTGATCGGCAGGGAATACCTTGTTAATCACAGAGTCATCCAGCAGCTTCTGTATGTGCATGTTTAACCAGAGGTTAACAAACCACCATGGACCTCCGAGATGTCCGATTTGTTGCTTGGATCTCAATCGGATGGAAACCTCATGAAGAAGCTTATATACTGATCCAAGAAGGTGTTTTCCGATGGGAAAATTGTTTCCTGAGGCTAGGTATTCTGCCAATCGGAGATAATGGATTGATGGGCCTACTGTCTTCCCACAAAAGACGAAATGCTCCAACCACATATTCAAGAAGGCTGAGTGTTCCCTTGCATCCACAAGTCCTGATGTCTTGGAATACTTTTCTATGTATCCTTTCCAACCCCCTATCTGTTTGGTGTCAATCTTATGGGTGGCCTTGGAAGGAATGAGGAGAGTCTTGTCCGATTCCGATATATTCAAGCCGGTAAGCATCAGTACATCGGCTAAGGTGGGGGTCATCGGACCTTGACCGAAAAGAAAAGCATTCAGAGCATCGGACCAGAAATATGAAGCAGCGACTAGTAAAGGCTCGTTTCGGTCCATGTCAGCCAAAGAAAGAGCAATACATTGACGGAGGTCGTAAGATTCCCATTCATCTATCTTGGATTTGGCAACCCTGTTATACCAAGTTCTCCATCCAGTGGTAAGGGTTGGCCATGACCTAAAGGCATTGCTCCAGTCGTGCTCTGAGTCAAATGATTTGTAAGGAAGCGGTTGCGTTTCTTGGTTGATGAACTCAGTGGGGTCTGGAGAGCCTACTAGGCCTAGTATGGCAAGACCCGGCTTATCTGCTACCGGAATGATAATACTGTTGCGGAGGGCCTAAAAGCGGAATGCATTTGCTAGTAAAGACAAATCTATTAAAGAATAAAACAGATCTAGGTCTAAGTACTGGATGAAGGCTTACCGCAGGGATTTCTGTGAGGGAGGCCATGGAAGGAGGTTGCCGAAGTCTTCGAGAGTTGATCCTTGTTGAAAGTTGCTTGCGCTCGACGATCCGAGGTTGGAGAGTAGGGGAAGATGAAGCGGCGGCGGCTCAGGGAAGAAGATGAATGAGGAAGACGAAAGGGTTAGTCTTATATAGGTTTCGCTGAGGGTAAAGGAGGAAAGAGAAAATGTTTGACCTAAAGGATAAGGATCAAATAGTTTCGAGTCAGAATCGAATTCTTCCGCGAAACTAGGGGGGCATGTGTTGACACCGGATTTTAACAGGTCACATCGGTGCCAAAAGTGAAGCAGAGGTATAGAATTGGAATCAGAGTCCAGGGAATGCAGCAGATCAAATCGGAATCGGAGTCCGAAAGGAAGGGCAGTTTGAGTCAGAGTCAGAGTCCGATGAGAGTTAAAATCGGAGAAGAGGATGATGACGTGGAGGAATCCTGGGAGGTTACCAGGTTAAGCTTATAGAAGGACCAAAATAAAGAGTCGGTTATTTTTATAGAGTTTGAATCGTAAACGGTTGTAAGAAAGACATTTTCTTTTGCGTCAAGTAAGTTTGTCGTATACGTTTAAGAGTTATAGTTATCATGGTATAAATGTCGACCCTGCGTGGTCATAGAAGTCTGTACACACCAACATCAAACAAACCTTTACACTTTTTCGCATCTTACATACATTTGTCGGCGACTTCGTCTTTCTTTTTCGCGAGTTCTTTTGGGCACGTCGAGGGTGATCAGATCTCAAGGCTTGCCTGTAAGTCCCGTATTACTGAGTAAGATCCAAGCTTTAGCAACCGGTGTATCGCTGTTGTTTCGTTTGGGATTATTCGACAGTTATCGAGTAAACATCTAAGCTTTAGTATCTGGCGTATCGATGTTACTTCGTTTAGGTTTTATTCGACCTCTACCCAGCTTAGAATAAGCTTTGATCGGCTTTATTTATACTTCATTATCGGATCTGATATAGCCGTTTAGATCTGTTCTAAGTGTTGCTTTGCTTAGCTTGTTAGGTTACATTTTTAGTAATCTTACTCTGCTTTGCATCAGAATCGGCTTATCTAGCTGTTTCATTGTTGTAGATCGGAATCCAGTTCCGACCTGGTCTTCATCGCTAAATCGGAAACCTAGCCGATTTCACCGTAATATTAACGTCCGATTTTCCTTGTCAATCAACAGGTCAGATTGACTGGCACGCCCTGCATCATCGGCCACAGTTGATTTCGTGTGCTAGCACGTGAAAGTCTTTCCCGATTTTTGCGTCAACAGTATCCTTTATGTGCTATACTCCCCCTTAGTGTGACTGTGAGGCTAACCCCCATGACCCCCTTTTATCTACAACCCACGCTTGTGTGCAGAAGATGTCGATCCGGAGATCCAACAGGCTCACCCCGCGCTTCGAGGAAGTCGCCCAGGAGGAAGCAGCACCCTTTGGATGAGGCATGAGGCGTGCTCGAGGACGGGTTCCGTAGCCCGCGCCTGTGCCGGCACCTGCCCCCGCGCCTGCACCCGTTGACCCACCACCGGTGGTCAATGCGGAGCAGAGGAACGACCAGGAGGAGGAGATCCAGGCAGAGCCTGCGCCACAGCCCGTGGCAGGCAATGGAGCGCCGGGGAACGCGCCACCAGCTCAAGAGCAGCTACCCCAGGCTCCCAACTTGGCAGACATCCTGGAGAGACAGACTCACGTGATGGAGCGGATGACCGACAGGGTCGCCGTCTTCCAAGGACAGCCAGGATAGCAGGGTCACCGCCAGCCACTAGTTGTGGACTTGCAGAAGAAGATTGAGGGATTCATCCATCTCAAGGCACCCACCTTCGACCATTCCACCAATCCGCTGGATGCAGAGGACTGGCTGAGGGTTATCAAGTCAAAGCTGAATCTCACTGACTGCGATGATGAGGCATGTGTGGCGATCGCCGCACACCATATGACCGGGTCTGCTAAAGCCTGGTGGGACAGATTTTGCAACACTCATCCCAACCCAGCTGCTATCACTTGGGATGAGTTTTGCAAGGCTTTCCGGGACCACCACATCCCGAAGGAGGTGATGCTACAGAAGGCACAGGAGTTTCGCACTATGACCCAGGGCACATTGCGTGTCGAGGAATATCTGCAGCACTTCTTGCGCATGATGAGGTATGCCCCAGATGAGACCCGTAACGATGATCAGAAGCAGCTGTGGTTCAAGAGAGGGTTGCACCGTGGGATCCACCAGGGACTGGTCACTTCCGAGCACAGGAGTTTCCGCAGCATGGTCGACCGCGCCATTGCTATCGAGCGTGAAAGGCAAGACTTGGAGGACAGTCTCAAGAACAGGAAGAGGAAGCCAGAGTTTCAGAACCGCGACAGGCCCGCTCCGAGGTTTGGGTCCAGCTACCCACAGAGAGGCGGAGGTTTCCGTCCAGGACCCAGCCAGTTCGGGCGCAGCTTTCGTGGGAACAACTCTACTCTCCCCAGTGCCCGAGGCAACAGATCTACTGCCTCACCAGGAGGGGGTTTCAACAGACCAGCACCAGCACAAAAGCCCACCTTCACCTGCTACGCATGTGGGAAGCCCGGACACCGCTCTTTCGAGTGTCCTGAGAAGAAGGGAGCCGCTACACCAGCACGCGCTCCGGGATCTGCTATGAGAGGCACGCCTACACCAGCTCGAGCGCAGATTCAGGAGGTCCGAGGCCGCCTCAACCACCTTACAGAGGAGGAGGCCAGGGATGCGCCCGACATGGTGATCGGTGAGTTTTTAGTTGATAATGTACCTGCTTTGGTTCTTTTTGACTCTAGGACTACTGGATCTTTTGTTTTGACCAAGTTTGTGGACAAGCAGTCTCTCCCCATTGAGTTACAAGCTCGACCTATAGTCACGAGCTCACCCTTAGGTGATTTGAGGTGCACCCTAGCGTGCAAAGGAGTCCATATGCTATTGGGAGGCCAGGAGTTCCAGGCCAACCTAACGGTCTTGAAGTCGGAAGGAATAGATGTGATCCTTGGGATGGATTGGTTGACTGGTCATAAAGGCGTAATCTCTTGTGACCCACGCCTTGTCACCTTGGTTCACCTCGAGGGAGGGAAGGTCGAGTTGGTACCGCTCAAGTCGTCACAAGTCTCCCAGCTGTGCCCGATGATAGAGAGAGCCGATGCAGAGGACGAGCCGAAGGAGGAGAAGACCGTGGATGACGTTCCAGTTGTGCGCGAATTCCCGGACGTATTCCCAGAGGAGCTACCGGGACTTCCGCCAGATCGGGGCGTGGTGTTTGTGATTGACTTGGTGCCAGGTACAACACCTATTGCACAGCAACCATACCGGATGTCATCAGTGGAGCTGGAAGAACTGAAGAAGCAGCTGAAGGAGCTGCAGGAGAAGGGCTATATCCGACCTAGTGCTTCACCGTGGGGATCACCAGTGTTGTTCGTCAAGAAGAAGGATGGTACTCTGCGGATGTGTGTTGATTACTGCGCTCTCAATGCGGTCACCATCAAGAACAAGTACTCGCTGCCAAGAATTGATGACCTACATGATCAGCTGAGGAAGGCTAAGTTCTTCAGCAAGATTGATCTACGGTCAGGGTACTATCAAATGAAGATCAGACCAGAGGATATCCCTAAGACGGCTTTTACCACCAGGTATGGCCTTTTTGAGTTCACTGTTGTATCTTTTGGCCTAACCAATGCCCCTGCCTACTTCATGAACATGATGAACAAGGTCTTCATGGACGAACTGGACAAGTTCGTTGTGGTTTTTATCAATGACATTCTCATCTTCTCGGAAACGGAGGAAGAACACGAGGAACATTTGAGGATCATGTTGGAGAAGCTAAGGCAGAACCAGTTGTACGCCAAATTCAACAACTGCGAGTTCTGGATGGAGAGGGTGGCCTTCCTAGGCCACGTGTTGACCGCAGAGGGAGTTGCTGTCGATCCCGAGAAGATTGAGGCTGTGTCCGAGTGGCAGCAGCCGAAAAATGTTTCGGAGATCAGAAGTTTCTTGGGCTTGGCCGGCTACTATCGAAGGTTTATCGAGAACTTCTCAAAAATTGCCAAGCCCATGACAGAACTACTCAAGAAAGATGCACCTTTCGAGTGGTCCGAGAAGTGTGAAGCAAGCTTCCAGGAGCTCAAGACCCGCCTTACCACTACCCCAGTGCTGACCCTACCAGATATTCGGAAGGACTTCGTAATCTACTATGACGCCTCGAGACAGGGGCTCGGGTGCGTGCTGATGCAAGGAGGCAAGGTTGTGGCATACGCTTCCCGCCAGCTAAGGAAGCATGAGCAGAACTACCCTACCCATGATCTGGAGCTAGCAGCGGTGGTCCATGCTTTGAAGATATGGAGGCACTACCTAATTGGCAACAAGTGCGACATCTACACCGACCACAAGAGCTTGAATTATGTCTTCACGCAATCCGAGCTAAACATGAGGCAGCGGAGATGGTTGTAGTTGATCAAGGACTATGATGTGAACTTACAATATCACCCGGGCAAGGCCAATGTAGTGGCAGATGCTCTGAGTCGCAAGACATATTGCAACAACCTCATGGTGAAAGAGAGCCAGCCCGAGCTATATGAGGAACTCTTGGAGATGAAGTTGGAGATCGTAGAGCAAGGCCAGCTACACGAGCTGAGGGTGAAGTACGATCTAGAGGACCGAATCAAGCAGGCGCAGAAGGAATGTCCTGAAATCAAGAAAATCCTGAGACTCCAAGCTGAAGGCAAGATGGCCGACTATCGGGTCAATGAAGAAGGCACCGTATGGCTTGGGGATCGCATCTGTGTACCCCGAGACAAGGAGATCTGAGAAATCATCCTGAAGGAAGCGCACCACTCGAGATACTCTATACACCTGGGTAGCACGAAGATGTATCAGGATCTGAAGGATCGTTTCTGGTGGAAGAACATGAGGGGAGACATCGCCACGTACGTAGCTCGATGCGACACTTGCAAGAGAATCAAGGCCGAACATCAAAGGCTGGCAGGGCTGCTGCAACCCCTGGAGATTCCCATGTGGAAATGGGATGAAATTGGCATGGATTTCGTGGTTGGTTTACCGTGCTCTCAGCGGGGCCACAATGCCATATGGGTCATCGTCGATCGGATGACCAAGGTAGCTCACTTCATGCCTATCAAGGAGAAACATCAGGTGGAGCAGCTAGCAGAGCTCTATGTGGAACACATCTTGAGACTCCATGGTGCGCCCAAGAGCATAGTATCGGACCGAGGGTCGGAGTTCACCTCTAGGTTCTGGCAGAGTTTGAACAAGGCCTTGGGGACTGATTTCAAGTATAGCTCAGCTTATCACCCGCAGACAGATGGGCAGACGGAAAGAGTAAACCAGATCCTGGAGGATCTGTTGAGGGCCTACGTGTTGACCTACGGGTCGGACTGGGAGAAAAGTTTGCCATATGCCGAGTTCTCATACAACAACAGCTATCAGGAGAGCTTGCAGATGTCACCTTTTGAAGCTCTCTACGGAAGGAAGTGTAGGACACCTTTGATGTGGTCCGAGACCGGAGAACGGATCATCTTTGGACCGGATATGATCAAACAAGCTGAAGAGAATGTGGCCAAGATCCGAGAGAACCTCAAGATAGCCCAAACCCAACAGAAGAGCGACGCCGACAAGAGGAGACGGGAGTTAACCTTTGAGGTCGGAGATTACGTCTACCTCAAGGTTTCACCACTCAGAGGCACGAAGAGGTTCCATGTGAAAGGGAAGCTTGCGCCGAGATTCGTCGGCCCATACTAGATAGAGAAGAGGGTCGGCAGTTTAGCCTACCAGCTCAAGCTACCGCAGGAACTCGCGGGAGTACATCCGGTGTTTCACGTACCACAGTTGAGAAAGTGTTTGAGAGTCCCGGAGGAACAAATCCCGGCAGATGTGCTAGATCTACAAGAGACCCTGGAGTACCTGGAGCACCCGGTGAGGATCTTGGACCAGGCAACGAAAGGGACCAGAAGGACGAGCATTCCAATATGCAAGGTGTTGTGGAGCAATCACACAGAACGAGAAGCTACCTGGGAGAAAGAAGCCGAGATGAAGGAGTTGTACCCGTATCTCTTCGAGACCGAGGTTAGTTCTTTAATCTCGAGGACGAGATTCTTTTAAGGAGGGGGAGTCTGTAACAGTCCACTATTTTCAAAATGGGAAAATTTTTAAAATTTTTGTTGTGCTTGAAAAGTTTGGCTTACCCTAAGGATGTCTTCTTTTCTCTCCCCAAAAATTTCTAGAAAAAGTTGATTTATTGCTTAAGGACCATTTTAATGCTAGGGTGGCATTTGGATTTCTCTCTGGTTTTTATTTGGATCTTTGTGTGGGGTTTGAATTTGAATTTAAATTCAAATTCTAAACCTACTAACTTGGGCTCTAACTAATACCAACCCAGAAACCAGCCTACCCCCTAGTTTGAACCCGGCCCACCTCTCTCTCTCTCTCCCTCTCCCTCTCTTGCCGCAGCCCAGCAGGCGGTCAGCCCAGCCGCGCTCGCGGCCTCGCTCTCGCTGACATGTGGGCCCCACCTGTCGGCGCCATCCCCACGCCCACGCTCTCTCTCTCTCTCTCTCTGCCGCCCTGGGCCCACTTGTCGGCGCCGTTTCTTCTCCACGCGCGCGCTGCCGCTCTTCCCCTCTCTCGCTGACAGGCCGGCCCCACCTGTCAGCTTTACCCCCTACCACCCGATAGGGTCACGCGATTCGCATGACCCTGCCGCCGCCAGGCTCCCGCTCACGCGCGCTGCTCGCCCTGCGCCACCCGTGAACCCCTGCTGCCCCTCAAAACCCTAGCCGTCGCTCCCGTGGATGCTCGCCGCATGTCCGCCAACGCAGACGCCGAGGATCCTCGCCGCTCGCCCTACCAACCACCTCGCGAACCTCCTCTAACCCTTGCCACGGCCCTATATAGACCCTAGCCAGCCCCAATTGCGTCCCTAGCCGCCAATTTGGGGTTTTCCCCCTTTCCACCCGCCGCCACCGGAGAAGAAGAAGGAGAAGGGAGAGGAGCAGGAGAAGGGGGAGGGCCAAGGCAAGGAGGCGCCTTGTCGTTGCCTGGAGCCAAGCCGGAGCTCGCGGGAGAAGGACGGCACTGCGCCACCGCGAGCCGTGCCCCGACGTCGATCACGCCGCCGCCGGAGACGAAGAAGACGCGCCAAGCCGCACCTCTACTCCACGCCAGCCTGCTTCGACTCGCCATGGCTTCGCCAATCCCCCTTCACCGCCTAGCCCGTCTTTTTCAAGCCCAAGGTGAGCCCGTTGCCTCGCCGTGCCTCTGCTCTGCTCCGGCGGGTCGCCGTGAGCGAACCATAGCACCGCCGCTGCTAGGAACCCCTACCCTCTCTGTCCGGCCGTCGTGCCGCTTGCAGGAGCCCCAAAGACGCCCCTTTTGGCCTTGGACGTGACCGTGGGCGCGAGTAGCCGCTGCCCCGCGGGTTCGCCGTCGCGGCGAGCCGTTCCGGCCGCCGAGCCGCGTCGCGGCGCCTCACCGTGCTCGCACACACACTCATGCGCGATGCGCTGGCTTGCGCATGCGGACGCACACACGCACGCATGCACACGGGAACGCTCGTGCACGGGAACGCGGCTAGCGCACGCTCGCCGGCGTTCGGCCATGCCTTTGCGGCATTTCGTCGAGCGCCTGGCAGGCGTGCGCACGGCCGCCTCCCCGATTTGCACGCGGTTGGCCACACGGACGCTGGCCGCACGGGATCGCCGCGTTGCCGCAGCAGATCCCTGGGCTGCGCCTCGTGCTGGGCCAAGCATCCCTGGGCCGCAGGCCGGCCCAAACCGGTTTCGGCCCAAAGGCCGAGCCGAGCCTGCGGTGCCGCGCTTACCGCGGGGGCCCACCAGTCGGTGACCGGCCCCCACTGACCGCTGGGACCCACGCGCTGACGTGTGGGGCCCACTAACCTCTGACCTTTGACCGGTCAACGATGACATCAGCAAGGCCCACTGCTGACGTCATCACCCGGTGGCCCCTGTGCTGACGTCAGCACGGCGTCATGATGACGTCAGCAGGCCACGTGTCGCGCTGTGGTTTTTCCTGGGTTTTCCGTTTTTCAAAATACGTTTAATAATTTCAGAAAATGCTTTAAACTTAGAAAATTCATAACTAATTTAATTTAACTCAGAAAAATGTGAGATCAACTTCTATAATTTTCTAAAATCATGAATAACACTTTAAAAATGCAATTGAAGTTATTTGGATCTTTCTTGGGTTCCATTTGGCTCTTATTTGCAAATAGGCCCCTAGACTTACTCTAATTTACGATCAGGAGCCGCCGTCGGAGGAGCACTGACCGAGGAGGACCACTTCACCGAGGAGGAAGACTACCCCACTCACTCAGGTTCACGCCCGACTGCTTCTTTGATTACCTATAGGCATTGCTTATTAGATACGCTATGCTTGCATGTGTTGCTTGAGCTGTGAACCTTGCATAGCCTGTTTTACTTACCGTATGCCTTGTTACCTACTGCTTATCAAATCGTACCTTGTTATATGATGTTGATGAGATGCTATGCTTTCTTGTGTGCGGGATTTGTGGTAGATATTCTTGGCGTGAGTGTGGGGATAAAACTGGGAAGGTGTATGGTGATTTCGACCTTACTAGGTCTTACCGGTGCGGGTAATAACAACCCGATCTTATATCGGGGCAGGGTGACTTCTGGGTCACCTGGTAGACCCTAGGGGGGGTTGGACCCCCTAGTGGTTTATGACTTGGAGCCAAGTGTAGGAGGTTGCTTGAGAGGGTGAGGAAAGAAGACTGCCTCCCGTACCGGTACCTTAAACCTTGTTGACTGATCTGTGCTCACTGTACCGTACATGCCAACTTGCCTGAGATGTGACCGGTAACGACTAGCCTAGCTAAGGTGGCACCCGAATGCGGAGATCACAGTTTGTGAATGTGTAAGGGGTGAGTGCCCGTGCCTTACACCCCCGATGGGCAGCCCTGGTGGTATGCTTTCACACCTCCCTGGGTGCCGACGACTGCGGCCGAAGGCAGCGAGACCCGGGAGATCAGGAGGGCGCCATTCCTACTAGGAGGTACTAGTTGTGGGCTGCGTCTCGACTGGTTGATCCCCAGTCGCAGCCGGGGTTGGGTACAGGTGTACAACCTCTGCAGAGTGTTATGATCTATACGTATAGCCGTGATCTTGGTCATGGATAGCGCAGTGTTACTTCAGCCGGTCGGCCATTGCTTTGGGATCTGCTTCTCTTCCCCTATAGGTGAGAGTGTGAGGACGTAGGGGTATCCGGGGAGAGGTAGGTAGTGCTCCGCCTGCCTTGGGATCCGGATACCCCTCTTGAGATGCCAGAAATGAAGCTGTGCATCGACGAGAGATGGAGGTGTGTGTTGAGGTGAAGGCCACCGGGAACCCGTCATGTGAGGGGACTCGCCCGGGGACAGTATCGTGGGGTTTGGATGGGATGAAGTTTCTTATATATTTACATTGCCGCTCGCATAGGGAAACCCCAAGCCTTTTTCCTTGTCTTTGACATTTTTATATACCATTAGTATGTTAGTCCACTTAAAGCTACATTCAGTCGATGACATGTGCCTGTTCCGTTCCTTGGGAACAGAGAATGAGTATCCGGGAGATAAGGCGGAGTTCGACTCCAACTTCGACTACTGGTACGACTAGGCGACGGTCTACGCTCAAGCCCGCCTGTGGAGGAGACGTGAAGATGGTGATCTACCGCCGAGCTTCCTAGCGCTAGTTATCTTTACTTTGCTTGCTTAGCCCTGCGTGGTGAATAATTTGAACCCTGTGTCGGGATTGTAATAACTTATTATCTCTGTGATGCTTTATCGATGGTTTGGAACTACTATTCGACTGTTTCGAGTTCTGTACGTGGTAGCGACTGATCCAGGGACTACCACAAGGGTATAGGGAGTCGGGTTTTCAGATTGGAAAATCCGGGTCGTTTCACATAGGCCCCACTTGTCAGGTCAAGGTGGGAGGTCTAAAATTTTAGACAGTGCAAAAGTGCACTTTCTAAAATGTTTCCACCATTTTACCTCTACTTTTTTCACCCAATATTTTTCTTACCCACCCACCATGAACATAGCAGATTAATGAGACAGGCAACACATTTTCAAGTTTTAACACTGTCAGCATAAATGTTTGAGAGAAAAAAATGCAGAAATGGAATTCCTCCTTAATATTTTTTTGGAAAAGAAATAGCATAATCATTTTAAGCCAGAATATATCGAACTTCAATACTGGTTCTCACAACTGCCATTACCACTTATGTCATGTGGTCTGTACTTCTCAGAATGAAAGGCAAGAAAACACTAGATGCATTCACATTCATTATACTGAAGAAGATAATTTTTTTTTTGAACCTATTCGGGGGGAAGATCCCCACCTACTATATTCATTGAGCAATTTGTCTTACATCAATAGCCCGGCATACCAGGCTTGAGATACATGAGGGGGAGCGAGATAAAAAAGAGCATTACAGCAGGGAGTGGGGGTTACACTGAGACGGTGAAGTAGTCTATCCAAGCAGACCAGTGATCACTATGATGTTTATACCTACTGATCCAGTTATCCATGTCCTCAACCACATGTCGGAGAACTCTTCTCGGCGAACGTTGCTCCTAGTTGAAGATCATGTCATTCCGCGCTTTCCAGAGTTGCCAGAAGACGAGAAGTATTGCGTCATATTGTACTGATGGTGGAAGTGGTAACTCCCTGCCCATGAGCCAGGGGTGACGGCAGCTACCTCCATCCGGATCAACACCGATGCATTCCCAGGTGTTACGGGCCAAAGCACATTCGAAGAAGATGTGGTCATCAGTTTCCTCCACTGAAGGGCAGATAGCATCATAGCACAGTAGGATTCATCCGCTGTGCAGATGTTGCGGCGATAACGGTAAGATCTGCAGTTCAGTTTCCCAAGGACGAGGAGCCACGCGAAGAATTTGATCTTGGTCGGAAGCTTGGTGCCCCAGACCCGGAAAGCGTCTGGGTTTTGCTGGTTGTGTACTTGCAGAGTCCTAGGAACGTCACGGGTGCTGAAGGGTCGGCATTGATCGGTGGCAAACAGGCGGCAATCCGGTTGTTCCGAAAGCGAGACCCTGGCGAGACAGGAGAGAAGAATGTCACGTTCCTCCAAGGCTACTTGGGTAAGCCGATATTGGAACTGAGGTTCCCAAGGGTCAGAGAGTGCAGTGGCCGAATTCAGGTTGAAGATAAATTTAGGTACATAGAAAACAAATGGTTGCTCGAATTCAAGAAACAATCTCATACTGCCACTAACAAATTTGGTGTACGAACCTCAAAAAAATAGCAGCACAGCAAACAGTACTCAGACCAAACTGATGGCCTGATACTGAAGATCTGGTACACACCTAAACATGCTGTGATTAGCATTCCAACAAATATGATGTTCACAGGCAACCAAACATTGATTAGATTCCATGTCAATGGTTTAGTTGGAATAGCACCAGACAGGGATAGTGTGGAAACTATGGTCACTGCAGAAACAGATATGGAAAAGATGACTTAAGGGACACAACTGTGTTGCCTGAAAACTGAAAAGTCAACAGTCAGCAATAGCAGTATAATTGGTATAGCATCAAAAATATCGGAGCATCGAAACCGTATCCGGACAGGACAAATTTGTTAATTAAAATCATGATGATATGCAGTAAGCCAGACCAGATAGAAGGAAGAGCCTGATTCTTTATCTTTGGGGGCTTGATTAACTGTAAAGAACCATCTCTTTCTTTTGAGACCTTACCATCTTCCAATCAACACAGAAGGTCCTGGTCATAGATCTGGAGAAAATAATTAATTGTTATGATCCGGAAAAACAGCAGATTGCATTAACTCCCAGCATAGTCACCGTGGAGAATTTTCACTCAGATGGAGAAAGATCAGTGTTTATGGAGTTATCATTGAAGGCAAATAGAATATGTGGAATAATAGATTGATTATGGTCAGGGATATGTTACACATATATAGGAAGGCCTGTGGTTAGGTTTATAGAAACACCCACCAGGAGGCCTGCCGACCTAATCAGAGGGGGGCACAGCACCCTAGGGCCAGCCAGCCCTTCCGAGGCGGCGCACGCCTGGGTCCCACATGGGCCCACGGGCAGAGAGCCCTATATACACACATACATTCTAACACCCCCCCCCCCCGCAGTCGTATCGTCGGCTGACCGAACATTAAGACTGGACCTGAATTCCGTAAACACTGAAGACGACAGGCCTTTAGTGAAGATGTCAGCGTACTGAGAACTCATAGGAACATGAAGAACGCGGACAGCTCCTCTGGCAACACGTTCGCGAACAAAATGAAGATCGATCTCCACATGCTTGGTTCACTGGTGTTGAACGGGGTTGGCAGACATGTATATGGTGCTGATTATCACAGTATACCAAAGCAGCCCGGCAAACAGGAACATGAAGTTCAACCAGGAGTTGACGCAGCCAAGAGACTTCAGCCACGGCATTAGCGACAGCCCGATATTCAGCCTCTGCACTCGAGCGGGACACTGCAGTCTGACGCTTTGAGGACCAAGAGACGAGATTGTCGCCAAGGAATACTGCATAACAAGAGGTAGACTTGCGAGTGTCAGGACAACCAGCCCAATCAGCGTCAGAGTAGACAACAAGATCAGTCGTGGAGGACGAGCGCAAGTGTAGCCCCAAATGAAGAGTGCCTCGCACATAACGCAGAATCCGCTTGAGAGCAGCAAGATGAGGCTCGTGAGGATCATGCATGTGAAGGCAAATCTGCTGGACTGCATAAGCAATGTCGGGACGAGTGAAGGTCAGATATTGCAAAGCACCAGCAAGACTACGAAAATCCGAAGGATCAGCAACCGGAGGCCCATCAGCAGGTAGCTTCGGATTAGTATCAACCGGAGTGGTACAAGGCTTGCAATCAGACATACTAGCCCTATCAAGAATCTCCACCATATACTGCCGCTGTGAGAGAAGAAGACCAGAACCAGTGTGCTGAACATGCATGCCAAGAAAATGATGAAGTTCACCCAAATCTTTCATAGAGAACTCCGTCTGAAGAAGACCAATAACGCGACGAAGCCGAGGTGTCGAGGAGGCAGTGAGAACAATATCATCAACATAGAGCAGAAGATAAACAGTGTCCGCACCGCGATGATAGACGAATAATGAAGTATCCGTCTTAGCCTCAACAAAACCAAGTTGCTGAATATAGGCAGCAAACCGACTGTACCAAGCTCGTGGCACCTGCTTGAGACCATACAAGGACCGGTTGAGATGGCAGACATAATCCGGATGAGCAGAATCTTCAAAACCAGTCGGCTGAGAGCAGTAGACTGTTTCAGATAGATTACCGTGCAGAAACGCATTCTTGACATCAAGCTGATGAATAGGCCAGTTGCGAGAGAGAGCCAATGACAGAACTGTACAAACGGTAGCTGGCTTAACAATAGGACTGAATGTTTCATCAAAATCAATACCAGGGCGCTGTGTGAAGCTACGAAGAACCCAGCGAGCCTTGTACCTTTCCAGAGAACCATCAGCATGAAACTTGTGTTTGAACACCCACTTGTGTTTGAACCAGGTCCTGTTAGCAAGCAGAGCATCAAATTCTTCCTGCATAGCACCACGCCAGTGAGGATCAGCGAGACCACCACGATAGGAACGTGGAAGAGGTGATAATGCTGAGGCGGTGTAAAGCGACGGAACCCGGAAGCCATCCTTGGCCCGAGTAGTCATGCGGTGTTCATTCGTCACCGGTCGAACTGGCAGAGCTCCATGGGGCACCACGGGATGAGACCGTGACGGCAGCCGAACAGGCGCGTGTAACGCACGTCGAGAGTAGACATGAACATAGTCTCGAAGAGGTCGCAGGCGGTAGGGCGGTGAAGATGCGGAAGCCTTGGTGGGCTCAGCAGCAGGTCGAGGCGGCACCGCAGAAGGGACCGGTGCTGCTGAGACCGCAGCAGGCGACATCGGGGAAGCAGCAGGCATCGTCGAGGCTGGAGCAGTCGACGGCGAGGCTGGAGCAGGCGACGTCGGGGCTGAGGAAGCCGGTGGTGCGGCAGCCGGCGCGGCTGCAGCAGACGGAGCTGGCGCGACCGAAGAGGTAGGAGACGATGCAGCAACCTGCTGAGATGCTGCAGGAGCAAGGCAGGGCGCGCCTGGGGCCGCCGAAGCACCCAACACGGGGAGTAGCTCCGGAGGCTGTAGAGAGCGCGACGGTAGTACCTAGACCGCACGTGGTCGTGAGGGAGCGCCAGGAGAATGTCCTGCAGGGAGAAGCTGTGCCGGGCCAATAGGCTGGGGCACAGGATTAGTGTAATCCAGCAAAAAGTCATAATCATCTGAACCAGGAGGAGAAGGTTGCGATGAAAACGGAAACGAGGACTCATCAAACACGACATGACGAGAGATGATGACCCGGTTAGACTGAAGGTCAAGGCAGCGGTACCCTTTGTGGTTCGGGGAATACCCAAGGAAGACACAAGCGTTCGATCGAGGAGCAAGCTTATGAGCGGCAGTAGCTGAAAGGTTAGGATAGCAGAGACAGCCAAAGACACGATGGTGTGCATAAGTAGGTGGAACGCCAAACAACTTAAGGTGTGGCGTGGCAGATTTCAGTGTCTTGGTGGGAAGTATGTTCAGCACATGTGTGACGGAGGTGAGCGCCTCAACCCAGTAGGAAGGGGGTAGGTTGGCCTGGAAAAGCAAGGAGCGAGCAGAATTGTTAATAGAACGAATCATACACTCAGCTTTACCATTTTGTGATGAAGTATAGGGACAAGACATGCGCAGGTGAACTCCATGAGAGAGGAAGAATGCCCGCGAAGTGGAGTTGTCGAACTCGCGTCCATTGTCACATTGGACAGCCTTCACCATAGAACCAAACTGTGTATTCACATAAAGAAAAAGTTTGCCAAAGTAGTGAACGTATCCGACTTAGCTCGAAGAGGAAAAGTCCACAGGTAATGGGAACAATCATCAAGAACAAGCAAATAGTATTTGAAACCAGAAACACTAAGAATAGGTGATGTCCATAAATCACAGTGTATGAGATCAAAAATACTAAGAGCACGAGAATGTGATGACTGAAACGGCAAACGAGTATGACGGCCAAGCTGGCAAGCATGACACAAAGTACTAGGTGCTTTATTACAGAATGGTATGACAGACGCTAATTTGGCTAAGACCTCATGACCAGGGTGACCTAGACGACGATGCCATAAGGATGGTGCAGCGGTGGCGGCAGCAAGAGCTTGGGCCGAAGGAAGCTGAAGCGGGTACAATGGACCGGAGCTATTGCACCTGATGATCTCCCTCTTGGTTCCCAGATCCTTCACAGAACAACCAGTGGGATCAAATTCGACAGAGCAATTGTTATCGGAAGTGAACTGGCGGACAGAAATAAGATTCTTAATAAGCTTTGGGGAAACAAGAACATTATTAAGAAGCAAAGAACTCGGGAGGGTTGTGACGCCAGTACCGGTGACAGGAAGTAAGGAACCATCACCGACAACAATTGATGAAGGAGTAGAGTACCGTGGTTGTAAAAGATGTGAAAGAGAGGAAGGATGAGAGGTCATATGAGAGGTGGCACCTGAGTCAAAGTACCAGTTGTTCTGAGGTGGCTGCTGGAGCGTCATGGTGCTGAACGTCGAGGCAAGCGACTGCTGGTCCCAGGAAGACGGGAGGCCCGTCGGAGCAGGCTGGAAACCAGGAGGAACCTGCGGTGGAGGTAGGTAGGGCGGCATCGACAGGTAGGGGTACGACGTCGGGACAGGAGCCTGCTGCTGCTGTGCCTAGAGAGCCATCTGGTGAGCGAGGAGGGCCTGTTGGGAAGGCGCCTACTGCACCTGTGGCTGCTGGACGGAGACCTGCTGGGGAGCAGGTGGCGGCTGGGCACCGGGCCACATGCTGATCGTCCCAGTCCAAGGATTGTAGTAGGACGGGTAGGGCAGCGACGCTGGTGGCTGTGGAGCTGGCGCAGAAGATGAGCGGCTGCCGGAACCACCGCCGCCTGTGGTGGTCTGAGAGCCGCCAGAGCCCTTGATGGACTCCTTGGAGGAGCCCTTGGTGCGTCGGTTCCCGCGATCGCCCTTGGGGGGCCTGGAGTTGCCGCCACCACCACCACCACCATGCCCCCCCATTGCCCTTGCTGCCACCTGGACCAGATCGGTTGGAGGGGGCAGAGGGGCGTTGGGAGCCCTGGTTGGAGGTACTAGTGAGGAGGGCGGTGTTGGTGGTAGGGGCGTCCGCCAGGTGTAGCTCTTCAAGGAGAAAATCGTCACAAACTTCCACGAAGGTGGGGAAAGGACGACCATGATGAAGAAGACGGGCAAGAGGAGCGAACTTCTCGTTGAGGCCACGAAGAACGTTCAGGACGAGCGTGCGATCGGCGACAGCTTCGCCAAGATCGCAGAGGTCGTCAGCCATCCGTTTGAAGCACTTGCAGTAGTCGGTGATGTTGAGGTCACCTTGGACGAAGGTCCGAAAGCGAGTGTCAAGCTGCAGGGCACGAGTCTCCTTGTTGCCGAGGAAGCGGGTTTCAATGGCCAACCAGGTGGCGCGAGCGGTGGCGCCTTTGGAGGTCTTGGACAGGACAATCTCGGCAAAGTCGTTGGAGAGAGAGCCGTGCAGCCAGGAGCGCACGATGCAGTCCATGCGCAGCCAATCCGGCGAATCAGACGTGGAGTCGGAGAGTGTCGGGTACCGGATCACGGGGTACCCCAAGACTACGGCCCAAAGTAACAAATAAGAAGGCCTCGCAAGAAAGCCAAGAGACATAGCGGCCCAAGACTACGGCCCATCACGCCGGAACCAACCAGGCGAAGATCTCCGTCTCGTTCGAGGGGGCCTCTCACCCTCGAACGAGGCTCCGTCACGATCGACCCTCCCTCGAGGTCGAGGTCTCCGAACCAGCCCCGATGCAATAAGTGCGGGACTTGACCGCTCACTTCCCTCCACCACGCCTCGGATGGGACGCCGGTCACCTCCGCCTGCCCTGCGCACTGTGCCTCTGAGCCGCGTCCTATGCGGACAGGGCCGGAGACAGGTCGTACCACTGCTCCAACCACCCCACGACCGGTCCTCCCCTGGATCACGGCGCCGAGTCTCGAAGAAAGACCATTGAGGGGAGACGAAAAGACGTGCCACGACGTGCACCCTCGATCAACGACCTTCGAGGGGAAGGCTAGCAGCAAAAAGTCAGCAAACGGAGGTGGGCATACCGTCAGCAGGAGTTGGAAGGCGCGATTCCTGACTGCACAGTGCACGGCATGGCTCCACAGTGTACAGGATTGAATGTACATCACGATCTCCTTGTACGGGTTTCCTCACCCTTAAGCTATAAAAGGGGAGGAAACCAAGCACGCAGAAAAGGAGAGGCAACCCACAGCTGAACATTCATACTGCACACACATTTTCACCGGGACTTGGGAGTTCATCTTCCTCTCCCCCCACTTCGCTTGTAACCCCCCTACTGCAAGTAATATAAGCCCGGTGCTACGCACCACTGCTGGACGTACGACCTCACGGCCAGAACCAGGATAAAACCTTCGTGTTGAGCGCCCCATCGATTAATCCTACCCTATCTCATAAAGTTTGCGACGCGATTACTAGTTTGTGCCGGTGTGACCAAATCAGGCACCGACAGTTGGCGCGCCAGGTAGGGGACCGCACGTCGCACAACTTTTTGCCTCGTTCCCGATGGCAGAATCCGACCAGAGAGGGATCCCAATGGGATCAAGCGGGTCGCTCCCAGCGGGATACGAAATCCGGTTTGGAAGCCTCCGTTTCCAGGCAACTGGCAACGGCTATCTCATGCACATCCTCCCGGAGGAATCCGACGACCGTCAGGAGTCGCCTCCGACAGCGGCTCCCCGACGGAGAAGGCGTCCGGGACCACGCACCCGGCGGGCACGCGCCGCCAGACGGGTGGCCAACACCACCCACGTTCCACCCGCAAGGGACGGAGATGTGCCACAGCGCTCTATCCCGACGATAGAGTTTTCCTCTTCGCTCCGGACGAGCGTAGAGCGACCGGCTCCAACGCCGCGTTTCCCTTACGGACTTCGCAACTCCGCTGATGTCTACGCCTCATCAGTGAGAGCGAGTTTCGGGGCGCGAGACCGTCAACCCCACTACCGCTGGGCTCCGACACGAAACAGCATCACCCCCGACAACCCCTATTCAGGGTCGGAGGAAGAACACACCCCGGGATCAGAACATCCCGAGTGGGATTGTTCTGGCCTCTGGGATCGTGGAGCTTTCATTGCCTTCCAAGCCGCGGTAGACTATTGCCTCACGTGCTCCGACGACTCCGACCCCACGCGGGAGTGCTTTGTCATTAACAACGACGTTAACGACGGGCACCTCACCAACGAAGAGGATGACGAAGACGGCGCTGAAGATCCGGTGGGCGCACAACCCTCGGACGAGCAGGAGCAGTCGCTCTCCGAGGGAGAACCACATCCGCGACGCCGGCCTCGGGACGACCGCGCCGCGCAACCACCAAACTCCAACCACGATCCGGCTGATCAAGGTGGTGGTCGTGTCGCGGGCGCACGACGAGCAGGACGGGCCGCCCGCGCGCGCATCCTCGCAGAGGACAAGAATGACGACCTGGCGCCGAGGACGAGCCAAAAGCTCATCACGGCGGTCGCCTTACTCCGAGACATGCCGGAGCCGGCCACCCCCGAGGGGCGGAAACTTCACCTGGAGGCTCAGAAGCTGGTCGAGAGTGCGGCTCGCCAGCAAGCCGAAAGTTCGGTCTCCCGGTTTTGGCGCCCCTCGGCCTCGAGGGATGAACGTCGGGGAGAGTCGTCGGTACGCTCGCCCCCGCAAAAACGACGACATACGGGTTCGGAGCCAGGGCAACTCCCGTCAGAACGCTACGCGACGTCACGCCGATGAACCACGCACGCCAGAAGAGGGCCCGCTCCCCCCTCGAGTACCCACGAGATCACGTCTCCAGGATACCCGAGGAACCCGGGACGATGGTGACGCCCCGAACGTCCTGAACCGGATAAGGCGGCGGGAGGAGGCCTGGACCCGCTTACCACGGCGCGACGGTCGTAATGACGATCAAGACAGACTGCCCGAGCCAATGGGAACCCGTGTGTTCAGTCGCATCATCCGCACCGCCCCGATCCCCTCACGTTTTCGGCAGCCAACCACCATCACCAAATACTCCGGGGAAACGGACCCTAGAGTATGGCTGAACGACTACCGGCTGGCATGCCAGCTAGGCGGCGCGACGGATGACGCCATGATCATTCGCAACCTGCCTCTTCATTTGGCGGACTCCGCGCGAACATGGCTCGAGCATCTACCCCCGAATCGGATCCACGACTGGAACGATCTGGTGGAGACCTTCGTGGGAAATTTCCAAAGCACGTACGTACGGCCTGGGAATACGTGGGATCTTCGAGGGTGCAACCAAAAACCCGGCGAGTCTTTGAGAGACTTCATCCGGCGCTTCTCCAAGCGTTGCACCGAGCTCCCCAACCTCACCGACCATCAGATCATCCACTCTTTCCTTGAAAGCACCACCTGCTACAGCCTGGTGTGCAAGTTGGGAAGAAATCCTCCCCCCGACGCAAACCGACTGTTCGAGGTAGCCTCCAAGTACGCTTCGGGAGAGGAGGCGGCTAACGCCATCTTCAATGGTAAAAAGGGAAAACGCCCCGAAGAAGAGCCCGCAGAGGGCAGCAAGGCCAAGAACTCCCCGAAGAAGCAGAAGCACGGCAAGAAAGGGAAGAAGGCCCGAGCCCCGCGCGAGAAAGTCAGCGACGACGACGAGGCTCTCGCAGTAGATCCCAACCACAAGGGACCTCGAGGCCCTCCACGCGGAGGAGGGGTTTTCGACGACCTTCTCAAGAAGCCATGTCCATATCACAAGACTGCGGTTAATCACACCCTCGAACAGTGTGAGATGCGGCGGAAGTACTACAACCGCATCACCCGAAAGGATGGCGGCCCGAGAAAGGAAGCAGGGGACAAGGAAGACGATGGCTACCCCGAGGTAGAACACGTGTTCTTCATCGTGGGTGGACCGGCGGCGAACATGACCTCCCAGCGGCGGCGCCGAGAGCGTCGTGAGGTCTTGCTAGTCCAACCAGCAACTCCGTCATACCTTGACTGGTCCTCAGAAACCATATCGTTTGGTCGCGAGGACCACCCCGACCATATACCGAACCCGGGACAATACCCCCTTGTTGTCGATCCCATCATTGGCAACACACGCTTCTCCAAGGTGCTCATGGACGAAGGCAGCAGCCTCAACATCATGTACGCTCCAACCTTGGAGCTAATGGGAATCAGCACCAAGGAGTTGCGGCCCAACAAGTCGTCGTTTCACGGCGTCGCGCCCGGCAAGCGTGTACAACCCCTCGGGCAGATCGACTTGCCCGTCTGCTTCGGCACCCCGGCCAACTTCCGCAAGGAAGTGCTCACCTTTGAGGTAGTAGGATTCAAGGGAGCATACCACGCCATTTTGGGAAGACCATGCTACGCGAAGTTCATGGCCATCCCGAATTACACATACCTAAAGATGAAGATGTCGGGGCCCAACGGAATCATTACCGTTGCCCCAACAGTCGAGCACGCCTACGCGTGCGACATCGAGAGCATCGAGCTAGCCGAGGCCCTGGCCCTCGACGAGTCCCTCGTGGCGGACCTAGAGGCGTTCGCCAACACGCCCCCCGATGCTAACGAGCGTCAAGACGGGAGCTTCGCGCCCACCGAGAACACGAAGACGATCCCGCTCAACCCCGACGCGAGCGACGGCAAGGTGCTGACGGTCAGCGCCGCCCTCAGCGACAAATAGGAGGTGGTGCTCGTCGACTGCCTCGGCGCCTACGCCGACATCTTCGCGTGGAGGCCCTCGGACATGCCAGGCATTCCGAGGGAGGTCGCCGAGCACTCCCTTGACATCCGTCCCCACTCCAAGCCAGTCAGGCAGCGGCTACGATGATTCGATGAGGTCAAGCGGCGAGCCATTGGCGAGGAGGTGCGCAAGTTACTGGAGGCCGGGTTCATCAAGGAAGTCTTCCATCCCGAGTGGCTAGCCAATCCTGTACTAGTAAGAAAGAAAAATGGGAAATGGAGAATGTGTGTAGATTATACAAGCTTGAATAAAGCATGTCCAAAGGTCCCCTTTCCCTTACCACGCATAGATCAGATAGTAGACTCCACTTCAGGATGCGAGCTCTTATGTTTCCTCGATGCCTACTCCGGTTATCACCAGATCAAGATGAAGGAGTCCGACCAGCTCGCGACCTCCTTTATCACACTTTCGGCATGTACTGCTACGTCACGATGCCCTTCGGCCTTCGAAACGCCGGGGCCACATATCAGCGCTGTATGCTCCACGTTTTCGGGGATCATATAGGTTGCATCATAGAGGCATACGTCGATGACATCGTTGTCAAAACCAGGAAGGCGGACGACCTGGTACGCGATCTTAAGATCGTGTTCGATCGCCTCAGGGCGCACGGGGTCAAACTGAACCCCGAAAAATGCGTCTTCGGCGTGCCTCGAGGCATGCTCTTGGGTTTCGTTGTCTCCCAGCGGGGCATCGAGCCCAACCCCGAGAAGGTCGCGGCGGTCCAGCAGATGGAACCGATTCGAGACCTAAAGGGGGTACAAAAGGTAATGGGTTGTCTCGCGTCTCTAAGCCGCTTCATCTCGCGGCTAGGAGAGAAAGGACTCCCGTTATACCGACTCCTGAGAAAGTCCGAAAGCTTCACCTGGACTGCGGAAGCCCAGGAAGCCTTAGACCGACTCAAGCTGGTGCTAACGAACGCGCCGATCCTCACCTCGCCCCAGGAAGGCGAAATCCTCTTCCTCTACGTCGCCGCGACCACCCAAGTCGTCAGCGCTGTGATCGTAGTGGAAAGGACCGAGGAAGGGCACGCGTTGTCCGTCCAACGACCGGTGTACTACGTCAGTGAGGTCTTGGCCGAAACCAAGACGAGGTATCCCCACATCCAGAAGCTGATCTACGCCATCGTGTTAGCCCGGCGCAAACTACGCCACTACTTCGAAGCACACCCGGTGACCGTGGTATCATCTTTCCCCTTGGGCGAGATTATACAAAACCGCGAGGTCTCCGGTCGGATCTCGAAATGGGCAATGGAGCTGATGGGGGAGACCCTCGTTTATGCGCCGAGAAAGGCCATTAAGTCCCAGATCCTGGCCGACTTCGTGGCTGAGTGGACGGACACCCAACTTCCCCCCTCGAAGGCCAGTTGCGATTGCTGGGAGATGTACTTCGATGGGTCCGTGATGAAAACAGGTGCTGGCGCCGGCCTGCTTTTTGTCTCTCCTCGCGGAGAACACCTACGGTACGCCATATGCCTCAACTTCCCTGCGTCCAACAACATGGCGGAGTACGAGGCGCTGCTAGCAGGGTTACGCATTGCCCTCGAGATCGGCGTCAAGCGTTTGGACATTCGGGGCGACTCCCAGCTAGTCGTCGACCAAGTGATGAAGGAATCAAGCTGCCATGACGAGAAGATGGCGGCCTACTGCGAGGTGGTGCGTGGCCTCGAAGACAAATTCGAAGGCCTCGAGCTCCACCATATCGCCCGTAGATACAATGAGGAGGCCGACGAATTAGCCAAGATCGCCTCAGGACGAACTACCGTTCCCCCGAACGTATTCGCGAAGGACATCAGCAAACCCTCGATCGCCATCACCCCTCGAGCGAAGGCCTCGAAAGCCGACGATGCTCGAGAATCCACCCTCGAACCCATGGATGTAGACCCCTCGACGAAAGAGGACGAGCCCATGGATTACGAGGCCTGCTCCGGAGACGAAGCCGAAATAATGGAAATCGACGAAGCCCCAGCGTTTCGAGACTGGCGAACTCCATATCTGGAATGGCTCGAGCAAGGCACCTTGCCCCCCGATCGCACGGAGGCAAGGCGCGTCGCCCGGAGGGCCAAACGCTTCCTCACGATCGAGGGAGAGCTATACAGACAAGGAGCTTCGGGAGTCTTGCAACGATGCATCCCGATTCCCGAAGGGAAGGAGTTAGTCCGCGACATCCACGCAGGCGTGTGCGGGCACCATGCTGCCCCACGCACGTTGGTAGGAAACGCCTTCCGGCAAGGTTTCTACTGGCCCACCGCTGTCGCCGACGCAACGGAGATAGTCCGAACTTGTGAAGGGTGCCAGTTCTACGCACGCAAGACGCACCTTCCGGCCCACGCGCTTCAATCCATACCCATTACATGGCCCTTCGCCCTGTGGGGACTGGACCTTGTCGGACCGATGACAAAGGCGCCTGGGGGCTTCACACACTTACTGGTAGCCGTCGACAAGTTCTCAAAATGGATCGAGGCTCGACCCATCAGCAGGATCAAATCCGAGCAAGCGGTGCTCTTCTTCACCTACATCGTTTATAGGTTCGGGGTTCCAAATTCCATCATCACCGACAACGGCACGCAATTCACAGGCAGGAGGTTCTTGGAGTTCTGCGACGACTTCCACATTCGGGTGGACTGGTCGGCGGTGGCGCACCCACAGACGAACGGCCAGGTAGAACGTGCCAACGGCATGATCCTACAAGGCCTCAAGCCAAGAATCCACAGCAAGCTAAAGAAATTCGGCCGCAAATGGGTGCAAGAGTTACCATCGGTGATCTGGAGCCTAAGAACAACCCCGAGCAGGGCGACTGGGTTCGCCCCGTACTTCCTCGTCTATGGGGCAGAGGCGATCCTCCCCACTGACTTAGAGTATGGGTCCCCAAGGCTCAAGGCTTATCAGGAACGAAAGAACGAGCAAGCACGAGAAGACTCGTTGGACCAAATCGATGAAGCAAGAGACGTAGCCTTACTCCACTCCGCAAGATATCAACAAAGCCTGCGACGGCATCAAGCTCGAAAGGTTCGGCGCCGAGACCTCAACGAGGGGGACCTCGTCTTGAGGCTTCGGCAGGACAATAGAGGGCGACACAAGCTTACACCCCCATGGGAAGGCCCGTACATCATCGCCAAGGTGCTCAAGCCCGGAACATACAAACTCGCAAACGAAGAAGGACAAGTCTTAGCGAACGCTTGGAACATACAACACCTACGTCGCTTCTACCCCTAGAACGGCCCGCGAGCCCTCAGGTCTTTGTACATCGTTCTGACTTGAATAAATTTTCCAAAAAAGTTAGCCTCGCCCTAAGGGAGGAACGATCCTATCCTCGCTAGGACCATCCCTCCCTCGGGGGCTAGCACGGGGGTAAAACCCCACAAAAAAAACGTCAATCGTTTTTCGCATTCTTTTTTCTGCAAAAAAAAAATGCTTGTGCTCCTCACTTGCGAGCGCCTTAGGAAAACGGCAGCAGGCATGCGAACGGCTACGGCAGGGGGCACGAATCGCGTACTAACTCCCTCGAAGGGGATACGAAAAACGCTAAAGTTCCCCAATGCCTGGGCCTTCCGTGAACGAACCTAAGGGCCAACTCCTACTAGGCAATCGCGAGAAGGAACCCGAAAAACAAATCGGAAGCCATGCTCATGGCCACAAGAAATTGTCTACATTCAGCAACTGAAAAAAAGATAAGTACCTAAAGAACTACTATTACACTCGGGCCCCGTGGCCCGAGACTTTTTCAGGGATCGCCTCCACCGCTCAGGTCGCCCCAGCCATCGTCTTCCTCGCCGGGAAAGAGGACGCTCTCGAAGCAGCCGGCCAACACTCGCGCCGTCTCGTCCGCGGCGGCATCGGCTTCACTGATGGCAGCCATCGCCCCCTCGTCGTCAAGATCGTCAGCAACAACGTACCCGGCGGCAAGCTTCGAGAGATCCGCCTGGTAGTGGGTCGTCACCAAGCCAAGCGCCTTCCGGATTCCCACCAGAAGGGCGTCCTTCACACGCGAAGTGACCTGCCCCCCTAGCGCCCGAAGACGACTACCCAGGGAGCTACCAGACTGCGCATCAGCCCCAGCAATCTCGTTGCAAGCAACGAGAGCAGCCTGCTCCAGGTCATCCAGCTCACGCTGGGTCGCCGTGTGAGCCACCTGAAGAGCCTCCCTAGAGTCCGTCTCGGCCCCGAGCGCCTGCTTCAGCTCTGCACCAACGAAAGAACGTCAGAAAAAGGGGATGAGCGGAGAACTACGGCAAGGGCAAAAAAGCCTACCCTCGAATTCCTTCTGGAAGACCTCGGTTCGACCCCTGGCCGCCTCAAGCGCCCTCTCCCGCTCCTGCGCCCGAGTTTCGGACGCCTCGCGAGCTTTTCACTCCCGCTCGAGCTGGTCTCGAGCCTCCACCAGCAAGCGCCTCTCTTGCTCCAACGACGACTCGACGGCCGCATGGGCAGCACGCTCCCGCTTCAACCAAGTGTTGACGGTAGCGAGTTCGCCGCGCAAGGACCGAACTGAGTCGTCCAGGCGAGAGATAACCTCGCCCTTCTTCCGGCTCTCGTCGAGCGCACGATCCCGGGCGACGGCAAGGTCGGCTAGTTGCTGGTCTCGAGCCCTCACCCTCCCCTCCAAGACACGGATCTCCGTGAGCAAGGCGGCGATTTGATCGTTCTTCATGTACGCCTCCTTGCGAAGCTCCTACAAACAACGAAGAAAGACGACCATCACGGCAAACGCTAAGGAACTAAGAAGCACCTACGTGAAACGGCAAATAAAAGCGAGGTCTAACCTTCTGAACCGTGCCGAGATCCTGATGGAAGTTAAGGGCATCGTTCAACGCATGAACGATCGCCCGGCCACGATCCAGCTGGGCCTCCCACAACTCCTCCTCAGCCTCGGCATCGCGGACAAACGGCTGAGGAAGGCCGGTGTACGACTGCCAGGGGATGGGCGCACCATGCTCGTCGGCACGAACACACCTCCCTCCGAACTCTCCCACCGTGCGACTCGTGCCAAACCGCACCAGAGTCAGTGGTGCGGTCCCGCCACCCTCGCGTCCCTGCAGCACGGGGATCCGTGCTTGGAAGGCCTCCGCCAACTCCGGAAGGAGCAGAAAGCCACCTCCGCCGGACAGGATGGACCCACCGCTCGCCGCTACAATGGCCGTGCCCTCAGACGGAACGGCCGGAAGGGCCCCAACCTTCCCGTGCGCGGCGGACACCGTATCACCAGAGGGGGCTGGGTCGGCAACCTCGGCACCCTCCGATGAAGTGGGGGGCACTTCCGTAATCCGAACCTCCCCCACGGTCGAGGGCCCACCGGCGTGAGCCGGACTTGCCTCGCGACGCGCCTCACCGCCCTCCTCGAGGGTAGGTGGCGCCCCTTCCAAAAGCATAGGCCCCGCCCCGTCGAGGAGGCGGGGCGGTTCCTCCGACGACCGCCGCTCGCCCCCCAGCGCTCCCTTCGCCTCGAAGAAGGCGACGAACTCCTGCACTCCCTCGTTGGTGGAACCCAAGGGCTGCGAGGACGCGTGGGGCGACGAACTTGCCCCGACCTTGAGGGCCTTGGTCGGGGCAAGAGAGAGAGGAACTCGCCCGATGGCGCGGCTGCAAAAGACAAAAACACGGGAGTAAGGACGACACAAGGTGCCAAGCCTTAGCAGGCGATTAAGCGGCAAAAAGGGCTCACCGGATGATAGGCAACTTCCGCTTTCGCGACGGAATCAAACCAGGGGCGCCGCGCGGAACCACGACGCCCCCCGACAAAACTCCAGCACCGCAGTTTGAGTCCCCTCGCGAGGCTCACAACCACGGCGACCCTCGAGCACGGGCTCTCCTGCCTCGACGGTCGCCGGCTCTTCCCTCGAAGGACCCTCGGGCGCGGGCGTGGCGCCACGCTCTTCGCCAGATGCGCGCTCGCACCCCACGGGAGCCCCGAGGGCGCCACCGTGTGCAACCTCGAGGCCCCCGCTGGCGGACCCCGGGGGTGGAGCGACGTCACCGACGTCATCCACGACCGTGAGGGTGCGGGATCCATGTTCAAGTCCCACACCCACCGCCGTAAGGGCTCCGCCCGATTCCGCTCCCTCGACTTCGGCGAGCGCAACGAGTATCTCAAGGGCGTCGGTACCCACATCATCTACGACCCCAGGCGCAGTGCGTCGCTCCCCGTGGCCTTCAGCTCTGGCAAGCGCAACGGGCACCTCAGCAACGATGGTCCCCGAAGCGCTAGGCACCGCACGCGCTCCTTCTGGAACGGCGGTGCCTGTGACCTCATGACACGCTACGTCGGCAGAAGAAGCCTCGCGATGACGAGGCACCGGGATCAGAGGATCCTCGAGCGGGGACGGACTTCTCGCTGCATAGGCCTAATCATCGGAATCCTCATCCTCCCGGCCTGGAGAACTTTCCGGCGTGGGGAGAGGCGAGAGGCCTTGCCTCTGTCTCTCTCGGTTCTCGTCCTCATGCTTCCTCTTCTTCTGCTCCCGCCACCTCCGCCTCTTGTCCTTCTGGTCCTTCTTCCGTTTCGCCTCGTCGGCGCGAACGCGATTGGCGACTTGGTCCTCTGGGACAGGAGGCCGGCAAGAATGACCTCGGGAGAGCCCCTGCGAAAACAATCGCCGCATCGTCACGTGATGATCAAAACCCGAACAATGAGCAATGAGGAAACACACTTACGAAGCTCAGATACCCGTCCTCGGGCCTCATAGGCACCGCCCACGGGTTACCCGACAACCGGTCGACGGCGCGTCGCGCGCGCTGAAGGGCGACGTCGGCACTCAGCGGCTCGGGAGCCATCACCATGCCCTCGGTATTGGCCCCTGGAACCATCTCCGACAGCAAGAGCCTCCTCTCCATAAGAGGAAGCACCCGCCGCCGATGAAAATTCGTGATGACGCCGCCCGCGGTAAGGCCGTGCCTTGCGAGACGTTGGAGCGCCTCGACGAGGGGGCCAAGCTTTTGCTGGCGCTCCTACGGCGATACCCCGTAGCCCCAGTAGTCGGGCTTCTTCGTCAAGAGCTTCCCGGTGTACTCCGGGAGGTGGTCGCGGTCGTTGCGCAGGTAGAACCATCCCTTGTCCCAGTCCTGGTTATTGATAACCATGGAACAAGGGATGTACATGCTCCTCCGGGCTTCCCGAGCAATGAGCACCAGGCCGCCCGCACGAACAGGGCGACGAACGCCCTTGGTGACGCTCTCCGTATGGAGCTCACCCCGGAAGAGATGCCGCCATAAGTCCCAGTGAGGCTCGATCCCCAGGTAGCCCTCGCACACGGCAACGAACACCGCCGCCTGGGAGATCGAGTTGGGGGAGAAATTGTGCAGCTCCACCTTGTAGTGGAAGCACAGCGCTCTCATGAAGCGACTCGCCGGCACGCCAAAGCCCCGCTCATGAAGACGGGCGAGGCTGACAACATAGCCCTTCGGGGGCGCAGGCTCGGCGGCAGACCCCGGCGAGATCCACACCGGCGGCTCGCCGTCGACGTTCGGAGGCAACTCCCCCGACACCACCAAGCTCTCCAAGTAATGAGTGGTCGCCGTTGAGGGCTTCCATGGTGAGGGATCTACGAACTGGACCTCAACCATGGCGGCAGCGAGAAAAAGAAGAAGAAAGAAGAGAAACAAGAGCAAGCCAAGGCAATGAAGACGTACCTCATCAACGGCCGCCCTAATGCGCTATTTATACCCTCAAGCCGCGGAGTCGTGAGGCGAGATACCCGCCCTCCGAACCGAGGCTGACGGGCGGGCCCGGAAGACGTAACGCCGCGGGACGCGTTAATGCCCCGCGGTAACCAAGGAAGCCAGGCGCCGCAGTCGTGCGGTCGCTTTGCCCAGCCCACGTCCCGCACGACGCCTAAAAAGGCGCGCGCGTTTTCCTCCACGACGTCCATAAAACACCATCATTACCCCGAGCGAATCGGGACGCATCAGGAGTAATTTGGGAGCCTCCACCTCGAAAGGGGAGTTACCATCTTGCTGAAATCAGGGGTTCGAGCCCTGGACCCTCGAGGGTCACACAGGCACCCCCGATTGACCGAGTCAGGGACGTTCGACGGTACCCTCGAGGGAAAGCCTCGGACCCACGCAGTCGAGGGCACCCGTCCGACGAGTTTGAGGCCAGGCAAAAACATCTTGACTAAGGGGCCCCACGGCGAGCACCGAGCTCTTGGTCTCCCCAAACGAGACCAAGACCCGTCTGAGAGACCTTTGCCAGAGCACTAATGGGCGTGTCCGATGACCACGAGCCTACCCTCGGCGAACGAGGCACGGACGCCCACTTAAACTACCCGCTACCAGCTCACCCTGGAACTCGCGTTCCAAACCGAATCCGAGGACAAGGGATTCAACCTCCGAGAAATGCATCCAAAGGGTGTGCAAGGTGGTCGAACACTCTCGCACACCCTCGGGGGCTACACCCGCGGGTGCGCTAGCGCGCCCCCGCGGCAACCCGGTAATCAATCGAAGCAACCAAACCCCCGAAGGATTGGTTCCACCAAATCCCTCGGGGGCTCGGGGGCTACTGTCGGGTACCGGATCACGGGGTACCCCAAGACTACGGCCCAAAGGAACAAATAAGAAGGCCTCGCAAGAAAGCCAAGAGACATAGCGGCCCAAGACTACGGCCCATCACGCCGGAACCAACCAGGCGAAGATCTCCGTCTCGTTCGAGGGGGCCTCTCACCCTCGAACGAGGCTCCGTCACGATCGACCCTCCCTCGAGGTCGAGGTCGTCGAACCAGCCCCGATGCAATAAGTGCGGGACTTGACCGCTCACTTCCCTCCACCACGCCTCGGATGGGACGCCGGTCACCTCCGCCTGCCCTGCGCACTGTGCCTCTGAGCCGCGTTCTATGCGGACAGGGCCGGAGACAGGTCGTACCACTGCTCCAACCACCCCACGACCGGTCCTCCCCTGGATCACGGCGCCGAGTCTCGAAGAAAGACCATCGAGGGGAGACGAAAAGACGTGCCACGACGTGCACCCTCGATCAACGACCTTCGAGGGGAAGGCTAGCAGCAAAAAGTCAGCAAACGGAGGTGGGCATACCGTCAGCAGGAGTTGGAAGGCGCGATTCCCGACTGCACAGTGCACGGTATGGCTCCACAGTGTACAGGATCGAATGTACATCACGATCTCCTTGTACGGGTTTCCTCACCCTTAAGCTATAAAAGGGGAGGAAACCAAGCACGCAGAAAAGGAGAGGCAACCCACAGCTGAACATTCATACTGCACACACATTTTCACCGGGACTTGGGAGTTCATCTTCCTCTCCCCCCACTTCGCTTGTAACCCCCCTACTGCAAGTAATATAAGCCCGGTGCTACGCACCACTGCTGGACGTACGGCCTCACGGCCGGAACCAGGATAAAACCTTCGTGTTGAGCGCCCCATCGATTAATCCTACCCTATCTCATAAAGTTTGCGACGCGATTACTAGTTTGTGCCGGTGTGACCAAATCAGGCACCGACAGAGAGGACGTGCGCCTGGAGCGAGTACTTCCCAAGGGTGAGAAGAAAGTGCTCGCGCCAACGGGAGTAGTTGCCGGAGTCGACGTCGAGGACGATGGGGACGAGACTCCGGATGCTCTGCACGGCAACAGCCTGAGAGTGCATATTCAGGATGGCAGCAGCCTCCTGGAGGCGCATGGCGGCGGAAAGACCCTCCCCATTGCCATCAGAGACGAGGGAGGGAATGTCGTCGTCTTCATCGTCGGAGGTGGCAGCCGCCTTGCGCTCGGTGGCGGCGCGAGCTAGGGCATCGCGCGCACGGGCGGCGGCGGCGTCCCGTTCCCTGGAGGCGGCAGCAGCCTCCTGTTCGGCCTGATGGGCGCGAGCAAGGGCGGCGTCGCGCTTGGCCTGGCGAGCAGCGCGGGCGTCGGCCTTGCGAGCCGTCTCAGAGGCCGAATCGCCGGGAGGAGGAGTGCCAGAAGCCATCGGGCAACAACGGCAGAAGGCCGGTGCGAGATGGAGAGGGGGGCGGCGCCGGTGAGGCTCGGGGCAGCGACGGCAAGAAGCCGGTGCGGGGAGCAGGGCCGGCGGCAGCCCTAGGCAGCGGAAGCGAGAACGGAAAAGTCCCGGTCTCTTGATACCATGAAGGCAAATAGAATATGTGGAATAATAGATTGATTATGGTCAGGGATATGTTACACATATATAGGCAGGCCTGTGGTTAGGTTTATAGAAACACCCACCAGGAGGCGTGCCGACCTAATCAGAGGGGGGCACGGCACCCTAGGGCCGGCCAGCCCTTCCCAGACGGCGCACACCTGGGTCCCACATGGGCCCACGGGCAGAGAGCCCTATATACACACATACATTCTAACAATCATGATTTTTTTTTTCATTTTTTAACTATCCAGGGTGGAGAACAAATTTAAGGGTCGTAGACATGCCTGTTTCCAATTTCTCTCCTCACAGGACTTGCAAGTGCAGTGAAGCCTGCATTCGGATTCCTAAATGCACCTTTTTCACCATTGATGAGAGGGCTGCTAACACTCGCTGGTACATTTCTCCTAGGAGAGGCCTCAGAATCTGCTGAAATGTCTATCTGAAGGACTCTACAAGACAAAAGAGAATGACTGTAAGCAATAATAATCAAACGTATTTGCTGCAAGCCTGCATCAATTCACTGCAGTGTGTTTAACAGTGGGCCATCCATGCTAGCTATCATGTAGCCAAAGATCTCAAATTGAAATCTGAACCTGAGGATCAAGCAAGAGATTGAAAGGGCTGACTCTGAGCACAGAAATATAAACCTAAATATAAGCAACATGGTGAAAAGCGTAGTTTAACCGCACATATCGGCCTCAAGTTGCAAACTGTTAGTGGTAAGCTGAGACCGAAACAGTTAGTACCAACAGCAAGTTGGAACAGTTAGTAGCAACCCGAGTCCAAAGAAATTAGCAAAGAGTTAGAAGCAGTAATCTGAATCCAAGTGCTACATAGTCTCCCCCCCCCCCCCCCCACCCCAGTTGACTACAATTCCAAGCGTCTTGGAAATTGAAGCCATTGACTTCATTTGTTTTCAGTCACTATGTAACAACCTCAGTTAGTAGCAACCCGAGTCCAAAGAAATTAGCAAAGAGTTAGAAGCAGTAATCTGAATCCAAGTGCTACATAGTCTCCCCCCCCCCCCACACACACACCCCACCCCAGTTGACTACAATTCCAAGCGTCTTGGAAATTGAAGCCATTGACTTCATTTGTTTTCAGTCACTATGTAACAACCTGAGAGGTGCAATAGCAAAGAGCAGATAGCGCAACTTGTGAGATGCTGTCCATCGGCCAAGCCTGATTAATTACGGTTACGGTTTATTGAGGGGTAAGTCGCTGGCAGCTGAGGTGAATCCGAGATCACGCGAAGCTAAGCTCGAGCCGCAGCTTATTCCACATAAGCATTTGCACGGGAGGACGGAACTAACATTCCAACACACGATTAATCGGCCCGAGTGCTCGCGCTGTTGCTCCAGTCCCACGCAGAAGAAGAGCAGAGAGAAAGATAAAGCCTCCCCGGATTATAACGGAAGGAACAGTCGCAGCATAGGGCTCTCCTGATCGGAAGCAACAGGTAGAAAGAGCCTCCCGCCTCCCAGCTGGAGGCTGCCTGTAGCTGGAGCTGGATTAAGGAAGCTGGGCGGGGAAGAGCTGGGGAGTTGGAGAGGGCCGAGCGAGATCGATCGGGTGCTGACCTAGAGCCCATGGACGGGGTCCCCGGGAGGCAGCCCGGTGGCGCGTGAACGGCGGAAGACGGCCGCGGTGGCCGGTGGGGCGGGGGCGGAGGCGGAGGCGGAGGCGATGACGGGGATGCGATGAACAAACGCCAAGACGCCAGTGTTTCTCATTTCAAGAGGAAGACAAGAACTGGGCGCGCCTGCAGGAAGCCACGCCAGGTAACCTGGCGTGATTAACCAGGGAGCCACGCCACGAGCTTGTCTGACTCAGTGCCCTCGGTAGTCATTTTTCCATCAAGGAGCGCTGGCGCGGTTGGTCATTTAGCCGCGCCAGAAAGCTTGGCGTGACTAAGACTGGGAGCCGCGCCACGGTCTCTTCTTAGTTCTTACTCAGTGCCCTCGGTAGTCAATTTGCCATCAAAGCAGCGCTGGCGCGGGTCATCGCCACCACTGACCGACGTTTAGCAACCTGCAGGTCGTTGCGGTGGCTCGTGCTTTCGGCAGGCTTCGTACATCTTTTACATTGCTATCTCATCAGCTTACAGACCAAAAGATTTTTGTGTTTTTTTATTGCATCAAAACAACCGGCCAGCCTTAACATGAGCCTGAAACACCCGGTAAGCTAAGGCTGGGAAGAAATATGGATTCCAATTGAAATATTCAGCAATATCTTTTTTCATAGATCCTAAAGCCATCAAATATCAATTTGGAGGGCTCAAAATAACAAGAAATATAAAACTTGACCAACCAAGCTCCAGGGTTTAAGTAGACATAGTTCATCCAACATTATAGTGTGCTAACAGCAAGTAGTTATACATCCAATAGGTTAACACTCATAATCCATGCAGCTGGTTAACAAATCTCAAAGCTGCACTAGGTGTTAAAAATCCACCTTGCCAAAAATGAAAAATTGCAAGGTAGATAACCACAGGTAGGTTATGCTGTTTCACTAGTCTAATAGTCTGTCACTAGTGTTAAATATCAGCTACTACAAAAGAAACAATTGAAAGGGGTGCACATGCCCTCAATAGTCTTCCTGAGATGCCCACCGTAGGTTATGCTGTTTCACTAGTGTAATAGTCCGCCGCTAGTGTTAAGTATCAGCTATTACAAAGGAAACAATTGACAGGGTGCAGTCTGCCCTCAATAGTCTTCCTGATGCTCGACGCAGGTCTTGTAGGCACTCCACGGGCCCATAAACCTGAAAATGCCAAGGAAAAATAAAAGTCCCTATTAAATACAAAAGAAAATTAGTAAAACAAACAAGTAAAAGATCAAATCTGATGTGATTTCCACTGCAGCAATTAGAGCAATACAAAATAGGCCAAAAACACATAATTTAATCGAAGGCAAAAGGAAAAATACCTCTCGATGCACTTCTCATTGTCATCTCTTGCTATTAAGATTCCTTGGATTAAATCTGGAATTAGATCAAAAAAGATGTAGGCATTCAAGATCTCTGCGTCATCTGGAGTGAATGTCTCCCACTCACTATCAGGCACATGTGTAATATTATTTCTCACAAACCGAGTCAACTCTAACCTTGAACCCTTGTAGTTCTCACTCTCATCATCCTTTTTCTTCATCCTTTTTCTTCACCTCTCCTTTCTCACTCTCATCGTCCTTTTCCTTGGCATCACCTTTCTCATTGTCATCGTCCTTTTCCTTGGCATCAACTTTCTCATCATCCTTTCTCTTCACATCACCTGTTTCTTTCTTATCTCCAGCAATGTCATGACCTCCCTCCTTTTCCTTCTCATCTCTGGTAGAGACGTTATCATCCTCCTTTCTTTTCTCAGCACCAACAACAATGCTATCATCTCTAGTAGATACCTCATCTTTAGGAGGAAGCTCATCTCTAACATCATCTTCAGCGGCCACTTTACCATCTCCAAAAATGCCTTCATCATCAGCCCCAGCATTTTCAGCAAACTTATCTTCATCATCTCCATAAACACCTTCATCATCAACCCCATCTTCTTCAGCAGCCCTCTCACCATTTACATCTTCAGCACCACCTCCATCAGCCTCAACATCTTCAACAGCCCCCTCACCTTTAACATCTTCAACAGCCCTCTCACCTTTAACATCTTCAGCACCACCTCCATCAGCCTCAACATCTTCAACAGCCCTCTCACCTTTAACATCTTCAGCACCGCCTCCATCAGCCCCAACCTCTTCAGCAGCCCTCTCACCTTTATTTGCATCAGCCTCCTCAGCCTTTTTCTTCCCATCTACATCAGGCTCTTCTTGATACACAGTAACTTTTGCTGGCTTGTTGTAGATCATGGGGGCCATGTCATCATCCATATTGGTTTGTACAAATCACCATATGGGGTTGATGGTATGCTACCGGTTTTTTCTTAATGTTTTGTCTATAGTTAAAGGTCATCTCAAGAACTTTATTATTGTCAACAAATACACGCCACATTCTGATATCCTGATCAAGCAAAGCCTTGAATTTTGACTTACCCATAGATCCAGACTTATAAATGGAATGTGTATCAATTATAAAATGGCGTCTTGCAACTGATGAAGAAAAAGCTGGATGATGGATAAGATAGTCATAGAACCAATCTGATCTAACATTTTCTTCATCGACAACCAAAAGATCGTTCTTCAGTCTTTCAAAATATAAAGGAAATTCTTCATCTTTAACCTCAAAATAAGCTGCCATCATGTTATCCCAAATATTATTTATATCTAATATCCTTTGAGAGATTTCAACACTATCATTGGTTGGTTTTCTAACAATATAAACCTTAACATCATCATCAAACTCTACCCAATAAATATCATCCCAAGAAAGTTTTCCATCCCAAGTCCATCCCTTCCTAATCAATGACAATATCTCCATAAAAAGTCTCTGAAACAGTCGTTTCCCATGAGAGGTCATCACTTTAACTTTTATCTGTTCAGCCTTAAAGATCTTAATTGTTCTGAACAATTTATGAGAAGAATCTAAAATTTTTAAAATTTTTCTAATAGAATAACACCTGCATGATTAAAAAAACAATTCAAAACTAATTTACAAAGAATAAATATTTCTACAACTAACAGCGTGTTTATAAAGCAAGCATTGTACAAAACATGACCATCTAATATCAATAAAATAGCAAATACCATAACTATATATATATATATATAGTTGCAAAGGAAACGTGGGTTGTGTTAGTATCGAAAAGTAATATCCGACTATTATTTTTAATTTTTTAATTATCTTTCACTATGTGGTCCTTCAAATATTGACTAAAATAATTCTATATGGCACATATTCATACTGCAGCAGCCAACCTACACTCAATAGCTCATTTTTTAACAGCCAACTGTTTCACGCACTGCTGCAATTGCAAGATCACAGCTGATTGCCATGCTAGATAGCTCACATGTAGCAAAATCAAAACAGTACTAATGTGTTCTACGATTATAAAACATGTGTGTGCAGTGCACTCTACTAGTGTAGTGGAAACAAAAAAACAAGACATTATCTTACCGATTAGGCTTGTTAAGATATTTGAATTTGATACTTGTAGGTGCTCGTTCATTCTCCTCGCACAGTTTTTCAAGAGTTGAGTGGAGCCTTTCATTAATCCTGCAACATAAAAAAACAGATCAACAACATAAACAACAGATCAACAACATAAAATTCAAAGATCTCATTATGCATGTAACATGAAATGTAGAAGTTCTAACCAATTAACGTCGGCTTGCTCCTTGGCATTGGAGATGGTGCACGCAACCTCTGCATTCCAATAGATAAGACGACTGAAGTCTACGCGTAGGTTCTTGGCAAGTGGCTTCTCCGATAAAACCCTATTTCCATCAAATGAAGGGACATGGTAAGAAGCAAGTGGACAAGCAATGCAAAAGGGCAATAAACAAGCAATGCAAAGGGGTAATGAACAAGCAATGCAAAGGGGTAATGAACAAGTAATGCAAGGGAAACCTACATTTTGAAGTAGTCATGCAGGCCATCAAGATTACCCGGAGGGCGTTCCCACGCCTCTGGAAGCTTTACTCCCGGTGGTGGTGAGTCCGGATCTGACGGCTCGTACTCAGCTTCGTCCACAGGTTCAGCTTCCTCAAGTTCTGCTAGCTCTCTCTTCCTCATTGCCTTCTCAAATTTGTCCTGCCTCCTCTTCATCTTTTTCTCAGTAGGGCCAGTAGATGAAGGAGAAGCTTCATCATCCAATGTAAAGAAACTAAACGGATCTTCATCTTCTTTAGACAGATCTTCATCTTCTTTAACCAGTGTAGGCGTTGGGTCTTCTTTAGACAGATCTTCATCTTCTTTAACCAGTGTAGGCGTTGGGTAGGCCAGAGGAGAAGAAGGCACACAAGTAGCATCTCTCTTAATCTGTTTGGACGGACTATGGTAGATGGGACGTTCCTGTCCCGATCCAGATCCACAGAGGGGTTGCAAGGTCGGGGAGGGAGGAGGAGAATGAGCATCCGGATCCGGCTCGATGTTCATCGCAGCGGGCCGGCGGCGCAGCGAGTGGAAGGTGCGCAGCGAGTGGAGGGTGACGGGAGGAGAGCGGGGTGGCGGCTGGATGGTGACGGGATGAGAGGAACGGGAGTTTTGGAAGAGCGTCGCTCGCTCCCTGCTCCTCTAGGGTTTTGGTGTTGAGGGGAGGAACCGGTGTTGGGCCTTCTGGCCTGGTAGGCCATAAAGCCCAATAGGACGAGAGGTGTGTATGTGTGTGTGAAACAAACATTGATTTTGTCATGAAAAACAACATTGATTTTGTCATGTGAAAAAACATTGATTTTGTCTAGTTCATATAGAGTATCAACGTCGCACGTTGCCAACCCGCCTTGGTGTCAGACTCATCGAGTCCGCACGAAACTTTGGAGGGAGAACTCAAAAGCAAGAAACGAAGGACAGAAAAAACCAAAATGCGTCGGGCTCACCCCTAGCAGAACTCTAGCCGCATTGGCGGACCTAGAAAAAAATTATAGGAGGACCTGAACTGGACTAGACTAACTCAGTACTAGTTTAAACAAAATTTACGAAACATAGAGAAAACTAAGTAATGTATGGAAACATAGAGAAAATAAGCAGATTCATCATCTTAATAAAAAGGTGATAAAGGATGAAAGTCCATCCTATCCATAACTTAGTGGGCCGGCATACAGGCCTTATGGAGAGAAGAGAGGAGCTGAAGGCCCAAGTTACGGCTGCAACTTCATCTTCAACAATCCTCCCCTTCTTCCCCTAAAAAAAAAAAAAAATCCAACAATCCTCTCTTAGTTCTCATGTCGAAAATTTTGGCGCGTCGGTCGTTGCTCACCGACTCACCTTCGCCGGAAGTGAAGCAAGAGAGAAATTGGAAGTGAAAGACCAGCGGAAGAACAGAGAGCAGCGAGGGAAGAACCGAAGGACTGGTCGAATGAGTAGAAGAGAGCAACGCACAGACGCACGGTCTCGCACGCGTTCTTATACAATCAAAGGTGGTGGCCCCTGCGCGGAGAGCGGAAAAAATAGTGGACAGCTCACAACTCCAGTCGTTCGACACGAGCGAAACGGCGAGCGGCGACGGTGCACGTGGAGTCTTCGCTGCGAACCGGCGAGCGGCGACGGTGCACGTGGAATTGTCTGTGTGAGACGTGGCATGGATAAGCTGCCCTTCTAGATTACTAAGTAATCTTTACCTACTCCTAAAGCACATAAGGTTTCTGCCCTCTTTTTTTCGTCCGACATGTGGGACCCACCTGTCAGACACCGAGTATCTGTCTATGAAGTGTGGGGTTCACGTGTCAGATTCCCCCCTATATTGGCTCATCTGTCAAAAATAGGCATGAACCCGGCCTACAAGACGCCCGTCTCCTACCACCGCTCACGAACGAAAGTGGGGCGCGTTGGTTTATAAGTGCGTTTCGTGGTCTGTGGCTTGGTGAGGTGGGACTAAAACGTCATACTGCTAACTCTCCACAGGTTCTTGGGGCGGAAGGGCACGCTACCAGTTTCGTGGGCTCCTTCTTCTCTTGCAGCCCAAGTGCCAGCTCTCTCGCAGCCCAAAAACCAGTGCGCCGTGGGCTATTTCTTCTCTCGTGGCCCAAATACCGGAGCTCCTCTCTGACAGCCCACGAACTAGAAAAGACCACGGAGTGTCATCCAGTAGAGAAGAAAGAGATGCTGAAAAGAAAAGCTAGAGAAGAAGAAATAACAACAAAGAAGAGAGCTTAACGCAAGAAACCTCACCATCGCATGCTAAAACAAAAAAAAAAACTTATCACCGGACCATAGCTCCTCCGATCTCTTTGGATTAACCTATGGAATTTTCTTATTTTGTCATGTTATGAACTATGCTTCCTGTGAATTCACTGGCCGTCATCACCGGTCTGCCTCCAAGATTACATGTCAATTTTTTTGGATTTTTTTATTTGTTTGTGCTTAGGTACACAATGTAATGTTTAGACGTAGTACTAGATGCTACGTTGTTGCTATGTCTATGGTTAATATATTAGTTACAGTAAAAAAAATTAATGTTATATCCGCATTGCTCTTGGCCGTAGCAACGCACGGGCATGTTTGCTAGTATAATATAAATAGTACAACAACAAAAAAAAACTAGGCCCGACGGTATAAAAGTCCGGGGTTTTTCATTAAAAAAAAAGTAAAACCTTCCCCGAGTATGTAAAATCTCCTAAACCTTGGCTAAGAAGATTTCTTTTAAAAAAACAACCCATAAATTTACTTCCGTGAGGATTTAAACCTGGGTTGGTGCAATCCCTAACAACTAGACTAGAAACCTTAGGTATATAACTAGTACAATAGATAAAAAAAGAGAGAACTATCTCATCAGATTCTCCACTGCAAAAGTCGACCATAACCCCAGTGCAATTTAAAAGGACCCGTGGTCTATGGCAGCATTTATTGCATGGAGAAACAAACTACTTATTGCAAGAACTCCAATACTATTTGGCACTCGAGTGATTTGGATGATCAAATCACTCAGTTTTGTGCCCCAGAAAAATCTGAGTGATTTGAAGGGCTATATCACTCGGGTGAGAGTTTAAGCATTTCCACACAGAAATAGGAGGGGGGGAAACTGAGTGAAACAAAGGAACATTCTCACTCAGATATCCAGAAAAAAAGAAAGAGAAAATAAATAAACAATAAATGAAACTGATTCCAATCAAAATTATGAAAGAGGGAAAAATGACATAACATGCTAGATTTGACATGCAACAAAAAATTAAAAAAAAAACAAATTTGACATTTTCATATTTATGACTACATGATGTTACTATGAAGAATCAAACATATTGTCAGATTTCAAATTTAAGAGAAACACAAATAAGACAGGAAGATTTGAGATTTCATATTTTTCAGATTGGAAATTAAGCACATGGAAGAAATCTGATTGCTTATTCAACCTTTCAGATTGATAGATCCCATAATTGACAAGAAAACTATCCTGAACCAACGATTGGCAATAAGCTCGAAGAGCAAGGAGGGACTTGACCCTGAACAGGTGCAAAACTCCACACTGCAATAAGCACAGAAAAAATGAATCAGGAAAAACATAGAGAGTGGAAATATTACAAACGCAAAGTTCATATTTTAACACATAGCCAGTGATAAACAGTAAAATATACCATTATAAATCAACCAATAATAAACACTCAAATAGACAGCCAATTAACAAGTTCAGGATTTTATCATGTTGCAGGAAACCAATTATAACAGACTTACTAGCTTCATTGGCAGCAACTAGCATGTATTTGGACAAGTAACTTGAAAAGAGATAATCAATTATCAAGCATTATAGAAAAGACTTACTAGCTTCATTGGCAGCAACTAGCATGTATTTGGACAAGTAACTTGCAAAGAGATAATCAATTATCAAGCATTATAGAAAAGTGACATGGCATATATACAAAATTCACAGAAAGATTTAAACTGTGAAGATAAGTAAAGTTTACTGTCAAATCATTAAGCAAAAGCAAATGTTGCTGTCTGGAAGAAAAAGAATCTACTCAGCGAAATAAGAAGAAGCAGCAGGTCATTAAAGAGCATCGCATATTTAGCAAATGTTTATTAGGAAAAAAACGAAAAGATGTAAACTGCCCAATCTGATATGGGGAAAATGAGGGGAGAAAAATAGTCACATCACATTCTCAATTTCAAACAGCCAAGCAGAACATTATAAATAACTAGCATACATGTCAACTGAGTACCGGCTGACGTATTCATGCAAAGCAGGCTCACAAAAGGAGGGAGAATTGAAGAAGGAACTCGACCCCAATCCTGACCAGGTGCATAACTCCAAATTGCCGAAAGCACAACCAAAATAATGAATTTGTAATGCCAAAAATAAGATGAAAATTAATCTTCGTCAACTTTACAACTAGTGTAATCCAAATTTCAAAAGGCACCAAATAAATACAAATGTTCAAAATATTCAAAATAATTCCTATGGTTTCCAAAACTAAAAATGTTAGTGAACCTGTTAAATCCCCAAAAATGCAAGTGCCAAATGGGGCAAATTATTCAAAAAAAAATCTATGGGTCCCAAAACTAGAAATGTTTGTGAGCATGTCAAACCCTCCACAAATGCAAAAGGCAACAATGCAAATGGAAATGACAGATGTATGGGAGCCTGTGCAAAGCAGTAAAATAGAATTCCTATGTGACCAAGCTAATATGCAGACACATCAACATTAGGGAGAGCACAACAATCAGGGAACAAGATGTAATCTACACTAACGAGAACAGCACGATAGAGAAATGACATGGTTAATCAATGAAAAAGTTCAGAATTTTCATAATGTAGCCAATGATAAATAGTCAAATATACAATTATGCAACCTATCGTAGTGCAAGAAAACAAGTATCGCATTCAGCAATATTCTGAGAATCGACATGAGAGATATACAAATTCACAACCATATTTAAAGTGTGAAAATAGGTAAATTATACTGTCAACTCAATAATTTTAAACTGTGAAGTCGGGTAAACGATCAAGTAGAAGAATTCAGATTTCATGTTTTCATTCTGGAAACCAAGCAGAAAAAGTTAAACATAATTGGTCTTAGTGATTTGAAGGCCCTCCTCACCCAGATTTTGGACCATTGGATCTAGAAATGGCTGGCTCATATTCATCCTTCTCTCTCCACCTTATCTTCTTCCCCATATAAAAAAAACCTGCACCCCCCCCCCGCTATAAAGGCAGTGGGGTCCACCAGGAGGACAGAGAGGAGGCTGAGGGGCTAGATCTGAGTCATCCATTCTTAGATCTGGTGGTCCAAAATGAGGAGGGCCTCCAAATCACTCAGGTGAGGGATAGACACTCCTCCGAAGATGTATATGGTTTTCAAAATAATTCAAAGTAACTAGACATTCAGGAATAAGATTAGACATCTAGTAAATGACGGTACAAGAACCAATGTCAAAGGCTAAAATGTAAATTGTCAATTATGAATACCAAACCAACTAAGAAAAAATAGACAGGCGCGAATTTCTTGACCTAAGGATTTCAGAACTCAAGCAAGAACCCAAGACTGACAGATCTCAGAATTCAACCAGATTTCAAATTTATGAATAACACCAAAACTCAAGACTGCAATAAGTACACCAAAAACGAATCAGGAAAAATATAGAGAAGGGTAGGCATGGATGTTGCTGTCCTGTGCGAAAACAATTTGATGAACCAAATAGTAGAGTGACATCACACATATACAAAATTCACAGCAATATTTGAACTGTGAAGGTAAGCAAAGTTGTCTGTCAACTCTGTAAAGCTATTGAAAATAACAAGAAGACACGTGAAGAACAAGAAGCCCAATTCTATCTACAAGGAACGCAACGGAGTACTTGCAGACATAAACAGAAATAGCACAGACATAAGAAGCCTAATTCTATCTAGAGAGAGTTGTGACAAACCAACCTGAGGGTAACATAGATGGTCCTGAACCACAGCAGATCCATACTGCAATTAGCAATGTCAGGATAAAATGTAAATTGTCAATTATAACTTGAGATAAAAATACCAATCAGGAAAAAGAAGGAAGAGTTCAAAACAGAACTGGTACGGAATACGCAGCAACGATGCATCTGAAAGCAGAACTTGACACTGACCAGGTTGATGCAGATGTACATCCACTACATCAGACGCCAAGTAAAATAGAAAAAAGTTAAAAAACAAAAAAGACGCACAAACTAATCAAAATTATTTCTATGGATTCCAAAAGTAGAAATGTAAGGAAACTTGTAAGATCCCCACAAATGCAAATGGCAAAGTTTTCAAATAATTTAATATGGTTTCCAAAAAGTAGAGTGTTCAAGAAGGCGTTAGGCGCTCTCTAGGCGCTGGCCTTCCGCCTAGCGCGTAAGCGCGTGTAGGCGGCGCCTAGGCGATGGAAGGCGTTTGCTGTCTGTACGTATATACATAATATACAAAGAAAAAGCAAAAAGAATCAGAGAAAACAATGGGCCTAGAAACTGACAAGGGCCCAACAAAACAGCCCAACACTGCCCTTAGTCCAAAACTACCCCCAGCCCAAAACTGCCAACCCTATCCATTTCTCGACAGTCTCCTTCCTCCCACGCCGCCGCTGCCTTCCCAGACGCCGCCGCCGCTGTTCCCTGGCTGCCCCTCCTTCCAGGCCTCCACAACCGCAGCCTGACGTCTCCGCCGCCACCTCCCTCTGCCTCTTCTCCGACCGTCACCTCCTTCCAGGTCGCTGCATGATGCCGCCTCCTCTGCAGCTGCGGCCCGACGCCCCCGTCGTTCACCTCCGCCTTCGCGACTTCCGCTCGACGTCTCCTCCACGGTGCCGATGTCCCTGCCTGGGTGGATCTGCGCGTAGCGGCCACCAGGGACGGCGTGCTCGCCCTCGGCGCACTGGCGCCGCCTAGGCTACCGCCTACCCCCTAGGCAAGGCGGTACCCCGCCGCCTAGCGCATAAGCGCGCCTGGGCGAGCGCGGAATGGCGCCTTCGCGAACAATGAGTAGAAATGTAAGGGAGCCTGTTGAACCCCTCAAATGGGGAAATGTCAAATAAGCAAATGCCAAAGTTTTCAAAATCTTCAAAAAAATACTATGGTTTCCAAAAAGTAGAGATGTAAGGGAGCATGTTAAACCCCACAAATAGTAATGTCAAATATATGTATGAAAACCAACATGACTTAAAGCAAAAAAATTAATCTAGGAAAAATTGCCAGAATTGGTCAGAATTAGCTTCGCAACAGTTTAAGTATAAATATACACCTAGAAATAACCTGTCAACCTATGTAAAATTAACTGGGAAATCTATATATTGGAACTGTAGACTGTAGAGCATTAAAGAAATGTGATAAAATTCAAATAACGAAACAGTAGGAGATTGTAAGCTGTAAGAATATCAAAATGGTTTACTATGGATTCCATAACCTACACAAATGCAAATGGCAAGCTTTACAAAATATTCAAAAAAATTCTATGGATTGAAAAAAAAACTAAAAATGTAAGGGATGATGTTAAACCCCAACAGATGCAAATGGAACAAGTACACTGTCAACTATAATCTAGAATAGTATCCCCACATTGTGAAGCAGCAATGGAATTGGTAAACTCCCATAAGGAAAGGGAAAGGCAAGATTACCTGGAACTTGTCATTGGCACCATGATCTGAAATTTTACAAGTAACATATAGGTGGGTTAAACTGTGAGTAGCAGAGCACAAAAGGAAAAGAAATCAGAGCAGAAAGAAGCAAAGACACACCTGTTAAACTGCGAGGAGCAAATTGAAGATTAAGTAAGTCGACCCCAGACCAGGTGGAAAAGAACTACAGGTTGCAATAAGAACAGACAAGATGCATCAGGAAAAAATGGCCAACACACCTGTTCCATTGCTGCTTAAAAATTGAAAATCAGAAATTAGGTGATCAAACACGAGGTAATGAATAAGCAGCGACACACCTGTTAAACCCTCAGAGCAGATCAAAGATAACCGTGAACTTGAATCCGACCAGCGCCATGCAACAGGTATAACAGAAAAGGTAGATGACAAGAAGCAGTAGATGAAACTAAAAGATATGGAAACACAACATTGTGAACCAGCAAAGCAAGTGGAAAACTACCAGACGGTAAACAAAGATTACCAGGAAATCGTCTGCATCCAATGCCAAGGAGTACACCGTCCACCTGCGGCCACAAGAAACAAGACCATAGATAAGGTATTGAAATCTAAACAAAATCCAGAAAGGTGAATGCAAATGCAAGAAGCAGTAAATCATGATTGAGAAGCCTATATGAAAGAGGGTAACACAACAAACGCAAACGCCTAAAAGATTTTGCTCATGCATAAAGTCAATATACATGACACATATGCAGAATTCACAATTAGATTTAAACTGTCAACATAAATGAAATTAACTGGCAGATCAATAACAGTATCGGGGTCCTACAAACTATAAAAAAAATCCATTGATCAGCAACAAACTTATCAGCTAGATGTGCCTTTATAATCCCTGCCCTTATCTATGAAGGCCGGATGGGAGGGGCGGCGCGGGCGATGCGTTTCACGTGAAGAAGGCGACGGGGAGGATAAGGCTAGGTGAAAAAAATAGAGAAAAGAAAAACAAAGGAATAAAAATAAGGTCTATGTTAGGTGGGACCATTCCATCACAAGTGGGGCCCACGAAAGGTTGTTATTACGGTGTTAAAAGATCCATCCATCCCATCTTTTTTTAACTGTCAATTAAACAAAAAAAAACATCCCACTCAACCAAACACTATACGGGACGCTTCCATCCCACAAATCTAGGACAGGACGGTCTCAGCCACGTTGTCTCACATCCAAACACATGCTATAGAACGTAGGTTCTGAGTCGAGTTTACGGTTCAATAATTGGTGCTCCACTCTCGATCTCTTTGTGTATTGCATGTGTATTTCAATTATTTTTGAATGTATAAGGAAACGGTGGGCCCAACAATAGAACTTAGTCTGACCGTAGTTAAGTCAAGATTCAAAAAGAATTTGCTCTGGTTATTCTTAGAGCAAAGCCTCAAGCTCAAGACAGTATGAAAGAATGGTTGCAAACCTATTTGTAACTTTCCTTATTTTTTTCGTTTCCTTTTATGTTTCCTGATTTTTTTCTTATGTTGAGTTTAGTTTGTGGAGAAGTAGGGAAGAGTATTGTAGCAACTGTGTTGGGAAGCGTGTACTATGAGATGGAGAAATAGGGAATAACCAATGAACAATAGATTTTAGGAAAACTTCTCTAGCATCTAAACAAGCCCTTAGTCTTAGTTATGAGGTCTTGACCTCTGTCCTTTTGTTTTCGTTTGTTGGTTGTAATTTCTAAACTCTATTTATAATATATAATTAGTAAGGGCATTGCCTCTCCTTTTACATAAAAAACAATTAGAACTTAGTACGCTCTCTGCCTCTCCATCGCCACCGCCGCCACTGCACACCTCTCCCCCGTCGCCCCAGCGAGCTCGTCGATACCTAGGGGGAGATGCGGAGGCAGGAATGGACCTAGCATGTGGACATGGGTGTACGTACACCCAACAATTTTGACAAAATATTTATGTTGAGTATGTATATACATGTATATATACTCATATTTAGGTCATATGTGCACATTTATGACCGAATGAGCAAAACAACGCACTGTAAACCTTCGTTACCTTCCCACCTACTTTCTTGCCTTCTTGGTCTCAAACACACTCGGTTGGGCCGGCTTGCAAGCCTCCAAGGTGCTGTCTGCCTTGCCTAGTGAGCATATGCACATGCACGCACGCCGTTGTGAAGAACGAGCTTAGAAATAGTATGAGATATTAAAGTTTGGAATCATCTGGTTACACATATTTGTCGAGAATGAATAGATAGTACGTTTTCATACGGATTAAGGAACTAATTTGTTTCTATATACACGGTTATCATTTTTTTTCATGAACCTTCATTTTTTTGCTATGGTATAAATGTTTGATTTATCATGTACACCAAATTTGAAAATCCTGCGTCCGACACTATGCGGAGGTGGGCGGAGTTCTCCTCGGTGACACATGACTGGATTTAATGCCATTAGCGAACAGCGCTAATCAAAAGCAGCGGAGTTGTGGGGGGGCTTGCATTTCGCCCCCTTCAGCCGGTGCTTCGCAATTCGCCTGGTTCCTTCTCAATCCTACTCCCACGTGGATTCGGCCCGCTCCCACCAGGTGTTTATTAGACTTGCTCTAAAGGCTTCCTCGAGAACATTGACGCTTAAGGGACAACAACTTGTATGCAAGGTCAAGCCATTACTATAATTTTACTCAGAACAACTTACGTCACCACGAAGGGTGTCCAATGTAAGTCGCTCAAGTGAGACTGCACTCTTGACAATACAAGATGTTAGCTGAACCAAGCTCTTTGTAGAGCTCGATTCTATGATCTCCACACTCTTGAGGTGGTGGTGGTGGATTTCAGGCAGCTGCCTCAAACGTAAAGAGCCTTCAAAAATCGATTCATGGTCCATGTCTTCCAGAGCTACCTGCAGACAACCAGAACCAGGAAAAAGAATAGTTAGACACCCAAATGAGTGACCACACTTTAATTTGCAGGATAGGATGGACAGCGTCTTCCAAGTCACCAGGGAAGGAGATGCATCCAAGAAAGAAACCAGAGAAAATAATCATAGGAATATGTCCAAATCCGAATGGTAAGGTGATTGAGGTTGAGGAATTTGGTGGGCAGCATTGGTGTATCCACCTGCATCACAAATATTAATATTGTTGTATGGAACTATCTACTCTGCAGCATACCTTAGCGTTCGTGTGTAGAAAAGGAGTCTCAAGATTTGGCATAATGGACGGAAGCTTAGCACGAGCATAATAGACGATGCTTGCACGGTGCAAGTCCAAGACCATCATTTGTGACGCTTCTCCAAGGGAGAGTTGTGAAAAATGTCCATTAAGTGTAAAATTGGAGAGACTTAGAGTTTTATTCTCTATACCTTGGAGGTAGCAACATCCATAAACCCTCAACTAGCTAAGGGTCCGATTGGTTCTCTTCCGAGTACAGCCTGACTCATCTCCGCTCAACCTGACTCCCACGGCCCATGCTCTACCCAAGCATGCCTCCTTGATTGGTTTATGTTCGCGTGTGGCCAGGCCGGACCGAGCCAACGATTGGTTCCCTGCACGAGGCTTCTTTTCATGTGATTGCAAGTAGGCCCACATACATCTACTCGCACCGCGCCGGCTAGGCTCGCAGGAGATGAAGAAAATTTCAGCATGCATAGAGCTAGGTTATGGTGGCCATTTTGCACCGGACAGGCCAAGCCCACTTGCTTCTCCACAAAACCAATCACAACCAGTTGCATCAGAGCCTGGTTGTGCTCAAATGCAACCAACCAATCAGCCCCTAAGCAATCAATGAGGTCCAAATGCTCCAAAGCAAGGGAGTTGGCACTAAGGCACTCCAATTCATCTAGTGTGATACGCACACCCATCACTTTAAGTATTTTTAGGCTTCTCAATGGGCCAAGTTCAAGTGTGGGACAGAAGACACAAGAACAAAGTTCAAAAGATCGAATTAAGCTTCTAACTCCAACAAATAAAAGTGAGCTTGGGAATTAATTTGTACATTCCGTCTAGAAGAAGTAGGAGTTCTTTGATCTCTGGTTTAACTGCAACCTAAAGCCAACTGTCGATCTGAGGAAAGGAACTGTATTCATCTGCATGTTGTCAGCGGATACAATTTCAACTTTATTAAAGCCAAATGGAATTTCCATAAGAGAAGGGAAAACGGTTGAACCACATGCAGCACCATCTATCCCAGGTAGCTCTCTGCATGATTGCAGTTGCACAGGGTGGGTTGTATGACATGTAAATGGCACAATTCAATGTTTAGCAGATAAACTTATTGCATGGAGAAGTGTTTGTCTAACATTGTTACTAGTAGCTTTCTGAGTTCAGATAAGGAAAAAAAGACACTGATGGACAACACTGGTAAACTACTATGCATCTATTCTTGCATTCGCACAAGTGGACTGGATGATGTTTTATTGTACAATAGCATGTGGCTCGAAAAGGAGAAGTGAGGGTACAAATAGTACAACTGAATACCTATACAAACAGAAGCCCATAAATCGAGAAGTTTTGACCGTTACAGTGTAAAATATACGTTAGACAGAAATATTGCAGAAAACAATGAGAGATATGACATATTGGAGCAAATACAAGTAAAAAAAAAGAACATCATCAAATAACATACATGACGAACGAATAACCAATAGCAACTACTATATAACATAAGTGGAGAAGTATATTCAGGTCAAAGCACAAGCCAAGGAAAGTTGGATCAAGTGATGCAAAAGGATATATGTTGGTGCTCAGATTATCGTACATGAAGTTCAATACTAATGTAGTACCATTAGGGGGTACTTTCCCAAAATTAATATGGTTAGAGTAGGCTCGGTGAAATTAAGATTGCAATCTACCCCGCTTTCCTCAGGAAGATCCGGGACTAAATATCTTGATGTTTCTCCGTCATTAGAGATGCCACCATCAACTCCATGATAGAGTGAGGGAGAGCAGGGTGCGTTAACATTTTCCTAAAAAAACAATATTCATCTCATCCCTTTCACTCACAGAGCACGCTTATCAGGACTCAGCTACAGTGTTGTTTTAGGTCTATAGTATTTTTCGAGGAATTTTTTCCAATCTAAAAACACCTGCCGCTGTAGCAAAAGATCTATGTGACCCAACAATCATGGTCATGGTAGCTCATCTGTCGTGGGGTAGATCAAAAAGAACAAACTCAGAGTTGAGAAGGCAATGGGTTCTCAAAATATCCTCTCAGGCTGTCTCCAACAAGAGTAGGCAAACCCAAAAATAGGTCTCAACAGTGCCTTTGGGGCACCAAACCGGTCTCCAACAGGTGACCGAAATGCCCTACCCATTTTGGGTCGCATCGCGAGCGAGACCCAAAAATACGTCGCTCTCTCTCCTCTACCCATTTCTCTCACGCATGCGCGAAGGAGGCAGGGGCGACGACACGATGTGTGGCAGTACCACCTAATTTAAACTGGCTCAAGTGCGCCATAACATCCAATTAAGGACATTGAACGCACTTCAGACAGTTTAAATTAGGGACTGTCGAGTGTCCCAAGGACTCCTCGATAAACCACATTATTTATCTTTGCCATACGATAAGATCGTTTTCGGTAAGGAGAACACAACAAGCATCACCATTTTTACATTAACATAATAAGGTACGAGATAATACAAACCAAGTTTTGAAGTAACCTTAAATGCATGTCAAGCCATGCTAAGAGCTTAAATACAAACCAGTCGAGGACGTTCTATTACACAAACTCCGGCTAACCCCTAGAAACACCGGGACTACGATGTTCTAGGTCTTCGGGACCTCCTTCTCGACCGCTCCAGGAGCTGCTTCTGAAAAACAACAAGGGAGATCCCATGAGTACGAAGGTACTCAGCAAGACTTACCCGCCTCTTACCAATAGAAAAGACTCTCAAGGAGTATGCAAAGCTTTTTACTAGTTCGGCTGACTAAACTTCTTTGCTAAAAAGCTTACTAATTCTTTGATCCTTAACTTTCAAGTTTTACTTCCGGTTAAGTTATTACCTAACCATCTAGGTTATAAAAACTTTTCCAAACAAGTGGTACTAAGCTTCATCCAGCATATTAAATCACATGTCATCACATTCAACTTGTCTTACTACGGAGCTTAGCAGCTCATCAAGTGCATTCATAACCAAGAATTGTGGCGATCCGGACCGATTTACACCCTATAGGGGATACCCAGTTCCCAACCACGTACAGTTATTTCGACTGCATGCAATAATCTTTCAGTTGGTTGAGCCAAGACAGGAAATATCCTTACTCGAACCTGGGAACGCACCCTCACGTGGGCCCCACGTCTGGCGACCACCCCGTGAGTTTACCGGCTACGGCCCCGCCTTTCTCCGACCCAGCAAGCACGGGTAAGCGATATTTCCAATCTATGAACCAATCAACCTAATTGACTTTACTGGTCCCATACCCAGTAAGCAACCAGGTAAAATCACTTGATCATCAGGTAAACCAAGTTAACTCCTTAATCCATTCATCAATGTGAGCAACATACAGGATTAAGCTCCATCTTAATGCTCCTATCCATGCTTGCTCACCCTTTTTCTTTAGATGACATAACTTGATTCAAGCTTGACTTGGATCCAATATTAAATCATTAGCTTAGCTAAGCATGACTAAGTGATGACACCTCATCTAGATTCTTTTAAACAGGTGGCAAAGATGTCCTTATATCAAGGCTTGGTTCAATGCATCAAAGTAGGTTTCAAACATTTCCTATACGTAATGCATATAAAAGCATAAAGATTGGACACGTGAATATTTCATAAATAAGTAGGAATATATGCACCGGGGCTTGCCTGGAGTAGAAAAATGTTAGTTGGTTCAATTGATTCTTCGAACTTCGGGCAACCAAGATAACCTCCTTCATTAGATGTAGTTCTCTCGCGAGCTCGACGAACTGGACTTCGGGAACTTCGGGTCTAAAGCGGAATGCAAGTCAAAGATCAATATGCAAACATTTTGAAAACATGACTCACAACTTTACTTCTCGATAAAGTTGCAAGCCAACACTAGCTACCCCTTTTAACAAAAACTAACCACATTTTTCTTTAATTAACTTGTCCTTAAATACTTTTTATTTCTTGTAAAACAATTATTAATAACCTAAAAAGGATAAATAAATCAAAATAACCTATTTACTATTAATTTGTAATTAATAAATCATTATTCATAATTTTATGCACTTTGGAAAAGATTAAGCATTTATTTACCTTAAAAGGAAAGGCAATAAATAAATACTTAACTTTTATTATTTTTCCAAGGGTTTAATAATTTTAATGCATGAAAGAAAATAAAACAGCCTTAACAAAATTGGTTTCACTATTTTTTGGATATTTCTATGAAATTTATGAATTAAATGGTGAAAAACGAAATTTAAATCTAATTCTAAAACATAATTACCACTTTTGCAAAAAACCCCCAAAACTTTCACTCCTACCTCCCTGCGGTCCCTCACCTCTGTTTCAAACAGAGGGGCGGCGCTGACCCGCTCCGGCCGCGCTGACCAGCGGCGGAGCTCGCCGGCGGCGACCTCCCAGGGCACGGGAACGGCGTCTACGGCTTCCCCAAAACCTAGCTCACCTATTCCTCTCCTTTTCTTCCTCGATTGGCGCCTGGAAAACAGCCCGCGGCGGCGCCATGGCTCGGCTCGCCGGCCGGCCAAGAGACGACGAACCGGCTCCAACCCTCTAGACTGAGAGCAACAAGGGACCTTGGAGAACCTCCAGGGTGGGCTATCTCGGGCGGAGAAGGTCTGAGGCAACTTGACCACGTGCAGCCACGGCCATGGCGGCCAGAATTTTTTTAATTTTATTCTTTTTTTAATAATATTATAATAAAAGCCGGTCCAGACCAATATTTGCACTGGGTAGCCGTTTTGGCCGCGCCACCTGGGCTGGCGTGGCCAAATCGCCCTGTCGCGCCAGTGCATATGGCGCGGCAGGGCCGCCACGCTGGCCGCGGGCGCTAGCGAGGCGGCCAGTGGGCCAGCCGTTGCCGCGCCACCCCGCCTGGCGCGGCAAGGCCGTTTTGAATTGCAGCTCCTCTTCTTCCTCCCTCTCTTCTTTCTCCTCCGTCCAGAGCAACGCCGCTCGCGCTGCAGCCACCGCCTGGAGCTCCACCCCCCCCCCCATTTTGGTCCATTTTTTGCGGATTAAACTTGGGGAAATCGGTCCCCCATCTCCGATAAGCTTCTCCCCTCTTGAATCTTGTGTGTTGGACCTCATTTGTTAGTTTTTTGTTAGAGTTTGGTTGGTTAGGGTTAGATGGTGAAATGAAATACTTGTTACATTTGTTATGATTTGCTTAGAGATGGTGAAATGAACGCGTTGGTTAGAGTTTGGTTAGGGTTTTATGGTGAAATGGAAAAGTTGTCCCATTTCATATGCTTTGTTTTTAGAGATGATGAAATAGAAGAGTTGTCCCTATTGTTATGGTTTGCTTAGAGTTTGGTCCTCATTCACTTTATTTTTGTATATATTTGCAGTTCTGTGATGGACTTTGATAATCCTGTCGTTGTCCTTGAGAGGATGCTACGCCAGAGGGGGTATGGTCAGTATCCATCTGTGGAGGATGCACATAGCCTTGTTCCGCCGGCCCTTCCAGTTCCAAATTGTTGTTGCGGCGTGCCAGTGGAGGTCAAACAATCTAGGCACCCAAAGACTGCAGGACGAGCGTACTATATATGCAGGTTCAAATATGAGAGGGCGAGATATCCCTATGAGTCCCTGCCTTGTTGGTTTTTCCAATGGATTGATGGCCCAGAGAAATTTGATCCTAGGATCCGGCTGTTTCCATATGAGAGTGAAAAATTGGTGTCATACCATGAGTTTCGGTGTTGGGTTGCTCCCCCACCAAACCCCCCTCCAATGACCGTAGACGAGAGGATGGCCGCTGCACGAAGGCGTAGGAAGGATCCTCCGCTCTGCCATTGTGGAGTCCGTGCTACCTTGGTGGTGCCTCCCCGTGGTGGTTCCCCTAGCGGTCGGCTAAAGTACTCCCCATTCTTCCAGTGCTCGATAAAGACGATGGTTAGTTTACATTTGTATTCTTTGTGCATAATACTTATACCTATATGTTTTCATGCAGTTATATTATTTTTTCATAATCTGAAACTAACTAAACTTGCAGGACGGTTGGCCAGTATGTCAGTTCAATGAGTACGTTCAGGGCCCGCGGTCAGTTTGGCCAAGTGATGAGGAGGTGCGTACGTATGAGGCTGGTCAGGCTCCATGGCCGTGTACGAAGTATCCTGAAAAGAGATGCAAGTGTGGTATCTTGGCCGAGCGTGGTGTGGTTCCCTCAGAGCTTGGTTATGGATGGTATTGCGGCAATGGAAACGCTTTTTGGGTGAGTGATATGATATTTATGTTTTATTTTTCTTTTTATCTTCTAAATCCCACGGTGGAACAAGGGGAAAAATGTGGGAATACCTTCACGGGAGGGAGGGAACGATTTCCCCCGCTTTTCCCGGCCAAAAACGGCTGGATTTGGCCGGAATAGGGCCGGCGGCGAGAAGCCCCTATCTGTTCGCGCGTGGAGAAGAAAGAAGGGAGGAGGAAGAAAGAGACGAGGAGCCCGCGACCCAGTTCGAAACGGCCTTGCCGCGCCAGGCGGGTTGGCGCGGCAGCGGCTGGCCCACTGGCCGCCTCGCTGGCGCCCGCGGCCAGCGTGGCGGCCCTGCCGCGCCACATGCACTGGCGCGGCAGGGCGATTTGGCCGCGCCAGCCAAGGTGGCGCGGCCAAAACGGCTACCCAGTGTAAATATTGGTCTAGACCGGCTTTTATTATAATATTATTAAAAAAAGAATAAAATTAAAAAAAATTATGGCGGCCACGGCGGTGAGGAGCAAAGGAGGAGATAGCGATTAGAGAGCTCTACGGTGTTTGGATGTCATCAAGGATTGGAGTAGGAGGTAGAGGACTTCATGGAGAAGGTTTTGGCAGAAGGAATCGGACAGAGGCGGCCGGACGTCGATGAATTTCGCCGGCGACCGTAAAGAACAGAAAGATGGCGAAGGAAAGAAAAGGATGAGAATGGAGGGGTGGTGAAAGATTTATAGGCGAAGTTACCGCCTCAAACCAAAGCCAGCGCGACGCATGCCTCACCGGCAAGGGCTGTGTGCGAGCACGGCGCGTGGCAAGGCCGGAAACCGCCATTGCCAAGCTGCTGTGTGGCAGCTCGCCCCAACCGACCTGGCCATTTCCCCTTTCTACAGTAGTTCCCTTTCAACCGAGAGTAGGACTCCAAAATCCCCAAAATTTGCTTACAAACTTTAAATTCTTCCCAAAGCAAACTTGTAGAAGGATCCTTGAATTTCATTTCCTCTATTGACACTGGATCGAGATGAGCAAGGATTGAAGCCGAATTTGAGCCTCAAAGGTTCAGCCTCGAAATCCCCATTTTCAGAGATTTGCCACTGAAATTCTCAAATTACTTTCAAATTTTGAATAGAACTTGACTTTTCTCGAAATACAAAAGTTCTTTGACTAGACTTAAATTTCATTTCTCCTTTTTGTACCTCCTCCAATTTCTCAATGATTCGGCCCCAATTTGAATCTGAACATTTCAGCCTTATGAACTTAGAAACTGAATAACATTCTCTGATTCGATTTTCAACTGCAAATTTCTTCAAGTTACACTTTAATTCTTGGCTCATTGAAAAAACGAAAGTTGGCCATCAGAAATCAAGGAATGTTTTCCTTTTTCATACTTTACTCAAATAACCATTGGTTTGCTCACAATTTTGACACTGAAGGTGGCTGTCTGTTATGAAAAGTCCGAAACACTTAACTCCAAATTGAATAGTGCCAGTTCTTATTTTCTTTTCTCCATTTAATTAAGATACTCCCCAAGTTACCTTTGTCTCAACTTTAATTCCAATACTTTCCATTGGTCAAATGTTATCTTATAAATTTCTTGCTCCTAAATTATGGTGAAACTTTGACCAATTTTGACTTTGGCCATACTTCCCCTTTGTATAAAAATATGGGATGAAGGATGCCGCATCCTTGAACAGAGCCACAACAACAGGGTGGTTCGGCGCCCTCCGTCCTTCTCTGTCCGCCCTCCGGCACCAACTTCCGCAGCCAAGCCGTGCAGCAGCTTGGAGGTGAGAGGGGGGAGGCGGCGGCCGGAGGAGGTGGGTTATCCATCCTCCCCCTCCTGTCCCCTTCTTCCGCTGCCAGAAAGACGAGCCCCAGAACCTTCCTCCTGCCCCCGACTATGCGGCCGCCGTGGCGAGCCGCGCTCGTGCTTGGGCTCTGCGGCCTTGTCGCCCTCCTCATGGTAGGTGCAGGCGGGGCGCGCGGGGAGGTTGCGGGGAGGAGCAGCCCCTCGCTCCTCCCGCTTCTCGCCGTCGACCAACCCCTCAGAAGATGCATCCGAGTACCAACGGGAAGAACCCGAGGTTGCTTTCCGCGGCGTAGCCGGAGCAGGGCCTCCTGAGCGACTCGGACCCGGACTCAGACACGGACGGCGATGAGGAGGTGCACGCGAACTTGTAGGTGCACTCTCCTGCTCTTGTCCCCGTCCGTAGAAGGTTCTGGAGGCGTTTGCTGGTGGTGAGCTGGGTTGGTCGATGCATTCGCGCCCGCTGTTTCTCGGCTTCATTCCGCTTCTTCTTCTTTGTTTTTGCGGCTCGGTTCCTTGTCGACACTCGGTCACGCCTGGAGGTTCTCAGCGATTGTATTGGTGTGGATGTTTGGCGGGTGCAACCATGATCTTTGGTACGGATGTGTGTGTTGTGTGGAGTGTTTTTTTTTGTCTAGGTTGAGTTGTCTCCTAGAGACGAGTTGTGCGGCTTGCGTCGATGCCCCTATCCAACCGACCAGTATCATAGAGTTTAGCGTGTTTGATGCCCGAGTCCAACCCGCTGGTTGTTTTTGTTGTTTCCTTTTTTTTCTTTCTACCTTTTTGTTGCCTGGCTATAGCCTCTCAGGGTTATAATCTTGTCTTTTTCTGCTATATCAACATAAACGCACTCGTCGACGTTCAAAAAGAAAAAATGTGCCTACTGCACTGGTCGTATACATGGGAACTGGTAGACAGGTTACAGGTGTTAACTGAATGATTTCCTCGTACTGACTTAGTCTCCTGTATAGGGTCGGTTAGTCTCAGTCATCCACGTCTGGTGGATCTCCTTCCTTGTAGCTAGTTAGTTTCTATCTTTAGACTCTAGCACAGGTATATATGTAACATGAACTCATCAATGAATAGTGCGTTGCCACTTCTATTCCTGTCTAACATGGTATCAGGCGATCTCCGATCCTAGGCGATCTTCGATCCTACAATTCCGCTGCCCTCTCCTGCGCTGCTCGCCGCCGGCTCATCTTCTTCACCATTACAGCCGTCTCCACCAGCGCCACACCACCTCTTCTCACCATGTCTTCCTCCTCTTCCTCCTCATCGTCGTCTGATTCCGACGTCGAGGTTCCCATCCCCAACACCCTGCGCGTCGCCACGACGCCTGCTGCTCCGGCCATCGTCCACGGCATCAACATCCAGTCGCGCGTGCCGATCGTTCTTGATCTGAACGAGGCCAACTACACGGCGTGGGTTCGTGCCTTCTCCGCCATCTTCGGGCAATATGGCCTCAGCGACCACGTCGACGGCACCCAGGCTCCTCCCGGCGACTCCGACTGGGTGCAAAACGACTGCGCCATCGTCTCCTGGCTCTACAACCGCCTCGCCCCCGACGTGCTCACCGCCGTCAGCTCCGCCGACGACACGGCGCACTCGCTGTGGCGTGGCGTGCGCGATCTGTTCCGCTCCAACCGCACCACGCGCTCCGTCTACCTCAACTCCGAGTTCCGCTCATTCCTCCAGGGCGATCTCACCGTGCTGGCTTACTGCACACGCATGAAGACCATGGCCGATCGGCTCGGTGACCTTGGCACCACCATCACCAACGCTGATCTGGTGCAGAACATCATTCGCGGCCTCAACCCTCGCTTCCACAACTACGTGCCTCATCTCACCTGCCGCAAGCGACTACCGGCGTTCCACAAGGCTCGCTCCATGCTCCAGATGGAGGAACACCGTCTCGATGAGTCGGTCAAGCTGCAGGCTGCATCTGCTCTCGTCGTCCAGGCGCACCGCCACTTCAACGCCCGCACCTCCTCCTCCGGTGGACACGACGTGGACGGCTCCTCCTCCGGCAACCCTCGTCCACCCTCGTCCTCCTCGACGCCACCCAAGAAGAAGCGCAAGAAGCCGACCTCCACGCCCGGCACTCCTTCATCTACGACGCGTCCACCAGCGCCGTCCACGCCACCCACGGGTTTCTTCCCCACCATAAACCCCTGGACTGGCATGGTGCAGGCCTGGCCACTTCCTCAAGCCCCGGTGCCCAACTCCGGCATTCTCGGCGCTCGGCCTCCGCCCCTCCCACAGGCTAACGTCGCCACCAACTCCAGTGCCACGACGCCAGGACATCAACTGGATCCCCAGCTGCTCTCGGCCCTCACCAACCTCTCCCTCCAGCACTCCAATGCCGGCGGTGATTGGTTCCTCGACACGGGTGCCTCGTCGCACATGGCGTCCGGCTCTGGTATACTCTCTTCCTCCACTCCTCATTCCTCTCCCGATTACATCGTTGTTGGCAATGGAGCCTCCCTGCCCATCACCCACACCGGCGCAGTCACCATTCCCACTCCCTCTACCCCCATTCATCTTCCTCATGTTCTTGTCTCCCCCTCACTTATCAAGAATTTAATTTCTGTCCGCACTCTTACACGTGAAAATCCAATTACCATTGAATTTGATCGTTTTGGCTTCTCTGTCAAGGATCTTCGAACCAAGGCGACCATCCTCCGCAGTGACAGTGATGGTGAGCTCTACCCACTGCGGCCTCCCTCCTCGCCATCGCCGCAGCCGGAGTATCTTCTCACCGTCTCTGCAGAGCTATGGCACCAACGTCTCGGACATCCCGGCAAAGCAAATCTCCAACAGCTTCTTCGATCATTTCCTTTTCAATGCAATAAAGATTTATCACATACTTGTCATGCATGCCGTGTTGGCAAACATGTACGTCTTCCCTTTCAAACATCTCATTCTAAAACCTCAGCTCCATTTGAGCTTGTTTATTGCGATGTGTGGACCTCGCCTGTGTCTAGCTTCACAGGTTATCAATACTATCTTGCCTTGCTTGATGATTTCACCCACTTTGTTTGGACCTTCCCCCTCCGTGCCAAGTCTGATGTCACTGCCACAATCAAACATTTTCATGCACACGCTCTCACACAGTTCGGGCGCCGCGTGCTCACATTCCAAACCGACAATGGCGGTGAATTCGACAACCACACCCTCCGAGCATTTTACTCAAGCACTGGCACCACGCTACGTCTCACTTGTCCCTACACATCCCCTCAAAATGGCAAGGTCGAACGCATCCTACGAACACTCAATGACGGCATTCGTGTCCTCCTTCTCCATGCCGCCATGCCTCCAAAGTTTTGGGTCGAAGCCCTCGCCACCTCCACTCTCCTCCTTAACTGTCGTCCCTGCAAACCCAAACAGCTTGACACCCCCTACTACCTTCTCCACTCCAAAGCACCTACGTACACTGCCCTTCGTGTCTTCGGTTGCTTATGCTACCCCAACACCACAGCCACGAGCCCGCACAAACTTGCGCCACGCTCGGTCGCCTGTGTTCATCTCGGTGTCTCGCAGGAACACAAGGGATACAGATGCTATGATCCAGTCCGACGGCGCGTCATCATCTCGCGACACGTCTACTTCGACGAACACATCTTTCCCTTCCGTGTCTCACCCACCGACGGCATCTGGCCTGTACCTGCACCCCAGCCACAGTCTGGAGCGCGCTCACCCCCTCGTGCACCCTCGCCACCGCTCCTACCCAACGCCTGGCTGCCATCGTGTGGGGACACGTTGCCATCGTGTGGGGACACGCCGCCACATCCCGGATCCTCGCCACCAGCTGCGGATCACCAGGCGATCCCAACAACCTCCCCGTCTACGCCGTCGCCACGCGCTCCTGACCCCGGCGTCTCCGCAACAAACGCGGCGACTCCCAACCCCACACCATCACCTGATCGCGCACCATCCAAGCACCACGGCCAACCGTCCTCCTCGCACACAACTCCGCCCCGTGATTCAGGACCGACGTCGCTGCCCGTGGTCGATCGGGCCCCTGACATCGACAACGCGCACCCGATGGTCACGCGCCTCCGCACCGGCTCTCTCAAGCCCAACCCAAAATACGCCAACGTCGCATCAACATCTCCCATCTCCCCCATCCCAAACTCAGTACACGCCGCTCTCCAAGATCCACACTGGCGAGCTGCTATGCAAGCTGAGTTCGATGCCCTCCAAGCTAATCACACCTGGCAACTCGTCCCGCGCCCTGATGGCTCTCACGTCGTCAGTGGCAAATGGATTTTTCGCCACAAGTTCAAGGAGGATGGATCCCTAGATCGATACAAAGCGCGATGGGTTGTCCGTGGCTTCACCCAACGTGCTGGCATCGACTACGGTGAAACCTACTGCCCCGTCGTCAAGTCCGGGACGGTCCGCACCGTTCTCACACTGGCGGCAGCGCGCAACTGGCCCGTCCATCAGCTTGACGTCAACAATGCTTTCCTCCATGGCTTCATCAGTGAAGATGTATATGCACGTCAACCTGCCGGCTTCGTCGACTCCACCCGTCAAGCCTTTGTCTGCAAGCTCAATAAGAGCCTCTACGGACTCAAACAGGCACCCCGTGCTTGGTACACTCGCTTTGCCGGGTTCCTTGGCGACATTGGGTTCGTGCCCACGCGCTCAGACACCTCCTTGTTTGTTCTACGGCGCGGTCACGACACTGCCTATCTCCTCCTCTACGTCGACGACATAGTGCTCACTGCCTCGTCCATCGCTCTACTCCGTTCGATCACCGACACGATCAACAATGAGTTCAAGCTCAAAGACCTCGGCCCCCTGCACTATTTCCTCGGCATTCAGGTTCACCGTTCCAGTGACGGTTTCTTCCTTCACCAATCCCAGTATGCTCTTGATCTTCTCCATCGAGCAGATATGCTGCAGTGTCAACCTTCCGCCACGCCCATAGACACCTCTGGCAAGCTATCGTCCAGCGGCGGCACTCCACTATCAGCCTCGGCTTCCTCTGACTATCGCAGCATCGTGGGTGCACTCCAGTACCTCACCATGACACGGCCAGACCTCCAGTACGCCGTGCAACAAGCCTGCCTTCACATGCACTCACCCACAAACACTCATCAAGCTGTTGTCAAACGCATCCTCCGCTATGTTCGTGGCACCACGCACATGGGCCTGCATCTTCATCCTTCCAGGACACTTGATCTCGTTGCTTACTCAGATGCAGACTGGGCTGGCTGCCCGGACACCCGTCGCTCAACGTCGGGCTTCTGTGTCTTCCTAGGTGACGCTCTGATCTCCTGGTCATCGAAGAGACAGAACACCATCTCTCGATCTAGTGCGGAAGCTGAATATCGCGGGGTTGCAAATGCAGTCGCTGAATGCACATGGATACGTCAACTCCTAGGTGAACTTGACTGTCCACCGACGAAAGCCACGGTTATCTTCTGTGACAATGTCTCTACTTGTTACATGAGCAGCAATCCAGTGCATCATCGGCGGACAAAACACATTGAGTTGGACATTCATTTTGTTCGTGAAAAGGTAGCTTTGGGAGAGTGTCGAGTTCTGCACGTTCCATCGTCTCAGCAACTCGCAGACATCATGACAAAGGGGCTACCGTCGACAAGCTTTGAGGAATTTCGTTCCAGTCTGTGCGTTTCTCCGAACGAAGACGCTCACACTGAGGGGGGGTGTTAACTGAATGATTTCCTCGTACTGACTTAGTCTCCTGTATAGGGTCGGTTAGTCTCAGTCATCCACGTCTGGTGGATCTCCTTCCTTGTAGCTAGTTAGTTTCTATCTTTAGACTCTAGCACAGGTATATATGTAACATGAACTCATCAATGAATAGTGCGTTGCCACTTCTATTCCTGTCTAACAACAGGGAAGGTCTGTTGCTATCTGCTTTGAGCCTGCCTATGTAGAGCAGAAATCACCAACGTTCCTGCCTATATGTTCTTCCTTGTGTCGTGTGCGATGTAGAGCCTCTTCACCGAAGCCATGAACAGCCTGCAGCAACAGCATCGATGCTCCAAATTTAAACTCAGAATATAGCATGACCAACAACCTCAACACATCTCTCCCATGGACCGTGTGCAAATCAAAGCAAGAACAAGGTCGGACAGCTAGCTTACTCCCATGGCACGTCACCGACGAGCATCCGGTCGCCCTCGTTGTCCTCGCACAGCAGGATGTACGTCTTCCTCCCGTCCTTCTTCGTCGTCGTCTCCTCGTCGTCTTCTCTGCCTGCGGCGATCCTCCACTCTCCATCTGAAAAACGACAAGAGCATCGATCGATCAACCCATCGAACATGGTGATCTGGGACCTCATTGCTGAATGGACAGGCCATCAAGAAATTAAACCCGCAAGCTGGAACCCCACTACTACTGTTGCTGACTGGTGGAGTATGATGGGATCAAGACCAGGGTGCCCATCTAGATCACTTATTTTGCTGGTGGCTTGGGAAATTTGGAAGGAGCGAAACGCTCGCACATTTCGGCATAAGGAGCTATCGAGCCTAAATCTCTTCAGCAAGATCAAAGAGGAGGCAAGGACGTGGGGACTAGCCTGAGCCCGCGACTTAGAGATATTTGTAAATGACGTGTAATTAAATAGTCACAATTTAACTTTTCCTGTAAGAGATCCGTTGAGAGCCTCACTTGTAATATTCTTCTTTACTAATAGAAATGAAGCACAATCTCGTGTTGTTCGTTAAAAAAATATTGATCTGATCTCCACATGACATGAAGCCATGGAACATGGCCTGCAGCGCGCGGGACAGCGACGCGTACCCCTGGTGCGCCAGCAGGTCCACCTTCCTCCCGAAGCCGCAGCCCTCAAGGTTCACCTTCACGAACATGCTCGCCGCCGGCCTTCGCCGGACCCACCTGCAGGCTTCGCTACCTTGCTCGGCTCCTCTGCGGCGGCCTTCGCGCCAGCCAGGTGGCTCTTGCGGAACGCGCCCACCGGCGGCCATCCCACCGGCTGTGGAGGAGGAGGCCTCTGGTGCGTTTGCTCCATGGCCGCCTTCTCTGCTTGTCTCGTGGCCAGGCTCCAAGGGTGCACTCCAACACCAAGCCATGGCGGATCGTTGCCGCCAACGCCTACCGCGCCATTATCTGAAGAGATGCCGAGCCTGAGCTCAAGGCTGCTGCTCACACCGCTTCCCTGCATCTTGCTACCATCGTCTGCCTGCTCCTGTTTCAGTTTCAGCCTTAGTGCAGCTGAAGAGTTCTTCATGGCTGGACTCGAATGACAAACTCACTGCAGCTCTAGCAGCACATGCTACCACTAGTGTGTGTTGTGTGTGTGGCGTGCAGAGGAGGTGAGTGTTTGTGGAAGAAGAGTCTGTGGGTCTTTATGGTGTTGAGGTAACTGTGAACTGTGATGGATGAGACATGGAACAATTAAAGGGCTGAGAGAGAGAGAGATGAGATGAGGAAAAGGCAGGTGGCTTTGTGCTTGCTAAGTACTCCAAAAGTGAACTAGTGGGGGACTAACAAAAAGTGCGAGCAATGAAATGGTAGCCATATGGATAGTACATGTAAAAGTTAAAACATCTCTCTAGGTTACTCAAATCCTAGTACTCAATTTTGTATGAACGGCTTAAGTTCTGAAACTGAATATATCATAAACTCTGCTGTCCCAAAGATTCAGTAGTACAGTGACAAAATAAGAAGCGTATTGAGTTCATGAAATGAAGTAATATAAATTCAGTTAAACTCTTGGCCTTTCCTGAGTAAAAGACAGCAGGGGTTCTGATTCGTTTGTTGATACAAGAAGAGAACTATGGCATATTTCAGGCCAAGTTGAACCACGGGGGACAATGTTTGCCTGTTTGGAGCATGATGAAGAGTGTAATCACAATGGGCGACACGTGTCAGAGATTTGAGTGCATGGAACTGATCAATATACCGATATGCGAGTTGTTCAAGTGGATGGACATCTCATCGTTTGTAACAGTTGATCGTGTAGTTTTGTCTGACCTTATGTTTCGTGGGGGACACAGTGGCAACTGGACCTCCAACTGAAAATTCAGTCCACTCCACTTCGGTCTTTTTCCTGAAAGTGATGCTTGGAGCTACGCTTTTTTGCTTGTCCTGCAGAAAATTTGGCAGGCACTTTTAGGTAACTGTAATACTGGACATGAACATGTGCCTCAAGATGCTTTCTGTCTTTTGCTCTATTGCATTATGTACATCTCTTAAAAGGCCACAAGGTATTTACTCTGTGTGAGCTTATGGCTGTGAACAATATTACAATATTTGATTGTCAGAGTTTGTCCAGCACAGTTGCTAGTGCTAACGACACATTTAGTAACTGCCATATTCATTAAAAAAAAGTTAATTGTATCCACCATACAATAACTTGTCACGTGCATGCAAATAGGTCCACTAACTTGTAAAATGCTCAATTTAGTGCAACAACTTGATATGTAGGTGCGTATTGGCCCAATAACTTGTAAAATGCTCAACTTAGTGCAACAACTTGGCAAAATAGTGCATGCAGAGTCCAAATGTTACGTTGGCTTATTTGGCCGCGAATTGACCATAGCGTGGCCATTATTGACGTTACAGTTAGGATATACTTATCCAAGACAAGAACATTTATTATAAATTAAAAAATATACTCATGTTAGAAAATAAGAGATATTTTTTTTGTCCATATAAACTTATTTTCTTCTAATTCTAACAAATAATTTCTAAAAAAAAATATATGCATGATTTGCGCCTATTTATGTGCTTTAAGTTTACATAAACAAATTTCCTTTAATTTGAACTATAGTTTTTAATAAATAAAAGCCATTGCTTAATTCACTAAGGCTATATTTATATTATGTACATGAATAGTCAGTTATAAGTAGATTTATATGAATCATTTGGTGTTTTATTAATATTTTAAAATGAAATAATTCTATTGTGGTAAGATTATAAAATATGGTAGTGTGAAAAATTATAATAACATTTAGACTGTATATGCACCAATTGGCCAAGTTATTGCACTAACTTGAGCATTTTACAAGTTGATGAACCAATGTGCACCCACCTGCCAAGTTGTTGCACTAAACTGAGTATTTTACAACTTGTTGGACCAATCTGCACCTACCTGATAAGTTGTCGTATGGTGGGTGCAATTTACTCAAAAAAAACTCGAAATTATAAGTTAGTTCTTTATAGTGAGAAGTACTGACAAATATGCTGATATTACTGTGCATAGTTATCTACAAATAAATAAATTATATAATAGTTCCTTACTATCTAGCAGAATATTGTCAGATTAGCTCAGCACAACAGTCAACTAGAAAAATGCTTACATTTGCAGAGAACCAGAAAAGGCAGCAACAGTTTCCAGCCACAGAAACAATATCGCTTGTTGTGAACCAGAGAAAAAGGAACATTTCTCATTAAATATTTTATCCATATTTATTTTCTTGGAATCCTGCAGACAAATTGGTAGGCAGCTCTAGATAAGTGTAACTCTGAATACGAACATGTCTCAAGAATCAAGACGTACGATTCCTTGCTTTTTGTTTCATTGCATTATATTGACATTCAAGAGACCTAATGACACTAAAGTCATTTGCTAACTGCCTGAGTTTCAACCCATAAATAATCCATGCAACAAAGAAAAGATTATGCTGTGAGAAATATTTATTTATTTCACTATAGAGTCTTACTCCCATCATAGTGAATGTCATCTTCTTGAAAAGAAAACCCCAAAATTAGCTGGTAATTCTTTCCACAATGGGAGCACAGTGATATAAATGTTGACGTTACCTCACATAAGTGGTGATCCAACTGCAAACGAACTGTGCACTAGTTCGTAGTGTCTCATCTTTATCGTTACAGCAGTCCTTTATTCAACTACTATAGGAATAAAGTCAGGGGCATCTACAATTGTGAAAAGTAATAACAAACTTCAGGTAAAGTAAATTTGCATAATGATTCTTGAGTTCTCAACACGGCAAGTGGAGTTTGTGCATACATAGATTTGACCAATCTATCTGACAAGTGGAGTTATCTGCTCTTACTCAGTTCACTTAAAATACATGTAGTATCACGGCATATGGTTACATGATGCCTACATATGCCTCAAAATCCACATTTGACAAAAGGAGACCCCTATGAATCGATCGAATCGTACTATCTCTTATATAACCAAGAAAGCAGGGTGTAGCTGTTACGATTGTTCTTGATGCTCCCTATACAATGACAGCTCCTCACATGCTATGTTAACACAATAATGTCCAGAATCTATTCTTTACATGGCTATGCTAAAGTACTCTATTCACCTCCTAAGAGGTAAGATCTCAAATAAATCTCAACCATCCATTTTTAGAATAAATGAAACATTCTAATAATTAAAATATATTTAGAGAAAGAAAAAAAATCCTGGGATCTCCACACCCTTTCCTTTACTGCTCCTCCTAATATGCTCTCCTTAGCATCTCCTCCTAATCAGTTTGCTTCTCTCCCTTAGACCTTATCTATGGCGGGGGTGTATCTTGAACAATACCAATATTTCTAGGGCTGCCATATGTACACTTCCATTGTCATACATTCAAATACACGGACAAGCGCTGAATAATATGTTACATTTCACCAATTTAATGTTAGAAAAAAATATTAGGACTCACCTATGTCATAGAAAATAAATATTATGACACACCTATGACACGTTAAGAAATAAAATGTTAAAACTACTGCATGTCACCTATGACACACTAAGAAATAAAATGATAAAACTAGTTCATGTCTCTTTGTAAAAAGAATTATTACAACTCGTACATGTCACATTAATTAGGAGAATATATAATGGGTGAAGTCCTACCAATGTCACAATTTAACAAATCATGTCACCTTTTTTTTACATGTCACGTTCAGTCGTTCACTACTTATCACTTGAGGAGCAGACATGCACTTTTTTTTTCGGAAAAGATCCGTGTAGTCTAAGGGACCATGTCACGTTCACTTCTCACATTCGTGACCAGCCGTGAGACCTGTCGCTTTATTTTTTTTAAGATCCATGTAAATCTATGAGACTAAAAAGAAAAACGGAAGTTAAATCCAACTCAATCAAGTAAAATCTAATGAGAAGATTTTTCTCAGCTTCAAAAAAATAAATATTAAATATTAAACCTATTACCTATAAGGAGGTAATATGTAACTAGATTTTCCTTTTATAGTAGCAAAACCCAAGCTTTACTAGAAAGACACTCAACTTTTCACCAATCAGCTTTACCACTTGCATGCATCTTCTTTATCAGGACATCTTATATCAAGGATCACTAATCTATGCATCAGTGCAAAGCGCAGCCAATTAGGCAGGTAGCCCCATGTAAGATCTATTCTACCATGATTGGCCTGCCTAATTGCATATCATTATCACTTGTTCACCCAAAGAGTATCTCGTCCCATCCGAAAATCATGGTGTATGATGGTAGCCGCTGGAAGAGAATACCCTTTTTTCCCTTGGCGCAGATTTCTTACTTAGTGCTTAAGGAGTAGGCAGTTTGATAGGTGATGCAGTTGTTAGATTTAGTCCCACATTGGTAATTGATGTTGGAGGAGCACAACATATAAGGTGGGGCAGTCCTCATACTATAAGGCTAGTCTTTTGGGTTGAGTTAGGCCCGAGGCCTTAGTTGTTGTTGGGCTCTGTGGACCTTGGCCTGTGAGGCACTGGTTCGTGTGTACAGCGGGCCGGGCCAGATTCCGCTGCGCCACTCTAACAAGTGGTATCAGAGCCGAAGGTTGAAAAAACAGTAACATCTCCGCGTCACATGTTTACGGGGGAGCCCGTTGATATCTCCGTTAGGTCATTTGACCATTGGTCACGCAAGTTGACTGGAGAGTTTATACTCTGGGCCTGTGATAACGTCTTCTGTGAAATCACATAATAGTTGTGATGGAAGAGTTGGGTCCGATGTGTGACGGGGGAGATTGTTAGATCTAGTCCCACATCGGTAATTGATGGTGGGAGAGCACAATATATAAGGTGGAGCAGTCCTCATACTATAAGGCTAGTCTTTTGGGTTGAGTTAGGCCTGAGGCCTTAGTTGTTGTTGGGCTCCGTGGACCTAGGCCTGTGGGGGCACCGACCCGTGTGTACAGCGGGCCGGGCCGAATTCCGCTGCGCCACTCTAACAAGTGGTATCAGAGCAACATGTCCTGTCTATGTACATGCTATGCCATTTTCAGGACATTAGTGGACCTGATCAGAAGCTTTTGTTGACTTGTGTTAAACACCACCGCATTCGATTCAAGCTCACAATGATGATGATGAGTCAGGGTCACCTAGTTGCTCCTGATCTGATTTGTTGTGTGATCTTTATAACTGTAAGATTACAGAAGCCACCAATTACTAGGGCACGAAACAGATTCAGGAACTAATTGACAAGGAGATAGTACATCATATAGATTCTCCTGCATAAGCTCTTCTCACCAATTCTCCTTCCTCCTGATTGTAAAGTATTGCAGGATTGGTATCCAGCTTGTGCCCATGGCCCATTCCAATCCTTCTCTGAACTTGAACTTCTTTTTTATTTATTTATTTTTCAAAATCATGACGGCATCCCATGAAGTAAAGCTTGCTGATAATGACGAACCATATAAAAGGAAGAAACCAGAGAAAAAGAAATGAAGGAATAGGAAGTAAGTTTGACACTGAATAGGAAGTAAGTTTTACCCCCTACATGTTTCAAATAACCCCTTAGATTAGATCATGATTAATAGTAGTGATCTAAATATTTGTAAGTAAGCCTCTGGTTGGGCTGGTTCCTCTCCTCCCCCATCCGCCATCGTCGTCTTCCTTCCCAGCCGGCAGCCGCCGTCGCCGCAAAGGCCGGTCGATCCCATCTACCCCATGCTAAGGCACTAGCACCCTCTGACTTTGGAAGCTAGGAGAGGAGTGGAGGCGCGCCTGAGAGCATCTCCAGTGGGGCATGTAAATTTGAGCTCTCAAATCCTATTTTACAAGCCCACATGTAAAATTTAGGGGTATAAATTTGCATCCAACTCCAGGGGCATGCATCCATACACTAGTGAGACATGAAAAATGGTGGGATCCATGGTTTGAGAAGGATGATGATGGTTTGAGAGGGAGGATGAGAGGCTCCCAAATCTAGGGGCTTGGAGGAGAAATTTAGGAGGACATGTAAAATAGGAGGGAGTTTAGGAGCCCCACTGGAGAAGGTTTTTTTTTTCTCCTAAAATTTAGAGTAGTAGCCTATTTAGAAGCTCTCACTGAACATGCTCCGATCCGACTAATCCGAGCAGAAACGGCGGCGCTACCTTTGTCTCCCTGTGTGCCTCTCGCAAGGCTGCGACGGTGGCTGTGAGACGACGGCGACTGAATCCGCCTTGGGAAGGTGAGGCAGAGACCCTTTCGCATTATAGATCTTGGGATTCTGTCAGGCTTGCTGCCATTGATCTTGCAAGATGGTCACCTGCACTAGCGCCTGACAGCGAGTGGCAATCAGATAATCATCCTTTGCTTTTGAGCTTCATTCCTCACATGAAAGAATGTTGGATTCATGTCGTTGTGCCGCGCGATGCAATGGCATCAGTGGCATGCGAGCTTGTTTTGTTCTTCCCCAGAAAACGCATGACAGGAAGAGTCGTCCAATGCCGATTTGAGCCTTGCTACAGTACTCCAAAATACTGTGGAGCATTCATTTTAAAAGATCTGGACGGCAAGAATGAAATTTTACCTCCTAAGAGGTAATAGGACAAATATTTATTTGTATATTTTATATTTTAAAAATTGGAAACGTGTGCCCATAAATATCCTGTCGGGGCCAAATCGTGATCTCCGGCCTGACCGACTATTCTTTTATCTGTACCTGATATTGTAGATATCTTTTATTTAATCCAAAATCTGAACATTTTCTTCGCTGAAACGTGACATGCCCATTTTTTTATCCTTAATAGAACATTAATGGTAATTGGTTCGACTTATTCTTTTTTCCTCCTCGCATACAATACATCTAATAGGATCTTATATGACACCTGGCATTTTTCTCCTAACATGGTATGTGTGAATCATACAATATTATTGCTTTTCCTAACGTGATATGTAGTTATGAATCACATATTACATACCTCATAGGAGATAATATATATTCTTTATTTTATTAAGAGCTTCTAGTCTCATTGCACATCTTGACAAAAAACTGTAGAAAAAATCAAAATACCTGTAAGCATACATGCGCAGAGTCCACCAGATTGTACTGCATGTGCATGCAGGCATGCGTGGGTGCGGCCGGTTGTTGAGGAGAGGTTAGTAACCGTTTTATATTTTTCAATTATTTTTTTCTATTTATATCCAAGGGTTCAGATTTGTTTGAGGTAAAGAGAACGTAAAATAGAGTACTGTAGCACAACCCGTGAAGAGCACTAAGGCAACTTGCACTGTCATCCCACCATCGATCGTGTCTGCCGAGAACTGCCACAAACAAGAATTGGGGTGGTTTGGTTGCAAATCCCACCGGTGCTGCTCCTACTGCTACAGATTGCTGCTACCAGCACAATGTCCATCATCTGATTGAGTGGCGGATGCGGCGACTTTTGGAATGTCAACCATGTTTCCTTCTTTGTTTCATTTCCCTTTTTCCCCTCACTCAAGACTCAAGAATGGAGTTGGGCAGCCGGCTGATATTGGGATTAATTTGAGAGCCTGCACAATGGATCCCTGATTTTCAAGAACAATTTGTTTGGGTAAGTGTCACGTAGATTCAAGTGTGCAACTGATTCAGAACAAGTAACCATGGTCAGCTGTCGCAATAAGAGTGCCTCCTTTCACAATAAGAGTATCTCCTTTCATTCAGTTTCTGCCATAAGCTTCATGTGAAAATTGCCCTTGATAAGATGTTCTTTTTTGTAGTAAAATCACTGTTTATGATTGAGGGGAGAAAAATTAGTGCTAAAGCAGCAGCGACAACCGGATCATGAACTGAACATCTGAGCAACAGAAATTCAGATCAAGAGGGGATCCTGTGGGCTATGATTATGAATGGCTGGTGGATGACCTGGCCTGCTCTAGCCCCTTTAATCAGTAGTAGTATCTAGCAAAGATTTTCTACAGCATCCTCTTTTCCTCAAAGTCAACAGCTTTGCAAGTTTCCCAATTGCAGAACTGCTGCTGCCCAATGCATAAACTGGATGCATGCACCTTCCAGCAATGCAGGTTGCATAGAGACCTGCAATACAATATACACTTGGAGGAGACGAGCTTTGTTGTTGTAGACACTGACAGACATGTACTGCCACTCAGCTTATTGCTCAAACTCAACTGTGAAAGTGAAACAGGTAACAGAGACATGGAGAGATGATAAAAGGCAGCAAGGGTTGACTTGCAGCGTTGATCAGGCATTGACACATGGTTCTTGTGGTCTCGAGCATGAGGGCCTGATCGAAAAGGAAACATTGCAGTTCGGTTCAGATCATCATACCGGTAGCACTACCAGCTACAGTTGCGGGTACACCTTGCAAAAGAAAAAAAAAAAGGAAGAAAAGAGTTGTTTTGCTGCTCCAAAGCTCCTGGCGGTTGTTGCTCCATGCTCTGACCCCTGGCTCTGAAGTTACCCATGATTTCTAGTTTTCTACAACAGGTGAGCAAAACATTTTGTTGTACTCTCGATTGTGTAACGGCTACTGTATATGAGTATATGACCGGCCGTCATGCCTACAACGGAATGGAATTATCAGGGCTTTGCTACAAAAAAGAAAAAAAAAGAATGCGGATGTGGCTTTGCTGCGGCTTTGTTTGGTCAGTCAGGATCCAGGATAAGCGCAAGCTGGACGAACAGCGAGCAGACAAACACGTGCTCTCATTTTTTTCTCCCATCAAGGTGAGAAAAGAAAAGAAACATGTGGTGCTTGACCAAGGAAAGCGAAGCAATCTTACTATTACTAATTGGAGGCTGCTTTTGTAGCCTCCACGTGAAGCCACGTAGGATCCTAAGTGGACACTCTTGAAAATAGAGAATTCCTAGAAATTCTTAGAAAAAGCAAAACATCTAGCCCTTAATCCTCCACTGATGTTAACTTAGAAATACATCTAGCCCTGTATTCACTTCCCAGCTAAAGTAATCTTTGGGTCGCAGCCACGAGACTTCCCTTTCGTATCCAAACTAACTCAAGCCCACCGCAAGTCCTTTGTTGATCTGTCTCTTTCCCTTTTAGCTCTTTTACAGGGCACAATACTAGTGTATAGTAGTATATAGTATTGGTTAAGGATAATTTAGTAATTTATCTTATATCTATTTATTTTAATAATTTTAATTGGTAACACTTCTCACTCTCTAATCTGTAATATAATCATATCAATTCAATATAATAAAAACATAAAAGAATACTAATTAATAACATAATATAGGAATTTTATTTCGTTTTTAATATATTACACTAATGCCATGAAATTACTTTCCTCGATTACTCCTAGCCCACTATACTACCTTTAAATACTACTATATCACTAGGACCATTTTGTATAGTATATAATTAATCTCGACCGTCGGATCTTTATATACTAGTCCTTTTTAACCGCTAGTATATGGTGGTATTGTGCACTGTAAAAGAGCTCTTCCCTTTTGTCTACTCTTTCCCCTTCTCTACGGTGGGTATAGGAAACAGATCGATCTGATTAGCAAAGAGGGTAGATCGATCTTCAAAGAGGCTTGTGGCGTGAGACGGATCTGATCAGGACTCAGGAGGAAGTGTGCCCAGGGATAGATCGATCTTCAAAGAGACCTTTCTTCGTACATCTAGGACGCTCTCTGTGCTCGCCATTGTCACAAGGTTAGCGCGGGCTGCCTGCAGTGGTTCGCCTCACGTGAACACATCAAGTCATGCAGACACAGCTACGTACATGCATGATCTCATTCTGAACTACGTAAAGAAAGGTCACCATCAGGACCCCGACGGTATTTGACATCAACATTTTGCATTAGCATTTAGATTATATATTGGATGATCTTGCTAGGTTAATTACTCAAGCCCCATATATACTACCTATAAAAATATATATCAGTATAGTGGAAGCACAAGATAGTTTGAATTTAATTAGTTTCTCCATCACGGGGCAACCTGTGCATTCATGGCTACTCCGCTAGCTGTTGGCTGCCTGCCTGCCTGCCTGCCTGTGCACATTTACGATCAGGAGACTCAAGATGGATGCCGTAGATGGTGGATCAAGGTTTTGCTTCAAACCGAGGCCCCAGGTATCTATTCAATTCCCTGCCCACTTACATCATCAGGTTGTGCATGCAGAGAACTTGCTGCCCTCCTGTTCCTGTGGACATAGTTCCTTTCAAAGTTTCAGTATCCTTCAGAAATAGATTGCATTGGGTGCCGACATGCGTAAGTGTAGCTAGGAGGCAGATGATTAATTCGGTATCTACTTCTCCGTGTCGTACAAATGTTATTAAAAATTAGCAAAAGTACACTAATAACAGATGATTAATTCGGTATCTACTTCTCCATGTCGTAACGAGCAAAAGTTCAGGTACCCAGAAAAACACCTCCATTAAAACTAAGGCTCTGGATCTAATCTAATCCCTCTACACTCAAATCTAAGGGATAATATGATTTTTTCTCACTCTCATCATCACTCATCCTCCCACCCTTGCAGATCCGCACGCAATTGATGACGTCGCCCAAAACCTGAGGGGACCGTAACTTCCCCCGACGCAGCCCCCTCCCCCCTCCGCGAAAACGTCGGTCTTCCGACGATAGCGGCGAGAGACGTCGGTCTTCCGACGAAGCAGTGCGGTGAGCCGCCAGGAACTGCGTCGCCGATCATCTCCGACGGCTCGGCAATAATCTCCGGCGGCTCGCCGATCATCTCCGGCGGTTCGGCGATCATCCCCGGCGGCTCGGCGATCATCTCCGGCGGCTCGGCGCGGTCGGCGCGGACAGTCTTCCTTCGACCCCCGGTACGCACCACCTGCGGACAGTCTCCCTTGTTCGAACCGCCGCCGTTCATCGCCGACCGCCGCCGCCCACGGATTACACCGGCCACTTCCCGCTCGAACTCGCCGTACTCCACGAGCTTCCTCGCGTCACAGTGAGCCTCCCAAACCCCTTCCCTGAGCTCGATCGTGGCCAGTCGGCAACCGCACACGCGGCAGCTCTGCTCAAACCAAGCAGGCTGATGTCACGCCGGTGTCATGCTGGCATCAGCGCCGGTCTTTTTCCTTTAGAAAAACAAATCCAGAAATACTAACCTTATAGTACTTCATACTGTGGTCCCCACGTGTCTGTGAAACAACCTTGCTCGTACGAATCTCCAGTAAGAAAAATAAATGGGAAAAATCAAGAAAGATCATTTGTTCATCCGTATGGAAGCTTTTTCATTTTTTAATCCATTGAATTCATACTGCAACTTAATTCAGTGGTGATTAGTTTAGGAATCCTTTATAACCTTGAACACTGCATATGAAGGTTTTAAGTATGTATTAAATGGTCACTCCAGTGCGGTACAACAGCACCACATGGAGTCTAATGGAGGACGACGAGCTCCTTTCACAGATATCTCAAATACCGTTAATAGAGGTACCATGTAAATTTTTTAATGCTTCCATAACTTTTCCATATTTCCACGCTTCCAGCATTCGCACACTATGTATGTGACGTTGATGCCATTTATGCAGGGCCTTCAACTTCTGTGGATGAGGAGCACAAGAGGCAAGAGAGAAACAGGAAACAACGAGCATATCGTTCAAGAAAAAAGGGCTGAAGAAACCATCGAACAAAAGACGATAGAAATAAAAAACAACGCGAGTACAGGGCAAGGCGTAAGGCTGAGTCATCGACACCTACACTCGGAGACTTTATTCATAGTACTGGATCCTCTATGCTAACCCAGCCAGATCACATAGCAACTACATGTTATTCTTAATTACAACTTAGGCGTCACTTCTACAACATACCCTTCTCGGATGACACAAATCTCAACTTATCTTGCAGGAGTCTCAGGTGTTAGCACACAAGAAACACCCAACACTTTAGTTGATCAAACATATGGATCTCAACAGTCATGTCTAACAATTGATGGAATTCATATTTCAGAAAACGATGAACCCAATGAGTGGCGAATAGCCTTCGTAGAGCACATGGCATCTGAAAAGTTAGAACCCGGCACCAAATGGTCGAGACGGTGATACAAAGCACCATGCACCCGGAATGTGTAAACCCCTGTGCCAGCCGCTTTCATTGGGTTCATCGTTTTCTGAAATATGAATTCCATCAATTGTTAGACATGACTGTTGAGGTCCATATGTTTGATCAACTAAAGTGTTGGGTGTTTCTTGTGTGCTAACGCCTGAGACTCCTGCAAAATAAGTTGAGATTTGTGTCATCCGAGAAGGGTATGTTGTAGAAGTGACGCCTAAGTTGTAATTAAGAATAACCAGTAGTTGTTATGTGATCTGGCTGGGTTAGAATAGAGGACCTAGTACTATTAATAAACTCTCCGAGTGTAGGTTGGGTAGATCTAGGAAAGAAATGAAGTGGTGGATTTAAGGGGTTGGAGATTGGAGATTGGAGATTGGAGATGGAGATGGAGATGGAGAAGAGGAGATGGAGATCGAGATTAAAAAATCTACTTAATCTTTATCCAAAGAATCATTTTGGTGGACGAAGGAAGCGAGAAACCAAAACCACAAGAAAACGATTAGCAGTTTGAGGCCTACAAAATTCAAAAATCAACTTATTTTGTTTGAAAATAGAAAAAGGGAAAATAAAAGGGGGAAAGGCAGCTTCCCTTTTTGCTGTCCACTGTGTCCTAATCTTCTGCCTCCTCTCCGCCGGCGCCGCCCATGGCTTCCTCCATGGCCACCGCCTGCGCAGCCGCTGCGGCCTCCCTCCAACTGCCGCACTCGAAGGCCCAGACGCCTTCTTCCCAGGGCCGCGTCCTCTTCCCCGGCGCGCCCTCCAGCTCCCGCTCCCTCCGGCTGCGTCCCGCCGGCCGCCGCTCGCCTCGGTCGACCAAGGTAATTGCTTTCTTTCTCCTTGTAGTTCGATTCGACGGTTACTACCCAGGAGGCGGGGCACGCACGCACATGTAATGCTTGCTTGCTCAGGTTTGGGGGATTCCCCAGAATTGGTGGTATTGGGGGACCATCGCCTAAATCTTGCTACCCCTCAGTCACTCCTCCGTGGACTTTCGTTGATAATAATGATTACACGAATTGTTTCACATTAGAATTCTTACTCTCCGTAACTTCATTTCAGGCTGTGGTGGCAGCGTTGGCTGACCCTCTCAAGGTCATGATATCAGGGGCTCCGGCGTCCGGAAAGGGCACACAGTGTGAACTCATCAAGACCAAAGTAGGTCATAGATTCAGGCAGCATTCTTCTCTTCATAACTCCTCATATTGTACTCATGTGCTATGTTCACTGTGTGATTACTGATTTGGATAAACCTTGGCATTCATTCAGTAAAGCATTTCTGTGGTTTTTGCAGTATGGTTTGGTGCACATCTCTGCTGGAGATTTACTACGGGCGGAGATCGCTGCGGGGTCCGATAATGGGAAGCAGGCCAAGGAATACATGGAGAAGGGCCAGCTCGTGCCTGATGAGATTGTAGTCAATGTGAATGACTTTCCCTTTCCCTTTCTTTACTGATGTGATTTCAAATTGCTAGCAATGCTCCTAAAATTAAATAACTTTGGGTTTCTGACAGATGGTTAAGGGACGCCTTGCACAACCAGATTCTCAGGAGAATGGATGGCTATTGGATGGGTACCCAAGAAGCTACTCACAGGCGATGGCGTTGGAAACTGGAGGAATCCGGCCTGATATTTTCATTCTGTTAGATGTAAGTGTCTAGCTAGGTCATGTTAATGGCATATAATCCAGGCTGTATGTCCCATAGATTATTTGTGTCATTACTCTTACTAGTGGTTTAAAATAGATTTATTCAAACCCCGCTTTCAGGCCTTAAAACACTGCTATTGGCTAATTTTAGCCCAATGCACAGGAAATGTCTGAATTAGCATTGCTTGATCAGAAAATGCGTGCTTCAGCTCATTTTTTCCCAATCTAGGTTCCAGATGAACTCCTTGTTGAAAGGGTGGTTGGGAGACGGCTTGATCCTGTCACGGGGAAAATATATCATTTAAAGTATTCTCCACCGGAGAATGAAGAGATTGCATCAAGGCTTACACAGAGATTTGATGACACCGAAGAAAAGGTACAAATTTGTATGATTATTGGTAAAAGTATTGTAAAAAGAAATGACTTATTGTTGATTTATTTTATCATGCACCTACTGTCTATATCTAAAATATTCAGTCCACATATATTCAGGCTCACTGCCACATTTAAAATTTCCTTTAGAGAGGTGAAAGCACCTGACACCAATTCTTGAAAAAGTGTGCATGTTGTAGTGTGCAAGCCTTTCCCCCAATGGGTCACAGGCTTTGTTTCTATTTCTGTTGCCTGTTGGTGTGTGGCAATTCTTGTTATGGTTCATAAATTGTAATTCATGTAGTAGAGATGATACATAATGCTGCTGTTTCAACTGCATATTATGATTATTGGAGTCTATGTAGAGTGTATGTTGAAATCAATGAACATGGTTGTCATGAGAATCCAATTCCCACACATGTTGCTTTTACTGTTTTACAGGTTAAGTTGAGGCTGCAGACTTATTATCAGAATATTGAGTCCTTGCTTGAGACATATGCGGATATTATTGTCAAAGTAAGCTCCATCTCTTTTGATTGAATACTCTTTGGTCCATCAGCTCTCTCAAGGATGATATGTCTCAAGGATGATATGCATTTCTGCTTGATGTTGTCATGAAATTATCCTAGCACAGATCAATCTGACGTCCTGACTTCTCAGTGACTGTAGACTTACTGTTTTCTTTGTTCTATAGTTAGATGGAGTAACACTTGCGATTTTAGTTTCTCTGTGGCTTCTGTGCCACTAGTATATTACCTATTTCTCAGTCGTTTTCTTGGTCTGTAATTTGACATACTGGGGGTCAATGTAGTATTCATTCAGAGGTGCCAAATTTATGCGCCATTGTCATAACCTCATATGTTATATGAGCTTAATACCTTTTAATCATGTAGGACAAAGATAGATGCAAATTGTTGATTGTTTGCTTGTGACGCCAACCTATGCCATCCAATGATCATTCATGCCTTATTCTGCAGTCAAGCTATCACCATACCTTCATGTTGGTGTTCTAAGATTCAAACCTGTGTTTTGTCACTGACTTCTGTAATTTAGGTGAAGGGCGATAACACAGTGGACAATGTGTTTTCTGAGATCGACAATCTACTGACCTCTAGCCTGGCCAAGAAAACAGAAGCCGTGGCCAGCACTTGAGTCGTTCAAATCCATGCAGGCAAGGCATGTTCATGTAAGATGCCACACATGATAGGAAACCGGGGCATTTGTGTTCTTGCCCCTACTTTGTTGTGTAATTGTGATTTTGCCCTCGATTTTTTAACTTTGTGAATGTGCTTGGATCTGTTCACAAGTCAATGTGATTTTGCCTCTAGTTAACAGTCATAACAGGGTAAATTCGCAAAGACCAAGGGCAAAATCACATTGACTCTTTAATAGACAAGGGTAAATTCATGAAGTTTAAAAAATGAGGGAAAATCACAATTGCACTTCTTAGGTGTACCATGTGTGGCAGATCATTCATTGGGACGGGGACTTTAGATACCCTTTTTAGCATAACACTGCTGTACATGGATTATTGCTGTCCTGTGAACATACATGTTTTGTTTCTCAACTGGAGAAATGGTTAATACACTTATTTTTGTTGGTCTATTGTAACAGGTTTTGGCATTGTACCCATTTACTACAAAAGAATGTTTTTTTTTGTCATGATTTCAGCTTTCAAGGACTTTTTTTTGGCATTGTAAATGGTTAATAAGGGGGAGAAAAACACAACTTTGGTCGAGAGGCTTACTGCTCATGACAAGACTTGCGCATAGCTGATTCCCTGGGAACAGGGCACGGCTGCATCAATTCACTTGGGAACAATATCCATCACAGCTAATCGTTAATGGTAGCCATATAATAGCCAACTGCTACTGTCTGCATACATAATACGGTTGACCCGTGTTCAAGTTTACTCCATTCTCTCCAAATGATCATACATGATCACAGCTTGTTTGGATCACCTGCATCACAAGTCAAGCCTCTTCCATGGCAGAACCCTAAGACGCTTGATTGAGCCTCATGGCATCTTCATGTGCCGCCTTAACCAAGGAGCGCATGTATCTCAGCTTTTCCTCCTTATCTCTGTAGACACGCCCTAACTCTGTGTAGACTTCAGAGACAGAGTAGCTATTGACCCTATTCCTATATTTGCCTGCATCTTCCTTGATCTTTAATAGCTCAACTGATGAAAACATCTGAAAGGAACACATGTACAAAACTTCAGACCTGGCAAGTGTGTATGATATAAGCATATTAGTGAGACGCTTGCAAAATAGTATCATGGTTTTTCACCTCAGGTGGAATCTCAAATTCTTCTTCTGGGTAACATATCTTTTTCATAGCAGTTGCTAGCTTCATAGGCCTCCATTCCGAACTGTCCAACCCAGATATCTCCTTAATGTCTATATCTAACATGTGAAGGCTCCTGGAATGTTTCTTTTCAACCAACTCAATATCATATAAGAAGCAGGCTGTTTCCACTATATCATCATTGACCTGGATGAAAACAAAAGGTTTACTACTTTTAAGATAAATAAAAGGTGTCACCCCACCTTTTTGTAGAAAAAAAAACAGGTTTGCACATCATCCCTGTGCCATAAGGAGACATCATTCTTTACTTAACTCTAAACATTACCATCTGAAACTAAAATGAAGCAGTAAAAATGAATAGGCTTAGGTTTCTAAAAGAACTGCAAGTCCTACGTAAAAGTACTACGATAAAAACATTTGGTCAACCATAACGGTTTCAAGCACACAGAACAATCCAAAATTAAATCAGTCATGATACCAGCTACTATGATATATAACCAAATAAACATAGAAAACATTGCACGACAAGTATATGACAGTGAAGATTTTTTTTTCTTCTGATTTTGAGAGCCTGAAGAATAAAACTCACCATCTCTGGCTTGACATCAAACCCATAACGGTGCAGGATCATTTCCAATCCTTTACTCATTGGAAGGCGCTCCTCCATGGTCAGCGCCTTTTGTTCTTGAGGCACCAAAATGCGTATGAGATTCTTTACTCCCCACATAGCCTCCATCACAGAATCATCAAACACGCAAGTAACGCCCTGCAAAGACCACATTAAATTAAAAAGTTGATCAATATTTATTATTCAAGTACACATGAAGAAAGCGTGCACAAATGAACTACCAGCTCCTTATCTGCTTCGATTATTTCTTTATATTCATGGCTTCCAACTGCCAGCTTCTCCTTAGGGCGGCACCAAATCTTGAGCATATCTTTGAGTTGTTTGTCAAGACCAGTGGTACGATTAATGGCTGCAGACTTGTCCTCAACCTCTAGAAATTGTTTCAGCCAGATTACCTGATAAAAAATGCACAAAGATGACCACTATGCATGAGAGACAGAGTTCAACCATCAACATTATTTCTCAATTGTGACGTCTATGAGGAAGAGACATTTACAGATGGAACTAAGAGAGAGTTTAACCATAATGCAATGTATCTCAACTGTGGCGGCAGGAGAGAACATATCCAGTAAAAACTGAAGACAACAAGGTGCATTGAGAGATATATAGTGTGTTGTACTAACATGTTGTGCCATATAGTCTTTGATGAACCTGGCCCAGATGTGCTGCAGCATATGAGGAGAAACAAGAACCCAGTAAGTAAAATATAATCAATAGCTCATATATGCATGATCTTGATGGATGAGGCAGGCATGCAGGAAAATGATCAAAACGAATCTCGACTGCATTCTCTTTTCCAAGGTAGCAGCCATCGTAGGAAAAATTGCAAAGCCAGAGGGCGTCTCGAAAAGCAGCCAAACAAGGCCAGGTAACCCTCTAAAAGTTCTGCAGCAAAGAAATGTTTTTTTTTCTTTTGGGCACGGTCTGATCCGATCCAATCTAGGGCGCTAATCCCCTTGAAGATAGCTCTGGTGACAAAGAAAAGGATAGCCGGAGCGGATTCTCACCTGGCAGGGTCAGTGTCGTCGTCGGTCCACTCGCGCTGCTTTGCGCGGCCTCGTCGCCCCATCGATCGATCGAGAGAGAGAGAGAGAGAGACGATCAAGGCTTCGACGGCGAGTTTGGAACGGCCGTTGGCTGTTGGTGTACAATACATATAAGGCAGCCACTGACAAGGGAAGGAAATTAAGGTGTCGATTTGCTCTGTTCTTCATTTTTTTTTTTTTTTTTGAAAAAGCACTTGCTTGGCTCTGTTAGTTGTTCAAGGATGGCTTGAGTGCACAAATTAAAGCACGTCGATCCTGCGGGAGAAAATAAAAATGGTATGGCACTAGTGACAAAAGATATCATGCAGCAAATATTTCTATAAAAGTTTGTTGCATTCTTTTTATTACACTCGGAATGCATTTTGGATGGCAGTATGTCCAGGTAATCTGAAAAGCAATCACAAGATTACAAGAGATGAACGAACATGCTTTGGTTGGCCAATATGATCCAGCCATATATTGTACACATAACTACACAGTATCATTGAGACTGTTGTTCAAGTCGATCCATTCGTGTACGTTGCTTTTAAATTTCCTATGGTTTTCAATCAACATCTATGTGGTTAACATTGAGCAGTTATAGAATATTTTGTGGTAAAAAAATCAAGCTGCAAGAGTTTTTTCTTTCCTTTTTTTTCCCTTTTAATCAGGAAACTGTTGCAGTAGAGAGGTTCAAACTCCCAACCTCTGTGAGCTCAGTTCATAGCTTGAATAAAATGGGAAATAAAATTCCATGAAATGGTAAGGACCAGTAGTTCCAGTCATTTTCAACGATAATATAATGACTGGTACTCTGACAAGTGGGCCAAAAGGCAAACCCCACTCGCCCTCTCAGCTCGGCTGCCTGCTTGCTATGCTCGTCTTCCTTCCGCCGCCGCATCTACCCCGCCTGTCCGCCGCCGCATCACCTCCCCACTGCCTAGGGCCCGGCGGCCGCAGCATCCACCCCGCCTCTCAGCTGCCGCTTCACCTCTCGGCTTCCATACCTTGCATCCATCGAGGTCCGACTTGCTCCGTCCGGTTTTCTTGGGGTTACATTTTGAGCTGGCATAGATGCACAGATCGAAGGGCAGGGGAGCGGCCTCCTTCTGCAACCAGATGGTCAGGTACGTAATGAAAATGAGAGATTTTCCCTCGGATTCTAGTTTACTCAGTGCTGTATATGTCATGCATCCAATGCAACCAATATGACATCTTTTAGTTAGAGATTCGCCCTTTGAAATTTAGAGATTACTGTAACATTTTCGTGCACTAAGTTGGCTCGTGAAATTAGCAGAAAATCAATGACTCAATCATGCATCTGCCATGCTTCCTCTGTCGCAGTGACATGGACTGCAATTTTGCCACTATGTTTCAGAAATGGAGAATTTTTTTACCTCATTCCTTGCACTGATGTAAGCTGTCAGTATGATGTGATAGATGTGATGGCGAAATGTGTGTTCTGTTGGTAGCTTATTTTTCCTTTTTTGATCTATAACTCGGGTGGTGCTACTGGATACTAGTTCTTCAACTATGTATTATGATGAGTGAACTATAATATTTTTTTTTTCGTATCAGATGTTGTCATTAGTGGCTAGTTATTTTGATCTTCAACATGGTGTGATCAGCATCTGGTCCTCCTCAAATTTGAATTGGATTGGAAGCAACCTGGCAGGAGCTCTGCCTTTCTGCCTTTCGTTATAGAAGAAGAGAGTTTATGCACTAAGAAAGCAAGAGGGTGAACCCCCAACAGCACCAAGGTGCCACCAGCCCATTATCAAGAATGACAGGGAAAACAGAAGGGAGAAAAAGCTTTAGAAAATTCAAAGATGTGGACTTCAAAGGCTCTCCTTCTCTGTTCTAGATATCCTCTTTGGCACGTTGTGCCACATAGAGTGGTGGCTGAGACTCATTTTGAAAAAAAAAATCCTTTTGTTTCGTTCCTTCCAAATATTGCACATGACGTAGACGCAAACACCGTTGGAAGTCCGCTGGTGTTCCTTTGGAACTGCTTTAGCCATTGCTTCCCACCAGTCCGCAACGGACTGAAAGTTAGCTGTTTGGATTTGTGGAGGGACAGAGAATTGTTCCCAGCCAAGCACATGCATCCAAACTGTGTTTGCGAAAGGGCATTACAGGCATAGGTGCAGGCTGGTCTCTTGTGGTCCATTACACAAAGCACAGCTGCACAGGATGGTTGGTGTGGCCATCGCCGCTTGGCAAGGTTATCAGCTGTTAGGATTTTGGTATACCGAGTCCTTGCTGTCTTTACACGAGGATGTTGTAGTTAATGTTTGTAATCTACAGCCCATGCTGATCCTCTTGATTTTGCCTATATGTCAGTAATTTCCCTATCACAGATTAATCCTATGCCCTGAACAATTGAAGATAGCTTTCCTCTGCTGATATGTGTCACTCTTATGTTCACTTCTCTGAACTTTGTGGCTACAGTTGAGCCTGTGGGTGGGCACTTGAGTTTAACTACACACTATTTTCTGTTAGTTTCTTTTTTCTAGTTTTTTTTGTTAGTTTGTTTGATAGCTGGTTTTAGCATGATACAAATTTAGTTGAATGTGGCAACTGGCAATATCAAATTTACATGCAAATCTATCTATAAAAGAACGAGTTAAATTGAAAACGTTTCTCACCCAAATCGGTCCCGCGGTACCCCTCACGCCGGACCCACCTGTAAGGGTCAATGGAGGTGGGAAGGGGGTCAAACCCACCAAAACTGATATTTAGAAAATGTTTTCTGCCAAAATCAATTATTTTTTCTGACCCATATTTTCTCTACCCACCAAATTATTTTTTTCTCCTACCCTTTCCATAAAAATATAGTGTAATACGGATAGGCAAACGAAGTTGGGCCCATCATGCGCGCGAGTTTACGAGTGGGCCGGTACGTGATGTGCTCGTGGGCTGCGTATGTGTCGTGATGCGTTCTTCCCACTGATGCTCGAGGGGCCCTCCCACATGCCGGCCGCATTCCTCCCGTACGCCGCTGCCTTCGCCAGTTCGCCTACCCTCGTGGTGGCGGGGGCTTCACGGCAGAGTCCGCCGCCGCAGGGCCCTGCGCCCGACGCCGCTGCAACCGCAATAACTACAGCGGCTGCCTCCTCTTCCTCCTCCAGCCACTGCAGCGGCTGCAGCTTCAAGAACGAGTTCTTGAACACGTTGCTTCCGCCTCCTCTTCCAGCTACTACAGCGCCTCCTTACTCCATGGAACGAGTTCTGCAACGGACCAATGGAGCAAGAAAATGACTTTGAGGCAAAGATGGGAGCACCGGCAGCTTCAAGAAACAACTATTTTGGAGGGCCGGCGGCAATGGAGGTCGCGAGATCCGCCATTCCCGTCAGGGTGAAGGTTGTCTGCGCCTAGCACTTGGTCGTGGATGGAGCTGATGAGCTTGTGGTCCCATGGGCGAAGTGAATCGGACAGAGGTGTGGTGTGGCCGGCGAATTTGACCGGCGGAGGAGAACAGGGATCCGGAGAGAGGAGGGAGGGAGGGGAGCAGGGGAGGCTGCTCGAGAGAGAGATAGAGGCGCCTGTGCAGCTGCCCGTAGGGAATAAAATCAGCAAAGTGCTGAAAAACCTCAGACTTGTGCTTAAGGGGAAACGTCCAACAAAAATGAGTGAAGTCATCTAGTAAAACCAAGTAATAGGAGCAGCCAGAAATACTAGTAACCGGGGAGGTCCAGACATCACAATGAACTATCTCAAAAGGAGAAACAATGTGGGAACTAGATGAATTAAAAGGGAGACGAGCATGTTTGCCGAGCTGACAAGCATGACAAAGAGTGCGGTCTACTTTATTACAAGAAATCAAATTGTTTTTCTTGAGACTAGCTAAGACAGCTGGACCGGGATGACCAAGACGACGATGCCACATGGAGGAAGAGGCTGCAAGAAGAGCACTGGACGTGGACTGGGCGGCTGGTGAGACAGTGTAGAGATCGCCCGAGCTATTGTAGCGAAGAATCACGCGTCCCGTCCTGGGTTCCTTGACAGAGAAACCAAAAGCGTCAAACTCGATAGAACCATCATTATCACGAGTAAACGACGAACAGACAGCAAATTGCAAACAATGGAAGGGGCAACAAGGATGTTGTTTAGAATGAATCTAGCGGAATTGGTGTCAAGAATCGAGGAACCATGGGTCGTGACAGGGATACGTGCACCATTGCCTACTATGATCGAAGAATTAGCAACTGGAAAGCGAGAGTGAAGTATACCTTCGGAGGAGTGCATATGGGTAGAGGCTCCGGTATCCATCACCCAAGCGTCGCCTTGCAATGATATCTGCTGCAGCGCCGCCATAAGACCCGCCGTGTCGAAGGACTGCTGGCCACTGAACGGCGGAGCACCAACAGCAGTATGAGCCTGAGGATTGGGCCCAAGGAGCCCAGGGCCACCGCGGTGCTGGACACCACCACCACGCCAGGCCTGTCCACCGCCGCCAAATCCGCCCGCCGGACCCTGCTGCTGGCCCCACAGATTGATACAGATCCATGGGCCAGCAGGGTTGGGAGCCCGGGGCTGCTGCTGCTGCTGATTGCCGCCGCCGCCCTTGAGATTGTAGGATTTCTTCCGCTTCTGCTGACTACTGCCAGCACCGCCGCCTTGCTGCTGCGGCTGCGGCGACTGCTGCTGTGGTTGCTGCATCAGAAACTGCTGAGGTGGAGACGGCAGAGAAGAGCGGCAGGAGGATCCACAACCGGAGGACGTGGAGGAAGACATGGAGGAGGCGTTGAGGGCGGTGGAGTGGACCATCTTGGCCTCCTCAGCTAGTCGCAGCTCCTTGAGGGCGAGCAGATCAAGGGCGCCGGCGAAGTCGATGGTGGCATCACTAGCGATGACGTCGCAGGTGTTGCTGAAGCGAGAGTTGGCGCCACGAAGGAGGTTGAGCACCATGGTGCGATCAGCCGCCTTCTTCATCTCCTGGCCATAGGCTTTGTTAGCAAGGTTGTTAGGGTTCTATTGTCGGGCCCCTAATGGGCCTATGGTGAGCCGCCGGCAGGGGCCTCCCATCCCTGTGCGGCTGCTAGGATATAGGATAGATGGATATTAGGCAAGGATCCTACGGTGGTGCTGTTTCTATAAACCAACCCAAGGCTCCTTGCCTATATATGTGTACCCCTTGTATACTCCATCAATTAATCTATTATTCCCAGCCATATTGCTTACATGGTATCAAGAGACTAGGGTTTATCCAACGCCTCCTCCCCTTCCGCTGCCGCAGCTACCATGGTTGGGACTCCCCCGTCTTCTCCCTCAGCCGTCGCCGCCGCTGCTGAACAGAAGCGCGCGGCTGCCGCCGCCGCCGAGCGCCAGGCTTGTGCAGACGCCCTCGCCAAGGCCGAACAGGCCGAGCAGGAGGCCGCCGCCGTCGCCCAGGAGATCGACGCCCTCGCTGCTCGTCAGCGCGAGGCCCTGCAGCGCGCCGCCCAGGCGCGCAGGGTCGCTGCCGCTCATCGCGCCGGCCCCGAGGACGACGACGCTGATCTCAACGGCGCCATCCTTCGCCACGAAGCCGCCGCCGTGATCAATCTGCACGCCCAGGCTGTGGGTGTCCAGAACATCCGCAGCCTGGTCCACCCTGTCCTCGACCTCGCCGCCGCCAACTACACCCGGTGGCGCGACCAGTTCCTCCTGGCCGTCGGGAAGTACTCCCTCGAGGATCACGTCCTCCTGGATGCGCCTGCCCCCCACTTCCCGGACTGGGTCCGGATGGACAAGACCATCAAGTCCTGGATCTCCGGCACCATCTCTGCCGACCTTGAGGAGACGACCATGGAGACTGACGCCACGGCACGCGTTGTCTGGCTTGCCCTGGAAACCCAGTTCTTGGGGAACCGGGAAACCCGTGTGCTCCACCTGGATGTCGAGTTCCGGAACTTTGTCCAGGGCGACCTCTCCATCGCCGACTACTGCCACCGGTTCAAGAAGATGGCAGATGGTCTTGCTGCTCTCGGTGAGCCGGTCACCGATCGCACGCTGGTGCTCAACGTCATCCGCGGCCTCAACGATCGCTTCCGCGACGTCGGCCGCCACCTCCGCCGCGGTCGGCCCTTCCCTACCTTCACCGACGCCAAGGCCGAACTGGAACTTGAAGAGTTGACTCTGGCGCACCAGGGCACTGCGCCCTCCTCTGCTCTCGTCGCTGGGACCACCAGGATCCCTCCTGCTCCTTCAGGCAGTCGGCCCCCTGACCAGCGCCCCCCTTCCAGCGGCTCCGGCTCCAGCAATGCTACGCCCAAGCCCAAGAAGGGGAAGAAGAAGCCCAAGTCGACCTCCGGCGGCAGCAGCCACAAGGGCGACTCCGGCTCCTCCAAGGGCGCAGCCACCGGCGCCAGCTCCGCGCCCTGGCCGTCTCTCCAGGATCCGTGGGCCGGGTCCATTCAGATGTGGCCCGGCCAACAGCCCCCGCTGGCGCCCATCCCCGGCGTGCCCCAGCAGCAAGCGCTCTTGGCCCAGGCGTAGGCGCACGCCGTCGCCCAGCAGCAAGCGCTGGCACAGTACCAGGCCCACGCCCAGGCTCAGTACCAGGCACAGCTCCACGCCCAGCAGCAGGCACAGCAGCAGCAGTTCCTGGCGCAGCAGCAGCAGGCCAACCTTCCCTGGACGCCGGCGCCACCAGGGTTCCAGAACCCCTCTGCTGCACCGGCTTCTTGGGACTAGCAATCGCTGGCCTCCTCCTTCAGCACTGTGAGCCTTCAACAACCACCGACAAACGATTGATATTTCGACTCAGGTGCCTCCTCCCACATGACCTCTAATTGTCGCACCCTTTCTCCTTCCTCCTTCTCGCGGTGTCCCTCTAATTCATCCATTGTTGTCGGTAACGGTTCCCTTATGCCCGTTACAGCTACTGGCTCTGCACAGCTACCTGGTTCTTTCTTTCTTAATAATGTGCTCGTTTCACCGTCACTCATTAAGAACCTTATTTCTGTCCATCAGTTTACTACCGACAATAATTGTTCTATTGAGTTTGACCCCGCTGGTTGTTCTGTGAAGGATCTGCAAACCCGGAGACTTCTCGCCAGGTGCAATAGTTCGGGGCCCCTCTATCCTCTGTGTCGACCTGCCGCCACAGCTCTTCTCAGTGGACCCCCCTCTTCGCTCTGGCATCGCCGTCTCGGTCATCCCGGTCATGAGGCCCTGTCCCAGCTTGCTGCTATCATTCCCTTTTGTAATAAAGAAACTAGCAATTCGCTATGTCATGCGTCAGTTGGGTAAACATGTCCGTTTACCTTTTCATACTTCATCCTGTCGTGCTGCTAGCAAATTTGACTTAATACATTGTGATCTCTGGACCTCTCCCATTGTTAGTGTCTCAGGTTACAAATTTTATTTGGTCATTTTGGACGATTGCTCACATTTCCTGTGGACTTTTCCTTTGCGGCTGAAATCTGACGCGTTTACTACCATTGCTAATTTCTTCTCCTATGTGGCGACCCAGCATGGCACCTCTGTCAAGGCTGTACAGTGCGACAATGGCAAAGAGTTTGACAACTCCAGGTCCCGCACTTTATTCCTCACTCACGGCGTCAATCTGCGCATGTCTTGCCCCTACACTTCACCCCAAAACGGTAAAGCTGAGCGCATCGTTCCACAAACAACATAATCCGCTCTCTTTTGTTTCAGGCCAGCATGCCGCCTGCTTATTGGGCTGAAGCACTTGCTACTGCCACATATCTTCTCAACATTGTACCCACCAAGACACTTAAGTTCGCCACACCTCATCATGCCCTTCACGGCACTCCTTCGGTGTACGATCACCTTCGCGTCTTTGGGTGCACCTGTTACCCCAATCTCTCCGCCACGGCACGTCATACTTGCCCCGCGTTCCACCCGGTGTGTTTTCCTGGGTTACTCTCCCCATCATAAAGGATACCGTTGCCTTGACACTGTCTCTAATCGGGTCATTATCTCCCGTCACGTTTGACGAGGCTTCGATCCCTTTGACACCGAGCACCCCAAACCCTCATCGGCTGACTATAAGTTCCTGGATGACTTTACTAATGCTGTGCCGGCTCCAATTGGATCGCCACAGTTCTTGCTTCCTGCAGGTCCAGGCGCTCTTCCCCCCGCGCAGCCACGTGCGGCCGCTGCACAGCCACGTGCGGCACTCGACGTCTCCATCCCGGTGCCTCTGCTGCCTGCCACAGGCGGCCCTCGACGTCCGCCGGCTGTGGCCTTGCCACAGCCGGCCACTGCTGATCACCAGCCGGCCGCGGCCACGCCTCAGCCGGCCGCGGCCGCTACTCGGCTGCCCGTGACCAGTCCCCTCGTCGCCCAGCCACGCCTGCAGGACTCCACCGCGTCGTCCCCCGTGCGCTGTCCCCAGCTCGCGGCCTCGACATGTCGCCCCCTGCACCGCCCACTCCACGAGTTTCGGCATGTCTACACTCGCCGGATCACTGGCGCTCCTCCAGCGCCCGCCCCTGTGCCTTTACCCAAGGGCACTCTTCTTGTTCCGGTCGTGGAGAACCAGCATGGCATGACTATCCGTGCCAAGCGCGGATTCCGCGTTCCGGTGCTATACCGCGCCACCCCCCTCTCGCCTGTGCCGAAGACTTTCCGTAGCGCTCTTGCCGATCCCAATTGGCGGGCTGCTATGGAGGAGGAACATGATGCTCTACTCAAGAATCACACCTGGGACCTCGTGCCTCGCCCTCCCCGAGCCAATATTGTCTCCGGGAAGTGGATCTTCAAGCACAAGTTCCTCTCCGGCGGGTCCCTTGAGCGCTACAAGGCTCGTTGGGTCCTTCGTGGGTTCACTCAGCGCCCCGGCATCGACTACGACGAGACGTTCAGTCCGGTGGTCAAGCCCGCCACGGTCCGTACAGTGCTGTCCCTGGCACTCTCTCGTGGCTGGGCTGTCCATCAACTCGACGTCAAGAACGCCTTCCTCCACGGTACTTTGTCCGAAACCGTCTACTGTGCACAGCCTTCCGGCTTCGAGGACGCTGCTCACCTGGACTTCGTTTGTCGCCTCAACAAGTCTCTGTACGGCCTCAAACAAGCTCCTCGTGCCTGGTATAGCCGGTTTGCTGCATATCTCCTCAGTTTGGGTTTTGTCGAGGCCAAGTCGGACACCTCCCTGTTCGTCTATCGCCGCGGCTCAGATATGATCTACCTGCTGCTCTATGTGGATGATATCGTGCTCACCACGTCGTCATCGGCTCTCCTTCGGCGCACTATTTCTGCTCTTCAGCAGGAATTCTCCATGAAGGATCTCGGACAGTTGCACCACTTCCTCGGGATGAGCGTTCAGCGCTCTGGCTCCGGTCTCCTCTCCCAGCGCCAGTACATGCTTGACATCCTGGACCGCGCTGGCATGGCTGACTGCAAGTCCTGCACAACGCCGGTGGACACCAATCCCAAGCTCCCTGCGGATGGTCCTCCTGTTTCAGATGCTAGTGACTTCAGGAGTCTCGCTGGTGCTCTGCAGTGGCTCACTTTCACGCACCCAGATATTGCATATGCCGTGCAACAGGTGTGTCTCCATATGCACGATCCTCGTGAACCGCACCTGGCAGCCCTCAAGCGGATTTTGCGCTACATTCGAGGCACTCTGGATCTGGGTCTACTTCTGCGCCCCTCCACCACAGCCGACCTCACAGTGTACACTGATGCTGATTGGGCGGGGTGCCCCGACACTCGTCGGTCCACCTCCGGCTATGCAGTGTTCCTTGGCGGCAACCTTGTCTCTTGGTCATCCAAGCGACAAAACACGGTGTGGCGGACCACTCCGAAATTATTCCAAGTTAAGTACCCTCAGACCACTAATCACGTAGTCAGGCACTTAATCCGGAATAAGCTGGAGCGCCGTCGGATTAAACCCGATTAAACCACGTACGTAACTAGATCGTAACAGCAGCAGGCCCACACGAAGGTGAGTTCCAGAGATTACAACATTCCACAAATTAAATTACACACATAGAGAAGTAGTTATTACAAACCGAGTTCAAATTTAAAATCAGAGTACACAAGTTTTGCAGCGGAGTTTAAAAGTTCATAACAACTGAATTTAAAAGTTCATTGCAGCGGAAGTAAAATAATCTAACGACGGAACAAGTAACTCCGTGATGAAGCCTGCCACGAAGCTACTCCTCCCGATCCTCGCCAGAGGACGGAACCCATTCGATGTGCCAGCCAGGTGGAACCTGGGCAGGCCAAGTCATAGCATCCACATCCAAGATTATACCTGTAAAATCATGCCACAAGCAAGGCTGAGTATACTAATACTCAGCAAGGCTTACCCGTCGGGTGAAAACTACATCACCGACATCTAGACAATGAGAGGCTTTTGGCTGGTGGGTTTGTTTGCCAAAAAGCAACTAAAGGTAGATCCTTGCTTTCAAGTTTTAGCTTCTCATTCTAGTAAATTTAACCATTCTAGATTTGCATCCTCTCTAAGCATACAAGTGGTGCAATATAAATTAATTCATAGAACAAGTTTATCAATCTCAAGCTTTCACTTATTACTCAATGTAGCAGGGCGGTCAAGCAGTCTCATTAACCGCGAGAAGCGGACAGTTCGAACCGAATTTGTGCTACCTGGCCAGGGGAAACCCAACACACACGGATACTCTGCTTGCGATAAAAGGTACAAGCATTTCCCAACCTTTCCCATCGATCCACAATTCGGAACCGGGTCCACTTCCTTAGGATGAAGGTTTACTGCTTCACTCACAGCATCACGCATACATCCACGAGTGTACGGCAAGGGAAAACAAAGTTTCCAAGGAGAGATGGCTATCGGCCCTAGCTGCTTCAATCTGGTACCGGGCTTACCGGCTCCCATATACCGGCATGCATGTGGTACGTTCAAAAACTTGACACACTCAACCACACGTTTCGACCTTAAATCAATTATCATACACGGACGGGAGATCTACATCTATCATCCCGCCCGTCAATCCTTATGATTCCAACATAAGTATAGACAAACAACTCCTATATCTCGCGAGTGACAGGAAATCACTCGACTTGTAACGAACCTATAGCAATGCTCTACCGATCCTTTCATACTAGTACTGCAAGTCATAGGTACTAGGAAATTGTTGCAGCTATGGTATTCAATCAACTCCTAAAAACGTAATGCACAAACATAGAGAATTCAAGTGCATAATTTAGTAAGAGTTAGGTCATGCTCCGGGGCTTGCCTTTTTGCTCGACTCAAAGCTTGGGCCAAGGTAGGGTTAGTTTGACTTGCTTCAACGGCATTCTCCCATCCTTCTTGTGGTCCTTCTTCGAAATCCGGGACGGGTACGCATGCTCCGGGATCTATACGAGATGCATATGCATAAGATTTATATAGATTTCAATGTTCCAATAAAAGCACGGGCATTTGAGGCCATAAGCACCTAGACAAAAATGAATTCTCTACTTTCACCTTACAACACACTTGGAAGGGTGCCGTATAGGTTTTTACTTTCGATGGTGATTGTGTACATATATAAAATTATACTTTTTATTTCTTCACTTAGCAATGCAGTTTGTGTTTTTGGGATAATTTCAGTTCTTCCCCTGAATTTTACTTTCACGCGCGTGGGATAAAGAATTGTTCTTCTATTAAACAAGATTTGAACTCCACTTTGTCGTCCTATTTGTATAATTCGAATTCTAGTGAAACTTCATAAATAAACTCAGGTCACTATGCTTATGTTTGCTGCAGAAAATTTGAGCATATTTTATTAAGTAATCTGAATTTTTGGATTTCCTACAATTTCAACAATTTCAGCCGCTAGGAAATGATATTAAATCCTATAAAAATAAATACACAGGAAAATAAGGTGGACTATTTATAGGAGCAAAATAAAGTCATGTGTAGCTCATCTAGCAAGTGGGTACTCAGTTTTAATGGCAAACATGGGCCAAACAATTGCTACTTCTTTTTCTCACCCCAATTTATTTAAGCATGTTAACAGAGCTAAAAATGGGGTTTAGCATTTTTCTAAGATAGCTGCTAATATGGATACACTGCTGTACCAAGTTGGCTAATTTTTGTTGAAGGGAATAATTTCTAAAATTCAAACAATGTTTCAGCTGAGATAACTTAAATAATTTATATCTGGAGCTAGAAAATATATCTCAGTGCAAGATTGATACTGCAAAGCCTTTGTAACTAGAGTAACAACATATCCAAAGATCACTTTCATAGCTGCTGTAGTTTAGGAGTTATGCACAAAAGTTCATTTTCAAAGTTTGATTTTTAGAGACTGAACCAAGCAATAAAAGCACATACATGCTGTGTAGGGAATGAAATATACATCACCAGGAGTACAAAGAATTTTGGTTTGCATTTTTATGATTTTTCTACGATTTTATATCGAATTTACAAGTTCACTGCAGGAACCCTAGATCTGCAGTTTCGGCTGTTACAAATAGGTCCTCGGTTTTTGCATTGGGAACCCTAGAAAGATTTCGCGAATTGCAATCGGGTCCTTGGGCGGAGCAGTGAACTCGGCGGCCCAAATTCCGGCGAGGGGAGGCCGGGGATGGCCGGACTGAGGGCACTGGAGGGATTAGGGGCTCACCACGAGACGGTCTTGTGCAGCAGTCGAGGTCGGAGGTGGACCGTAGAGGGCCGGCCATGGGAGCAGCGGCGGAGCAGCCGCCGGAGCTCCGATTCCGGCGAGGACGGTGGCCGGAGTGGTGGGGATGCGGCTGGGAAAGGTAGAGTGGAGGTAGGGGAACCCGTTTTGGCCGTTGCTTTGAGCGGGGGATGACCGCAGGGGGGATCTCGACGGCGAGCTCGAGCTCTGCACATCCATGGCGGCTGGCGGCGGCGCTGCAGGTGGAGGGGGCAGCTGCTGGGCGGCTGGGCGTGTTGGAGAGGGGGAGGAGAAGGTTTGGGGCGGCGCTGTGGAGGCCGTGGGGCAGCAGGACGGCGGGGGCGAGCTCGAGCCGAGCTCCATGGCAGCAATGGAGGCTGCTGCGCAGGGGGGGGGGGAAATGGCTAGGGTTTGCAGTGGAGAGCTTAAATAGGAGGCATCCGAGAGGGGTAGAGAAGGGATTTCGCGTGGGGAAGGGAGGAGCTGGCGCCAGGGACTCGTGGCGCCACCAGCGGCGCTGCCCACTGCATGGAGGCAACGTGCAGGAAGGAGATGGCGTGAGGAGGAAGAAGGGGCTGACAGGCGGGGTCGGGCTGTAAGAGAGAGGAAATAGATTTTCAATTTAAAAGTTTTGCTCTAAAAGAAATAGCTCCCAAGGTCCAAAAATTATGAATAAATACATTTTAGAAACCTTAGAACATTTGTGTTATAATGGAGGTTTGAAAAGTTGCAAAACATTCTTGGTTTAGATGCAGTTTTAAATTCAAAAAGACTTGAATTTGAATTTGGTATGAATTTTTGGCCCTAGCAAATCAACTCCAAAAATAGGGGTAAAAAGATGTAAATTCAACATTTGGGACCTAGTCTTTTATAAGCTTTTTACCCATCATAGTTATATTAGAGAATTTGGGTTTTCTTTACAAGTCATATTTTAATCCGAATTCAATTTCCATAATTCTAATTGCTTCCAAAGATATTTCGAATAAGGTAGAAAAGAGGAGGTGTTTTATTTGCATACCAATCCATCCTTGTTAGACCAAACTCAAGTCTAAAATAACTTCCTCATTTAGTAGTGTTAGTCCAAGTTTTCTCCCTTTTTCAATAGGTTGGTAAAATCATAACTTCCTTTCCATTGTTTTGCTTTACCTTCCCAATTCCTTTTTATTAATTATTTTATTTCACCCCTCCCGCCTTTATTAAACCCTTCAATAGTGTCACTAACATCAGAGGTATGATGCTCAAAGAGAGTTTTCAATTTAAAGTCCTATCCTTTTTATTTTGGGAGTAAAATCTTATTTTAACTTAAAGTTAAAACATGGACACATACATGGAGGTTAAAAGCTTATTTATTTTATATGCCCAACTTTAATTATGTCACTAACAACATAACTTATATTAAAATATTAATCAATTTACATCCTTTGTTCTTTATGAAAGCTCATGTTGTGGACAATTTCTCATTTTATTACTAAAACCACAAGATTGCCACAAGTAGGCCATGATTAGAACTGCAAGCTTTATTAGTCCAAGTGTTTAACCCTAACATTAAATCATTCACACTTATTTCACCAAAGAAGATTAGGAGCACTCTAAATATTATTTTATTTATAGCCCAAAGTGTGCTCCCTTAAAAAGGGTGTGTGTGTGGCCGTGTGTTTTTCATTTCATGGTTAAGTTGGTCTTTCAAACTTGATTTCCTATGTTTGGTGGATAAAGGCTCTGAGATATACATATCTCACCAAGGTTGCAAAGACACATTTTTATATATATACACAACTTCCATTTGAGAAAGTGGTTTGGTTTTATGATTTAGAAAGTACCTTCCTAAAGAAAGGTGTTTCGAAACAAGAAAGAACTACAACCTTTCATAGACGTTTGTGATGTGCACAACTCTTATTTAAAATTTTAAATTAAAACCTTGCCTCCAGAAGGTCATTAATATCTTTAGTTGGAATTATTTCAGGTGTTGACTTCATATGAGCCATTAGTCTTTTAAGACCTTTAGGGACATAGAAGCATTACTTAATTTGCCGTGCAACTGGTAAGAGAAGATTTTTACTAGAAAAGTTTTTGTAGGGTTCAAATTTCAAGAACCAAGGGACGAGTACAAACTTAAAATCCTCGTGTATAACCTCACTCCTACAAGTGATTTAGTTTTAGGGTTTATTGCCTTAGTTTGTTTAATCACTCTTATTTATACGCTTTAAACACCAGGGGTGTTACACACGGTCTCTCGCTCCAGTGCTGAAGCGGAATATCGTGCGGTGGCCAACGGTGTTGCAGAAATCTCAAGGCTGCGCCAGCTTCTGATGGAACTCCATGCTCCCCCTCGCCGCACCTCGCTGGTCTATTGTGACAACATCAGCGCTGTCTACATGTCCTCCAACCCGGTTCAACATCAGCGTACCAAGCACATCGAGATCGATCTTCACTTCGTGCGTGAACGCGTTGCCACCGGGGATGTCCGCGTCTTGCATGTGCCCACATCATCTCAATACGCAGATGTCTTCACCAAGGGTCTTCCTTCCTCGGTGTTCACGGAGTTCAGGTCCAGTCTCAACGTTCGGAAATCCGACGATCAGACTGCGGGGGCGTGTTAGCAAGGTTGTTAGGGTTCTATTGTCGGGCCCCTAATGGGCCTATGGTGAGCCGCCGGCAGGGGCCTCCCATCCCTGCTAGGGTATAGGATAGATGGATATTAGGCAAGGATCCTATGGTGGTGCTGTTTCTATAAACCAACCCAAGGCTCCTTGCCTATATATGTGTACCCCCTGTATACTCCATCAATCAATCTATTATTCCCAGCCATATTGCTTACAGGCTTCAACAGACAAATCCCCTTGAGACAAGGTCATGAAGGCCTTACTCAAAAAGATGGCACGCGGTGCCTTGTTTGCCTCAAAGCGGGCAGTGATGGCGACCCAATGCTTGCGCCGTCGGATTGTCCGTCATGATGAAGGTGTGGACAGCGTCGGAGATGGTGCTATAAATCCAAGAGCGAACGCAGCAGTCCTCCTGGAGTCATGCCGGGGTGGCGGGGTCGGGAGCAGCCGTCCCGTCGATGTGGGACTGCAGCGCAAAGATGCAGCACAAGGCCTCAAAAGAGGTCTTCCACTTGGAGAAGTTGTCGGCGCGGAAGTCGAGCTTCATGGGGACGTAGGAGTGCACAGAGATCGTGGCGTAGGAGAGCGCCATGGGGAGATCAATCTATGCAGGGGTGTTGTCGCCGAGCAGCCGGGAGAGGTCGACGGAGCAGTCGGAGTCGCTGTCGTCAGGAAGAGAGGAGTCCACGTGGGTGATCGTGGACATCAACAGATGGAATCTGTTGAGGGAAGCGGCTCCTAGGGGAGAGGGCGGCGCTGGTGTGGTGGAGAGGATGCGCAGCCAGGAGTAGGCAGCGCGTTGGGCAGCGGAAGAGAGAGGAGGCGCGCAGCCAGGAGGCGGCGGCGCAAGATAGCGTGGGGGAGGGGGGCAAGCCTAGGTTTTAGGCTCTATACCATGTTGAATATTGGGCAAACACCACACACCCAAACCGTGGGGGAGCGACCTTCATTATATAGGGCCATAAAGGCTTGGAGTACAAGTAATGTAATACAAATACAACTCTATCTCTAACACTAACCTTGAACATTTCTTTAACAGTAGTAACATTGGTAACCGTGTCACGGTGAACAACTTGCTGGATTCTAGCCTCGACAAGATAATAGAAACGGTGAGCACATGAGTTTTCGAGAAATTTGTGCTGCCAGAACATTTTCGTTTTCAAGGTAAGCTGTTACTCACATGGTAGTCTGATAAGTTGGCCATGCAGGTGACGAATCATTTCATCCATTCATTTGGAAGATGAACCTTGGAGACCCTTTTACAATGCAAGCCAACCATATCAAATGATTTTATGAATTGATTAATTTATATGCTTCATACGAAAGGGTTACCAAAAAATTACATTTCTGATGGAGTACAATGGTTGAAACAGACAGGAACTTGTCTGAAGAGATATTATCATCACGGCTGTTGGGCTGGAGGCAGAGGTTGGTTAGTCTGTTACATGTGGATCCTAGTACAGGCCCAAAATAATGTCAGTGAGCCCATGGGCTGGAACTGCTATTAAAATGGACTCGAGCCCTCTCGGTCGGCCCAAAGCCAGCCAAGCTTCTCCTCCGTCCCAAACCTCTCGCCGGCCTCGCCACGAACGCCGCCATTCCCGCCGCTCGCCCGGCGCCGTGCTCCTGCGCGCTCGAATCGCGGTAAGATTTGCTCCCCTCCCGGTCCCCGTCGCTTGATTCGCGATTCCGCCCCTAGTCTTTTGTTGTTCCTGCGTGCGGCTCTTGATGCAACGTATTGCATGAGAACTCAATTTTTTAATTTCCGTGAGAACTATGAGAACTCAAATCTAGGCCGCATGATCTTTATCCTAGGGGAGCGTGTAGGGAGAGGTGGGAGGAAGGATTTGTAAAATCACCACCCCCTTAATTATACTTTTGTAAATCCCCTCTTACATCTACCCCTTGGATGAAGGTCGTGCATCCCAGATTTGAATTCATAGGAACTCAGTTCTCATGCCATACGTTCCTTTTTTTCTAGGGAGCTTCAGCTTCCTTAGCTTTCTTAATTCTTACCGGTCTGTTCGTCCTTACTCCTTAGTCCCTGCGTTTATTGGCTCTGAGTTTTGACGTAATTCTTTGCTGTGGTTCAGCCTGCACAGTGGGGAATGAGGAGAAGCGAGCGAGGGCGTCGGAGCTCGTGCAGAGCCCTGTGCCGCCTAAGTCCACGGATTTTGGATAAGGCGACATGGCATCTCCGCAGGAGGTCGTCTCCAGTGACACCAGATGCAAGCACTTCAACTTTACTACAGTTGAGATGTCCAAGTTCTTCAAACGGATCAAGTCCCTGAAGAATGACCCAGAGTGCAAGGATTGCAAGCATGAAGCCACTGCCAGACAGCTGACTCCCGACGGACCTGACTCTTGCTTCATGATGTGCTCGGCCTGTAGCCAGTGTTTCTGCACCATATCGGTGACCAATGAGGATGGGTAATGGGCCACGCACGGTCCCATGCTAACTCAGCATGTCACCCGGTTGCTCTGTGGATAGATCAACCTGATGCTGCTTACTGCTTTCAGTGTAACCGCAGCTTGAACCTCAAAGTGATCACCTTAATGGCACGTTCTCATGAGTTTGGCTATGCTGTCAGAGGGATACCGAATCGCTGGAACACGTGCTATGTTAATGCGTTGGCTCAGTGCCTCCTCGCACTTGATGAGCTGTGGATGTTGATGTTAGGACCTCATGCTCCTGCAGGGTCACTTGGTGTGGCGCTGAAGGGCCTCTTTTTGGAGACAGTCTGGGAATAATGCAGGAGTAACGTTGAACCCATGGAAGCTCTTGAAAAGTTTAGAAGCACTGAATCAGCGGTATGGAGCCCTTGCTCAGAAAGATAGCCGAGAATTGCTTCTCCAGCTGCGCGATGGTTTGAATGAGGAGGAGATGCTGAAGAGGCCTCCTGACATGCAAAAGGATGTTCCCAGAGTCGTTGATTCCATTTTCCAGGATCAGGTGTCTACTACCTGGACCTACAAACACTGTGGGCATACTTCACATAAAAGCGAAGCATTCTATGAGCTCTCACTGACACTAGAACCTAAGGAGCATCCAACTAACAGTATGCTCTCACTGGCACTACCACAGAAGGAGCATCCAACCAAAAGTGTTGCATCACCACAAAGCAAGCTGAGTAGGGCAGACCATAAAAACCAACTTCGACAATTTGGAGAGAAGACATCGCAACAAAGGGCTGTCAATAAAAACCAACTTCGACAACTTGGGGAGAAGACATCACAAAGGACTGTCAGACTGAATAAAGCAATCCTTAAAAACAACCTTCGACAAATTGGGAAGGCATCACAACAAAGGATTCACAGATTTTCTCAGAAGGGTAAGTTTACATGCAGTACCTAATCAGCCTGCCAAAAATTGGTTAAGAGATCTGCAGATACGTGGGGGCACCCCAGACCATTTATTCAATTGAGAAATGCATGCAAGAAACTGGAACACTCTCATACGACAACTGTTATTATCTATTTGTTGAACAGAAGGAAGCATGCAATTTCTCAGAGTTGAGTTTCTCAGTTTCAAACATTACTTAAACAGTTAAACTAGTTGCATGCGTGGATTGAAGAAATGTCAGTTCAGGATGGCCGCATAAAACAGTGCAGGATGTTTGAGCAGTATGAACATGGCAAGCTATTTCTTGTAGCGTGGTAGTTCGAATTGTCATTCAAACATAGCTCAGGGTGCTGAATTTGTATCTTAATTTTGCTCAAAATGGTCTGTTAAATTAACATTCGAGGATTCTTGGAGAAGTATGTTCTAATGTGGAGAATTGAGATTCTTAAAACTTTAGATGTTGACAACTCTGGCATAATGTTGTTTTGCAGAAGACCAGAGGGTAGACTCTATTCCATCAATTAAGGAGTGCCTGGAATATTGTTTTCGAAAAGGGGTTGTAGTAAAGTGCTGTGAAATCTGTTCTGCTGAGAAGCCAAACAGCAACCAAAATAAAAATGGTGGGCAGATGGTGGGAATCATCAGTGAAAGCACATCAGTTGACAGGGACCACACGGTATGTGACCCTCACAGGAAAGTGGAAGAAAAGAGTGACCTGTTGAGTGCACATGATAACCAAGATATCAGCATGCTAAATCAGGACAGAAGGAAGCAGCTAGAGCTGGAAAGTTCTGCACACCAAGTAGGAGAAGCCCAAAATAAGCAGAAAGATATGGGTGGGCCTACAGATAAAACAATTTTTCTTGGCAAACTGCCACCTGTATTAACTCTTCATGTGCTGAGGTTCAAGAGCAATGATAAGAGAATGGGACGTGTGAAGTTTGAGGAAAATCTTGATGTAGGAGAATATATGGACCCCAGGTACCAACACTTCTACACAGCATTAGCTAATACTTTTATGCAGTTCAAACTTTGAAGTTTCTCATTTTAAGATCTATTTTCTTAAAAGTTTGTCATAGTAGCTTTAAAAAAGCTTGAAGAAGGCATGGCATTTAGTTCTAGCCTTCTAGGAGTTCTTTTACACTCCTTTTTCTTTTGGGTTCTACTGGTTTTGGTCACTCCTGCTGACCCCAAGTGTGATCTAGTAGGATCTACATAAAAAGTGCAACATATTGAAAATATTTGAAAAAGCAGAAGATGGCACACAACAAAGATTTCTATTGAAGTTCAGCTACAATTTTCTGAGAATCAGATTGTGTTATGGAATTGAGGGAATCGGCCACTAGCATTTGGTAATTTTGACACTTGCTGGTTGAATGTATAATTGAATTGTGATGGGGCTCATACAGATGCCATATGCAGCATATCAAATTTGCATTTGTCAATGCCTATGTGACTCCCCCTTTCACTAAATTCGAACAGATTTTTCTTTTTCTCGCTGTATACAGGAAAAATGAAATCAGGTTACTATGCGAACTAATGGTGCTTTGAGTTTCAGAATCAACTCAATTCAAATATTGGTATAAAAAACTGAATTGAATGTTTGTTGACAGATTTATTCAGATCAGAACCCTGCCATCTAGCTGTCCTGACTCCTGATCTAGGAAACTGCTATAATGCACTACAATTTGAGATTGTTTGTGTGTGTGTGTGTGGTGTGGGGGGGGATCTCCCATCATATTTACATCAGTATATCGCTAACCCGCTACTGCATTGTATCACAAATTACCAGTGTATTCTCTTTTTCGTTTCTTGAGAATGTACACTCAATTATTCAACTTCCTTGCCTGACAACCTTTTTATAGCACACCTCTGGGTTGCTACCATAATACCCAGTATTTTTTAATGGTTATTTTCTGATTAGTCTGATATGCCCAGTGTATGTAATATCAGTATCCTAGTATTTAGATATATATGGATAACTTGAAATTTTCTAACAGCATTTGAAGTTTTTGGGGAAACATCGTATGTTAAAATTGGATTACTTGCAGCTTAGTCACATATAGGTCAAAACTCTTCATTCTCATAAAAAAAGGGTCAAAACTCTTCATCTGATATTAGTTTCTCTTTAACAATGTTCAGTTAGATGCATGTTGTTACCTAGCCTCATATTTCCTTGCATTGTGTTGACTTTATATATATGTATATATTTGTTTATTCTCAAATCTTCAGGTCTGAGGACAAAGGTAACGCCAGATATTGTCTAGTTGGTGTCATTGAGCACATCGGGAGCTCAATAGAGGAGGGTTATCACGTTGCTTATGTGAGAGGAAGCAAGATTGTAAGTGAACAAAAGCCGAGCAGCAGCTCTTCCTCATGGTTCTATGCAAATGATGATGACATCAGAGAAGTCTCTCTAGATGAAGTTCTCATGTGTGAGGCTTTCCTTCTTTTCTATGAGAGGATAGAAGGTCGAGGCAATGAGATGCTTTGGTTGGCCAACGATCCAGTCAATGTGTAGTGTGTACATACTATCGTAGGTACTCTTGTTCAAGTCCATTTTTTTTTTTTTGTTGAAACACTGCAGTGCATCTGATCGACTGAAATGTGTGCTTAGTTGCGGAGTGTCAGCTGATCTGGTCATGCACATTCAGGCCATTTTCCTTCTGTCCTTTTATTTGGAAGCTTACTAGGAAGAGAGTAGGACGTGTATTTACAGAGTAGGAAATCGTTGATGCAGGCCTTGGGCCTGGTTTTGCCGGATGGCATTCAATCTTTTATGCCCACCTTCAGTTTCTGTGGTTTCAGGGTCAATGATTGGCATTTATTATTTTGGCCAAGGTAATTGATGGTGCAGATCATTTTGCTGTTCCTGGTTGATCAATATAGCCAAATTTGCCATCGTCTGGTTAGGAAGATTTTATTGCTGGATCATATGAGTGCATGGATTTTTGGCCTAACAATTCAATCGGAGCCATGTACCATGATAATTTGAGTGTGAATGTTCCTTTTCTAACAGTTCCTAACTAGAGCTCTTTAACAGTGTAGGCCCAACTGGTGGAAGATTCAAGTTTAAAGTCTAACAACAGTTATTTTCTTTCTAAAAAGAAATAAGAAAATGCTAGTTCCAGTGACACGCTGAAAGACAAGCAATGCTCATTTCCACATATAGTCGAATCATCTTCTCATCAACAGATGTTGAGAATTCTAAGTCATGCTGTCCAAGAGTACACTTATTGCCTGGCCCAGGTTTGGAACCACAGGATCATCTGGTCATCACTCCATGATCTCAACCACAGCTCGGCCGACGATCTTGCCTTGATTGAGATCCTCGTAGGCGCCATTCGCCTCCTCAATCTTGCATTTCCTCGATATGGTATTCTGGAGATTGAAGGCGCCACTCTCCGCGAGCTTCACGATTTGAGGAAGATCTTGCCTGGCCCTCGCACCATACGACCCAATGATTTTCACCTGGTTCCAAGCAAACATGTAAGGATTAAAATGGAACCATCAACCATGCATATACAATACTAATGTGGAAACCAGTCAAATTATGTACCTGTCGTCGGACAAGATGGGTTATATCAACCTCTCCAACTACATTTGTTGCAGCAAGCCCAATCATAACAGCTTTGCCTCCATCTCGCACACTCTTGGCACACTGGGAAAACGTCAATGCCTTACCAAGTGCCTCTACAGCCACATCCACACCCCTTCCATCAGTAATTTCCTGTGAACAACAAGACAGTAACTTATGAAAGGGCTGAGAAGTTCGATGTGCACATTGGAACACAGCCTACTTACAGAAACAAAAGTGAAAAAAGAGAGAAGCAACCTCAGCACTTAAGCAAAGTAGATATAAAGGACTAGTTTCTAAACTTCAGTGGTTAGGTTGATAAATCACAAAATTTGGCAATCAACACATACCTTTATCCTTTCAACAGCATCCTCTTTCGCTGCATTTACAGTGTGGGTAGCTCCAAGTGTTCTAGCATTCTGGAGTTTCTCATCAAGAACATCCACTGCAATGACTTCCGAAGCTCCAAAAGCTTTTGCTATCTGTAAACAGCTGCAAAGTTTGACTTATAAGGAGGCGAGAAAGATCTACTTTTAAGATACTAATAAGATACAAGAAACATACTTATGTTTCTGTTTTTCATCGTTACAGTTAAATGGAGAAATATGGATGCCAGGCATTCTTATATCAGGCATCTACTAACCTTGATCCGACCCCTCCAACTCCAATCACAGCTACTGAATCACCGGCCCGCATTTCAGCTGCATGCCTCAGTGCACCATATGCGGTAAACACTGCGCATCCCTAAACCCTAAACTCTCCTATAACACTATTCATCTACAATGTTTTTTAGTCTACAGTGTTTTTACAGGAAATCTTCCCCAACTCCCACTACTACTCTTTACTACTGCAGCCGCCGGCCGCCACTTTTCTTTACAACAGCCGATCAAAATTTTGCATCTTTGCACATAAAATTGCTCTCATTTTACAAAGACTGGATTACATACAAAAATTGCTTCAAAACTTCAACGCGATACGAAGTTGTTGTTGTTTTGCAAATTGTTCCACTCCAATTCCTAGTTCAATACGCAAGAATTGTTAAATGCAGTGCATATCTTGGAGATGCTGCGTCAGGAGGAAGCAACTGGCATCGAAATTTTATATTGGTGGCTAAGAGATAGGGACGAAGCATCCGGCTGCTAAACCACATTCTTTATGCTATATATGAGTAGTTTGGTTATCCTAGTATTTGTTCATGCGACTTTCTTGGACCATGGATAAGGATACAGAGGATGAAGGACAAAGCGTCCAACCACTGCCACGTCGGACCACTAGTAATGCTTCAGATGCATTGGACTTGTTCCAGCACCTTGCCTAAACAATCAAGCAAGCACCAACCACTTCTCCTTGTACAAAATACAATTGTTGGGCATCTGTGATATATGTTCATGTTACTTCCCTCAAAAAATGTTCATGTTACACTTGGGTTTGCAAAATTTTAATTGAATTGGGGCAATGGACATTTGCAAAAGGAAATAGGATGTACAGGTAAGAATGTGAAATGGAAGACTGATCGCAGGGGATGTGTAGATGATATCTTCTTTTGTGTCCCTTAAAGACATAGCGATGGCATCTGTCAACAATTCAGTAACAAGTGTCACTCTGCTTTTGCAGAAAAAAAGCAGAGCAGATGTGCAACGGCAGCAGCACTCAAGAACAAGGCAGAGGACGAGTAGACGACGGCTGGCCGCCGTCGTAGTTGTTGCACAGTGGGTTCGCCGCCGTTCAGGAGGAGATGCGGCGCGCACCTCCATGGATGGCCCTATGGTGAAGCTGAGAAATAGTAGCCGTATTTTGTTTTCACAGGCAAACTTGAAACAGTAATGAGTCAAGATCCTCTTTTGCTACCATCCGAAGATCGCTATGTCTAGCTGTCAGCAGTTAAAGCCAGAGCAAGGCTTGTTAACACTTCAATATTCAGTAACAAGTGTCATTTTAATTTTGTGTAATATTGAGCAACAAGATGAACTCTGAACAAGCATCATTCATCATTCGTTCTTTGAACCTTTTTGTGTTGCAGCTCAGGTCTGGCCATTTTTTTTTTCTGAACTATGTTATACAAATACCGGCTAGGATTTCAAATCCATGGCCCTTGTGTGGATCAGTGATAGAGAAAAATAAAAGCACCTTACAATTGGAGTATGTCTAAATGAACTATCTAAAGCACCAGACGAAATCAGAAGAAGCTAGTCACAAATTGACCTGAAACTAAGATGCTTGAATAGCCTAGTGGGCATGTAGGTGAAGTCGTACTTCTGTCTTGCGACGAAGGGAGACACACGTCGACAGGTCCAGTGCAAGCACCGACCCTTTAGCAGTGTCTTATATATGAAACCATCTAACAGGCCATATGGACTTCATTTGGGCCGTAGGATTATAGGAGGCGGGATTTTTAATTGTCCGTCTCCGAAAATTGATTAACGAAGGTGGACAGGTGTCCGCCTCCGAAAATATGCTATTTTTAGAGGCCGGCATCTTAACATAACCGCTTCTGTTAATCAATTTTTGGAAGCGGATAAAAAAACGTCTCTGAAAATAAAAAAATAATGTCGTCCTCCGTTAATCGCCCTTTAACATAGGCGGTTTTTTCATCTAACCGCCTCTGAGCTCATTTTTTAAGTGTCTCGCAAAACCGTTTTTGTAGTAGTACCTCGGGGAATTCTCTAGGGTTAAGCTACAACTGACCCGTGCGCGTGTGGTTCGTAATTGACGCACCTAACGGACGTCAACAGATGTCATCGGGCTGGGGTTTGATTGAATCGGTTGTAAAAAAGCAGATCTTTGTCCCCAACGGAGTCGTCAAAATGTGTTGATGCCTTTTTGAGTCGACACACTAGTGCGCGAGATCGTGCGGTCGTCGAAATCTTCTCACCGGAGCCTCCAGTGTGACGGCCAATCAGACAGCTCAGAACAAGGGCGCCGCTTAAACCTACGAGGCTACGATCACCACCCCGGGAGGGATCCCGTCAATAATGGTGAAGCTAGGGTTGTTCTGAAGTCGGTAAGGCCACTTAGAACGTTCTCAATCGCCATAGAGACGAAGAAGAAAAACAAAGGGTTGAAAAATGCTAGGGTTTAAGAGAATAAAGGGACAAAGTCTCTTTGCAAATGTCAATCTACATAGTATTTCCTTGATTCTACACAGATAGGACAACCTACCTACTCTTTTTTAATTAGCCAAAATGGGAAAATACACATAACCGTGCACAAATCCAAATGCGACCGATGATCATGGATAAAAAGTAAAACCTTTAATCACATCGCGAAAGGCTATCTCATGATTCATCACCGTTGCCTCTCGCGATGTGGGTAAAAGTCCACAAGGTCCAATATTAAACGAGGACGGTGATGAGACATAGCCTCTCGCGATGTGATTAAAAGGATGCCCCACTCCAATTAGAATAAGACACCACCACCCATTATTAGTCAACTTGGAACTTATGGTGCAAACTCAAACTCATACCACTACAGCAAAAATATGTCCATAAATACTTTCCATCCCAAATTACTATTTATTTATCTTTTCTAGATAGATAGCTAATGCTATGCACCTAAACATACAAACATATCTAGATGCATAGCTAATGCTATGCACCTCGAAAAGCCAAAACAAAAGGTAATTCAGGACAGACGGTGTAGTGAGCAAAATGGAGAACATACAAAAGGCTGACCACATCCATACAATGACGAAGCAGCATTTAACAAAGTTTAGACATCCATTTTCTCCAGAGTCAGGATGTAACTAGCTAAATAAGTCTCCTTAAGCTTACGTTACTGGGCAACAAAACGTCTCCCTTACATCCATCATTGTTACTACTAAATTATAATCCAAATAGTTATGGGGCGAACAACACTTGCTAATTAAGTTGCTAGTGATGACACATCTTTTATGCGAACTAGTCCAAAGCCATTGCATCTCCATCTTCTTCACCATCAAGCAGCTCTTGTGCTTTATCCTTCATACTGCATGCAGAATCCTCCAATACCATCCCAGACTGGTTCAGAGTCACGTTTCCACCTGCACCCAGCAGAACAGACCAATGTTTGAGTCGCTTCAAAAATTCAGATGTCCTATCTAAAAAAACGACCATTAGTTAGCCACCTATGCAAGCCATGCAACCAAACAATCCATATGTAGCCTGACATCAGTATTAATCTACAGTTAAGAGCAAGTTTTAGCATAGGGGAACCATGGCAAGTTGAAGGCTTTGAATACAAATGAAGCAGCACATTGTGACATCAATTTGTTAGCATACTAGATAGCTGAGATTGGGGGAACAGACCCTTTTTGCCTGCTTCTAATCTTAAATAAGGTTTAAGCTCACAGTTCTTTCACTAAGATCGGTTACCAAGTAACAACATTGGTCAACTATGTATCAGCAACAACCCTATGTCTATCTAAAGCACAATGCGAAATCAGACCAAGGTAGTCACAAAATTACCTGAAAGATGCTTGAATATCTTATCCTTCATCTTGCTTGCAGATCCCGGCAGCACCATCCCCGACTGGTTCACACTTGCATTTCCACCTGCACCCAGCAGAACAGACCAATGTTTGAGTAACTTCAAAAATTCAGCTGTACTATCTAAAAAGCAACCATTAGTTAGCCACCTCCTATGCAAGCCATGCAACCAAACAATCCATATGTAGGCTGACAACTGTATTAGTCTGCAGTTAAGAGCAATTTTTAGCATAGGGGAACCATGGCAAGTTGAGGTTTTGAATACAGATCAAGCAGCACAGTGTGACATCAATTCGTTAGCAAGCTAGCTGGGACTGGGAACAGACCCTTTTTGCCTGCTTCTATTCTTACATACGGTTTATTTTGACAGTTCTTTCACTAAGATGGGTTACCCAGTATAACAACATCGCTCAACTAATATCAGCAACAACCCTATGTATAAATGGACTATCTAAAGCACCAGGCAAAATCAGAACAAGGTAGTCACAAAATTACCTGAAAGATGCTTGAATAGCCCAGTGGGCATGTAGGTGAAGTCGTACTTGTGTCTTGCGACGAAGGGAGACACACCAAGTATCTTCCTGGTCGACAGGTCCAGTGCAATCACCGACCCTTTAGCAGCGGTTAGGTCTGTTTTGACCACGAAGTAGAGTATGCGAGCATCATCGTCGTGCAGGCCCACGACAGGTTGGCGTATATTGAGGCCCGTGAAGGATCGACATACGCTTGTATGGCCTGGGAGGAGATTGACACGCGGGTTAATGTTTGCAACTTCCTTGAAACTTCTTATCATGTACCGCCGACTCCAATCGCCACCTGTAGTGGCTGGCCATGGCCTGATCCAAAGGGAGCGAGTTGGCAGGTCCACGCATTTGAGGTGGTTATCGAGAAAGACCATGTCACGATAAAGGCACGCATCACCCCTGAACCTGGCAGTTCTTCTCAGTTCATCAGGCAGTTTGACATAGCCAACCAAGGGCAAGGCTTTGTTGTGTTCCCCCTGATGAGCAACAGCAGCAGCTTCACGTTCCAACGTCAGAACATCACAAAAGAGTACACCACGCCAGAGGTCGACGAATGCCATGGTGCCAGCATCTCCTCCGATCGTCAACACCTTGCAATTCTTATGTTCAAGCAGCTTGTTTCCATACACCTGCCGTCCCTGTACGCTCAGCGCCAGCTTGTGGAGCTTCCAATCACCCCGGTTTGAGTCGTAGACACAAAGGGCTAAACCCCCACCTGGATAATATTCGTGTATGAACCTGAAGCCGGCGACGATGTATTGTTTGCCCGGGAGGCGAAGCAAGCCCATGTCCTTGATGTTGAAGTTGATGTAGGGGGTCGGCGGCAGGCGCGTGAGCGACGGCGGCGTCCCTGACGAGTCGTCGGCGGCCTGGTAGATGTAGTACTCCGGGTATTTGTCGTATCGGGTCTGGACGCGGAGGAGGGCGATGTCGTCCTCCGTGGCGACGATGAAGGGCTCCATAATCATGCGGGCGCCATCTGGGGTGTGGATGTAGAAGCGGGAGAGCTGCGGCGGAGCGAGGGGTGGGCAGAAGGTGATCTGGATGTGCTTGTTGTCGGATGTCTTGGAGACGGCCGTCGTGGCGTTCTCGACGTTGCCGATCCAGGCGAACCCATCCAGGAGCCCCAGGAGCGGGCGCTCTTCTCGGCGGCAGCGGCGGCATCGACGACGGCAGCAGAGGCGGGGCTCACATGAGGGGTCGCCATGGATCTCTCTCGATCTACTCAACTCAATCCAGTAAGTATATGATGAGGCGGATAGGAGATTCTAGGCAACCACTGTTTGGGGAGGGGATCCGAGGCGAACTCGGCCGCCGGCGGGAGCGTGGATGGGTGTGGAGCGGCGGCGGCGACAGATCCAGAATCGGAAGGGGGCGAGGGGGGAAGAACGGGGCGGGTTCTAGGGTTAGCGCGTCCAGGTCAGGTCTTCATCATGTACTTGCTGGGGTGGGTTTCCTAGAGGCACACGGAGTAAATTCATAACTGGCCCAACAGCAGTAGCCCAGTTAGGGAAGCCCATACCACAAGCACCCGCGGTTCTTGCGTTGGAGGCTCAGGCTTGCAATTTTGTGTTGCTCAACTAATGGCTAGGATTCTATTATCTAAAAGAAACATAATGCCCGGATTTCGGGTACATTGCCCTTTTAACAAGTCAAGAGAGTCTATGTTGCAACAGACGGATCCCAAGATCATTCAATATCTCTAGCTGTCACCGGAGAGCAACAAGGGCTTGTCAACACTTCAGCATTAAGTAACAAGTGCCATTTTACTTTTGGAAAAAGTCATTTTGACCTTCCTGAACATTAGGCTGAGTCTAAATTCTCTCCCTACACTGCAAAACCAGATAACCAACCTCCCTCAAGTTTTGAAACCATACATTTTACCTCCTTAGGCTGGTTCTAAGCGGTTTGAAGACGGTTTTATCTTTTTTTATTTAATTTCGGCTAAACTTTAAAAACCATAGTAAATTAAAGAAAAATCATAAAATAAAAATCTAATTTTGTTTGACTCCACATAAGTACATTAACACATAAAATATATAATATTATATACTTTAGTACAAAGTTTTTTATTATAGATTTAGATCTATTTTTTTACTATAGCTAAATGGAATAATTTATAGCTGCATTTTTATGGTCCAATCATGGTGAAAATTTATCATGAGATAACTAATGCGTGCTTCAACTGTGTTTTCCTCTCCCACCGGCCCATCTTTCCCGCATTTTTATGGTTCAACTGTGTTTTCCTCTCTCCCTTGACTAACGAGCGGGGGCCGGCTGTCGGAACCTCCTCCTTCCTCCGGCCGTCCCGACCGCACCTCTCGGATCGAAAGAGACCCAAGTCTGCACCGCCTCTCACTTGAACTGCGCCTGAGATCCGCTCCCTCAGTCGTAACCCTACCTTCCGCCGCCGCCATCGAACCGCTCGGGCGCAGCCTCTCTTCCGCCAAGGACTCGCTGTGGAGCTTCGTGTTGAGGTGAGGAAGCCCATGGAACAACATTTTCACCCTTGTTCGCTCTCTTGTGCCCGCACGGTCTCACCGGACATGTCTGTCCGCCATGGCTCGTCTCCAGCAGCCTACGCAACCTAATCCTCTTTGAGAACCCCTCAATCGAGTTCTTCATTCTCCCAGCTAACTTTCAGGATTTGAATCGAGTCAAATGGTAGCCTCTAGCCCCGGATTCGTGGAACTCCGGCGAACAGCTGGCGATGCGCCACCGTCGGGTCATCCTCTCTCCGGCGACCGAAGCCCCTCGCCAACCCCCCCCATCGACCGTAGCCATCCGATGGAGATCTGACGGTCGAGATCGAGCTGACCCAGTCAGCTACCGGTCAACCAAAGAGTTTCTTTTTCTTTCTAAAGGAAACCCTACAATTTCCTTGATTCAACCCGAGATCTAACTCAGTTCAAAAGTATTTACGGTTTGTTCCTTTTCTTTTAGGATTTAAACCCTGTACTTTTATAAACCTAACCCGTAGTCCTTGACTGTGAGTTTTGCTAACTAGACCTCGAGTTTTTATACGAAACTATGTTTTTAGCCCTCGGTTTCTGTAGAAAAGGCCCTGGAAGCTTAGTTTCTTCGCCAACAAGCCCCTGAATCTTGTTTAGAGCATATCTTCTCCGTTTTAACATCGTTTTTAGCAATTCTCGCGCTCGCGTGATCCTTGCACAGAGTAACACACGTTTGTATGCTTGATTAGTTCTGTTACTATTGTTTGGTGTATTGTTTTCTTATTTGTTGTATTGCCTTCATTGCATGTAATGATGTATGCGTAGAGAACGTGCCGTTCGAAGAGTACGTTGGAGATCAAGCTTACGGAGAAGTTCGGCAGCAGCAGGGTTTTGGGGAAGGCAAGTATTTCTTGGTCATTCCCGTTTATACGTAAATAACATGCATTTCAATTACACTATTTACTATTTGCTCGCATTAATCTTGATGGGGTCCTATTAAGGACAATGCCTAGTTTTCTCTTGACATACCTTGAAAGTTGAGTCATTAATTAATTTGATAGTAGATAATTACTCCCTCCATCCTCTTTTGATAGTCCTATTTCACCTTGACACAAAGACCAAGGAGAACAACCTTGCTTATTATCTTATTAATGCAACATAAATTTTTTAGTTGGTCATCCAATGTTTTAATTGGAAACTCCTTGTTACTGGTGCTATTTATTGTCATGTCCTATACCAATAGCAAATAGGACTATCATTTGTGAAAAGTTGAGTTTTTGAAATAGGACTATCAAAAGAGGATGGAGGCATCCTTTTAATCACATCGCGAGATCGTGCGGTCGTCGAAATCTTCTCACCGGAGCCTCCAGTGTGACGGCCAATCAGACAGCTCAGAACAAGGGCGCCGCTTAAACCTACGAGGCTACGATCACCACCCCGGGAGGGATCCCGTCAATAATGGTGAAGCTAGGGTTGTTCTGAAGTCGGTAAGGCCACTTAGAACGTTCTCAATCGCCATAGAGACGAAGAAGAAAAACAAAGGGTTGAAAAATGCTAGGGTTTAAGAGAATAAAGGGACAAAGTCTCTTTGCAAATGTCAATCTACATAGTATTTCCTTGATTCTACACAGATAGGACAACCTACCTACTCTTTTTTAATTAGCCAAAAATGGGAAAATACACATAACCGTGCACAAATCCAAATGCGACCGATGATCATGGATAAAAAGTAAAACCTTTAATCACATCGCGAAAGGCTATCTCATGATTCATCACCGTTGCCTCTCGCGATGTGGGTAAAAGTCCACAAGGTCCAATATTAAACGAGGACGGTGATGAGACATAGCCTCTCGCGATGTGATTAAAAGGATGCCCCACTCCAATTAGAATAAGACACCACCACCCATTATTAGTCAACTTGGAACTTATGGTGCAAACTCAAACTCATACCACTACAGCAAAAATATGTCCATAAATACTTTCCATCCCAAATTACTATTTATTTATCTTTTCTAGATAGATAGCTAATGCTATGCACCTAAACATACAAACATATCTAGATGCATAGCTAATGCTATGCACCTCGAAAAGCCAAAACAAAAGGTAATTCAGGACAGACGGTGTAGTGAGCAAAATGGAGAACATACAAAAGGCTGACCACATCCATACAATGACGAAGCAGCATTTAACAAAGTTTAGACATCCATTTTCTCCAGAGTCAGGATGTAACTAGCTAAATAAGTCTCCTTAAGCTTACGTTACTGGGCAACAAAACGTCTCCCTTACATCCATCATTGTTACTACTAAATTATAATCCAAATAGTTATGGGGCGAACAACACTTGCTAATTAAGTTGCTAGTGATGACACATCTTTTATGCGAACTAGTCCAAAGCCATTGCATCTCCATCTTCTTCACCATCAAGCAGCTCTTGTGCTTTATCCTTCATACTGCATGCAGAATCCTCCAATACCATCCCAGACTGGTTCAGAGTCACGTTTCCACCTGCACCCAGCAGAACAGACCAATGTTTGAGTCGCTTCAAAAATTCAGATGTCCTATCTAAAAAAACGACCATTAGTTAGCCACCTATGCAAGCCATGCAACCAAACAATCCATATGTAGCCTGACATCAGTATTAATCTACAGTTAAGAGCAAGTTTTAGCATAGGGGAACCATGGCAAGTTGAAGGCTTTGAATACAAATGAAGCAGCACATTGTGACATCAATTTGTTAGCATACTAGATAGCTGAGATTGGGGGAACAGACCCTTTTTGCCTGCTTCTAATCTTAAATAAGGTTTAAGCTCACAGTTCTTTCACTAAGATCGGTTACCAAGTAACAACATTGGTCAACTATGTATCAGCAACAACCCTATGTCTATCTAAAGCACAATGCGAAATCAGACCAAGGTAGTCACAAAATTACCTGAAAGATGCTTGAATATCTTATCCTTCATCTTGCTTGCAGATCCCGGCAGCACCATCCCCGACTGGTTCACACTTGCATTTCCACCTGCACCCAGCAGAACAGACCAATGTTTGAGTAACTTCAAAAATTCAGCTGTACTATCTAAAAAGCAACCATTAGTTAGCCACCTCCTATGCAAGCCATGCAACCAAACAATCCATATGTAGGCTGACAACTGTATTAGTCTGCAGTTAAGAGCAATTTTTAGCATAGGGGAACCATGGCAAGTTGAGGTTTTGAATACAGATCAAGCAGCACAGTGTGACATCAATTCGTTAGCAAGCTAGCTGGGACTGGGAACAGACCCTTTTTGCCTGCTTCTATTCTTACATACGGTTTATTTTGACAGTTCTTTCACTAAGATGGGTTACCCAGTATAACAACATCGCTCAACTAATATCAGCAACAACCCTATGTATAAATGGACTATCTAAAGCACCAGGCAAAATCAGAACAAGGTAGTCACAAAATTACCTGAAAGATGCTTGAATAGCCCAGTGGGCATGTAGGTGAAGTCGTACTTGTGTCTTGCGACGAAGGGAGACACACCAAGTATCTTCCTGGTCGACAGGTCCAGTGCAATCACCGACCCTTTAGCAGCGGTTAGGTCTGTTTTGACCACGAAGTAGAGTATGCGAGCATCATCGTCGTGCAGGCCCACGACAGGTTGGCGTATATTGAGGCCCGTGAAGGATCGACATACGCTTGTATGGCCTGGGAGGAGATTGACACGCGGGTTAATGTTTGCAACTTCCTTGAAACTTCTTATCATGTACCGCCGACTCCAATCGCCACCTGTAGTGGCTGGCCATGGCCTGATCCAAAGGGAGCGAGTTGGCAGGTCCACGCATTTGAGGTGGTTATCGAGAAAGACCATGTCACGATAAAGGCACGCATCACCCCTGAACCTGGCAGTTCTTCTCAGTTCATCAGGCAGTTTGACATAGCCAACCAAGGGCAAGGCTTTGTTGTGTTCCCCCTGATGAGCAACAGCAGCAGCTTCACGTTCCAACGTCAGAACATCACAAAAGAGTACACCACGCCAGAGGTCGACGAATGCCATGGTGCCAGCATCTCCTCCGATCGTCAACACCTTGCAATTCTTATGTTCAAGCAGCTTGTTTCCATACACCTGCCGTCCCTGTACGCTCAGCGCCAGCTTGTGGAGCTTCCAATCACCCCGGTTTGAGTCGTAGACACAAAGGGCTAAACCCCCACCTGGATAATATTCGTGTATGAACCTGAAGCCGGCGACGATGTATTGTTTGCCCGGGAGGCGAAGCAAGCCCATGTCCTTGATGTTGAAGTTGATGTAGGGGGTCGGCGGCAGGCGCGTGAGCGACGGCGGCGTCCCTGACGAGTCGTCGGCGGCCTGGTAGATGTAGTACTCCGGGTATTTGTCGTATCGGGTCTGGACGCGGAGGAGGGCGATGTCGTCCTCCGTGGCGACGATGAAGGGCTCCATAATCATGCGGGCGCCATCTGGGGTGTGGATGTAGAAGCGGGAGAGCTGCGGCGGAGCGAGGGGTGGGCAGAAGGTGATCTGGATGTGCTTGTTGTCGGATGTCTTGGAGACGGCCGTCGTGGCGTTCTCGACGTTGCCGATCCAGGCGAACCCATCCAGGAGCCCCCAGGAGCGGGCGCTCTTCTCGGCGGCAGCGGCGGCATCGACGACGGCAGCAGAGGCGGGGCTCACATGAGGGGTCGCCATGGATCTCTCTCGATCTACTCAACTCAATCCAGTAAGTATATGATGAGGCGGATAGGAGATTCTAGGCAACCACTGTTTGGGGAGGGGATCCGAGGCGAACTCGGCCGCCGGCGGGAGCGTGGATGGGTGTGGAGCGGCGGCGGCGACAGATCCAGAATCGGAAGGGGGGCGAGGGGGGAAGAACGGGGCGGGTTCTAGGGTTAGCGCGTCCAGGTCAGGTCTTCATCATGTACTTGCTGGGGTGGGTTTCCTAGAGGCACACGGAGTAAATTCATAACTGGCCCAACAGCAGTAGCCCAGTTAGGGAAGCCCATACCACAAGCACCCGCGGTTCTTGCGTTGGAGGCTCAGGCTTGCAATTTTGTGTTGCTCAACTAATGGCTAGGATTCTATTATCTAAAAGAAACATAATGCCCGGATTTCGGGTACATTGCCCTTTTAACAAGTCAAGAGAGTCTATGTTGCAACAGACGGATCCCAAGATCATTCAATATCTCTAGCTGTCACCGGAGAGCAACAAGGGCTTGTCAACACTTCAGCATTAAGTAACAAGTGCCATTTTACTTTTGGAAAAAGTCATTTTGACCTTCCTGAACATTAGGCTGAGTCTAAATTCTCTCCCTACACTGCAAAACCAGATAACCAACCTCCCTCAAGTTTTGAAACCATACATTTTACCTCCTTAGGCTGGTTCTAAGCGGTTTTGAAGACGGTTTTATCTTTTTTTATTTAATTTCGGCTAAACTTTAAAAAACCATAGTAAATTAAAGAAAAATCATAAAATAAAAAATCTAATTTTGTTTGACTCCACATAAGTACATTAACACATAAAATATATAATATTATATACTTTAGTACAAAGTTTTTTATTATAGATTTAGATCTATTTTTTTACTATAGCTAAATGGAATAATTTATAGCTGCATTTTTATGGTCCAATCATGGTGAAAATTTATCATGAGATAACTAATGCGTGCTTCAACTGTGTTTTCCTCTCCCACCGGCCCATCTTTCCCGCATTTTTATGGTTCAACTGTGTTTTCCTCTCTCCCTTGACTAACGAGCGGGGGCCGGCTGTCGGAACCTCCTCCTTCCTCCGGCCGTCCCGACCGCACCTCTCGGATCGAAAGAGACCCAAGTCTGCACCGCCTCTCACTTGAACTGCGCCTGAGATCCGCTCCCTCAGTCGTAACCCTACCTTCCGCCGCCGCCATCGAACCGCTCGGGCGCAGCCTCTCTTCCGCCAAGGACTCGCTGTGGAGCTTCGTGTTGAGGTGAGGAAGCCCATGGAACAACATTTTCACCCTTGTTCGCTCTCTTGTGCCCGCACGGTCTCACCGGACATGTCTGTCCGCCATGGCTCGTCTCCAGCAGCCTACGCAACCTAATCCTCTTTGAGAACCCCTCAATCGAGTTCTTCATTCTCCCAGCTAACTTTCAGGATTTGAATCGAGTCAAATGGTAGCCTCTAGCCCCGGATTCGTGGAACTCCGGCGAACAGCTGGCGATGCGCCACCGTCGGGTCATCCTCTCTCCGGCGACCGAAGCCCCTCGCCAACCCCCCCCCCATCGACCGTAGCCATCCGATGGAGATCTGACGGTCGAGATCGAGCTGACCCAGTCAGCTACCGGTCAACCAAAGAGTTTCTTTTTCTTTCTAAAGGAAACCCTACAATTTCCTTGATTCAACCCGAGATCTAACTCAGTTCAAAAGTATTTACGGTTTGTTCCTTTTCTTTTAGGATTTAAACCCTGTACTTTTATAAACCTAACCCGTAGTCCTTGACTGTGAGTTTTGCTAACTAGACCTCGAGTTTTTATACGAAACTATGTTTTTAGCCCTCGGTTTCTGTAGAAAAGGCCCTGGAAGCTTAGTTTCTTCGCCAACAAGCCCCTGAATCTTGTTTAGAGCATATCTTCTCCGTTTTAACATCGTTTTTAGCAATTCTCGCGCTCGCGTGATCCTTGCACAGAGTAACACACGTTTGTATGCTTGATTAGTTCTGTTACTATTGTTTGGTGTATTGTTTTCTTATTTGTTGTATTGCCTTCATTGCATGTAATGATGTATGCGTAGAGAACGTGCCGTTCGAAGAGTACGTTGGAGATCAAGCTTACGGAGAAGTTCGGCAGCAGCAGGGTTTTGGGGAAGGCAAGTATTTCTTGGTCATTCCCGTTTATACGTAAATAACATGCATTTCAATTACACTATTTACTATTTGCTCGCATTAATCTTGATGGGGTCCTATTAAGGACAATGCCTAGTTTTCTCTTGACATACCTTGAAAGTTGAGTCATTAATTAATTTGATAGTAGATAATTACTCCCTCCATCCTCTTTTGATAGTCCTATTTCACCTTGACACAAAGACCAAGGAGAACAACCTTGCTTATTATCTTATTAATGCAACATAAATTTTTTAGTTGGTCATCCAATGTTTTAATTGGAAACTCCTTGTTACTGGTGCTATTTATTGTCATGTCCTATACCAATAGCAAATAGGACTATCATTTGTGAAAAGTTGAGTTTTTGAAATAGGACTATCAAAAGAGGATGGAGGGAGTATTAGCTCGCACAATGGGTTCGATAAATGAACATAGTTACTTTTATTCACTCTATGTTTCGAACGATATGTTAATGACAAGGTAAAATGACTTTTAATTGGAACATGAAGCGACCACGCCCAGGAAGTCCGTACAACCACAAAGGACTACATGGCTCTGGTCTTGGTTAATAACTGAAGTTCATAGCGTTGGAGGAATCCCAACCTCCTCGGCACTTCCGTGTGCAGCTTTTTTTTCTTCTTTTTTTCCCTTTTCTCTTTTTCCATTTTCCCTTTATGCCTTTTTCTTATTTCTTCTCTTAATTGTATCTATATCAATCATATATCCCCAATAATCATAGACAAATTCACAGCCTAAGGAGACCTCCATGCGGATAGGCCTTTCGCATCATTTGTGCCACGGAGAGTCCAAGTTATCATTCTATCAGATATTTGGTTCCCATGGGCTTAAAATATACCTTTTATATTGAATGTTTCGATGCTATTTATGAAGACTAGAAATAATTAAATTACAAAACTAATTGTATGAGCGCTAGACTTCTTCGCGAGATGAATCTAATAACGTTAATTAACGCATGATTTGTATATGCTCAGCAGAGGGATTATGTAAAAAAAGGCTTCATAGATCCCTCTCCCGATAAAAAATCAAGGCTTACAAAATTTATTACGTCATCTGTCTACATCCAATACTTCTAATTAATAAATTATGACTGGGTTTATTTTAAGCCCCAGGGGAACCAACACCCTCTTACCTTGCCTCTTTATTTTATAGTTTTATTCACCTCTCACTGCTAGAGAAAGGTACATAGTAGGGACGGCCCATCATGCTTAGCAATGGATGATATGTCTATATTTATCAGTGAAGTTGTAGAGGAAGATGATGAATAAATATCATTTACATAATGATGTGTTTTTTCCCTCGCATAAAGTAATCGACAAGTTGGCTCGCATAATTAGGACTATTAAATATAGCTTCCTTATGAAACTAATTAGGAGGCTAATTTTCAAGACAAATCCAATTAATACATTCACTAATTATATATTAATTAAATCATAGATTAATTGGATAATTAGATGGATAATTAGTTAATTAAGTCTAATAATTGGATAATTATGCAATTAAATATAGTTTCCTTATGAAACTAATTAGTTCTCTAATTTTTGAGACGAATCTAATCAGCCCAATTAATACAAATCTAATCAATCACATGTTTACTATACCACCATACTGTTAAATCATAGATTAATTAGACTTAATTAACATATTAGTCCCTCAATTTAGTCTTTATCTATGTAGTTAGTTTCGTCATTACTCTATGTTTAATACTCTAATTAATTAGTGACCAAACCTTTATTGTGATACAAACTAAAGTTTAAATATGAAATCAAACATTCTTTAATTATATTTAACCTTTGCAATAGTAATGCCTAACACAAGGTATTTTTGCCTTTCGTACAGGCGCGGTGTCAGCGCCACTCATCCTAGTTAATTAGAGACTCTAGTGAATGATGGCCTTACCGAAAGGGCAAGAGGGGTTGCATTGATGGGGTACAGCCGAGTCCTCTTGGGAAGTCGGCTTGGATAAGAGGCTTACCCATTAGGGAGGGTTATGGTCTGCTTTGACTTGAAACCTCAGCGGGTTGTCATTTGCTAGCAAAACTTAGTAAAGGCTTCATAGCGTCCCTATGCAGTCACACCTCGGCAGTGTGATACGCGCCTGTGTGGTGCGGCGTGGTTGGGTCTGAAGTTCTTAGGAGCTTTTACGCGACTTGTGGGTAAAGTTGTACAACCTCTGCAGAGTGTTAAAAACTGTTATAACAGTCGTGCTTGCGGTCATGAGAGACATGGATCTTCACATGATTAATTTATATGAACTTCATTGTTAAAACATGGTTACTTGATGAATTGTTGTACTGTCATGAAGCCAGCTGACAAATTGCTACGTTATATACTAACCTATGTTTGCTTTTCCTAGTTAAAGCCATACATGAGTTCAGCATACAGCTCTTCTAATTCATGATCTTGCAAGAAGTACTTATTATAAGGCAAGTGGTCACTGGACACAATAATTGAATGGACCAATTAAAAAATTATTACAACAGATTCCAGATACTTTTTTTCTCCAGGAAAGTTAAAACATGATAATACTCTTCAATTCTATGGGGGCGTAGTAGTAGAGGGCCTCATATTGGATGGTGAAGAGAAAGCCTCTCGCGATGGGGTTTAAAGGAGAGCCCAACGCGATTAGAATTAAGCAATATTTTTAAACACTTAATCAGCTTGGACTTAAATGATGCAAACTCATACCACGGGTAATAACCAAAACTACAGCAAGAGTATGTCCACAAATAATCTCTGTCCCAAATTACTATTTATGGTCTTTTCTAGATACATAGATAGATATCTAAATGCATAGCAAATGCTATGCATCTTGAAAAACCTAAACAAACAGTAACGAAATTTTTTGGGAACACTTAATCAGCTTGGACTTAAATGATGCAAACTCATACCACGGGTAAGCAGAAGATAAAAACAAAAGGCTGGCCACAACCATACAAAGACAAAGCAGCATTTAACAAAGCTTAGACATCCATTTTCTCCAGAGTCAGGATGATCACTAGGCTACATAAAAGTCTCCATAAACTTACGTTACTGGGCAACCAAAAAGTCGCCCTTATATCCATCATTGTTCCTACTAAATTCCAAATTGTTATGGGGCGAACAACACTTGCTAATTAAGTTACTAGTTATGACACATTTATACAAACTAGTCCAAGACCATCGCATCTCCATCTTCTGCCACAGATTCACCATCAAGCTGTACTTGTGCTTTATCCTTCATCTTGCTTGCGGATCCCTGCAATAGCATCCCTGACTGGTTCAGAGTCGCCTTTGCACCTGCACCCACAGGACACCCCAACGTTTGAGTCACTTCAAAAATTCAGCTCCTATGCAAGCCATGCAACCAAACAATCCATATGGTATTAGTCTACAGTTAAAAGCAATTTTCAGCATAGAAAAACCATGGCGAGTTGGGAGGCTTCGAATACAAATCAACCAGCTTTCCCAAAAAAATAATACAAATCAACCAGCACATTGTGACATCAATTTGTTAGCATCTAGCTAGCTGAGACTGGGAACAGACCCTTTTTGCCTGCTTTAATCTTAAATAAGGTTTAACTTCAGTTCTTTCACTCAGATGGTTACCCACTAACAGCATTTGCCGACTATGTATCCGCAACAACCGAATGCCTAAATGAATATCTAAAGCACAAAGCAAAATCAGACAAGGTAGTCAGAAAATTACCTGTAAGATACTTGAATAGCTTATCCTCCATCTTGCTTGCAGAACCCTGCAAGACCATCCCTGACTGGTTCAGAGTCGCCTTTGTACCTGCACCCAGCAGAACACCCAACATTTGAGTCACTTCAAAAATTCAGCTGTCCTAACTAAAAAGTGACCATTAGTTAGCCACCTCCTATGCAAGCCATGCAACCAAACAATCCATATGTAGCCTGCCATTGGTATTAGTCTACAGTTACGAGCAGGGGAACCATGGCAAGTTTAGGTTTTGAATACAAATCAAGCAGCACATAGTGACGTCAATTTGTTAGAATACTAGCTAGCTGAGACTGGGAACCAAACCCTTTTGCTTGCTTCCAATCTTAAATAAGGTTTATTTTCACAGTTCTTTCACTAAGATGGGTTACACAGTATAACAACATTGGCCAACTATGTATCAGCAGCAACCCTATGTCTAAATGAACTATCTAAAGCTCGAGGCGAAATCAGAACAAGGTAGTCACAAAATTGCCTGAAAGATGCTTGAATAGCCTAGTGTGAAAGTAGGTGAAGTCGTACTTCATGTAATATCTTGTAACGAAGAGAGCCACGTCAAGTATCTTCTTGGTCAACAGGTCTAGTGCAAGCACATACCCTTTATCAGTGGTTTGGTCTGTTTTGACCGTGAAGTAAATTATCAGGTTGGCATAGAATGAGGTCCTCAAAGGATGGATACACGCTTTTATGGCCTGGAAGGAGATTGATGTGCGAGTTTCTGTTTGCAACTTCTTATCATGTACTGCTGACTCCAAGCACCGCTGGTACTGGCTGGCCTGATCCACAGGGAGCGACTTGCCAGGTCCACGCATTTGAGATGGTCAAGCAAAGGGATGGCTTCGCTTTCCGCTTGACGAGCAGCTTCACGTTCCAATGTTAGAATGTCACAGAAGAGCATGCCTCGCCACAGATCGACGAAAGCCATGGTGCCAGCATCTCCTCCAATTGTCAACACCTTGCAATTTCTATGGACAAAATACTTGTCTCCATATTCATGCCGTCCCTGCACGCTGAGCGACGGAGCATGGAGCTTCCAATCTCCTCGCTTTGAGTCGTAGACACAAATGGTTAACCCCCCGTAGGCCTCGTGTAAAAAATTGAACCCGGCGATGATGTATTCGTTGCCTGGGCGGCGAAGCAAGCCCATGTCCTTGGCGTGGAAACTGTAGGGGGCCTTTGGCAGGAGCGTGAGCGACGGCTTCTTCTTCCCCGACGACCCGTCGCCGGCGGCCTGGTAGTCCGGGTACGAGGTGGCCTTGGTGTCGACGAGGAGGAGGGCGAGGTCTTCCTCCGTGGCGAGGATGAGGGGCTCCCTACGGATGTGGGCGCGATCTGGGGAGTGGATGTAGAAGCGGGAGGTGCGGCGGAACGCGGGGGAAGAAGGTGATCTGGATGTGCTTCTTGGAGATGGCCGTGGTGACGTTCTCACCCTTGCCCATCCACGCATACGCCTCGAGGAGCCCCCAGGACCAGGAGGGGGCGGTGCTCGTATGATCGGTCGCGATGGATATTGCTTGATCTAACTCAACGCATCCGCTTATATACTGCTGAGTGCTGAGGCGGAGATGACAAGGGGGATTCGAAGCGACCTCGGTTTGGGTAGATTTTCTACAGGCGGGCCTAAATTCATAACTGGCCCAACTGCAGTAAGCCCAATCAGGTATTTTCTCTCTAGTTTCTCAAAAAAGAAAAAGAAAAAAAAAAGGGTGTTTTCTCTCAATCACATACGGATCCCAGCAGACAGAGAGCAACAAGGCGCCTGTGAACACTTATTAACAAGTGCCATTTTACTTTTTTACTACTCCCTCCGTTCCAGAATATAGCTACGTTAAGAGATTTTCAGATAGATTAAGGAAGTAGATAAAAAGTCCCATTTGCCCTCACAAATCAGGTTGCATGTTGACCCAGTCATGCATCCCACTAATCACACACCTACCTAATCTAGTGTAACCTGCCTAATTAATCTCTCTAAATTGGAGATAAGTGAGGGAATAAGGACAAGGGTATTTTGGTCGCCTCATACATACAAACTGTAGTTAAACTCTTCGTGTACCTATATTTTGACACAAAATTTGAACTCTTAACGTAACCATATTCTGGAACGGAGGGAATATTCAGTAACAAGTGCCAATTTACCTTTTTACTATTCAGTAACAACATGAACTCTGAACAAACAGCATGCATCATTCATTCTTTAGTTTCTTTTTTGTGTGTGTGTGAAGCAGCTCAGGTTTGGCCATTCTCTCTTTTTTCTGAACTTTGTTATACAGAGGGTCCCATAGCCCTTGTATGGATCAGTGACAGAGAAAAACATTTTTGGCTCTAAGAGCAGCTAACAGCTCGTTGGGGGCATATCGAAGCTGGCAAATGCCATTTGTTGTCAGGAGTGGACACGCCTGAAGAAATATGCAAACACAGCAAAACAGTCGCACTTGGATCAATTCAAGGTGCAAGTGAACGCAGATTCTAATCAGTTGAAGACAGCTTCTAATCAATTGAAGCTGCTAAGGCACCGCATATAAACACACATCACCATCCCTCATTGGCTCATTTCAACATCATACACATATGCTCCCAGAAAAACAAAATGGCTAAATACAGCGACCCAATAATAAATAATGTTTTTAAGGCATCAGTTCTATTATTTACACAAACGCCAAGTCACAAAGTGCATAATGCCGTTCATTCTCAGGGTCATGCTCGAAAGGATCCATGACAGCTCCCTACAGTACCACAAGTATGAATACGCTGTCTAAAATCCAGAACAAGCAAGATAATGAGGCTTTTTAGCATGCAACCGCCATTTGTTTCGTACCTGGCAAAGTTCAGAATAATGTTTCTAAGCCCCGCTGTTTTTATCTTGGTCATATATGATATATCAGTGTTCCATTATACCAACCATTCTATACATCTGCTGTGATGAATGCAAGATACCTGCATATTTCAAAGGTTTAAAAAAAAATCTCAAAGTTACCCACAATGGATTGTGAAAATGGTGATAAATAATGTTTTACTGCATCATTTCTATTATTTACACAAACAACAAATCAGAAAGTTGATCCAGCAACATGTACTGTCCAGCCCTTGAAACACGAGTTATCGTGCAGTACCAACGCGCACCTTCTCATCTCCGATGATCCACCTTGTCAGCAGCTGGCTTGGATCCTCAGCGAGCGCGACACGTGAAAGGATGATGCTGAGGTCTGCCCCTATCAGCGCATTGTAACACTTGCTAGTGATGACACGTCTCTTATACAAACTAGTCCAAAGCCATTGCATCTCCATCTTCTGCCACAGATTCACCATCAAGCTGCTCTTGTGCTTTATCCTTCATCTTGCTTGCGGATCCCTGCAACACCATCCCTGACTTGTTCAGATTTACCTTTCCACCTGCACACAGCAGAACAGCCCAACGTTTGAGTCACTTTAAATATTCAGCTCCAATGCAAGCCATGCAACCAAACAATCCATATGGTATTAGTCTACAGTTAAGAGCAATTTTCAGTATGGGAAAACCATGGCAAGTTGGGAGGCTTCGAATACAAATCAACCAGCACATTGTGACATCAATTTGTTAGCATCTAGCTAGCTGAGACTGGAAACAGACCCTTTTTGCCTGCTTTAATCTTAAATAAGGTTTAACTTCAGTTCTTTCGCTAAGATCCGTAACCCGCTAACAACATTTGCCAACTATGTATCTGCAACAACCCAATGCCTAAATGAATATCTAAAGCACAAAGCAAAATCAGACAAGGTAGTCAGAAAATTACCTGTAAGATGCTTGAATAGCTTATCCTCCATCTTGCTTGCAGATCCCTGCAACACCATCCCTGACTGGTTCAGAGTCGCCTTTGTACCTGCACCCAGCAGAAAACCCAACGTTTGAGTCACTTCAAAAATTCAGCTGTCCTAACTAAAAAGTGACCATTAGTTAGCCACCTCCTATGCAAGCCATGCAACCAAACAATCCATATGTAGCCTGCCATTGGTATTAGTCTACAGTTAAGAGCAGGGGAACCATGGCAAGTTGAGGTTTTGAATACAAATCAAGCAGCACATAGTGACATCAATTTGTTAGAATACTAGCTAGCTGAGACTGGGAACCAAACCCTTTTGCTTGCTTCCAATCTTAAATAAGGTTTATTTTCACAGTTCTTTCACTAAGATGGGTATAACAACATTGGGCAACTAAGTATCAGCAACACCCCTATGTCTTAATGAACTATCTAAAGCAACCAAGGTAGTCACAAAATTACCTGAAAAATGCTTGAATAGCCTAGTGTGAATGTAGGTGAAGTCGAACTTTATCGACTCCCTTTCAACAAAGGGAGCCACACCAAGTATCTTCTTTGTCGACAGGTCCAGTGCAAGAACCGACCCATTATCAGCAGTTCGGTATGGTTTGACCGCGAAGTAAAGTATACGAGCATCATCATCATCTTGCAGGCCCAGAACAGGTTGGCGTAAATTGAGGGATCTATATAAGGTGTTATGGCACGGGAGGAGATTGATGTGCTGCTTTCCGTACAAGATTTCCTTGAAACTTCTTATCATGTACTGCTGACTCCAAGCACCGCTGGTAGTGGCTGGCCTTATCCACAGGGAGCTACTTGGCAGGTCCACGCATTTGAGATTGTTGTCGAGAAAGGCAATGTCACGGTAAACGCATGCATCAGCCTTGATCCTGGAAGTTCTTCTCAGATCATCAGGCAGTGAGACATAGCCAAGGAAGGGGATGACTTGGTCTTCCACTTGACGTGCAGCAGCTTCACGTTCCAGCTCTAAAACATGGCAAAAGAGTACACCCCGCCAGAGGTCAACGAAAGCCATGGTGCCAGCATCTCCTCCAATTGTCAACACCTTGCAGTTTTTATGGACAAAAGTTTTGTTGTCTCCGTATACCTGCCGTCCCTGTGCGGTGAGCGACAGAGAATGGAGCTTCCAATCTCCCCGCCTTGAGTCGTAGACACCAAGGGTTAACCCTCCATCGGGATGAGAATCGGGTAAACACCTGAAGCCGGCGACTATGTATTGTTTGCCTGGGAGGCGAAGCAAGCCGATGTCCGTGGCGTGGAAGTGGATGTAGGGGGTCTTTGGCAGGAGCTTGAGCGACGGCGGCGTCCCCGACGAGTCGTCGTCGGCCTGGTAGATGTAGTAGACCGGGTACATGCTGGCATTTGTGTCGACGCGGAGGAGGGCGAGGTCGTCCTCCGTGGCGACGATGCGGGGCTCCATGTACATGTCGGCGCGATCTGGGGAGTGGATGTAGAAGCGGGAGAGCTCCGGCGGAACGCGGGGGTAGAAGGTGATCTGGATGTGCTTCTTGTCGGATGTCTTGGAGACGGCCGTGGTGACGTTCTCGCCCTTGCCCATCCACGCATACGCCTCGAGGATCCCCCACGAGGGGACGCTCTTGCTCTTCCCGGCGGCGCCATCGACGGCGGGGCTCACATGTTGGGTCGCCATGGATCTTGCTGCTCCATCTGCTCAACTCAATCCGCTATATTCTGAGGCGGAGAGGCGAGGGGATCCGAGGCGACCTACGTTTGGAGAGGGGATCCGACTCCGAGGCGACCTCGGCCGCCGGCGGGGTGGGGTGGGGCGGGGAGGGGGGGGGGGGTTGGGACTGCTGGCTGGGCGGGGTGGGTGGTGCCTAAATCCATTACTGGCCCAACAGCAATATCGCGGTTGTTGCGTTGACAAGCCCACTAATTGAATTGTGAATTGTGATGGGCCTCATACAGATGCCATTGTATTTGTCAATGCCTATGTGACTACCCCTTTCAGTAAATTGGAGCAGCTTTTTTTTTTTGTGTACAGGAAAGATGAAATCAGGTTAGTATGCGAAACTAATTGTGTTTTGAGTTTCAGAATCAACTCAATTTAAATATTCGTCTAAAAAAAACTGAAATGAATGTTTTTACAGCTTTATTCAGATCAGAACCCTGCCATCTAGCTGTCCTGATCTGATCTTTAATTGGTTTGAAACTGCTACAGTGCATTGTGATATAAGATTGTTTGTAGAACAAATAAATCTCCCATCATATTTACATTAGTATACCACAAACTCACTGCAGCACTGTATCACTAATTACCACTGTATTCTCTTTTTTGTTCCTTGAGAATGTGCATTCAATTATTCAATTTCCTGACCTGACAGCCTTTTTATAATAGACGTCTGTATTGTTGACCATAATGCCCAGCATTTTTCTAATGGCTATTTTCTGATTAGTCACTTGATATGCCCAGTGTATCCAGTGCCGGTATCCTAATATTAGATTTACATGAACACTCTAAAATTTTCTGACGGCATTTGAAGTTCTTGGGGGAAACTTTGTTTGTTGAAATTGGATCTTCTTGTTAACAATGTTCAGTTACATGCACGTTGATAACTAGTCTAGTATTTCCTTGCATTGGGTTGACTTTATATATATGTATATATTTATTTATTTGTCAAATCTTCAGGTCTGAGGACAAAGATAACGCCAGATATCGTCTAGTTGGTGTCATTGAGCACATCGGGAGCTCAATAGAGGGGGGTTACAACGTCACTTATGTGAGAGGAAGCAGGATTGTAAATGAGCAGAAGCCGAGCAGCAGCTCTTCCTCATGGTTCTATGCAAATGATGATGACGTTAGAAAAGTCTCTCTAGATGAAGTTCTCATGTGTGAGGCTTTCCTACTCTTTCATGAGAGGATAGGAGGTTGAACAATGAGATGCTTTGGTTGGCTAAGGTATTGAGGCAATGAGATAGAAGATTGAGGCAATGAGATGCTTCTTTTCCAATGTGTATGGTGTGCACATACTATTGTAGATCATTTTGCTGTTCCTGATATATCAAAAATAGCCAAATTTTTAGAATATCGTTTGGTTAGGAAGATTTGATTACAGGAATTTGAGTACGTGGATTTTGGCCTAAGAATTCAGTCGGATCAATGTACCATGATAATTTGAGTGTGACTGTTCCTTTTCTAACAGATTCTAACTAGAGCTGTTTACCAATGTACACTCAAGAACTGGTGGAAGATTCAAGTAACTAGAGTCTGCCGCGCCTCTGGCGCACTAATAGTCAATTAGTTGTTGTTAAATATTTAAGTGAAAAGTGTAAAATTATTACACGTATAATGTATACGTTTTTGTATACTGCTACAATGTACTTGATATAATCATTTTCACATTATTTTTCACCCTATAAAAAAATCCAAGTGAGCCAACCGCAACTGTATTTGGTATAAGACAATAACCAACTCTAGCGTTCTTGATTGTGCATCAAGGGATTTGAAAATATATATATATTGCAGTCGAATCACTGTATGATTTTACCTGGATGTCATAGCATTCCCAGAGCATTAGATAACGAGTTAGGGCTAAATGCAGATGTCCTAGATGTCATAGAATTAGATAACGAGTTAGGGCTAAATGCAGATGTCCTAGGTCATAGCATTCCCAGAGCATTGATAATGAGGTATGGCTAAAGGCACATGGAAAACAAGAAACGAAAGCCACCACTTTGACAAGGGAAGTACACCTCGGACCACAATTAACCATATTCAGTCGTATGACAAAACCGTTCCAATGAAATCTCAAGAAGTTCAGCATTATAAGAGTATTCATTTAAATTTATAAAAGAAAAAAACATAGATATGTCGAAGTTACACGGCATGTACAGCAAGCATTTGTTGGCCAAGAACAATTGAGCTCCAAAGGAAGCTAAAGAGTATTCATGTACACAATAAACGTTGAAATTGATCTGCAATGCTAACCCAAAAGAAGAAATTAGCTGCCCTTTTCTAAGTGAAAGAGTCCAAGTGCAACTCTCCAATCTCCATCCAGAACGATGGGCATGCAGAGTCAATTTGTTAGTTTGAAAAGCACAGATTAATTGACTCCTGCATGATAGAGACTTTTTCTTAAAGAATTATACATCTGCAATTTTCAGATACCTAAAGGACAAGGACAGATCATGTTTTTCTTCAAAGTAATGACATCAATAGTAAATGTTCAATTGCAAAATTTCCCATTATAAAAACTTCAATCCCGATTTACCTGGATGATGGAGAGATGGGCGTTGGAGACTTTGTACGGTCGCCGTCAGTGCCTGCAACGACGGCCGTTTGCGGGGTCGTTTAGGGCCACGGCGACGAGCTTCGGCGGGGCAACCGGCGAGGAAGCCATGACGACGACCTGCGGTGGGGCGAATGGCAAGGAGGCCACGACGACTACCTACGACCATAGTCAATTTGTTAGTTTGAAAAGCACAGATAGAGTTGCCTCTCCATGTTCTGGATTTAGAGATAAAAGGCTATCGACCAGTTAAAATGTTGAAAAAAACTGCAGCAAATGTCGTTCTAATATTGTGTGCTTGTGCGCTCGGGCTCGTGAGCTAGAAATGAATTCTTCAACTATGAGTTTGTAATCACTGATGAACTGCATTCCATTTCACTGTATCTTGGGAAGAATCGACGGTTGCGACATTGAACTGACTGATTGCAAGTTTAGAAAGGGTGAATCTCTAAATTTTATGATGCCGTGAGAAATCACTGGGTAAATAATGGGGTTAATTGTATACACGCCATTATAACTTTTGCGTTTCTGGCACACACCACTACTTCTCGCCTAATAGGAGAGGAGCCATTATAATTTTGCAACTATTTGAGATATGCCATTATATACGTATTTGATGCCATCAGGCCCACCTATAGGCGTACAAGCATTGTTCATATCTTTATATGGACTGAAATGCCCCTTATACACCTCCACACACTAGTCACTTGCACGTGGGACCCACCCGTCATCTCCTTCCTCCGTTACTTCATCCCTTCTTCCCCAGCTCATCTCTCGTATGCACCATGTCCTCCTGCCATTGCTAGTTGTTCGTTCATCCTGATCCTAATTCCCTGCAGAACAGATTCCCCATCGGGTCCATTTGTCATCTAATTTTCTCCAAAAGCTACCATGAGTGCCTTGACAGGGCTGGGAGATCCAACTGAAGCACACAACGACGAGGGACACCGGGATCGAAGCTGACGAGGGAGTGGCCAGGGACCTGTCGTCGGGAACAGCTCGGTTCTCGCCGAACTTGCTGGCTCTGCTCGCACACGCTACTCGCCTCATGCTCAGCCCCGCTGCATGCCACGCCTGACGCGGACGCCGCATGCCTCTCGTCTCCGGCGGTGTTGGCTCGCCGCGTTCTCCGTGTCTCGTGGATCGCTCTCCTGCCTCGCCCGACGCCGCTCGCCGCTTTCCTCCGTCCTGCACAGGAAAAGGATAGAGGGGAGCAGGGGCTCAGCATCGAGGGAGCTCCCCCACGGGGCACAAGAGAGAGGGCAGGAGCGGGACGAAGGTGGCCGGGGGTCCAGCGACGCACAAGGGGTCCGATGGCGGCGCGCAACGCGGGGTTCAGGGCGGCGCCGCCATGGCCACCTCCTGCTGCAGCTCGGTGATGAAGAACGGGAGAAGGGGAATGAGGAAGACGAGGGTAGTATCGTCCATACGAAATTATGAGTACTGCCCATACGCCTGTAGGTGGCCCCGATGACCTCAAATACGTACATAATGACATATCTCAAATAGTTGCGAAATTATAATGACCTCCCTCCTATTAGGCGACAAGCAGTGGTGTGACACAAAAATGCGAAAATTGTAATGGTGTGTATCCAATTAACCCTAAATAATGCCGGAGGCGGAGTGTTTCCTAAAAAAAAGAACTGCTAGACCGTGGGTAGATTGAAACAAACAGGATTGGCTGGAGCAAGATTCGTGATGCAACATTGGTCCGGGTAAGACATCGCTGCAACATGGAACGATTGGTTGTTGCAACAAATTGGATTACCTGGAGGCTGGAGCAAACCAATGCAACATTGGAACATCGATCACGGTTAGCTTGAAATAAATAGGAACGTCTGGAAGAAAATAGCGATGCAACATCCAATCCGAGGAAAAAGACGACGCAACATCCATCGATCGCTTGTTGCAATAAACTAGATCATCTGGAGGCCGGAGCAATATACCGATGCAACGTTGGAACATTGACCGTGGTTAGCTTGGAACAAATAGGACCGCATGGACAAAATCGTGATGCAACATCCCGAAAAAAAAGGCAACGCAACATCTATCGATTGCTTGTTGCAACAAATAGGAATGCCCGGAACAAAAGCGGCGCAACATCAAGCGATCGATTGTTGCAACATACATGATCGTGTGAAACAAAAATCGTGATGCAACTTTCAATGTTGAAAAAAAAGCACCGCAACATGGACCGATGGATTTTTGCAACAAACAAGATCTGACTGGAATAAAAGTGTGATGCAACATTTGAACTAGAAAAAAATGTTGCACATATCCATCTATAACGTGTTGCAACATAAAGGGACGTCAGAAACAAAATATTGGGTTGCAACATTCCATGCGAGGATAAAATCACTTGCAACATAGAGGGAAATTACATGGACGAGGAAAAGAGACATTGTAACATTTGACGTGGAGGAAAATACTTGGACAAGGCTAGGCCACGTAACCGTGCGGAGAATCACCCCCACGCCGGACGCTCGAACCGTAGCATTACCGGAAAAAAGGAAAATAATGCTGGAGCAGGAGCATGAGAGATACATACAAGAGTGGACCTCTAAGTTCAAGTTCCATTATGTAACTTGGTGCAAAAAAAGAAAAGAAAATAATGCCGGAGCAGGAGCATGAGAGATACATACAAGGGTGGACCTCTAAGTTCAAGTTCCATTATGTAACTTGGCGCAAAAAGAAAGAAAGAAAATAATGCCGGAGCAGGAGCATGAGAGATACATAAAGGGTGGACCTCCAAGTTCAAGTTCCATTATGTAACTTGGTGCAAAAAAAGAATATATCGATCTCTCACTAGTGCCACATCACAGTTTCAGGATATCTCCTGCTCAACCTATTTTCCCTTGTTCAAACAAATACGATTATTACAAGCCAGTAGTAGTAATAATTACAGTAATGAAAAAAAAATTGCCATCGGGCTAGACAACGGTTTAGTCAAGGCCCAACAGCTGAAGGTGAAGCACATGCCCATAAGGCCCATAGAGGCAAACGGCCCAGATAATATCTATTGAACAAGACGGCCTGCCTAGTCGTCGCTGACAATCTCCTCCGCCATCGTCTTCGAGCTCCGCCTCCGCCTCCATCTCCTCCCCCCCCCCCCCCCCCCCCCCCCGCCCCGCGCGCGCTTTTCCGACCTGTTCACTCAGCTCCTTCCCGCGCGGCTCCCCACACTGCTCCACGAGCTCCGCTGCTTCTGCTGGGGTGGGCGCCCGCCGACCCGAGATCCTCACGATTCCCTTCCCTGGTAAGCCACGGAACCCTAGCTTCGCCTCGTTTCGTTTCCTCGTTTCGTTTCGATGGGTGTCTCCACTCCACTCAACGGCTCAATTCTGGCCGCTCCGAGGAGATTCGTGCCCCCACTCCCGCGCAATCTGACACGCCCCGGATGTTCCTTTCTCTCCGTGACTTTGCAGCGCCGCGTCGGTCGATACCGGTCTTGTCACCGAAGGGGGAAAAAGAAAACAGCAGATGAAGCGCAAGCGCGGCCGCAAGCCGGCGGCGAAGAAGGCTGCGGCGGCGGCTCCGGCGGCCGCGGCGGAGGATTCCACCTCGCCGGACTCCACCTCCAGCCCCAGCACCGAAGCAACCAACAGCACGCCGGATCAGGCCGAGGAGGAGGAGGAATTGGCGCCGCCTGTCACCGAGGCAGCAGCAGCAGTAGCAGCAGCGCCTGAGCCACCACAACTGCCGCCACCTCCTCCTCCTTCCGAGGCAGCGCACAAGCCCACTGCCGCCGCCGCCGCCGCCACCCCAGTCAACCCTCCCGTGGACACGTATGCCAAGCCCAAAGTGGGAGCTGTGTACGGCCGGGTGAAGCTCAAGTTCAAGTCGTCCAAACCGGCGACGGACCTGCCGCCCCCACAGCCACAACCACAGCCACAGCCGCAGCAGCAGAAGGGTTCTTCGCCGGCCGCTGATCCTGGGAAATCCGAGAGTGCTTCTGTCCCTGAAGCGACCAAAGAAGCTGATGCGGAGAAGACTGCTGCTGCCATAGCAGATGGGCCGAAGACAGATGGCGAGCCATTGGAGCCGAGCAATGCGGGCAAGGAAAAGGTGGCAAGAAAAGTAGGAGGCATTAAGATCAAGACGGTGGGGTTATCTTCTGGAGGAAACACCCCGGATAGGAAAGCTGATTCCGTAGATGAGCCTCCTCCTCCGAGCAAGCAGGAAGCTGTTTCAGAGAAGAAAGAAGTTGAGGAGGCAATAATGGAGCCAATGGCCTCGCAGGAACCGGAGGAAAAACAGTCTACTCCGGAACGTCAGCGTGATGACAAAGAGCTGGCTGCTGCACTTGAAGTGAGTAGGATTTGGATTGCCTTTTCTTTTACCGAGGTTTACTGACCCTCCCAAGTTTTACTTATGAGACATCTGCTGAATCTGCATAAAGCTTATACTGAAGAATCTGTTTCCTCTTGTTTCTCAGGCTATTAAGAAAGTCATGAAGATGGATGCTGCTGAGCCATTTAACGTTCCAGTGGATCCTGTTGCGTTAGGAATACCTGTGAGTATTTTGTGCTATGCCGTGTGTTTCTTTCATTTCAAATACACCACAAGTAGCATCTGTTAAGCATGGCTTGCCTGTCCAGCATGGCACACCAGCAACGTAAAATTGACCTGTGAAACTATCTCAGGGCGTTACTTAAAACGGTTTTGAATAGTTTAGGTTGCACAAGTAATAAATGATCTATAACCCTTAGTTGTCTCATCCTCCGAGGAGTTATGGTGTAATTGATCAGTGATCAAGCACACTGTGTTCAGAACTTATTCAGTTCCACAAAAGCATATTCAATTTGTCTTTTTTCCCTGAGTTTCTCTTGCCTGCATGTATTGCTAGTTCTATATTCGGAAATCTAAATTTGGTGTAGCACATACGACTTTTATTTTCTCAGTACTGGTAATTAGAAGTGTATCATGGGAATACTTATCTAGCTAGGATGAAAGCTTCACCTATTCTTGCCTTGTCTGTAACAACAATCCTTCAGCCCAGGTGCATATTGTGATATATAATGCATTGAACATAGATAAGAGAGTAAGAAAGTTATTGCAACTGCAAATGTGGATCACTTCAGTTGCAGTTTTCCTCTTTATTTTGTCTCATGGATCTCTGTATTGTTTATCTCATACCTTTGTCTTAACCCAAATACCTAGCTATATAAGTTTATTCTTCTAGATCTACTGCTATCAGAAAGATCCTTTTAACCTACCTTTTTCCCAATCCTAACACTTATCAAACTTTATAGGATTATTTTGATATTATCGACACCCCTATGGATTTTGGCACGATATGCAAAAATTTGGAAGGTGGTGATAAGTATATGAACTCAGAGGATGTATATAAGGACGTGCAATTCATATGGGATAACTGTACCAAGTACAACAGTAAAGGTGACTACATAATTGAGCTCATGAAACGGGTCAAGAAGGGCTTCATGAAAAACTGGTTAGCAGCAGGCCTGTATTCTGATGTGCCAGACAGTGGTAAGTATTGGATATCTGATAGCTACCAGTTTGTCCTCAAATCACCTCCGTACAATGTTTGACTTGATTCGGTTCTTGACAGCTGCTTCCATTTCAACTTTCAAGTAATGCATAAATGAAATCTTTTATATACGCCATTTACAGAACATTTATGATTTATTTTGACACATTCAATGAGCAGTGGGGAAAACAAAGCTTATTGCTTCATTTAGACACAAAATCTGCATGTTGCCATAATGTTTTGGGAACTTTAGAACTATAAATGAATTGATGATGCTATCATTGCACTCCCCTTCCGCATTTCGTTTCAGTGGGAAACTATACACACAACCATCATTCATTTTGACCCATATATAATATTCTCTTTACATTTAGTTGTGCATGCATTCACATATATAATAACCCAAATGTTGTGTAGGTGGCAATGACAACACTGACGATGAGGATGCCAAAGGCCAATCGAAAAACAAGTCTAAGAACAAAAGGCGACGCCCAGGGTATGTCATTGATCTATTCTGATATCTGCATGCAATTTTTTCTACTAGAAACTATTAAGCTAACGTGCCATGCAATATCAGCACTCATAGAATGAAATATTTGCAATGTACTGCTGATAATGAGAGGCTTTTATTGAGGAAATATTTGACAGGGAAAAACATGACCATGCCATTAGAGAACACGCTATGAGTTCTTCAACATTAACAGTTTGACATTTGACAACTTACTATGTTTGTAAAGTGCCGGTATAGAATTTCCCGTTTGGATTAGAGATGCGTTTGAGTGTCTTTACTTCTTTAAAAGCCTGAGTTCGTGGTGGTGGGGGTCATCATGGTGCATCCTGCACCACCATCACCTCACTTGAAACCAGAGCCAACTGGTGGCACCAACCTTACGTGTGAATTGTTCATGACGCCTTCCGAGCTAGCAATATCAGTCCCCTGTCTCTGTCCATCTTTCTCCCTCTTTCACCATGCAATGCTATCACAAACAGTAGAGCTTGGGGCTGTTGGAGGGTCTGACAACGGTGCCGCGACTATTTAACGGTGTAGTAGTGTCAGATGTGGGCCAGGCTGCAGCAAGGCGACCGGATTTGGCGGTGAAAGGGCCACATGATTTGGTTAACACTTAACAGAGGTGCTCCATTCCTGCAGTTGGCGTCTCAGACTAGCTGGGTCCAACCAAAACCTGCTGCAGTGGAATTGCTGGTGTCGAGCTGGCAATTAGGAGCATGTAAGCACGTGCTAGGTTTTAAAATTGGCCAAACACAAAATCTTAATCAAAGGGGAACATGGGGTATATGGTAAAGGGTGACTACGGGTGTTCATTTTTTGGTGGTGGGTGATGAGATCTGCATCCGCCATTGGTTGCAGCGGATTCAGCGGCAGCAGATCCATCATCCATTGCAGTAGAGAGGGACCGAAAGAGGTAGAAGAAACTACTGGATCCCTGGCAGTTTCAGGGACTGGGCCCACCTCATCCCAGGTTTAGTTCGCTGTCATTGTGCTTCTACTTTCTTTTACATGCAGTGCTCCTATTTTGTTTCAATGACATTTTCGCTAGAGAACGTATTTATGTTTTGGTAACTTGTGTGTGTGCCTGCGTCCAGGTTAGTTTGGCTTCAAGGTATAGTGAATTCATATGCTAGGTGTTGGAGCTATTTATGTAGACAAGAAAATGTGAGAGTAAGCATCGCAAGGGAACACTTCTACATTTCTCCTTTCCCATGGAGAATGATTTGTGGTTTTTTGCTCATGTTTATATGGCAGCATTGCAACATATTTCTTGAAAACTTTGAAGTATGCACCACAAATCTCTATATAAACTGGGAAGGGTAAACAACCACACAATTCCATTATAGCATTATTGGTAACCTAGTAGACTGCATGAATTTTAGAATCTGGAGTCCTTTTATGTAAAGACCCAAGCAACGCACGGGCACATTGGCTAGTAATTTGATTAAAGATAAGAGAACTGTGATATTCAAAGAACATTAGAGAACTGTATGCATCTTTCTTTTAACATGGCCACTGAATCTATACGTTTTCAGGGTACTAGTATTCTGTTGCTATTCCATTTGCATTTCTGATAGTGGATCATTGAGAATGTTACCTAGCCAACCTTATGCTTCCTTTGTAACATGTCCACTGAGTCGTACTGTCTGAAAATAGTATTGATTTAGAGCATCACTAATCAACACTAAGAGCATATCTAGTTGTTCCTCTCTTCACTGAAATTTTCGCGATAACATTCCTGTTGAGAAAGCGCAATGGAACTATAATCACTATAGAAGATGTTTAGTCCTTTCCCTCATTCTTTTCTTTTTCTCTTTTTAGGAGAACAGTTGGTTTTCTTACATGATGTCTATGCATGCAGGAATGATCGCCACAAAAGTGACTGCATATGTGCTGTTTGTCAAGTTACGCGGCGTAAGAAGGAAAGGGATGAAATATTGGCTGTTTTAGATAATGAAACTGCTGCAATGGATAGTAACACTTCTGACCAGCATGACATGGAGGTTAGCATGCACATCTAAATCCTTGGTTTGCATATACATTGCAAAGTGAATATGTTTTATACTTTTTGGTCAAGGGTCTTCCCTAGTTTTTATTTCTCCATGTTTCTGCTGCCACTTTGTTGTCATGATAGACCCATATCACACTCTTTTCAATAGTCCAGGTATCCCTCTGTTATCTGCAGTTATATGTTAATATGTAACATTTATATGTTAATATGTAACATTTATATGTTAATATGTAACATGAAAGTAGTTGAGCTATATCACACTATCAATGAAACAATCGTGCCTCAGTTATCTGCAATATATGTTTTTAGTGCTTACATATCAAAATGATGCTTGTTATGCATTTTTCTTTTCTCACTGTCGACTTAGTCATGGGACTGTTGATTTTTTTTTTTGCTCTATTGTATATTAGGATGTTCTTATTCTTAATGTGTAAAGGACTAAAGGTGTTTCCAAGCATGCAGACCATCTTCTCCACGAGCTAATATGTGCTTTTGCCTGTCAGGGAAACTCTGGTGCTAATAATCTTGGTAGTCATGATACTTCCTCTAGCCTGGATCAACGACCACAGACTGATGTGTACAAAGAGACAGCAGAAGCAGGTGATTCTGGGATTCGGATAGAAGATGTTCGAAGGTTCTCCAGTGGTCGGCCATCTAGTTTGCAGTATCCTGACTCCGAAAATGAGGGTTCCAGGCAACGGTTTGAGGGAAAAGAACAGGTTGATATGAACAATAACGAAGAGCATACTTCCACTCAGCCTAATGAGTACTCTGATGTTGAGAATCACCAACAGAAGGTAACTATATCTAGACTTCTTGGGCAGCCTTACCATTTTGTTTGCATGTATATGTTGCCATTATTTGATAAGATGCTTGGATTAATAGAAAGGTAGAAAGGTTAAGCTATATTGTGTAGTGGTTGGGATCAATTGATTCACAGTTTGACTTCATTCATCATCTTCTTTGCCCTGTCTGTTCTTGTGTCACCTGAGCAATTTGGATATGGTCCCACTCACATGCCCTGTCGGTACAGCTGTTAGTGGATTGCTGTAATCTGCTGTTCCTCTTTGTTGTCACCCACATATCATCTTAATAAGTACTACCAGCAGGAAGCTATCAGTATAGTGGGCACAGAGTCATTGTTGCATTGCATGCCTATGAATCTGCAGAAAAGGCTAATCATCTTTTGGTGTCATGTCATCACAGGGACAGATAGAGACCAGCCAAGAGGTTGAAATGGAGGAGGATTATCCCATTCAGCAGGAGAACCCTTCATTCCTGGAACTATGCGCGAGCCTCTTCCCAGGCACACAGAGGTCCTCCACTTTCAGTATCCGCCGTTCACTGTTCCTGCCGCGCCGCCGAGCTCCCCTGAAAGAGAGCCCCCTGCATGTTGCCATTGCAGCTATGATGAAGCGTTAGGAATTTCGCAGCTTGGTTTCGTGCAATAGCAGCTCCAGGCAGCGGCGTTCTGACTTTTTTTTGGCAGAGCTGTACCCTGAAGACATGGAAGCAGATTAGAATGATGAGGCTGGTTAGTCTATACGTTTCTTATGAGCTCAGGATCTGTCTGATGTAGGTGTGAGATTGGTTGAGCCATGCCTGTCTATTATAGCATGGATTCAGAAATTCTCTTAGAATTTTGTAGCAGGCTAATTGCCATAGCCACATGTTGCCCCATTGCTTGCCGCCCTGGCATAGGGTTGGCCTGAACGTCCCCTATAATTGGATGATCTGTAGGATTTGTTTAGTGCTTAGGCAAATTCTTCTCCCCAACCGCCACCTGATCTGAGAGCTAAGAAGATGCCTTTTTGCCCAAGCTCAAACACAAGTTCGATCCGGGTACATAATTCAGAGTTGAATATTTGAGTGAATATTCTACAATTTGTCGAATCAGTTGGTCCTGAAACTGTCACCTACTCCAATGAGGTGCCTTGGGAGTAAGATAATGTTTTGAGAAGAAATTAGGAATGGTGTCTGGGCATGTGGCACATCATGTATGGGCCTCTTTGATTCACTGGCTGGCGATAAAGCACCTGGTTATCGCTTTACGCTTGTCATTTCGACACATGTTGCTCGGTTTGGTTTCTAGTGTCGAGTAGGAAATTCGTGTCATCCTTGAAGGATGTTTAAGCGTTCCGTAATGCTTAGTGAATCATTCCTTGTTTTTTTAAATGACTTTTTGCAGTACAGATAGTTTGCTTCCTCAGGTGGTAATCCTCGAGTGTACTGCAGGCAACTAGTATGCTCCATCCCTTTCCATTTTAACCGCCAAAGAGAGACTTGTTGGGAACGGTTGTTGGTGAAACCAACCAAATGCATGTGTTTCCTCAATTCAAGAGTAGGAAATTTCATGGTCGGGTTGATTGAGGATGACATATATCATACTAAGCATAACACCCGTCTAATGCTCGAACTCAGGTGTCGGATGGTAAAGTACTGCCAGGTAAAGATGATCCGTCCGTGTTGATCAACAATACTGCGACGAGAAGTGAAGTTCGTGTTGATCAACAAACTCGTCGTGTGGTCACTATACAAGTATTACTTTTCCTGAATTGCTTGCAATTATACACATACAGATAGAGAAATGTTGAATAAACCTCTCCTCTCTGGAGCAGGAGAAGATTCGGTGCATCAGCATTTGCAGGGAGATGGCAGCTTCTCCATTGACACTTGAATTTCAACGGACCAAGTCAAGTCTACCAAACCAACCCCAAAACCTGCAACCTCAACCTCATCATCATCAACTCATCATCGATCGATCCCACGCTCTATTTTTTTTATATATATATGTATCTAAATATATATAATTTATTGATTTGATTAGAAAAATCCACGGAAACGCGTTCCTTTTCCCTCCAACCACCTACTAGAAACAAAAAGCCAAATCCAAGCAAAGCAAAGCCCATCAGCTTGCTCCGTCTTTCTCTCCTTCCTTCTTCCTTCTCCCACCTCCCTCCCCTCCCCTCCCTCGATTCCCTCCTCCGCCGCCGCTGTCCACCGCCGGAGGGGAGGCAAGCGACGGCTGCCTCAACCGCCCATGTCGTCTTCTCCCTCCGAATGCCAATGTCTCGCCATGCCCATGCCATCCACAGCTCTTCCTGCTTCTTCCCCCTGATTCCCCTCCTCGTCGTCTTCTTCCTCATCCTCTCCGGCGAGCTCGACGTGTGCTCAGCAACTCGGCAATTCTCCACGGTCGCAATCTCCCACGCACCCAACTCCACCCTCATCTGCGCCCTCGTCTCCATCTCCGGCGATGCGGCGGCGGCCACGGGAGGCGGGTCCACCTCCAAGCTCCGCTGCACCTCCCTCCCCGACGGCGAGCAATACGTGTACCCTTCTGCCGACATCCCCTACAACGCCATCGCCGCCGGCACCGGCTTCCTCTGCGGCCTCATGGCCCCCACCGGCGGCCACGCCGCCATGCGGTGGTGGTCCTTCTCCGAGGAGGCCGCCGCCAACCGCTCCCGCCCCGTCGGCCGCCGCCTCTACTGGGGCCCTTCCCTCCGCTCCCTCAACGCCGGCGGCTCCCACGTCTGCGGCCTCTCCGACGACCATGACCCGGCGTGCTGGGAGTGGCCGGATCTTGACCTCCCCAAAGGCCTCGATTTCTCCAAGATTGCTCTCGGCCATGATTTCCTCTGCGGCATCGTCTCCAATGACCACACCAACATGTCCTGCTATGGCGGCTTGACCTCGCCGTCGCTGGCTCCGTCGCCGGCGAATTTCACGACCCTCGCCGCCGGCCACCGCCACGCGTGCGCCGTCGACGCCGAGGGCGGCTTCGGTTGCTGGGGCGACGACGCGCCGGAGGTTAAGGCTGACGAGCTGCCGGCGACCATGTCGGCCATGGCGCTCGGCAACGGCACGACCTGCATCCTCGACGGAGGCGGGATTGCCCATTGCTGGGGCGGCGCGCCGGTGCCGGAGAAGTACACGAGCACGGCGTTCTTGTCCATCGAAGCCGATGGCGACGCCGTGTGTGGAATCATCAAGTCGAATTACTCCGTCGTGTGTTGGGGGAAGAGCGACCATTACCTTAGCGGAGGCCACCTCGTGTACAACAACACCATGCCCGGAGCTTGCGTGCCGGCGGCGAACTGTGGTGACTGTGACATCATCTTTGGGTCAGGTGAGCTCTGCGGCAATGGCGGCGGCGAGGGCGCCGTAGAGCTCGCCGTCTGCCAGCCCTGCAAGTTAAAGCTCAACGCGTCAAGGATCCTCATCTCCAATGGGCTGGCTTCGCCGTCGCCGGGCTCCGACGAAGGCGCGAGGAGGAAGAAGAAGAAGATTATGACGGTGGCACTCAGCGTCGCCGGCGGCGCCGCGGCGGCGCTCGCCGGGATGGGGTTGTTTGTCGTGGCGGTCAGGAGGAAGAGGGAGAAGAGGAAGAAGACGAAGACGCTGCAGCTCGGGGAGTCGTCGTCCCGGCGGCTGTGCCGCGACGTGGAGGCCATGGTGATACCGGCGCCGCAGGACATCTCGCCGCTCCGCCATGGACGGCCGCTGGGATGCGAGGAGTTCACGCTCCGCGACCTCTCGCGAATCACCAATGGCTTCGATGAGGAGAAGAAGATTGGTAGCGGAAGCTTCGGCTCCGTGTACCGCGCCAAGCTCCCCGACGGCCGCGAGGTCGCCATCAAGCGCGCCGAGCGCTCCGCCTCCGCCTCCGGCGATCGCCGTCGCCGGCGACGACGCTTCGACGCCGAGCGCGCGTTCCGCGCCGAGCTCCGTCTCCTCTCCCGCGTCAACCACCGCAACCTCGTCCAGCTCCTCGGCTTCTGCGAGGAGCGCGGCGAGCGCATCCTCGTGTTCGAGTTCATGCCCCACGGCGCCCTCCACGACCACCTCCACGGCGTCGTCTCCAGCTCCGGCGGGTACTCGCCGTTGTTCGCGTCGTGGGAGGCGAGGCTCCGTGTCGCGCTGGACGCGGCGAGGGGCGTCGAGTACCTGCATTGCTACGCCGTGCCGCCGATCATCCACCGCGACGTGAAGCCATCGAACATCCTCCTCGACGGCGAGTGGACGGCCAAGGTCTCCGACTTCGGCCTCTCCCTCGTCAGCGGCGGCGCCGCCGCCGCCGCAGCTTCGTCCTCGGCGACGGCCGGAACGGTGGGGTACATCGACCCAGAGTACTACAGATTACAAGAGCTCACGGAGAGGAGTGACGTGTACAGCTTCGGTGTCGTGCTGCTCGAGCTCGTCACCGGCCGGAAAGCCATTCACCGGACGAGCGGCGAGGAAGACGGCGGGAGTGGCTCGCCGAGGAACGTGATCGAGTTCGCCGTGCCGGCGGTGGAGACGGGGGAGATCGGAAAGATCCTCGACGGGCGTGTGCCGTCGCCACGTGGGCACGAGGTGGAGGCGGTGGCGAGGGTGGCCAAGATCGCGTCGGAGTGCGTGAGGCCGAGGGGACGAGCGAGGCCGGTCATGTCGGAGGTCGTCGCCGAGCTCGAGTGGGCCGTCACGCTCTGCGAGGAGTCCGTCCTCGTCTCCGGCGCCGGCGGTGGAGGGAGGAGCAGCGACCGGCATGGCGGCGGCGGTGGGTCCGACCTGTCGCGGTCGAGGTCGAGGTCGGAGTCCGACGATCCGAGCCCGTTCCACACGCGCGAGCTCGGCTTCGGGTTCGGGTTCAGCTTCACCCATGGCTCGAGTCGACCACCCGTCGCCCATGGCAGGTCTCACTCGACAATGTAAAATCTTTTTTCTTTTTTTTTTCCTTCCTTCTTTCTTTTTTTAGTTACTGCTATATTGGTGGTATATAGGTTGAAGAATTAGTTGGTGTCCATAAAAACATTTTTAAAAGGAAAAAACAGAGAGAAAAAGGAATTCTTCGTCGTTCATCAACAGACTGATCGTACGTCGTCGTCTCTTGTTAATTGTTTATAATTTGAAGTTTTGAGTTGTAAAGGAGAAGAGAGAGAAATCTGAGTGAGTGTTTGACAAAATCTGACATGTAGAGAAGAAGATGGTGGTAGTGGTTGAGTTGTAACTTGTAAGTAGAGGAGGAACTAATTTTTTTGTTTTTCGTTTACGTTTTCTTGGGGTTGGTAGAGAGGTTAGGGAAGAAGAAGACCTGTGGGGTGTGGAGATGCAACAACTGTACTTAATATTCAACCAACTGATGATGCTATATACGCATATAGTATAGTATGCTACACGGATTTTTTTATGCAATCATTTCTTTGATTCTCACAACTATCTCCTGTTGCTTTGCTGTTCTTTCTCATTGCCAGCAACTAGTTGTGATTCTATATGGGCTTGATCATTTAAAATTCTTATATATCTCCTGCAATTCCAGACTACTATTTGTTTATATACAAGAGTTTCATTCATAGCTGTAATCAACCCAACTGATTTGAATAGTCTGTGCAACAATAATTTCCCTCTTTTTGTTTGTGTCATAATGTTTTTTTTTCCATAGCACAAGGATTATAGCAGGAGGATCAAGTCCACTTTATTGGAGATTATCAGTCTAGGAGTCTACTAATTGCCTAGAAAAGTCATGACAGGTAGAGAGATGCTAGAAGGCAGGCAGGCAGGGGAGGGTAGGAAATATTCCTTGCAGCTTACGCATGGAAATGGAATTGAATTTCGATGGCATGTTTCTCCAAAACTCGATGGAAACATCACATCCATGTCAAGGAAAACTCATAAGCCATTTGGTGGAGGCTCTAAGGGTGCGTTTAGATTCAAACTATTTCCCCTAAAAATACACTATTCATCTAACTTTTTACTATTCATCTCATTCCTTCCACTCACAGAACATTATTCATCTACAGTGTTTTTTGGGTCTACAGTGTTTTTTCGGGGAATCTTTCCCAATCTAAACACCCCTTAATTGCATCGCTTACCAAATGCTCTAAACATCTCCAGACCAAACACAAGCAAGCTTGTACCAGTTGCATGCTGTTGCTGTTGTTGTGCTGCTAGTGCTAGGATTCCATCCACACTTGGACCTGTTCTCAGAACAAAGAGATGGGGACAAACCAAAGAAAATATGAGCAGCAGCAGCTGCAGCAGGGTCAAACTCCTGGCCAGGTCAGAGCCCTGCAAGCCGGGATTCAGTTGAGGCAAACAAAGAGCAAGTCAACGCCACACCAGACGAAGCTAGCTGTAATCGGAGACTCCGATCTCATCTTCCATCCTTCTCATTCGACGCGGTTGCCGCCTGCCTGTCTGAATTCTGAACTCTCTTTCTCACATGTCTCGCAGAGACAGAGTATGTTGGAGACCGGTAGGGCCACAACACTTTCATCAGCAGCAATCCAGTCCAGAAAAAATGGAATCGATTGCCGCGTATATTGGATTCCAGACTTTGTAGCATACTCGAAGATCGAGTATCGACAAGCTAGCTAGCTGCTTTCGGAAATGAGAAACTTCTTTTTTTTTCCCTTCTTTTTAGCCGTTCATATATCTCGTCTTCTTTCCTTGATTCACATTTGCTTTACCGGCTGAAGCTGCTTCAGTCGTTTCACATCTACAACTACTCCTCGACGTTCCACTTCATACGTACGTACGTACGTAGGCGGCAGCAACGATGTTCATCAATCACTGCACGGTTCTTTATGGTTCTTTTCCACACATGATTTGACGTCAGCTTAAGCTAATGGAGGTTTTTTCCATTAAAAAAAGTTTTTTCCAACAGCTCTTTTACCTGATTATTTTTTTTTTCTAAAAAAGTATGTAGCCTCTAGTCTTAGACGGTTTGGCCATCTATCCTATCCTAATCGCCATCACGCGTATACGAAGGAATCAAATACCCCTTGAATCTTTGCAAAGCTCCTGCTGCTGCATATGTGACGGGTGCGTCTCCTCTCCTGTCTCCACTGTATGTAAAATAAAATAACCTCCCGGGCCTACTTAATTCGTACATGGTCCCACAATTTTGGTACTTTTTAGGTACTTTTATTTAGGTACTCCATATATTTCTCATTGTCCGATTCAGTATTTTGCAACAAGTGTCGTGGTATTTGTCAATCATTCTAAAAAAAGCTCGCTTATGATATATACGTCCATTTGAATTTATTTATCCTTTTTTCAACTTTGAGCATTAACAACATCTCAAGAGTGCCAAAAAATAAAGTATTAAAAATCTAATTTAGGACTTTGTATCAAATTATTGGGAGGGGAAAAACAACCCTCCACCCAACAGTTCCAGAAAAAAAAAATGCTCCATAGTATTGGGAGCTCAGGTGGTGGGGGCAAATTTGACCCAGATGGAGTTATTATTTGACATGTTAAAATTTAGGAACTAGATTAGACAACTGTTGGGGGCACTGTTTTTTTTTTATCTTGAGGCCCAAAACTAAATATTGGGATGTTTTATTGTGTAGATATCTACACGGTCTCTAAGTTCATTGGTACGAGTTCTCAAGCATTGCCACCACACACCTTCTATCATTCCTTAGTAAAAATAAATAAAAATTCATCCCTCTGAAAATAATTTTATGGATATTACTAGTAATGGAACTTTTCTTTTATGCGAGGCGAGGTCAAAGTTTTCAAAGGATGATGATAATTGATAACACATTTTCACGCAACAATTGTATATGTGTTGGTCAGGACTTATGTGTGTGACTGTGAGTGTGTGTCTCTAATATTGGGTAAATTTTTTATGTCGTTTAGATATAAGATCTCTTCATCACGCATATGATCATCACGCATATGCATGATCTGTTACAGCAATTCGTAGACCCTTTGATTCAACTGCGATCAATCACCTAGGTCATTGTCATTTAGACCATTTGCTCCTCTCGAGAGTACGAGTACAGTACGAGTTCTACTAGCCGTAGGAGAGATAAAGAAAGATATCTTTTTTTTTTTAAAAAAATAGGTGGGTGAAAAGCTTAGTCTGAGGTTCATTTAGCTAGCAGCCGGCCGGGTAGATAAGCCAAACATTGACACGCATGTATCCGTTAGAGACAAGAAAAAAAAATCCGTCTACGGGCCTAAAAAATAGAGGATGCGTATACGTCTATACGTACAGTTCGTGTGCTGTTCACAAGTTAATGTAGTACGTGTGTACATTGCACCTTTACCGCTTTACGCAATACGTGCTTATACTTCTGGTACGGTTACAAAAAGGGTACGTGCTTATATATTCATGATGAAATTATAGGCAAGTTGGTATAGTGAAATTAATTATTCAAAAGCAGTTGATAACATATGTTTTTTTTTCAACCTTTTGACACTGCAATCATGATTAAACGCTTACATTCTATACAGTATACACCATGCTGCCATGCAGACATTTTCTTCTAGATTAAGTTATAGTAGGCAAAGAAGATGAGAGGAACTAACTAATAAGTAATAATTCAACGAAATATATATACATCTACTCTCCTTAATTTTCGACACACGCAAGGAAGTAGGTATATGGGTATACATCTTGACTCAGTAAAGTGCAATTGTATCTCCACCCCATAATATAAGGCACACATAATTTAAAATTCAAGATTTAATTTTTTTATCTAAAATTAATCTTTTATGATAAAATTTTGTCTTACAAACACAAGTTCCGACATGTACAAGAGTTGGTTATAGTAGTACTTAGTACACTAGGTGCATTTAGCTCGCATGTACATTTATCAGCGACCAAAGCTTATGCTAGTATGTGTGCGTCTTCATCTAGTCTCTGTTCATGCGTGTGCTAGTTCTCTTCATTCCTGGTCGATTAATTCAATTCTCCCAACCGGCTTTGTTGTTACTAGTGACCGATCTGCTGGCCCTTAGTCTGCGTGCGTCGATCTCCAGTTCTCCACATTCGATCGAAACAACTAAATCTGAACTGAAACGATGATCCAGTAGTGTATCGGCCCACTCCTGTTCTTGTTCTCACGGCAAGGACGGATAGTAACGAAGGCGGCGACTGATGACTGTACTGACTAAATCTACGGAGGTGGCGTACAGTTCATGCAAAAAATCATCCTATACCTCATCCCATTCAACGGATGCATGCTTAGGGCCTTCCATGAACTAAGTTTACAAAATTGTCACATCAATATTGTTTGGACACTAATTAGGAGTAGTAAGCATAAATTAATTATAAAACTAATTATACAGATGGACTATAAATCGTGAGCCAAACCTATTAAGCCTAATATGTGCTATCATTAGCATATTTTTTGACGATGGGTTATTGTAGCATGACAATGTCTAATGATGGATTAATTAACCTTAATAGATTCGTTTCATGATTTATAATCCATCTATATAATTAGTTTTTTAGTCTATGTCTACTACTTCTAACTAGTGTCCAAATATTCGATGTGAAAGGCCTTAATGTGCATACATGGGCGCCAAGTCAGTTTGTCCAAAGACGGCAAGTGGATGCAAAAGAAAAGTGCATGCGTGATAGGTTCAGCTGAGTTCAGTTCATCACGGAGTATCAAAACACACCAAAAAAACTGACATTAAGTACATTGTTGTTGACTTAATTACCAACTCAAATTTCATCATGCAAAACAACACTTTGTTGCCTCAGATATGTTATTGACTCGAGTGACATGCATCCAATTAAAAATATCTAGTTAGGTGGCATACAAAAGAAGTGCCGAGACCGGATTTCTTTAGCATGCATCAGCTTGCGCTGTCTAAGCCTCCACAACAATAGGTGATACCTGCCCTCATGTCATCATAGGAAAGGGAAGAATGTCTCCATCACCAAACTGAAACGTATTGATCAATCACCACCTCTTTTTTTTTTTTGCCAGGGAAGATCCGAGTTGATTCTGACCGTGAACTCATGCAAGGTGATCAGATAACCAACACATGAATTTACCAACACCAAAGTGTAAATTTTTTTCTTCAAGGAAATTTGATCAATGCAGATCCTCTGACATATCACATATCATGAATTTTTGCTGAAGTGTATACTACTGACAGAAAGTTGTCTCTCCATTTGCATTTGTAAGAAAAACATTCACTTCCACTTTCACCTAATCAAGGAGGCGCCTCCCTTCTCAGATGTGAAGAGGAGGACCGATTATGACAGATTGGGCAAGGAAATAATATGATGGAAAGCCGAACATAAAAAGGCTAATTAAGCATTGTGTTCATCAAGTTTGTCCCTAAAGTCAACACTTCAGACACATGGCATATATCCATGCACCTAACCAGTAGCATGATTATCATAATTTAATGTTCTTAGGCTTATCATCCAAAGGAAAATAGAAGCGCACTTTAGTACAAGCCTTCTAGAAGCATAAGACAAATGTCAACATTGCAATACAATCTGATTAAAATTTAGCTGTTGCCACCAGTATATATATCTTGGAGTAAACATCAAAATAATTCAATTAATTACACATTGGTGAACTGTTGAAAGGGGCATCGATGGTGTAAGATGATGTTAGAGAACCTAAAGAGAAAGCTTTGACATGATTTCCAGGTTATTGAGAGGGACACATCTCAAAAGTTGACAATAGCCTTGGCTAATAAGAGAAAATTAATGGACATGTTAGGTGATAGCCGGCCAGTGTAAGCATCGCACCCATTATAGATTTTTGTAGCGTTAGCATGCAACGGCATCACTAACTTTGATAATATAGTAATAATAAATATTAGCCAAGGTTACAAAAATATTGATTTACTCACACTATAGAAAAAACTCACATTCGTTCAATTCGCGTTAGTACCGGTTATGTTTTGAACTGGTACTAAGTGGCAAAACAGTACCGGTTATTGCCGCCGGAGTAATTTTGGCGCCACTGGGACCTAAGTCTAACAGACGGTGTCACACTTAGAAAAAAAACTGAAATGACACTCTCTTTTTACGTATATAGTAGGATGTACGCCGTTTTTCGTATATTAGAAATTAACAAGATGGCAGAAAATGAGAACGATGGGCGGCCTCTTTATTATGCCCCGCTTTTTATGTCATGAAATAAAATTTTTTAGCAGTATCAACTATCAAATACACTTTATTGGAAAGTGAAAACTATCGGTTTTATTAGGTTAATAGTCTGCTAATTGCCTAGGAATTTAAAGTCGTGACAGCTAGCCAAATTAGAGGGATAGTTACTAGTATTAGCCAGACAGATAGGAAATTTTTCTTGAAGCTTACGCATGGAAGAACGCATGGAAGAATTGAATACAAATAGCATGCATAGTTCCCCAATTTTTTTCGAACCACACAGTACAGACGCAGACGTTCACATACACGCACGCATACTTGCCCCTACAAACACACGCATGTGCACGCAACCCTACCCCTATGAGCACCTCTGAAAGACTGGGTCGGGCCGGTAAATCCTCCAAATTAACGAAGTCACCACAGGTGCCTCGCTATCGCCTCGCTATCGACGGGTAGCGCCGGTTAAATCCTAGAATAAATCCAGGAATTAAAATGCAAACATCAGTGCCGAGTCGAGGACTCGAACTCTGGTGGATTGGTTCCACCACAAGAAACCTTGCCAGCTGAGCTAGAGATCAGTTCGCCCCCAAAATTAATTATTCCCGGAAACATCCATTATCCATGTATATAGGTAGATGATATATATAGCGCCATTTGGTGAAGGCTCGATCTAAAAACCACTTACCACCAAACCAGACATAATAATAAGGTAGAATTTTTACTGGCATGCATCATGGTCCCAAAAATTTAGTACATATGCATAAGCATGCATGGGAAACATGAATAAAAAAATACCAAAACAGGGTAGGCAAGAGTGGAAACACAGCCGATCACCGGGCGGGATGACATTCTCCCATCCACATGACACTATACTTGACCTCTTCCGACCAAAGAATAAAACAGGGACAATAAAGATAATTTTGAGGATGAAGAAAACACATAGTACTTTATATGCAGTACAGCACGCTGTTAGTGGGCTCTACAGGGTCAATTCCATCTGGCCAAGCCCGAGTAATATGCTCAAGCCGGGAATGGGATTCAGAACGAGCTATAGCTATGAATGGACTGGTGAGAAGAATAAGTCAACGCCACACCGAAAGATGAGTTGAGGTTAGCTGTAATTGGAGACCTTCTTCTTCTCCGATCCCTAGTCGTTCGATGCTGCGAGCTGTCTCATGCCAACCAAATATACTATATATATCTTGCAACCACGTGGCATAACTGCTAGGCAGTTATCGACAGTTTTATTTCCATACAGTAATCTAGAAGGTGGTTGGCCATCTATCCTAGCAGGCAGTTACATATCATGCGTGATCTATTCCATCCACGCATACATGAACGAGATGATTTTGCCCTTCGCAATAAAAGGGGGATGATTTTGCAAATTCTTAACGCATTGTGAAAAATGTATTTATTACGTATTTGGTAGTTTATTTAGGATCTAACATAGTTTTATTTAAACCAAACCAAAGTTAAACAAAGGACAGAACAAAAACATCTCTTATAACAATTTGGAATCGGAGGGATGTTTATGGATCGTACTCAAGCCTAATAATATACTGCGATTCAGCGTCTTCTTAACTGCAACTTATCTAGACTGATGTGTTAACTTCTTTAGATTTTCCAAGCTAGCTAGCAGCTCCTTCCATGGCTTTGTGACTAGGTGAGCTGTTGCTTTGCAAAGGGAGACGTGATTCTATAGTTCTATACACGACCGCAGCATACATACTACAAGTACTAGTGTAGTACAAGGAAAGTGGTCTCATTATCTATATATCGGACAAAAAGGAGCAAACAGGGCACAAAGGCTAAACGTAGTCCAATTCCAATCTTGTTGATCGAACTCTCTACCCTGTACTACGCCGGCACCTTAAGTGGCGAATCTAGCAAAATAATATTAGGAGGGGCCCCTCGCTTCATCTTCTACCTACAGCTCCTGCTTGCAAGCTTCAATGGTTACAAATTTGTAGGGGGGCTTAGGAGGGGCTCCATTATTCTAGAGGGGGTAGGAGGGGCTCTAGCCCCGGCCGACCCGGTGCTAGATTCGCCCCTGGGCACCTACTACACACATCATATCTTTGAGCACTTCCATTTATTATCATTGCTCATTAATGAAAAGTAACTGAAAAATGCTGTCTTCTTTTGAAAAACAATTAGGTGGATGGATACTGTTAGAGTAGTGAGAGCTTTCTTTCACAGCCGTGCGGTCAAAGTTTCAAAAGTTTGATTGAAACATATTTCTGTAAACATGAATTTATTTGGTTAAAAAATAGTGGAAAAAGTGTATTTTGCATCCCTCAAGTATTGCAAGAGTGTGACTTTCATCCTTTATATTTTGATTGAAGCAAATCAACCCTATTAAATCAGTGCACTAATCATCCTTATCTTGGTATATAAGTGATTTAACATTATATGCAACATAGACATCGGGTCATATAATGCCAGACCGAACGCAGGTTTAGTTCTATATGAATCAATACTTAAGCAAAGATATTTAATAATTAAGTTGAGACACAAATTTCATAAACAACAAATGTTGGGAAAAGCTATGAAAAAATAAAGATGAATGAGGCACATAGATGTAAGAAAGAAATATGTGGTGTTGATGCTAACAATTATATGGTAGCATGTATACAAGTGAGATAGTTAGAGGGCTTAAATTGTTGTCAATGTGCACTAAATTGTTAGTAAACCGAGGTTGGGATGATTAGTGCACCAATTTAGTTACTTAAGGGGTTGATTTCCACCACTTAAAACATTAGGGATGAAAATCACACTTTCACAATACTTGAAGGATGAAAAATACACTTTTTCCTAAAATAGTAGGAGTACATGCATAGATTTCTAATGTATGTAAGCCTGTACTTCATTAGATATAATTTCATTTAACCTCTGCTGCAACAACCATGCAGTAGCTAACTGATCTAGTCCATTTGATCCTACAAAGTCGTACTAGTTGTAGGAGGAAAAAACCAAGCTGCTACGACAATGCAGGAACAAAAAGAAAATGATAAAAAAACTGGCTGGATAAAATAAAATCTGCTGGTTCATGCATGAGAACCAAAGTTGTGAACTTGTTAGATTAGCAGTAGTTAAGCTGGTGGTAGCAACCGGTAGATAAGCCGAACGATTGACATCCAACCAAGAACACATATATCTATAATCTATCACAGGCAAGTCAAGGCTACCTCTAGCAATTTGTGTGATCCATGCAAATAGTGCATGCGTACACGTATGCTCTGTACCTGCTGTCCACAGGTTAACTTACATGTGTAGCATCACACCTTTAATTAATTACACAACGTACCTGCTCGTGTATAAATATATAGGAGTATTCACATAGTGAAAACGTGCGACAGATTCAAGGAAAGTAGGTAGGAAAAGGCAAAGTCTTTCTTGTTTATAATTTTCACAATCATTTTCATTTACTAATGGAAAATTAATTGTCCTACTTAAACGTTTTACTCCCTCTGTCCTAGAATACAACTAGGTGCAAAGCTGGAAATAAATTTATTTTAAAATAGATAATTGTAGACCCATGAAGAATGAAACCTATCTGTACGTATGCTTTTAGGTTACTACTGAGCTTATATATAAGACATTGTTGCATGTCAAACTTTTTCTGCTCATATGTTGATCGTGATTGATATATATACCAATAATAATATATATAATCTGCAAGTGCTGAACAAAAAACGATCGTTGGTCCATCCGGCAGCCCGAGATAGTTGATGCTACATGTGTTTCTTTTGTCAACTGTTTGACACAGCAGTCGCGACTAGAACGTTTATTTACCTGCTCAGAGTACACCCCAAGCTAGCCCATGCACATCGGTTATTGGCTATATAGGTTACTATAGGGAAAAACTATTTATATTATTTTCTCCCTATTCTTCAGGTTCACATATGCGTAGTGCACAGAAGAAACTGATTTACTTTTGACATATGGAACGAATTAGAATTAAGTGATTATATATTTTGGCTCAGAAAATAAAACGCTACTATATCGATCAATTAATATGTAATTTGCACAAAAAAAAAGGAAAAGAAGGTGTTTTAGAAGTGAATTTGCTTGTATGAAATGCAATAGTTTCAGAAATACTTCGTTCTACTAATCAAGGAGTACATAGTGGAGCTCAGTTATTAGCAACAATTAGTTTGAAAAAGGGCCAATGACGAATATGCAAGTCAGTTTCAGGAAAAGCTCGCAATCTCTATCTATCAAAGGCCTTTGCTGGTAGCCAGCTAGTATAAAAGCTTTGACAGTGCGCTGATCGAAAAAGTGATGGAACAAATATATGCTGATGGATGGATGCAGGGACGAAGCCAGGATTATATCTTGAAAAGGGGGGATCATATTAAGGCCTTGTTTAGATGAGAAAGTTGGAGGTATGAATAGTGCATTGGTAAGCGTGTCTGTGAGAGAAGATGTGACTCGATGTGACTAGAAAGTTGGCGAACTAAACAAGGCCTAAATAGTGCGAAATAATGTTTTTGTCTTTTTACTTAGACATGTATACTAAGAGTTCATTAGTAGAATTGCAAAATCATGGGGGGAGCCATGGCACCCCTTGGCTCCGTCCCTCGATGGATATTCCATGCATGATGCACCCCTGCGGCCCTGCGTCGCTACTCTCACCACCTGAACACCGTCCTGCAGTGCTTGTTTTATAAGTTATAAACAATTTTATCTTTGGTGACAATAAATCTATTTTTAAAAATCATGCAATTTAACAGCATGCAAATATATATTATATAAGAATTCATCATGGTGAATCTAAACTCTAAAAGGCATTACATGTTTTTATTATAACGTTAAGGTATATATTATAAAATAGAAAAGTTTAATTTTGAACAAATCTAAAATAATAACGTGAAATTAATGGAGGAGTACTGAAAATTGATTCCAAAGTACGTATAGCAGCTATTACGCAACACTACTAAATCGGAAGCAGTTCGTTCACCTTCTCGACACTTTTTGTGCATACTCCTACATGCAGAGTGAATTGAATGTGTTAATACGTGGTTCCCCAGTCCCCACTCCTACATGCGTTCCATGAGCAGCATGCAGTGACCGCAGTCCGAAACTCGGTCAAGACTACTGATGAAGGAGAGATTAAGAAGATCGACAACGTGGTCGGCCTGTCAGGGTAGAGCTCTGAAAAACGCGCCATCGGAACGGTGTGCGTGTAAACGTACGTGCGTACGTCATGCATGGTAAATGCATTTCAAGTCCAGATTATTCAACGAGAGGAAGAAGACGATCAAGCACGTAGGTATATTTACGCAAACTTGACCATGAATAATGCATGTATCCCAAGTGTCATTTCTGACGTACAGCGTACGTCCTCATGACAATTGCGTCCTGTTGATTGATTTGTGAGCCTCTGCACCGGCCTGAAAAGAAGTGATCGAGAACATGCATCTGTTTGCTTCAAAAAGAGAAAAAAGAACATGCATCTGCTGCAGCTCATATTTTTTTTCTCTGGACAGTGGAGATCTCTCGTGGCTGTCATGCATGATGCATGGGCTGTACCTTTTTTCCGCCTGACGAGTTAATTTGTTTGGTCCTAAGTTGTTGGAATAATATTCCAAAACCTCACGCCCCAAATGACATTAAGAGTCGCGATTAGTCGTGCATGATGGAAGTACTCCTTCCATTTCATGACGACCAAGTCTATCTGATCCGTCCATTGATCTGGCCTTCTAGCTGACAGTCCACGCGCGTCTCGATCTAGCTAGAACCTTGAGATCGAATTGAACCAGCAAATCTGCGTTGTACGTGTTCTTGTTCGTGTGTGACAAGGACGGAACGAAGGCGACTGACTGACCCGACTAGACTACCGAGATGGCGTAGAACGTAACCCAGACCTGATGCATGGATGCTTAATTTGCGTGCGATCGAGAAGAAGTCGCTCCAATTCAATTATGTAAGTATGCAATAATTCAATCTTTGTTGATGAAAACTAGCAGCATGACAGGTTCAGTTCAGTCAACTGTATTTTAACTATTCATATATATAGCACGTATCTAAAAATACACACAAGAAATTAATATATACACACGATAATGTCACGTGACACAAATTCAGGAATTCACGAAAACTTTAGTTTCATTGTTTTTGTAAGGGAACATTGGTTTCATATCATATATCAAGGGAATATTGGAAAGCCGCTGCCTCCATCATTTGCATTTCTCATAAAGGTAAAATTTTACTTTCGCTCTCACCTTTACTCGATGTCGGGTCGATCGATGCTTCCCTTCTTGATGTGAATGAGAAGATCATTATGGGATTTGGCGGGGATTGCAACAACATGATATATGGAAAGGCAAATGGAACACAAGCAATGTGTTCAACAAGGTTCTCTTCGTGTCAACTCTGCAAACGAACACACATGCATAATATCCATCCACCAAACCAATAGTATAGTATGTAGGATTGTGACTTATCTCTTAGAGAACATGCAAAAAATAGAATGTTAGTAGTACAAGCAAAACATGTGTAGTACAACTAGATGTATAGGAACATTGCGGTCTAATGAAATTCAACTGTCGCCACCAATCTCGAAGAGAAAGCGAAAATTCAGTTACCTGCAAAAAGGGGGCACCGGTGGCGTAAGATGATAGAGAAATTAAAGAGAAGGTTTCAACATGATTTTCCAGGTTATTAGGAGGGTCACATCTCAAGGGTAGGTAGTGATAGCCTTGTATCATAAGAAAAAAAAAAGAGTCTGGTTAGGTAGTAGCCGGCTTGTGCTAATTCTAGATTTCTTGCAGCATTTGCATGCAAAGACAGTCACTAATCAACTATGGTAACTAATAGCTTCAAAATATGAACAATAGTAATGAAATGGTGACAAGGATTAGTTCGTATCTCATTGCACCTTGACATCTTCAAGTTCCAATCTTTGTATATATGCACCTATTGGCCAAGACAAGAAATTTTGAGTTTATTATCAACCTAACTACCACACAATCGGCATCATGATTTGTGGCAATCAACTGCTAGCATTTAGTAAGTCCAAGAACTGTGATAAACAAAAGTTTATTACAGAAACGTGTGCGTGCGAGTGCAGTTTTAATGCACACAGGTGACGCTGGTGCAAATCTCATCTCTTATTTTTTTCACGCATCACAACTTGATCCCCACGACCTCTGGGATTGACCGTCCAACTCCTTAAGCTTTCACGGGGATCATGTGACTAATTCAGACAGGAGCAGAACTTATTTTTTCTGTTCACAGCGTCATCTGATTTCAGTTTCACGGATTTTATGGAGGGCCAGGGTTTCTGAGTTCTGACTTCGCCGTGGCAACCTGTGGCACGTGCAAAATTTACTGACAGAGATGTTGCTACTGATAGCGATCAAGCTCAGTAATTTCAAGGGTCTGATTACTACTAGAAACTGCAAGTTGCTTGCTTGTTTGACCAAGGAAGAAAGCGGAGCAGATTGATTGCAAATTATATTACTGTCTTCTAGAGGTCAGGAAAAAAACAAAATGGAAGCAAATAATGAATACAAGTAAGCACAGGTGAATGATATTAACGCTGTTGCATCCAACCTCCGTTTTCAAATTCGTAGAGTGGACAAACTGGCGACAGTGGTATCGCCAGTTTGTCCAGTTCATCTAAATCATCTCATCAGAAGCGATTCCTCAGACGAAATGCAGCAGCTGTTTCAGACGCTGGTTTCTTGTCGGTGATGGTTGGAACAACATGACCGTGTTGGCATGCAAACTGGTCCTTCTTTAGTTGTAAGAAGGGAAGAAAAGTTGGATGCCTTGATGTTCAAGTCACCTCCACGCATGGTAGATGTGCAGAGTTCAGACCAATGTTTTCAACTGCATGAAGCGTCTAGTTGAATATACACGGTCACGGAGGTTACGCGATACTTGTCTCCCGTGTGTCCTCTTTTCCGGCTTCAGTTAGTCATTATACGTGCAAAGTCTCTCTCTCTCTCTCTCTCTCTCTCTCTCTCTCTCTCATGCAACACGTCATGGTAGTCCCGAAAGCCTCCTATGGATAGGAACTGACCATCCAACCTCTTAGTATTTCACGTGGATCACATTATATTCTTTTCGATTAGCAAGTTCGGGGTTTTGCCAATTTTCTTGGAATAGATGAGCTTCTGACTTATCTTAAACACTGCAATATAATCCAGCAGCCCACGAATTACGCGACTTGGATACCAGTATGTAGAAAAACATTCCTGGGACAAGCAGAATAGTAGTTCTACTTTGCAAAAGAGAAGTTGAGCACAACAAAGAAACATAATATATGGCAAGTACTACGCAGCATATTGGTATTTGGTAGTTTACTTTTACCAACGTGTGATGTTTTCAAATCTTAAGTTGCTCCTAGTCACTGGGCTACCGACGGGTGATTAATCGCGACTAGGCAATGATTAATCGTGATTAGTTAAAAAGTTTTATAACATGATCGGTCAACTATATAAGTGAATAACACAAAGATGAGGAGTTGAGCATATATTTGGTTTGAGGCCAACTTGTAATTTTTCTTTGTGGGTTCCTTTGTCTTGAATTGAGAAAATATACACTATTGTGAGCAGGGCCAAGTGCCTAGATGGGCTGAATTGTTGAAACTCAACTCAAGTGAAACTCAACTAGTTGTGATTGATCACCGATTAGTTACCTGATCGCTCGACTAGCCAATAAAATCGAATCGATTTACCTAATCAATGCCCAAAAAATGATTTGTCAATTAATCGATGATTAATTGAGTGATTTGAAAACACGTGATCAATCATCTCATACCTCACATGGTAATACTGTTACAAAATCGTCTAAATAAGGGCTATGAGTTCTGCATGGAACAATATTCCCATGATTCAAAAAGATAAACATGGCCAAATTGATTATTTGGAAAACAATTTGAACTCATAACTATTTGATACTACAATGACGAAATAAAAAAAACACAAATCAACATGGACGGCACCAGAGGAAAAAACAATAACATTACGTGCAACAGGAAACAACAGAGAATAAAAACATAGAGTAAAAAATTATTTAACTATAAATAGAAACAAAAGAAGAACAAAAACAGTAGTCTCAAGAAATATACCAGTCCAATAAATGATGTGGACACTTCAAAATAAAAATGAATGATACACAAGTTAATAATCAAGAGTTACCATCAATTGCCAGTGCTGATACAACCAATTATTAACACTGCAAGCAATGAATCAAAGTCCAAAATGTTTGATCAAAGAGTTGTGGATTGCTATATGAACGAAGCTGTGCAAGGCATGCATCAAACAACAGATTATTGCCCCCGCCCCTTTTACATTGACAAAGAGTCAATTGGCTCTACCCAGATCATAGAGATGCAAAGGAGTCCCTTTCTCTAATATTCATTCAGGCAGCATAGGATACAATCAAGTGGAATTTAGCTTTGAGATTCCTAGAAAAGCCCAGTAACATGATTGCAGTTCATTGCCATCTTGCCAACGTAAAAATAAACATGATTGGAGTTCTATTTTGCAATATGAGCACAACATAGTAACCTGATTGCACCAAATAGCCATCGAAAACAGATAAACATGATTGCACTACTTTGCAAGAGAGAGAAGCCAAGCACAACAGATAAACACAATATGGCAAGTAGGCAGCATATACAGCCATTTTTACCCACATGATAATCTAGCTTATAACTCGTCTGCAAAAACAGCAGCTAAGTCGTCCAAGCATTCTAACATATAAAAGGTTATAAGTTCTGCATCATGGGACAATGAGCCCACAACTCCAAAAAAAGGAAAACATCGCCAAATTGATTATTTGGACAAAAAATTGAATTCATAACTATTTGGTACAATAATGAAATTAAAAAACACAAATTAATATATGGACGGCACAAAAGAAAAAAAAACATGACATTATTAAGTGCATGGAAACAACAGAGAATGAAAACCATAGAGCAACAAACTGTTCAAATGTAGCCAGAAACAAAAGAACAACAAAAACAGTAGTCGAAGAAATATACCAGTCCAATAAATGATGAGGGCACTTCAAAAAGAAATAGAATGATTCGTAAGTACCCATAGTTACCATCAAATGTTAGTGTTGATAGAGAGACACTGATCAACACTGCAAGCGATGAATCAAAGACCAAATGATGATACCAAAACTCAGTGTGCAGCCACTCTCTCGACCTAATGGCGCATGGAAATTTCACGCGATTTCTTCCAATATGTCAGTAAAGACTGCACACGAAAACACAAAGTACACGAGGGGCAACAAAACAGGCTTCTAGCCTTGTAAACAAATATTTCAAACACAAACAATTTCCTATGTGGAGTCAACCGAAACCGTTTAAGCAAAGAGTCTTGGTTGCTAGATGAACAAAGGTGTGCAAGACACATATACGCGTGCATAAAACAATAAATCATCACCAGGCCGTTTTATATTAACTAATAAGAAATTAAAGTGTTAATTGGCTCAACCCTTGAACCCGGCCCAGATCGATCATAGAGGTGCAAAACGGCAAACAACCAAGCAAGAACGCAATCAAGAAGAATAATGGAACCACTAGTGTAGCACTTGCTTGTTGTAATAACAGCGTGTCGTCCCGGATCGAACTAATGGCCACCACATGTCGTCGTCGCATATATATCAAGCATGCTGGCAAAAAAGTGCATATCCAAGCCTAAACCCCATAGCATGATACGTACGTACTTAGAACATAACGACACACGAGTCGATGATCAGTCCACACATACTATATATATAAGAAATTAAGCAACCGCATTTAATTTGCAAGGATATATAAAAACTAAAACATGAATCTTAGTTAATTAGATCTTGTCGATGTCCTCGTCCTCGAAGTGGACGTAGGAGTCCTCTTGGCCGCCGTCCTCGGCCCCGCCGTCGTTGAGGCTGAGCGTGCCGGGGAGCTCCAAGTAGGCCTTGAGCAGGCGCGCCTCGTCGGCCATGTACTTGAGGATGACGTCGGCCTTGTCGTCCTGGAAGTCGCGGAGGCCGACGAGGACGATGTCGCCGGCGGCGACCCAGACCTTGTTTTGCATCTTGCCCCGGATGTGGCAGAGGCGGGGCGTGCCGTCGACGCAGAGGGCCTCGCAGCGGGCGTTGCCGAGCATGCGCGTCACCTGCGCGTACTCCTGCCCGTCCTCCTTGAACATCAGCTCGCGCTTGCCCTCCTCGTCCGCCTCCTTCTTTCCCCTCTTCCGGTTCTTGCCTCCCTTACCCTTGTTCTTCGGCATCTTGATCTTCTCGGCGGCGGCTTGTTCGATCGGGAGGGGCGGCGCCGAGTTCTTATATAGCAGGGAGGGAAGCGATGTGGGAGCCGTATCGGCTACGTACCAAAATAAAAATAAAAGAGGAAACAAACTGACACATATCTGGCCGTATTGGAGAGGTTTAGTGATACACAAATCTAGCGTCGTCTCTCGTATATATGCCTCTCATCAATTCTTGACTTATTTTTTGATTTTCCAATCCCCTTCCTTATGTAGATGGCAGCAACAAATCCGAGCAGTGCTAGACACTAGCTTAGCTATGCTTGATTTCTCAGTACTAAAAATTTAAAACTTAAGTGCGGTGATGTTTATCTTTCCGATGATTAACTTACCTTATGTTTATTGTTTGAAAAGTAATAAAAAGTTAAGAAATACTGAACATTATTTGGATATCTGTAATATTATTTATTATATTCTGGAAAATGCTGAAATGTATCTTTTCATTTGGTGTATCCACATATATATCCATATCCATCGTATGTTGATACACGTACGTATATCCGTATCCATGCACCATAGGAGAGGAGGAGCGTGGGCATCATGATGCACCTATTGAACTTTATATATAGCAGCGATACAAATTGGATTTTGGATTAAGAAAACAAGATATCTTTTTTTGCGAATCACATGGTACAAACGCAGATACTCACATACACGCACGCACACTTGCCCTACAAACATACGCACGCAACCCTACCCCTATGAGCATCTCCGAAAGACTGGACCGGCAAATCCTTCAAATTGACGAAGTCACCTCATGCGCCTCGCTATCGACGGGCACGTCACCTACCACGGAAAGAATAGCGCCGGTTAATTAAATCCTAGAATAAATCCAGGAAAATACGAGCACCAGTGCCCTCGAACTCTGATGGGCTGGTTCCACCACAGGAAACCTTGCCAGCTGAGCTACAGCTCAGTTCGCAGAGCCGGCGTGCTTGCGCTTCATAGGTTCGGCCACGTCGGTAAATTTTCTTTCACCGTTGGATTTCAGATTAATGGTATTCACAACTTCCTCCCTATTGGTTGGTCAGCTCGGTACGCCTCAGTCGCCTCTCTGTCTCCTTCCGTCGCCCGTCGCAAAACGTCGAGGCCCCCGGCCGCGGTGGAAGAAAAAAGATCGCAGCTCTTTGGGTGCCCAGCGCCAAGATACGTATGTCCGATCCTCTCCATGACTCCATTCAGCCATCATCCACGCTCTCCTTCCTTGATGTTCATGTCTGTTGAACCTAGGTTTCAGCCTGGTGTTTTCCCTTTCTTCACCCTCTGAATGGATCTTGTTTGAATCAATCTTTGGGCGTATTTTAATTTGTAGCACTCTCCATTTGATGGTGTCGAGGGTTTTGATATTTCATAAAATTTCTTCCTGCTACTAATTTGGGAATTTTTCTCCTTTTCCCTTGTAATTGATTTAACTGGATTGCAAATACCTCAATGTCACTGTTAACTGGATTACAAATGCCTTATGTATGTTGATATTGAATACTTCAATGTTAACCGGAACCAGCACGTATTAGAGGCATACATCTATTGTTCATGCAAGATTAGGCAACATAAACCTATCATGCAGACTACCGAGGCTGTGGCATGGATGCGGGCAGATGTGGCATGAATGTTGTTAATCTCAAGCACGGAGCTGGTGATTGCAGGGTTGACACGACGGAGGCAAGCATGAGATAGGAGCAATAAGGTAAAATAAGTTTTGCCAGATTAATTGCAATTCTTGTGTGATTAGTCTTCCAATTTTGCCATAAGTCATTAAGTAATATTATGGTTAGCAACATGTTCTTTATAGGAAGCTTCTTAAGAACAGATCATAGGTAATACCGTAATATAATAATCCGATCAAATTCTCTGTCCCACGCCTACTTGGAACAAATTGTTTGACAAATGAATGCTCTCCTAGGCATGACATATGCTGTTTTTTAACAAGCTTGTAGTTTTGTATAAATCTTAGTTTGTGACCTGCTGTGTTGAAAAAAATGAAGTTATTTGTATGATTCAACAATTTGGCAGCAACTTTGTTTAGCACTAAATTAAGAGCAACTGGGGTGAAAATGCCTTTTGCTCTCTCTCTCTCTCTCTCTCTCTCTCTCTCTCATGTACATCCTGTGAAATTGTTTTCCATCTAATGTTAATATCTTATTATATATGATATTTTTTGACAATCTACTTCTATATTAAATGCTCGGATTGTAATGTTCCCATGAAACATATATTGTCAATCAACACATGTTTTTTCTCAGCCTTTTCATTTGTACAAGCTGCACCGTAATGGTCTAGAGCTAACAATTTGCTCTCGTGCTAGATATTTGTATTCCTATCATGAAACATTTTTTTTCCACTTACAGGTCACAAAAATGTTGATGATGTTCATGTGAAGACTACTGAACAACAATCCTGTAGAAGATCATTGTAAGTTTCTTAAATTCTTACCTTATGGCAATACCTTAGCCAGGTGTACCTTTTTTTTGTGAACTTTGAAATATATACCAATAGCATTTGGCTATGTTTCCCTTTCTATTACAATCTAAATGATTATATTTTTTCCACTAATTGAACATGAAGCAGTCATTCGTAAATATGCCAAGGGTGTGTATTGTGGTGCGAGCATGCTTTGAGAAAAAAAGAATTGCAAAGAATAGGAGCAACATTGTTTCATTAGGATTCATTCGATTTTGCCTGTAAACTGTACTTGGTTTGTATGCTTAGTGAAAGTATCTCTGAACTTCAATTGTTCATTTAAAGCTTGATATGTCCTCATAATGATAGTACAATATTCTTGGGAGATGATTTGGCCATAATGTCTCCATGTTTATCAATATTTTGAATTATTTGATCTGTCCAAGCTCAGTGTTCATGTCAGTCCGGAGTTCGCCAGTGATTCTTTTTTTTTTGTTTATATACGTTTAATGACGTCTGAATATTTAATCTTTTATCTTACAGACACGAATCTGACCATACACCAAACCGTTTCATTATGCATCTCCTATATTGTGATTAGCATGTCCACAACTAATATATTTAGATGTAACCTTTAATGTTAACTATATATTGGCTGACAAAAGGAGATCTAAGAATCGAAACAAGCTTACCCCTGCATCTCCTTTTGCAGTGACATACTTATCCAATCCTTTTTCTATGTTTGCATATGAATCATACAAAATAAATAGAAACTTTGTTAATGATAGTAAGTGCTACACGTAATAAATAAATATATATATATACACACACACAACCATCTTTACATTTTCTTATTTTTTTATTAATATCAAATAATATATCTATTTTAAACTCGGTGCGCCGGGCCACGCGTCATTCACTAGTTTTATGTGCATCCACTTTTTTTCTTTTTTTTTTTTTGAACGGGAGTACGGGGAGCATGGGAAACCCGTGGGAGTTGGGCTTAAAATCAGCTGGCTGGGCTGATCAGCCCACCCGTTCAGCGGCTCAGCCCAGCCCAGTTCGTCGACGGCATCTCCATCTCCTTCATCGAGGGTTCGACGGTAAGCTCTCCTCTCGCCTCCGCTGCCTAAGCCAAAGGATCTCTCGGAACAATCAGACCCGCATCCCCCTGCGGTTCTCTTGCCAGGATCCGTGCCTTGGTGGCGTGCAGATGGACGGCGGCGGGGGCGACCTGCGGAGCACCATCAAGAAGTGGAACGTCATCTACCCGGTCTACCTCAACTCCAAGAAGACGGTCGCCGAAGGCCGCCGCATCGCGTCCAGCAAGGCCTGTCCTGATCCCACCTGTATCGAGATCGCCGACTGCTGCTCGCATCTCAAGATCCCCCACGCCATCGAGGTATGTATCCGCCCTGGTTCGATTATGTCTTGGAATTTGCAGTCTAATTCCTGCCTGATTTGCATATCTGATGGCCGTTTGTTGTGTGAATTGGTTGCTATTTTGTAGCTGGATAAGGCGTATCCTCGGGATTTCTTCCAGGTGGGGAGGGTCAGGGTGCAACTCAAGAAGGACGATGGTTCCCCCGTCAATCCTTCTATTAAAACGAGTAAGTGCCCAAGTTCTGACCTAATTCTAAATCCTATGCTGAACTTGTTCCTATTGATTGAACTAAGAAGAACAAGTGTGCAGTGCAGTACTCAAGTGTTTTTTTCTTTTTGATCACATAAATGAAGGAAATGGCACACAGATTGGGTTTGTGGTTGATACTTGCACTTCAATTCGACTAATAATCTTAAATTTGAAGTTGAAATCCATGACGTTCTGAATGAACCCATCATTCTTGTACTGGAACACCATGGGCTTAAGCTTTAATTTAAGATGCGATCCTGAATGAACCCACCATACCTTCTTTTTCATGAGGGGGTCTGGAAACAACCTGGAGCATGGCTTAAATTAAGCTGAGTTTCTGGAACTATAATTACTTCCTTTTGAATCAGAATAGGTGGGATCTGGCTAATTGAAAATTGATACCGAGGAGCCAAGGTGTGAGTCTTTCTTGAAATGAGTAGAATATAAAACCCTAGCCTATTACAGCTTCCATCAAAGTGTTATATTTGTTAGATAAATATTATTTTCATGAATTTATTGCTATATAGTAATCTTACTTTTGTTGATTACTAGTTTTATTATGATGTCCGTGCCTTGATGCTGTCGTTTATGTATGTATACATAAGTGTAGTTGTCACTTTGAAACCAAGATTTGTTCTGCTCTTATTTTGACTTGATGTGTGCCAAACTCATATATGAATAATTTCACACTGTCAGCAAAATTTCTGTTCTACTTTGTTTTGATGCCTCAATGTTTGTGTGTATTGACTTACCAACATTATGATTGCACGAGTTGGTTACTGTGCAGTCCCCCCTCCCCGAAAAAAACTGATTATGCTATTTGTTCTTATATTCATGTCTTGATGGTATAGATATTATACACATGGTTTTCTTTTTGAAGCCCAATTTCTTTTCTGCTCTTTGTTTGGTTTGGCATTTGTGAGGCTGATGTTTGAATCACTTCACAAAAGCAAGGAAAACCTATGTGTCTACTTCTCCTTGATGCTTGAATGTCTATTTCCTTTCTATTAATCTCAATGTTGCGATATTTAAATACTTTGAGGTTTTATTCTATGTTAAAACTGTAGTCATGCACATTCAAATGTTTGATACTATGGGCTTTTTTTCTTCCCCAAAAGACTAGGTTTTGCAGATGTGTGGCACTTGCTCAATTACCAGGCTCTTGTTTTTGCTTTGAATCTATACTAGGTCTTGAAGGATTAGTGCATCTTTGTCCCTGCCTTTCAGAAACTTATGTCCAGCTGACTATTTCACTTTGGTTTGGCTCTGATTGTTTTTTTGTTTACTACTGTCTTTCTTTTTGCTAGATTTTCTTTTCTACTAAAATCCAGATTTTTATGAATGGACTTAATCATTAGTTCACTATGGTTAACAATAACAATTTCAGAGATTGAGCTGATCATTTTTCACCTTCTTGGATGAACTCCTTGAACCTGGGCAACTTGGGCTAAAAATAATAACTTCAGAGATTGAGGCAATCGACTCATCAATTTCCACCTTGTTGGGTGAATCCTTCAATCTGAGTCAGTTGAACTCTTCAACTGTGAGCCTCCCCTTTGCCCTTGTTGGGTGAATCCTTCAATCTGAGTCAGTTGAACTCTTCAACTGTGAGCCTCCCCTTTGCTTTGTAGAATTCAATTATGACAATCTTCATGTCTTTGTTGGGCTCTTCGCGTATTCATTTAGATTAAGTAACCCAGGGTCTTCATATTTTTATATGGGATCTTCTTTCTGTGTGCTCTGCAACTCTCTCCTTGTAGATCTAAGCAAAATCTAAGTTCAAAAGAGTCCCTGTTTATATTCTGGGATCCTTGTTAGTAAATATTCAATGAAATTCAGGGCATTGTTGTTACTGTGAGTAGAGAGTCTTCAATACATTTGACCCACTGGTATACTCGTACCATTTAAGAAAAAAAATGGTTGATCGGCGCAACGCAAACATAGTTTATATTAATGCATTTTGTCTTAGTGAAACAAGGATGTGTGCCATATTTGAAGTCAATAGCTAGTTATTTACATCATATTTATCTTTATAGATTGTCGATCTTCTAGTTGGGTCAATAGCCTGTTATGTGATAATGTCTTTGCAATCACATCAACTGTCCTTTGTATTCATTTCATCTTGTTTTATGATATAATGATATATCAACATATCGTGGTATAATGTTGCTGTGAGCAGCGTTGGTTGATGTCTATCATGTCGCTAACTATGCAGGATTAGTTCTCCAGAACTATGTTGAATATTTGTTATATTTTTTTGCTACAATTATTGAATTAGGGATGACATGGGTAACTGGCAATGTAATACTCTTCCAGATTTAACTTCATTTCTCATTAATCAGTGGCTTGGTGTCGTCCACCATGTTTAGCTTTTAAGTTTATCAAGTGCATCTAATTGTTCTCGAAGATGAAGGAGAGCTGTGTATCTTTGCATTATTTAGAGAAAGAAAGAATCATCCCTTACAAAACAACCCCTTATCTCATCTAGGAGGTAAGAGGAGGTTGCTATACAACAATAGAGCGTATCACCTTGTAGAACTTCTTTTGGGCTTTTCATGTTCTGATACATATCTCAATCTGAATTTCCAATATATTACTTGCAGACTTGCAGTACTACTGCTGAACGATCAGTGGAGCCACCTTTGTTAAGCACAGTTGTGTGAATGGATGGTGGAATAGTTGTTTTACATGTTTCTTTAGTGTTGGAATGGTTCTTATACCTGTTTTACCTGTTTTTGTAGTACCTTAGTTACATCTATCACCCAACAGGAAAAAAAAAAAGACTTTAAAGTCTGATTGCAACGATGTCATGCTCTATTCTGGTTGCATATCTTCAAAAATTTGGTATCTGTAAGAAATATGTGTAGAGTTATATCTCACTCACATGCCTTCACATATTACAGAGAAGCAGTTGATGATCCAAATAGCAGAGCTAGTTCCCAAGCATCACGGAAGGACAAAGAAGCAGGAATCAGTACCCAGTTCTTCGGCCGGTGGCAGTTCAAAGAACACTAAAGGCGGGAAAAAGAAAAAGTGATAGCTGTATTATTTTGCCTTTTCTGTTCATCCTCATACTGAGCTTCTGTTGCCGCTGTCTTTCTGAGAATCTAACGCTGTGGGATTGATCTATTTGAAGATTTCCATACCCATCTTTCTTGTAGTCTCCAGAATCAGATGCATCTATGACAATGGGACCCAATTTACAGATGTCTGAGATACTTTATTGAATTTCATTAATACAGAACTAAAGGTGGCCCTGGATTTTGTGATTTACCTTTCTATGTTTCGAACATCGAAGCAAAAAGTTGTCTTTTGAGGCTGTTATTCCGTGGATGTAAACATTACTTTAACGTGCACTTGGACATTGTTTACCTACAACTGGGTACGAGGTGTTTGGCTTACAGTTCTAGCCAACATGCAAACATACCTGTATTTCATCCAAACTAATCTTGTAAACTACAATCTCCGGTCTACCTTCCGATTCCGAGTACTCACCGCCCACCAAGCCAAAATCCTGTTCATTCTGCACGACAGGTTCCAAAGCCTTGACCATGATTGTGTCAGATATGTCAACGATCTGATATGTCAACGATCTTATCACCACGACAGGTTCCAAGGGCACGACTATGAAAGTGTCGGATATCATGATTCATGAAGGATCGACACACTAGATCTAATCACCATGGTTAAATAAAGGGTGTTGGTACGAGCATGAACTACCTGTCAGATATCATGAACGGTCAGACACAGTAGTCTAATTCGGATGTAGATTAGTAAAACATCCATATGGTATTAGGATCTTGGCACCGCAGCTCGCATTTGCCGACCCAACAGAATTTAAGTTTTTTCAAAACAAAAAACTACAGCACAGAAGCAACAAAATTTCACAGCAATTCCAAACATTGACGGGCAAAGTAGGCGTGCACATTGCAGTATACTATTGCACAATGAGCTGAGTGCCACAGGTCAGTGTAGCAAATACAACGGCAGACATCAGAAAATGGGAAACGATGATATATCTGCTGAGATTTCAATATTCAACAAGTTCAAAATACACAACACGAGCCCCTCCTTGGGGGCCCAGGTCGGCAACAAACACTCAGGGAGACATGGAAATGCTTTGTCATGCTCATGAGCTAAGACACCACAATGGCCTATTCATCATCATCAGAAGCGTCCCCGGAGCCGCCCTTGAGATGTAGATGCTTCTCCCTCCTCTGGAAATCGGTCAGACCTTTTCCGCTCCCGGTGACACCCACCTTACCTCTGTGGTCATCCGGTGACTTGAAGATGCTCTCCTTCTTGCGACCAGAGAAAAACCCCACCTGAGAACAAACACACACCCAAATTCAGCTATTGATTCTGTTACATGAAAAGCCTCAGCTATTGGTACACAGATGCTGGCCTGGGGATATTATTCAGTCACATACTGAAATCTTAGAGGGTAGACTGGTTTGGTACCTTGAGATACAGACTCCTAACTTAATGGACAAGTGGCCTGGCCAAATAAAAGAGCACTGAGCACAGAAAAGGATACCTTTTTAGCTTTCCCTTTGGTCGTTTGAAACTGCTGCCATGCATTCTGCCGCTTGTTTTGTGCAAATTCAAGTTGCTCAAAGCGGGCTTTTGATTTGAAAGCATGTATTTTCTTACGCTTCGCAGCTTTCTGCAAACACAGCCTAGTCAGAAACAAATGATACCTCAAGATTTAGCTTTTAACTGCAATGCACATTATTATTTGTGATGTTCAACTTGATTGTGGTTATAAATACGTCCAAAATAACAGGTCGATTCACTTACAACATCCTCGGGATCACTTGGTTCAATACGAAATTTGGCAGGCAAGCTCCGTGCCTGAAAATCAGATGTTGCTGCTTGTTCAATTTTCCTCTTTATTGCCATTTTTGTAGCTTCGGCTTCCTTTTCAGCTTGCCGCAAAGCATCAGCCGCTTCTTCCTCAAGCAGCCTAACATTATCTGGATCCACCTATATAAAGCAGTCAAATTAACAATTTGGAACAATTAATTATTACAAATGTATAAAGAAAAATACATAAGCTACTATACAGCGATCACAAGATTCGGAGTAAACATAAAACAGGACAAAGATATTGGTAGGGTGTCATAAGAAACTTTTAGATGCAAGCTAGATTTGGCACATGTTCACAAGAACTAAACTTCTATATTAGCAATAAACTTCTGTCATCCATTTGATAGCATGTGAATTGGCAAGTCCATCATATGAGTTATATGAGAATAGGCATGTGAAGGAGTAGCTTGAACACACCTCTATTTAAGAGAAAAAAAAAAGTTACTTTCTGAAAAGGGAGCATACCTCTTCCCTGTTTCCCCAGCCATCGTAGGCTACATAATATCCATTAGGTGTCAATGCTTCAACTGTTGCATTGTACCTGGTAGTTCAGCTAATCAACATGTTGTAGTGGAATGATGTATGAAACAATAGAAGACTATCATATTCATTGAAACAACGATACATATGAAGACAAACTCACCATTCTCCATCTTCGCTCCACACAGCTTGCACTCTAGTCCCAACCGCAAACTTATGGGAATTTGAAAGGTCACCCAGTCCCTGCCACAAGATTAAATGTGTCAAGAGTAGTGTAGGAAGATAACAGGCCATTATATTTCAAAACATGTAGTACAAATGTAATGCATCAGCACATTCAATTCATTTTAAGGAACAATTAGCATGTATTCCTGCCATATGCAGCTAGCAAAAAGGAAAAGTTCAACATAGCTGCCTGCAAAAAATATCTATTGCCATAAAATGAAAAATAAATCTACCTCTGACGGTAGTCCAGCTGAGTAATTAGGCGAGGATAGACCTGCACCATGCTGGGAACTCTCAGTTTGCTTTGCAGTTGCCAAAAGCTCTTCGGTTAACATAATGACCTGCAGTGGTCACAAAAAATAGCATTACACATCATAAACATAAGGAACATCCCAGCATTATTAAGTATGCGGCCACTTTTGAGATCCAACATAGAACAGCAGCATCGACACCCAAAATCAGGAGGAAGTAGCATGAAACACAAACCTGCAATCAATCAAGATAAAAGGGTAATGGACAACTTTGAAGGCATGGAAGTTTACACGTACTGCTCATTACTACTAATATTTTGCTCAGACAGTCCAACCATTGTTTTAACCAACTTTCTCACCTTTCAACGCTACACAAAATCTAAATTCCGCAAAATTAAATCTCCTGTTGCAAGCTGCCTTTTCATGCTGCCTTGCTGGGCATGGCTCCTTGTAACAAAGAAGAGAAAGAAATCGATAGCAGCAGTCCCCAAAGCAGAGAAGAAATCAAATATCCTAACATTAATCAACTTGCCATATCTGATGGGTAGCTGATACCAGCACACTGGAACAGGACATCACAGTATATAAAAGACAATAAAGGAACTAACTCACCTCCTGAAGCTCTTTCTCCATATCAAGGTAATCAGAAATTCCAGGGTCATCCTTTTTCTCCTTAATAACCTTCTTAACCTGCAAGGCATGGACATAAGAGATACAGAATAATGAGTGTAGTAAGGAAAATAAAGGCAATGAAGGAGCATCAAACTGCAATTCAACTCTCAAGAGAAGTGTGGTGCTCTACAGCATATTCTTGGCAGTTTGCAGGCAGGACAAATAGCGCATCAAAGTTCAAATACAACTACTCATTACACATTTGGCCCCCACACCCCCACCACCAGTAATTAGAGGTGCTTAATCACAACTTCACTAGTTCTTATGCTTGGTGCAAAGTGCAAATGCAATGTTCAGGTAATTCATAGCTATTTTTTCTCTGTGTGCAATAGCTAACACAGGCACAAGTCAAAGAAAACATCAATACAATTGAATTATTTCCCAGATGCCTAAATCTCCATCTCGATAGGCAAGGCAAAGATTTATCGTACAGATTGAGTTTCTTTGGATTTCGCCAAGCTTACCTTGTAATGTAAACTGATTAATTAATTATCTTTAAGCAACCAATCACTAAACCCTAAGATCAGCTCCGCCCCAACCCTAATCAGCGAAGGGGCAGCCCAAAATCCTCACCCTCAAAATCAGACACTCAATAGGGCGCAGCGAGATAGAAGAAAGGTAAGACACACAAAAGAAGCAAGGGATAATCTCAAGACGGGAGGGACCAGGCGAGATCGAGGAGGAAGGAAAGGGGGGAGAACAGACCTCGTGGAGCTGCTCCTTGTAGGTGGAGAGGTTGGAGGCGAGCTCCTCCACGCTCAGATCCTCCATGCCTGCCGCCGCCGCCGATCCGCTCTGGTGCTTGTCCTCGAGGTCGATTGTGTGCGTGCCCTCTCCCTTTCTTCCCCAAAACGAGTTTCACTTGTTCGAAGGAGTTCGATTCGGATTTTATCCGGCAGATGAGAAAAATAGAGGCCGGATTCGAGTCTGCCCCATGGGCCGGGTTTCGTCCCTCCTCCTGAACCTGCTTTCAGCATTTCAGCCCACTAGACTTGAGGTGGCCGTTTAGCATCAAACAAACCAATCCAACTCCTCCAAGGTGAAATGCACAACGCACCTTAGAACTCGAGCAAAGCACAACCTTAATCAGATAACAGGCACCCGAATCCACACACTAGATCGCAGCGAGATCGAGGAAAAGGGGAGATCAAACCTCTTGGAGCTACTCCTTGTAGGTCGAGAGGTTGGAGGCAAACCGATTTGGATAAAAAGCACATTCAGCAGAAATTGAAAAAGAAAAAGAAAAACGAGAAACAGGATCAGAACATAGAGCCATAATACTTGATTGATTCTCCCATAACATGAAACTTGGTTCACCAGATTTATTTACAACTTCATCTTCAGGCAGAATAACTCTCAGATCTTGACTCGTAAGAGACCAGACTTCCTCATCTACGCTCATTCTTTCTTCAACTAGTCAGTACGCATCTACTATAACTCTCTCAGACTAGAACCCATCTAAACTACTCTCCCAAAACGACCAAATCTCCCAAGACGCTGTTGTACGAAGTGGTTCTTGGCAGACCTGATCAGATATCCTGCCCTGCCTCCTCCTCCACCTCCGCGGCCTCGGCCTCCACCTCCTCCGCCTCCTCCGCCTCGGCCTCGGCCTCCTCCGCCTCCGCGGCCTCCGCCGCCGCCGCCGCCGCCGCCACCGCCACCGCTGGGCCAACATGGCTGAGAGTGCAGTGTGAGTTGAGGAGCGCCACGACGGCGTCGTTGATGGCCGAGATCTGCTCCCGCAGCAAGGCGTAGGGGTTGTGCAGGGGATGGGCACGCGCCTGGTCGATGAAGACGTCCACGCGGCCCGCCAGCGCGATCCCCTTGGTGTGGAAGCTGCCGCCAACCGCCGCCGCCTCTTCCCTGAAGTTGATGTTGAGGAGCTCGATCACGCGGAGCAGTGGACCGTGGGTCGGGTGGGCTTTGAGTAGCGGCAGTACACCGATCTCCAGGAGGTGCAGTGTGTCCGCGGCCTTCGCCATCCTCGTTGCCTGGTGGCCGTTCAGCACCACCCACGCCCCCTGGTGCGGAGGGAGAGCCTCGAGAAGCTTGATCACCGCTCCGACATCACGGACCTTGATCTGCGACACGATGATGTCGCCCCCCCATCACAGGAGCAGCGAGGGCCATCCGACCGAAGGCATGCGTGACGCCCATGAGGTGGAAGGTCGCCATCGGACCGGTCTCGCTCTGGTGCGGTGGCTGTCTTGGGGATGGGGAAAGTGATGGCTCCGCCCGGCGCCAGTATTTGTAGCAAGCGAGCGAGCGCTGAGAATCTTTTCGGGGGCTGGGCACTCATGATTACCCAGGGTTGGGGCCTACGCAGGGTTTACTTGGCGCCCAAGAAACAGTTGATATTTAGGCCATGTTCAGATTCCCAACTATTCACTATTCATTCCAACTTTTCACTATTCATTCCAACTTTTCACTATTTCCCCCTCACAAAACACGTTTCCCAGCGAATGCAACAGTGTTTTTCTTATGCTACAGTGTTTTTTTCTACAATCTAAACACACCCTTAGGGTGAAGTTGGATAGTAAAAGTTAAATATATGTATATATATAATGTACTAGTAAATTGGTTGAAAACGTGTTTTACGAGAGCATGTTTTGTGAGAGTATTTAATAATCCCTCGAGAAATTGAAAATTATATTGTATCAAACTTGTTGGGAAGCATGTTTTACGAGAAATGATAAACTTGTTGGGAAGTGTACTTTGTGAGACGCGAAAAACTTGTTGGGAAGCGTATTTTGTGAGACAAAAGCTTGTTGGGAAGCATATTTTCTGAGAGACAAACTTGTTGGGAAGGGCGTTTAGTAAGAGACAAATAGTGACAAATTTAATGAACAGTGGAAAGTTATGAATAGTGAAAAATGGAAAACGTAACCAAAGAACACGACTACCAAGAGCTACTCGAATCTACAGTCATGTTACGATGCCAACAAGCGCCCAAACCATTAAGTGAAAGAGATGCATTGTCATTCTCGACTCATCCATGATCTATCAACTATATATCACCCATGAAGCTTACGGAATTAGAAGCACATCGAACGATACGAGATACAAAACTAAGCATAAAGTGTGGCTACATTGCCATCCTGCGTTGGCTTGTTATCGCCTGATACTTCTTGTTGCGTATCTTCAACTTCAGAAGATAACACCCAAATCCAGAACTGTTTTGAGTTTCAGGATCATCCTTATAGCATCTACATGCTTCTCAGTGTCTAGCTTAGTTACAGTCTCAGAAGCATCTTGCCACAAGTCAATTTTTTGCTCACCAACTCCTGCCAGTGAATAATGAAAAACTTAGGAGCAAATAATAAAGAGTAAAACAACGCACAGAAATGCTAATAATGCCCTAGTCCCAATAATGGTGATGCTGGGCACTAAGAGAATATACTCAGATATATAGATAGGACTCGGGTGAGTTGATGTTGTTGTTCTAATGGCCTGGATGGGCTAGCCTGCAGTGCCCCCATACGCGAATCCATCCACACAACCGATTGTGCGCCCAGTAAAGTGATGACTGTCCCAGCCACACAAATAGTATTTACACCACAATTGCATAAATCTTTTCTCCATATGGAAAAAAGGATTTCTAACATCTAGAAAAGGAGAAGTAACCCAAGAACTCATCACTCCAGAGAGTAGTACCAAGAGTAACAATTGGTGCTCACAGTTTTTTTGTAGCGACAATCAAATAGGAAAAATATAGAAATTTGGAGAGCAAATTAAGGTATAATTAAGGCTAGTGCAAAAAGTATTTCATCACTCTAGTATCCCACAAGTCCTATTTCACATCAAAGACCATCATGTTTCTTTCATATATACACTAGGCTGCAATCGATTATGGCTACACAGGGAAGCATACTTTCGCGCAGTAAACATGCACAGCACAGCAACATACAAGGATCAGAAACATTCAGGGCGTCTGGAATTATACGTTGCTAACTTACATTAATGTCCACTTCAGCATATCAGAATGTCAGTCTCCTGATTATTGACTGTAGAAGTATACAAAGCTCCACCAACCTGCAGTGAGCATACAGGAAAATGGAAAACAGAAGTAAGCAAGCATACGGTCATCTACAAGCAAGAGGAGCAAGTCTGCAACTTATCTATAAAATATTTTGTAAGCATGTTCATTAGGCTTGCTGACCTTGAGTAGCACTGTTAATATTCTTTCTTCGTGCACAGACTACTAAAATATATGCACAGACTATTACTGAGTGTCACTGTGTTGAAACGTGAAAAAGAACCATGACATCCAGGCTATTCATTCTTCATTTCTAACTTTTTATTGTTTGGCTTATTGCAGGCTAAATGACCAGTTTGTCTTATTTTACTGCAACTGTAAGTTCTGATTATCTGATTATCTTCAGATGATACAATATTTTCTATTTGAGTGTACCACTCCACACTCCAGTACCATTAATATAAAAGGGATAGAAGGGTTGATTGGCATACCCTACCTTTTATTTCCAACATTAGAATCCCTGTTGTGAGACACTTCTGCAAAGTATCACAATCATCTTTCTGTTTACTTCTTATGCTGTCTTTGACAGCAACACGAAATTCCTGTGCGATTCCTCCAATAGGTATCTCACACAGTTGCAAATAGCACTGATGCAGTACTAATCTCCTGCAGGCATGTAAACCGTAGGATTGTGAAGTTTTCTTAAGAGTTCCAAAATATGACTGCATTATAAGTACTAGAACATTCGGCGCGCGATGCGCGCCCTACCATTTGCCCAATCAAATACAGGTAGACAGAAAACAAAAAGGAACGAAAAGGCGACAAACTACAAGCCCCTCAGGATCAGGAATAGTGCACGAATCAACACTAAATATTATTTTTTTAATAACTATGAATTTGCTATTAAACAAATTTAATCTGAATATCTCTGGATTCGCTGTCTATCACTGATCTCACTTCTTTTCCAGCATAGCCATCAGCTCATCACCAGCATGGAAGTCAGCCTCAGCTACTCGACCGACATGGCCATTCTTCGGAGCAATGAAGAAGTTAGCTATCTAACCTCCAGCCTGTTGGGAGAGTCAAGCGAGTATCTGATTTGTTGATGAACAAATGTTAAAACAGAATTGAACTATTCAGTCATTAAGACTGCACATTACTCCACTTACCAGGATCTGAAGAATGGCATGAAAGGGACCTCATGCTTAGTGTGTCTTATCATAATGATATAGAACCTGATATAGAACATAGTGATCACCCTATGCAGTCAGTATTTGGAATTTTTTTGGCGTTAGTACATACAAATTGCAATTTAGTCAGAGACATACACATACATACCTTGCCTAAGGATTTCTTATTTTCTCCACTGCAAGCAAAAGCAGCAGCTCCTCTCGAGCACACGAATCACACCATCTCCTGAGTCTCCGATCGATTCAAGCAGCAACTCCACCACTGCAAGCATATGTAATGAGCTTCCAGAAGACCAAAACCAAATGGACATAATCATGTTCTTCTATTGCATACCAATAAATTGGTAAAAGCAAATTTGCCATCAATATAAAGAAGTATAAAAAAATCGTTTAGTTTTAGACTGCATAAAACTCAAGAGTATACACATTAACAATGCTCATCTGGTAGAGTAAAATTTGTTTAGTGTACTGTATATTTAGTAAATTAACAGTAAATTTATCATGTCAGTGAAGCCAACGTCTTTCCTCTACTAATTTTTCTTGCTCACAGATGAATGGAAAAATCAAAAAATCACCAATTGAACATATACAAACATCATCTGAGGAGCACAGATTTGCTGCAGTCTGTAAAACAATTGAGAAAAGGAATACCAATAGTATCCATGGTTACTTTTACATGCATAAGAACATGATGCAAACAGGATATGATGCCGAGGTTTGTGTGCTTTCACCATTCTTCCACTGAATGTCTAAATTACAAGCAGGTTCAATTCAAAGAATCCTCAAACATTGACCCATCTATTCGCCACTTAAAGATAACATTAGTTGGCCTTTAATTGATGGTGTAATGCAACCTCCATTGTCAATCCAGGTGACCAAGGTTTAGAAAGTAATGCAATAAAGAACAAAGATGTATAAAATTTACCTTTTAAAGATATTAGCCTATACCATAACCTTTTGGTTCAACAAATTGTTGCCCATGGAAGTACAAGTCACTGCATAAATAGAATAAATACTCAATAAGCTATTTCAGATTGAAGAAATGACCAGATTAAGAGCACCAATAACCAGACCTTTTTTTCTTGCTGATCAAAGTACAGATGTCCATCTAACACCCACGAAAATTAACTATTGTTACAAAATCTTCTTTAAACAGATTACAACATGAAAGGCAAAGGATAAATCACTTGAAGCTTCCAAAATATTACTTGATTAACTTTGATATTGCAGCTGCATCTATCAGCCTAAAGACACTAATCTAACCGCACTTAACAACCAATACAAACTCACTTCCATCAGAAGTTTCTATCCGGACATATGAACGCATATAAGAAACACAATATATATTGGCAAAATAAACCTATTTTGGTGTGTGTCCTGAATATCACAGGCATATGGAAATTTTCAAACCTAATTCACAACTTGATATTAGCTAATATTGTCGAAAAGAAAGTAGAAACTTACTTCATCAAAACCCAAAGCAGCGAGCTGCGCATTGAACATTTTCTATGACATGTAAACACTAAAAAACAGTTAGAAATAAAGTTTAGATGGTAAAAAGAAAAAAAAAAGAAAAGTTTAGACAATCTAGTTTACAAAAGCCTCCCAAATTCACTTATTTCAATGATGCTAGGCAATATTCGAGTAGGACAAAATACAGAAATCAAGAAAATGGAACCTTAAAACTATCTTGAGTTAATTCTACAATATCTCCTTGTGAACCTCTTAGCAGCTAGGATATACAATGTCAATTTCTATGTTGGTCATGTACAATTTTTTACTGCACAGAACTCTGAGCCCCATATACATTATGCTCATTCGATATAGTAGTTTATTTCTGGTGTACCTTCTTTTTTTATATAAACATCAAAGGAATTGCAAAAAGCAAAGAGATCACCAATCAAACATATAGAATACAGAATTGCTCATCCAATGGCTTTTCACCGGATGAACATACAAGTTCTAGAATTCTTCAGCAAAATTTAATGTACCTTGGTTATTCTACATTTAATATCCTTTTTATGCACATGTAAATATGATAACGATGATGCAGGCAACTTTTATTCAGAATAACAGAATACAGACAACTTGGGAAGAATTCTAATAGAGTAGGGAACCGATCTGGCAGAAACACTACCGAAATACATGGAGTCAAATCGTGTTTTTAGATACTCGATCATAGAGACAATAAAAAACATATAAAGCTATATGGGAAAACAGTAGTACATTCAGCAGATATATCGACATCTATCGTCCCAGAAAAAATTCCCACAACGAGCATTATTGCAGATCAGAGACTCCGGAGCTCTGAACTGGCCGCACTAATTTATCCATATTACACACAACTAAGTGGAGAAAACAAGGAGACAAACCTCATCAAATTTAAATTTGCAATAATAACTAAGGATCAAACCACATATCTACTACGGATTAAACAATTCAAACCAAAATTGAGTACCACAGCATCACAACAAACTCACCAATCCACAGATCGGAGAGCGTGGCAGATTGTAGTACTTCCCGAACTCCTCTCCAGCCGGCCTCCTGAGGCTCGCCAGAATTTCATCGCAATTGTCCCTAGTCACTGGAGAGGAAAAAAATAAGCCGAGATGGAGACTCATTGAGAGAAATAAGGAGAAGCAGAGAGGCGAGGAGATGTCTGGTTCAAGGAGGTGAGAAAGAGAGGGGGCTCACCATGGCGGCGGAACCCTAGCAAGCTCGGGTTTTGGGTTGGGGGAGGGAGAAAACCAAAGGGAAGAAGAGAAGAGCATACACGACGAGGCTTGAGGAACATCTTCCTGGTGAAGGTCGTGGCCACCGCGCTGCACTCTCCCCCGCCGCCGCCCTTGACGAAGACGCACCCGTTCCTCCCGCCACCTCCGCCAGGGATGGCGGGCGCGGATGGTGCGGGCTGGGGCAGGGGAATAGGAGGGGGCAGGAGGAGGTGGGCGTGTGAGGACGTGAGGATGGTGTTGTTGAGGCGGTCATTGAGGTCCTAAATCCGCTCGAGGCCAGCCTTCATCTCCGTCGCGTCCCACCACGTCGCTGGTGCGTACCACCACGAACGGGAGCGAGGTGGACCCGCGTCCCCGTGGGGCTCATGCCCCCGTGCGGGCTGGGGAGGAGCGCACCATGCTCTGGCGTCGAGGAAGGCAGGAGCCGCCGTGCGCCATGGCCCATGGCCCATGGGAGAGAGAGGAGAATGTTGGAAAAGGGAAAGGAAAAATTGGCGATGAAAAATTCGGGTCCGGGCACAGGAGACATGGACTCAGGATTGTGCGCCACGCCTCCTCAAAATGCCGTGGAGCAACATGGTGCGAGCAAAGGGCAGTGGCCTTTAATCAAGCTGATGATTATCCTACTTGAGCTGGGTTAAAATAAATGCTAACCTTTCTCCAAGCAATAAGTTTCTCCATACCTGCACAGCGCACACGCGCTATATGTTGATACGATGACAATTAAAATTGTAATACGGTAATGGAAAAGCCTTTCTTATGCTCAGAAAAGATTAAAAAATAATATCCTTATATTTCAAAGAAACACCCATCATGCATAAATTCGACCTTATTTTAGATTTGCTTCCTCCAACCAACAGACTATACAAAACATCTTTCCAACCAGAAGTAAAAATACTATGTACATCCCCAGAAAATAATGTAGTAGTCTGCAAAAGCGATAATAGAAAAAACTGCATTTTAAAATTCTTTTTATGAGCATTGATCTTTATTATACAAGACACAGAGACATAGAATTTCCTGGCATTGCATAAGTTAACCCCTATATATGTGACAATAATTCTAAAATAGAATATATTCTTTCAGTCTACAGACAAGGAGGACCCAACTACCTGAATTGTCTATATGCATGCTTATTTCTATATGTTTTTTGCATGCTAATCCTGTATGTAATACTTTTTTACCTAAGTCATACAAGAAGACATCAAACAGAATATCTTGCAGAAATTTACCTGAGATGAGAATTCCTAAATGGTTCAAACTCAGATGGAGAAAGAAGGGTTTCTTTAGTTACTAAAGAAGGATAGAGACAACTTATGGCAGCAATCCTATGCATACCTCTATAAATTTCAGCTCGTATTTGTGCTGTGCTTGAAACCAATAGCAGCTAGCATAAGCACTGCCTCCAGGTGCAAGGGAACATTTGCTTTCACGCCGTGAAAAAGCAGCAGAGGGCAACCTAACATGATATGGTACTGCCAGAAATGCTTGTTGATGAAAAAGCAGCAACAGGGCAACCTAACATTACAATTTCCCTGCATTGACAGGAAAATATAGTTATGGTCACCCAATGTTGAACTGCATACATACTTTGTCGTCCTCTTGAGTTCTGTCAGAACAGGAAAGCGAATTTGGCGATAAGCTTCTAATATTGTATCCCTAGTCAGAACAGGATGATCCCGTTGTATCCCAAGTCAGACAGCATGCATGCATACTGCCTAGTGATTACACATATACATATTCTTTACTGTGCGACAAAAGAAAGTATAGCTAAAACTCCACATTCCGAAACAACTTGCTTACAAATCTGACCATTATGTTTTAATATAGAGACCAATAGAGAAAATGTATACTGAACGGATATAGTTATGATCAGCCTTTTCTACAAATGTGAGCATTCAGGAGTTAACACAGTTCACATTTTACCTGTGTGGGTGCATAAACACAAGCACCTGTCCCAAGGAACGGCATCCAATCATTATTACCAGGACGAAGCGATTTCTCCCATTCATCTGATTGTTGTAATAGCTCATCCATTCTACAACAAAGCAGGCAGGAACAACATATACATATTTAGTATTAGCACATGCAGCAAATTTATGAAAACAACATCATAACCTAAAAACACACACTCCACATAACAGCATTGGATTGTCTTAACAGCCTTGATCATCGTGAAGGTCGCAATGAAATTGTTTCTCACAAACCAATGCTAGTGCAGCACCTGAAAGAGCAAAGAAACAGCTCAGTAATTGTAATAGATTTCACCGAAATCTTTTTCATTATGTGAATGAGCTCCAAGAAAATTACAAATTAATAATGCAAAATTACATCTCACATGGTTTAACTTGAGTCTAAATGATAGCCATGTTTTTTAATAGAAGATTACTATGCATAGTTGTGACATTACAGATAAAGGATGTAGTAATGGATAGAATAAACTAGGAACAATCATTCAAATATATGAAAAAAAAATTACAGAACATTTTCCATACAATTAAGTACAACAATCTATATTAAAAAGAGATTCTACAATAAATCGTAGAATTACACTAGTGTAATAAGCTCCTAGACAATGATGATTTTCTACGGTAAATTAAAGTAAAGTCAAAGCCCGCCAAATCCAACACACACAGAACGGCGAACACGAATCGAACCTAGCGAGTAGCCTCAAAGCAGAGGGAGTCAAGGTCATTGAGGGTGAAGTGCGCGCAAACAGGAGTCAAGCTCGTCGAGCGATTTCGAAGACGTTGCTCTGGATCTGGAAATTGGCGGCGATAAAGTCGGTGGGGAAGGAGGAGTTGGCGTGGATGCCGCTGACCTTGTCGGCGGCGAAGAAGGCCTCGACTTCGGCCTGGAGGGAGAGGTCTAGCTCGCGTGGGTGCAGACGACAACGGAGGTGAAGCGGAGCGCGAGGGAGGCGGTGCAGGATCGCGGCCCCCACGATGCCCCGGAGGCTGGCGACGAAGACCTTGGCGTCCTTGTCATTGAGGAAGGACGGGTGCAGATCTGCCGGGGAGGCGAGTGGCCGGAGGATATGCACCACCACCACCAGATCACCGGGTGGCCGGAGGGCGAGGCGTATGGCGTGCGTGAAGGGACGCGCGCCCGGCGAGCGGCGGCGGCGCGGGGATGGGGGCGTGGGGAGAGTCGGCGAGAGAAAGGAAGGAGGGATGCGACAAAAACAATTGTGGGGCCCAATTATGCCTGTTACGAATGTGGTGGTCGCGGACGGCTCCGCCCGTCGGCCCGTGACTCCTCCGATGCCATCTGTTTCAAATTGCAGCTAGGTTGATCCCTCATTTTACGTATTTAAAAAGGTAAAATTAAATTATTTTTGAAGTTTTATATTAGTATAAAGCGGGACTAGTAAAAAAAATTATATCGCGTAATTGTTTGAATAAGATAAGTGGTCACATTTATTTTGGGCAGATGGTATATGCAGGAAAAATTATTCCTTATTTGGTGATGTTCTCTCATTTGACTCTACATATCGCTCAAACCGGTATGAGTATGACCTTGTATTTATCCCTTCCACCGGAGTCAACCATCGATCACAAGTCCTGTTTAACTTTTGGTGCAGCATTTACACCGAATGAAAAAAAAAAGAGTCGTACATATGGGTATTCCAGAATTTCTTGAAGGCAATGGGAGGGGTTGCACCTAAACTAATCATAACGGATGAGGATCTTAGCATTAGGGCTGTCATTAAAGATATTTTTCCTGACACCAAACATAGAGTATGCATGCGACACATCCTTAATAAACTCCCAGAAAGAGTTGGCCGAGATTTAATGGAAAATGATGATTTTCTTAATGCATTCATGTCGTGTGTATAGGGTTCTGAAACTCCAAATGAATTTGGGACAAGTTGGACCTCAATAATATAAAAGTATGGTCTAGAGTTGAGAGATCAATATAAGCTGCACATGGATCGCAGCTTACTTCATGGATTTCTCACTTGGCGAGATACTTAGGTAGGACTACATCAGGATCTGGGAGTGAGAATGTGTTGTTTAGGCATTTTCTCAACCGACAACTCCATTTGCTCTAGTCTTGGATCAGATTTGACACTGCATCAGAGGAACAACGACAATTGGAGCCGTTGAATGATAATATTACACTTCACACACCATGGTTACCTATGATAGAAACACCATGGGGCATCGAGCGCCATGCTAGAAATGTTTATACTCATACAATATTTGGCACATTCCAAGAAGAGGTGGTTTCAGCTAGGGACAAGTGTGACATACAAAGCATATGGTTCAGGTTGATGATGAACGGATCACAAGAATTTAGTGGCAAGATTAGAGAGGTTCACTACAATACCTGCACCAAGATGTCACAATGTTCTTGCAAGCTATTTGAATCCACTGGTATTCTCTGCCGTCACATAATTCTTGTCCTAAAAGGAGCCGGCTGTACTGAAATCCCTGAGCAATACTTGTTATGTAGGTGGACTAAAACAGCCACCCGGGAAGTTGTTTTCGATGCTAATGGACATGCACTTCCAGGATCATCCACATCCCCTCCACCAAACATGAGGAAGTTGTGATGCATTGTCAAAGTTTAGATCAGGGATTCATTATGCATATCGCCAAAGAATCTGAGGAGAAAATGAAATACTTTGAAGAGTTTGAATCTTTTGTTAGAACACATTTCCCTGAGGGTATCATTATTCATACACTTGAAGTGGCACACACAAAAGGTAATGGGCGGAGATGGAAGCGAAATTCAGAGCAATCATCATCAACCAAACAAAGAAAGAAAAAAGAGGTATGTGATGCTAGACATGGACCTGCATAGATAGCCATGTTGTACGCTAACTATTGTGCTTGTTTGTTCCTGCAGGCCAAGAAGCACCAAGAAGATTGGAGGGTATTAAGTTGTTTAACTCACCAATGTTGTAAGTATATCTCATTTTTGGATTGATGTAAAAAAATATTTTGACATGATTGAACTGAATCTTTTTTTTATTTCATGCAGGACAACGATATCTTTTGCCAAGATGAATGTGGTGCATCATAGCATCTCCAACTTCAGTGTCCTGGATTTGTTTGTTATGTAATATGCATGCAACGTAACCTTCACTACAACAACGTGCTTGGGACTAAAGGCCATGTTGTTGTAGTTATCGTTGTATGCATGCAACCTACGATGGTAGTGCCAGGATTTGATTTGCAACAAAGATCTGGTTTTCTGTTGAAACATTGCACCCTGTGTGGCCCTTCCAACGTTAATATGCATCATACTGAATAAGTGCTGTAAATATTAATGTTTGTATCCTGCATTTCTAGTAGATCTGTTGATGAAGCCTACAAATCAACTGACACTCCGATTTGATAAAGTTATGCTAAGGCAACTAAAGAAATTACGGACCACTGAACCTCGTCATGAATTACTGAATTTCTAGCTGCATTTCCCAGCATTTGCTGTAACAGAAAGTAATAAAAAACAATAAGGTTTCAGAGCTGCATTTCCCAGTCCTGGCCCTATATTGATTTTGGGGCGATTTCAGAGCCGCCCTTTGTTAATATTTCCTAGGTTTCAGTAGTCCGATGAGGTGATGACATCTATGCACCGATGCACGTATATCCATAATCGTCTCCTCCCTCGAAGCTTTCCGGTATCCACTACTTCGGCAACTCCATCTCTCCTCTGAGTTACGCCTAATTCATCGAGGACTTTTGGGTTCAAGTTGTAAGCTCGGCGAGTTCCTATGCTACTCTTATGTTCAGTGGTGTTCCGTCGACGTCTGGTGGATCATCTAATGCCATAGCTGACCAGGAGATCCGTACAAGAGCATAAATGTACTTTTTTGTCATTTTTTTTCCTCCAAAGTTGTTGCTGTAAGAGTCCAATGTCGTAGTTTCAGCTACGTGAAATAACCCAGTTCCTTCTTAGAAAACAAAATTTTAGCAGCATGCATCAGTGTACGCTAATATTGCTTTCGATTGAAAATTACAAGAGCGTGGCGCGACAAACTATTCTACAAGGCTTGCGTCTAGTGTACCCTCACAGTAAGTACTCCCTCCGTTCCAAATTATTAGTCATCCTAGCTTTTTACTAGATTCATTGATTATGTTATAAATTTAGACAAGTATATGTCCAGGTTGAGGTCATGAACTTAGACACTCAAAATGACACTTAGAATGAGTAATAATTTGAAACGGAGGAATACATCGGTTTTCATCAGCGTTACTGAGCCTAGTCCATCGTGGACCTTCGCCTCCTGTATTGTTTCCATCACGAGTATTGTGGCTAATTTAAAGTAGCAACTATCTTGTCTATGTATAAGCCAAAGTTTATTGAATTGAATCAGGAAGCCAACACAACAGATAAAAAAAAAGGTTATAATGAATTGACGACAATCATATGTACAAGCCAAAGTTCACACAGGTTCCAATAAGACAAAATGATGGTTAACACGACCAATGATTCAAAGAATAAGACATGATTTTATTGATAACTAAATTAAAATCCGTACATTGTGCATTCAAGAAACTTTCCAACAATTTAAGAAACAACAGTTCACTGAGATAAAAATTAAAATTATTGCACACGGTATAATTAAGATAACTTAGGACATCTTCCACGCTCTGGCTGATGAAACTTGCAGCATCTACCAACCATGATCCACTGTGGTGGTATGACACCGTGGGCAAGGTTCCAGAACAATCAGATTAGCTGTAGGTGGGACTTTATCCTCAATATACTTTCTTATTGCCGCCACCCCTCTAATGGCTTCCTCAAGTAAGGCCTCGCTAATGGGTTCGCAAATATCCCAGGAATCACTGTCATTTCCATCAGAACACCTAATATCACCACAAAGGGTGTCCAATCTAAGTCGCTCGAGTGAGACTGCGCTCTTAACAATACAACATGTTAGCTCAACCAATCCCTTTGCAGAGCTGAATCCTATGACCTCGAAACTCTTGAGGCGGTCGTGGTGGCATTCAGGCAACTGCCTTAAATGTGAGGAACCTTCAAAAACTGATTCATGTTCCATATGTGTCTGATGCACCTGAAGACAAAACAAGGAAACCAAATCAATGAGCGCACCCAAATATGTGACCAGTTATCTTAATTTGCAAGATAGGATGGATAATGCCTTACATCTAGCCACCAAGTCTCTAAGGAAGGAGACGCATCCAAGAAAGAAATCAGAGAAAAATAATCGTACGATGGGGACAAGGTCTCTCCATTAACCTGAATGATCAGGTGTTTGAGGTTGAGGAATTTGCTGGGCAGCATCGGTGTATTCACCTACACAACAAATGTCATTTTTAGAATATTATTCACCATAGCAAGGTATTGTCTTATGAATGTATTGCTTACCTCGAAGGTTGATCCTAACTCGAGAGTCTCGAGGTTTGGCATAATGGGTGGAAGATTAGCACGGGCATAACGGATAACTTTATCACAACGCATTACGAATACCTTCATCATTGGCAATGTTGCTCCAAGTGAGAGCTTTGAAACTTGTCCATAGAGGGTAAAACTGGAGAGATTTGGTGCTTTATTCTGTACTGCTCGCAGGTAGCTACACCCACGAACCTTTACACAGCTAAGCTGCAATAGCACGGAAGGTATCTTCAGGAAAATTATCCTGTGGCAGTGAATGAGATCCAAAAGCTCCAAAGCAAGGGAGTTGGAAAGCAGACACTCTAATTTCAGCCCTGTGATACGCACATCCCTCAATGCCAGTCTTGTTAGGCCTCTCAATGGGCCAAGTTCAGGTGTGGGACGGAAGACACAAGAACGAAGCTCAAGAGATCGGATTGAGCTTCTAACTCCAAGAGATGGAAGTGAGATCGGGAATATGTACTCTTCGTCTTCGTATAGAAAAAGTGTGAGCTCTTCGATCCCTGGTTTAACTGCAACCTGAAGCCAACTGTCGATATAAGGAAAGGAACTGTATTCATGGTATAAATCAAGAGTCAACATCTTCAAGCCAGTGCCCGAGTGATTTCGCAAAATGCTGCCAATTCTAAGGCTTAAATCGGCACCATATGTCTTTGGGCAAAGCGCTCTTCGAGTCAAAGTGAGTTTGGGATAACATCTCCAAGAACATAGAAAGGCGTGAGAAAGACAAGCAGCACGAGCGGCAGCATCCATTGGCATTAAAGAATGTATGTGGCACCAGATATCCTGCATGCACAAGCAAGGGGTACATTTAGCTCTCTGCATGATTGCATAGGGTGTGTTGTATGACATGTAAGTGGCACAATGTTTAGCAGATAAACTTACTGTATGGAGAAGTTTTACCTAACAGTGTCACTAGTGGTTTTGAGTTCTGACAAGGAAAAAAGATACTAATGACCAGCAAAGGTATCTATTCTTGCTTGCATTCTCAAGTAGGTTTTTGTGCATTCATATCTCTCAAAATGCACTGGAAGATTTTTATTGTACAGTAGCATGCTATAAATAGGGCACAACAGCAAAGGGTACAAATAGCAATGGCTCAAAAAGCAGAATTCCAGGTAGAAATAGTACACCTGAATATCTATATAAACAAGCCCATAAATCAGGAAATTTTGACAGCTACAGTGTAAGATATACGTTAGGCAATCTTGTAAAAAAGGATGAAAGATATAACATATTGGAACGACCATGCAAAAAAAATTTTAAAAAAAGAACATCGTAAAATAGCATGCATGACGAACCAATGACCCAAGCTCTAACCAAGCAACTACTATAACACGAAGAGAAGCATATTCAGGTCAAAGCACGGACCAAGAGAAGTTGGATCAAGTGATGCAAAAAGATATGTTAGCGCCAGATTATTATACATGAAGTTCAAATAGTGATGCAGTATCACTCCGGGTGTTTCCCCAGAATTATTATGGTTTGAGTAGTCTCAGTGAAATTATAAGATTGTAATCTACACAACTTACCTTAGGAAGATCTGGGATTGAATATCCCAAAGTTTCTCCATCTTTGGAATCGCCCAAAGTTTCTCTACCATTGGAATCGCCCAATGTTTCTCCACGTTTGGAATCGCCCAATGTTTCTTCACGTTTCGAATCGCCCAATGTTTCTTCACTTTCAGAATCGCCATCATCAACTCGATTATAGGTTGAGGGCGAGCCCTGAATTTCATCCACCATAGCAAAAGATCCATCTGCAACCCAACAAGCATGTTATAATAGCCCATCTGACGTGAAATAGATCCAAGAGAACAAACTAGCTGAAAAGACAATGGTTCCTCGAAATATCCTCTAAAACCCGATTTTTTGTCAAAATATCCTCTCAAACCCGATTTTTTCTTACGAATCAGATGAAGAGGCCTAAGCTTCTGGTAGGAAAAAAAACGATAGCGGTCTAACTGAATCGGTCAGCGAACAAAGAAGAAAATTATCAGTGCTGGCTTACTCGAGTCTAGGGTTTGCAGAGGCCGTTGCTGCTCGCTCTGCAGCGCCGCCATACCCATGGTACGAGTAGACGGCATCCCCAAGGTATGAGCCTACCTCCCTCCCGAAAGATCTCGCCTCGGTTTCGTTTCCCTGCGCCTCAGATCTGAGGTCCCGAGAGATCTCGCCTCCCTGCGGCCCTGCCTCACATCTGAGGTCCTCTTTATCTTTGTATTTGTATATAGACCGCATCGGCCGCGGCTTTGTTTTTGGCTGGTTTTGAGTTCGGATTGGATTGGGATTTCATTGGAATCGAAATCGGACAAGGCACGAAAGAAATCGAGCCGGCGCCGGCGCCGGCGCCACTGCCTACCCTGCCACGGAACACGGGGAGGGAGCCTCGGCCCCTGCCTCCGATATTATTACGAAAAAGTAGGGACGGTGGGCTACGTAACCCCATGTTAACGGTCCATGTCACCGACCTCTAAAAAACGATCAAATTAACGTATAAATCAATTAAAAAATCATAGTAAATAAAAAATAGAAATCAAATTGGGTTGGACTCCAAATGATAAGATAAACATACTGAACATAAAATATGGTATGCTTTAATACATTTTTTTATATTATACATAGATCTAAAGCTATAGTGAAAAAAATATACTAAAACATACCATATTATATGTTCAATGTAAATATCTACTCATTTGGAGTCCAATATAATTAGATTTTCTATTTATGATTTTTTAAAAACTGTTTTAGTAGGTAATTTGGTCGGTTTTGACAAGTTCTTTCATAGGTTCGGGGATTATGTAGTCCAACCTACATAGGTTGGGGGATATAAACTTGGACCGTTTTAATTTTACCGGCGAGAAATGAGGTCTCTGTTTCTTGCACGCGTCAGCAAACACCGACGCCGAGCTGCTGAAGTAAACAGGAACCTTGGGTGGAGTGTGAGTTTTGTTGCGTCTGTTTATTTTTTGTGTCGTAGAGTGAGTTTAAATTTGGGAGAGAAAACACTATAGATCCCGAAAAAAAACTATAGATCATGTTGGGAAGCGTGTTTTGTGAGTGAGAGAAATATAATAAATAAGAAAAAATTAAATAAATAGTGTTTTTTTGGAGTAGTTGGATGAACTATACGCGCAGTTAGTGATGTTTCCGATAACTCTAGACGCGTAAAGTTTTTAAACCTATCAATAATAACATTTAAGTATTATTTGAAAAAAATGATAACTACGAGCCAAACATAATTATGATCATCATACCATATTTTTTATACATGATCTTTTGAAATAGATCCTTTTTAGGTGAACTTTTAGATTTGTAACTACGGGCTATGACATCTATTACTAATGGCTAAGGAGCGTCAAGGCCTTATTAATTAGTCCTCAACTTTCTACCAACTTGTCGCACTGATAATTGTACCCTCTCTCACAGAAAACACGAATTTGGCACCAACATTTTGAAAATAAACAAGCCAAAAAGAGAAAAAGGAACGTTGGGACGAGGCTCACATTGTCAATGCGAACGTCAAGCAACCAACATTCACGCTGGCATGGCAAAGGTGCATGCTCCTGCGATGTCGCCCGTTATCCACCTCAAACCAAGGTGTGTTGCAAGTAGACTTGGAGATGGATGATGTGTGATAGCTAGATAGTTATGCAGTGGAGGCAGCAACCACATGACAGGATGGGTTGCTACGATGTAGGTACTCAGCCTGTAAGAGGCTCCCCCATCCCCACGCCCCATTTGGTAGGGCGGAGCTAGCTCAAAATCTCATGTCAGCACCACTATAGACTGTTGTCAGAAGCTTGTTGTAACAGTGTATAACAGTATTTTGCATTAGTTTTCTGAAATTTTGTCGTTGTCAATTGACAGCAACAACTAGACCTAGCTCCGCCTCAGGTAGACAAGTGGGTCCTACCATATCCTCCTCCTCTTTCCTTCGCGGCTCCGCCTTGCCGGCTTCTTCCTTCATCGCCTTGGTGATGCCGGTGTTGTCTTTTTCGCGGGATAGCCCTGGGTTCGGGGCTTTGGGGGGCAGTGAGTTTGCACTAGGAGGGCGGTGGTGGCGATTGGTGGGCAGCGACGTGAGGCAGTGGTGGAGTCCTGATGGGTACGGGGCGGCGGCGGCGCGGGAGCGATAGGTTCAGAAGGGCGGGGAAGAAGCAAAGGCAGAAGGCGAGTGGTGCCTTTGTATTTGCATGGCAAGGTTTGATGCTAGCTGTGTGAAGATCTTCATCGATCTTTTGGTTTGTTGAGGCTAGAGTTTCAGAGCAGTAGAGCACACCAGGACCCTTGGCCAAGAAGGTTCGGACCCTCACAAGGCTGCTGTCACACGCCATTGAAGATCGTCGTGCATCACGGACGAGGGGCGTGACTGGGACTGCACGGACGACAAGGCTGGGCAGATCGGCCGATCCCGTAGGCTACAGTCCCGCCGCTGAGCTAGCCGATCTAACCTGGCAGTTGCTCCCGTCGCACATGCCGCCGCTGCCGTTGACTCGCCTTCCTGCGGCCCGTACGCCGCCGCTCGCAGTGCACGGTCTCGCCACGACGGATGCGAGCGAGAGGGCGGAGGAGATCAACCCTGCTGGTGTCGCGGCGGACCAAAACAATAATCATACGAGTCTGTATAACTAAGTCATATATCTTATAAAAATATCTGTCAATCATTATTTTTCAGTATTAACCTTATACTACATAAACTAGTTATATATACTACTTATATCTTTCACTAGTATACAATATTAGTTTTAGGTCCCGTTTAGATTCAAAAGGATTCCCCAAAAATCCTCATCTACATTGATTTTTTTTTTGAATAATGTATTTTCGAGGAATCTTTCCCCAATATAAACACACCCTTAACCCTCTTGAAGTCTTGTTACAGTTCTTGAAGGGAACCAAAGGTTCCTCCCCTCTGAAATATTCTGAGCCATTGATCTTCAAAGAATGTGTTTTATTATAAAAGCAGGGGCAGTTTAGTAATCCTTATTCATCTACACAAATACATCAGGCTGAAAATGTAGATAGGGAGGCATTCTATCCTGGTGCTGGCCGCTGGCAGCCTGCACGTACGCGCCTCCCTCGTCCGCCCATGGTGTTCGACGCCCGACGCTTCATGGAAGCCTGCCTCGGTGCGTTCGTGTGCCTCAAGAGTCTCCCCATGCGCAACATTCGGCTCGACGAGCCTGATGTCCCCACCATCCTCTCCGTGACCTCTGCCTCACGTTCTGCGGCCAAGGCTTCGTGCTCAGGATCAACACACCAGGCTCGTTGCTCGTGACCCTGACGATCGTCGAGTGCTACTTCAAGAGGGTCGACCTCGTCTGCTAGCTGCGGTTGGAGCGGTTGTTCATGGAGACGTGGCTGGAGGACAACAGCCCGCCGGTCTGGTTCGGCCATGTTCCCCAGCTTCACCAAGTGTCTTTGGCCTCATCTAAGCAAACTAGTGCGGGTTACAACTAGGGCCGGTCTTCACGGTGCCGAAAGCGACTAAATCGATGATGCGGGTGATCTTCGCGGTGCAGGCAGCAAGGGGGGAGATGCAACGGCGGTGGTGCCAGTGAGTTTGCGTCAATGAAGGTGAAGGCGTTAGAAAGGAACAGGAAGACGAGGAGGAGGCATGCTCGCCTGCAGGCTGCATGTGCCATTTGCGCTTCGTCGTCTTCATCAGGTTGGCCTTTATTCGTTCGTCATAAAAATTGACGCAGTAACAGGGATCTAGCCGCACCGGCTTTCTTTTGGAGGCGCATTCGGTGGATTGCTCCCTGAGAGGGGAGGGAAGATGGCAAGCCCAGCGGCGAGGGAGGAGCGCAGGGAACGGACGAGGCGCATGCAGAAAGTCGGGAAAGGCGGGACGCTAGGGCCTTCATAGAAGAAGAGGCCTCGCATCGCCTTTCTTGGTTCCTACCCCACTAAATTTTAGTTCCTGGCCCACCAGTTCCTCGTAACAGGTTCCGTTTAAATTTTAGCCATTAGATCAGAGACATTGAACGGTTGTTAAAGTTCCAAGCACTCTAAAAAAATCCTCCTTCTTTAACATTAGTATAGTCTAGTATGGTGTGCTACTATAGACTATACTTGTCACAAGCAACTTATGATCTCATCATCGATCATCCGTATGAGTGGAACGACATGGTCGGCAAGGGCAAGGCTCCACAATAGTCAACTTAGCAATAGGCGGGACTTTATCCTCAATGTACCTTCGTACGGCCACCACTGCTCTTGAGGCTTCTTCTAGCTCAGCCGTTCTAATGGCACGACACATTGCATCTTGACAATCACTATTATTCCCCCCTGAACACCTGCTAAAACCATCAAAGGTGTCCAACGTAAGGCGCTCCAGTGAGACTGCGCTCTTGACAATGCAGCATGTTAACTCAACCAAGGTCTTTGCAGATGTGAACCCTATGATCTCCACACTCTTCAACTTGAGGTGTTCAGGCAGCTGCCTCAAACGTAAAGGACCTCCAAAAACCGATTCATGCTCCGCACGATCCCTGTATACCTGAAGACGAAACCAGGAAATTGAATCAATGGATGCACCAAAATGAGTGACCGTAATCTTAATTTTTCGCATGATAGAATGGACAGGGCCTCTTACATTGAGGTGCCAAGTCTCCAAGGAAGGAGACGCGTCCAAGAAAGAAACCAGGCCAAGATAATCATAGAGTTGGGGAAAGGTCGCTCCACACATCTGAATGGTCAGGTGCTTGAGGTTGCAGAATTTGGTGGGCAGCATTGGTGGTGTATGATCCTGCAGACAAAATATTTCAGGTGCTGATTAATTATGCACCAACACAAAGAAAAGTATGGCTACTGTCGTATGAATCTACTATCACTACTCTGCAGTATACCTCAGTCATTGAAGATAAATCAAGAGACTCAAGATTTGGCAGAATGGATGGAAGCTCAGCACGAGCATTTGAGACGGTGTTCTTGCAGGTCATGGAAAAAACCTTCATTTTTTGTGATGCTTCTCCAATCGAGAGTTTTGAAACTTTTCCAACAAGGTGAAAGATGGAGAGATTTGGTGCTTCATTCTCTATAACTTGCAGATTGCGACATCCAAAAACCTGCAGGTCGCTGAGCTGCAACAGCATGGATGGTATCTTTAGCAAAATTATCTCCTTGCAACGATCGAGGTTCAAATGCTCCAAAGCAAGGGATTTGGCAAGAAGACACTCCAATTCCTCCCCAGTAATATGCACATACCATAGCCTCAGTCTTTTTAGGCTTCTCAAGGGGCCAAGTTCAGGCATGGGGCGGAAGGTGCAATAGCAAAGACGAAGAGACTGAACTGAATTTCTAACCCCATGAGATAATACTGAGCATGGGAGGTTGTACTCTTCGAATAGCCAGAGATCGATCTCTTGTATCCATGGTGTGAAAGCAAGCTGGAGCCAACCGTCGATGCAAGGAAGACAACTCTTCTGATCACCTAAACCAAGCTTCAATATCTTGAGACCAATGCCCGAGTGGTTCCTTATAATGCTGTCAATTCTGCACCTTAAATTTTCGTCATCCATCGTTGGGCAAAGCGTAACAGGACACAAGTCGAGTTTGGGATAACATCTCCAGGAACTTAGAAAGCCACGAGAAAGGCAAGCAGCACGAGCAGCAGCGTCTATTGGCATTAAAGAATGTATATGGCACCAGATGTCCTGCATATGCACAAGAATATGGGATAAATTTTCAACTTCAAAGCAGCCTAATGAAACTTCAGTAAGGGAAAATAATTAATGTATCAGAATTGTGCTGCCACATATACCTCAGGAATACAGGGGACTGAAGATCTAGAGGCTTGGGAAGCGTCATCACCAATAACTTGTTGACACGGCGAGGAGATTCCATCATCAAATAATGCAGAAACCGATGCATCTGCAAACCCAACAAATTAAAGCACGATTACGATAATCCATCTTATTAACATGGCAACAACTTTTGTTCAAATACTACCATGTTCCAAAATATAAGCTACGTTTAACCTTTTTAAGACAGATTAAACATGTCTCATATAACCTTCATTAAACATGTCTATGCAGATATACATGGTAGCTATACTTTTCTTATATGCCGCCATGCTTACTAAAAGGAATTATGCAAGCTACAACTAGGCTCACAGGACAATTAACTTGTAGAGGGATATTTTTGTCAATTCACGCATTCAATTAGACTTCACAACTCATATAGAACTATATTTTGAAGCAAAATTTGAACGTTTTAACGTATAGCTATATTTTGGAACAGAGGGAGTACTGAATAATAAGTTAAGTCAATCAGGGAACAAACTTGATAAAAAGAAGGTCATTTTTTTTATGATGAAAGAAACATGCATGCAAGCCGAGAAGCGAATTAGAGAGACGCTTACTCGGGGCTAAGGTTTGCCTACGCTGCATATCCACGTCCATGGTACGATCGAGTAGCTAGACGACAGTGACGGCTCTGTTGGATCCGTTAATTTCCTCTCCCCTCCTTGAGATCTCTGATGCTCCTCTATTCTATCTTTGTATCTGTATTCTGTATATATCGGGTACGTTGCTGGCTCCTGGCTGGTTTATTTTGAACGTAATTCAACTCGGATTATATTGGTTGGAACTCGAGACAGACTCGGATCGGATCCCTTTTGGTTGGTGTCGGCAAGTTGCAGTAGTGAGTGCCGGAGCTTTGCTGACGCTATTAGCGAGACGCGGGGAACGGATGAGCTGAGTCTGGGAGGACCACACCACTTCAGTTCGTCGCCTTCGATCCCAATCCGTCCGTCGTTGTTCAAGCTCTGCCAGCCAATTTGTGGAGATGCGCAACATGATTTGGCTGACAAGCACGGAACAAGAAGCTCTGTTCCTGTCTCATCCGGGAAGAATATAACAAGGTAAGAGAACGGATCAAGGCATGAAGCAAACATTGAATACAAACACGGGACCCATGAATGTTAAATTTCAACCACTGAGCAGCCGTTGCTTAAATGATAAAGATAAAAAATGCAATTATTATCTGATTACAAGGAAATGTGCTATGCTGAAATTCTGTTTGCTTCAACTCAAATTCTTATTGTTTTCTATGTATCAAACTTATAAAGTCCATTAACTAAAATTAAAAAAATCATAATAGTGAAAATTAAAAACTTTGTGGGTCTCAAAAGCATAATTAAGTATTTCACATAAACCAATATTTGCTTATATATACGGGTAATCAGACCGGTCATCGGACCAGTCAGGGTAGCGGCGTGTGATGATATTTTTCGGTTGCTAAGTACTCCCTTCATTCCAAACTATAGGTTGTTTGATTTTTTCAACCCTAAGTTTTGACCACTCGTCTTATTCAAAAAAAAATTATGCAAATATAGTCAAATTTAGCTTATTCTTGAAATTCATTTATTACTAAAGTTAGCCATAACAAAAGAAAATGATATTTTGCAAAAAAAAAATAAATAAATAAGACAAGCGATCAAAGTTGGGGCGAAAAAAAAGTCACACGGCCTACATTTTGGAACGGAGGGAGTAGGAGTCTTTTGTAAAAATCATTTCAAATTTAAATGTCCAAGTAGGACAATACATGAAGAGGATGGAGGAAAATCAAGAAGTCTATAGAGTATAAACTATGTACACACCGACATAGCTCTTGGGCTCTAGGCCCATGGGCCTAAGCATTGTAAAGTTCAATAATATAAATAATAAAACAAAGTATATACGTTTGCAAAACCAAATATTTGTGGTGTCAAAATACGTTTTTCTTCCTCATCGAAGAAACCAAAAAGAACCAAAAAGAGCCAAAATAACAAAATATCTTGAGACCAATTCCCGAGTGGTTCCTCATAATGCTGTCAATTCTGCACCTTAAATTTTTGCCATCTGTCTTGGGGCAAAGCGTCACACAACCTAAATCGAGCTTGGGATAACATCTCCAGGAACTTAGAAAGGTGCGAGAAAGGCAAGCCGCGCGAGCAGCAGCGTCTATTGGCATTAAAGAATGTATATGGCACCAGATGTCCTGCATATGCACAAGAATGGGATAAACTTTCAACTTCAAAGAAGCCTAATGAAACTTCTTAGTAAGGCAAATAATGAATGTATCAGAATTGTGGTGCCATATATACCTCAGGAATATAGGGGATTGAAGATCCTGAGGTTTGGAAGCGCCATCACCAATAACTTGTTGACAGGGCGAGGGAATTCCATTGTCAAATAATGTAGCAACCGACGTATCTGCAAACCCAACAAATTAAAGCATTCAAATACTGAATGATAAGTTAATTAGCGAACCTCAGCTGATCTGATTCTGAAAAATCCCGCGCCTCACCTGATCTCATTCTGAACTCGCCGGCTTTGCTGCTGGTTAACTGCATTGGGTAAAGCTGATTAAAGATTAAAGAAGTGGCTGTTAGGTGGTGTTGATTTGTTCATAGACTTTGTTCTACCATAATTAAAAATTGCGTTCATGATCTATTTGTAGGAGTGGGTATTATCTTGCGTGTGTGAGCAGCTAGCTACGCAGTGTGTGATCTGCGCGCTGTAAAGGGAATTTGTAGATAGCAACACAAAAATAGGCCCTACTGTCGCCTCGTCCGCAGCAACCTCACCGCCGTCCCGGTGAGACCGGCGTTCCGGCGCGCCCGTGTGTTGGAGCGCTGCTAGCTCGTGTACATGAGCCTCGTCAGCATACAGACCCGACAACGCGAAGATCGACGGCTACACGGTGCCCAAGGGCGCCGAGGTGAACGTCCTGGACGGCGGCAAGGGGTGCGACGTGGACCTCACGGGTGTGCCCCGGGTACACGCTGAGTTCTTCGTGACAGAGCAGCTGGATTTCATGAAACACCCGCTCCGGGCTCGCATCATAACGAGGAACTGATCGTCAATGCCTACTGTGAGAAATCAGAATAATGCATTTCGTTCATGTATTTGTGATTGAGCTCCGTCTAATCCCCTAGAATAATGCGAATAATCGCCTTCAAATGGTAGAATAGATAGAAGCGGCTGATTCTGACACTCTGATGCCATCAGAAATGCCTGCAAATGGTACTAGAACAGATAGAAGCAAAGAAATAGCACTTTTTCTATATCATCGTGGGAATAAGATGGCTGTCATCCTTTGCCTACCTCTTTTGCTTCTCGGCCTGCTTGACAATTTCAGAGGTTTGATGAAATGTCTTGTTAATCTTTGTAAAACTATGCTCCACACCATAGGAAACTGACATCATCAACCATCTGAAAAATTGCACCATGAACAAATTAGTTGGCAGTTAGCATAGAATGTGTCAGGCAAAAGCAACTTGAGTATCAGAAGCACACGATTTCTCCACTGCCCAACGTACACAACATCACCAACGCTCTGAGGAAAACTCAACCGAGTAACAGGTGTTTGCAAGGCTGTTAAGCTGTCAACACCCACCTGTTACTCAACAGAAACTGTGTTAGAGGAATAGACTTGAACATATATATTCTTCTTATCAAGGAAACAAAAGGCATGGGTAATTATGATCAGTGATTAACAGAAATTGATGTACACATGTGCACATTAGTATAAAGGAAAGTTGAGGAAACCAAATTTAAAGGAAGCATTCATTGACATGTGGTACAGTTAATATCGGGATCGTGATTCACACCCTAATATAGAGTAACAAAATACTATGACATCAGAAACTTTAAGAATAACTTAGTGTAAGCATAACAATTTGATATATTTGACTAACAGATAGATATAACCTCCTAATAAAATAAAGAATGAAATGACCTACGTAACATGATTTCCCTTTTTGCATCCTATGGATAAGTGAACCAACACCAACAGAATATGGGCAGGATCAAACCATGACAATGGACAATTAAAATGGCAGATAAAACAAACCTCAAGGCATATAATGTAATCCTGGATACGCATTTGCAAACTTTGCGCCAAATGTGCCCAGTTGAGAAAAGAAATGCAACAGCAACACCTTGCCACCAGGTCAAAAATACATAGATTTGAAAGTAAGAAACTCAGACATGGGCTTAATAGGTTCCAGCTTATCCTTGGTCGCAGTATTGAACTGTATGAGGCAATATAATGCCCATGTCTGGCTGAAATTTAGAGAGAAACTAATTTTTCATCCAAATTCAGCAGGCCCATGCATGACCAAACTAAAACAAGGTTTAGGTGTTTCACCAACTTATCAGACATCTTTGTGATCATTTTTTTTTATTTTCACTGATTCCAACAGTTGAAGAGCATAAAACAATATCATTCCTTTGTGCTTCATCATTTTTCAATTCAGTTATATATTTTTTTCATGAGTAATATATATTTGTAGACTGAAGTTACACACTAAGCAAGAATTTTCTCTGTAACACACTAAGCACAGTGATGGGTGAGAGAGACAGCAATGTTTTGCCTAGCAAGCACTGGAAGTCTGGAAGGATCGAGGTGAAGTGGTCAACACTCAACAATATAGCAGGTGCCGCACATTCAGCTATACCAATATATGTCTCAGGAACCATAGAAAATTCTGAAATGTTTGTGTCGAAGTGTAACAGCTACTAAATATGAAACATTATGTTATAGAGGACACAGAAGGACATAACAGGCCTCTACATCAACACTAGTGAGGGAGCTTGAAAAGACATTGAGAGGCCAAACTCAGATATGTAGTACCTCTTAAAGAAAATTTCGTAGAGGCCTAACATGATTTTCTTTTTTGCATCCTATGGATAAGTGAACCAAGAGAATATGGGCAGAATCAAACCATGACAATGGACAATTAAAATGGCAGATAAAACAAACCTCAAGGCATATAATGTAATCCTGGATACGCATTTGCAAACTTTGCACCAAATGACCTTTAAAAAGCCCAGTTGAGAGAAGAAATGCAACAGCAACACCTTGCCACCAGGTCAAAAATACAATAGATTTGAAAGTAAGAATCTCAGACACGGGCTCAATAGGTTCCAGCTTATCCTTGGTTGCAGTATATCACTGAATAAGTCAATATAATGCCCATGTCTGGCTGAAATAATTTAGTACAGCGGCGGTACCTGCAAATGAATCAGTAAATTCATGATGATGCAGAATTTGAAATCTTTTGGTCACTGGGTCCTAAATTGTGAGCATGGATTGACAGTCTTAGTTAAATATACAAGGATAAAACTATGTTATGTAAAATTCCATATTAAAGTATTCAAAAGAACAATATCGTAAGAATGATGGATCGATTCATACCCATATTTCCATGCAAGCTTTCCTTCTCCATAGATTCCCGAAAGTTCCATGAGAATTACCAAGACAGCACAAATAGGCTTTAGGATCATCTAGAAATTAGGAAACCATGTAATCGATCAGAACAAAATAAACAAGAATGGGCAAAGTAGGCAAAGGTCAACCATCATGCATACATACATATTGAACAGTACCAATCTTCACAGCAATGTTATACAGTCGTCCAATCAAGCTAGTCGCCAGGGTACCGATAAGAAGATTAGTCATGATTAATCGTCGATCAGACCGATTAGTCGAGCCTAGTCGGTCCTAGTCGTCCGTATAGTCGTCCCATACCTTCAGGACTGATATGATATGTGTACTATATATATACTACAAGGACTTGATTCATCACTCCGACGCGCCAGGACTTGATCACAACAAGGGAGGTTTTGAATTTCTTCGGAAACGCTTCAGGCCTCCGGACGAATCTAGCGAAGTGCCAGGCTGCTCCAATTGCCTGTACAAATGAAGAAGTGGCTCTGGTAGAGCGCCTTATCCCGGTCCCAATCACAACCTTCCCCATGACCTATCTCGGTCTGCCTCTATCGGTGACTGCTCTGCGCAAATCGGACCTTCAGCCAATGATTGATAAGGTGGTGGTGGCCATGCCGACATGGAAGTCAAGACTGTTTTGCGGGCTAAAAATGTGCATACCATGATATCCCTGAAGATCCCTGATTGGATATTCAAAGAAATAGATAAGCGATGCCGGGGTTTTTTGTGGGCTGGCAAAGAAACAGCTCATGGCGGACAATGTCAAGTGTCCTGGCCAGTGGTCTGCCGCCCCATCGAGTACGGTGGATTGGGAATCCAGGACATGAAAATAGCAGCGTACTCCCTGCGGTTACGGTGGCTATGGCTGAAACGAACGGACCGCAACCGTCCTTGGAAAGACCTTGAACTAGCATTCGGAAATGACCCAGTGGTGGCGATCATGTTCCAAAACTCGGTGGACATCCAGCTGGGGGATGGAGCCTTGGCGCTGTTCTGGATGGATCGATGGCATGGAGCTAGCTCGCCATGCATAGCAGCAACTGATCTTTGCAAGTTGATCAAGCCGGCCACAGCAAAAACGAGGACGGTGGCCCAAGCTCTGGCCAACAGGACATGGATATTGGACATAAAAGGTCGCCTAACAATCCCAGCGCTTGAGCAGTTCATCTACCTATGGCATGCGACCAACCAATGTCATCTAAGTCCGGGCACAGAGGACACGTTCAGGTGGCGGTAGACTTCATTAGGGACCTACTCGGCTCGGTCAGCATACCGTCAGTTCTTCGTGGGTGCTACGCGAATGGCAGCTGTAGCGATCTCACCCGAGAAATGGGCCCACTTAAGTATATTCCACCTTCCATTGGTGCTAATATACAAAAATGTTCCCAAGTGCGGATTCGACCGTCGAGTCAAGCTCGACCAACGGCTACTGAAGATCGTCCGTCCATACGCTCACTCGAAGGTGAGTTCCAAAGATCACATCATTCCACAATTCAAATTACAACAAGTCTTAGAGTTATTACAACCAAATTGAAATGATAAATAAAATAGTTTGAGTTCATGCAGCGGAAATGTAAACGAGATACTAGCGACGATCCATAGTATCGTCACGATGAAGTCAGCCGTGACGCTACTCCTCACGATCCTCGGAAGAGGTCGGCTCCCACTCGATGCTGTAACCAGGAGGAAGCTGGGAGGCCCAAGCCATAGAGGCAGCTACCTCCTGAGGGGACGGTCCTGAAAATTTAGCCACAAGTAAGGCTGAGTATACTAGTTATACTCAACAAGACTTAACCGACTGGTGATCACTACATCACCGACTCCTAAGATGAGAGGCTGTTTGGCTAGTGGGGTTCTTTTGCCAAAAGCGACTAAGCTGTTTTCTACTTTCTTTATCTTGATTTTAACTTCTTTAGTCTATCCATTCTAGGTGAGCCTAGCTAAACAATCAAGTTTTGCAATACAATTATTTCATACAAAGATTTCATCCTTCCAAGTTTCACTTCATAATATGTCATACATCGGTCAAGCAGTCTCATTAACCGCGAGAAGCGGACAGTTCGAACCGAATTTACTACCTGGCCAGGGAAAACCCAAACATACGGAATGGTTGGAGATGCCAACACACCCCAATCCTTTCTCCTCTCTCTGCGAGTGGCTCCCGAGTCCCACTGCCTCAGGGTAAAGGTTCACCACTACTGGGACTCACTCAACTACCCTCATGTGCCCATGGGATAACGTTTCCAAGACAGAGAGCTGTCGGACCTGCTCGCATCAATCGGATACCGGGACTTACCGGTCCCATAAACCGTGCATATGTGTGGTACGTTCAAACGCTTGACACAAAAGTACCACATTTTCCACTTAAAACATCGATAGACGGGTATCTACAATCATCCGTCCATCATCTCTAGTGTTTCTGATATGAGTAGTCATACAACTCCTATATCTCGCGAGTGTCGGAAAACACTCGACTTCTATCGTTCTTAAGCATAGCGACTATCGAACCTAACATACTAGTGTTCAATCAAAGGAACCTATGATCATGCAATCTAGGGTTTCATTCAACTCCTTGAAACTTAAATGCACAAACATATAATCAAGTAAATTGCGTAAGTAAAGTTAGGTTATGCTCCGGGGCTTGCCTTCCGGCTCGAAGCGGTACTCCTGCTCGGGGCTCGGATCCACGTGCACCACGTTCACCTCGGACTCCTGGGCGATCTCCTCGGCAGCGGGAACTAGGTCGTAGACTCCGTCGGCGAGACCCGAATCTACACGAATGCATGAATGCTTAAGTATTGAGATTTAAATAGTTAGGGTCTATTTAAATCTTAGTTAATGAATTGGAAAGGATAAACATTAATTATAAGTGAATATACCCTTTTCATTTTGAACCTTTCTTTGATTTTAGAGTTTTAGGTTTTTCCCTTTTCTTTTCTTTTTCTTTTCTTTTCTTTTCTTTTTCTTCTCTTTTCTTTTCTTTTTCTTCTCTTTTCCACTATTTAAATCCTTTTTCCATTATTCAAAAGGTGAACTTAGGAAGATTATTTTTGGGTGCTATTTGGACCAGAGGCTTGCTCATGCCAAGGCAGGAGCTTAGCCCAAAATTTGGCTCAAGATAATTTTTCTATAATTTATTAAAATTATTCTTATCTTTTTACCTAAATCAAACTAAAATCCTACAAAAATAATTACAAGGTTTTTGTTCACACCACTTGGCACAGTGACTTGGGGTACCAAGGGTGACCTCTCTGCAAGTTTGCATGTGATTTTGATTTATGGTTATTTTTGTGGAATTTCACCATGTTTAAACTACCAAAAATTATTTAGCCATTTTCCAGTGTCCAAAAATTACCATTTTTATTTTTCTAAGGCTTCTAATGTCCTCATTTAGTTTCTATGTGAAGGAGGTGATTTTTCACTGAGTAATTTATTTTCTGTGATTTATTTGCCAAAACAGCAGGGTATATGTTTGGAAAATCATAACCCTAAATCCACTGGGAATTTTTGTGTACCCTTTGCGCATTAGGCTAATGATAACCATCCTAGTAACATATCCAAAGCTCAGCTCCAGTGCATGTGTAGATTTTGAACTATGATGAAATGTGCTCAAACTGATTTGAATTTATAATTCAAAATCTACAGCTCAACTGAGTGAGGTGCAAAGGAAGAAGTTGGCCTTCTAGATTCACTGGTCACTAAAAAATTGGTTTGGCATTTGTCTGATTTTTCTACGATTTTCTACGAATTTTTGAAGATCTCAGCGAATTAAACCTAAAACATAGAATCTATTTTACGCGAGGAACCCTGGAAGTTCTGAATCTATTACAAACAAGTCCCTGCATTTTGCGCTCGGCCCCCTGGAAAGAGGTTGAAGACACAACGAGGTCCTCGAGTTCGCCGGCGTGGTTACGCCGGCCAAACGGCGGCGAGACCGGGCCGGGAAGTGGGGGGAAATGGAGAGGGGCTCACCGTGATTCGTTTGAGCTAGGTATTGAGGTCGGGGATGGCCGGGAACGAGGTCAACGACGGCGGTGGCGGCTCGGCTTGCTCCGGCGAGCGGCGACCGGCGACGTTGGGGTCGGAGAAGCCCGGAGAAGGGGTCGGTGAGCACCAGCACGGCACGAGGAAGCGAATGGTGCCCTCGGTTCGGCTGGAGGAGGAGTAGAGCAGGCTGTGCACGTGCGCGGGCGGCGGCGGAGAGCTCGGTTAACTCCGGCGAGCTACGCCAGCGGCTCTGGTGGGGGAAACGGGTCGGGAATGGCTCGGGGAGTGGCAGTGGAGGATGGGGAAGCTCGTGAGAGCCTTGGTTTGGCCGGGGAAGCAGCGGGGAGGGCTGTGCACGAGAGCGAGCTCGGCGGCGCCTCTGCGAGCTCCGGCGAGTGTTTTTCCGGCGTGGAAGGGAGGGGAACTGTTGAGGGCTTAAGTAGGCGTGAGAGGGGAGTGGAGGGGTGCTCGGGAAGCTCGGGATGAGGGCTGGGACAGCTCGGCGAGCTGTTGCGGCGGCAGGGCCTTGTCGCGGCCGTGTTGGCGCCGTGCGCGGCGTCAACGCGCGCGCGCAGGCGTGCTGCAGGCGGCAGGCGCGCGTGGGCGAGGCGGGAAGAGACAGGGCGAGGAAAAAGGAGCACGCGGGGACGCAAAAGTCGCGCTTTGGACCGGCGGGCAACGGCGGCGACGGCAAAACCCGGCGGTCCGCGGCGGCGACGCGACGGCGAGCGCGGAGTCAGCGCTACAGTGCGTCTCCGACCATGAGACCTTGTCAGAGGCGTGCACCGTGAGCGGGGACACCCGGCCATGTCACTTGTCGGCTCAGGCGAGGCCGGACGACGGCAGGCGCTTGCCGGCGGCGAGCGCGGCACGCGCGGGCGCGGCGCTGGCAACCCGTGAGCGCGCCGTGAGCGGTGCAAGGGTCAACTGATTGGCATGGCTCAAATTCCAAAAAAAAATTGAACTGAACTTCGAAACGTGTCAAATTAAAAGTTGGAGTTTGGGATGTGGGACACAACTTTCGAGCTTGGGCCAGGCGCTTCGACCATGCGCTTCGAGCTTGGATCGCAAGCTCGAGCCTTCCGAGCCTCGAGCGTGACGGAAACGCCGCTCGAGGGTGAATGCCCCTCGTGCTTGGCTGCGGAGCCTCGAGCGTGACGGAAATCACCGCTCGAGGGTGAATGCCCCTCGAGCTTGGCTGCGGAGCCTCGAGGGTGACGGAAATCACCGCTCGAGGGTGAATGCCCCTCGAGATTGGCTGCGGAGCCTCGAGGGTGACGAAAATCACCGCTCGAGGGTGAATGCCCCTCGAGCTTGGCTGAGGTTCCATTTCAGCTTTTGAATTTGAATTGAAAAATTCAAATTCCAAGGTTAGGGTCTGAAATTTGAGATACTTCCAAACATTTTTAGGCTATGGTTTCAAAAGGGAAGATGCTTGGTTTGGTCTCTCCTTCAAATTTTGCATTGGCCAAAATTCAAGTTCTTATATAAAATTTAAAGGTTTTTGTTTTGCCTCTTTTTGGGGTGTTTTTAATTTCTTATCGAATTCCTTTTAGCATTTCTTTTGATTTCTTTCTTTCAATTAACCTTGGTTAGGCTTGATTACTTGTTTAGCTTAGCTTAATCATTGTTTTAGTGTTAATTAACACCAGGGGTGTTACAGCAGCTGCCCAACCACTGTGGAAGGCATGGGCACCACTGAAGGTCAAATTCACCATTTGGCTTGCGGTACATGAAAGGCTCTGGACTGCGGATAGAAGACATAGACACGGCCTACAGGATTCATCAGCCTGTGCGTTTTGCGACCAGGAACGTGAGACCTCCGACCACTTGTTCCACAGTTGTTACTTCACTCGACAGATTTGGCATGTGGTCTCGAGAATGCTGAACATCCCTGAGCTAGCAGTGCAGCACCGCACAATGCTTGATTGGTGGCTCGCAATTCGCCAAAGGAGAAGCAAGATCACACGCAAAGGCCTGGACTCTCTGGTGATGCTGGTCTCATGGCGGCTATGGAAGATTAGAAACGACATTGTCTTCAATTCCACCAGGACTACAACCGCCGAGGCAATTGAGTTGCTAATGGAGGACGCCAACAATTGGGTGCAAGCAGGGGCATCCAATTTAGCCACATTGGGGTGGCCAGGACTCACAGCAACAGCCTAGCCTAGACTAGCTCTCCCCCCTGTCTGGTTGTTTCAGTTTTATATAAGAACACAACATAGCTAGTTTTGTACCGTGTGCGTGAGCCCGGGTTGTAGGCCCGCATGTAAGCTTCAAAACTTATATTCTTCTTAATGAAAAGATACGCAGCTCTCCTGCGTATTCTCGAAAAAAAAACTATATATATACTACATGATATGTATACTATCTAGAGCGGCTGATGAAGCAGTGTCAGCAGCTAATGAACCTATGCCACCTGCTTCATTGTTGGGCACTTCCACCATTCTATGATGCTGACCCACATCCACATTTGCACATGCACACACACATATATGTAAGCAGTAAGCACTAATAAGCAGCAGCAGACAAACCAAGAACAAAGCAGAGCTAGAAAAATAGAAAAAGAGAGAACAGAGCCCGTAATTTGGGCATCTGCAGCTTGGCAGCGCTTGCAGTTGTGTTCTATATACCTAAAACCTAATGGGCCTAACATCCCCCCAATCCACTCAGCAAAGCCCATAGCCCACGAAGCAACACAAATATGATCGGTTTTCACCCAGTCAGACGACTAATCGCGATAAATCATCGACTAATTCGACGACTAGGTTTCTAGTCGGTGACCCTTATCGGTGCTAGGGGAGCGATAAGGACGACTAATCGATCGGACAACTGTATAACATTGCTTCACAGCATGATAGAAGTCAGGACCGAGGTACCAATTTCTCATAAAGCAGCTCAAAGGGAAAGGGTGCTTCACAATGCAAATTAATTTTTCATCCAAATTCAGCATTCAGCAGGCCCATGCATGACCAAACTAAAACAAGGTTTAGGTATTTCACCAGCTTCTCAGACATCTTTGTGATCAATTTTTTATTCTGTGATTCTAACAGTTGAAGAGCATAAAACAATATCATTACTTTGTGCTTCAACAATTATGAAACTAAATCAAGGTTGTTTCAGATGCAAAGTAATTAACCGGAGAGGAATGGAGAGGAGCCAACTTACGGATTGAACAGCATATACTGGAACCAACAAAATGAGGCCAATCATGAATTTTTGCTCCTGCAATATGCAAAGTAATTAACACAGATGATGGTATGCACACAGATGATCAAAGGTTAGGTACAACGACAGAACAAGAGCAAAATGGTAGTGACTTTGATGTTCCTGCACTCAAAATGCTCCTGCACACAAAAGACAGAACGACAGCAACACTAGATCACAGGTTTTCCTGCGCTCAAAATTGGCCAAACACATTGATGCTGAAATAAAGCCAGGATGGAACATGTTCCCTGATCAAGCCAAACATCTGCTCACGTTTGGGTCATCGTTGAAAGAGAAGTTCAATACACGTCACAGGGCTGAACATGACAGCTTTCCCCCCACTCAAAACTCACAACCTGACCAATGTAACTACGCCTCGTTGAGATCTAGTATACCACCAATGTAACTAAACTCGCCTGTTGGAATCTACACCGCCAAAAGAACTAAGCATCGCCCGTTGGAATGTACATACACCACCGAAGAAAGTAGTCGCACTCGCTCTACACGCCAATAGTAACGACGTCATCCAAGAGAGCCTTGACGCGGTTGGTGATGTTGACGATGTGTTGACGCAAAAATCGGCAAAGATCTTCACGTACTAGCACACGAAATCAGCTGTGGCCGATGATGCAGGGCGTGCCAGTCAATCTGACCTGTTGATTGACAAGGAAAATCGGACGTTAATATTACAACGAAATCGGCTGGGTTTCCGATTTAGCGATGAAAACCAGATCGGAACTGGATTCCGATCTTCAACAGTGAAACGGCTAGATCAGCCGATTCCGATGCAAAGCAGAGTAAGATTACTAAAACGTAACCTAACAAGCTAAGCAGAGCAACACTTAGAATAGATCTAAACGGCTATATCAGATCCGATAATGAAGTATAAATAACAGTCGATCAAAGCTTATTCTAAGCTGGATAGAGGTTGAATAAAACCTAAACGAAGTAACCGCGATACGCCAGATACTAAAGCTTAGATGTTTACTCGATAACTGTCGAATAATCCCAAACGAAGCAACAACGATACGCCGGTTGCTAAAGCTTGGATCTTACTCAGTAATACGGGACTTACAGGCAAGCCTTGAGATCTGATCACCCTCGACGTGCCCAAAAGAACTCGCGAAAAAGAAAGACGAAGTCGCCGACAAATGTATGTAAGATGTGAAGAAGTGTAAAGGTTTGTTTGATGTTGGTGTGTACAGACTTCTATGACCACGCAGGGCCGACATTTATATCCTGATAACTATGACTCCTAAACGTATACGACAAACTTACTTGACGCAAAAGAAAAGATCTTTCTTACAACCGTTTACGACTCAAACTCTATAAAAATAACCGACTCTTTATTTCGGTCCTTCTATAAGCTTAACCTGGTAACCTCCCAGGACTCCGCCACGTCATCATCCTCTTTCTTCGATCAGACTCTAACTTTGATTCAAACTGCCCTTCCTCTCGGACTCCGATTCCGATTTGATCTGCTTCATTTCCCGGCTCCGATTCCGATTTGATCTGCTTCATTTCCCGGACTCCGATTCCGATCTGTACCTCTGTTTCACTTTTGGCACCGATATGACCTACTAAAATCCGGTGTCAACACGATGCCAAGGTGCATGCTCCACTCGGGCTTCTGGAGGGGGGGTGCAGGTGTAGTAGGCGTGGATGAGGTCCGAGATGGCGCTGGCCTGGACCTCGAAACCGCCGCCCACTGCGTGCGCCTTGGTCCTCAGCTGCATGCCGAGGTCGTTGAGGGTGTCGATCAAGCGCTGCGCGGTACACGGCTCCTTGAAGAGGGCGGGGAGGAACGCGGCATAGAGGAGGAGCAGGACGCCCGCGGCGGCCATGAGGTCCCCGAAGCGGCCCGCGTTGGTGATCACCGACAGCTGCGCCTCCTCCCTCCTGCGCTGCGCCTCGCGGCTATAGACGCTCAGAAGCTCGTCGAGGGCAGGCGCGTCCCGCACGCGGATGGAGCGCACGGTGATGTCGTGGGCGCGCTTAGTCACCGCCTTCCCCACCATCTCGTCGACCGCGGCGGCGAGCCCGTCGACAGTATCTCGCCTCCGCTCTCAATCTCTCCTCCCGGGCGCTCGCTCGCTATCTCTCGGATCAGACAGAGTGGATCAGACGGAGTGGGGGATTGGAAATGGAGAGAGGCGGCGGCGGAGGGGCTCGCCTCGGGTCGGTAGCTTTTCTTTTCTTTTCTTTTCTTTTGTAGGCCTGAGCAAATTCGGGCCGTCAAAGAATCGGGCCAGCCCCGGCCGGGCCGAGAAATGACGACCTCTTTCTAAAAAAACTTGTAACTGTAGCAGCAGAGTGTATCTTTCTCCAAAAAAAAAAACAGCAGAGTGTATGGCGAATAGTGTCAGACTACAAGTCAGACTCGACTGAATTCGTAGTCAAGGTACTCATCGGGTTCAATAAAACACTTTGCAGTCCAAGAACATCAGCAGTCTGTCTCTCACAGGAAGCCAGGAAGATCAGCCTCGATTTTTTTTTTTGCTCGCATTGCATCGCTCTGACGGAGAAACGGCACAAACCAAGTCACAGCACAATCATGCATATCCTTCTCTCGTTTGTATAGTGATATGCATGGCATGGCATGCTAAGAACGAAAGATATGCATGTACAAGCGACGAACGCGGGATGCGAGCCGGTTCCATTCCACGACAGGACAGGACAGGTCGAGCACTCTGCTGACCTTCCCACCTAGTTCTGGCTGTGTTCAGATTCAGAAAAAGTACTTCTCCAATAAGTTTTTCCTATTCATCTCACTCACAGAACACGCTTCCCAGTGCACTATTCATCTAAAACTTCCACCCACTTTCTTCAATCTAAACACAGCCCTAGTTGGGCGCCGCCATGCATGGAAGTTGTTGCCGAGCACCAGGCATCTCCGCGCCGCAGCGCCGTCGTTTCTTCTGCACGCAGATACGCCACAACTGGGAAGTAATGCAATTTTCCTATCCTTCAGAGAAAAATGCAATCTTCTTCCTATTTACAAGTTCTTCAGCCATTCTAGCAAGCTCCAAGCACAGACAGGGAATACGATACTCACCACAGGCAATGTGTCTGCCATACTGAGCAATTCAGTCATCAGTTCTTGAGGTCGAGACATGGACAGAACCTGAAAGCTTTCCTACTGGCTAGTGGCTACTAATTGCATGTTACTACACGGGGTAATAAAAAAAAAGGAAATAGAGCTCGTTCATGAGTCAATCACCTCACTGTATCAGTTTCCATACTCCAGAGCTGCGTGCATACAATTCCAGAGCCGCCAGCAGCATACAAGGAGCACGCATGCATGTTTAGTTCAGGTCATCAGTTCTTGAGCTTGCGACATGAACACAACCTGGAAGCTTTCCCACTGCCCACTAATTGCCTGCTACTACATGATCAATACGATAAAACCCCACCAATTGGCATCAGTTCACAACAGTTGCTGCGCATCCGCAATGATGCTTGTCTGAACTCTGAAGACGGTCTGTCTGGCTATGCAAATGGGCCGGTTCATCTTCAATCTTCTCTTCGTTGCACAGTCTGACCAAGTTCGTTGTGACAGCTAATTTCAAGTGGCGGTATGAACCACCCTGCAGCTGCACAACCCTACCCAAGCTTTGCCGGAACAGTGGTTTCCAGAGCCCCCATGGTCAGTCGGTCCTGGTCGGTGTCCCAGGCGGAAATGAATCCGGTCGCTTGTTGCTTCCCCTCAAGACGCTTGCCTACTTTCTCTCCTGTTCAGTGCTTCCTTTCGGTATGGTATACGTATAGTATACACTGCGATACCTATGAAAGAAAGATCGAGCTAATTGCATTTTACTTGTCTACTTGCTATCGTAGCACATTTGTCCAATATTTTCATTATGGCACAAGTAAACTTAACTTCTAACTGACGATATATCATTACTGGTTATCACTTAACTCTGAAGAAGAATGAGTGCAGTTGCAAATCTGCCTTTAGAACTTCTCCTGAGAATGCTAAAATTTACCAAATTATAATTTAGCAGCTTAGCCAGTGGGAGTTTGATATATGTGCAGAGAAGCCGGAGATGATTTTTACACTGACCGCAATGGTTATGTTCTTAAGTTTTTGGATCTTAGAGGTTGATTATTTTCCTACATCTCATTTTTTATTCTGCTAAAACCATGTTTTAAACTTTAACCCAAACTTATTTTTTTCTTGGTAAAGCCCTGTAATTAAGATTATCAAACTCCATTTCTAGAATATAGTAATGTTACAAAAATAAAGTAAAAATAGGCTACTGAATTTTTATTGCACGTGTACTGACCACGGATGGTGACGTGTACTGACCACGGATGGAGTTGCTGGTCAAGGCTCGCCTCAGATCAACAGATGGAGCGAGTGGTAATATCAAACGTTTCAAGAAACAAAACGCTCAACAAATATGATAACTTGCCCCATAATATCTAAGAACTAAATACATGGTAGATCATTGAAATGATTCCATATGGACTGGAATGACCTATGACAAGCAACTTCAACCCTCCATCACCTACAACCTTGTTGATATCTCATCATCATCATCATTTATTTATCACACCTATGAGTGGAACGACACCTTGAGCAGGGGCAAGGCTCCAAAACTGTCAGCTTGGCCGTAGGGGGGGACTTTATCCTCAATGTATCTTCTTATGGTCACCACTGCTCTCGAGGCTTCCTCTAGTATATCCTGTTCAATGCGATAACACAAATCCTGGCAATCACTGCTGTTTCCCCCTGAACACCAGCCACCGCTATCAGAGGTGTTCAAAGTAAGTCGCTCCAGTGAGACCGCGCTCTTGACAATGCAGCATGCTAGCTCAACCAAGATCTTTGCAGATGTGAACCCTATGATCTCCACACTCTTCAGCTTGAGGTATTTAGGCAGCTGCCTCAAATGTAAAGAATCTCCAAAAACCGGTTCGTGCTTCCCACGGTCCTTATTTACCTGAAGACGAAACCAGGAAATTGAATTAATGTAACACTACCGGAAAATTGATGTTTGCCGTGAGTAAGAATGTTTGCCGTGAGCGAAAAATCGGGCTCACGGTAAACACATCTTTGCCGGGAGCCTTAAATCGGTAGCTCACGGCAAAATGCCTCTTTGCCGTGAGCTTAAAAATGGATGCACTCAGGAATTTGGATGGACATGGGCACATGGACTTACATCCAGGCGCCAAGTCTCCAAACAAGGAGACGCATCCAAGAAACTAGCAAGAGCAAAATAATCATAGGGCTGGGAAGACATCGCTCCATAAATCTGAATGGCCAGATGCTTGAGGTTGAGGAATTTGGTGGGCAGCATTGGTGGTGATGTAACCTGCACAACAAATATGACATGTTCATATTAATTTCACACCAGCGCAAAAGGTATGGCTATTGTCATATATATGGACCTACTATCACTACTCACCTCAATGGCCGAATATAAACAAAGAGACTCAAGATTTGGCATGATGGATGGAAGCTCAGCACGAGCATATGAAATGGCGTCTTTGCGCGCCAAGGAAAAAGCCTTTATCATTTGCGATGCTTCTCCAAGTGAGAGTTTTGAAACTTCTCCGTGAAGGATAAAGGTAGAGAGATTTGGTGCTTTATTCTCTATAACTTGCAGATTGTGACATCCAGAAACCTCTAGGTAACTGAGCTGCACCAGCATGGATGGTATCTTTAGCAAAATTATCTCCTCGCAAACTTTGAGGTTCAAATGCTCCAGAGCAAGGGAACTGGCAAGAAGGCACTCCAATTCCTCCCCAGTAATATGCACATACCACATATTCAATTTTGTAAGGCTTCTCAAGGGGCCCAATTCAGGCATGGGGCGAAAGGTACAATAGCCAAGACGAATAGACTGGACTGAATTTCTAACCCCATCAGATAATACCGAGCATGGGAGGTTGTACTTTTCGAATAGGCAGAGATCGACCTCTTGAATCCCTGGTGTGAAAGCAAGCTGGAGCCAACCATCGATGTAAGGAAAGCAACTCTCTTGGCTATACAAGTGTCGGCGAATTATGCTGACAACGTTCTCGAGGGGGCGCCCCGAGAGAAGGGTTTAGGGAGAAGTCGTCGAGAATCTAGAGCCGAAGGTGACAAGAGACGATTTAGACAGGTTCGGGTCGCCGGAGCGTAATACCCTACGTCCTGTATGGTGTATCTTGTATTGATGAGATCTAAGGCGATGCTTTGGAGGGGGTCCCTGCCTCCCCTTATATATGCCGGAGGGCAGGGTTGCATGGAGACCGTATAGGACTAGGAGTCTTTTACAAATTAATCTCTAATTCCTTGATACAGTTTATCCAAACCGACTAGGACTAATCCTTGTCTTGTGCGTCAAGTCTTGTACGTGGGCCGGCCCACAGGATGGGCCGCCAGGGTCGTTTAGTCCGTCAGGACTCTACACCCACAAGCCCCCGAGCACCTTATCTCCTGAAGAACAGCCTTGTTGGAAGTACAAAGTTCTTTGAGGTCCTCCAGAGTTCTTTTGAAATCTGCCAGGGTTCTTTGAGACCCACAGGGTTCTTTGCTCTTGGAAGTTGCAACCATGCTGTTCAATAGGTAATGATGTGCTCATAAGTCTTCTCGAAGTTCGGATTGGTGCGCACCGATTAGGTGCGCCCAATTGGGCAGCCCCCGAGCCTCGTTTATCTTTGAAGAAGAAATTCGAGGCTCTTTCGAAGTCCGAACCAAAAGAGAATCAATTTCCGAAGAAACCCGAGTTCTTTTCGAACTCCTCATAAATTTGTCAATTGAAGCCGAAAATTCTCAGAAAAATATTTCCTGAAAATATGTCCTTAGCCCCCGAGCCTAAATTTGAACGAATTCAAATATAGGATCATGAAAGGACCGAAATTGAAAAGTACCGAAATAACGCTTCGAAAAGCCAATATAAACTGCCCGCGACCCTTTGTATCCACACGCCTTTTGCGAAACAGATCTAGGGTTTGCGACAGCTTCTCTGCTTGCAATCCAAAGATCGCGCAAAATCTTCCGCATCCTCCCTCAACCTAGATCCAATCCACACGAAGTCCCAAAAGACCCCAATGGCCGGCGGTGAAGGATCTAGCCAAAGCAAAGGTGCAAAGAGGAAGGCGGAAGCCATGAAGGAGGTCATGACGACCGAAAAGGCAGCGTCCGCAGGAGACATGCCTATCATTGAAGACCCAATCAGTGACTGGCCAACCAGTAATCTGAAGGAGAAGCATATCAAGACCCTTGAAGCAGATGGGTTCCTAGCGGCCCAAGAAATCTCTCGGTGGAGGTGCGCGTACGGGCACGAGTATCCCACTGAGGAAACTGAAGAGCTGACGGTATGGAAAGCTTTTTCCGAAGTTGGGTTTGGTCTTCCAACTTGCGATTTCTTCCGCCGGGTCTTGCAATTCTATGGGATTGAGCTATGTCACTTGAACCCCAATTCCATTTTGAATCTGTCGATCTATATCCATTTGTGCGAAGCATATCTTGGAATAGATCCGCATTTCGCGTTGTTCCGCCACCTGTTCAAAGTGAAGACTTCAAGCGGACCATTGCAGGTGGTAGGAAAAGTAGTCATCCAGTTCCGTCAGGGCATGAGGCCAGTATATTTGGAGTATACAACCAAGGAGAGCCTGAAGGACTGGCAGAAGGAGTGGTTCTACGCTTGGAACCACCAGCCACAACTACCTAGCCGCTCAGGGAATCCTCCAGTAATGAAGCCATTTTGGAGTGAAACTATTGGAGTTAATCAAGCAATGCAGATCCCTGAGTTGCTTAGTATGATCAGAGATTTGAAATCACAAGGGCTGACAGGAGCCATGGTGTATCGTTCATTCATGCTGAGGAGAATCCAACCGTGCAAACAACGCTGCAATCCAGGGTACTTGTACTCTGGAGAATCTGACCCCTCAAGGAATGCCACCGGAGACATGACAGAGAAGAGGATTAATCAAATCGTGAAGAAGTTTCTGGTGGTCAACGATGAACAACTTCCAGAGATAATGGAAGTTTCTGCAATCACCATGACATCTGAGGTAAGATCCATATCTGAAAGCAATATATTGCCTTATTGTTGAAAATATATTATGAACTAATGTCTTGATCATCACAGTATGAAGCCCGGCGTTCACTTTATGTGAGTCTGCCACCCCTGGACCCAACCAACACCGAAGAAGCAGCTTTGTTGGCTCGCTGTGTGGATCCAAGGGTAAGAGATCAAGTGCGCCAACACAAACAATCTGCAACTGAAGAATCTGACGAGCCAGCTATTCATGTTGAACAACAGGCGTCAGAAGGAACCCATGCCAAGGCAGAGGCAACCTCCAAGGGAGGTGAAAGGCCCAAGAGGCCAGCACCAACAGAGGTACAAGCACCCGTGCCCAAGAGAGCACGTACTCTGCCCAAGCCCCGAGCCATGACCATACCTCCATGTTCACGATAATATCTTGAGACCAATGCCCGAGTGGTTCCTCATAATGCTGTCAATTCTGCACCTTAAATTTCTGCCATCTGTCTTGGGACAAAGCGTCACACGACCTAAATCGAGCTTGGGATAACGTCTCCAGGAACATAGAAAGGCACGAGAAAGGCAAGCAGCACGAGCAGCAGCGTCTATTGGCATTAAAGAATGTACGTGGCACCAGATGTCCTGTATATGCACAAGAATGGGATACATTTTCAACTTCAAAGCAGCCTAATGAAACTTCTTCAGTAAGGTAAATAATTAATGTATCAGAATTGTGGTGCCATATATACCTCAGGAATACAGGGGATTGAAGATCCTGAGGTTTGGGAAGTGCCATCACCAATAACTCGTTGACAGGGCGAGGGAATTCTATCATCAAATAATGTAGCAACCGACGCATCTGCAAACCCAACAAATTAAAGCATTCAAATACTGAATAATAAGTTAATTAGCGAACAAACAGTTAAAAAGAAGGTCATTTCTTTTTTAATGATGAAATAAAGAAAACTGCATGCAAGCGAAGAAGCGAATCAGAGAGACGCTTACTCGGGGCTAAGGTTTGCCTCCGCTGCCGCTTGCTATCCACGTCCATGGTACGTACGATCGGGTAGCTAGACGACGGTGACGGCTCTGTTGGATTCGTTAGTTTCCCCTCGCCTCCTTGAGATCTGTGATAGATCATAGATGCTCCTCTATTCTATCTATCTTTGTATCTGGGGGGCTGATCTCAAACGGTCTCCACTCCTGGGGCTCCATCTGGACAAGGTAGAGGTCAAGTCAGCGTGAGAAGGTAAGCAATTTTCCAAAACAAAGCTCAAGGCGAGAAGTCAAATTTTTCAACATACAAGGTTTTATATATAGTAGAGCGTAGTAAGAGTCCTACTACTAGCGGCCAAATCTAAGGCTGCGGTCTAAGGTCAAGCTTGGCTCTGGTACCAACTGAAACGATCCGGGTTTTCCAGACTGAAAACCCGACTCCCTTGTTTTGAACGTAACTCAACTCGGATTGGAATCTGCCGGCCTACCAGCTCGATCGAGCTCGAGCCTGCTACGGACGTCGGAAAAGACGCCCATGCATGTCCGCGTCCGGTTGGAACGGAACTCGAGACAGACTCGGATCCCTTTGGTTGCTGTCGATCGGCCTCATGCATGCCTGATCGAATCATTAATTGTCACGACCCAGCTGGCGCAGGACGGCGGCGTGCACGATCAGTACAAGAGCACAAATGTAGTTTTTGTTGTTTTTTTTCCTCCAATAAAAGTTTTATCTATTTGAAATAACCCAGTTCCTTCTTAGAAACAAAAACAAAAATGAAGATGGTTCGCCTGACCCTTCACCATATGATTTTCAACAGGTTCTAAGTGCATCTAACCTCGATCCAAGCTCTCCAAGGCTCCAATAGAATCACCAGCGCTCATTTCAGCAGCATGCATCAGTGTACGCTAATATTGCTTCCGATTGAAAATTGCAAAAGCGTGGCGCCACAAACTATTCTACAAGGATGCTCATAGCATGTACGTACATTGGTTTTCACTGTATCGTTAACATGTGTTCTGACTTCATAGTCGATTCACAGGGGTAGTGGTCTTGATTTTTCGCTTGTCCTGTGTCTTCCATATTCAACACAATGATGTGTAGCTCACCTGAGTACCGGAAAATAAATTTTGGTACCCATATAACGTCAGTCTAAATGAATTGAATCATGCAGACACAAACATGTTTTTTTTTAAAAAAAAAAGGTTAACTGAAGAAGCGGCAAGCGTCTGTATAAGCCAAAGTCCACACATGATAGGTTCCAGTAAAACAAAACAAAACGGTTAACAGGGCCAATGATTCAAGAACAAAACATGATATTAATCAGTAACTAAATGACCATACATTGTGCATTCAAGATAACTTTTCCAACAATTTAAGAAACAAAGCACGATTCATTAAGATAAAATTAAAATTAGTGCACAAGACACAACTTATTCAATCCATTTAGCGGTATGACACCGTGGGCAAGGTTCCAGAACAATCAGCTCAGCTGTAGGCGGGACTTTATTGTCAATGTACTTTCTTATCGCCGCCACCCCTCTAAAAGCTTCCTCGACGACCACATCCTCGCTAACGGGACAGCAAATATTATCGCAGTAATCACTATCATCAGGTCCCCCAAGACAACTATAACCATGAAGGGTGTCCAATGTAAGTCGTTTGAGTGAGATTGCGTTCTTAACGATACAGCACGTTAGCTCAACCAATCCTTTTGCAGAGCTGAATCCTATGACCTCAAAACTCTTGAGGCGCTCATGGCGGCATTCAGGCAGCTGCCTCAAATGTGAAGAACCTTCAAAAACGGATTCATGTTCCATATATTTCTGATGTACCTGAAGACAAAAAAAAAGGAAACTAAATCAATGGACACACCCAAATCAATGACTAGTTATCTTAATTTGAAAGATAGGATGGACAACGCCTTACATCTAGCCACCAAGTCTCTAAGGAAGGAGACGCATCCAAGAAAGAAATTAGAGAAAAATAATCGTATGATGGGGACAAAGTCTCTCCATTGACCTGAATGATCAGGTGCTTGAGGTTGAGGAATTTGGTGGGCAGCATCGGTGTATTCACCTGCACAACAAATATGCCATGCTAAGATATTATTATTCACCATAGCAAGGTATTGTCTTATGAATGTATTGCTTACCTCGAAGGTTGATCCTAACTCGAGTCTCTTGAGGTTTGGCATAATGGATGGAAGATTAGCCCGGGCATTATGGATGACTTTATCACAACGCATTATGAATACCTTCATCATTGGCAATGTTGCTCCAAGTGAGAGTTTTGAAACTCCTCCATAAAAGGTAAAATTGGAGAGACTTGGTGCTTTATTCTCAACTGCTTGCATGTAGCTACACCCACAAACCTTTACACAGCTAAGTTGCCGTAGCGTAGAAGGTATCTTTAGGAAATTTATCTCGTAACAATGAATGAGATCCAAATGCTCCAAAGCAAGGGAGTTGGAAAGCAGACACTCTAATTCCTGCCCTGTGATACGCACATCCCTCAGTCCCAGTCTTGTTAGGCCTCTCAATGGGCCAAGTTCAAGTGTGGGACGGAAGACACAAGAACGAAGCTCAAGAGACCGAACTGAGCTTCTAACTCCAAGAGATAGAAGTGAGATTGGGAATATGTACTCTTCATATAGAAAAAGTGTGAGCTCTTCGATCCCTGGTTTAACTGCAATCTGAAGCCAACCGTCGATATAAGGAAAGGAATTGCGTTCACGAAACAATTCAAGACTCAATGTCTTCAAGCCAGTGCCTGAGTGATTTCTCAGAATGCTATCAATTCTAGGGATTAATTTGTCACCACGTGTCTTTGAGCAAAGCGCTTTTCGAGTCAAAGTGAGTTTGGGATAACATCTCCAGGAACTTAGAAAGGTGTGAGAAAGATAAGCAGCACGAGCAGCAGCATCCATTGGCATTAAAGAATGTATACGGCACCAGATATCCTGCATGCACAAGCAAGGGGTACAATTAGCTCTCTGCACGATTGCATAGGGTGTGCTGTATGACATGTAAATGGCACAATTGAATGTTTAGCAGATAAACTTACTGCATGGAGAAATTTTATCTAATATTGTCACTAGTGGTTTTTTGAGTTCTGACAAGGAAAAAAGATATTAATGACCAGCACTGATCAACTACTAAGGTATCTATTCTTGCTTGCATTCCCAAGTAGCCAATGATATAGGTTTTTGTGCATTCATGTCTCTCAAAATGCACTGGAAGATTTGTATTGTATAATAGCATGCTATAAATAGGCCACAGCAGCAAAGGGTACAAATAGTAATAATGGCTCAAAAAGCAGAATTCCATGTACAAATAGTACACCTGAATATCCATACAAACAGAAGCCCATAAATCAAGAAGTTTGACAGCTACAGCGTAAGATATACGTTAGACAGAAATCTTGCAAAAAAAAGGATGAAAGATATGACATATTGGAACAACCATATACAAGTAAAAAAAAAAAAGAACATCATAAAATAGCATGCATGACGAACCAATAGCCCAAGCTACCAAGCAACTACTATAACACAAAGTGGAGAAGTATATTCAGGTCGAAGCACAGACCAAGTGATGCAAAAAGATATGTTGGCGCCATATTATTGTACATGAAGTTCAAATACTAATGCAGTACCCCGATCCGGGGGCTTCCTCAGAATTAATATGGTTTGAGTAGTCTCGGTGAAATTATAAGATTGTAATCTACACGACTTACCTTAGGAAGATCTGGGATTGAATATCCCAATGTTTCTCCATCTTTGGAATCGCCCAAAGTTTCTCCACTTTTCAAATCGCCCAATGTTTTTCCACCATTGGAATCGCCCAATGTTTCTCCACTTTCAGAATCGCCGTCATCAACTCGATGATAGGTTGAGGGCGAGCCCTGAATTTCATCCACCATAGCAAAAGATCCATCTGCAACCCAACAAGCATGTTATGATAGCCCACCTCGATCACGTGAAATAGATCTAATAGAAAAAAACTAGCTGAAAAGACAATGGTTCCTCGAAATATCCTCTCTCAAACCCGAATTTTTGTCGAAATATCCTCTCAAACCCGATTTTTTCTTACGACGAATCAGATGGAGAGGCCTAAGCTTCTGGTAGGAAAGAAAACGGTAGCGGTCTAACTGAATCGGCCAGCGAACAAAAAAACAAAAAAAAAAATATCAGTGCTGGCTTACTCGAGTCTAGGGTTTGCAGAGGCCGTTGCTGCTCGCTCTGCATCGCCGCCATACCCACGGTGTACGAGTATCTATCTATCTATTTTTTCGAGAATAGAGTATCTATCTGTCTATGTAGTATATATAGACGGACGGACCCCATCTCCCGCGGCTTTGTTTTTGGCTGGTTTTGAGTTGGGTTTGGATTGGAATCGATATCGGACAAGGCACGAAAGAAATCGCGCCGGCGCCGCTGCCTGGGTGATCTGCGTGCGTGGGCAGATCGATCACGCAGTTTCTCCAGCAATAGAGAGCGAGTTGATTCCCTGCTGCTGATCCTGCTCGCAACAACACTCTGGAGGAGACACGCACAGTGGCGCCAAGCGACGGAAGCTTTGAGATAATGCAGTCGCCCATCAGACGGACGACCGAGGTGATGATGACAGGGGCAGCTGGTCCTTGATCTCACCCTCCATGTGACCGCAATGCAGGAGTGTGTGACGGCTCTTGGTGAAGACGATGCAGCAGCTTGAGTAGCAAACAGGCGTTCTGGAGTTCCAGGGTCACTGACTGAGTCCTCGCCAAATATTTGGGGTGTCAAAAACTCAAATTGCAAGCTTCTCCCTCGTCGAAGAAACCATGACCTCATCCAATATACCGGAACTCAACCAGTGAGTTAGATTCAAGCTATGTTGTATGGGAATCACCATGGTCTGAACCAAGAGCTCGGTCAGAATGCTCTGCTCAAATGTATCCTGTCGAATCAAACGCCTCCACTGTATCGTTAACATGTGTTCTGATTCGATTCACAGGGTAAAAGGCAACTATCTGACAAATCTCACATAGACTCTGTACTTGGCCAATGAATCAGGGTGAATTGCAGATTTGTAGCACGGCACACTACTGATCTACCAGGCTGTGCTAGTACAGTACGATTCGGATCACAAGTAGTCAGTCTAGTTGCACAAAAAAAAAAAAGTAGTTAGTCTAGACTCCCTGAGTAAGTACCAATTTTGCACTGGTATGGAACGGAGCAATATCTTGTACAGTGCCTTCCATATTCAGCACAATGATGTGCAGCTCACCTGAGTACCGGAAAATAAATTTTGGTACCTATATAACGTCAGTCTAAATGAATTGAATCATGCAGGCACAACATGTTCTTTTTTTTAAAAAAAAATGTTAACTGAAGAAGCGGCAAGCTTCTGTATAAACCAAAGGACACACATGATAGGTTCCAATAAAACAAAACAAAACCGTTAACAGGGCCAATGATTCAAGAACAAAGCATGATATTAATCAGTAACTAAATGACCATACATTGTGCATTCAAGATAACTTTCCAACAATTTAAGAAACAAAGCACAGTTCACTGAGATAAAATTAAAATTATTGCACACGGTATAATTAAGATAACTCAGGCCATCTTCCACCCCTCTATCATCTTAGCAATGGCTGATGAAACTTGCAGCATCTACCAACCATGATCAACTGTAGTGGTATGACACCGTGGGCAAGGTTCTAGAACAATCAGATTAGCTGTAGGTGGGACTTTATCCTCAATATATTTTTTTTTATAGCCGCCACCCCTCTAATGGCTTCCTCACGCAAGACCTCGCTAATGGGTTCACAAATATCCCAGGAATCACTGTCATTTCCTTCGAAACACCTCAAATCACCATGAAGGGTGTCCAATCTAAGTCGCTGCGCTCTTAACAATACAACATGTTAGCTCAACCAATCCCTTTGCAGAGCTGAATCCTATGACCTCGAAACTCTTGAGGCGATCGTGGTGGCATTCAGGCAACTGCCTTAAATGTGAGGAACCTTCAAAAACTGATTCATGTTCCATATGTGTCTGATGCACCTGAAGACAAAACAAGGAAACCAAATCAATGAGCGCACCCAAATATGTGACCAGTTATCTTAATTTGCAAGATAGGATGGATAATGCCTTACATCTAGCCACCAAGTCTCTAAGGAAGGAGACGCATCCAAGAAAGAAATCAGAGAAAAATAATCATACGATGGGGACAAGGTCTCTCCATTAACCTGAATGATCAGGTGTTTGAGGTTGAGGAATTTGCTGGGCAGCATTGGTGTATTCACCTACACAACAAATGTCATTTTCAGAATATTATTCACCATAGCAAGGTATTGTCTTATGAATGTATTGCTTACCTCGAAGGTTGATCCTAACTCAAGAGTCTCGAGGTTTGGCATAATAGGTGGAAGATTAGCACGGGCATAGCGGATAACTTTATCACAACGCATTACGAATACCTTCATCATTGGCAATGTTGCTCCAAGTGAGAGCTTTGAAACTTGTCCATAGAGGGTAAAACTGGAGAGATTTGGTGCTTTATTCTGTACTGCTCGCAGGTAGCTACACCCACGAACCTTTACACAGCTAAGCTGCAATAGCACGGAAGGTATCTTCAGGAAAATTATCCTGTGGCAGTGAATGAGATCCAAAAGCTCCAAAGCAAGGGAGTTGGAAAGCAGACACTCTAATTTCAGCCCTGTGATACGCACATCCCTCAATGCCAGTCTTGTTAGGCCTCTCAATGGGCCAAGTTCAGGTGTGGGACGGAAGACACAAGAACGAAGCTCAAGAGATCGGATTGAGCTTCTAACTCCAAGAGATAGAAGTGAGATCGGGAATATGTACTCTTCGTCTTCGTATAGAAAAAGTGTGAGCTCTTCGATCCCTGGTTTAACTGCAACCTGAAGCCAACTGTCGATATAAGGAAAGGAACTGTATTCATGGTATAAATCAAGAGTCAACATCTTCAAGCCAATGCCTGAGTGATTTCGCAGAATGCTGTCAATTCTTGTGCTTAAATTTTCACCATATGCCTTCGACTTCGAGCAAAGTGCATATCGAGTCAAAGTGAGCTTGGGATAACATCTCCAGGAACTTAGAAAAAATTGAGAAAGGCAAGCAGCGCGACCAGCAGCATCCATTGGCATTAAAGAATGTATATGACGCCAGATGTCCTGCGTGCACAAGCATGTGATAAAATTTTTATTTCAAATTAAGCCACATGGGATTTGAATCAGAGAAAGAAAAACGACATAGTAATCATGAAGTTTTGACAGTTACATGTAAGATAGATATAGACATAATCTGCCAAAGGCAATGGAAGATAACATTGACAAGACTATACAATTCTTTCTTTTTTATATATAAATAAGGCATCATAAATAGCATGCAATTCAATCTGTTATGGGTTTAGGTACAGCAAGGTAGTAACCATTGTATTAATCCCGTATCAAAATTGTTTGCGGACGTACATTAGGAAGGAGTTGGATCGAATGTCCCATTGTTCCTCCATGTTCGGAATCGCCAACTCGCTGACCTGCAGAGGGTGAGCCCTGAATTTCATCCATTGCAGTTGTAGGAACTGGTCCATCTGCAGCACAAGGTCATCACTCATCATCAAGGAGAAAAGAGGTACTCTGTAAAGGAGCTCGATTGGAGGCCTAGTCTACCAAACTGACAGTAGTCTAAGTGCAGTTAGTGAACAACAGATTAAGAAAAACAAAGACCCTTGTGTTTATGGAAGTGAAGAAAACTGCAAGAAGCAAACCAGAGACGGTTAAGGCTTACTCGGGGCTAGGGCTTTGCCGGCGCCCCGGCTGCTCGCTCTGCATCTCTCGCTTCAGTTTTTCCTACCTCCCTCAGATCTTCACCCCTATCTTGTACCTTTTTTATAAGAACTAGCAGAGTCCCCCAATCCTAAGACAAGTATTAAGCAGGTTGCAGATGATAACAAGATCTCCACCGTACCTGTGGAAGAGACATGATCAACATAGACTTGCGCTGGTACAGGTATATACGGTCATGCTTAGTTGAGATGGAATTGTACCCGTATCCGGCCCGGCCGTAAAGTCACAATATTTGGCAGGATCGGGAAACTAAAAAGAATGAATCCCTATCAGTATCAGGCCAGGATACTAATACAGTACAGTACTTTTTTTTTTTGAGAAAAACTACAGTACAGTTCATGGCAACTGGCAAGTACGTCTCCTGCTGGATGGAGCAGCATTGAAAGATGCAATTGTAACCCATGGGCGGAAAGGTCTCATGTGCCCAGTGGGCCTACAAAGAACCATCATCATTAGGCCATGCCCCCTTTATTAGCCCATTTCACGTTGTCAACCAGCCCGTTTGGAAGTGAACAGTTTGCGTCGAACGAACCATGGGGCATATTGATAATTTTTGCGCAGAAAAAAAAACACCATAAATAGCTCAGATTTAAATCAGTACGGTAAGCGTGATAGTTCCTCATGATGGACCAGTATGGATTTTACTTGACAGTAGTCTGCCAAACTTGATACTAAAAGAAGCTCGTATATCAATCCCCTGCGGTCCTGCCTCCACAAAAACACCGAAACAAAGTTGTGCATTTGTACTCAAGATATGAACCCCCGATCTCAGAATGCAATGCACAGCAGTGTTCTGTAGAATTAAACACCTCCCCAGGACTTTACTTAACATTGCCCATGAGAACAGTAAGATAGTATGTTCTAACTTCGGATTTGATTCACAAGGCAAAGGGCAACTATCTGGCAATCTCAGATCTCTATACTTGGAAGAAACACTTTCACCTCCTACATTATTATCTGACAACTGATTTCAATTAAACCCCGCACCTCCCTTTTGCAACCCTATGTGCTACTCATTTTTCATGTACACTACATACATGCAGTCATGATTTCTCCACCGCGGTCTCCTCCACGCTTGCTTTGCCTGGGAGCAGCGCTGCCGGAGCTTGGATCTGTGCAATCTCAAGCAAGATCTTGTTGAGGGACTGTGGCTTTGAGAAGAAGGGGCAATGATCGCCGCCCTTTATCTTGAAGATGCCGTCTGGTGGGTTCTCCCTGACCAACTTCTCCTGGGCATCAGGTGAGAGCATGTGGTCGTCCAGCGTCTGGATGAAGTAGCGGCGCACGGTGCCGTATTTGTCAGGGGTGAGGGAGAGCTTCTCCATGATTGGGGCTAGAGGGATAGGCCTCATGGACACCGCAGCTAGAGCCATATCCTGAATTTTTAAGTGTGTGCAAGCTTGTTAGCAAGTCCACTGAAAACAAGTGCTGGCATGATGTCAGTGAATACAGTACACAAGTTCCAATTGCTTGAAGTGTAGAGTACCTTAGAAGGTGTTTGGTTGAAATACAGCCCCTTGATCTGCTGTTTATCAAACATTAGCCCAGTAGGAGGCTTGTCCTTCCCATTTCCATAAACCAAAAACTGTGACTCTTGCAAGAAAACATCTGCTGACCGGAGCTGTAAAATGCAGGTTAAGGTAAGTTCCTGTTGAACATGCACATGGAAGTGGTAACATATAAAGGGAGATTCCATACTTCCTCTGAGAACACATCGAAGGGGCGCTGCCCATCCTTCACCATCGTAGCAGTAAGAAACACCGCCTTTGATATCTTTTTGGGGCAGTGTTCTAGCGCATATGAAACACTTGCGCCCCCGCAACTATGGCCAACCAAAACAACCTGCATTATCATCGTTACCAACAAATATTGAATTTGTTTTTCCCCAGCATAGAAAACTGAATTTGTTTTTCCCCAGCATAAATATACACTGAACAGCAGATGTAATAGTCACCTTCTCATCCTCAGAAAGTTTATCAAGGTAATCAATTAATGGCTTGGAGTAATCTGCTAGTGTAGCAATGCTGTTTGTATCAGTATGGTCTATGCCAGAACCTGTGAGGTCTAAGGCAACAGGTTCAAGACCAGCTTCCTCCAGGTGGGAGATGGTCTTGTACCAACACCAAGCACCAAAACCTTCTCCATGAACAAGGACGATCTTCTTTGTTTCTAAATTCTCCAGAACAATTTGAGGCTGAAAGCATATACCAGCAGTACATTAGTATCTTTTTTTTCAAGAATGACAAGGCAACGTTTGCATGACAACGCTAGACACTTTTCTTCTTACTTTAAATGCTGACAAGGCTAAGGACAAATATATAAAGTATGGTTGGCTATTTACATAATGGAGCAAGAACGACCATGAGCAGCAAACAAGCTAAATGAGACAAAACTTCAGTTATTGAATCATGTTGTCGAACTAGTTATGTTGCTGTTGATGTGCTATTATTGTCTTGTAGTCCTAGTGCCATATAAGTTTCTCCAGGAATACACATCCACGACTATTTATTTCAAAAGAAAAATACACATCCACAACTTGTGCTTACGTATGCAAGAACAGTTGCACACAAAGATACCTTTTCGACACTAGCAACAACAGTAGCATAGAAACCGATCCATAGGCAACTAAATAATTCATAATGTTTAGAGAATTAGCAAGTGCACAAACAATTTATTATAATTTTTTTTCTGTTATGCTTTAGGTTAGAAGCATGCAGAGCACAAGAAATAGCATCTTCAGTGAATCAAGAAAACTGAATTGGAAGGAAGATCAGCACTATCTTGGTGAAACCACTGGTGAAAACAAGTAAACCACCATGTTATTAAAAACAAGACCAAAGTTCCAAACTGTAGAAGATTAAGGTCTATATGCTTACAATACTCAGAAGACTCAAGCTCTATTACGTGTTTAGTTTTCAGGTATAGAATTGAACAAATCATTTGGCACAGCACCAAGCAAGCATGGAAGCATAATTTATAATTCAGCATGGTACAATTCCATATGATGGAGCTACTTCCAAATAGCTTTCTGAACCTGGAATGCCAACTTGCTATCATTCAACTACTGAGTACTGACAGGAGCTCAATATTCAAATACAACTCAAATTTACCCAACAAAGGAAGCTACAAAGAAATAATTCAAAATCTTGGGACAGCATGTACAAAAGAAGACAAATTCATCAACAGCGAAAAGAGTACATCACAAACAGACTAGTTGAACTCACCCAATCACAAGCAGTCTAAAACTAACAACCACATTATAAGTCAATAGCTTAACCTGGAGCAGTTACATAATCAATGCGTCAAGGCCAATGTTGGAGTCAAATTTCAGTCCAAACCGCAATGACCATACAATGAACCTTAGCTGCCGATTTTATAAACAGGAGGGACAGACCTAACACCTCAATCAAGAAATCCTAATGACAAGATCCTACCATAACAATCTCTAGGAATTGTCCTGCAAGAATTATCAGCGGTCAAAGTTAAGGCGCTACATCTATATACGCACATTTTGCAAATGACCAAACACTATGAATTACAGAAGTTTCGCAACGCTGACCAGATACACAAATTCATGGGAACACCGAAATATACAATTCGAAGGTAGAACAAACAACGAGACCTGAATGATTCTGGGATTGGATTATGCAGGAACACAATCCGCAAGGTTTCAACAAGCAGGCAATCAAGCATGTGAAAAATTGGAACCGAAAGAGAGGGGCAGTAGGAGCCTTACGGGCTTGGCATTGATGACGGAGTCCGGCAGGTCGCCACGGCGGCGGGAGCTGGTGGAGCCGGGGGCCATGCGTCGGGACATGGAGGCCCCGGCGTCGATGCGGCGCGACATGGAGCCGCCGGCGTCGAGGTGCTGGTGGATGGCCATGGCCAGCGCCTGGCGGTGCAGGAGCTCCTCCTCCGCCGGCGTCAGCTTGGGCCCGCCGCGCGCGGACCGCGTGCTTCCCATCCGCTTGCTGCGCGACACCGCGGCGGCGCCCCGGTGCTCCTTGCGCGGCATGCACGCGAACCCGTTGCCCATTGGGAGACGAAACCACCACGAGAGAACAGCAGCTCGTGGAGTTGAAGAAGAAAAGGTGGGGTGGGGATTCTTATAGGCTCTCTTGAGCAAGCAAATCGGCGAAGGCGAGCAAGAGCCGACCTGAAATCACGACGAAATCGAGAAGGGAAACGAGTATGGGAAGCTGCGAGCTGTCGCGAGATTCAAGCAAGGACGGAGATCGTGATTGCACCGCTACGGCTACGGGATTCACGAACACGCTTCTCCTCAACTCGAAATGGACTCGCAAACGCGAGCGAAATCAGCAAAGGATCCTGTGGGAAAAGATTCAGCTTTTGGAAGGAACAGATTTTCTCCCGGGGAAATGGAAACTCCGAAGAAACAAATCAAGAAACTCTGAGCGGCGAGATTGGACTCCGGCGGCGACGCATGAGTGACTAGACAAGAGAGGAGATTGTTGGAAGCAAGAGCCCCAAGAAGCCGAGAGGGAGCGCCCTGTCCTGAACAAGAAACTTGCTGGGCCTTGAGAATTTCTTCTCGCTGCAAAGCAAAGCACAGCACGGAGCAGATCTGAAAGAACAGACAGAATTTATGAGTGGTCCTGACACCTAACTCATCCCCACACGAATCTCGCCGGAGGAATTTATTTCGCCTCTGCTCTCCTTCTCAACCAAAAAAAAAAAAAAGAGAGACATCTTTGGCAGCTGATGCGATTAATCAAGGGATTTCAACGCCAAGCAGCAGGATTGCAGGAAGCTTTTGGGCGGTTTCTGGGTGATTGTGTCTGTTGCAGTCTTGCTACGTTGTACCGTCAAGACTAGCTGTACACCTCTCCAGCCTTGTTCTCTTCTGTAGAGAAAACAGAAAAGAATATGTTTCCTTTCTTTTTTGTTCTTCTATTTTTTTTCAACACAAGTTCACTGATTGTCTTGTTTGGTCTAGCTTTTGACCACCAGGCTGTCCTTGTCTTCTCTATCACCTTCGGATAAAGATGAAAGTGGCTGCTCCTTTCCTTCTCTGAAGCACTAATATATTTTTCTAGTGATCTTTTCCTCTGGGTTTTCTTTGATTTCTGGGGATATCCTGGTCTGCCTTTTCCAGATCCCAGGCCCTGACTTTCTCAATTTGATTATCACTACGCAAACTGCAGTATGGAGCGCAGGATTCGTTCATGTTACAATACCATTTGGTTAACTAAAAACTGATAAGGAAATGCAAAAGTTGGTAGTTGTGTGTCTGGCTTTTGAGCTCCAGAATTCCGTCGATCCTGATTTGATTTGTGGTTGCACCGGCGATTTGCAGAAAATGGCGCCACCTGATGAACCCAACGGATCAGGAAGCGCGGTTGAAGTTACCCTTGGCTGTGTTTAGATGCAAAAGATCTTTTGCACTTACTATTCATTCCCCTCACAGAACACGCATCCCTAAAAATTCCTTTTTCACCTTTCCTATTCATCCCCCTCACATAACACGTATCCCAGAAACAAAAGATCTTTTCCCTTCATCAACTAAACACAGCCAAGGTCGTCCTTTGCAATTCTTTATTGCGTCGACCGATCTGTTCAACAACTGCCCCCATAAATCCATCCACTAAAATGACGCTGGAATAGTGTGGCGCTGTAGGTGATGAAGTGACATGCACAAAATGCAGGCGTGCAAGGACTTTGCTGGGACGATTTTAGTTTTTTTTTACAAAACACCTTTTTTTGTGAGGATAAAACACCTAAATAATTTTTGAACGGCCATAGGTATTGCCTCTTGATCTTTTCTTCAAACACAGTCCGAGCCAAAAACATGTAATTCTCAAATTCCAATGAAGCAAATTGTCTCAACTTTGATCAAATATATAGAAAAAATTATGACCATCTATGATACCAGATAATTATAATTAGATTTATCACGAAATATATTTTCGTATCATAGATTTAGAATTATAAAAGTTTGACTCAGAATTACATGTTTTCTGGAAAGTAGTATGTTTCGGCTATGTTGAGGCCCTAGCCACACTAGTAATCTCCCCGGTGTAATTGACAAAGAGGTTCACTCACGGTGTAACTCCCCCACCATCAACCAACAAGACTTGATATGTATCACTAGCATAGTAACTATTTTTTTCGGTCCTCAAACGCCTATCCGCGTATATGTGAAATGCCTAGCCTAAAACCCCCAAATCGTTAAAATTACCCTATGAGTAGTGTCTAAGTGAAAATCCTTGAATCCGAACCTCTTGACTCTTGAGTGCTTGCTAGAGTTGAGGAGTAACGACCATAGCTCAAATCGTGAGTTGATTGACAGAACAGAAAAATAGTGGTGGAGACTTGAGAAAAATTCAGATTTCAAAACAGGACTTACCTCTTTGTCTATATTTGAGGGTGAATTATGATTTTGAGAATATCGAACTATGCATTTTAACTAATTATTACTAATCAATTTATGTGCACTTTTTTTTGCGAAACAAACTATATGGATTTGATGTACAAAAGTGATATTATATTTTAGATACCTTCTAATATGGCATTGCGTCGTTGGTGATACTCGATCGTTAACGAAGTTATAAAACGTAATATGCCCTATAAAACAACTATTCATTGGGAGATGCATGTGTGAGTTGACCCTGATTGCCATCGCGGTGTCTCTTTTTTTCTTTCCCTTTTTTTTTAAAAAAAAAATGAGATGCGGCGAGGTGTACCGTGTACGTAGTCAACCATTGAGTTCCTAATGCTACTACTAGGTGCGGTGTATAAGTTGAAAGTAGCATCTGCTGTGCATGTCGAAAACATGGCAGATTAGTGAAGTGACCACACGTGTGCTAAACACGATTAATGATGTAATGATCCGTAATTTGTGCTAGAGCGATTAATTAGCAGTAGCTAGCCAATGAGAAATCGACACGACTAGTGCTTCATTCTCTGCCTAATTCGTCAGCAATCAAACACAATCGAATAATTGACAAGACTATAGTCAAGCAAGCTAGCTACGCTATCATGAGAGCGGGCACATAACGGCACGCCACCCTTGGGCCTTGGTTGGATTCAAGGGGTAAAAAAAAAGGAGAGATGAACTGAGACATTTTGAGTGGACAGAGATGACACGATAATCCTGCACTTCATGGTTTAACTCCTCGAGTCGATCTCAGAAGCAACAGATCAGGATTTGATAGAGATGTTGGTGATGGCAAAGCATAAAACCAGTGCCACCAAATGCTTCAACTACTAACAACCTGCACGAGTACGTTGGGATGGACGGATCAGTCCAATAATCCGTCCATGATCCACTCTGAACTGACCACAGCGAATTGCTGTTAGTTGCTTTTATTTGCGTGTTCATTCATCCATGGTTGGGTCGAATGATCGATCATCCATTCATTCATTGCGCAGTTCTTAGGACACTGGCATCAGCGCGACCAGAAGAACACTGTTTTTTTTTCTCGAATATGCAGGATAACTAAGTATCATTGTATTAAGAAGAAGTCATAAAGTTTTACACAACGCGAAATGATAGATCGCTCGCAACGGGTTTACCGACCTGCTAGACTTATATTACGCAAAAAATTACAACTAAAAACCATTTGGATGCAACTAACTAGGCCTCAAAGAACCCAAAACTGCTATCCTCGTGTCCTGCTTTTGTTTCTTGGTCGGAACAAAGTCGCTGACTGCCTGGGCATGAGCACCGGATAGGCCACCGTTGAAGATGGTGTCTAGCTTGTGTTGAGCCTTAGTTGATGACAATGATGTGCCTTCCATTATGTTAAAACGACGCATCAGGAAAACCTCACCGCGTCGTGCAACCGGGACCTTCGATAAGGTGCTATTGGCCGAGCGTGAGCTACTGCGTAGTGGTTTAGTTGACGTCGGTGGCGCCATGGATGGATACCGAACAGGTTTGCTGAGGAGCGGTGTAGAGATAGGCAGCTCCTGCACAAACTTGTCAATGCTCGCGTCAAAGTCCCCACCAAGATCCGAGTGGTCCATGACACAGGCCCCAATGTCCAAATCATGACGTTCGGACAAAGCCTCCGTCAACCTAGGTGTACCAAACAAGTCACTAGTCAGATCTATGGGCTCCTTTCGTTGTCTCAAGTGACCCCATACTACTAGCGCAAGCGGCCAAGGGTCTCGCTGAATCGTCATGCATCGCTCGTGGTGGTGAGACATGCCACTGTAGCAGAGGAACCATGCCCGTTGCCAACTGAGCAGGATAGGCGACCATCGTTGAGGTGGTGTAGTTGCACCTACTAGGAGTTGCAAACGAGGCTGCAACCTCCACCAGCATCGGGTCCTCCGAGGCTTCGCGTGTGACGAGTGCGGCGACCGGCGATGGCAAGAGCAACAACGGGTCAAGCTCAGTGAGGCCCCATTGATGCCGCACCACGTTGGTCGGTGCACCGTGACCCACACGGCAAGAACGTTGTTTTGATGACTTGATGCTCCTCCATTGCCATTTATTTGTTGATATAAGTACACCTATGTATTCCAAGCTAGTATTACCTCTGTCCCAAAAAGCTTGCACTTCTAGCCCTCAACTAGATTCATAGTATGTCTAATGAATCTAGACAACTAGACAAGAGATTGTTCAGATTCGTTCTAGATGCTATGAATCTAGACATAAAGTAATATAGCTAAAAGTACATTCTTTTTGGGACGGAGGGAGTAGTAATCCTACCCAGCCCTCGAGCTGGTCGTTTGCCTGTCAGTACGGTAGCTGTTGCAAGTCCCTGCAACTTGACAGGTCTTTTGGGAAGCTGACGCCAGGATGGAATCGGGGCAGCTCAGTTCGCTCCAAGTATTGCAACACAGCAAAGGATACCATTTTTCCGGCGGCTGGCGGCTGGCCCCCTGATTGGGAAACACAAGATCCCTACCAAATTCCCTTGTCACATGTGTCTGTCACTACTAGGTCCGTATATTCTTATTTCTGCGACGCGTTTCCACGGCGTAATCTCATTTAGACTATCCATAACCCATCTGATGGTGTCCATAGCATTAAAAAGCCAGCCACATAAGCAATTTGGTGATGTTGCATGAGAATTAAAGAGGAGAGAGAAGGACATGGTGTCTTGCATGAGAAACCATGTCTACACAAGAACCAAGAAACGAAACTTGATGATAGAGAGATGAAAGGAGAGAGAACATATCTAATTAGATGGTAGTTTATATTTAAGAAATTATGCATTGAGGAGGTAGTTTCTATAGGTAGTGTCCATATCATGATATGGATGTATAGAAACTACCTGATGATATTTGGGTTGAGAATAGCCTTAGTTCGTACTACTCCGTAGTTCCATTTACCTGCCTGACGAAACTGAACTAATGCAGCATCCTACCACTACAATGATGTATCGGTTCAGATCTGCTGTTTCTCTGAAGTCTGAATTCTCGACATACTACCACTACTCGGGATGGTGTTGTCGTATGATTTTACCAGTCAATGTAATGCAGCTCCTTTTTTTCCTCTATCATGTGGCCCCCTTTTTCTTTGAGATTCCTTTCTCTTTTGAAATGCATTTTCGGATTTTTGCTGGTATGTATATACGTGTTGTTTTCATCTGCTTGCCTTTCAATCTGCACAACTCCTACATGATGGTCCGTCCAATCAATAAGCCAAGACTCCTCTTTCAGTAATCAGCTGTCAGTTAGCCTGGTGGTTGTTCTCAAAATGAACACAAAGGGAACTACTATTGTTTGTCTGACGGAAAAAATGTGTGTTCTTGAAACAACCATGCATGCTGCTCATTTCTTGTTTTTTTTAGAAAAAAGAATCTAACTGATAATTGGAAAGAAGAATAATCCAGATACAGTGATCCGAAACAGAATCGGCATTCTTCAGCTTTCCCCTCTGAGCTGAAAAGCTGGATGCAGACAAATGACAAATCTCTCACACTGGATGTCATTTTCCTCATGCCTTTCTCTGAACATGCAGAATGCAGTTCAACACTCGGCCGGACAAAAAGCATGACAAGACAAAGGAACGATGCTCTGCATATGCATCAAGCATACAGTAGAGGGCCTACAAATAATGTGTTGTAACTGTACAGCGAAAAAGGTGAAAAGATCTGCGACCACTTCTCGTTTGTTTCTAGCTAGCGACAGTGAAATGTAATGGCATGGCATCATGCATGATGATACGCATGTGAATGGATCAATGCGAGCGATAATATTTTAAGATTATCTAAGAGATGTGATAGATCTAATCGTACACATGTCACATGTGACGTTGATTCGCGACCGAAACCGCGATTACTTAATGGAACCACTTGTATTGGATCAGTGGGTTGGAGACGGACGATCAATGGTACGGTGCTCAATTCTGGTCTTTCTCCAACCCCGGCTGGCAGGGCTTTCGTTTCTAGCTAAACTTCGTATAGTAGATTTGGAGTCATATATGATAGAAACAGAAGATTTAATTATCTTTTTAATGAAAGGAAATAAATATATTTTTCAATATAAAATTGAGAAAATAGTTCACGCAAGGACTCTTGTACACCTAGTTTACATACTTGGAGCTGGAGCTTTGCCAAACAAACTATTTGCGGGATGCATGAATTATTAACGACTTCTGTTTGGATGCATGGATTTTAGAAGGGCAACAATAGTATTGCTGTTGCATGACGAGTAACGCAAATTTTTTTTTGTTTCGAAAGGACGAGGAACACAATTCCGGAGTGATGCGTGAAAAGCATCATATCTTTTACTTTTGTCTCCACCTAATTCTTGATAACCTATTGTAATGCTAGTACTGCATGCATCTGCATGTTTGACTTTTGTTCCCCACGGCACTGTATGTCTCCAGTCTGAAAAAGGTAATTAAGTAATAATCATGGATGGGGTAATGCCGTGAAGCAAAGACATAGTAGTAGCGTGCAACGAGTCATGCATATACTCTCTCTAGCTTGTCATGGACGAGTTATTGGAGCACGACAGGCCATGCAGTCTCTGGTTCAGAATCGATTTTAAACTGATCGATCAGTGGATTGGAGACGATGGTTCTCAATTCTATCTCATGCAATTTCTGAATTAAACTATACTCCAAGCAGGGCTGAAGTTCCTAGCTCCAAAATATATTTAGAGTTAATAGGTTTAACAAATGAGTTAGTATCCTTTTTTTCACTCTAAAACTTAGAAAAATAGCTCACATGAAGACTCTTGTATGTCTACTCCATACTTGGTATATGTTTGGAGCTAGAGCTTTCACTACTGGATTCCGGTCTTTTTGCCGTGTGCCGGATACACACGGCAAAAGTGTGCTGCACACGGCAAAGCTAGGCCGGTAAAAAGGGCATTTGGACACATGAATTGCGGTAAGGGCAATAGTGTTGCATCGCGAGAATCAAACAGAATTTTCTAAATCAATGATGAAGTATTTGTCTTTTTTTTTTTCCTAAACCCTCAAACTTGTAGGCTACTGTTTGACTTTTGTTTCCCATTATCTCAAGTTTGAATGAGGTAAGTAGTAAGCATGCATAGGTCACTCCGTCACTAGCTACTTGGTAATGCTGTGAAGCAACGGCATAACGTATTGGCACTATGCAAATCTCTGTCTGATCGTATGGCTCCATACTCTCTCGTCCTGGATGAACTGGACCACAGCAGGTTATCTAGCCTTCGGTTAAACGTGCTATTTTTTAAAAAAATAATGAATAAAATATATAGCCTGCTAACAGAGAGAAAACTGTTTTTTTCGCTGTGTACGCTATCTTTGATGGTGTAGAGGCGGGACCTTTTATGTTCCATTATCTAAAAAAAAATCATGCTGTGTGTTGTGTAGGTTGTAGCAGAGACAGGCACTAAATAAGAACTCTAACAACGCCAGTGAAATAAACATGTCCTTACCCTTGGACTAGAGATGGTTTCGGAGTTCTGTACAAAGAAGTTGGTTACCAGCAACTCCATATATACGTGCTTTAAATAAATAAAAAAAAACGAGGTGGACTCTGGACAGCAGATTTCTGCTGTGGAAAAATTAAAGCTACAAAGTTTTGTATTACTCCACTAGCTGCTAGGTCAATGCAAACAAAGGAAAAGCTTGGATACGAATAGATTCTGAAAAGGCACCAAGCAGATCGTTTGTAGAAAAAGGAAAAGGAGAGGAGGGCGGCAGGCCTGAATCTGTTGTGGTTGGGCTTGAATGGAGGCCTAACTTCTTCATTATGGGTCTAACTTCTTCGTCTTGATGCACCGGCCGGCGACATCAAGACGCCTCATGTCTGTCAGCCGTTCCCATGGGCTCGCCGGAGCTGGACAGGAAAGCTGCGATGACGGCGGTATGGTATGCTTTTACCGCCGGCGATCGATGCTGCGCTGGGCTTGGAATCTAATGCTGCTCGCCTGCTCCTGTCTCTCGCCCGCAGAGGCTTTCTTTCTGATTCTGGTATTGTGCCCTCACGGCTCACGTGTTGACACCATCTCTGTTCCAGAGTTCCATTTGCTACAGTACACATCAACAGAAATAACATGATGCCTCACTACCGCATATTTTACCGCTCCTAAGGTAACTAGGCAGAAAAACAGTACCAAATCCAGAGAACTAACCATGCGAAACTTGGATTGCAGCAATGTTCAATCAATATATATAGCGCCTTACGAGTAAACATAGCTTAAAACAAGGGATCATAACCTATGCCCCATCCATGACAACATGGGCAATGATTGGAATGCCGACAGCAGAAGCCCCAGGCGACTCCAAGGCCATGCCTCCCCAGGCCCCAGCCATGGCAAAAGAGGACCCTGGGAAGCCAGAACTTCGAGTCACACCCCCTTCAAGCTACTGCATACTGTAGACCAAGATGCCAAAGGCCATTCAGACAAGAGATGACTGCGAAACTCACCAAGGAACAGCATCACAAGGCTGAAAACGAGATGGTGATTAGAATAACAAGTCAACTGGCATGACATTAACACCACGAATGATTTCACACCAGTGAAAAATTCAACCGCAAACTAGCAAATGATCCGACGCAATACAGATGCAAATATTTTAAGTTTACATGTCTGGTTCGATTAACAAAATTAAACTGAGCAATCCTGCACTTAAAAGGTTACTTAACCAAGCAGGAGAATATCAAACAACACAGGTCTGCCCGCTTAGGATAGTGCTGTAAGCGATGAGCTAAGCAACAACTGCAGCAAACAATGGCTCGCCTCGAGACACTTGCCACAGGGACCTCACTGCTTAGCCTCGCGGTCACGGTTCCACTGCTCAATCTTGGCCCTGCGCTCCTCGCTGCTCTCTCTGACTGGGCTCCTCCCACGCCTTGGCGGTGGGCTACCATGCCTGCGTCTTCCTCCATCGTCATACCTGTCATGCCTGCTGCCTCTGCCCTCTCCATCATCGTACCTGTCTGGCCTGCCACCTCTGCCCCCTCCATCGTACCTGTCTGGCCTACCACCTCTGCCCCCTCCATCATCGTACCTGTCTGGCCTGCCGCCTCTGCCCCGTCCACCGCCACCACCACGGTAATCATCACGGTCGCGAGGGTAGTCATCACGATCACGATGGCCCCTTCTCTGAGGTGGGGGGCTTCGGCTTCTACCATGGTACCTCCTGGAAGCGGAACGCCCATAGATCTTCCTCCTGAGATCCCTGCCAATCTGCTTCACATGCATGAAATTACAGTAGCCACCACGGTTGCAGCTGTTCTCCTCAAACTGCCTACAGGTTGCTTCCCTGAAGTCAGTCACAGGAGAATACTCCACAATTATCGGGCGGCCAGAGTAAAAGCGGCCCTGAAGAGCATTGTATGCTGCCGCTGCCTGTTCTTCCTCCCTGAACTGAACATAGACATTCCCTATCATGTGGTCAGCTAGGTTGTCGCAGACATTCAGGTTCTCAAGCTCACCAAACTTGCTCAACTCCTCATAGATGTCCTCATAGAAGTCCTCAAAATGCTCCTGCATCTTCTCTGGATCAATAGGTTGGCCTTGAGCATCCACTCCAGGGGTTATCATATCAGGGCGCTGATACATGTTAGCAAGCACAAGAGTCGGCGATATGGTTGGCCTGTTATGCAGACGGGAGCAACGATCCCCATGACGGCAAGCACCAATCTTGAAGTAAAATGGGCAGTTGACCCTGTCCTTCTCAGTGCCAAAGATCGAAGCCAAGTGCTCCGCCATGATTCAATTCTGACTGACACTAAACCTGCAAGCACAAACACGAACAATATCAGCAACCATCTTCAATATAAGGAGTGCCTATACATTCATGGTCTGGTTATCTAGATACTATGAGGCAAAGGAATACCCAATTTTGGTGCTCGGTATCCATATCATCAGTGCCTATACATTAATATGCAAGATGAATAGTGATAAAGGAGATGGAACAGATTACTTTGTTCAACGATCATTGTGTCCTGATTCAGCAGGCATAAAGTTCAACAGTGTCTAATCTGTAGATCCGGAGCAATATATTACTTTGTTCAACAATCAACATACACTAGTTTTGTTTCTGAAAGAGAACTATTGGGCCAAGTCATCAGCCAGGAAAAGATGATAAATTGACCAGAGGGAAAAAGATGAAAAACTTCACTTGGAATCACTGAACTCTACACATAGTTCATAGGCAAAATCAGTTCAAAGTGCCTGATAATGCCAAATTCAAGGAGTCCCAACTGAACTCAGTATCCTTGGATGGCAATCTTGATTGTGTCAAGACAAGAAATCAACTCAAAGCCTAAGATATGCACTGCAGCTCTTAAAAAAATGGGCATAAAGTGATCCCTATAAACGAATTCAGCCTGCATGGGCAAAAATGGACACCGGAAAGTTGTGCAACAAAGCAGGTATGGAAATTTCTGTCCCCCAACAGATGTTTAATGTGACAAGTCTCCTTACAACAAAAATTTGATAGGTGGAAAATAAAGAAAACACAGGAAAACATATGCCTGTGTTCAGTACTTCGGTGGTTCTGGTCCCTTAATAATTGAGTAATGAGCTGAAAACAGATGATTTTCCCCTCTTCCTGTCTAACACAGGTAAGCGAGCCAAACCATTCAGTGAAGACGCCATCTCGTAGGTTATTACTATCATGTTAACTACATAAGCAAAACAAGTTATACCTACTAATCTCTGTATCTATCATTCTACATGTTCTACTTCTACCCTATCTCTCAAGTATCTTGAGGCAAACATCGACAGGAACCAGTGAAACCACACAGGAGTCAGTGAAAAACAAATCGACACAAGAAGCACACACAAAAAACTATAGATCTAAGAAAGGGGAGAAGAGATGGGGATCAAACTGACTCGTTGCTGAACCCGCTTAGGGTTTGGTTTGGTTTGGTGCCGTAGACTCGACAACCGGGGGTTGAGAACGCAGGTGGACCGAACAGAATCCCTCCCTAAAGGCGTCGACGGCTTCGCCGTCGGCCTCCTCCCTTCCGCGACTCCGCCGCCGCCGTCGCCTTCGACGGCTCCTCTTCCTCCTCGGCTGATTTTTTTTGTGTAATGAGAAAATAATGAGCGATAGATAAGTCATAAGCGGAGCGCTTCCGTACAAAATAACCCACGGGCTGAGCCCTTTCCTCCGGCCCGACCCGGCCCATAGGTTGTACTAGTAGACCTGGCCCACGTCCAGAGGTCCAAACCTTATAGCAACCCATGAGTTTGCTTGCTCGCTCATATTCCCTCAAAAAATATTCGACTTTCGTTTCTCAAAAAAAAATATTCGACTTTCTTTTTTTAGAGAGAGAGAGACAGAGAGAGACGACTTTCTGATTTTCAGGCAATTAGCGTTGAGCATTTCAGAATCAACGTGAAATTTTATTCGTGTGAACAGATTGTGGCAGCACTGCTCGCCAGCAGCAACTGAAACGGTAGCCTTCTGAGTTCTGAAAATATAAGCTCAGGACCATGATTTTTTTCCTTTCTAATGTCGCTAGCTCTTGCCTGCTGGAATGTTGGATCAGCGTCTCATTCTCATCTGATTACAAGCTGATCAGTATGATGGTGTAGAGCCCGGCAACATCATTCAGTTCCAGCTTGTCGACATCGAACATCTCAGCTAGGGTCTCATGCTGATTGGACCAGCTTGAAAGAGATACTACTCTACTATTACCCCAGATCAAAGCATCTAGCAACATTCTTTTGATACAATGTTTCACAAGTGTCAGAACCACAAGGCTTCACAGAAAGCTCTCCAGGACTGGTTTCCACGAGACAGATGAGAGCATAAATCAACAGAAAGGCCACCAAGGACAGTAAAAAAAAAAGCATGTCAATATATTCACTCGTGCTATACTGTAAGCAAGGTATATCATATTCATCATCTGCACAACTATTATTAGCAAAAAAGGAATCATATCACACACACACGGGCACTATAACTACGGAAAATTCCTACTCAACTCTCATGTACAGAGATGAAGAGTATGTACATGTTCAAGACAGCGACCCTCCATTTCCATGATCTGATCATGAACACACCGTCATTTGGTGTTTGCAGCATTCACCACAAATTTTCGCCCATCATTTTACCACAAGATCTCTCCATCACCATTTCTTTGTTGCCTTGTACTATTTACCTTACCAAAAGGGAAGACATCAAACGGCACCGCATTCAGAATTCAGATCCTCCTCATCAGTAATGACTCAAAAACTGTAGACAACCAACCAATGCAAGGATTCTTGCAGCTTGATCACCCAGAAACACACTGGAAGCCCTTGCATACGGCCAACCAAGCAGCAAACAGCACCAGGCAGATGACGGCGTCGACAATGATGATGATCTTCACATGGCGCATCCACAACGACCTTGATGGCTGCTGCCGCCGCAGCCTGGACTGGCTAGAACTCCGTTCTAGCGACATGCCGCCGACATCCTCCGCCGGCACATCAATCCTCACTCCCCTGGTCCCATGATGTTCATGCTCGCCGTCCCCTGCCGATGCCAACTTATCCTTGGATGACTTCTTCTTCTCCTTCCTGCTCCCACTCTTCCCCAGCAAAGGTACCTTCGACGACGTGCACCCAGAGCCCTCATTGGACCCTCCCCTCTCTGCAGCCTCCTCAAGGACGAACGTGGCATGGGGCATCTTCTCCAGCGACGCCACCAGCCTCCGCACAGCCGGCACAAGCGAGTCATGGAGACCATTCCTGCTGGCAACGTTGCTCCTGAACACGTCCCGGACGCGTTCCAGGAATTGCAAGGCGCCGGCATTCCCGACGCTGGGATCAATGATGGCGAAGAAGGTGTGGCCATCGGCCATGAGGTAGCCATAGCTCCGAGACCCCGAGGTGTGGATGTAATGCCGGTGGTGCGGCGGCGAGTTCTCGAGGCAGAGCGCGGCGGTGGCCTCGACTTGAGGGTCCGGGTCGCCGCCGTCCTTGCTGTTGTAGCAGTAGATCACCTTGAGGCCCTTGGCAATGCAGCAGTAGACGGTGTTGTCCGCCGAGGAGCTCATCCGCGCGTCCTCCTCCTCGGCGATGTCCACCTCCAGGGGCTTGTTAGTGCGCGCCGACACGAGCTTGACCGACTTTGACCGGCGCGAATTCATCAATCGAGCCCGCCGGATCAGCTCGTCGCCGACGCCGACAAGGCAAGTTGTCCCCAAAATTCACAGCGAGCACCAACCACAAGGATCGATCGTTCCGCCTCGGAATCCGCGCGGCTGACGGAGTCACGGGGGGATAGCGCCGGAGCACGGCGGCGATTCAGGCCCGGTTTGCCCGGGCGGCAAGCGGCGGCGAGTCTCCGGGCGACCGACGGCGGCAGGAGCACGGATCAAAAGCTGCAAATTTTGGCAGGTCACGGTCAGTATCCATCCGCCCAAACCAACCCCGCGCGAGATCACCGCACCCCCACACACAACATTCCCCCGGGCAAGAAACCCAGGAAATCAAGGATCGGCCTGAGGACGGAACAAAAGGCGGCGCCTTTCCCCCGACGAATCAACCAACCATTCGTGGCGCGGGCAGCGGGACGAGCGGACTAATAAAACAGCGGCGGCAGAGAAAAAGCACGGCAAATTACCTGGACGGAATGGCGCGGCCGAGGACGAGGGCGCCGCCAGAGGTGAGAAGCCGCGTCAGGAGTGGGGATTGGGAGAGGGGGAGAGGAAGAGTAGTGGGGGGAGACGACGACGACCGGGGAGAGGAAGAAGAAGAGGATGGTGGTGGAAGTGGAAGAGGAAGGGAGACGACGACTTGGCCTGGGGGCGAAGAGGAGGGGTGGAGATTCATTCATTCATTCGCTTGGGCAAGATTGACCGGGCAAACCATGCGAAGACAACAAGCAATCAAGCTGGGAAGGAATTTAATAAATGGAGAGACAAAGCAAAAGATAGAAAAAAAAAGGATGGGAAAAATGTTCGGTTACGCGGTTTGGGCTTGATATGTGTCGTTGTTTAAGAGAGAGAAAGGTGATGGGAATGTGCAGGACGTTCTTCAAAGACCATTCTGCAGTTGCCATGACGTGACTAGTTAGTGGTAATAGTGGTTGGTTAGCCAACAGTCGTGGTTCACTTGAAAAGTTGATTAAAACCATCCAGCATCTATCAAGTAAGTTCTGAATGTTTTGGATCTATTTAGTCTATGGACTAAAATTTAGGTTTTGGATTAAGGGCATATGTATTAGTGAATCGTTTAATGAGCTCTACTCAAGCAGAGTATATTTCTTCTCTTTTTAGTACAAGTCACTATCAATCAGCACACTGTAAAATAAAGTAGCATTTTTCTTCTTTTGCACACCGCTATTTAGAATGAATAGAATCTTTTTTTTCATTTCTTTTATTTAGAATGAATCGATTCACCAGCTCCACGTTGACCCATGCATTGGCCACTGGAGAAGCCTCTCCTTTATGCGTGCATCTCTAAAGTCATTATAACAGTTGTATAAAAACTATGTTGTATGCATACATATGTGATGTCCACCCTTTTATGCGTGCTTTTCGGGGGCATGAGGTGGGAAAGAAAACACTTTTAATCACTCTTTTAGGAACTAATGGACTAAACCATTTTGTTTCAGCGTTTGGCACTCTAAGGACTAAAAGAAAACTGAAGTTTAGTCTCATGGATCCGAACATGCCCTAAGTTATAACCTGTTTGGATCCTTTGGTAAGTTAATTTCAAAATTAACTACATAAATAAAGAGTAGTTTGAATAGAATCCATTGACCCTAATTATAGCTCACGATTACCCTGAGTAATGTCAAAATAAATATAGGCTAATAATCATGGGCTAATTAGAATTTATGGATTATATTCATAAATTAGACTTCATTCACGCAATTACTCTCTACGTTCCAAATTATTAGTCATCCTAGATGTCATTTTGAGTGTCTAAATTCATGACATCTTCTACGAGCCTAGACACATAGTTGTCTAAATTCATAACATAATCAATAAATCTAGTAAAATGTTAGGATGACTAATAATTTGGAACGGAGGGAGTAGCTTACAATTTGACTACATCTAGCCTCCCTAATTAATATAAAAGAGAGGATTAAAGTTTTAAAGTTTAGACAAGGGATTCAACGGGTAATTGCTTAATTGATTATTTCGACTCTTTGTTAAAGAAAACAATTCACATGTCACTCTCGTGTGTCTTCACCAATCTCCACCACCTGACTGACACCGGCGGTGTCTCGTTCGTTGGCGGCCGACGAGGAAGTGTTGAAGCGTTCAAAAAGCTTGGCGTCGACACGACACACACACGACAGCGTGTGTAAAGGAAAAAAAAAAAAAGGAGCAAAGCCAAGCCGACCAAGGAGGACGAGAGGAGATGCTGGGCCGATCTGTCAGAACGGCAGCGTGTGCTGACGCACATGTATGTGTCGCCGACATGTTGTCCCTATTCGAAAGTTCATGGAGTACAAAACGATGGGCCCACACCCCACTCGCTCGCTGCTGCTGCTGCTTCGCAGATGCTTCCGGCTGTGTTCAGGCTGTGTTTACCTCCGGAAAATCTTTTCAACTTTCCTATTCATCCCTCTCAGAAAACACGCTTCTCAGAAAAGTTCTTCTTCAATTCCCTTCAACTTTTCTATTCATCCCACTCACAAAACACGCTTCCCAGAAAAAGATCTTTTTCTTCCCCAACAACTAAACACAGCCTCAGATTCAAAAAAAAAAAGTTTTCCAATGCACTCCCACTCCCAGAACACGTTTTCCAATGCACTATTCATCTAACAAAAGTACTTTTCACCTCCAATCTGAACGCAGCATCGGGCTGTGACTGCTGCTTGAGATTGACCGTCGCGTCGAAGTCGAGAGGAGGATCAATCGATCATTTCGAGCGTGTTTAGTTGGTGGGTGAGAAAAGAACTTTTTCTAGAAAACGTATTCTGTGAGACGGATAAATAGAAAAGTTGAATAGAATTCGAGGGAAACTTTTCTAAAAAACGTGTTTTTTGAAAAGGATGAATAGTACTTCTGTTCGCCACCAAACAGATCGATGGCGATCCGTCGATGTGATGGTGCTGCCCGAGTGTATCCCTTCACCATCATCTTTTTTTCTCGTAGCGACGATGATGTCCAATTTTGACTCGGTCGTGAAAAAGGTCATTGAAAAATATGGTATAGACGACGTACTAGACGCTTATATATACCACGTCCACGTGCTAGCAGGATCATAAGATTATTGTGTAAATATCCTACTATTAAAAAACAAATGCCCTTTTCTTTCCCAAGCAAGATGAGATATCGAGAGCTGCGACTGATAAATGGCATCGCAAGAAAGGATATATGGGCGTGACTTGGCAGATGTGGATAAGGCAATGCACCTAGTAGCTTTAGTGGTGGCCATCCCCTGTGGGAGCCGTGTGCATTGCAAAACTGATGGTGATGGGACGGCATGCGATTTGTACAAGACACTATCGAAAAGGTAAAAAGGGTTTGGTTCGGGGCAGCAACACTACTCATAATTCATCACATGAACACGTTCTGGTGTGTGTGTTTTCCCCTTCTTTTGAAAAGAAAAAAAAAGTTTGCTTGACCAGGCCACTCGCTTTGCTTGGAACACCCTTCTTGTTTAAAGAAGTACCACGTCCCTTTGATCTGATTCTGTTCCTTGATCCGTACCATGTTTTCAGACAAACAAAGCTTATTCACAGAGAGATCAAGGCAATTCTGGTGGTTAACAGGCCATGCTGGGCCAGTTGGGCTTAGCTGGTATATCTGCCTGGGCCTGTACGGACAGTTTCACTTCACTAACAGGCCTACATTGGCAACTTGCTTTGTCTCCCGGGCCCGATGCTGCTGCTCGGCAACCGGCACGGTGGTGCTTGCCAGCTTTTTCCGGTGATCGCCGGCCGGAGTGTGGGTTGAGAGCTACCACTGCGGCGGCGTGAGGACAGTATCGATTACCATCACCTGCTGCTACAGACTTGCATGCAAACTCTCGATCAAAGAATTGATTATTAGCCTTGTTTTGGATTACGGTGGGTATATAACGATTATTTGTTTGCTAGAAATTGAATAATGATGCTGCTATAGAAAAAGAGGCTTACGGTAGTACTAGCTGTAAGTTTAGAACCTTTTACCAAATTGTTTGGTTTCAAATAAAACTTGTTTAATTTAAAGTAATATATATTCTCTTCTCACCTCAATCTCAAAAGTCAAAAAACAAATGTGAAGTATTCTATGGCTGCATTTCTTGATTTAAGGATTTAGTCAACCAAACACAAAACTAAAAAATATATATCTAAAGGTTTAAAGTCACCCCTTTAATTTTTTTGCGCAATTTCTTCATGTCGCTGGTCAAAGGGGTGTGACAAATCTAACAGTACAATGAAATAAACCGCATGGACAGGGGTTTTGACAACGGAAAGCAAGTGAAATTCACGAAGGTAATGAATTTGATGAAGCGTACACTCTATAAGAAACAAATATTCCTAAAAACCACGGATGACATAATGAATCATAAGAAACTGTGGACGACAAGCAATCAATCGAGCTAAGAAGGAATTTAATAAATGGAGAGATAATAAAGCAAAAAAAGGAGAGAGGAAAGATTGGAAATGTTGCTACGCGGTTTGGGCTTACATGTGTCGTTGTTTAAAGAGAGAGAGAGAGATGATGGCTGGGGTGGCCCATCTGTCAAAACGGTTGCGTCTGCTGACGCACATGTATCGCCGTGCTGTCCCTGTTCGACGTTCATGGACAAAAGGCCGCCCATCGACGTTCATGGACAAAAGGCCTCCCTCCTGGAGCATCGCTCGTCATCAAACTCAGCTATGCTACTACTACACTTTACAACGAGGCCAATTCTACTTCAAGCTCGGCTATATCGGTGTCTGAGCTTTTCGTCGGCCACCGCCACACAGGGTTCTTTCGAGACATTACGCTCTGGTGCTACTGTTCTACGTCAGCTAAGTCGTTGGAGACGCTTTGCATATTGTGGTTTCGAAAACCCTACCTTAACCTCAGCTCTTAGAAGCAAGGCCCTTTTTGCCCCGGCGTCTACTCTGATGCCGGTCAAGGTCGACGAGTTCTTTGGCGCTTGATTAGTCCAGACTTCTAGTTGTTGATGGCACTTGACACGGTTTGACTAAAATATGTGTCCTTTAGGACGCATAATCAAGTTTTAGTCAAGTACTGTTTGCTGATGGCATTTGCATCCTTGAAGGTGACAATAATAGCACTGTTTGACTAAAACTTGAAAAGGAATACATAACTCCTTACCATTTAAACAAAGGTACTTTGCAAGATAGCAATGTTGTACCGTCAACTACCTAGCCCCTTTACTTTTGTATTCACAGTTCCCACTGAGTGAAGCCAAGGCCGATGATCACCAAGTACTATCATTTGAAACACTGGAAATAGCCAAGAAAATCGTAATGCCTAATTTATCTGAACAGCAATTCAGACTGAAAGTTGCAAATAAACTACGATTAGACAAAAGGAAAAAGGAAACAAACCAAATGTTTGGCAAAGAGAGCTGGCTCCGACTCTAGAATGATTGTGATTGATTGGCTGACAACGATTTTTCTAAGAACATATGGATGCTCCACGCGGTTGTAATACATCAAGTTGACACTTTGTCCAGGCATCTCTTCTACTTCGAGCTCCATCCAGTATAAAACCAGGAGGAGAATCAGCATCCTGCAGCGCATAGCTGAGCGATGGAGCTCTTAAACTTTCTGTTGTTCATCACTACAGTTGCACTTTGTTACTTCGTTCCTGGTTCCCAAGCAGCAACCAATGGAACCGACCATCTTGCGCTCCTTTCTTTCAAGGACCTCATAACTGATGACCCATCGGGAGTACTGAAATCATGGAGGAACACATCATCAGTCAGTTACTGCCAATGGCATGGCTTCACATGTGGTGCTCGGGGGCAGCGGCGTGGTCGTGTTACAGCACTAGAGCTACCGACGCTCAAACTCTCCGGTATCATCTCTCCAAACATAGCAAATCTCGCCTTCCTGGTGAGACTTGACCTGTCAACAAATCAGTTGCATGGTACTATCCCCCGTGAATCTAGTCTTCTCCTCAATCTCAACCATCTTGATCTGAGCTTCAACAACCTTAATGGCAAGATTCCGCCCTCCCTTTCCCATTGCTCCGGTCTACGCAACATCAGCCTTGGCTTCAACAACCTTCAAGGTACAAAATTTACATTTTAGTGATCCTCTTTATTTTATGTTTTTATTATGCATATGGATATCAGGTAATCTATGATGATACTCTGTTTAGCGTGAACATCAGATTTTTTTTTTCTATTGAATTATGTTAGCAAATTAAGAGGTTGTTTGTAGTAGAATAACACAATTTTTTATTCCTTCTGATGTACTATTTCTCACCTGTACTGTTCCTCCTAAAAATACCTTTCTTGTTTAGTTAAAAAGAAAAATAAGAAGGATAAAAGGGAATCCCAGATAGCAGGAAAGGAAAGTTAACCTACCTTTAAATGTGTTGTTTCTTTGTCCGAATCTATCTGATGCTGAAAATTGCTTCTTGTTTCACTTGAGAAGCTAGTTCAGAAGTTAGTGTGGTTTATACCAATAATGATAACCTTCCTGCAGGTGAAATTCCTGAAGAATTTGGAACTCTTGTGGATCTACAGTCACTCAGTCTACTGTATAATAATTTATCGGGCAGTATCCCAGCAAATTCTTTTCAGACTCTTCGGAAGTTACAGCACTTATCATTGGCCAAAAACAAGCTTTCAGGGGTCATTCCACATTCCTTAGGAAACCTAACTTCACTTATCTTCTACAATAGCGAACTCTTTTCTCTGACAAAGCTTGGCTTGGCGGGGAACAACCTTACTGGAGTCATACCCCCATCACTAGGAAACCTTTCTAATCTCTTATGGCTGGATATTGGATATAATTACCTTACTGGTACCATACCAATGTCATTAGGGAATCTGTACTCGCTTACATTGCTCGAATTAAGTGAAACTCAATTTATAGGCCCAATACCACCCCAGCTTGGGGGTCTTTCTAACCTCACTTATCTGGGTTTAGAATTTAACAATCTCACTGGTCAGATTCCGGATTCCCTATTTAACCTCTCCTCAATCCAGCTCTTGTCACTTCAGTCAAATAACCTACAAGGATCATTGCCTGGCGATATGGGCAATAAATTTCCTCAACTTGAATACCTATACCTTGGTGTTAATGAATTTCATGGGTTCATCCCATCATCGTTATGTAACTCAACAAATCTTAGGGACCTAGTTCTAGAATATAACCAGTTCTCAGGACCCATTCCCCCATGTTTAGGACAGTTAGATGGTCTGTTCAGGTTGGAGCTAGGTGTCAACCAGCTAGAAGCAAGAGACCCTACTGATTGGAATTTTCTCACATCTCTAACAAATTGTAGCATTTTAAGTCATCTGGGTTTATCAGCAAATAACTTGGGAGGAATGCTGCCAAGCTCCATAACTAATCTTTCTACAACTTTGCAAATCCTCTATATAGACTATAATGCGATAGAGGGAGACATACCTGAAGGAATCATGAACCTTGTTGGCCTCACACAGATTGCTGTGGGTGGAAACCTCCTACAAGGCACAATTCCAGTTTCACTTGGCAGACTAAACATGTTGCAGGACATAGAATTAGAACTAAACAAACTAGGAGGGATGATCCCAACATCACTTGGAAATCTCACCATATTGACCCAACTTCGTTTAGCAGAGAATCAACTCACTGGAAACATACCATCCAGTCTCGCGAACTGCCCACTTAACTGGCTGGATCTTCAAGGGAACATGTTAACTGGTCCTGTACCAAAAGAAATTCTTCAAATGCCATCCCTTTCTGTATTCTTGGACCTGCAAAACAACATGCTGTCAGGGCCATTACCTGCAGAAGTGGGTGGTTTGATAAATCTGCAGCAGCTTGACATATCCAACAACAGGATTTCAGGCGAGATTCCGAAATCACTCGGTGAGTGTTTGCTCTTGGGATATCTCAACCTGAGTAAAAATTTATTCGAGGGATCCATTCCATCCTCACTAAGCAACATAAGAGGTCTACAGATTATTGACCTTTCATACAACAACTTGTCAGGACACATCCCCGAGTTCCTTGGAAACCTCACTGGAATTATTAGCCTAAACCTGTCCTTCAATGATTTTTATGGTGTAGTCCCAAAACAAGGCATCTTTCAGAATTCTAGTGCATTTTCTATCACAGGAAATAGTAGGTTATGTGGGGGGATTCCGGAACTTAGATTGCCCTCATGCCCAAGCAAAGTCTACCAGAAGCACCACTCTCAAAAAATGAAACTTATAATAGCACCAAAAGCAGCAATTTTGGGTTGCATCATTTTGGTTTCCTTGCTTGTCGTAAGGTTTTCGAGGTGCAGATCATTAAGGAACTCCCAGACTTCAGAGACCTTGATGAATGATCGGCCGAGGGTTACTTATGGGGACTTGGCACGAGCGACAGAGGGGTTTTCTTCCATGAATCTTATTGGAAATGGGAGCTTTGGATCAGTCTACAAGGGATTCACAAACTATAATGGCAAAGCTACATCTGTTGCAATAAAGGTATTTAACCTTCAACAGCATGGTGCATCACAGAGTTTTCTGGCAGAATGTCAAGCCCTTAGATATGTTCGACACAGAAATTTGGTGAAGATCTTAACTGTTTGCTCTGGTTTTGATTCGGCGGGCAATGATTTCAAAGCTTTAGTATACGAGTTCATACCCAACGGAAATCTGGATGAATGGCTCATAATCCAAGTAGAAGAGATGGACTTGCTAATTCTCTGTTAGATATCAACCAGAGAATAAGTATTGCTATTGATGTGGCCTCAGCACTTGACTACCTACACAATCATAAACCAACATCCATAGTCCATTGTGATCTGAAGCCAAGTAATATTTTACTAGACCATGATCTGGTTGCTTATGTTGCCGACTTTGGATTGGCAACGTTTCTGTATGAAGATGCCAATCAATCAACTAGCATAAGAGCACTCAAAGGGACTATTGGATACATTGCTCCAGGTATGTCCATGGGCCTGTTTGATTTTTTATTTCACTTACACTTTGTACAGTAGTTCACTATCAAAAGTATCTCATTTTCATATAACACTTTGAGGACAATAAATGATTGTATTGGAGCAAAAAAATACTATGCTGTGTAAGTTTGCAGCAAGCGTCATTCATTAATATGACAAAACTTTTGTTTCTAAATGAACATGCTGTGGTAAAAAAAAATTGATTTTCATCTATCTTGCAATAATTTCCACTTCAGAGTATGGGATTGGCAATGAAGTTTCTACATATGGAGATATCTTTAGTTATGGGATACTTCTGCCGGAACTATTCACGGCAAAAAGACCAACTGATAGCACATTTGAGGAAGATTATAGCCTTCATCAGTACGTCGAGATGGCACTGCCACAAAAATTAACTGAGGTAATTGATCAGAGTTTGTTCCTAGGAGAGCATAGTGGAGCATACAAACCAGACAAAAGCGATATGGAAATAGATATTGCGTGCATCACTTCAGTTCTCAGAGTTGGAATACAATGTTCAAAGGAGGAACCAACAGAGCGGATGCGGATACCTGACGCATTGAGGGAACTGCACAGGATAAGAGAAAAATTGAACGGAACATTGTAGGAAAAGGAACAGGAAAGTAGTAGATTTCTGTTTATGATGAAACAGTAAATTTTCAGTATTGTTGTATGCAACACAATAATAAAATAGCATATTTCCCACAACTGTATCATTTCTCTGGTAACTGAATTGAAGTGTCCAAAACCTTCTTTAAACACAGATTGGGGATTCTTAGGATTTGTGCAGGTGAATAAAAAAGGCCAAGAACAACAAGAGTTAAGGAATCGACACAAATATTTAGTGTACCTCAGCTATGACACTCTTAGTAAGCTGCTCCGCTTTATCTACACTTCCAAGAGTCCCGACTAATTCAACCGACCCGGTAAGAGCATTCGAATCAGCATCGACGTCCTTGGTGATTTGGATATTTCATATTTGCACCCAAACTCATCTGCAAGTTCCTGATTGTTTCACCAGCTTTTCCAATTAGGACACCGACCTGCATTAATCCCCATAATCAGCATGTACAGAACAACACGTCAAAATTGCTAGTGCCTATAAATGTTATTATCCGTTATTGTCGCTTCCTCTATTCATCCTAGGCCTCACTAGTATCATGTATTTTTAGTTTAAGCAGAAGCAGAATCTCAAATTAAATCAGTTATTCCGATGTGGGCACTTCGATTTTACGAGACGTCTCCTGTGACTGTGACGCCGCTGCTGCATCACCTTCCTGCTGTGGAGCTTCGGCTGCTGCTTTTCAGGTGCAGGCTCGAGTGGCTTCTCCTCAGAAGACGCGACCGTGCCAATTGCCATTGAAGCCATCTGGCACCCCCTCGGTAGAAGCAACGTTCCTTCTTCCACAGCTGCCGGCTCCTCGACATTCACCGATTCACGGAGGAGGGAGGAACCATCGTTCTGCTGCTCAACCCCTGAACCCAGACGAGAAAACGAGCGAATCGATCAGATAAGCTGAAAACTTAAACAAGAATTAAGAGCGCACGCGCCAGCGACAAACAGATTAGGGGAGAGAGAGACGAGGGGGGCGCGCGAGAGATCCACCAGCGGCGGCGTCGGGCTCGCCGTCCACGCGAGGGCGCTTTGGCGGCCTCGTCATTGCCGTTCGCCTCCGCGTCGGCGCCGATTTCCTCGAGCTTTCCTCTTGTTATCGACCTCGCTCGCCGCGGCCCCCCTCCTGCGCGGCGGAGTCGGTGGCTGCGGGGTGCTCCTCGGGGGCCACCACCTCCGGCGGCGGCGAGGCGTCGGCGTCGCATCGGTCACCACGTGAACAAGTTCTGGTGTGCGTGTGTTTTCGGTTTTCCTTCTTCTGAAAAGAAAAAAAAAATGTTTGGAACAACCTCTAAGGCCTTGTCTAGATCGCCAACTTATTTTACCAACTTGTCACATCGAATGTTTAGACATTAAATATAGGTATAAAAATAAACTAATTACATAGATGGACTCCACATCGTGAGACGAATCTATTAAGCCTAATTAATTCGTCATTAGACACTGTCGTGCTACAGTAACCCGTCATTAAAAATGCACTAATGACGGTACATATTAGGCTTAATAGATTCGTCTTGCGATGTAGAGTCCATCTGTGTAATTAGTTTTATAATTAGTCTATATTTAGTACTCCTAATTAGTGTCAAAAGGATGGATGTGACATTTCGCCAACTTTCATCAACTTTACACCACCCATCTAAACAAGCCCTAAATTAACATCCTGGCCAGAGTGCCAGTGCAACTGCCATGTTACTTGTGTAGTTGGGGGAAAATATATAAATTAAGAAAACACTATAAATTGTGTTGGGAAGCGTGTTATGTAGCGATGAATATAAAAAGGTTAGATAAATAATATTTTTCTTGGAAAAGGTAGGTGATTTGTGTTGTTTGATTTGATTTTGTTCCTCGATCCGTTCCAGACAAACTCCTCCTCCAACAATCATACTCCCCCGTCCCCATGTTTACCTCGGTTCTAAAACTTTTTTTTTTTTTTGACAGAGGAAGTAGAGATCAATTCAAAAGGCAAGTTGGTTAACGGGCTATGCTGGATGGGCCAGTTGGGCTTAGCTGACGACAACGGCTTTCTGCTTGTGTGCTACTATATCTGTCTGGGCCTGTACAGACTCACTTCACTAATACAGACCCCTTCGTGTTTGAAATGGGAGATTACTTTACGGGCATCAAGGTCTTCAGCTCTCAGGATTCACAAAGATGGTACATTTTCTTCAAAAAAAACAAACATAGATGGTACATCAGGTATAAATGGTTAAAAGGGTTGGAAGCTTTCGAACATGGTTTTCTCGACAGAGTCTTCCGTTTGGCATATCTGCATGACATCAGCTTTCAAGCATCTCACTGCAACTCAGTCTCCGAAATATCATGGCCAGCAAATGTCACAGCCGAAGAGCATGTATAATTTGCGTCGTGCTAGCTGATTCAATGTTTCCAACTCGTCTCCTCGCTATAGCGATTATTTATTCGCTTCAAATAACATAATGATGATATAGACTTGCAAAAAAATTAATTTAAAGAAATATATTCTCTTCTTACCTCAATCTCAGAAAGCCAAAGAAGTATCCTATGATTGCATTTCTTGATTTAAGTATTTAGTCAACCAAACTCATCAACACAAAAAGGGAAATATCTGAAAGGATCGAAGTCGCCCCTTGTGTCAGCAATTTGTTCACGTCGCTGGTCAGAAGGGGTGACTAGGTCAGGTCATCCCCTATAGCATTTTTCTTTGGCACCTCCCTAGATTGTTCCGTTTGAAGGCGATTGAAAAGTATTAGAGCATATAAATTCTTTTGAAAAAAGAATTAACCGAACATGGCTGAATATTTTTAGAAGTAGCCTGTTAAACTCTAAAAAGAAATGGCATAGCGAGAATTAGGAGCACTTCAAATCGGAGCATAGATTTACAAATTCTCATGAAGAAATATATGAACAAAATCCTGACTCGGGTAGGCGAAGCAGGCCTTGCTTCTTTCTGTGCTGTTTTTTTCCCCCTCGTCCTCCTCTTGCAATTTCACTAAGCACCGTTTGAAAAAGCCCAAAGGGGGTCATGGTCTATGGATGGACCTGGCCGACCTAGTAAATAGCATGTTAATAATCCTGCCAGGCTGCCACTTCCTCCTCTAGTGACAAGTGTGCCTGGCAAATGGACTGTATATAATCGTAGTCCTGCTGAATATCTCTAGCCTGCATGACAATCATTATGTTCGAAATGCCCGGTCAAATTGAGATGGATAAGGCGTGCATTTGGAGACGGCTTCAGTTGATCCGTCCTTCCAACAAAAAGACCTGGCCATGTTCACCCTATTATAGTACTTAATGGTTCATATAGATTATTTCCTCAAGAACCATTCGGTTGAAACATTCTTTTCAATCGTTTCTCAGAACCACAAATCCAAAGTTCAGGACACATCACTTTCGTCCTTTCTTATCTCTAGTCCAAAACTCGCCAGGTCACCAACAGAATCAACCATCTTTTCACAAGCAACACAAGCACCGGAAACAGTCACTTTCACCCAATCTCACATCTTCATCACGAATCAAAAACACCAACAATACAATTCCCACACACCCAAAAAAACAGCACACAAAAATTCCCACAAATATCTAACTGCAAGCATATATACTATTAAAGAACAGGCACATAGGTAGCAGCACATAAACTATTGCCTGGATTAAACTAAGATTAGATTAGATTAGATTAGATACACAGTACAGATGTCTACTATAATATCTTGGTTCATGGACCTGTGCACATGGATTGTATATTGCTAAACACCAACGCATGACAAGGCTGTAGACTGCAGCACCAGCCTAAATCATGTCCCCCATGTTCACCAGCCAATCTTAGAATATTGGGTTATCTGTCAAATGAAAGCCCAATCAAAGCATGTTCCTGGCAATCTGTTTCAATCAAAGGGATAAAGCAGCAACCCATGTTTGAACTGATCAAGAATCTGAAATGGCATACTCATGTGTGCCTTTCAAAAGGAGCCTGCTTGTTTTTCTTCCTGCAAGGACAGCCAGTCTACACAATGCTATGCAACGCAAGAATATGGCATATTCTGCCGCTTGCGTCCACATACTTCCCTATCTACCTTTTTTCTGTACTTTAGCATTACAGACACAACAACCAATGGCAATCTGTAACTTCAAAGTTTAAGAGACAGGCTATCAAGCATGCAGTGACATCTGGCAATGCCAGACCTCAAGTAAAGCAATGATTGATAAGTTATATTCACAGAAATTAGTATCTGACCGAGTCATTACAGTAGATATGGGGAAGGAAGAAGAAAACGATCCTCTATCATATGACTATGATATATTAAAAAGAATGGGAGGTGAAAGAAATGTCCTCTCCGATGGCAGTGCCATTTGTCCATCACTCGGGGATCAGCTTCAGGATAAGTGAAGCAAATTTCACTGTCCCACACAGCATCATCCGCAAGAGACATGGATCGAAGCCATCTCTGATCATCCATCTATAGTGAGACATATGTCGCTGACTCCAATCTAGCAGTGTAGAGTAGCTCTAGTTCCTGAACGGGATGCACGTCAATAGATATCTCTGATAGCGCTAATGCTGACGACAACAACAACGGCGCATGGTGAACGACTCAAAAGTCCAACACAGTCGAGGTGAGGTTCATCAGCCGACCCAAAGCATTCGGAGCAAACTTCCTCGCAAAGAGGTAGCAGACAGACGTGGGCTTCGAGTTGTAAAAGCACTGAGTACCATTATTCCTGATGGACTGGATGAACTCTTCTGTGATGTCTGCAGCACCATAACTAGCTGGATGCGGGCCTCCTCTTGACCAATCAACCCATGTGATGGTCCTGTTGGCGTTGAGGGGCCCATGGAACAAATGGAGATAAGTCGGTATGTAATGCTCATCTGGATAACAGGATGGCCTGCAGTGCTTTCTGAAGATTGAGTAGTACTTGTAGTCTGCTACTATCTGGACAGCCATTTCACGGTTAAGCTCAAACCACTCTGACCCTTTTCTCCATTGATCCGCCATGATGTGAGGAGCCATGCGACGGTTGTACCGGCCAGCACACTGAGGGGTGTCGATGTTGTAGGACTCGACAAAACTGTGTGCCGAGTTAATGAGGTACTCATAGACGGTCGGGAAGTTGAACACAGGAATGCAGCTCTCCGAGAGCAGCACAAACCGCTCATTGGAGAAATCCAACAAGGCATTGGCCAGCAGGCGCTTCTCAGCATCCACTAGAGTTATCGATCCCCAGGAAACCTCCTGCATTGATTGATAAGGGAAAACGTTAGAATGTGGAACAAAGTTATCCATGGATAAACAAACTGCAGGCGCACAATGAGGAGAATCATGCTGTCAAGCAGAGAATGAATGAAATTTGAAGGTCATACTTTAGCACAAAAAGAAAAGGGAATGAAACCCCACTTTACTGAATAGGTCAGCCCCAACTTCCTTGACCGATTATTTATTGAATGGTTGAACCGGAATATTTGTCAAGCAAGAATCTCATCATCACTCATCTGAAATTCGTGAACACCACTAGTTGTTGAACAGATGAGGTAGATTACCAACCTAGGTAGCTAGCTAGCATTGGGACAAGCAAGCATATTCCCCTAGAGCAAATTGCCACCAATTTGCGTATCCCAATCAAGTAGAGCACATGGCAGCCACCAACTAGCACGACATGCGGCCACCAAGGCACCAGCTATCCAATCAAGCTAAATTTTATTTTTATTTTTTTGTTCCTTTGGACGCAAATTCCCAAGCTGCCGTTGGATTGCAATGTGCTAGTTCTAGTAGCGAAGATTCATTCATGTCCTCCAACAATGAATGAACGATAGAATGGGCATATGAATGAATCGATGATTAACAATCATCTACTAACATACACTGAGTGCATGAATGGGTGAGGTGAAAGCAAGGAAGAAAAGTTAACGAAACCAACCTCGCTGGGAATCTGCCTGCCGTAGAAGGCCGAGGTCTTGGAGACGTTGAGCTTGTAATCCGGCACGGTGTGGACATAAACAGAGTAGAGTCCCTGGTGTCCGCGGAAGAACTTGTCCCAAAGCGGGGCGAACGGAATCGGCCCACGCGTCATGAACAAGAAGGCAACCTTAGGCACCCGCTGGAACGGGAAATCCTCTGTCTTGGGCACGAGCGAAGCCCGCCAGAAGAGCTCATCATCGGTCATGGAGTGGGCGAGCCTGGGCGGGTGGACGAAGGCCTTGAAGGCGAGGCCAAGGCCACAGTCACGGTCCCTAGGGTCACATCCGTAGGTGGTGGCCGGGAAGAAGAGCTCGGCGTGGGAGGAGTTGTAGTAGTACCGCGCGACGCTGCCGCTCACGGAGAGGCCGAGCACGACGCCGCCCATGAAGATGACGGTGGCGGTGACGAGCTTGAGGAGGCCGGTGGACCAGTCCTTCCGTGGGGTGGGCGGGAAGTAGTCGGACTCCTCGTCCCCGACCGCCATGGAAGTGACTCCCCCGCCCCGGGACTTGAGAGTGTGCTTGGCGTTGGAGTCGCCGCCCCACATCTGTGGTTTGGACGGGAGGTTGGATCGGGCGAGATCGGGCCCTCGTAACGCCGGGATCGGTGGCCCGATCTCCTGCCCCCCCCCCGCGGGAGAGAGAGAGAGAGATGGGATCGGAGGCTAGTGCCGCTGGGTGAGTGGAAGCTGCGGAGGAAGGGAGGCGCCGCTGGTGGGTGCCGCGGCGAGGACGCCGAGGAGCGGCGCGCGGAGGAGGAGGTGGAAAGGGGGAGATGAGAGGACGGATGCTTAGCGGGTAAGGAAGAGACGGCGGAGGAGGATGGGGGAGTGAGAGGAGGGGGGGTCGGGGATGGGGGCGCGCGCGCGTATTTATCGGAGGCCCCCCGCGGCGGGAGATTTCTCGATGAGGTCGCCCGCCGGAGGAAGACGAAGAGGTGATGGTGGAGAAAGAGAGAGAGGGGGGAAAGGGAAGGGAACGGGCAAAGGAGGAGGAGGGTGAAACGGTCAGAAGGCGGGGCCCACCAGAAACGTGGCGCGTCTCCTCTCTATGCGCGTGGGGCCAGCAGGTGCACGCGACTGGTCTACCCGAGCCGAGACGCGGTTGCGGCGGGAAGGAAGGAGGAGGGCGGGGCCCGCGTGTCATAGACTGGGGTGTTGCCGCGTAGATGGAGTAATTAATAGGGGGAGTACTAGCGTGGGCGTGGCGAACGGGTCTGGAACGGGTCGGCCAGCGACCCGGTGGACCGCGTGGAGTGAGCGTTGTGTCGTGGGCCCCACCCGTCAGCGGTGGCCGTTGGGTCGGCAACGGTGCGGGGCGTGGTGGTCGGCCGGCTCGCCTTGCCTCGCCTCGCCTCCCGTGCCACGTGGCATGGGTGCACGATCGTCGTAGGCACCTGTTTGTTTTCCAGTTCAAACTACACTTTTAGTACATTCATCATACTCATACATACTGCTCCGTTCGCACTGGCTAGTTCAAATTCTAGGTAGTCGGCGTCAAAACACAGAGATACATAGTACATACGTTACGCGTGTACATAAAAGGACAAACAAAAAAGATCTGCACTGGACCTGGACGTGTGCCTTGTGCCTTCTGGTTTCGGCACCTAGCGAGTGGTGCTTAGTCCAACGTACGCCCGCTGGCTATATATGTGTAGCCATTTGTTGACCGAGCAGCCATCCAGCCAGCAATGCAACGCGACTATGCTCTGTGACAACATATACACCGTTTGCTAGCTATGTGTCCGTTACAAACAAGGCGACTTGCTTCAATCGGTGATACGTACGCGTACATGTTCAGTACGTAGTAGAGACACAAAAGACGAGCGAGATAGCTAGCTAGATCCAAGCTAGCAGAAAATAATGTCGTTGAATAAAGTCTCTGCTAGCTATCTAAACTCTAAAGGCTCCCATTTTGGTCTTGAACCGTTGGATGTGCGTTGGCCAACGATCAGAGCTACCGGCCGGCCTGTCGTCCTTTAGCCTTGCTTCTTCATGTCGTCGATGGTACGTTGTTAATTTCGTACCAGCTGTACCGTACCCGCGTGGTATGCAAAAGCCAAATAAGGGCACACATATGTTTCGTACGAGCTGTACCGTATACGTACCCGCGTGCAGCGTGCGTATATCTGAAAATTAAAATACCCATATGGAATTCGGATCGATGCCAATATATATATATATATATATATATATATATATATATATATATATATATAAGACACACAGACAGTTTCATTTCATGATGCTGACGGGCCATATAGATCATATCGATGTTGGCATATGCAAGGAGATCGAGAAGCCAATTCGATTGCATTGTATTGTACGTGTTAATTTGTTGGGTGTACAGATCAATGCTCCCTCGCACAAATAAAGATAAATATGTATCTGAATATATGTTGGTATGGTACGTACGGTGTCGATCTCGATCGCTTTGTACTGTCCGTCCGTCTACCGGAGATCGATGGATCGCAATCATCATGTAGGGGTCACTATAGGGGGCTCGGTCAGATATATCATCCCATCCCATGCATCCCCCCGTTTAGTACGTAGCAGTGTCATTTTAACTTGAATTGCAGTATTTAGGTCTAGATTAACCATCCTATTGGGCAGTGGCAGTGCCGTTTCAATCACTCGCTGTCTCGTCGTCCATTTCGGCAGGCAGCAGGAGACGACGGGCCGAGTCAATTGTCAACAGGGTCAAGGTCAGCCCAGCCACCACGCAAGTATAGGATGCAAATGCATGCCAAGTTGCCAACAAAGCAAGTTGTGTTGACATGGACGACTTGACGACTGACGTGGTCAGCGCACTGATAGGCCCCGGGTGTGGTTGATGGGCTTCCGGCCCAGTAAAAAAGCCATGGCCCATGAAGAAATAGTGACATCGGCCCAGGAGCAAAGTCCCCCATCGTTATTTATTAAAAAAACAAAATGACCTCAAAAAAAGAATATCTTATTAAAACAAAATCCCCCGGTATTACATACGCGTGACGTGACCCCAGGAGGAAGAAAGCGTACACGTGACGTCATCAGTGCATACACGCAAAGTCGATCCTCAAGCTTAACTAGATACGGAGTATATGTAGATCTAGGTAGTACGTGTTTGTATCTTTTGTTCGTAGCCCCAAACGAGCGAGCGATGTTGCTGCCTTTGATGGCAAAGAGCGAGGATCAGAAATACGTACATGCGCACCTTTCCCTACAGACTAACACACGAGCTATGTGTGTTGGATCGATGTCGGTCGTCGATAGGGTCATGAGTTTTGACTCATCGTTCGTTCGCCTGAGTCAGTCAGTCAGTCAGTCAGTCAACGTTGAACGCTCCGGTATAGAAAACGAATAGTCGGAGCAGGTGAGGTGGCTGCCACGACCGGGTCGTCCGTTTGCCACCTTGTTGTGTGCGTGCAAATCGCGAGAGGCAAACAAACCACACGGTGTGTCTCTTCTTCTTGTTGGTGTTTTGGTGCTTTGCCTGGCTGGCTGGACCAAACGATAATCCAGGCGAAAGCCAGTTGGATCCAATGGATCGAAGCCATCCCGTCCGTCCATCATGAATTCATGATGATGGAGCAGCAGCAAAAGCCGGCCCGTCCCGACCTGACCTGATCACCACCAAACCCAACGGCCGAGCCCAACCACCCTACCCCACGCAGGGGAGGAGGCAGGCACAGCACAGGTCGCAAACAAGCCACAAGGAGGGAGGGAGGCACGCACGCACGCACGCACGCACGACGACGAGTCTTCCTCCTCCTCCTCCCTCGCTCGCTCGCTCGCTCCTCTTCTCTTCCTTCCCCCTCCTCACATCATCACCGTCGCCGGCCAGAGGAAGGAAGGAGAGGAGAGGAGGCACAGCCCCAGCGAGAGTCCCCGGAGCCCACGGGCACCGCCCTCCATCTCGGATCTCCTCCTCCCCCGCCGTCGTCGCCGCCACCAGGCCAGGCCAAGGTCAGTCTCCACCACCTTCCCCCTCTCCCTGTCTCAATCCTAGCTAGCTAGGGTTCCTTCCTCCCGCCCCCCCCCCCGCCCGCCCGTTCCACCACCCCCTCGCTCGCCCCGCCCGCTCGCTCCCGAGCTTTACCCCGCCGCCTTAGGGTTCCGCAACCATGTACGCGCACAGCCGAATCTCCACCCCCCACCGACGATGACGATACCCGTTCCCGCCCGCGCCCTCCCTCGGCTTCGCCCCCCTCGCGTGCTGCTTGGCGCCATCGCGCCTATGGAAATATGGAATGTAAACGTACTAGGCCACAACCTTCCCCTTTTGGACTCCCCCTCTCATCCCAAATGATGAACACTGTTCGCCCCTGGATTAATTAGGCTTCCGTTAATGTTATTGCTACCACGTATGTAGTTAGTTTATTACCTCCTGCTGCTGCTGCTTCAGTTCCTAAGCATAGTATGGGAAAGGATGGCATGGCAGCACCATCACTGCCAGGTGCTAACTGCTTGGCATCTCCTATGCTTGGTGTTGTTCCACATGCTCAGTAACTTCATAGGTGGTCTTATCCACGCTAGCTAGCTGCCCTGCTCGAGGCATCCACGGCTCAGCTACTGTTGGATAGCCGAACATTCCATATTCCTGCGCAATCCACCGGCAACGTCCTGACCTCCAACCTAGTCCCCGTGGCCTTTACGTGCTGCCTGCAATAGAATCGTGTGGCTACTAGCTCCGCCACCCTGTTGTTTGTCCGCACGCTAGCACATTGCGTCAGCATAGTGGGGGAACCGTACCTTAACGGGAAATGCTACGGGATGGAGAAATAGCTAGCTGGAATGGTCTAAGACGCGGAATGGGTAATAAAACCAAAAAAAAAGAAGATTCTCCGTTTCTTATCGCACCTTAGTGCACCCTTAGTATGCCAATCAGAGGATATGCATATTTCACATTGTTGTGGATGGGAAAGAGATGTCGTGATGAACTTTTGAATTTTCAATACTTGTGTGTTCATTTAATCTGACTCTCACTTGTAGGGGTTCTTGCACAGGATCGGTTGATGGATAATCTCTCCCCAAGCACTCTGCTCAATAATATATTCCGTCTTGGTGCCTTGACATCTGATGGCTCTGCCGTGAGACCCAAGCCTATTCAGAAGTACTGCCAAAATGTGTATGATATTTCTAGTATTGTCAACCCCCTTCTTGAAGATCTTTGCAAATCTCCAGAAGAGCAACTCCATGAGGTCCTAAGGGATCTTGACACTGCTATCAATGAAGCTTCAGGCCTTATTGGAAACTGGCACCAGACGACTAGCAAAATATATTTCGTAAGTGCATACAAGTCAATACTGCCGCTCTTCATTTCACTTTCCATATATTATCCTTTGGAGTGATGCCACCTGGGGAAAATGTATCTGTTGCTTTTCAAAAGCAGTTAGCTGTTGTTAACAGCACAGATGCTTATATGAATTGAAGCATTTGAAGATTCATATAATCAACTTTCAGATTAACATTAACTATCTTTGGCCACTTCTTGTGTTGAATAATTTGAAGCATGCTGGAAATTGATCCTGTCATTGTTAATAGCCTAGATGTTCTAGCTAGACTAGCTTGAATAGATTTATTGGTGTATTTGACATTTTTGTCGGTTCATAATATGGTTTCTCTAGTTAGCGCACTGGTTCTAGGGAGGCCGCATGTAAATCCATGATACATGGTATATACAAAAAGAAAACAGGGAAGCCATCGTAAGGATATGCTTATAGGTAAAGACTCTACATTAGCTGTGCGTGTGTTTGCCTCCCCACATGCATGATGGGGCCCACGCATGCCGAGCCAAACATGTTTATCTAGTCGCTGTGAATGCCCCTTGACCATTCCTGCAATCCTGCCTCCCCTTCTCTTGTGAACTCTCCCTCGCTCTGCATGATCTCTGGGGCAGCTCCACCCACATGATGGCCCCCCCCCACATGCCGAGCCAAACACGTTTATTTAGTCACTGCCTATGCCCCTTGACTGTTCCTGCCTCCTCTTCTCTCGTGAACTCTCTCTCTGTCAAGAATTCTCTCAGATCTCCAGGGCAGCTCCAACACCGCTGGCGGCGGCGGCGGCGTTTGACTACAGATTCTACCAGGCTGATCGGTACCCCCCCCCCCACCCCCCTCTCTCCTCCTCCTGTTGAGGCACAGTGGTGACTGGAGTCACTGTCCAGGGTTGAAGGGACTGATTTTAGGTTTTGGGGCTCGGGCTGGGGATTTGTCGGCTGTCGGCGAGGTGAGGTGGCTGGGTCGCCAATGGCCTTGGATCAGTGGGGAGGACCTGCAGCCCAGGCCATTAGCTGTCTCAGTTAGCGGATGACTAGGTGGAGGGGCGGCGGAGGAGGTGGGTGTAGGGACGGCAAGGTCGCCATCGGCGACAGGGAAGCCCAAAAATGGAAAACAATTTGCTTTCTTTTTATGGGATTAGCTTGCGGCCAGACTACAGCATGGCCATGTGTGTATTAGCTGCATCCGTACTTATATGCTATTTATGTATGAGGGAACTTGCATGAGTTATTGGCGGTTCAGTTTTGTCTTATGCAGAGAATAGTGTACTTGTCCTTGTTACTGATATTCTTTAATGTTTATGCCATTACATGAGACCCTTTCTTCTCCATCATGTTGGTGTAGGTGTATTCTGAATGTTTACATGTTCACAGATTCCCCCAAACTTGAAAATGTTACTTTCTTTATACATTGCAATATTTAGCATTTAGCTAGCACCACTTGATGAGTGCCGTAAATATCCAAAGATAGTCATGGATTTCTGATTTGGCAATGTTCTTATTACTTTAAAACAGGGTTGGCAAATCGAGTCAGTAATATCAGATATTCAGGGATGTTCCCTTCAGCTGTGCCAACTGGCTAATTCTCTATTGCCTTCTCTGACTGGATGTGCCTGCACGTGTATTGAGGTAATGAACATTGATTGCTTTGTTTATTGCATCTGTTGGTGACCCTAATTTTTCTTACGCATCAATCAAACTCTCCTGTGATTTCCTACTTTTTGTAGAAACTCCAGGACATCAATTATGAACACATGTTTGATCTAGTTAAGGATGTTGCAAAGGAGCTTGAAGAGACAAGCGCAGTGAGTTCTGAGAATCTGTTGAAACTGTCAAGTTCATTGAGTCTGTCAACAAACATGGAATTGTACATGGAAGCTGTTTCCCTTGAGAATCTCAGAACACGGGCACTACGGAGCGAGAATCGTGAAGAACTGGATCTAGCTGAGCAGATGATTCCACTGGTCAATCATATGCATGATCGTCTTCTCAGGGAAAAACAACAGCTTAGCATCAACGGGGTGCCTATTCCTGCTGATTTTTGCTGTCCACTGTCCTTGGAACTGATGTCTGATCCAGTTATTGTAGCGTCTGGTCAGACCTATGAGCGGGTTTATATCAAGTTGTGGCTTGATGAGGGTTTTACTATCTGCCCGAAAACGCGCCAAAGACTTGGTCACTCCAATTTAATTCCTAATTATACTGTGAAGGCTTTGATAGCTAACTGGTGTGAATCACATGACATTAGACTACCTGATCCTATGAAATCCCTGAAGTTGAACTTCCCTTCAGGTGCCTCCTCCCTCCAGGATTTGAGTGCTGCCGGTGGCAGTCCTCTACATCCTAGTGTCATCTCAAGGGCTAATATTCCTGGGTCCCCAGAAGCTGATGTGTATTTGAGAAACTTGAATGGAGCATCTCCTCCCCCCAGTGTGGCCAATCAGAATTCTCATGTGCATGCCAGCCGTTCTGCTCATGAGGTCTCAACAAGTCAAATTTCAGAAAATGCAAATGGTTCTGCACCAGATGTTTCAAGGTTATCACTTGCGAATTCTGAAGCAAGAGAGTCTAGTTTGGAAGGAAGACGTGGTGGTTCGATTGGACAAACTTCAGAACAGTCTGCAGAGGAAGCGTTTCAATCTTCTAATTTGGATAGGGATACTCAGGACAACATGGCCAGTTCTTCATTGAATGGTAGTCTTCCAAATAGTGGTCAACTTGATGGGGAATGTGACAATGGGGTGACAAGGGTTCCAAGTGATAGGACAAATTACAGTAGTGATGCATCAGGAGAGGTTACAGATGGTGGCGGTGCACCTGTGGCATCTTCTATTCCTCAAAGGGAACATTTAATCCCTCCGAGACTGACCACTAGAGGACAATTTGTTAGACGACAAGCATCTGATAGAGGCTTCCCCAGAATTATATCTTCCTCATCGATGGATGCACGGAGTGATCTCTCTGCCATTGAGAATCAGGTCCGGAAGCTGATTGAGGATTTGAGAAGTGATTCTGTAGATGTTCAAAGATCAGCAGCATCAGAGCTTCGTCTTCTAGCTAAACACAACATGGAGAACAGGATTGTCATTGCAAACTGCGGGGCTGTAAATCTGCTGGTTGGTCTTCTTCATTCACCAGATGCCAAAACCCAAGAGAATGCCGTGACAGCCCTTTTGAATTTGTCGATCAATGACAACAATAAAATTGCAATTGCAAATGCTGATGCTGTCGGTCCTCTCATTCATGTCCTTGAGACTGGGAACCCTGAAGCTAAAGAAAATTCAGCAGCTACTTTATTCAGTCTCTCGGTTATTGAAGAAAATAAAATGAGGATTGGGCGATCTGGCGCCATCAAGCCTCTAGTAGACTTGCTAGGAAATGGCACCCCTCGAGGAAAGAAAGATGCGGCTACCGCATTGTTCAACTTGTCCATACTTCATGAGAACAAAGCTCGCATCGTGCAAGCAGACGCTGTGAGGCACCTGGTTGAGCTTATGGATCCTGCTGCTGGAATGGTCGACAAAGCTGTGGCTGTGTTGGCAAACCTTGCTACAATACCAGAAGGGAGGAATGCGATTGGGCAGGCTCGTGGCATTCCAGCCCTTGTTGAAGTTGTTGAATTGGGTTCTGCGAGAGGGAAGGAGAACGCTGCTGCTGCTTTGCTTCAGCTTTGTACAAACAGCAACAGATTTTGCAGTATAGTTCTTCAAGAGGGTGCGGTGCCGCCTCTAGTCGCTCTTTCACAATCAGGAACACCGCGAGCGAGAGAGAAGGTTAGCTACAGCTGCAAGTCATAATTTATAATCCAGCAGACACACCTGAACCCATGTGCAGCCAATATAACGTGTCATGATTTACTATTTGTTGTGCAGGCACAAGCTCTTCTCAGCTACTTCCGCAGCCAAAGACATGGGAATTCAGCGAGGAGATAGCGCCTTCAGAATTTTTGTCGTAGTGTACATTAAGCGAGTGTCTTATTGCCCCACATCACATGTGTGCTGGCTGGAAATATGCAATGCCCTGTGCCCAAACTGTTTATAGATTGAGATTGTTATGCTCATGTAAGTGTTGTGGGCGGTGATTGTTGTCTGTTGAGATGTTATCTTTTCGGTTCCTTTACCCTTTTTTGAGGATTTTTTGTATAGCTTATCCCATATTCCCATTGGTAGCAACTTACCTATTTACCGAGATTTTGTCCTGTATATGCTGTTAGCTGGCATATGATTGTTCGATGGCTGTACAAGTTATAATCGTTCGGTACCAAACCAGCCTTGTTCGCATGTTTAATTGCTTTTGTCAGTGTTGGGAAGTTGAAATCTTGTTACGATTCAAATTTCTTTGTGTAATTTGGGCCATGGGTGTACTGTCTTCGTTTCAGACTTGCAGTCTATAAGGTGAAATCTAATTTGGTAGAGTACATTCGATTACAAATCTTGTTGTATTATACTGTAATAACAAAAATTATCGATCAAATTATTAATCAAAAGCTATAAAACCATTTATATCTATGTATATACCTTACAAATTGGAACTGGGGGAGTACAAGTGCATTTCTTTACGGGTGCTGAAGTTGGTTGAGAAGCTACCGAGTGAGCAGTTGCTTAGGCAAAGCTAACTTTGGCATTGCCCTGCACTTGGTAAAAATGCAATCAACGTGTGTGATCTGTGATCTTCGTGCTGGCATACGCAACGCCGTGTGAGAAAATTTTACAGCCATCATTCTGAGACTAATCCCTGTCACATTCTGTAATATGTACAACTGCAAAATTACATCCAAGACAGAAACCTATAGCCGAATTCTATGTGCAGCATTGCATCCAGGATAGGAAAGAGCAAGTTTTTTTCTATAACAGTGTAGCCGGCAGTACTCTGTACAAACGTTCTCAGGATTGCTCTAATTCTCGTGTTAACTGCGAAATTGAACCATATTCCGTGGATTTTATCTTTCTGAGGATAACAATTCATGGAATCGTTCTTCCATTCCATGCCTACAGGCGATGTCATCTTATGCTTGGCATCTTGGCGGTGACTCTGAGGCTGTGCAACATGGCTGCAACAAATATTGACACCTTTGGACTGAGTGTTTATTCAAAAGCATTAGAAGGCACCCATATCAAACACCATCATGTCAACTGAAAATGCAAGGAGTGATGAGTTGCCAGTTCCCAGCAATTTGCATTTTCTTTTCTGAAGTCGGTAATTTGATGATCCGGTGATTCTAGAGTTCAGGTATGCATCTATAAGAAGATTGAAAGGAATGAGAACAAAAAACATCCAACGTACCATCAAGAGGCTTCGCAGTTGGCATCATTCTCCTCCTTTCTGGAGTAAGTTCTCATCTTTCTGGAGAACTCCTTAACTGATGCTTCATCTGCAAATGTCAGTGGCGTTTCTTCAACAAATAGATCCCTCTCATAAAATAGTTTAATAGGCATCCTTTCAATGGCATCTGCTGGAGGTTCCTCAGGTATATCACGATACAAATGTCTTAGAATGAAGAGAGCAGTATCATGATCTCGCCAATAGTTGCTACAGGGATCGATTCCAGGGTCAGTGAAAATCTGAAACTAGATGTAAACAGGTAACAGTATAATCAAATAATCAGGAAAAGGTTTTTAAACTCACGTATGAGCTCCCAGAGCAGAGAGATATGGGTGTTGAAATGTTTTCTCCTGCAAGAACATGATTGAAACTTGAGATAAAAAAAATATATTCATTGAATGTAAAGCATACAAGAAAGGCAAAGCCAGAAATGTAAGTGGATCATGTTGCCAAAGGAGTTCACTGCACATGTTAATGTGACAGTCAATACAAATAGATCTGCAAGTATTGTGCAGTGCTTTGACATGATGGGGACTGATTTCAGAGTCGCACACCCCTTTGTATTATTGAAACTTCACCAGGGTTCTCAAACCACAATTTAGCAATTAGTAATTTATTTAGTTAGCTGAGTAGTTAGTAATTCTGGTGGTAGAACTCAGATCCCCACAGGACTGTACAATGGGATTTGGGGATGGTGCGTGCCAATTTCCCTTGTGCTGTAATACAACAATACAGAGTAGAAAGTTTATCACCTGAAGCACATGGTCAATACGACCATCCGGAGAACCTGTCAACCTTTCCATCATCATGGAACCATATGATCTGTCTTTCTCATTAGCACCCTCACCATCCTCTATATAAACAAAGATTTGTCATTTTGTCACAGTTTTTTTATTTGCAATTTTAAATGAATGAAAGATAATAGAAAAATGAATACCTTCTGTGTCATTTCTGCTCAATGCTAGCATAGCAGCTACTGCTTTAACCTATAGAAGAAAAGGAATTGGTGAATTGAAAGCACATTTGACTAGGGCTAAGTAAACAGTTCCGTTGCTAGATCATTCATGATGCATACTGCTTAATAATATATCAAACCACCAAGATTCATAATAAAAAGCATGCACCAAATTCACATAACCCTTGCAAAATGCAAACCTTACCTTTAATGACTTCAATTGATGCGCTATGGCTTGAGAACGTGCAACAACATCTTCCGTGAACTCCTACATGATGTAGCAACCAAAATAAGGTAATCAAGATACAAAATCCTGTCAAGTAAAAATTAACACATTCTCTGTAAGGATAGACGGTTCCAATGACGAATAACCCACCTGCACTCCAACATGTATCCTCTTTCCACCTCTATGGTAGGGTACAATGACAGGACGCTTCTTCAGATAATCTTCGCATACAAGTGGTTCAACTCTGTATAAAAGCCCACCTAAATCATATGACATATTTCTCACTACGCAACAGATAAGTATACTGTCTTCCAGTGTAATAAAGAACTGTATCTAAATGTTACAAAGGTTATCCACCACAACTTTTCATGTCATTCCTTTATCTAGTCCCATTGCAGTATTGCATATTTTATGAACTCTCGAAATGTGACATAAGAAAACAATGTGTAACAAAGGTACAGACCTGTATGCTACAGGATCAAAAGGATGAAAAATGTTGAACATCTGCCGGCAGCATGGCATCTCTTCGATTATGTTCTCATTTTGCCAATAATCTTGCCCCTTGCCTTTAGAACAACGCATAAACTTTAGACACAAGTCATGGAATAATATAAGACAGCAAATGATGGAATAAAATGGCAATACAGGAAGCACTCTCGGACTCGCCAGTTGCCAGGACAAATTATCTAGCTGTATGCAGAAAGAAATTCCAGAAGTAACTTAAAGCATGTGCCACTACATGGACATCATCCTTCCATAAGTCTTAAGATCATATCCAAAAGCAACTTTAGAAAATTTTAATGTCGATTGCAGGACTGGGAGAACATTTAACGAATGGTAAAATATAGTCTATTATTCTTGCAAAAAGAATCAGCAATTTCACATGTCTTTGTTCAGACTATGATGCAACAAAGCAAAAAATAATAATTTGGTAGCTTGGGAGGTTGGGAAGCATCATAATGATTGCGGTTTTGAAAATGAGGCCAAACATTCAGAAGGTTCTTAGTTCTGTGAGCACAGAGGGTGACATCTGGGGCATGGTGGGGGGCTCCAAGCTTATACAACTTTTGGCCAGGTTGCTCCCCTCCCCCCTAGATCCTATGCGCTGGAGGTTGCTGGTCATGTCTATTTGCCTGTGGCGAGGCTGTAAGCTGGTTCTAGTAGCGTGTGGTGTGGTGTCTTGGGTTGGGTCTTTCCAGACTCGTGTACCTTTTATTCTACCTTAATGAAATGACCCTGTGTAGTTCGAGGGGAAAACCCCCGTGGATACATCATTATTGAGCAGGTAGTTCAAAAGGTGGTGAAACACTAAAAGAAATCAGTATAATTTGATATATACATTCCAAACCTAACAAGAACACTATGCAAATCTATCTAAACTGAAAACAGACTAAAAAAATCAACATTGATGTAAAAAACAAGTGAAAAAAATACACAAAAGTGCTGACTGCTGAATAACCAAATAAAACTATTTATTAGTGAAAGGTTTCATACCGATACCAATACGAACATTTCGCAGGGAAAGGAAAACACCCAAGGGAGATCCAACAGCAAAGAATGTGTCAACCTGAACATTCAAAAAATATGCAACGATGACAAAAAATTCAAAGTGGAAGAAACAATGATAGAATACTGAATATAACTCAGGCTACATTACCTTAAAGTTTAGTTTTGTGTATCTGATCTGTAGTGAGTAGGACTGATTTGTACTGCTTTGTGTTGTGAAAAGTTTGCCAGAGTTCATGGCATGATTGGAACTTTTACCTATCACAAATACACAAAAAAATCTTAATAAACACATTACAAGCTTTCTAAGAGATGCGTTGGACCAGAAGTAACTTACCTTCATGATGCTCAACACCACTGATGCTTTCAGTCACTAGATGATTCTGTTGTTCGAGGAGTTCTAATCTAGCTTTAAGACGTTTCACCTGTATAAAGAAGAGGTCTATGCATCAATTTGTTGTCAGTTTAACTCAGACTATTGCTTGGCTTCAAGATAACACTGCTAGTTTGGGCTTCAAAGTGAGCTGTTGAGTACTCCGAGCAAGTAAATCCTTAATATTACAAAAAAAACCATTTATTTCAATTGATTAAATATATTTATGCTAACCATTTCTTTCAAGGCAATAAACAATTGGCAAGCCTTCTTATGAATTCATAGATGATAAACAGATTATAAATTAGCTGGATTCTGTTTAGTCACACACCTCTTCTTCTAGTGAATCAATCAATTTGTCTTTGTCAAGGACCTCTTCATGGACTTCCTCAGCAGATCTTGAAATGCTAGATCCTTCATCATGTTTTGTGCTAACAGCTGCAGTAGTCCCTTCCTCGGTATATATTGCCTGATGATTCTCAACTGTATTTTCTTCATTTTGCTCAGCATCAACTGTGCCAGCTGACACAACTGTGTCATCGCTGTTTTGTGAATTTTCAAGCACACATGATGGCAGGACACCATCCATATGTGAAGCATCAGTTCTGGTGCTACTTTCATCAACACCACCATTTACATTATCAGCACAAGAATGCCGTAGAATAGTAGTATCATGGCCCTCTGTGTCTGAATCATGTCCATTAACTTCATTGGCTGATTTTTCTCCTTGACTTCTGTCAGATGTGCATTCCATGTTCAGATACTCTGTTGGAAATGGGGCCCAAAGGGATTCTTGATGACAAAGTATATCATAAGACAAAACACTTCCTAACGAGTGGCCATACAATGACACCTGCAAAAAAAGACAAGGCAAGATTTTTTTCGTTTAATTACCAGCACAATTACAATCATAAAGAAAACTGTGAACAACTTATGAACTGCAAACCTTTCCACTGTAACCAGGATTTCTCTTCAGAAATTTCATGTACAGCTTGTTCAACTGGTTTGAGACCTGTAATAAGTCCAAGTTACTAATTTATTGTAAGGAGTTCAACAGTGCTTGTAATCATTAAGGTAATACAATATAAAAAATATCATGTGAATATTCAAGTTTTCCAATATACACCAAAAGAGGATATCTGGAGCAGTAAGATCAAGGGTCAAAGACATAGTATCAGTGTCATCAACAGTTGCTTGGCTTAATTAGATATGGTTAAAGCACCAACAAAATCAAGGGTTTTGCAAAAACAAACAAATAGAACAAAACCAAAAGAACAGAGGGTAATGCATTATAGCAAATTACCGAGTCAATAATATGCTGACAGTAGATAGGACTCATATAATATAGAACATCATGAACTGTGGCACCTAACGCCACTCGAAGACCTTTAACTCCATCCAAAGTGAGTTTCTCAACAGTATGTTCACCACTGAGCTTCAAACCCTTCCTCCACTGCAATAATAAGCACTGGTATTAGAAATGGAAGTCATCAACAACAACGGATGTTCAACCATATGGCATATCATGATTGCATAAGAAAACAACTCTGTGGCATGTCCTCTTATCAATGTAAATAAGAAACAACTAAACAACTGTTATTCGTTTACATTTAAAAGAAGCAATGTATGATTAAGTACATATATAGATCAAAATGCTTGTGAGTGTTAGATAACATCTGTTAGTTCAAATTAAAACACAAACAATATTCTCAATATTGAAAGGTAATACTGTAAGGTGCTAGGCCTTTTTTGTTTGAATGTATAACAGAGTAGTTCATAACGATTAACCATTGGCTACATGTTAACTCAGGACGCCTGAATCCAGAATTCTATAGCGGTACACTTGTATTTTGGGGGTTGTGTTGGGTGTGTGTGTGTATCTGAGTGCGAGCGTGCAGAGAGGGAGGGAGAAAGTTGCCCCATGTGGTGTTTTCTGTATTTATTGTTCTTCTTCTTAAAGGAAAGAATGTACAGCCTTTTTGCATATTTGAGAGGGGGGGGGGGGTCTCAGCAGGATGCACCACTTATAGGAAAATTTGAATTCTTACCTGACAGGGAATAAATAGAACTCTCTGGGTGCTTCTTTGATAAGAAGTTAAGTATCTTTCGGCTAGGTTAGCAGTTACTCGACGGAAATCAACAACATCATCAACAAGATTAGCTTTCTCCAGCCTCTGGCCAATGCCGTGAACCATGAATACAAGATGACCAACTGGAACCTATGAACAAGCAATTGCAGAATGAATTACCACTTCAAAGTTTTTGTTGCACACAAGAACTTGTAAAATTAAAGGGAATTGTTAAACACAATGAACTTCTGGTAATCTGATAATATGGCAACCTTTGATGTAAGATGATAGTGCTAAACATTCAGACGATGGAAAAGGTGCTCCATTGAACTATAGATTTGTAAATACAGTCATATGCCATCAGGCCAATCCTAATGCAAAAAGTTCAAGGTGATGTCTAATCGGTGGGGAACATATATTCACAGTGCACTACAGTCTCACTTCCAAATTCCGACTACTGGTATGGAGAAAGAAAAGGTCACTATGCCAACAGTAAATACCTGAGAGCAGTAATCATCCATCTCCTCTTCCTTTTGCTGACGCAACTCATCCTGGCAAAGAATCATAAGACCAGTTATGCACTAAAAAGGAATTGATTATAGAAATAGAATACAGTAATGGTAAGATGGTGAAAAAGGAAATTGTTCACATTCTTACAGGCTCTGATATGATCTAAGTTGACGAACCTAAAATAGGAGCACATTTCAAAAATTAAGGCAGCAAAATCGAGAACTAAGCAGTTTCTCTGCAATAGTTCATTTGTTTTGATGTCTTCCATGAAAGATTAAACATTCAAGTACCCATGCAGCAACATGTTAGGCTCGTGAAAAGTGAGATGGGTGACTTTCATCTATGCACTACAAAAAATTTGGTCTTGCTAACTGTACATAATTCATCTCAGGTGTGCCAGATCAAATTACATGTTCAGCAGGAATAACTGAAATGGGTTTACCAGTCCTCATGACTTATGACTATAGCAAAATTGCAATGCCATTTTGCGCTTACAAAATAATGGACAAATGAGCAGAAGCATCAAATGGAGCAAGTATCAAGATTTCAGTAGAATATAAAATAAAAACAAACGCTTCAGCTTGCAAATTCTCTAAGCCATCATACTTGCAGGTTGAAACACTTCATAGACAATGGCATTGAGAAGCAGTAACATGGTAGATTACCTGTGAGACCTTTTCAGGGTCAGAAGAAAACCCCCGCCTTAATTTGATTGTGCTGCTACCAAGCTTAGGGCCTATATCAAAGACAAGCCAAGCTTCCCATGTATCATCTTCTCCAGTAAAAAGAGCATGCAAATCCTGCACAAATTATATTTTAGCCTTGACCCCAAAGTATCAATCTTAATTTTCTGAGGAAGCTTTATCAGCATTACATACCGGTACACTTCCTTGGAGATCAACCCGTGCTGCAAATTGGCCTGAAGGTTGAAATTTACGACGATGCCAGACCTAGGTTCGACAACAACAGGGTGTTCAACTATTTTCCGAGCTAAAAAATTGAAAGTATGAGATCACCACAAGTAACAGCACAAGATGACTACAGTGAAAGATTTGTGCACGGCGTAGATCGTATCAAAGGTTATGCAGCTATATCATTTGCCATAAAAACTATGACGCCCATGGTTCAGAGCTAAGTTCCAGTCCATTGTATCAATTTGACTATCTGATAGGTGAGTTTAGTTGTCATTTATGGGGCAAACCAAAGATCCAAAGATTCCTTGAACAGTTCAAAATTCTGCTCCCAGCCCATTGAATTGATTCAGAATATTTGGACCTGGTGAGGCAAGCTTGGTTGTCATTCCTAAAGCAAGTGGCTGTTCAAAACTCCTTAGCAGTTAAAACTCCTTAGCAGTTAATGTCAAATCGCAATGTTAACGATAGTCTTGGCAAAATGTTACCAAAGAAAACCCCACAAAACAGTTGTACCTGACAATTATATGCTAACTCAAGTTGTTCCGAAACATCCTCGCGCAAGGGAAGCCAATCAAGACCACCTTTGCGAGCAAACCAGTGGCCTCTTAAGACACGCCTGTTTTCTCCATTCCAGTACACAGGGAAGCAATGACGCCTCATCAAATCAACCTGCAGGACCTTAGGTTGTTATGGCAATAACACATTCACTAGATAGCTGCTGAGAGTAGTCAATAACAATGGGTAGAATAAAATAGAAGCCAAAGTTTTACTTCCTAGTGATCTATACATGATTCATATAGGTAAGGACAGAGCATACCAGAAAAGCGAGTACAAACCTCATATAGTCCACCTTTCACAGGAACTCCAACCCGCTCTTCCTCCACCTTGTAAAGATATTCAGAATCCTCACTTTTAACCATTGATCCTCTTGGTCCTTGACTGCATTCGGCATACTCTCTCCACCAGTACGCAAGAAGCTCTTCCTCCCTCTACAAACAGTAACCCGATAAAATGGACTTCAACACTCATATTGTATAGATATAGAAGATGTAAAATAATAGCGAAGCAAGTTTAAATGCAACTGGGAAAGCATAGACTGCTAAGGTTAAATTAGCAAATGTAAAACTAAGAACCAAATCATGGATCAATTGTTTGACGATGTTAATTAATTTTCAGATGGACTAGACCAATAATACTAATGTTGGCATGGTTTGTGACTAGCATTCAGGCATCTGTGTCTATGTTAAGATACTAACCTCCAAGAAAGACGCCTCCAGTGCCAGAGAGTCCCTCTGACTGAACCGGAAGTAGTCTCCTTTCCCGACTATCTCTGTCCTTGGTACCGAAGAAGAGAGCACTGCATCAACAATAAATCACATGAAACCTTACGAGTTGAATCATTGATATTTTTAAGTCAACCGTTGATAACATAATACCAACTACCAAGACACGGCAAAAATAGCATGTTCTGAACTGTGCAAACATGCTCTGCTACTGCTCAATTATAGTGATCCTAAAGTAGATAGGAGTGGCATGGAACTTGAATCGCAAACCCCGATTAGCCGGTCCAGGGGAGGGAACAGTGCATTTTAAGTTCTGACATCAGTTATGAACCCAAACTTAGCATTTAGCAACTAGTTTGTGTGTGACATATTGGTATAAAAAAATCCAATGGATGCTGGTAACAGAGTTAGCATTAGCATGAGCCATGGATGAGTTACTCCGGAGCAACTGATTAAGGTGGGGCCACTGATCAGCTGTTGGAGCGCCACCCAAACGGGAACAGTTCAAGTCAAACACACTCGGCCACGCGGGTGTGGCAGGTGCATGGAAGCGGACGAGAGAGCAGGGGGGCGGGGGGCGGCGCACCTGTGTCGGCGAGGGGGAGCTTGCAGAAGTACCAGCGGACCTCCTGGCCGTCGGAGGGGCTCTTGGTGCGGGCGAGGTACTTGCGTCGCGCGGCGCAGTGACCGATCGCGTCCTGAAGGCGCCGGATGTTGGACGCCGTGTTCCGCAGCGAGTCCGGCGAGGCGCCCTCCGCGTCCCCGGCAGGGCCCGCCGCCGCGCGGCTCGTGGACGCGCCCCCGGACGTCGACGCGCCCGAGGACGACGCGTGCCCCGTGCCGCTCCCCGCCCAGCTCTCGTTCGTCCCCGCCATGCGCGCCGCTCCCGGCTCGGGATCGCTGGCGACGAGGGAAACGGAGGAGGGGCGAGCCGGAGACGGGGAAGAGAGAGAGAGAGAGGAGGCTGCGACGTGGGCCCGAAGAAGGGTTGGGAAAGGAAGGCACGGAACGGAATGTGCCGCCCGTGAGGCGAATCACTAGAGCCCAGCCCAGTCAGCAGTTGTAGGAGTACTACCCAGGCCTACTCATAAAAAAAAAAACTACACGGATTTTTAATTTAGAGGAAGCACACCAAATTGGAATGCCTCCAACTCCAACTCCAAGTTTTATCTCACGATTTTTGTTAAAAAAAATGATGAGATGATTTTTGGAAAAAATATGATGTATGTAAAGGTAGGTGAAAAAAATGCTAGTAGATGGCACCAACGATCGTGGTGTGTAGAAATAGAAGTGGTTAGGACTATAATTGTTGACGACTGTGGAACCAACCGCTTTTGCTACTTGGATCAATGAAGAGTATAACAGGGCGAGATATCATATCATGAGGTATGTACAATTGAATTGGGGACTAAATTTGGATCATACATCATGGTGATGTAGTTGATAAAAGTCATTTGAAAACTGAAGTGTTTCATGTGTGAGGGGTAATATCGTCCATCAACCGCAATGACATATATTATAGAGAAAATGCCGATTTACACCCTCCAACTATAGAAAAGGTCTGATTTTTAAATAAAGCCGGACAGAAAAGAGCATCCGACTATTAAAATCGTGCAAATTTAGTCCTTTGAGTGGTTTCAAATGTGTTTTTCCATTTTACGCAAAAATAAAATAATTTTGTTTAAACTAAAAAACATAACTATTTCATTTCAAATAGGAAAATATGAAACCAATGCGAAGAGTTTTCTAAAAATGCAACCTACCTATTGATACATCATGTAAAGTTATTTGTGTATTATTATTTTTATGTTGCTAGTGTTTTAATATTTTTTAAAATACTGCAAATAACTCCAATGATGTACCAACATATAGTTTATATTTTTAGGAAACAGTTAGCACATGATTCATATCTTTTTGACTTAAAATGAATTATTTATGATTTTTTTATATTAAATTATTTTTAAATAATTTTAGAAAATAGAAAACCAACTTTGAGACCACTCAAAAGCTTACGTTTGCACGGTTTTGATAGTTGGATGACCTTTTCTGTCCGGTTTTGAAGTTGTGGATTGGAAATCGGACTTTTGCTATAGTTGGAAGGTGAAAACTGGACTTTTCTGTATATTATATGTTAGTGGTCTATCACAAATAATAAAATGGGAATATGAGCTATTTAGTTGCTTATTGTTATTCATTTCTTTAGTTTTCTCTACTTTTTTTTGGTCATTATGACCTTATTTCTCTGAACTTATGGCATACATACTAGAAACTACAAACCTATTTTCATTATATAGAATCAAAGCAACAAAGGTAAATGCTAACTGTTTTCATTATAGAATCAAAGCAACAAAGGTATATGCATCATTGCATCATGAAGAAAAAAAACCTTGGTACAAACATAAAACATAACAAGTCAACTATAGGAAAGACCAATATCATATGAATATGAAACTTTTTTTTTCACGTGGAAGATCATATATGGAACTTGAAAGGAGCGTATGACTTGTAGCACAGTTGCATATCTTAGTCGGGGCTTGGAAATTTCGCATGTACTTCCTACGTACACGTATGAAGTTGACTTTCATGTCTACCTTAAAAATACGCTTTCACACTCACTAGCGCTGCAACTCAATACGCCTTTCTACATACGACACGTACTAGTGGCACAGCAAGAAACGCCTTCCAACCTTTGTTGCTATCCCATATATAAGCTGGGCAAGAACAGCCACGGACGCCTTCTCATAACCAGAAGCGCTTCCACGCCAACCCGTCTAAGAAGAAAAAAAAAATCGAGGGGCGGCGGCGAAAACCCTCAAACCCTAATCCTTTCGCTCCCCATGGCAGACACCGACGCCGCGCCGCCGCCGGAGGTGGTGGCCCCCGAGGAGCACCCCGCGGCCGCTGACTCCGCCGCGGAGGAGGTGGCCCCCGCCGCCGCCGCGAGCGAGGTCGATAACAAGAGGAAGCTCGAGGAGGTCGCCGCCGACGCGGAGGCGAACGGCGACGGCGAGGACGCCAAGCGACCCCGCTTGGACGCCGAGCCCGACGCGGCAGCAGGTGGATCTCTCATGCCCCACCCTCGTCTCTCTCTATCCGAACCTGTTTGTCGCTGGCGTGCGCGCTGTTACTTCTCGTTGAAAGCTTATAACTAATCTGATCGACTCGCTCGTTTTCTGGCTTGGGATCAGGGGTTGAGCAGCAGAACGATGGGTCCTCTGTGAATGTCGAGGAGCCCGCAGCTGTGGAGGATGGAAACGTTGCTCCTACCGAAGGGGTACCAGATGGTGTCAATGGCACGGTCGTGGCGTCTGAGGAGAAGCCACTCGAGCTTGCACCCGAAGCAGCAGCTGAAGCTCCACCGCAAGAAGGTGATGCAGCAGATGCGTTGCAGGAGACGTCTCGCAAAATCGAAGTGCCCAATAGCAAGGTATATTAATCTGAAGAACTGATTTAATGTGAGACTCTGCTTAGACTGATGATACACGATACTAGTGAGGCCTAGGATGAATAGAGGAAATGATGATTATGGATAATAGCATTTATAGGCACTAGGATGAATAGAGGAAATGATGATTATGGATAATGGCATTTATAGGCACTAGCAATTTGGATGTGTTGTTCGCTACGTGCTGATTATGGGGATTAATGCAGGTCGGTGTCCTAATTGGAAAAGCTGGTGAAACAATAAGGAACTTGCAGACGAGCTCGGGCGCAAAGATTCAAATCACCAAGGACGTCGATGCTGATTCGAATGCACTTACCCGGTCGGTTGAATTAGTTGGAACCCTTGCAAGTGTAGATAAAGCCGAGCAGCTTATTAAGAGTGTTATAGCTGAGGTACACTAAATATGTGTGTCAATTCCTTAACTCTTGTTGTTCTCGACCTTTGTATTCACCTGCACAAATCCTAAGAATTCCCTATCTATGTTCCAGGCTGAGGCTGGCGGTTCCCCTGCTTTGATAGCTAGAGGTTTTGGAAGTGGACAGTCAGGATCAGAACAATTTGAGATGACAGTTCCTGATAACAAGGTTCTTTCTTAGCATCAGTGATGCAGGTATCGTGTGCCATTTTATATATGTTATAAACCATTACCTGTATTCCATAGGTTGGCCTGATTATCGGAAAAGGCGGTGAGACAATTAAAGGCCTGCAAACAAAATCTGGTGCTCGTATTCAGGTGGATATGCTACTTATTATGTTAGCATGTCAATACTTTTACAGCTCAAATGTTGGCTTGCCAATGCTCTACTGCTCATGCATATATTTGGATGTCTAAACTCATGAAAACCTTTTTTTTTTTTGTAGTTAATACCCCAACATCCTCCAGAGGGTGTCACATTGACTGAAAGAACTGTACGTCTTACTGGAAATAAGAAGCAGATTGAAGTTGCAAAGGATTTGATCAAGCAAGCTATGAGTCAGGTGATGTGATCTTCCTTTGACCTTTTTTTTTTGTATTCTATCTGTTCTGCTTCTAGAGCTTGTCATGATAACGCTTTTTTGCTTTGATTGCTCATTCATTCTGTGATTTAACTGAGTGCTAGCTGATGATGTAATTTGCTTCATGATTGATTTATTTTGGCTCATGTATGGTTACTTCTGTGATGCTAGTACCGAATTCAATGTTCTCTATGTGATACTTTTTTGTTACGCAAGGCAAATTCATGGCATGACTGTTCAGCAGACTTGCTTCATTCTCATGCTATTATATTGATTGATTGATGTAACTATTCTGAGCTGTGGTTATAATTTGCCTGTTTTTTCATTGTTGAATTCATACTTTTCTGATATTTTTGAGCCAAACTTTAGATTTTCTGTCCTTATTTTAATTAAATCTGTGTCATCGATAAGCTTTTTAGCCTGTATAGATGTCCGAACTGTACTTGTATTTTCGTTGTAAAGGAAAATATTGTTTGGCTTCACTATTTTCTTATTAATATTGTAAATATATTGCTGTTTTTCTTGTATTGGGGGTGTGTTGGGCTTTTGCTTTATTAAATTTAAGTGTTATAGACTAATCAATCTCTTCAACAATGGCCCTTGTATGAAGTATCAATATTGATATATAGCAGGGCCTAGATGGACTGAAAGGTAAGTTCTTCCAAGTCAGTGATCTGTTTGTGTTCTCCTTTCCATCTTCTGATGAAAGACAAATGTTGCACCATTACTTGGGACTGAGGACATCACTGATTTCTTATAATTCATTATCTCCTCATCCACTATGTACTTAGGAATATTTCTTTCTTAGGTTGTCTGTGTCATCAAATTCAGTACCTCTGAATATTTCACTTCCTCTCCTTGTCAAATCCCTGTCCTTGGCACTAAGCACATTTTGTTGGCTTGTTTTTTCTTCCTGTTTTACAGCACCATGCATGCTTCTGTACTTGTCCGCTAATTTATTAGTAATATGAGTTACAAGATAGTCAGATGAATGCATGATCAAACAATTCAGAAATGGAAGACTTTTGAGATGTCCCATAGCAAGTGGTTTGTCTGGGACTGACAATTCTTTATACCACTACCTTGATTATTTTTAGTAGTTTCTTTCTCTGTTAGACCTAACAGTAAACATAGTTTAACAACTTAACAGTTTATCTGTTAGACTTGCAGTAAACATTGGCATGCTTAATTGTAGTAAAGTGGAAAGGCCCATTATTTCAGCTTTGCAAGTGCTGTGTTACCATACCAGAATGAGCATTTGCTAAATAGATACGATCATATTCTGTTTCCTACTTAAGCAGTCGCAACTGACACACCAGGTTCATTCGCTTTTGGAGTTGGTTGGGTATCCTAATGCAGATACAGCTAGCTTTCCTCACGGGGGTCATCGTTCTTCATCCTATACATGCACCGAAGAGGGTTAATGACCATTTCCCTTGCTCTTGCATGGTTTCTGTAGTTGGTTACTGGTAAGACTGCCTATTGCCAAAAAGAAACAGAAACAGTATGGCATTTGAAGACTGCTACAGGTGTATATTTGCCATGACAAGGCTACTGCATCACCATGTCTAGGTTTGCTAAACTGAATCGTTTGTGACTGTATGTTGTCTGCAAAGCACAACTCTATATGCTGTAGCTGAACAACTATGAATTTGCAAATCAGTTGTACCTTAACACTTAACTATATAGAAATTTGGGTTACTTGGCAAGTTAGCATTAATGTAAACCCATTATTGTCACAGTTGCTATCAGATAATATGTGGTCTGCACTGTATTTAATCTCAGTACTTTTTGTGTTTTGGATTGAAGCTGCTTCGTTCATGAGACCCACAACTGTGTTAAATTCTGCACTACCTTTCTTTTGTGGCCACAGTTTTTGTTACTGCTTTTACTGATGGTTACCAAGGTTCTTGTTTATATTTGTATTATATATTGATGGTTTCACATGCTCATGCCATATTGTCCACAGAAGTTTGTGGATTTTTTAGTATTTACGGAATTCTTTTATTGAAAAAAAATTCTTGAATGATTCAGTGATCAGTTCTGGACTGTCTTTTAGAAGTATATGGCACCTGGTTTATTTAAATGCAATGTAAACCGTCTTAGGTGTTTTTGCAACTTATTATCTACTAGCTTCCCTTTATTATGGTTTCTAACTGGCTTTCTTGTACAGAATTTCTCAAAGCATACAAATCAATCTGGTGGATATGGTCCGCAAGGCTACCGCCCTCAGGGTCACGGTGCAGCCTCTCAGTGGGGGCCACGTTCTCAAAGTCAGCCTGGCTATGGATACCCACCAAGAGGTATGCCTCCACCTCAGAACTACAACCCACCCTATGGTGGTTACCCACAGCAGGGACCTCCAAGAGGCGGCATGGGCTGGGACCAAAGGCAGGGCCCTCCACCCCACCCTTCATATCAAGGCGGTGGTTCGGACTACTACAAGCAGGGATCTCAACCATACGATGGCCAGCCACCAAACTACGGTCCTGGACCAGGGAACTACAATAGTTATGGGCAACCTCAGGCTCCTGGCTATGGACAACCTCCGTATCCGCAACATGCACCCCAACAGAACTATGGCCACGGGTATGGTGATCCTAGATACAATGCTCCGCCTCCAAACCAGTACTATGGGCAACCACCAATGGGTCCCCAGCAAGGCTATCCTCAACAGCCAGATCCTTATGCTAGGCCTCCATACAGTGGACCTGGACAATGGGCGCCACCCAGAGGTGCTCCGGCTGCAGACGGCTCCTACCAGGCACCACTGCCTGCATCTTATGGGCCACCGTCTCAGCAACCGCCTGCCTATGGTCAAACATATGGCGCAACAGCAACTGGACCTGATGGGTATGCTCAAGGTTACCCACAGCAGGGTGGACAAGCACCAGCCCAGTATGGTCAGAGTGCACCAGCAGCGCAAGGCTATCCTCAGCAAGGAACGCAGCAAGGTGGATATGGGCAGTACCCGCAAACCCAACCAGCATATGGTGACCAAGCAGCTCAAGCCAACGCGAACTATGGCTACCAGGGAGCTCCAGCAGATCCTAACTATGGAACTGTCTACCAACAGTCAGGATATGGAGCTCCTGCTCCAGCGGCCGGTCAGACTGGTTATGCTTCTGCACCAGCAGCTGGCCAGCCTGCAGCATATAGCCAGGCAGGATATACCCAACCACCTACAAACCCTCCAACTTATGATCAGTCTGCAGCAGCAGCAGCAGCAGCACCAGCTCAGAGTGGATATACTGCACCGGCTGCAAATCCACAGCCTGCTCCAGCAAAGGGGGTGTCACCACAACCAGCAGCTGCTGGGTATGCTTCTGGGCAGTGGACATCATGAGCTGCATCTCTCAAACTTCAGTTGCACTAGAGCTTGTTGGGTACCTGTCCCAGTGTTGGGATCCTTTTGACGTTTATGTGGATGCAATGGTCGGTAGCGCTTGACTTTTGTCATCTGAAAGACATTGTAACCCTTGAGATGTAATACTTGCACTCCTGTAGTACCTAGCAGTCTGGTTCTGTTGACTTGGAAACATCGTATTTAGTTCTAGGAGAACCTTGTCTTACTATCTCTTTTGGACGAGTAATATCTGAACTCCTTGTCTGTTTGGATCGTGTTATATGTTTCGTTTGTGCTCTTGTTCCTGGATTGTTTTGGGGTATGCTTTCGCTCTCTTTTATGTGGTTCGAGTTGGGATGTTTATATCTGTATATTTGTCAAGGTTCCAGCCGTTTGGCTGAACTGACTGGCGGAAGAAGCCGTGGTGTGACAACTGGTAGAACTGCTGTCTGAACGGCTGGTAGAACTGCTGGCTGGCTGGGGCAGCCAGCTCCAGAGCCGGTTTTGATCGGCCGAACACGCTGTTTTTGTGGTCATGAGAATGCATTGTAGTTGTAGGAAACATTAATCTTACAAGCGTAGTTCTTACATTCTGTTTCATTCCTGACACTTATGCTGGGAACACCATTTGCCTAATGAGATTGTAGATGGCCCAAAGGTATCCCTTTGGCTGCTTCTCCTCCGGCAGTTTCAGCATGCTCGCCAGCTTCTCAAACTTGTCCTTCCCGATGGCGGCGTCTCCTGGCGATGACTCCTCTGAGGCAGCTGCCGCCCTGAGGTCCTTGTGGAGCTCCGGCGGTGACAGCGCCCACTGCATCGCCCAGATGCCGAGCGGCCTCATGTAGTGCAGCGACCGGTAGCCACCGTCCTCCGTCCACGCCTCCGGCGTCTGGAACGCGTACCTGCCACCATTCATCAACGTTGTTCACTCGCTCGCTCATCACTCTGATTAGCAGCATGCATTTTGTTTGTCAATGGTAAAAGCCGCAAAACTTGAAATTTGAAGGTGTTCATCACTGACCCGAAGCCGTCCTTGCCCCAGGCAGCGTCGTGTGAGCCCTTGGCCGTCCGGAACGCGGCCTCCGTCATGCCTTCTTGGATCATGGCGGCCGCCACGGCGTAGGTCACCCCAGGCCACACCTCTTTCGACTGCGGCGACGACGAGTCGACGCCGCCGTCCGGCCGCATCCCGTTCACGGCCCCAACACCTCCACCCTTCACCCTCATCACATTATAATCAAGCACCGTCCCCAGCGCGCTCCGTGCCTTGCCATTGCCAATGCCATCCTCTTCCTCCATCACCACCGGCTCCAGCCCACACGCTCTCGCATACCACTGGCCGGCAAGCTGATCCGCCATGATCGACGAGCTCGTGGCACCACCACTATTGTCATAGTTGAAGTACGTCCCGTTCCAGAGCTCACCGTCGTAGACTCTCTTCGCCTTCTCGTACCTCTCGTAGAAGTACGCTTCAGCGTCACGGTCACCTACGACACGCGCCATGGCGGCCGCGGCCTGCAGCGCGGCGACCCAGATCCCACCGGTGTAAGCACTGACACCGGACACCGACCAGATGTCGTAGGTCTGGTCAGGTATCCCTTCGTTCTCGATCATCCCGTCACGGTCCGTGTCGAACTGGTCCATGTACGCCATGGCCATGTACACAGCCGGCCACGTCGACGCCGCGAACGCCACGTCACCCGTGGCCACGACGTCGCGGTACACCTGGAGGACGAACTTGGGGTTGAGGTCCTTCCACCTCGCCGGGTCGTGCAGCATGTAGGCGTTGAGCTCGAACCACGGGTCGTTGAGCCCGACGTCGTGTGGCACGGCGCCGAGCACCTTGCGGCGCACCGTCTTGCCGTCGAGCGTGCGGCGGCGGCGAGGGTCGTGGATGAGGACGGCCATGGCGAAGTCGCGCTGGAGGGAGAGCTCGAGGTAGGGGAAGAGGGCGAGGAGGGAGAAGGAGGAGTAGAAGTGGACGTCGTAGGTGTTGTACATGTTGTACTCCATCCCTTCTAGGTACATGAACTGCCCCACGTTGTCGTCGCCGGCGTCGAGCAGTGACGTGCCCAACGCCGCCGTCGCGTTGGAGCTCGCCGTCGCCGATGACGTGGCATGAAGGAGGCCGTCCACTGAGATGCTGGTGGTGGTGGTAAGGAGTGGGTTGAGTGAGAATGGCTCGGTTTGTGCTCCGGATGAAGCCAAGCCGGCATTCTTCGGAGGCTGCCCGTCTGTTGCATGCATTTTTTTTTTCAATGATCAGTCGACAGTTTATGAAAAAGTTTGAATCTGTTTTTGTTCAAAGGCTGAGGTTAGCAAATTGGTGATTGCATCAGTTACCTGTCCAGATGGTTCCTCCAGCGTTGAGGTAGTAGAGCTCGTTGAACAGCCCAACTGGATACCTGAAACCAAATGTTCAGTGTTTCAGACAGAAACAATTGTTCAGTCGTGCTGCATTGTCAGTTTCGTCAGGAAATTATTCTGACATGACTGAATGCTTACCATTCAGGAAGCCTTTTGTCATTCAGGATCGGCCTCTGCCACTCCTCGATCTGGGACTCCCAGTTCATATGATCTAGTCATATAGTGAAGTGAATTCAGACAAGCGTTTAGTGACATGAAATCCTTTTGATAACATTTCTTTCTGCAGGAAGGTTCAGTAACGGGGCTCACCAAGAAGAGCATCATGAGCCAGTTTCTCTGCAGCTGCGTCCGTATCAACGCCGTAGAACTTGGTATACCTCCTGCCTCAGCCACAACACCAATGCAATGTCAGTGATCAACAATGACAAGTGACGAGCTACTGGTCACTGCAGGATCAGGAAGGCGCGGCAGCCGCGCACTCACCTGTGGTAGGTGGTCCCGGCGGGGAACTTCACGTCAGGGCACGCCCATGCCAGCGAGAAGGACACCACCCGTGTCGCACCCGCCGGCACGGCCGTCGAGGCCGCCACCGCCGCCGCGACGGACGAACCGGCCTTCGACGCCGACCTCACCGCGTCACCGACGTGCCCGAACGAGCCGTGCTGTTGCAGCAAACGTGTACAGCGCGCGGAGCGTCAGGCCGTCAGAGATTCAGAGGCAAAAAATTCAGAGTTCATCATGGATGGATGGATGTTTCTACCTTCTTGATCTGGTCCCACATGTCCGTCGCCGTGAACTCGCCGGAGCTGGATGGGCCCATCGTGAAGGACGGGCAGACGCTGACGTGGACATCGTCCGTCTCCTGGGATGCGATCGCGAACGTCACCGGAGGGTGCCCACCGGCCGTCCTGCATTGGTGTCAGTGTCAGACATCGGCATTTACAGAAGTGCAAGAGCTTAGGGAGAAATAGATGCCATGGATGATCAAACACACCTGTGGTGGAGGAGAACACCACTGACACCGTCACGATCTCTGCAAAACAGGCAAGAACACAGTTAATTTACAAGTAAGAAGGGAGTGTCAATAATTGCATCAGCTGGAGATGATAATAACACAATCCCATGGCCATTACTTCATTTTTGAGTTGTTATGATTGCCAGTCAGTTCTGAATTCCCACCAACTGAGTTCTACACGATGATAAAATCAAGGGTCAGGCATTTCAACAGAGATTTATTCCCTTTGTACTGAAGAACAAGCAAGGATTTGGTCTGCACTTACAGTCCAGGTGAAGAGCAGCGTCACATCTGCAGGTGTGCTCCCAGAGTTTTGCACCTGAAATGCAGGCGTCAGCAGTGCTGATACAAGTTGCAACTCAATTAAAGTCCCTGTATTCACAGCAGAAACGAAAGGACGAAAAGAAAACAGTTTGTACCGTAAATGTGAAAACCGCAGCTGGGAAGCTACTCTCTTTGTAGTTGTGTGGGATGAAGGGTGATATCTGACGGCAGGTGATCTTGATTTCAGGGTCAGGCACACCTACATTGGAATGTCCAGACAACGACTATTAGGATGCGCACACAAAACATCTTCATGTTTTCTGCAGCTATGATAAAACTGTATCTCTCAGTTAAAAATTTCTATCTAATCTGAAACTGAAGTGCTGTGAGATAATTTACCATCATAAACTGTCCATGACCTTGGAAAAAGGGCGTGGTAAGTGCATTTGTCCTCCTTCAGTTTCCAGTCCCAAGATCCAATACCAGCTTTATTGACTCCCCTGTAAAATGAAATTTGCACAATTCATGACCATGATGTCTTGCTTATTCATCATATGCATAGTAATAAACATGTTAGGATTCCAACGCTCACTTCAGGAGATCTGCAGTCGGTGCAGACAATACCGTGGAGTATTTCTTCCCATTCGGGCGTGAAATAAATGCCTAAAGGGTTTAAAAAGATATCAGAAGCTGTTTCCAGTTAAGTGCAACTGGTGATTACAAATCATGAGTTGTAGAATGATTACTGAAAACTGATTTGCTAGGATAGGTTTCTCTTCATTTGTCGCCGGGAATATCTGAAATTGCTGAAAATACCCTCTGTAGCTTCTCCCTATGCTTCCTGAACTGATAAATGTAAATCGTTTCAAAACTGTGTGTATCATGAGTCATCTAACCTTCACTGAGCTATGGGCAATCTTTCTATTCATAGAAAGACAAACAAACAAACCTTATACTATCTCTCATGGCAAGTTAACATATATCTGATTTTGTGCCTATGCAAATATTGGACTTCGCTTCCCTAGGATTTATTATACATATAAGATTGATAAAACTGACCCTATGCCACCAAGTGGTACTCCGCGGTAGCAGTTATCCATCCATTTTCTCAGTGGATCATAAACTGTAACCTTTAAAAAAGTGACAAAAGATTTAAAGTTTAGTGACATGATTTGATAGCATAACCCATTGACGTTTCAACAACTGAAACATAACAAAAGAAGTTGGTGTCAGACAAGAAAAAACTCGATCATAAAGTTTGACAATAAAAAAGAAACTCACTAGGCCTTTTGCACTTTCTTCAACTAGCAACTGCAATACTTTGACCATCAAGGGCACCTACAATGCATCATAAATATGTTCAGTGTTAACCTAGAAATGAGCGCATATGGTTATTGTTAAATATGGCAAACCAATTTAACGAGTTGCATTTTCCAGGTCAGTTGAATTGTGACAACAGAGAGGAGGGCCCTTTGTTTGGTATTTTCTCTGGGAAGTAAGAAGGAGCCAATTTAACTAGTTCAATTGGAACCTAGTAAATCTGAAAGCCAAACGCCAGGACAACTTACTATTGTCATCATATCGTTCATGGTCATGCTATACATCGCAACCTTCTTGCCTTCATCGTCAAATCTCCTCTGCCAAGTCCTCGATGCAGGCTGCGAACAATCGATATGCGAGAGCGCCTGAAGTAGGAACAATCAGATGAGAGTACTTTCCTTGCCGAAGACAGAACTGGTTGAAGCAATCAAGAATATCCTCCCAGTTCATATAAAGTATCATCGGTTAATTTGAGAGCCACTTGAAACAGAAGTCCAAGAACACAAAGTGATGGACCCGTTCGTAAGAATAAAAGGAAGAAAAGATGGCGCTTCTGAATAACACATCCAAGGCCAGAGTAGTGGTTCAGGAGGTACCTTCTCTTGCTCCAGCTCCTCACTTCCCATGTTGGTTCTGGCTAGGTTGAAGCTGAACAACAATCAGGGTTCTGAAGACAGACAATCACAAGCATAAGAACCTGAATAATGCAGTGGAATCGCAGAGCAGGAAGCCTGAATGCAGAGGAATCGACCCAAAGCATGCACTCCTCCAAGTACCCATGGAAAGGATCATCGGAAAGTAATAGGAAGGAGAGCGATTGCCGATACCTGAACCTGAATGCTATCACAAAACCCGGCGACGGCGATCCGAGCTCTTTTCAGAATGGCGCCCAGCCCTGCGTTTTATAAGACTCATATGAAGGAAAAACAATGGACATGAAGGGGGGCCTTGTAGGCATCGTTTTTTTCTTTCTTTCTTTTTTCAGGTTTTGTCTCGTTGTGGCGAGTGGAAAAGTCGGCAAGCATGTCAGGCATCAGAAGTAGCTGAATGAGTATTTGAGTAGTGTATATATATCATGACTGACGATGCCATGCCATTTTGCTTTCTTTTAGTAATGTTATTTAGCCAGCTGACAATAACGGTGGGTGGTGGCCTGCAGATAAGAGAATTTCTTTTTTCTGATGACGCTGATGAAGAAAAGGACATGTGGAGACATCAGTGATGACACACGGCTCATCAGCCTATATCGTCAGGAATTCAGAATCAGAACAACGTTCTCAAACAAACAGGAGGAAGCATTTTTATCTGTGAGCTAGATATCCATGGTGACTGCTGACTCGTCAGATATCAGAATATTACCAAAAACAGTGTTCTGAATATGAACACCAATACCAGTATTTTTTTATGTTGTTTCTTGTAACACCCCGTCTCCCAAGGCCGCACCGCCCTGCCCTTCCGTAGGGGCGGACACGCGTACACATAACACCCTGCTTACACTTTCGTCCTCGCTTCGTGTAAAAGGGTCAACCCGAAGGTGATATGGCTGGGGGACAAAGGCTTATAAGTTGGCTCCACCCTCTCTAAACTAGCAAGGTGGTACTAAACTTGCGCACACCGCGCTCATGGGCCACTATGGGCCATATCAACTTGGGCCGGGCGTCACAATACACCCCCCCTCAAAGAACCCGACGTCCTCGTCGGTCCAACTCACCCGTCCAGTGCCGACCCATATGCCGTGTGTCCTACCCGGCCCACACGCGCCATATGTCCGCACACTGACCCGAGCAAATGTCCAGGAACGTTCCCTCTTAGCGCACGACCGTACGTCCAGTGCCGACCCATATGCCATGCCGTGTGTCCTAACCGGCACACACGCGCCATGCGCCGACCCGTCCGCACACTGACCCGTACGCGCAACCGCGAGGGTCGGCTCTGATACCATTTGTAACACCCCGTCTCCCAAGGCCGCACCGCCCTGCCCTTCCGTAGGGGCGGACACGCGTACACATAACACCCTGCTTACACTTTCGTCCTCGCTTCGTGTAAAAGGGTCAACCCGAAGGTGATATGGCTGGGGGACAAAGGCTTATAAGTTGGCTCCACCCTCTCTAAACTAGCAAGGTGGTACTAAACTTGCGCACACCGCGCTCATGGGCCACTATGGGCCATATCAACTTGGGCCGGGCGTCACAATACACCCCCCCTCAAAGAACCCGACGTCCTTGTCGGTCCAACTCACCCGTCCAGTGCCGACCCATATGCCGTGTGTCCTATCCGGCCCACACGCGCCATATGTCCGCACACTGACCCGAGCAAATGTCCAGGAACGTTCCCTCTTAGCGCACGACCGTACGTCCAGTGCCGACCCATATGCCATGCCGTGTGTCCTAACCAGCATACACGCGCCATGCGCCCGACCCGTCCGCGCCCGCCTCCAATCGCCCGCGCCCACGACTCCTGCTGTCGCCAAACACCTTCGCGTAACCACCGACGCGCCCGCCTGCGATCCCGTCCGCCCCCGCCTGCGATGCCGTCTGCGCCCGCCTCACCTCCCTGAAGTCCGCAACAGCTGCGTCCATGGACGCCTGGAGCGCTGCTATATTGTCTTCGCCGTTGCAACAACAATCGCCATCGCCGGAACAATCGCCGTTGCCGCCTCCGGAACAACCACACCGACGCTTCTTCGTCTTCGGCTCGAAAACAGGCACAACGCCGGATCAATTGCCGTCGCCGCCTCCAGATCAACCACACCGACGCTTGTTCGTCTTCGGATCGAACACAGGCACAACGCCGTTGCCTGCCGGTGTCGGAGGCGCTGCCCAGGGGCAAGGCCATCGCCGGGTACATCTTCGTCTGCGACAAAGACACGATGGAGGAGAAGCCCAAAAAGCAACTCTGCTGGTAAGTCTCGTCCTCTTTGTTTGCCCAGATTGGGTTCCAGCATCCAATCGTGAATATAGTCCAAGAACAAATTATGGATTGCAAAATTCATTGTTGGATCGGGACATGGGGAAGAAGATAAATAAAATCAAATCAAATTGATGGATTGCTTTTCCTTGCAGGGTTGCCGTCAGTGAGGGCCATCAGGTCAGGCCTGCCCCTCTTCCTCTACAACTACTACACCCATCATCTCCACGGCATCTTGAGGTCCTTTTTGGGCATCAGGCTATCAGAGCATATACTTATCGTTTCAGGATTAGTTACTGAAATTTGATCGCAACGTAGGCCGCAAGCTTCGGCGGATCCAACAGCTTGGGAGTACAGGAAGTGCACGGGAGCCTGCATCCCTGCCGAGGTATCAATCAAATCATCATTTGTAATCAACATATATTGTGCATCGTTTTTATAGCTCGGGCATGCATTGGAGTAATTCTTTTTTCTCAAATCAAATTCAGATTTATAGGTTATGTACAAAATAAAAAAGGACTATATTGCTGGTTGATGTGATACTGTCAAGCTGGGCTAATTTTCGTTCTATAAAAAAAAACTCGACCTGCGGAGGGTAAGACCGCCCCTATGGCTTTCATTTGAGAGAGAAGACCTTCTCACGTAGGTCGAGAAAACCCCCGAACCCCTGTCCCACCCTTACACAGCGGCACCGTTGCCCATGTGAGACAACCAGCGACCTGGGCCGGGCCTTAGACGTATGCTTTGGTGTGGTGATAGACGAGGGGATTTTTTTTAACCTCAGCCTGAAATTCGCTCCCACGGGGAGTCGAACTCAGGACCTGAGGAGTGCTACTGAGGCCATCTAACCAATCCAGCTAGAGGCCCTTTCGCTTTCGTTCTATAAAAGAGACAGGTGGATAATCTCTATCTCCTACTATATGGGCAATTAGTGTCGCAAAACTTTGTCCTGCTGGTCCTCTTATTGTATCGTCCTCCATTGCAATCTGGCACTAGCAGGGATGAGACAGAGGATGCAATAAACAAGGCATGTACGAACTCTGAATATCAGAGAGGTGTCAAGGGATGATTCGGAATTTCTCATTAGCCATGAGTTGTGTTTTTGTACTATAACACAAGGTGACTATGTATCTAACCAAATCAGAATCAGTGAGTGACTAAACAACCAAATGTGTCATTTCAGAATATTACTGGGCCTGGCAATAACAGTTGTCAGATGGTGTAAACAAAAATTTTATTTATTATCATATTGCGTCAGTTTGGGTGCTATTACTTGAATCTAATGATATTGTTTTTATTTACTTACATTAATTTGAGATCATAATATTTTCAAGCATCGTGGTGGATGATTAACCTTTGTAGCTGGAGGAAACAAGCTTTCATTGCTGGAGGAAGCAAAGTAGTGAGAAAATTGCTTCTGAGCTAGAATCTACTGAGCATATACGCTCTGTGTGCCATTCAAATCGTGTTGTATGCTTCTTGAAATTGGTGAGACATTTTCTTATGGTTGGACCATGCATTCAACTCTCTCCTGCACCTAGAATTAAACATATCATTTGTTTTTCAATCTGAGTTACAAATTTATATGATCAACTCTCTCCCGCAGAAGCTAAATTCAGATTTTTTTGTTATTTATCTCAATGCATCAGTACCTGATCGAGATTCATATTCAAGGTAATGCTACCTTATGTGCTTACCAGTTGTGGAAAATTATGATGGGAAAGCCCTCACCTCAGTACTACAGCTGAGACATAAGTAGTAATCCTAAACCAACTTCCAGCTGTCACTGTAAAACAATGGACACCAAGCTTATACTACAATAATATGTGGCATGTTCCGAAATTGCATAACTTAATACCTTAAGAACCTGTGAGTAATGTACATAAAAACATAATACAAAGATCATGTTCTGCACTACTTTACAGTTTCAGTTTTAGAGCTATTTTACTAATTTAATTACGGTGGAGAAGGAAGTAAATCCGGTAATGCTAAGAACAAGTTGATTGGCAACTCGATCTCTCTACTTTCTATGTTCTTGCGTGCTGAGCAACATGGAGAGGCATTCTGCTCATTGATGTTAAGAAGCTTGATGAAGGAACCATAATCAATGGCTGATGTGCAGGGCTTACAATGACCGGAGGAACATGCATATTATTACAACTATTTCATGAGTATTGCTCACAGTCTCACTGCTTTGCAGCTTGGATTTCATTTTTAGGAAAAGACTGTGATTAAAACGTTGACATTTGTTGCACTGGTTAAGTATGTAATTTAAGTTCACGTGTAATGCAGTGCATATGCTTCTCCATTTTGTCTTGAAAAAACATGATTGTTATAAGATATCGCGACCGCCCCGCGTCCTCGCAACCGCGATACCCCCTCCCGTGCGCGGTTTCATCGTCCTGCCCTGCGACCCCCCTCCCTCCGTCTCGCTAAAAAAATCGCCTCCGTGGTCCCACGCGTCCGCCAGTCTGATCCGAGTACGTGACCTCTCCTCCATCTCGCCATCCCACCCTTCCTCCCTTCCGTGTCCGCCCCGTCCTCCGCAACGTCAGCGTCGCAAATCACGCCGCCGCCCATCGATCAAATTCCAAAACCGCATCGATCAAATTCCAAAACTGAAGATCACTTTCCGTCCAACTTTGGTCTTTGTTGATGCATCCATGGCCATCTCTCTCATCTGTACCTTGCTCTGGTTTGCGCACATGAGCTCGTGGACCATTGCTGCACGTTGTTGCAGTTCTGCAGTAAAGGAGCTCTCATCGCCTTCTTTGTCTCGTGCACGAGCCACACCATCGCTGGCCTTTTCGAAGCTCTAGGTGAGATCCCCATCTCGAGGGCTTTCCGTTTTGTCACTCCCCGTTGATTTCCGTGGAGTGTAGGCCGGCCTAGGGTTCGAGCAGGAAGTTTTCCGTACGCTTGGTCCTTGTTTGCTGCTGACGTGAGGAAGAAGATGAGCGTGTGGCCCTTAGTTTCCAAACCAATGGTTCAGATTAGATCATCTGGATACCTCTTCATGTGGTCTAGTGTAACACGGGCTGCAGTTCAACTTCCCCTAGTCTACGAGTTCATGGACTCAATTCACAGCATAGCATGCAGCATACCCCACGCCATTGCTCTCTGTGTATGTGTTAGCCTATACCTTAATACTATGCAATATTTAATCTCTTATTAATTTCATATACTTTTCACTATACACAGCATCTTCCACCTCTATTTATAAATATCTGCCCTTCATCCTAAAACATTTTGATTTATAGTCAGTTTGTGCCGATTCTGGATAAAGTCATGCTTACCTTGTACTCATGGTTGGAATATTCCTTAATCCCCGGCCAGTAGCATTAGCTGTAAGGTAGCATTTTTTACCATTTCACGAATGCAACTTTTACATATTATTTTGTTTAGCAAAAAACTATATCATTGAATTATTGTCTTATGGGATGGTCTATGTTGTTCATTAGAGTATTTTTTTATCACCCGTAGCAACGCACGGGCACTATGCTGGTTCAAGCTATAAAGTTAAAAGAAAGGTGAGATCAGAGGGGAGATTGTTGGATTGATCTCCACTACTTGGCCCAAAGGCTAGAGACGCTCTCCCTATACGCATGTGACGCCAGGCTACAAGTGCCATGGTGCGTCCTGCACGCATGTCAAGCTAGTTGTGAATTTGTGGCGATCATAGAAAAAAAATAGCATTGGTTCACATTTGTGCAAATAAATATAAGTAATGGTGTTTCTTTTTTTCAAATGACAATACATATTTCTTTTCTGTTCAGATTTGGGTTAAGCTGGAAGACCCGAAACGGCTTGTAAACGTTGCTTCCCATTTGTGCAAATAAATATAAGTAATGGTGTTTCTTTTTTTCAAATGACAATACATATTTCTTTTCTGTTCAGATTTGGGTTAAGCCGGAAGACCCGAAACGGCTTGTAAACGTGTTTCATAACCTCAAGTGTATAAAGATACGTAACCTTCACGAGGATGCGTTGTCCTCTTCCCATTCGGACCACTGTCCGCTCCTGCTCAGCAGCCAAAGCGGCCCACGCAGGCCCGCCCCCTTCAGATTCGAAAACATATGGACGTGCCTCCCTCGCTTCCAGGAGACTGTGGCAACAGCGTGGAACACACCAACGCACCACACTGAACCATTTCACCGCCTAGGACACAAACTACGTCAGATAGCTAAGGCGCTTAAAATTTGGAGCAAGAGCTTGGTCTCGGACGCCAGAATGAAGTTGCATATGGCGCAAGAAGTCATTCTCCGACTAGATAAAGCACAAGAAAGTAGAGATTTGTCGCAGACTGAATTCGACCTCCGAGTGAAACTAAAAAGGAGATTGCTAGGTTGGGCAGTTCTAGAGCTCACGCATTAACTACCTGCGAGAAGGTGACGCCAACACCAAATTCTTCCATCTGAGGGCCAATGGGAGGAGAAGAAAAAACTTCATACAGAGGCTACGTGACGGGGAGGGCTGGGCAACCACCCATGAGGACAAGCAACGAATACTACATGATCACTTCTCAACCATGATGTCCACTCTGGATGCACGTGTCTCTAATTTCAACTGGACTGCCTTAAACCTGCCACAGGTGGACCTAAGCTCACTGGATAGACCAATTGAGGAAGAGGAAATTAAACAGTCCATTGCCCAATTGCCACAAGATAGAGCTCCAGGGCCTGACGGCTACACCGGTCTATTCTTCAAGGTTTGCTGGCCAATCATTAGGCTCGACGTCATCGCGGCAATCAACTCCTTCTTCAGTCTACGTTGTGCGGATCTCAACTTACTGAACAAGGCCAACATTGTCCTAATCCTGAAGAAGGAAGGAGGAGAAGACATTCGGGACTACAGACCGATAAGCCTGATACACGCCATTGCTAAACTCATCTCCAAGATCCTAGCGCTGTGGCTGGCTCCTTTAATGAACGAACTCATCTCTCCATGCCAAAGTGCTTTCATTAAAGGGCGTAGCATCCATGATAACTACATGTACGTGCGTAATGTTGCACGAAAATTCCATAGAAGCCACACGAAGGCGCTACTTCTAAAGATAGACATCTCAAAGGCCTTTGACACGGTACGATGGGACTACCTCCTCTCGCTCATGCAACACAAGGGCTTCCCAGCACGATGGCGCAATTGGATAGCGGCCTCCCTATCAACATCTTCATCCCGCGTACTACTCAACGGCGTGCCGACGGACCCCATACTACACGGCAGGGGTCTCCGACAAGGCGACCCGCTATCCCCTTTGCTTTTCATACTAGCGATCGACCCCCTATATCGCCTCCTTCAGGAAGCAACGGATCGAGGGCTCCTCTCCAAGCTTGCAGGTCGGACTGCCAGACTCAGGCTTTCAATGTATGCTGACGATGCAGTCATCTTCTTAAACCCAAACAACACGGACGTCAGTAACCTAAAAGGCATCCTGCTGCATTTTGGCCAAACAACCGGCCTGCAGACAAACCTGGGAAAAACTAGTGTCACACCTATTGCATGCGACAACGTCGATCTGGACAACATCCTAGCTGACTTGCCGGTTGCTAGAGCACATTTTCCAATCAAATACCTCGGATTGCCACTCACTGTAAGACGCCTCAGGAAAATTGACTTTCAACCGCTGGTAGATAAGGCGGCTGCAAAGATGTCCACATGGCACGGAAGGAACCTGACGCAAACAGGGTGCCTCTGTCTAACCAAGTCTGTCCTCTCCTCGCAGCCAGTATACCTATTAACTGCACTAAAGCCGACAAAAGAGACGCTGGAGGACACCGACCAAATCCGGAAACGGTTCTTCTGGGCAAATGGCAATGAACTATCTGGAGGAAAGTGCAAAGTCAACTGGACAAAATCCTATCTGCCGAAGGAGTACGGGGGACTAGGGGTCCTCAACCTAGAGAAATTCGCTCGTGCCTTGCGTCTGAGGTGGCTATGGCAAGAATGAACGGCACCGGATAAACCTTGGGCCGGAACGGACCTACCATGTGATGAGACCGATCGGCTTCTCTTTGCGGCCTGCACTACCATCAAAATTGGGAATGGACGCAGGACAAGCTTATGGAAATATGCCTGGATCCAAGGAAGGCGACCGAAGGACATCGCGCCACTATTGTTTGCCAAGACAAAAAGAAAGAACAAAAAAGTTTCAGAGGCTTTGCAAGACAATACATGGATACATGATTTGGAGCTCAGAACGCGCTCCACAACTGCTCACTTTCTGCAATTCATAGACCTTTGGAACACGATACGGGATATTAACTTGGATCCAAACCAGAAGGACTCCATCACTTGGAAGTTCACGGCCTCTGGAAAATGCACCGCAACCTCTGCATACAAGGCCCAGTTCTTGGGGTGCATCAAGGCTCCACGCATACGCTCGATATGGGAATCATGGTCTCTACCGAAGTGCAAATTCTTTACCTGGCTCATCACACAAAATCGTATCTGGACCTCAGATAGGCTCGCTCGACGCGGATGGGACCATAGCCCCTCCTGTCCACTATGCAGAAGCGCCTTTGAGATAGCGCATCACCTCGCTTCGGAATGCAGGTTCACCAGGCGGGTGTGGGAGTTCGTAGCAGCATGGTTCGGTCAGCCAGGTCTCAAACCCTCAAATTGGAAGCCAAGCGGCACGACCTATGACTGGTGGAGCAACATAACGATGACGCCGGAAATGCCAAAGAAAGCTGTATGAGCCCTGGTCATGCTCGTCACATGGGAGATATGGAAGGAGAGAAATGCTAGATTTTTTCGGCATCACGAGTCTAGTACAATTTCATTTTTTACAAAAATTAAATCTGATGCTAGCGATTGGTGCCTCGCTGGTGCAAAACACCTAGAGTCTCTAATAAGGCGAGAGTAGGCTTTTGGTTCTTGCCGGCACGCCGGCTGTTTTTCTCTGTAAACTATCTGCTTTATCAATGAAATAAGCACAATCTCGTGCTTTTTCGTTCAAAAAAAACCTTCACGAGGATTGTGGATTATCTTGGATTAGCTTCCGGCTCCAAGCTTCGCCCTGCCTAGAGAAGCTGCATGTTAAGGTACGACGTTCCCAGAAGTAACAATGCTTAGGAGTATAATATAATAATGCACTTTGGAAGGATACACATTTGGTGATGAAAAATGCACTCACACTGTCTCTTCTCTCTGGTTCACAGCTATGGGATCATGAATGCACCATGCAACATGAGGACAATGTAGGGTGCTTACTTGTATGAAACCAACAAGACCGCCCCCCCCCCCCAAAGTTCGCGTACCTGCCCGAGTGGTGGCACCCAACGATGATAGTCACTGGGAACTCGCCGCTATTCGACGTCCTCGACAGCGACTTCTGGTGGGGGAGTCCGGTTAGTGTGCAGAGTGGTGGCCCAAATAAGGTGGATAGGAGAGTCTGGGTTAGCCACCTCTGCCGACCGACAGTCGCCTCCGCTGGGCCGGCCGCCACCCCTGACGCCTTCTAGGTCCGCCAGGAGGAGTTACGCACCCCAGCAACCCCAAACCCTAATCTGGCAGCGGCGGTGTGGGTTGCGTGCTCACACTCGACCGTGACAGCAGCAGCCAATAGCAGGTCAAGTGGTCAACTACTTCATGCCAGGGTTTCAAATCTCCCAGCACGCACGATATAAGTCACTTTAATACAGTTCAGGTATATCTAAGGGCCATGGTTGGTTTTATTACATAGTTACCTATACCAAGAACTAGGTAAATATGTAATGGGAGCTTCATGTGGATGCAGCTCCTCTCACATATGATAAAACTTCTCTCCTTATAAATACTTTGTCAAATCAGCAAAATTAGTGAAGTGGCATCTAAATTAAATTAATGCTCATGAAACTTCCATTGAGATTGGGTTGAAGCAATCATTTTAATGGTTTACAGTTTTATTAGCCACCAATTGGACAACTAGAGTGTTTTGAACTTGGAGGGATTTATCGACAACAAAATTATATTGGTTCAAGTTTTTTTATGAATGATTGCATCATTTGCTTTGTCCAGCCAACCTCTCTGGCTACAAACTTACAATCACAAACAATATTATGGTAAATTACTTTCAAACAGAGTGCTAGTCTTGGTGAACGCGGTTGCTGGCCGTGCAACCATCTATATATGGGTTTTGCTAAGGTACTCCCAAATGACTTTAGAAGGAAAGTTAAAGAACATATTACCTCCTATGAGGTAATAGGTTTAATGTTTATGATTTATATTTTTGAATCTGAAAAATAGGAAAAACATTTTGCTATTAGATCTAAGTTGATTGAGTTACATTTAACTTTCCTTTTTCCTTTTTAGGATGACTGGATCACGGTAGTTCCAAGCGTTATTCTCCCCTTGTACTGATGAGAAGTGATTCACAAACTGAACTTTAAAACGAAAAAACTAGAGCACAGCTCAAATACGGCAAGATTGCCACGGAGCACGGACAATACTATTTCAGCTGTCACGACCTCATAGGCACGTGCTATCTCACGGCAATTCGTTCGAGCTCAATCCTCACGTATGCAGTCGAGAGCAGATAAAGGGAGGAAACACTGGCGTGACAAGGAAAGAGAGCATATTAGGAGGAGCAATTATGGAAGGGTTGTAGAGATCCTGGGATTTTTCTTTTCTTCTCTAAATATTTTAATTCCTAAAATGTTTCACTTATTCTAAAAATCGATGGTTGAGATGTATTTGAAATCTTACCTCTGCTTAGAAGCTGAGCAGAGTACCGTAGCATAGCCCTATATCCCGTCTGTGATGCTACTGCCGCACCCGCACACGGTAGGAGTGCGACGTGTACAAGGGGATTGATGGTGGATGGTGATTGAGGTGTGCCTCACGCCGGAGACCCTCGCACGGCTCGTCAATGATGACGAGTTCATAGGCACGGTGACAACGACAGAGTTAACGGTAGGGGCTGCAGGGTAACCATTCAGGCAACTGAACTGAAAACACTTTCCTTTTTTTTAATTCTTTTTTCTCTTTTCACAGATAAATGGAACACACGATTCGGTGCCCGCCATGCATACTTAGATCCTAGGTACTCACTAATGGCGTAGATACTTAAAAGTTGACAGTCCTCAAACAAAAGATCCTCGATGTGTTTTTAAGGCTGGATATAAATTTTGAAGGGGATGGTTTCACCGCGAGAGATCCGCTGCCTCAGCAAGTCCCTCTCTTGGCCCGTCTGTGGGAAACCCGTCCCGGCGGCGCCACACTGCTTGCAGGCGGGCTTGTTCTTGAGCATCCGAATCTCCTCCAGGTTGACTGCTGCTTCCACCAGACAGCGTATGAACGCCACAACTCTTTCTCCTCCCACGTTGTTGTTGTCAAAGCCTAGGATTGTAACCCGAGCCAGGGCGTAGTGCTTGAAACCAGCGGGTAGCACTTCCCATGGCACATGTGTCGTCTTGATTGCATACAAGCTACGCTGATTCTCATCCCCATCATACTGCATGGTGCATTCATGGTCCAATAGCTGTGAAAACAATAGAGAGAAGAGACACATTGTGAATTTGTGAGTGCACCATCAAACGTGCATCCTTGAAAAATTCAATGCATTATTGGGATATATATAAATCCTACCAACCTTAACATGCAGCTCCTCCAGGCAGGGCGAAGATTGAAGCAGGAAGCTAATCCAAGACAAGCCACAATCCTCATCAAGGTTACGTATCTTTATACGCTTCAGGTTACGGAACAAGTTGACAAGCCGCTTCGGGCCTTCCGGCTTAACCCATATCTGCACGGGGAGAAACATCAGTACGTACCATGCATTGCGTTAGCTGAACCAAAAAGAAGAAAACGTGCAATCGTATTATGCATGCATATATATGCACTTACGTCCTGGCCTCTGAAGTTGAGACGCAGGTCAGTCACGGCCGTGTTGGCGAGCATCTCACTTAACCTCACAGTCGGATGGCCGATGGTTTGAAGCTGGGTGAATGTAACCGTGGCAAGGCGCGGGACGTGGCCGAAGGACACGACCGGACGGTCCATGCTGGCCCAGAGGCGGTAGGTGAAGCGTTGGAGCCTTGGAAGCCAGGCGAGCTCGACGCGTTTGAAGCAGCAGTGGGTGATGCGCAGCTCGTTGAGCCGCGGGTGCCGGACGCACCATGGCACGTGTGGCCCAGCGTCGCAGCCGAACAGGGACATCATCTCCAGCCTGGTGCAGCACGCGAGGATGTCGTCCATGTCACGGCGGCGGAGCCACATGTTGGCCATGGTCAGCCGCGTCAGGCCCCCGAACGCGGCCGGGCAGCCGTCGAAGAGCTTCCTGAAACGCCGGCCGTATGCGAGCAATATGTTAATGCTGTGCCCCATGTCTCCGTCGCATTCGGTCAGAGAGAAGGTGGTCGAGATGTCCAGCTCGATGGCGCGCGCCTTGCCGCTGGCCATGGCGTTGTCAAGGAGCTGGCCGATGGACATGAAGTTGTGCCTCAGGTGGAAGCCCACGGCGAGAGTGCAGCCAGCCGCGGCGGCGGTGTCGCCCTCACCTCCCCGCCGGGACGCCAGCAGTGCCACCATCGCTTTAAACATGGCATCGCTCGCTTTGGCCAAGATGTCATACGCCGGCAGCTCCAACTCGTCATCATCGCCCTCGTCCTCGTAGTACATGTCTTCCTCATCATCCGGCAAGAAATCATTGACGTCTAGCGCCAGTTTCGGGAGCTGATGAGGGAGGCTCCGCCACCGCCGCGACAGGACTCCCATCCGGACAGCCTCACCAAGGCTTAGCTTCTCCAAGATATGGATCAGCACATCGCTCGGTAGCTTGCTAAGCAGGTCTTCTTCCTCCTCTGATCGACTAATACGTGCTTCTTCCGTCGACATTTCAATGCAACAAAAAGCGTCCACCACGATGCAATGCAATAATGCAACGAAAACAAATAAGGCAGCGGCCACTCATATTTATGGAACCCGGCCTTTGGGCGATGACTACGGTTCACACTCGGATTCGGTTGAACGCTGCAGTTGACTCGGTACGCGTGCCAACTCGACACAAGTTCGGACACGACGTCGTCCCAGAGCTTCGATTGGGACTCGGAGTATGAGTTTTGCACGACAAATGGTGAAGACGACGTGGCACCACATGATGACGTCTTGTCTGAAGCGGGCAACAAGATGGTCGACGTGGCGGCTGCGCTCCTGGCGTCCAGGGACGTCCGGCAGGTAGCCAGCCTCGCCGTGAGCTTCCACCTTCGACATAGCTACTACATGTCGCTGGGTCGTCTGCTCGACGACGCCGTGGCCAGTGGCAAGGTGCGCGCGGCCGAGCTGCAGATCACGAGCAAGATGGACATCATAGAAGGGACCCAAGATGGAGAGAGCACCGAGCGCGCCCTATTACACGGGTATGGCAGGCGCTTCAGGACCCTCTTGGATGCCTGCCCAGCGGCGTTCGGAGCCTTGACGAAGCTCACCATACAAATGGTGAAGCTCGACAAGCTCGACCTTGACGACATCCTCCTTACATGTACAAGGCTGGAGGATCTAACCCTGAAGTACTGCGTGCCCGGGCCAGGGGTGCTGTGGCAAGTGCGGCATGCGCGGCTCACCGACATGAAGATCTCCTTGTGCGGCATCCGGAGCATCAACCTCGGGTGGCTGCCTAGACTTGAGCGGTTTGCGTTCAAGGGTTGGAACTTAGCCACCAGCCATGATCTTGTGTCCTTCGGTCACGTCCCACGCCTCAGCACGGTCACCTTGTCCCAGGACAGCATCTACAGCGACGAAACTCTCAAACTAAGCCGCATCCTGCCCAACACTGCCCTCAAAGATCTACGCCTTAATTTCAGAGGGAGTAACGTAAGTATCATGCATGCGTCGTTTTAATTAATTAAAGTTCATATACATCATGCATTTTTTCTTGGCAAAAATAATATACGAGTTTTTAATAAAAAAAGCTCCTTGTCGTTGTCTTTTGACTTCGTGCAGATATGGGTTCAACCAGAAACCTCAAGACGGCTGACATACGTCTTTTGCAACCTGAAGAATCTGAAGATTCGCAATGTCCACCGGGAATGTGGCCTCTCTTGGACTATGTTCCTACTCCAAAATGCACCGCACTTACAGGATCTATACAAAAGACATAGTAAAATTCTTCAGGTTGCGAAAGTTCAGCTAGCTTCAGAGAAAAATAGTAAAATTTCCCTTGTGCACGGTTCTCATGAACTATGCTTTTTAATGTTGTGATGATGATGAATTCTTGTAATGTACATGGTACGTCAATGATTTCCACTCTATATATATGCTAATACAATTGTAGTTGAGAGGAATATATAGTTCAAAGTCGATCGCACCCGTCCTTGGAATCGCATTAACTTACAGTTTTAATGTGCACCTAGCTAGTTTTATTGAGTTATGTACTTATGTTAACCCCACGTACTTTTAGATGCTTCCATGCATGTGCAATAGAAAAACACATTTTTTTTAAAGAGTAAATTGCATCAACCCTATTGTAACATACTCCATCCGGTTCGGTCTCGTCCTGGAGATTTTGGCGATTGCAAAAAGCCAGTCATCCTGCTGATTTCCACCGCTTCTGGACTACTTTGCCCTCACGCGTGACTGTTTGTCGCTCGCTCCCCAGGCAGCAATCAAACTGCGCTGCTATGCCTTTTGGTCATCAAACCGCTAGCCAAACTCCGCACTCACTGCTCATCATTGCTGCGCCTCTCATCGACCTCGCCATGGACTCCGAGTCATCGGTCGCCGTGTTCTCCGAGTCGCCGGCGTCTTGGCCTCCTCTTCTCCGGACACCTTGGACCCCGTGGCGCTGGTTCTTCTCATCGAGTCGGAGTCCCTCGAGTTTGTGCTGGACTCTTTGCCGCCAGGTGCACTGCGGTAACCGCGAAGCATGGAACCATGTGTTGATGACCAAAAGTTGCAGCAAGCCGATCAGGCTTGGCCGGTTGTGCCTTGTAGCCGATACGGCAAAACGATAGGAGATCTGAGCGCCTGTAGAGGCCGGTCTAACCGCCTGTATAAAAGTGCTCAAAATATGAATTGGACTCCACCATTGCATGGGCCTCGTCGAGATGATCAAAATGCATACGTGGATCGTCCGATTTAGAGTCCGGATAAGAGAGTTATGGCTTTGGCAAGAATCAATGCTGCACCCAGCCGGTTAGACCGCCTGTACAGGGGGTTAGACCGTCCGTGGCAGTCCTGATCTAATTAGAGTTGTATTTGATGGGATTTTCTTATGTAATTGACTCCCCATGGGTACAGACCTCCCCACCCTATAAATATAAAGGGCTATGGCCGATTGAGAGGAATCCAATCCAATTAGAACTCACTTTTACTTTTATCCTCAAACCTTAATCTTTTCCAATCTCCTTTGCTGTCCATCGTGATCTCCACGGTCATTGATGGTGTCCCTGGTCGACCTAGGGCATGTCCGGCGACGTCCACACCCTGACGGGGTCCCTCCTGGGTGTGACATTCAACGACCTCTGCTAGTTTGCTCGTAAACTAGTCGTTCTTCGTCACGAAAGTGCGTTGGTTATCTCTTTGTTGGTTTGCTCGTAAACCTAGCCGTCCACCACCACGTAAGTGTGGTAGTTATCCATCGAACGATCGATCTCGTGGCGTCTCAGCTACGGGCGGTCAAACTCCCTGTAACGGGCGGTCTGACCTCCTGTGACAGGCGGTCTGACTCCCTATACAGGCGGCCTAACATCTTGTCATCCAGCAATAATTCGATCCGCTTGCGATCCGCGCGATCTAGCGCTCTCGTGTGTTGACCATAAAGGGTGTCAACACATTTTGGCGGCTCTGCTGGGGAAGAAAGGTCAGGTTGCTCTAACCGTTCTATCAATCCCTAGCCATATACTTAATTGATCTACTGCTTTGATTCACCAGTATAGTTGGATCTAGTCTTTTTGGACCAATTGCATCTATACTCAGTAACTTTGGATCAAGCTGCTCAAGCCGATTACATTGTGTTTTGCTTACTTCCTACTGTAGATTGAAGATTAGAAGAGAAGCAAAGTATTGGTCATTGGTTGCTTGGATCATCAAAAATATCTGGATTTATTTATTACAAGATCAGGAGCATCAAGACCTATTATGACAGGTTATTCTTATGTTCCACAACAATATTACTACGACCAGCCCAAGGTACAAATTGTAAATACATTGCCTATATCTAATAGTTATTTTGTAAGTACCATGAATTCTCATGTTGATGTTGCTAGATATGATAATAGTAGGCATATTGCATCGGTTAATAATTATTCAGATTGTTTTACTTATGCAAATTATAATTCTGAATGTTATGCTCAAAGGTCATTGTCAAATAATATGCATGCTTTAAATTTCAATGCTATTAGCAACATACAACATGCACCTATTCATTCTCATGCATCGGCTGTACAACAAGTTCAGAGGCTGATGAGTGATTATCAAGGCCACGCTAACATGGTGAGTTTGACCATTTTTTATCGAACACCGCATATTGATAATTCTAGAAATATTCAACAAAGTGTTCTATTTTTTTTATTCGTCGGCTGCAAATTCGCAATATGTGATTTCATCACAAAACTTGCCGATGAATGAGAAGATTGGCCACGCTAATTCTAGCTATCAGACCAGTTATTCTCAAACATCATACGCTATCTACCTTTATAATATTCAACAGGGTGAAGGTGAATCGGTTAGTCAATACTCAAGAGGATTCAAAGAAATTAAAAATCGTTGTTCTAATTTGTCGATTTCTAATGTTGACCTTGCTGGTTTATATTTTAAAGGTTTAAAATCTTCTATTAGAGAGAAAATCAACAACTGTGATTATTATTCGGTTGCTCAAGTTCACAACTATTCTTGATTTTTCTAAAGCCGAAGGTATTGTGTGTTTATCTATTGGTTCTCACATCACAAATAAACAACAACTTCAAGCTAAACCAGGACCCACTAATGACATTAATCACCATGGGTCTGGAAGCAAGGAAGAGGCATTGGTATATCGACACAAGGTGTTTTCCAGCAGCCCTGGGAACACCGGCTTATGCAGGATGTGGCTGTGGGCTGTCATAAGGAGAAGAAGTATGACACCATCTACATCAAAGTTCCACGTCTCTCAAACATATTTGAAAAGGTATGCTTTACAAGTAATTCCCAAAGATAATGTCTCTTTAATTGATTCATCTATTAGTGATTGTGTCATGAATATTTCTAAGAGATCGATTGAGGAGAATAATTTACTTGTTAAAAGTAGCAGAGTTCAGACTGTGTTAGTGTCGGTCATTGTATTGTAAAGAATAGGAAGGCCGACAACAATGATGTTTTGGTATTTAAATTTTCTCCATCATTATTGCCAAAATTTTTCTCTATATGGTTTGCTTGTGGTGATTATGGGTTTAAGAAAAGAAAACCAAAAATTATTGTGAAGGCCAATGTTGATTTGGCAATTAGTTCCAAAGCATCATGTTGAATGTTCCAAAAATTAGAAGCGCAAAGAAAGGTATAGCCAAATGGGTCGATAGCAAATCTGAATTGTTCGTTTTCTTGGCCTTAAAACCTTCTCCACAAAAGCATCATGTAGAAAAAATGAAGTATACCTTTGATTTAACTTTGTGTGATAGTTTATTTGATATCTTGCTAGAGAACAAACTTATTAAGTTATTTGATCATAAAGTTATTCCATCATCTCTTGAGTTAGAGGATCGAAAATATTGCAAGTTGCATAATTCTTTTGGTCATAATATTAGTGATTTCAATATGTTTCGTCAATTCATACAATCGGCCATTAATATTGGACGATTGAGATTTTCTCCAACACAAGAAGATGACCAGTTGGCTTCAATTGGTCTTGATGGCAAGGGGTTAGTAAATCGGTTGAAGCTAGCCGATTTATCTGAAGATCGTATTTCAATTGCCAAAGAGAAAGATTCAAAGCTCCCAAGTGATGAAAAGGACATCATCCATGATTTGAAAGTTCAAGCAACTATTGAGGACGATGAACCTATTAAAATCCCAGAGGTTATTGGGGGGCAAATGAATTTTTCTCCATTGGATCAAGATCCTGTTACTTCAGCTGTGCTGGAATAGGAGATTAGATCACCTGCGACAGGGGTCTGACCAGCTGTAAGGTTAGACCGCCTGCGACAGGGGGTCTGACCGCCTGTCACCAACAAGGAATACTGATCTCCGAAATTGATCAGGTCGGTTCAGGTCTAAGGAATCCACCTATGTCTAAATCTAAACATCCTATAGTGGATGGAGGTAAAGACCGTGTTAAGCACAAGGGCAAAAGGCCAAAGCTCAGTTTCAATGAACATCTGGCTAAATATAAAAAAGATAATGAGGCCAAGCATGCTAATCGGTCAAGTGATGTTAAATCATCAAGATTGCCTCCTAAACATACTTATGGGAATTGGAATTGACAAAGAAGGAGTTTCCATTCAGCCGCATCATATTCTTCTTCAGGGTCATCAATGCCAATTCCATATGCTTCACATCCCGCCAATTTTTATCCTTATTCATCATGGAGGTGGAATAATTCATGGACACATACTCCTTCATATTTCAGACCATATCATGGTGAGTATACAGCTCCAAGAGCACCATCATGTGCTAGGCAACCGTATGTTGAAAATAACCGTTTTGATCAAAAAGATCGGTCTAGAGTTCGAAACAAGAAAAAGGTTGTGAAGCAAGTTTATGTGGTGAAAAAGAGTGGATGCAAGGATGAAATTTCAGATCTGAATTTAGTTAGTGAAGAGCCGATTAATGTGTCAGGCACTTCGGCTAGTGATGGTAAAGGAGGAAAAAAATTGCTATTGATCCTCCAAGTGCCAAATCTGAACGAAAGAAAGTGAAGGAGCCAACAGGTAAGAATGACGTGCTGCTGTCCAAAACTGAAACAAAATCAGGACGCTCCCTTCATTTATTAAATTGGCAAAGGAAGAACCTACAAAAGCTTAGCGCTCAAGAGTTGACAAAGAAGGGTATGGCATGGGTTCCTAAAAGAAGCATTCGCACTCAAGACAATGATGATGTTCAAGCAAAAGGTGCAACACAATTGAAGGAGAAGAGGAGGTCCGAGAGACGATCTTCAAATACAAGGTTTGCACCAAATCATCGAAATTATTGGTAATTGCATCATTTATTTTGATTTTCAAATGCCATATATGCCTATGTCATGGAATTCATCCAATGGTATGCATGGTTATCCCTCATATTCTTATTTTGATCCTTGGTTGCCATATGGATCTTTATATTATAGAGGGTTTCCACCAAATTATTATGCATATTGATTAATTGCAATATCGTTGCCATTAATTTACAAAAACCGAAATGCTTAGTTCATATAGAAGAGTTTAGTTCCGTTATTTATTTCTTTCTCTACACTTTATTTCGGTTGTGCATACTCTTATGGATGAATTCATATGGATGATATTTTATATCGTCATTGGCAACATATACGGCCGATGAGCACCTTTGATCATCGCCCTAAAGTGGGAAGTTTCCCGATGAGCGGTTACTTGTGTGGATTTAATGCTCGGGGGGGGGGGGGAAGTATTAGCAAAATGAGTAGTTTTTCACCATGGAGTTTATATTTACTAAATCGGCTTGCACAATGTTTTAAGAACGAGACATTGCTGCGGTCTTTTCACTAAATGATGATGCTTTGAAATATTTAGCCAATTTAAGTGTTATGCATTAATGATCAAGCTGAATGTGGAATTTCATATTCGGGCTAAAGATTTTGCATCCATGGGTGAAAAGCATATCTGATTACATAATGAGTCATTGTTGGTGGTGCAGCAAATGTTTATATTTAAATGAGTTATTAGATGTTTTCATCGTAAATGTCTAGTGAATGATTTCATCTTTATTATTTATCATGCTTCTAGACATCAATATTCAGAATTGTAGCTCTAGAATGGCGAGCATCGAGTCAGGCATTTTTATGAGAAAAGACCGATGTTTAGCAAAATTAGAGGGCTTATTCTAGATGTGCCAGTCCAACCGTCATTAACAGTCGATCCAACCGCCATGATCGGTCCAACCGCTGTTGACATCCGGTCTAACCGCTATTGGGCAGGTCAAACGAAGAGTCTACTACTTCAGCTATTAGAGTTTTATAACTTGGTAAGGCCGAAGGAAGTAGGTGGAAAAAGTTTGTTGAATATTTTCATAATTCAAGATGCATCGAAAGACAAGATGGAAACAAGCAAAGAGGGATGCAAGAGTAATCTGGCCTTTACCGGTTTCAAGGTAATTTTGTCATATTTACTTTTTGGCTGATTATTCATTTCACTTCATATGGTTAAAGTGATTGTGAATGCTATTGAGATGTTTTGTCTTTCTTCATGCTCAATTTGAGATGTGTTGCAAAGACTAATTGGCATTATTGCAATTTGGTCGCTTTATGCATTCACAATAGCTTACATGTGTGAGAATGATCTTCTAGTATATTCAGAAAACACAGCCGAGATAATGTGTACTCAGGCTTATTTGACTCACAAAAGATGAGAGAAGCATGTTTGATGCGCGTGTGCTCGATATTGCTCCTATGAAATTTGAATTATGACAAATATTTCTTGATACGCAAAGTTTTACCAAGAAACAGGAGGGCATATGTTGATGACCAAAAGTTGCAGCAAGCCGATCAGGCTTGGCCGGTTGTGCCTTGTAGCCGATCCGGCAAAACGACAGGAGGTCTGAGCGCCTGTAGAGGCCGGTCTAACCGCCTGTATGAAAGTGCTCAAAATATGAATTGGACTCCACCATTGCATGGGTCTCGTCGAGATGATCAAAATGCATATGTGGATCGCCCGATTTGGAGTCTAGATGAGGGAGTTATGGCTCTGACAAGAATCAGTGCTGCACCCAGCCGGTTAGACCACATGTACAGGGGGTTAGACCGCCACGAAAGTGCGTTGGTTATCTCTTTGTTGGTTTGCTCATAAACCTAGCCGTCCACCACCACGTAAGTGTGGTAGTTATCCATCGAACGATCGATCTCGTGGCGTCTCAGCTACGGGCGGTCTGACCCCCTGTGACAGGCGGTCTGACTCCCTGTACAGGCGGTCTAACCTCCTGTCGCCCAGCAGCAATTCGATCCATTTGTGATTCGCGTGATCTAGCGCTCTCGTGTGTTGACCATAAAAGGCGTCAACACCATGTTCACTGGCGGTTTCGTCCCTTGGAAAGCGTTGTGCTAACCAATTGAGCTATGTGATTGATGTCCACAATGCACCTGCATCCCTAGCTATTTAGTAAAGGCAATATGGAAAACAACCCTAATATTAATCACTTGTGGTCACCTCCGCTTTGATTTGCCAAGCAAGAGCAAATCCGGCCAACAACGGTCGCCACCTCATGGACCAAACTCTCTCTCTTAATTATCGTGCCATATCAGTAAAACTGTTGATGTGGTAGCGATCAGATGCGAGGAGTTCATTGGGCAGGATAGTCCTAACAGTAACATCAAAAGTTTCTGAGAAGACATCGGATGTGAGGAAAGACAAAAACAAGGTTGAAGCAATGGCATAGTACATGTTTGAAACTTACTCTTTATACCTTTTTTTCTTAGTTGTTTTTTCTTGTTTTTTGTGTTCTCCATTTTGAGGCTTGGAACCTAAGTACTCGTGTATCTTCTAGTTATGTGGCTAGATTTGTTTTCTTGTGATTGTAAGCATTCATCTGTAAATGTTCAAGACTAGATATTTTTCGTAGTCTAAGAATACAGGATACAAATTTTGAAGGCCACGAGTTGACCGTCGGAGATCCTCTATCTCAACAAGTCCCTATCATGGTCCGTCTGCGGGAACCCCATCCCAACGCAGCCACACTCATTGCAGGGCGTGCTCTTAAGCATCCGAATCTCTGTTAGGTTGACTGCTGCTTCTGCCAGACGGTGTATGTACGCTACAACTCTTATTGTCAAAGCCTAGAATTGTAACCCGAGTCAGGGCGTAATGCTTGAAATCAGTGGGTACCACTTCCCATGGTACATGTGTCTTGGTGGTTGCATACAAGTAATCACCCTCATTGTCCTCCACGTGTTGCATGGTGCATTCATGATCCCATAGCTGTGAACCAGAGAGAGAAGAGAGTCTGAGTACATTTTTTCATCACCAAATGTGCTCCTTCCAAACATCAATGCATTATTATATTATAATAGATAAAACCTAAGAACTGATAATTGTAGGAACATACCTTAACATGCAGCTCCTCCAGGCAGGGCGAAGCTTGGAGTAGGAAGCTAATCCAAGACAAACCACGGTCCTCATGAAGGTTACGTATCTTTATACGCTTGAGGTTACGAAACACATTTACAAGCTGTTCCGGGCCTTCCGGGTTAAACCATACCTTACAGAAAAGAAACATGCATTATCATTAGAAAAAGAAACATAATTCAATTTAATTGCACCGAAAAGAAGAGCAATGCTATTTTTTTTTTCTTATAGTCACCGCAACAAGTGTGTAGTACTTACATCTTGGCCTTTGAAATTGAGGCGCAGGTCGGTGACAGCAGTGTTGGCAAGCATCTGGCTTAACCCAAAACTCGGCAGCCCAGGAGCTTGATGGTTGGACAATGTAACAATGGCGAGGCGTGGGACGTGAGCAAAGGACACGGGCGGACGCGTCGTCTCACAGACCCCCCAGCCACGGTAAGTGAAGCGTTCTAGACTCGGAAGCCAGGCGAGATCGATGCCTCCAAAGCTACAGTTATTGATGGTCAGCTCGGCGAGACGTGCGTGCCGGACGCGCCATGGCACTTGTGGTCCGGCGTCGCAGGCTTCTAGTGACAACATCTCGAGCCTGGCGCAGGACGTGAGGATGGCATCAAAGTCGGTGCCGAGGAGCCGCATGTCGCTCATGGTCAGACACCTCAGGCCCCTGAACGCGGCCGGGCAGCCGTCGAAGAGCCTCATGAACCGGTCGTCGTTCCGCTTGTAGGTGTTCGAGACAGCGAGCTCGATGGCGCACGCCTTGCCGCTGGTAATGGAGCCGTCGAGGAGACGGCCGATCTTCTCGAAGTTGTGCCTCAGGAAGAAGCTCACGGCGAGAGTGCAGCCACCAGCTTCGTTCCGGCGGGACGCCAGCAGTGACTCCATCGCTTCGAACATGGCGTCGCTTGCTTCAGCAAATGTATCACTTTCCGGGAGCTCCTCGTCACTGCCCTCGTCCTCGTAGTAGTTCTCTATGTCGTCCAGCAAGAAATCATTCAAGTCGAACGCCAGCCTCGGGAGCTCATTAGGGAGGCTCCGCCATCGCCGCGACAGGACTCCCATCTGCACAGCGTCGCGAAGGCTCAGCTTCTCCACGATAGAGATGAGCACCTCGTTTGGTAGCTTTCTGAGCAGATCTGGTCGATTAATACCAGCACAGGCTTTTTTGTTCATCATCATCATGATTATATCCACAGGCACCACGACGCAATGCAACAGAAAAAAACAAGGCAGGGTCGACTCATATTTATGCACCCCTACGGGCAGGCGGTCGACTAAGATTCCTACTCGAATTCGAACGAAATTAAAGCAGACCAATAACAAATCGGTGTCCGAGTTCCCAGTCTTGCCATTTAGACATAAAGGAGCCACTAGCGTCCCGTTGACTTGGTCGTGGTCACCGCGTTCATGAACTCGTCATCAACAACGAGCCGAGCAAGTATCTCCGGCGCGAGGCAAACCTCCATCCCGATGCTCCCTCCACCATCAATCCCCTCATACACCGTCGCTCTCCCATCCACCTTATTCGCGCCGCCGCTCCGCACGGCGAGCGGCTTCCCCCACCCAAAGTCATTGCCGACGACGTCGAACCGCGGCGAGTTTCCGGTGACCATCGCCGCCGGATGCCACCACCCGGCGAGGTACGCGAACCTCGGGTCCCGGTGCCACGTGTCCACCGACCCCACCAGCGCCGCCTCGTCCAGCTCCACGATGGCGCGCCGCAGCAGCGACGCCGTCCACCCGAGCCCGTTGTCCACGACCTCGCCGGCGGTCGCCCTCGCCGTGCACCGCACGACGGCGTTTCCGGCGTACGCGTGGGCCACGTGGCGCACGCGTCCACGGCAGCCGACGAGCACCGTGTAGGTCGTCTCCTGCTGACGTGGCAGGCGCCGGGCACGCGTCACGCCGCGCCACACGTGCGCGAGCACGGACTGGAGGGAGGAGATGGTGGTGGTGGCGTCGTCGTCGTCGATGGGTTGCCGGCAGTGGCGGCTGTCTCGGCGTTCGATCTCGCCTTGAGGTTCCTGACGCTCTCGCCGGAGAAGACGAAGAAGCACTCGTTCACCGGTGGGCCGTCGAATCGCCGGACGATCTGCTCGAGCTTGCCGAACGGCAGAGGAACCGGGACAGGACAACCATCCGGGAACCAGCGCTCAAACACCGGCGGTGGAATGGAAATAGTGGTCTTGTCGTCGTGTTCGTGCTCGCCGACGGCGCTCATGCTCCGGCGGCTGATGTGGGACCAGGTGTTGAAGAGGTGCCAGAACGTGGTCCCGTCGGCGACCGCATGGTTGAGCGCCATGGCGACGAACACGCCGTCGGCGAGCTCCGTGACCTGCGCGGCGAGGACAGGCCGTGAGCTCGCCGCGGCGTCGGCGCCAACCATCCCGTCGAGAGGGAAGAAGGACCAGACGACGCGGGGGACGTAGAGCGACGCCACCACGTCGGCCACGGTGACGTCGGCCGCCACGGCGTGCACGAACTCGGCGCCATCGTCGCCGGTGCAGCGCCGCCGCAGCGAGACGGTGAAGGTGGTGGGCCCGTCGCCGTCGCAGCTCTCGTCGACGGTGAGGCGGCCGGTGAAGGGGTGGAAGCGCGCCAGGGCGCGGGAGAATGACGACGCGAGGTGCTCGACGAGGTGGTCGCCGGAGACCGGAGGCTTGGGGAGGAGGATGCCTTTCTGGATGTGGTCGATGGTGAGCATCTGGAGGTCCCATGGCGTGAGGTGCACCGTCTCAGGCTCCGGGCTAGCCGGCGACGGCGAGGGCCGGACCAGGCGCCGAGACACGATGTGGACGCCATGGTGGCAGGAAGAAGATGCGGAACCCTCCATCGCTTCTACCAATCCACCGGTGCATGTGTTTTGGTATTGAGTGGTTGATGCGACCAAGATATTTTTTTTAGGGTGTATTTAGATTGTAGGAAAAAACACTGTAGCATAAGAAAAATACTGTAGCATTCGCTGGGAAACGTGTTTTGTGAGGGGGAACAGTGAAAAGTTGGAATGAATAGTGAAAAGTTGGGAATCTGAACATGGCCTTAAACCAATATAGCTGAGGTGACATCATTGCGGAGGCCTTCACAGTGTGATGACGTGGCATGATTTGATGGCATCGTGACACAGCTGACGACGGTTTGACTCAGCGGCACGGCTTGCATGATTGATGCCGGCGGCGTCCGCGATATGGACGGCCCATAGGCGAGGCGGTTTGTTTTTTTGTTTTTGGCAATGGACGGCATCGATCGTGAGAGGACGGCATCGTCCGCCGGCGCGTGGCATGACTAGAAAGATTTTGATACTATTTTATATTTTTTGTTTAAAGTAATTATTATGAATTTCTAGATTCAACTAAATCATTTTTTATAGAAAATAGAAAACCACCTTTTTTTTTATGAAGGGGCATTGGTTGTTGCTTCAGCTCACAACCAATCTCTGATAATGTTTTGCCAGGTGCCAACTGTAACGTAATTCTGGCGGCATAAATTACTACTTACAAAGCACATGTTAGTATCCATATGCTGTTTGGGACCGAATTGAAATTTAGCGACCTTTGTGCGTTCAACTCAAATTTGGTATTCCATGAAAGCACAACTAAATGGAGCACTGGCTCCTAATCAAATTTATACCCTGTAGCCAAGGACAAACCGAGCAGTACCATGCTTTGCAGGTCAACGTTAATCACCCAGCTCTGGCATGGGTTCAAAACATCAGACAGCATTACCAACCATGCAAAATTTCACTTACACAAATAGCAGTCAAAGCCATTAGCATGAGTATCTTCTTTATTCCTAGCAAATTACACGAAAAGTACGGATACTGGTCACTTTCTCTGCCAGGAATGCCCATATCCTGCTTTATTAACACCTTAAAAGAGAATTCCTGTGGCTCAGGCTCGAGACAATCAATAAACACGAGCTTTTGGTGGGAATGACTCGACTTCGTCGTCCAATGTGTTCATGTGCACTGGCCTGTAAGCCAATCGAACCTTCTCGTTCTCCCAGTACCTGTACAAGAAGAAACATCAGTAAATCAACATATCATTACCAAACAGTATAAGACAGATTATACATTTGTACCACCATAGATTAAGTTGTTGAATCTATGTTCCAAGATTTTGTTACAACTACTGATGCATGGCATGTGCTGTTACTGCTTTGCAAGTACATTTTACATTTGTTCAAGCACAACTATATTTTCTGAAGTACAGCTTTTGTGATGCTGCAACAACTTAAGTGCCGCGAAACAGCTGGAGAAACTATATATGTTACTATTTCAGAAAAGTCAATGAAGAGAAATAAGTACCCCAGTGAGTGTTTCATCCATTTCTCATCATCTCTTGTCTGCAAGAATGGAGGAGAAAGCGATTTATTGTATTAACATACAAGTGTGTGGTAGAAGTAAACGGAAAAAAAAGAAATAGAGGGCAGCTGCATACCGTGAAATCTTCACGAGCATGAGCTCCTCTGCTTTCCTTCCGGGCCTCCGCTGAGTACATAGTTATGCATGCATTTATCAACAAATTTTCCAGCTCAAGGGTCTCTATCAAGTCAGAATTCCTGCGAAAAACAAATTACAAATGTTTAAAACTGGCTAAAAAATTGAAACAGTACCCTCCAGATAAGTTGATCAATTCTTATGAGGAAGAACATACCAAATGAGACTGCGATCACTGAGCTTCACATCATGAAAACTTTCCCATGTTTTGCTAATCAGCTCACAACCTAATAAACAAAAGGTTTGTGAGAATAGATGGTGATATTTTTCTACAGATAGCACTCCTAGTAGTGTTTTGTGTCCTGCTTAATTCCTTCTATAATAATTCTCATCAGCTTATGGTGCAGGTAACAATACTAGGCAAATATCACAGAAAGGTGTAGAACTACAAAGAACATGAGGAATACCTTCTTCAAGAGTTTCTTGAGTACGGAATACAGCAGCATTGTTTTGCATAACACGTTGCATGTTGAGACGGATCTTGGACGTTGGCAATGACCCATTGGCATTCCTCAGCTTGTCCAACCAGGCTATGGTCTTTTCTCCAGCATCCTTTTCAAGAGGTTTCTGCTTCTGACCTAAACCACAATACATGGATTAGGAGCATTACAAAGAGAAAAAGGCAATAAATTACCAACTAATAAGAAAAAAAACTTGCCTGGCTTAGAAATATTGGCAACCCTGTTCGCGCAAGCTCTGCCAAAAACAACGATGTCGAGAAGTGAATTTGCACCTAGCCGATTTGCACCATGGACAGATGCACATGCTGCTTCGCCAGCAGCCAATAGGCCAGGAACAACAGCATCTGGATTATCACCCTTGATATCCACTACCTGTAATGCAGAACAGAATAGATTTCTATTGTAATGCCAACAAGTTAAACCCATAATAATGATGTTTTACTGCATATTCAATACAAACCTCCCCGTGGTAATTTGTTGGGATACCACCCATATTGTAGTGCACAGTAGGTAAAACTGGAATTGGCTCCTTGGTGACATCAACACCAGCAAAAATGGCAGCAGTTTCAGAAATACCAGGAAGCCTTTCCTTCAGAACCTCAGGCGGCAGATGGTTCAGGTGCAAATAAATGTGATCTTTCAATGGACCTATAGTAATCAAATGAAAAGATGAGCCCCATGAATGAGGGGAATACATCTAGGCTCCTAACGTGAAATTAGCGCTGTAGCACATACCAACACCACGGCCTTCTCTAATTTCCATTGTCATTGACCTTGAGACAACATCACGAGAAGCAAGATCCTTTGCTGTAGGAGCATATCGTTCCATGAACCGTTCACCTTCGCTGTTTCTAAGGATACCACCTTCACCACGGGAACCTGATGGCAAAATGAGAAAATGCATATAAATTGTTTGAAAAAGAAAGGCATCATCACCAGCAGAAATATAATCAAAATACTTGTTTATAACAAATGAACTGCCTCAGCTAAGAACAGGAAGAAAGGGTTAAATGTATACAACCTTCAGTAATCAGGCATCCAGCACCATAAATGCCAGTAGGATGGAACTGCACAAACTCAAGATCCTGCAATCGCATATATGAGGCAAACATGATCAGGACAGGAACATGGGCCAATACCTAATAACAATGTCCCGGATAAAAATACTAACTTGAAGGGGTAAACCAGCACGTGCAACCATAGCATTGCCATCTCCAGTACAAGTGTGGGCTGAGGTTGCTGAGAAATAGGCCCTGCCATAACCCTGTTTTCACAGAGAAAAAGAAAACTCATCACTGTGTCGGCATAAACAAACAATTCTGTAATTCAAATTTGGAACATGCCTTACTCCTGTGGCTAGAATTGTATTAGAAGCACGAAAACGGTGAAGAGTGCCATCCTCCATGTTTAAGGCAATGACTCCCTGACAATTGCCTGGAAAATAATGCAAGTTCATTATTAGGACTTTTAACCATGAACTTCTTAAGCTTCGCCTGTGTCACCCAATGCAACAGCAAAAAGATAGGCACGTGAACAATACTATGAACATTATTGCAATTACAGATGAACAGCTAAATAATCCTAACTAAAATCACCATTATATTTTAAGCAAACCTAGGTTCATGAAACACCATAGTGATTAAAAGAGAACAACACAGCAATAAGAGGTACAACATAATAGTGCTACAATCTTGTAAGTTGTAAGTGCAACAAACCACCCAAGCTTGGGAAAAAGGGTATTGCAGTGTCAATTAGTAGGTAAATTGAAAATTTATTAGCATAAAAAGAAGGTCTTATTACCTTCATTGTCCATGAGAAGGTCCAATGCAAAGTATTCCACAAAAAATTGAGTATTGTGCTTCATTGCTTGACCATATAGTGTGTGCAGCATAGCATGTCCAGTTCTGTCAGCAGCACAGGCACAACGGTAGGCCTGTCCACCTGATGACACTAAACAGTTAGAGCAAACAGAATACAATAAGTGAGAGGTGAGTTTTCAAACAAGTGCCAAAACTGTATGACCTTTGCCAAAATCTAGGCTTTGTCCCCCAAAGGCACGTTGGTATATCTTTCCCTCTTCAGTTCTTGAAAATGGTAATCCATAGTTCTCAAGCTCTATAACAGCTTTCGGTGCTTCTCTGCACATATATTGAATAGAATCCTGGTCACCTGGAAATGGATGTGAATGCTAAATTAGAAAAAGGAATGTCAAAACATAGGACGCATGGATAGTTGCCTGAAGACATCAGTCACTGTTAACCTTATTAACAGAAACTATTTTAAGCTAACGATGTCCGTGCATTTTCACTACAACATCAAATATGTGGGCAAAAGTTATCACAGATTAGCTTACCGAGCCAATCGCTTCCCTTAACAGTGTCATACATATGCCACCTCCAGTCATCCTCGGTCATGTTTCCAAGTGCAGCATTTATGCCTCCCTGATAACAGATTCTTGCAAGTTAATGCATAACTCGAGCTCATAAAATGGCAGTGCATGGTACTAGAGCAAATATTCATGCGTCCATGCTGAAAAACTAAAATAAAACACTGCTTCTGTGGCTAGTTCACCTATGTGAACTTGGGTTACACAAAGTACAAAACAAATAAATAAGGCGCACAACATCACAATACAAGGAATAACTTCATGGAAAACTAATAGACATACTTGTCATATCTGTACAGTGTGTCAAAACTAATTTTGATTACATAATATATATACAAGTGGTATGCTTCATTTTTCAGCCCTAACATAGTGCCAATTGTTAAACCACAAAATTGCACTTCCTCCTTAAGGAAGCACAGAATTAAAAGCACATGGACTTAACTTATTACTAGAGCTAGCAGTTCAGCACTAGTTAACAACATTTCACTGGTTTAAGCATTCAATTAGAACATAACCGCACAGAATCATTCCACTGAACAAATGAGATGCTCAGCCAAGCGTCGTCCACAGAAGACAGCTGCCAAGTCATTAGAGGCACCATCTTCTGTTGCAGGGAATACAAACAGAGCAACTGTGCCATATGTAGAAGCCAAAACTTAATTTTTTGCCCTTAACTGACAGCAAATTTTGAAAGCCCAACATCACAGAGCAGATGCCTCATACCCCCATGCTAGTCACAACAGCATGGATGCAATGCGACCTAAGCTCTGCTCAGATCCAGTTAGCTAAATTTCACTCTTCCACCCAATCAATGAGTATAGTACACTAAAACCATGCCACTGAGGCACTGGCCAACATCAATCACCAAGCGCATGGGCAGCCTGGCAAACAAAAGTGGCCACTATTTGGCAGCAATAAGGGCAAGCCCGATGCAGGCTACTAAGAGTAGTAGCCTCAAATAAAAGTTGAAGGCCACCTAGATAGATAGGTATGAGGCTGTTTATCTCTACAACGCAAGCCAACGCTAGCTGCTCTGTTCGCTCCGTCAGAATAGAAAAAAGGCTGCATGAATGAGAGAGGCAGATCGATGTGGTCCCTAGATACACCAGGCTACACTTCCCACAACGCACCCTTGTTGATAGCTTAGACCTTTTGTCAGATGAAGCTCTCGGCACCCCTGCAAGCTCTTCTGACATGCTGCGAGCCTACTAATCTATCTGATGTGGCCGATAGGAGCAGACGTGGAGGTTGAGGCCACCAGCCACCCTGTCGCGTTGGCCATGGCCTAATAGCGTTTACCTGTGCGGCGACAGTGTGCGAGCGCGTGGGGAAGAGCTTGGTGATGCACGCCGTGTTGAAGCCGTGCTCGGAGAGGCCGATCGCCGCGCGGAGCCCCGCGCCGCCGGCCCCCACCACCACCGCGTCGTAGGTGTGGTCCACCACCGTGTAGGACGACTGCAAACAGACAGGATCAGTCACAGCATTCCCTCATCCCGTCACACCGGAAAATCAAAACCAGCTGAGCAGTTGGTGGCAACAAAATTTCCTAATCCGTCTGGAAAATCTATCTCCGTCGCGACTCCAGGATCGGCGATCAACCAGCAGACGGACGGGGGGAATCCGGGAGAGGAGGCCGGATCGATGGGGGGCGGGATCGCGGGATGTACCGGTGCCGTGGAGAGGAGCCTGGAGGCGGAGGCCTTGGCCCTGGAGAGGCCCCGCGAGACGCAGCTGCGCCACATCGCGAGCGGAGCGGATCTCGTGGCGGTGCACGCGTGGGGGTGTGTTCCGGGAGGAGGAGGGTGGTGGGGGAGAGGAAGGGGAGGAGAGCGGCGGTGGAGAAGACGACGGCGGGGGAGGTTGGCAGAGCGGAAGGTCGTTTCGTTTAGGGTGTGTTTAGATTGTAGGAAAAAACACTGTAGCATAAGAAAAACACTGTAGCATTTGCTGGGAAACGTGTTTTGTGAGGGAGGAATAGTGAAAAGTTGGAATGAATAGTGAAAAGTTGGAATGAATAGTGAATAGTTGGGAATCTGAACATGGCCTTATTCATTCACGGGTGGTAGGGCTTTGGAAGGGACCACTTTGCCCTTCAGATTCGGAATGCCATTGCTCTTTTTTTTTTGTTTATTGCCACCTTTTCTTTTCTTTTCTTTTCTTTTTTTTTTGGAAAAAGACACCTTTTCTTTTTGGCATTCTGTTTAAGAGATATTTTTAATTAATGTTGCTATATATTTTCTAATGGAAGTGAAAAGTCAGTAGTTGGGTCTGCAGACTGCACTCTTACAACTGTAAACCCATGATTTATTGACTAAAGGGTTAGTAGCAGTTTGTATTAAGAGAGGAAAATGCTAGACACAACATTATTAGTAGTATCATGCAACCAAGAATAGTGGAACGAAAATAAAAGGAGATGGAAGGGTAAATGCGTAATAATAAAGCGATGAAGGTTGTTGATGGTCTCCCTTTGCTTCCTTCCTTGTCGTGAGGGAATTCTTGTGCGCTCGAGTGGAGCGTGCCATGGCCACGATCGTCGCTTCACAAGACGATACGCGGCCGCACAGCCATCCGCCCAAAAGCAAACGCACGCACGAGGCATCTACCATCACAGTCCATTATTTCTTATTATCGGTGGCCACACGACGGGCGTGTCCACTTTCTCCTTTTTTTTCCCCCTTCCCTTTTTGACGTGCAAGGTCTTGATACTGCTAGAGCATGCATGAGCCACATGGAATATGCAAAAGTATGTCTTGGGTCCATGCGCAGTAGTACTAAGGATGTGTTGGGTTCTTGCACCAAGTTTCCCTCGCCTCGTTTTGTTAACCCAGGCGAGCCAGAATAGCTCTCCTGTGTACAACCTGCTGGCCCGTGCACTAAATGTAACAACCCGAATCTTAAACCCTTTATCAACATGTAATCACTAGCATCATGAGCATCATTAGTGCACAAAACTAGCATCATGACATAAGCATTGTGTGCATTTTGAATTGTTTGCATTAATTTAAATGTCACTTTATTAAGGAAGTCCAAATTTCGTGCTGCAACTGTGCTGGTTCAAAATTTTATAAAATACTAGATTGCAAATGTGGAATTTAGAGTATTTTTACAAGATTTTTGGAGTTCATTTGCAGGGGTCAAAAATTAGTGGAAAATCCAAATTCGTATCTTTTGAATTCAAAACTGCAACCAAACCAAACATGGTTTTCAACTTTGTGAACTTGCAGAACCTTCCTCGTGTTCTAAGCTTTCCAAAATGTATTTATTTGTGATTTTTGGACTTCGGGAACTATTTCTTTTAAAGCAAAAACGTTTGAACTCATTTTCAAAATTGTCTCTCTTACACGTGGGTCCCACTCGTCAGCGTCATCTTCTGCCTCCAGCTTCTCTCTCCCACCGGTTGGCTGAATAGAGCGCTCGCTCCACGTCGCAGCAGCTCGCCGGCTCTCGACGCCGGACCACGCGAAATCCCCCTTCTACCCCGCTCTCCCTTCCTCTATTTAAGCCGAGCCGCCGGCTCTCCCCCAACCCTAACCCTAACTCCCCATTGCGCCGCTGCCACCATTGCTGCAGCAAGCTCGCCGCCGCCGCCATTCCACCACTGTGGGCCACCTCGGCTCGATTAAACCTCACCTACACCTTCCCCTCCTCCTCGCCGACCTCCCCAGCTGCTCAGTCGCCGCCACCATCACCTGCAGCGCCACCACCACCGTCGACCGTTGCCGCCGCCGCTGCAGCTCGCCGACGCCCCCTTCCCGACCACCAATCCTTCAATCCAAGGTGCAAAATGGATTGCTCTCGTCGCCCTCTTGCTCCCCATGCCTTTCCCCTCGCCGGAATCTCGCCGGAGGCGGCGGATTTCGCCGGATTTGGCCGCCGGCCATGGCTGCTCCGGCCAGGTAACTGACCTGCGGGCCCCGCGCATCAGTGGCTGCTGTGCTGGTGGTCGCGCGCGTAGATCTGTAGTTCTCCAGGGTCTTAGATGCAAAAGCGTTTTTGATTTGTTTGAAAACGGCTGAAAACTTGTAAAATGCGTAGAAAATTATATACTGCTCCAAAAATTGTGAAACTTGTTTTGTTGGATTTCTAGAAGGATGAAGTTTCATAAAACTCTATGTTTGCATGTGGTACTGCTGTGTATATTTATTTATGATTTAAATTGCTCAAAGCTTGATTAATTCATATTAAATGTTCTACTGCTCTAAAAATGTCAAATACAGTTTTGTTAGAGCCCTTGTATCATGTGAATGCAAGATATATAACTTTTTACTCATGTTTATATGATTTTATCACTGTTTTTATTAAAATATATGCTTGCTGCCCAAAAATGAGAAATGACATAGTAAATAGCTCAAAAATGATAAAATGGTAAAACCAATCTTGTTAATCTTGTTTCACTGTATAGAATCAAGGAAAAATGCCTTTCATATTTGTTCTGTTGCTAAACATGGCCTTTAGGAATTAATTTGTTTCCTTAGGTGTAACTTGATTTAATCTATATTTAAATATGCCGAAGTAATTTTAATGCATAGCCAACTTCTTAATCTTGTAATAACAGTGAGCATGTTATATATTTTATCTAGGGCTTAATTCCATGTTTTAGAATTTGTTTTTGTTATTCCTTTACTTGCTAGTAGTTCTACCTTTTCGGTAAACCTTTATCCGCGTCCTAGTTGTAGTTCTACCTTTTCGGTAAACCTTTATCCGCGTCCTAGTTTTGCGGGTGTTTTAGATAGTTTGTTGAAGTGCTTTTTATCAACAATAATGCTCATGCATTTCATGTTCATTTGCATCATGTCATCATCTCTAATTGCATGCATGCATTCACTCTTTTAGTGAGCGAGACGCCGGAGTGCGAGACCGTTGAGCCCGAGGCCGAAGGAGAACCGGAGGAGAACGTAGTTGACACCGAGGAGAACCAAGGCAAGCAGCTAAGCATGTTGAAATACCTATGTTTGCAAATATTTATATTCCAATATGAGCTATGGTTGCATTGGGTTACATATATGGTTATCTTGTATATCCTAATTGTTGCATTTACCATTCCTTGATCTTTTACCATATGCCTTGTCACTTGAGTAGTATGGGTTAACTTAATTTAATTTGCTTAATGCTTAGCCATGCTTAGTAGTAGAATGGTAGGCCTTTTGGGAATGGGATGGATAGGTTAATCAACAACGATGTCGTCATGGTCCTTGGTTAGAAATGGTTAAGGGAACTTGTTGATGGAATTGAATTTCGAGATTTGAGCTGATATGGTGTAGGGCCTTGAGAATGGAGTCTTAGGTATAGATCCGCTTGAGTTGATTAAGGACCGTCCGCTGTTGACCTAGGCTTGAGCATTTTTCCGTACTACCACATATCATGAATGGGAGGATAAGCTAATTACCGAAATTGAATTGGTCATCCGGGCACGGTCCTAGATATGTGTGTATGGTGAGGGCCCTAGAGTGTTCATAGTGGGCCTAGGCAACCCTCCGCATAAGCTAGGCGTGAACTTCCGGACGTCCAAGGCTTTTCGGGAAAGGTTGACATGAGTACCCCCTTATGCACTTTTGGCCAAGTGTATGAGCTCCGTAAGGTCCTCGAGTCGTGTGGGTAAAGATGTACACCTTGTAAGGTTTTAAAATCAATTCGAATTGCCACACTCTTGGTTAACCCATGCGAGCCAGAATAGCTCTCCTGTGTACAACCTGCTGGCCCGTGCACTAAACACCATCTTCCTTTACTTGCTGGGGCAAAGCGAAGTGCGACGAGAGATCAAACGCGTCCTAAATGTAGTAGCAAGCACGCAATGACCAAAAACTCCCTTGAGCAAACGCTGGCTGCATGCATTGTCCTCCCTTGGGCCTTGCCTTTGCTAAAGAAGACCTCCAAACATTTTGGCATCCATTGCTTCTTGCTTGTTGCTGGTGGGCCACAGAATGGGCTCTGCACCATTGGGCGGGCTTCCTGGGCCACATGAAGGCCACAGAATGAGAACTGGGCTGAAATGAACCTTCAGCTCGCGTGAATGAGGTGGTGGTAGGCCACATAATGAGAAGATGCTTTCTTTTCTTTTCTTTCCTTTTCTTTTTTCTTTTGATTGTTTTGATCACAGAGGATGCTTTCTTGGTCGGCCATGGCTGCTTTGGAGGCTGACTATATCCTGGGCTGAGCTCTCAAAGGCTGAAAGAAACTTCTGAAGCTGACTGGATGTATAACAATGACCCACTTGTCTCTGACAGGGAGGAGCTAGCACTAACGCAGCAGGTCATAGCATAGACATGACCAAGGAACTGGAAGGAAGGAACAGTGTACTTGCGCGTATCCACTGACCATGCATGCATGGAGGCTGCTGCATTGCATATGGGATCGATCAGTCAACCGCCAGCTCTGCATTGCTTTTCTGTTTCAGATGCATAGCTTGTTCTCTGAATCTGAGAGGACCAACTATCATGGCGGCGCAGCCATCAGTGACCAGTAAGTACTAAGTAGTACTAGCTACCTACTACGTGACGAGTTTTAATTCGTCTTCTCCATGCATGACCTGTTAAGCAGCCCAAAATTATACTCCACCTGCTGCCATCGGAAAAGTGAAGACACGTTTGAAGCAGTTTCAACGATCATCTCATCAGCACAAGACTTAAATATTACTGCCTCTCTAGTCACTAGTACATGCTATTTGACATTGTCGACAAGTAATCCTATGAGAACCTCGCATTTCCTGAGCAGTACATTTTTTGCATACCCTAAAATTGTCTGCACAATGCCACATGCTTGAGTGCTAAAGTGAGGTAACCACGATTCTCGACTTCTTAAATGTGGATACGTAAATTTCTTACAAATACAATGCTTACAATCATCGATATGTAATCCCTACAATGTTTAAATGGAAGTGTACAAAATCCTTACAACAATGCTCATCGATCATGCACGTCATCGATAAGATTAATGCACGGTCAACCACTCAGGCCCCCGGGAGGCAAGCTCACGGCGTCCATGAACTCCTCATCGGCGACGAGCCTCTCAAGCGCATCGGTCGCCAAGCACAGCTCCACCGCCATTCCGCCACCCAACTCCGGCGGCTCCTCGAACACCGCCGCCTTACCATCAGTCTTATTCCCGGCTCCACTCCTGACAGCCACGGCCATCCCCCACCCAAAGTCATTATTCCCAAACACCTCACTCCACGACGAGCTCCCCGTCGCCACCGCCGTGCCGGCGAAGGTCAAGCTAGTTATGAACAGGAACTCCGGCCGCCGGACCCACGTGTCCACCTCCTCCCTGAAGCTCGCCTCGTCGAACGACGACATGGCACGGCTCAGCTGCCACGCTGTCCACCCCAACCCTTTCTCCTCCACCTCGCCGGCGGTCGCCTCCGCCTTGCCGAACGCCTCCGCGTTGCCGACGTAGCCACGTGGTATCCCCTCCACGTGGCCACGGCAATCGATCACGACGGTGTAGGACGTGACCTGCTGACGTGGCAGCCGACGCGCGCGGCACACGGCTCGCCACAGGTGCGCCATGGTTGCTTGCAGCGCGGTGATGGTGGCCGTGCCGGTGATCTCGTTGTTTGCTCGAGACGTGAGGTTGATGACGCTCTCGCCGGAGAAGGTGAGGAAGCATTCCGTTACTTTGGTTTGTTCGACCTGCCGCGCGATGTCTTCCAGCTTGGCGAACGGTAAAGGGATAGGTACCGGCCATGTCGCTTCGAACCATCGCCGGAGCACCGGCGGCGGCGTGGAGAGATCGCCGTCGTCGTCGTCTCCGACGCCGGCGACGCCGCGTCGGTTGATTTCCGACCAGGTGTTGAGGAAGTGCCAGAGCGCGGTGCCGTCACCGACGGAGTGGTTCAACGTGATGCCGACGAACACGCCGTCGGCGAGCTCGGTGACCTGGACGGACACCAAGGGGAGGCCCTCGTCGGCGGCGACCTCACCGCCGTGAGCCGGATCGAAGGAATGGAGCTCGTCCCGAACGAACGCCGGCGTGTAGATCGAGGAGACGATGTCGGCGGCGGCGATCCCCGGCGCCACCGCGTGCACGAACTCGGCGCCCTCGCCGGTGCAGCGGAGGGACACGGTGACGGTCCCGTCGTCGCGCTCGTCGGCGGCTAGCCGGCCGGCGAACGGGTAGAACCTGGCGAGCGCGCGCGCGAAGGAGGCTTCCATGGCGTCGACGAGGGTGGTGGCGCCGCCGGCGATCACCGGAGGGTTGGGGAGGAGGATGCCCTTCTGGAGGTAGTCGGTGCGGATCAGCCGGAGATCCAAAGGCGTCAAATTGATCACCTCGACTTCGTCCTCTTTCGTCGCCGGAGGTGGTGTCGACGGGCGCACCATGCGCCGGGAGATGACGTGGACGCGGCCATTGGTGGCGCCCTCCCCCTCCATGAATGTGTGGCAGCTGCTTTTCTTCTTCTTGCAAGTACAGCTGTGTTCTTTGGGATGCTTATGCTTGCTAGTAGTGCATATTTGTACTTGTATGCAGGGTTCTGAATTTTGGCCGATCGAGTAAACTGGCGAACTTCGGTTCTACTACTGGTGGCGACATGTAAATTGTAATACCGGTTTTTTTTTTGATGGAATTCGTGTTGAGGTTTTCAAAATTTCAGTCGGACATGTTATCGAAGAAGTAGAGTCGTAACATGTTAGCCCACCTTTCTGCATTGAATATTTGAATTAAACACGTAAATCCCTTGTTAGTATATTGTCATCAGTCAATTGATGATATCTGCTAACAGTCAATAGGCATAACATTATTATACTTCCGCCTAAAGTTAAGTTGAAAACTTCACTACGTGTGGGCAGAGCCCTCGTTGGCTGGGAGCCTCCTGCGAGAGAGAATACAATGCAGCGAGGAAGAATCAAGAATGACATCGAGGACATTGGTCAAGTATGACTGCAAGACAGACGCAAATCAGCTGTATTTAAAGATGAAAACAAGGAAGACAACAAGACTCGGTCTCTCTCTCTCTCTCTCTCTCTCTCTCTTACAAGGAAAAGGTCCAATTTTGCACTTTTTAATTGCAAGTTTGTAGCAATAGTAGTCAAATTTTATGAGATTGTTTCGTTCGTCCTGCCTCCTATAGCCTCTTTGGCAGAGCTCCCAGAGTTCTCAGCTGTGAATCTAAGAGGAGTTCTACCAAAGAGGCCCCGTGGGCTATACACATGGGCTTTGTGGGCAATGAGGGCTAGCTGATCCGTATCCAATTCCTGGCCCAGAAGCACCATATAGTCCATCCAATCCAATGCTTTAGAGGGGTACTGCTGGCTGCTGCTTCGTCTCCATAATGACTCCTTCGTGGCTTCGTGGTCGTAGACAGACAGAGAAGAGACGAGCTCTCAACCTGAAACTTCTGAAGCTGTCTGACTGACTGACTGTGAGCAATGACGACACACATGCAAGCGCCATATAATATCATATATAATAACATTCATGATCAAGAACAGTTCAGCTCGTTTAATTGGTCAGCACAGTTACTAAAAGCGCTGGCAGGTGGTTCAGTCAGCTGCCGGAATAAAGCGCGGTTGTTGGCTTGCAATGTTCTCTGACGGGAGCAACAAATTTTGAATCTGTCACAGCCATCAGTGACCATTGTCAAGTTTTCCTCGACGACATGTTATGAAATCCGCAAGTCATTAGCAGCCTGCAGCCCCATATTCCACATGAATTCAAATAACGACATTTTCGCATGTTCAACCGTACCATTATATTTCACCATCTTAGTAGAAGATCCCAGCACAAGAGAGCGCATTCAGCATCACCAGAACCTAAAGTCCTCAACCTTTCACATAATTTATGAGGCCAGGAACGGCTGTGAACATCTTGACATGATTCTGCCAGCATTAGTGCAGGGATGATTTGCATATATCTAGTAAAAAGAATGAACAAAAAAAATACAAATATGTTATATTTGTCGTATCAAGCATTGATTCCCTCTACAACGCAAATCACAACGAACATAATGATTCGCATATCTAGTGGTATTATTTGGTATCTTCTACATATATCCTTATTATAGTAAAACATCCAACAAGAATAGTTTTTTTTACATTATAAAACGTGTGCACAATGTCTTATATATGCTTTCTAAAGCACGCCAATTATGATTCTCCACTTAAAAAGTAGACATGTTTAGTAAATAAATGGATTTGTGTGGGAAGAGCATGATATATAGCATATAGAGTTTGTGACATTCAACTGGATCTCGACGAATGCATCTCTTTTACCAAACATGTACAAGTACAAATATATGCAATATTACACCTGGAGTCTATGCGAAGAATGATCTAGTAAAGTGATTGAATTCGCTGCATTTCTGGTTCATGAAGTACCACGATACTTTTTGACATCATCATATCAACAATAGAAAATTGAAGTACAATAACTATATTCTAATGAATTCAACTTAATTGGATCCATTCGGACCAGGATAGTTTTAATTTGGTCTGCACAATGCTCTACTTTAGCCGTTTTGACTGAAGGCTGTGAAACACTTCTCTTGCACATCTACCCTAACGTTTCTGCAAACTAGGTATAGATAGGTTATTTGTCACATTAAAAAAATTGTGTGCTCCAAAACAATCATTTATTCGAGGATTATTCAATTGATGACATAAATGATATTGGAAGACGAATAACAAGGCAAAAATAGCCGGTGTAACATCAGTACTACACTGAGCCAGCATGGCCTTCACTGAACAAGTAAGCATATGGCAACGCAAATGCATAATTTCTTTTATATAACCGAAAGGAACACACACAACCACATAGCTTCTACCTAATGATCATTTTCCAAGCTTGTACCTAAGGCAAACTAGTGTTTAGAACAAGCAATCATGGTGGCACATGCATCCTCAAAGACGACCTTATAACTTCACAATTCCAAGCTTGTACCTCAGTTTCAGAAGTTTCTTTCAGCCTTGTTGAGAGCTCATGCTCAGCTCATATCATGTCTCGTCCCACAGCCAGGCAAATTACGATTGGTATGACCAAGAATCACGGGTCCGGCTGTGTGGGGCTGGTAAGTTGGATGTTGTCGAAGTGGTGGAGCGAAATAAGAAACTTCTCAGAAACCACGGGAGGGCTGAAGGCAGCGGCGGCGCACGGGAGGCCCCGCAACAGCGCATAGGAGGGCTGGCTGCGGTAGCAAAGGAAATGTCGGATGGGAGAGAGAAGAGAGATGAAGTAGGGTTTGAGTAGATCCAAGGACACTGGTTTGTTTGTACAAATTTCAAACACATGAAGGTGTAGGGACTAAAATTTACCGAAAGTTAGATAGAAATTCCGATGAGCCAGAGGGTGGGCTATGAACCAGTGGGTTGGCTGATGAGAAATGTTGAACATATGTGTAAAATAATTGGGCCTAATATGAATGTCTTATCTATCTTCCACAAGATGGATAGGAAGCCACACTGTTGGCTGCTGCTTCGTCTCGCTCCATGGCAGATTCTGAAACTTCTGAAGAAGCTGACTGACAGATACTCCGTCCCAGAAAACATGCAATTCTCGCTTCCCAATAAATTTCAGAATCTTAACTTTGACCAATTATAAATAAAAAAATATAAATATTTATCAGATAAAATATATATCATTAGATTCATTTTTAAATGTAGTTTTTTAACAAATTTATTTAAAGCCATAAATACGAATATATTTTTCTAGAAATTTGGTCAAATACGAACTACTTTAACTGGCACGCATCCCAAACGTGCATATTTTTTGGGACGGACCAAGTAACCAACAATGTCGACACACTGCGGCACATCCGTCATATAATCATGATAAAAAAAAAAGTTCAGCTCACGGTTGGTCAGCTGCCAGCTCAGAAATAATAAAGCGCGGTGGTTGTTTTCTTCTTCAGTGACCGGACCAACAAATTTTGCATGCATGTGTCACAGCCATCAGTGACCAATTGACCATTACAAAGTTTCCCTCTACGACATGAAGTTAGCAGCCACAGATTCCACCAGCTGATCGACAACTTTGATTTGGTGTTCATGGCGGCAAAGAGAAACCACGTTTCTCTGAAATCAAACAAGGAATTTTTCTCATGTTCAACCGTTTCGCCATCTTAGTTGAAGACCCCAGGACAAGAGCGCATTCAGCTTCAACCTTTCACATAATTTATTATGCCAGGAACGGCTGTGAACAAGCATATTGACATGATTCTGCCAGCATCAGTGCTGAGATGATTTGCATATCTAGTAAAAAGAATTAATACAAAAATACAAATATTTTATATTTGTCGTATCAAGCATTTATTCCCTGTACAATGCACATCACAACGAACATAATGATTTGCATATCTAGTGGTATTATTTGGTATTTTAATTTCTACATATTCCTATAGTAAAAAACTCGATAAGAATAGTCTTTTATGTATTATAAAATTATGTGCACGATGCCTTATGCTTTCTAAAGCCCACCAGTGGTAGACATGTTTAGTAAATAAATGGATGTGTTGGAAGAGCATGATATATAGCATAGGGTCTGCGTGACACTCAACTCGGTCTTCACGAGCAAGAGCATGACAAATGCATCTCTTTTACCAAACATGTACACGTACAAATGTATGTATTAGTACACCTGGGAGTCTCTGCAAAAGATTGATCCAAATAAAAGTGATTGAATTCGCTTCAAATCTGCTTGATGATGAGGCTGCGTCGTGTATCTACACAATAAGAAGTGCCACGATGGTTTTTGGCATCATTATATCAACAATACAAAATCAAAGTACCTTAGCCATTTTACTGAATGCTGTGAAATCCTTCTCTTGCACATCAACCCTAACAGAGGCACAGGTTTCTGCAAACTAGGTGCCCTATGATTTTGTTCTTCTTTTACCGGAATATAGAGCTATACATTTTTATATTAAGAAGAAGAATGATGTGTTTGTTATACAGGCCAACAGCTGCAACATGCATATCTAGCAAATAAAAAACCCCTACAAAAGCATATGCTTTTGCTCTGCATTGATGGTTCTCCACTTGAAAATAGGCAAAATTTAAAAAAATGGATACTAGAAGAGCGATATGTATTAAAATAGTGCCGAGTGTGCATGTGTACGTGATATAAACTCTCCATGAAAGCCTGAGTAATGCGCATCGATCTCCTTTACCAAATGTACACACCCCTCTAGCTTCTTACAGCTGGGAAACTGTTATGAAAATATTGCATGCCAACCTGGATATATATTTTGCATGCCCCTTGTTGATGTTCGTGTAGTATTTGAACGCTTCTAGACGCCAGCTGGAAAACTAGAGCGTTATGTATAAATAACGGCGAATTGAATGTATGTTATCTCAAAATATTATCTGTATTCGCCACGATACTTGTTGTGCAATATAATTGTGCTTTTATGTATGCCAGCCTAGCTGGATACATATATACTTTAAATTTCGGTGTTGGACACTGCTACTTTTGTTTGTTTTTGCTAAATATTATTGTAAAATTCACATTTTGAGTTCATATCAAGTTACTTAATCTGGTATGGCATTTAATTTGCTATATCTTACAGATGTTCCCTAGAGAAGACAAAAGTACAAGAACTAGAGATAGGCTATTTGTCACATTTAAAAAATTGTGTGTTCCAACAAAATTGTTTATTCAAGGATTATTCAGTTGATGACATAAATGATATTGGAAGACCAATAAAAAGGCGCAATAAAATAGTCGGTGTAACATCAGTACTCCACTGAGCAAGCATGGCCTTCAGGCTTCAGTGAACAAGTAAGCATATGGCAAGGCAAATGCAAAGTCTCTTTTATATAACCGAAAGGAACACACCACATAGCTTCTACCTAGCTAATGATCACTCTCCAAGCTTAGTGTTTAGAACTTAACTAGCAATCATGGTGGCACATGCATCCTCAGAGGCGACCTCACAACTTCACAATTCTAAAATGTTTGACTCTACTAAAGAACAGGCAAAAACAAAATGGAACACCAGAGTAGATTCTTCCCTAAAGAGTTGAGAGTCGGCTTACATGCACATGCCAGAAGCCAGCAATAAAGTCTGCATGCCGGCCGGAACATGCATGGCAGCTTCTTGTCAAACAATCAGCAAATTAATTATCAATGCACGGTCAACCTTTCACCCCACCCGCCGGCGACGGCGAGCTCACCGCGTCCATGAACTCCTCGTCGGCGACGACCCTCGCGAGCGCGTCCGGCGCGATGCAAACCTCCAACGACATGCTCCCTCCTCTCTCAGGCCCTTCGAACACCGTCGCCTTCCCGTCGGCCTTGTTCCCGGCGCCGCTCCTGATCGCCACCGGCTTCCCCCACCCGAAATCATTCCCGAACACGTCGAACCTCGGCGAGCTCCCCGTCACAATCGCCGTTCCCGCCGACGAGAGGTTGTCCATGTACGTGAAGTCCGGCGCCATGGCCCACTTCTCCAGCCACGCCCTCATCGTCGTTTCGTCGAACGACGCCACGGCACGGTTCAGTAGCCTCGCCGTCCACCCGAGCCCTCTCTCCTCCACCTCGCCGGCGGTCGCCTCGGCTTTGGCGATCACCATGGCGTTTCCGAGGTATCCCGGTGGTATTCCGTTCAGGCGTCCACGGCATCCGACCACGACGGAGTAGAACGTCTCCTGCTCCGGTGGCAGTCGCCGGGCACGGCAGACAGCTCGCCAGAAGTGGGCCAGGACAGCCTGGAGCGACGAGATGGTGACGGAGACCTCGTCGCCGGCGATCTCGGAGTTCGCCTGAGTCTTGAGCTTCTTGACGCTCTCGCCGGAGAAGGTGAAGAAGCACTCTTGCACGGGCGTTCGGTCGAAGCGCTTGACGATGTCGTGGAGTTTGGGGAATGGCATCGGGACTGGCACGGGGATGGTCTCGACGAACCATCGCCGGAGCACCGGCGGCGGCGTGGAGAGCTCGCCGTCGTCGACGCCGCGGCGGTGGATCTCGGACCAGGTGTTGAAGAAGTGCCAGAACGCGGTGCCATCGGCGACGGAGTGGTTCAAGGTCATTCCGACGAACACACCGTCGGCGAGCTCGGTGATCTGTACGGACACGACCGGGAGGTCGCCGGAGATGGCGGCGTCGGCGCCGAGGACTTCGTTGAAGGAGTAGAAGTCCCAGACCACCGGCGGCGTGTAGAGGGAGGAGACGATGTCGGCGGCGGCGACCTCCGGCGCCACCGCGTGCACGAGCTCGGCGCCCTCGCCGGTGCACCGGAGGGACACGGTCACCGTGCCGTCGCCGCGCTCGTCGGCGGCGAGCCGGCCGGCGAACGGGTAGAACCGGGCGAGTGCGCGCGCGAAGGAGGATTCCATGGCGTCGATGAGGTCGGCTCCGGTGACCGGAGGGTTGGGGAGGAGGATGCCCTTCTGGATGTAGTCGATGCTGATCAGGCGTAGGTCCCATGGCGTCAGGTGGATCACCTCGACCTCCTCCTTTTGAGGATGGCAGTGGCCGTTCCCCGTCGCTGTTGTCGGCGGTGGCGGCGTCGTCGTCGTCGTCAACGGTTGCACCATGCGACGGGAGACGATCCGCACGGCGGCGCTCTCCATGTGAAGTGGAAGCCGCGTTCTTTGGAGTTTTGACAATCGTGTTCGTTGGGCTCTGTTTGGTTACATGGTTGCACACTGATATACGGGATCCCCCCATTCTAAAAAAACAGTTTGATTCATAAAAAAAAATAAGTTTGGACAACCGTGTTAGTTTGTGCAGGTGCATCGCATGCAAAGAATCAATTAGTGCTAATTATGGCTAATAAATATAGGGGCAAGTAAAGTCTTCTTTCTTCATTTGTCCTAAAATTTTTAAAATGATTTTTTTTGACGGACGAGTGACAATAAATTATGAATATTTATATCTTTAATTTAAATAAACTTAATATGAAAGTAAAGATTTTGTACTATAAATATTAGGGTTAATTGGATAGACGCCATTATAACTTTTGCGTTTTTTGGCCACGCCACTACTTCTCGCCTAATAGGAGAGAGACCATTACAGTTTCTCGTATATTAGAGATACGCCATACTATACGTTTTTTATGTCATTGGACCCACGTACAGGCGTATGTGTACAACTCGTATTTCCATACGGACCAAAATACCCTTCCCTTATCTCCTCCTCCGTCTCACTGACATGCGGGCCCCACTTGTGATCCTCTTCCTCCACCCCTTCTTCTTCCTCAATCCATCTATCCTCTGCGTCCGTGAGCAGCTCCATCGCCGGCACCGCGTCCGTGCGCAGCCCCGCAGCGGCCATCGCAGCTCCGTCCCCATCCGTGCGAAGCTCTGACCCCACATCGTCTCCTTCCCCATCTCATCTTCCTTTATCCTCCCGAGCTCAGCACATGTACCACGCGTGGCTCGGCCTCCTAGCAAGCAACCTCACTAACTCACAGCTAGAATATGGAATACATGCGTGTGAATGCCAGAATAGTTCGAAATGTTTAGATTAGTCTTGGCCAGGCCACAGAGGCATCGAGGCTCCTGCCGTCATCGGTGGCGGACCCAGCTTTTGGCCAAGACTAGGGCCAAAATTAGGCAGCCAAAATTCAACGGCCAAAAGTACCGCATATATTTTTTAGATAATAAAAGTACCGCATATATGACATAATATGAACTATTACTAATAGCAAGTCAACAATAAAACTTCCGAATTGATAAGTTACTGGAATAGCGTCATACAAAAGTTAAAAACAACAAAAGACATAAAGATAAATACCTAGTATGCTAGTCATGATTTCATCCATTCACTGTCACATCTTCCATTTCCTCATCAACAACACCTAGACATGTACAAGTATGAGTGTAAATAAAAATATGACAACAAGACAAGTAAGATTTCTTAGATAATTTGAATGTAACATACCACTAGTACTAGTGCTTGACAGTTTAGGTAACTTCTTCAAACGAGTCTTCAGTTCTTGAAAATATTATAAGATGTCATCATTAGGTATGCTTGCAAATATTTCTCTTTCAATGTAGCATGTCATTCTATAATTCAACCACTCATCCCCCATCTTATTTCTCGAATCTGTCTTGATAACATTCATAGCTGAGAATGCTCTTTCTACTGTGGCTGTTGCAACCGGTAAAACCAAAGCCAATTCAATGAGTCGATAAACAAATTCAAAGGTTGTGTGTCTATTGCTTTTAACCATCTTACTAGCAAGAACGCCAAGGTCCACACAATCTGTGAAATTAGCATCAGCTCTCACTCCAGCAATAAAATGACCAAGTTGGACCCTAAGTCGTCCAATTTCATAGTGATAGAAATCCGCATCATAAATCCCAGCAAGTTCAATTAGTTTCTCAATGTCATAATTGGCAAAGGAATTCTTTGGATCTAGACAAGCAATGCATCTCAATAACTTGGTTGATCTTTCAGGAAACCGATTGTTTAATTCAACAATAGCTTGGTCATACACCACATTGAAGATTTCATTTTTTTAATGATGGAAGTAGGTTACCTGCTGCCCTCCACAACCCCTTTACCTCATCAAATAATTCATCCCAACCATGCTGCCTTACATTAGTAACTTTCTCTATGGTAATGCCAATTAGCCCTACAGCCTGAACAATATTTTGATCTTTTCTTTGCAAGCATTGTGATAAATCATTAGTTATGCCCAATAAGTTGATCATAAGATGCAGTATAAGCACAAACTCAAAAGACTCCATTTGTAACAACAAACCCGAAGCTTGTGTTCTCTTTTCTCCAACCCCATCTTCAGCAATATTCTCTAATACCTCTAGGACAGCATGCCACATGTGTTCAAGACGACATAAGGTTTTGTGATGTGAGCCCCATCTTGTATCCCCTGCCCTTGCAAGGCTAGTTTCTTGATTTTTCCCTCTTCCACTAAAAATTTTGCCACTTTCCAATTGATTGACAATGTTTTCATGGTGGTGTTGTGCCAATTGATCTTTCCTCTTGCAAGAAGCATTGACAGTATTCACAATCAAACTAGTGATGTTAAAGAAATCAAATACCGAAGAAGAACACTTAGCAACTGAGACCACGACTAATTGCAATTGATGTGCAAAACAATGTACATAAAAAGCATATGGATTCTCGTCCAATATCTTTCTTTGCAGCCCATGGAATTCTCCTCTCATATTTGATGCCCCATCATACCCTTGCCCACGCAATCTAGACATAGACAAACCATAGAGAGAAAACATACCATCTAAAGCTTCCTTCAGTGATGATGAAGATGTATCAGGCACACACTTCATACCAAGAAATCTTTCAATCACTTGCCCTTGTGCATTAACATACCTACATATAGAATAAATCAGCAAGTAATATAATAAATCAGCAAGAAATAGAATAAATGAGCACCAAATCAACAAGGTAGATACCTCACTACCACAGCCATTTGTTCCTTGATAGATGCATCTCTCGCCTCATCAACAAGAACAGAAAAATACCTATCTCCAATGTCGTTAACAATTGCTTTGGCAATCAGTTCTCCACAAGCTTTGCACAAGTCTTTCTGAATTTTGTGTGATGTCATTGTATTATTCTTGCCAGCAGTACCAAGCAATTCTGCTGCATTTGCATCCTTTTCCTTATACCATTCTAGCATCTCTAGAAAGTTCCCTTTGTTCCTTGATTTGGCGGACTCATCATGTCCATGGAAAGCATGACCTTGCAGCAAAAGAAACCTCACAACTCCCAGTATAATGATCAAACGACCTCTATACTGTTCTTCCTCCTTTTTGGTTCCCTTAGCTACTGTATGTCTCAAACTTTGTCTCTGATTTTTGTAGGCCTCATAATCTGTTCTTGCTTTATTGTGAGCTATAGAATCAGCATGATCATCAAATAACTTTGGTCCATCCTTCCAATTAACAAACCCATTTTTTGTGAATGCTTCAAAACCAAAGTTATCAACTCTTAAGGGTTTAAAGAGATAGCAATAGAAGCAAAATGCAGCATCCTTAGAAACACTATATTCCAACCAAGGTCGATTTGTGTACCATTTTATCAAGAAATTTCCTATTGCGGTTTGATATTATCCTTATAGGATATTGATGACCCTTTGGCTGGCATGGACCTAACAAGATATACTCCCTTTTGGCATCATCCCTAATGTTTGGATGCATTTCCTCAACTGGTTTCCGAAGGGAAGGATCTACAATAATATCTTCAGGGTCAAGCACATGATTGGAATCCTCCTCAATTCCTACTGTTTCTTGTTCTTGTTCTACAGGAAGTTGTTCTTGTTCTACATGAGGTTCATCAGGCACACTATTGTTCCTTGTTATTGTTTCTCTTGTGCAGGTGCAAGGTTAAGGGGATCAAATCGGCGTAGTTGAGTAGCACTAATTTTAGTCCCACCAGATTCTTGCTCTGTACCTTGAGATGGCGGAGAAGCAGGCCCATTTATTTCTTGTTCTGGAGCTGAAGGTGGAGGGTCAGGAGGGGTTTCAACTTGAACTCGATTTGTGGCATCAACACGAGAGAAATATGACACTAAAGTTCTAGTCCTCTTCATTTTGCATCTGAAATTCCAGTACCAAATTTCAGTTATTTCATCTAGAGACCTAGAGGGTAGAGATTAGAGGGGGGAAAGTACCTGAGTTGAGATGACAGATGGTGGTGGCGCCGTGGCGGAGGATCTCCGCTACACTCCTCGTGGCGAGGGCCGGCGGTGGAGGTAGGTAGCAGGCCGGCCGGCGGCGGCGAGCGGCGCTATCGCGCTAGCGAGGCAGGGCACGAGCAGGCGACGGCCAAGCGCTGCGTGCGTACGTGCGCCTGTGCCTCCATGCCTGGCGGCTGGCTGGCTGACTGCTGCCCTAGCTGAGGCCTGAGCAGCGAGGGGTACATGGGCTCTATGGGCTGAAAACTAAAGGGTACTAGTGAATTTCTATGGGCCACGACTAGGGCCAAGGCCGTAACACCCCTGGTGTTAAGTAACACTAAAATAGGGGATTAAGTTAAACTAAGGATAATTCAAAAGTGAAATTAACGAAAATGAGGAAAAGTTATCCAATTTGAGTCAAAAACCATTTAAATAGAGCAATAAAGAAACTTGAAAAACTTTCTAAAAACTTGAAAAAGTGCAAATGGGAAAGTTGGAGTATAAGTCAAACCAAGAAACTTCCCTTTTCAAACCATAGCCTAAAAATGCTTGGAAGCTTCTCAAAATTCAAACTCTAATCATGGAATTTGAATTTTTCAATTCAAATTCAAGCCTGAAATGGAATCTCAGTCAAATCTCAAGATTTTACCACAGAATATCAAAATCTCCAAAAAGCAAAGTTGTACATCTTCACATTTCTGAACTTTGCCTCCATTGGCACTTTGGCCAATTTTGCCATCTAGCCCCTCGAATTTTAAAAATTCAGTTCAAAACAGGGTTTTACCCCCTTTTGAATTACGGCCGAATTTTTATCTTTTTCTCATCATCTCTAGTGCAGGGACGTGTCTCATAAAATTCTAAACAACTTTCATGTTGGAAGATTTCCGAGCCATGTTCAAATTTTTGGAGTTTGAGCCATGCCAACCAAGTTGACTTTGCACCGGCAGAGGCGCGCTCACGGGCTGCCCACGCCGCGCTCGCCGCCGGCAGCCCCCTGTCGCCGTCCATCCTCGTCTGAGCCGGCCAATGGCACGGCTGCGTGTCCCCACTCACGGAGCACGCCTCTGGCAAGGTCGCGTGGCCAATGGCGCACTGTAGCGCTGACCCGATCCTCGCCGTCGCGTCGCCGCCGTGAGCCGCCGGACAAACGCGCCGCCGCCGTTGCCCACCGGTCCATCGCGCGACTTTTGCGCCCACGCGCGTCGCTTTTCCCCTCCGCCCTGTCTCCTCTCCTCGCCCACGCGCGCCTGCCGCCTGCAGCTCGCCTGCGCGCGCGTTGACGCCAGGAAAAGGCGCCAACAGCCGCGGCAGAGCCGCTGTCGCCACGACAGCTCACCGAGCTGCCCCAGTCCCCATCCAGTGCTGCTCGAGCACCACTTCCTTCCCCTCTCCCTCCTACTTAAAGCCCCGAGCAGTTCCCCCTCTCTTCCGCGCCGAAAACCCTCGCCGGAGCTCGCAGAGCCGCCGCCGAGCTCGCTCTCGTGGACAGCCCTCTCCGTTGCTCCTCCGGCCAAACCGAGGCTCACGCTAGCTTCCCCATCACCCACTGCCACTCCTCGACCAAGCCCCGACCCTTTTCCACCGCCACAGCCGCCGGCGCAGCTCGCCGGAGAAGCCCGAGCCTTCCGCCGCCGCCCGCGCACGTGCACAGCTCGCTCCGCTCCTCCTCCGGCTGAACCGAGGGCACCAACAGCTTCGCCGTGCCGCACTGGTGCTCACCGACCCCTTCCCCGACCTTCTCCGACCCCGACGCCGCCGGTCACCGCTCGCCGGAGCAAGCAGAGCCGCCACCACCGTCGCTGACCTTGTTCCCGGCCATCCCCGCCGTCGACTCCTAGCTTAAAAGGACCGCGGTGAGCCCCTCTACGTTTTCCCCCACTTTCCCGGCCCGGACTCGCCGCCGTTTGGCCGGCGTACGCACGCCGGCGAGTCCAGGGACCAAAGTGTGTCGTCTACCTCTTTCCAGGGGGCCGAGTGAAAGATGTAGGGACCTTTTTGTAAGACTTTCAAAACTTCAAGGGTTCACAGCGTAAAAAGATTCAATCTTTTTAACACTATTCACTGAAAACTTCAAAAATTCATAGAAAATCGTAGAAAAATCAGAAAAATGCCAAACCAATTTTGTAGTGACCAGGGAATCTAGAAGGCCAACTTCTTCCTTTCTACCTCACTCAGTTGAGCTTTAGATTTTGAAATATAAATTCAAATCCGTTTGGACCCTTTTCATCATAGTTCAAAATCTACACATGCACTTGAGCTGGTCTTGGGATATGTTGTTAGTGTGATTGTCATTAGCTTAATGCGCAAGTGGTGCACAAAAATTCCCAGTGGATTTAGAGTTATGAATTTCCAAACATATACCCTGCTGTTTTGGAAAATAAATCACATAAAATAATTCACTCAGTGAAAAATCACCTCCTTCACACAGAAACTTAATCAAGACATAAGAAACCTTAGAAAAATGAAAATGGTAATTTTTGGACACTGGAAAATGGCTAAATGATTTTTGGTAGCTTAAACATGGTGAAATTCCACAAAAATAATCATAAATCAATACCACATGTAAACTTGCAGAGAGGTCACTATTGGTACCCTAAGTCACTGTGCCAAGTGGTGTGGACATAAACCTTATAGTTATTTTTGTAGGATTTTAGTTTCTTTTTAGGCAAAAAGATAAGAACATTTTTAATAAATTATAGAAAAATCAACTTGAGCCAAATTTTGGGCTAGGCTCCTGCCTTGGCATGCGTAAGCCTCTGGCCAAATGGCACATGAAAATAATATTCCTAAGTTCACCTTTTTAATAATAGAAAAAGGACTTAAATAGTGGAAAAGAGAAGAAAAAGAAAAGAAAAGAGAAAAACCTAAAACTCTAAAATCAAAGTAAAGGTTCAAAATGAAAATGGTATATTCACTTATAATTAATGTTTATCCTTTCCAATTCACTAACCAAGATTTAAGCAAACCCTTACTATTTTTAAATCTCGATATTTAAGCATTTCATGCATTCGTGTAGATTCGGGTCTCGCCGACGGAGTCTACGAGCTAGTCCCCGCTGCCGAGGAGATTGCCCAGGAGTCCGAGGTGAACGTGGTGCACGTGGATCCGAGCCCCGAGCAGGAGTACCGCTTCAAGCCGGAAGGCAAGCCCCGGAGCATAACCTAACTTTACCTACGCGATTTATTTGATTATATGTTTGTGCATTTAAGTTTCAAGGAGTTGAATGAAACCATAGGTTGCATGATCATAGGTTCCTTTGATTGAACACTAGTATGTTAGGTCCGATAGTCGCTATGCTTAAGACCGATAGAAGTCGAGTGTTTTCCGACACTCGCGAGATATAGGAGTTGTATGTCTACTCATATCAGAAACACTAGAGATGATGGACGGATGATTGTAGATACCCGTCTATCGATGGTTTAATTGGAAACATGTGGTACTTTTGTGTCAAGCGTTTGAACGTACCACATATATGCACGGACTATGGGACCGGTAAGTCCCGGTATCCGATTGATGCGAGCAGGTCCGACAGCTCTCTGTCTTGGAAACGTTATCCCATGGGCACATGAGGGTAGTTGCGTGAGTCCCAGTAGTGGTAAACCTTTACCCTGAGGCATTGGGACTCGGGAGCCACTCGCAGAGAGAGGAGAAAGGATTGGGGTGTGTTGGCATTTCCAACCATTCCGTATGTGTGGGTTTTCCCTGGCCAGGTAGTAAATTCGGTTCGAACTGTCCGCTTCTCGCGGTTAATGAGACTGCTTGACCGATGTATGACATATTATGAAGTGAAACTTGGAAGGATGAAATCTTTGTATGGAATAATTGTATTGCAAAACTTGATTGTTTAGCTAGGCTCACCTAGAATGGATAGGTTAAAGGAATTAAAATCAAAAGGGATAAACTAGAGATCGGCTTAGTCGCTTTTGGCAAAAGAAGCCAAACAGCCTCTTATCTTAGGAGTCGGTGATGTAGTGATCACCAGTCAGGTAAGTCTTGTTGAGTATAATTAGTATACTCAGCCTTGCTTGTGGCTAAATTTTCAGGACCGTCCCCTCAGGAGGTAGCTGCCTCTATGGCTTGGGCCTCCCAGCTTCCTCCTGGTTACAGCATCGAGTGGGAGCCGACCTCTCCCGAGGATCGTGAGGAGTAGCGTCACGGCTGACTTCATCGTGACGATACTATGGATCGTCGCTAGTATCTCGTTTACTTTCCGCTGCATGAACACAAACTATTTTATTTATCATTTCAATTTGGTTGTAATAACTCTGAACCTTGTTGTACTTTGAATGGTGGAATGATGTGATCTTTGGAACTCACCTTCGAGTGAGCGTATGGACGGACGATCTTCAGTTGCAGTTAGTCGAGCTCGACTCGACGGTCGAATCCGCACTTGGGAACATTTTCGTGTATTAGCACCAATGGAAGGTGGAATATACTTAAGTGGGCCCATTTCTCGGGTAAGATCGCTACAGCTGGTATCAGAGCCGACGTTCATACACTCCAAAGAAAACATCAGACCCTAACCAATGTTTTCTAAAATAAAATCTACCAAACCCCGATTCCATTGCGCCTAAGCAAATGGAATGAAATGTATAGGATCGTTAAGGATAAAACTAGAACGTGAAGTCCTTAAGGGTTAAGGGTTGCGCTTGTCAGGTGGCATAGTCTAACTTAGGTTTGATGGTTGCTCTTCCATGAAACCCAATCTTTAAAAGGCTTTCGCCGTGAGTCCTCTGACTGGTACGTAAAAGTTTACAAGTAGGAGTCCGACTAGATCTATAGAGAGAGACGTGTCTATGCCAGCCACCGGCACCAACCCCGTAAGCTAAAGTTATTGGCATGTGTGTTTTGTGAGATGAGTAGGTCGTTCATGCATCTTTTAGCTCTTTAAAATCAATTAAAGAAGTGGCACGATCATTAAGTTCATCCCTCACAAAAATCAGAAGATAGTCGTAAGCTATGCATGGTGATTACCTAGGAAAGAATTCTGCTTCAACGCTGAATTAAGCTTTAAATGAAATCATATGCCTAAGTAAAAGTTGTTGAAATTTTATCTAAATTGTGGTAGCCCAAATCTTACGACAATTGATGTGGTAGAATCAAATTTATGAATTAAATTGTAACCTTGTGTTGCTGAAATTTACAAGGGACAACAAATTGAAATATCATTTTTATACCCTCATATCAATTGAACCTGTCCTAAATTCGAATAACAAAGTTGTGTGAAATTTTTATAAACAAATGTCACGCCAAAAATAAGGACTTTGGATTATTATACTTCAAGTTATGCCCAAAATCATACACCTCGGTTTATGAAAAACAACAAAGCAGCGATGGTGAAACTAAATTTTCAACCCCTTCCAAGTGATTTTTGGTGCTAAGCCGAATGCCACAGTTAGTGGGCACTAGTTTTTCTTTTCCCGAACAAAGATAAAAAGTTTCAAATGTTGGAGCTGAGAGCTATGACTTTTCATCTACGAGCACGCTATCTGTCCACAAAAGTTGTCCTTTCATTCAAGCCCTGACATCTTTCCCGTGTGCCCTGCTCTTTGACAATTCCCTTGAAGCAAGAAAATGTAAACAACTTCCCTCCACCTTTCTTGGTCCAGCCCTTTAAATCCAGTTGTTTTCTCTTGGGAAACGGAAAACAGATAGACCTATGGTTACTCCTCGTGTTATCTTTCTTCATGATCAGTCATGTAAGTGGCTAAAATAATGGTGGACCGACAACTTCAAGCGTAAGAGGATCATTTTCCATGCACTAACTTCAGTCAATAGTAGAAATCTTGGATTCCGAGCCTGAGCCATGCCCTATTCCATTATGGTGTGTTACCGTCCAAACCTTTTTATCCCTGATTCAGTACACTTCAAATTTCATGTCTTGATTAAATTGTTTTCACCACTTCTCGTTGAGATGGAATTTTTATTGCGTAAACCTCCCTTGACGTTGATACTTTAAACTACATTACCTTGACTTCTATATGTTTAAGCATCCTACCCATGACTGGCCATTTCAAGGACCACCTACCCTATTTTTCCCGCCATCACCGCAAGGTCTCACGGGCCAGTTGACCTCCTCCGTATCCGTGCGTCGTGTCCTCTGTCTCGTTCACCAGTTCGCCACAGTCGCCATCGTTTTCCCCACCGCCATCGCCCACGTACTCGTCGCCGTACCACCGTCCCATCGCCAGGGCATCTCGATGCCGGCCACTACCGCGCCATGTGCCGCCCTCACGCCATCGCCACGTTGGCCCCTACCTGACGATGTCGACACGGCACCACCATTCCTTCACCCTAGTCGTTGATAAAAGTGACCCCTCCACCAGCTACCACCACTCCAAGCCGCTCCACTTGAGCAACACAACTCCGCCGTTCTCGTTTCCCTCCGGCAGCCTCCCCGGTGCCCGTCCATCCCCACCATGTGTTCTCTTCCTCGATGAGCAAGCTACGCCTCCATCTCTTCGTGAAGCCACAAGGAAGTGCCCTCTTCACAACCTACCTTGCCGCTTCACCAAGATCCACGACCCCAACCTCGCTGAAGGAATTCGAGCAGAAGCCACCGGAGGATTCCGCAAGATTGAAGTCGACAAGCAAGGAAGGATTCAACCTTCGCCACCATCCATGTCTTTCCCTTTCTTTCCCCCGATTGGTCCCGGAGTTCAGTGGACAGTGTTGGTATATTACTTTTGTTTTCTATGCGAGATCTTGATAATCTTAGCTTTCCATATCTACATTCATCGCCCACTCCCGCATGAGCGCCGTGATGCTGTCTGAGAGATCTTGTATCAGTTATCATTTTCGAGTTGTGAATCTTGTAGGACTTTGGTGTGTTGTATCTGCGTTCTTTGAGTAACGCCTCTTCCTTCTAGTGAAAAGTTCCATTCTTCTCCTCCTTCGAATCTCGGGACGAGATTCTTTTTAAGGGGGGTAGGTTGTAACACCCCTGGTGTTAAGTAACACTAAAATAGGGGATTAAGTTAAACTAAGGATAATTCAAAGTGAAATTAACGAAAATGAGGAAAAGTTATCCAATTTGAGTCAAAAACCATTTAAATAGAGCAATAAAGAAACTTGAAAAACTTTCTAAAAACTTGAAAAAGTGCAAATGGTAAAGTTGGAGTATAAGTCAAACCAAGAAACTTCCCTTTTCAAACCATAGCCTAAAAATGCTTGGAAGCTTCTCAAAATTCAAACTCTAATCTTGGAATTTGAATTTTTCAATTCCAATTCAAGGCTGAAATGGAATCTCAGTCAAATCTCAAGATTTTACTACAGAACATCAAAATCTCCAAAAAGCAAAGTTGTACATCTTCACATTTCTGAACTTTGCCTCCATTGGCACTTTGGCCAATTTTGCCATCTAGCCCCTCGAATTTCAAAAATTCAGTTCAAAACAGGGTTTTACCCCCTTTTGAATTACGGCCGAATTTTTATCTTTTTCTCATCATCTCTAGTGCAGAGACGTGTCTCATGAAATTCTAAACAACTTTCATGTTGGAAGATTTCCGAGCCATGTTCAAATTTTTGGAGTTTGAGCCATGCCAACCAAGTTGACTTTGCACCGGCAGAGGCGCGCTCACGGGCTGCCCACGCCGCGCTCGCGCGTGCCGCGCTCGCCGCCGGCAGCCCCCTGTCGCCGTACGTCCTCGTCTGAGCCGGCCAATGGCACGGTTGCGTGTCCCCACTCACGGAGCACGCCTCTGGCAAGGTCGCGTGGCCAATGGCGCACTGTAGCGCTGACCCGAGCCTCGCCGTCGCGTCGCCGCGGTGAGCCGCCGGACAAAAGCGCCGCCGCCGTTGCCCACCAGTCCATCGCACGACTTTTGCGCCCACGCGCGTCGCTTTTCCCCTCCGCCCTGTCTCCTCTCCTCGCCCACGTGCGCCTACCGCCTGCAGCTCGCCTGCGCGCGCGTTGACGCCGGGAAAAGGCGCCAACGGCCGCGGCAGAGCCGCTGTCGCCACGACAGCTCACCGAGCTGCCCCAGTCCCCATCCAGTGCTGCTCGAGCACCACTTCCTTCCCCTCTCCCTCCTACTTAAAGCCCCGAGCAGTACCCCCTCTCTTCCGCGCCGAAAACCCTCGCCGGAGCTCGTAGAGCCGCCGCCGAGCTCGCTCTTGTGGACAGCCCTCTCCGTTGCTCCTCCGGCCAAACCGAGGCTCGCGCTAGCTTCCCCATCACCCACTGCCACTCCTCGACCAAGCCCCGACCCTTTTCCACCGCCACAACCGCCGGCGCAGCTCGCCGGAGAAGCCCGAGCCTTCCGCCGCCGCCGCCCGCGCACGTGCACAGCTCGCTCCGCTCCTCCTCCGGCTGAACCGAGGGCACCAACAGCTTCACCGTGCCGCACTGGTGCTCACCGACCCCTTCCCCGACCTTCTCCGACCCCGACGCCGCCGGTCACCGCTCGCCGGAGCAAGCAGAGCCGCCACCACCGTCGCTGACCTCGTTCCCGGCCATCCCCACCGTCGACTCCTGCCTTGGCATGCGTAAGCCTCTGGCCAAATGGCACATGAAAATAATATTCCTAAGTTCACCTTTTTAATAATAGAAAAAGGACTTAAATAGTGGAAAAGAGAAGAAAAAGAAAAGAAAAGAGAAAAACCTAAAACTCTAAAATCAAAGTAAAGGTTCAAAATGAAAATGGTATATTCACTTATAATTAATGTTTATCCTTTCCAATTCACTAACCAAGATTTAAGCAAACCCTTACTATTTTTAAATCTCGATATTTAAGCATTTCATGCATTCGTGTAGATTCGGGTCTCGCCGACGGAGTCTACGAGCTAGTCCCCGCTGCCGAGGAGATTGCCCAGGAGTCCGAGGTGAACGTGGTGCACGTGGATCCGAGCCCCGAGCAGGAGTACCGCTTCAAGCCGGAAGGCAAGCCCCGGAGCATAACCTAACTTTACCTACGCGATTTATTTGATTATATGTTTGTGCATTTAAGTTTCAAGGAGTTGAATGAAACCATAGGTTGCATGATCATAGGTTCCTTTGATTGAACACTAGTATGTTAGGTCCGATAGTCGCTATGCTTAAGACCGATAGAAGTCGAGTGTTTTCCGACACTCGCGAGATATAGGAGTTGTATGTCTACTCATATCAGAAACACTAGAGATGATGGACGGATGATTGTAGATACCCGTCTATCGATGGTTTAATTGGAAACATGTGGTACTTTTGTGTCAAGCGTTTGAACGTACCACATATATGCACGGACTATGGGACCGGTAAGTCCCGGTATCCGATTGATGCGAGCAGGTCCGACAGCTCTCTGTCTTGGAAACGTTATCCCATGGGCACATGAGGGTAGTTGCGTGAGTCCCAGTAGTGGTAAACCTTTACCCTGAGGCATTGGGACTCGGGAGCCACTCGCAGAGAGAGGAGAAAGGATTGGGGTGTGTTGGCATTTCCAACCATTCCGTATGTGTGGGTTTTCCCTGGCCAGGTAGTAAATTCGGTTCGAACTGTCCGCTTCTCGCGGTTAATGAGACTGCTTGACCGATGTATGACATATTATGAAGTGAAACTTGGAAGGATGAAATCTTTGTATGGAATAATTGTATTGCAAAACTTGATTGTTTAGCTAGGCTCACCTAGAATGGATAGGTTAAAGGAATTAAAATCAAAAGGGATAAACTAGAGATCGGCTTAGTCGCTTTTGGCAAAAGAAGCCAAACAGCCTCTTATCTTAGGAGTCGGTGATGTAGTGATCACCAGTCAGGTAAGTCTTGTTGAGTATAATTAGTATACTCAGCCTTGCTTGTGGCTAAATTTTCAGGACCGTCCCCTCAGGAGGTAGCTGCCTCTATGGCTTGGGCCTCCCAGCTTCCTCCTGGTTACAGCATCGAGTGGGAGCCGACCTCTCCCGAGGATCGTGAGGAGTAGCGTCACGGCTGACTTCATCGTGACGATACTATGGATCGTCGCTAGTATCTCGTTTACTTTCCGCTGCATGAACTCAAACTATTTTATTTATCATTTCAATTTGGTTGTAATAACTCTGAACCTTGTTGTACTTTGAATGGTGGAATGATGTGATCTTTGGAACTCACCTTCGAGTGAGCGTATGGACGGACGATCTTCAGTTGCAGTTAGTCGAGCTCGACTTGACGGTCGAATCCGCACTTGGGAACATTTTCGTGTATTAGCACCAATGGAAGGTGGAATATACTTAAGTGGGCCCATTTCTCGGGTAAGATCGCTACAAAGGCCTGGGTGGCCTGGGGTGCAGGCCCGCCCCTGGCGGTCATGGCTCCCGCATTAGGCCCCCGGCCCCCACGCTCATGTAGCACGCCCGAGGCACAGTGTGGTGTGGTGTGGCATCTGGCGCGGGGTTGAGCTCAGGCTCTCTTACGGGCAGGTGCTCGGGCACGGCGACGCCGGCGTTTATGCCGCAGTGATGCTCTACGGCACGTGCGGCGGCAACACAAGCGCGAGGTAGGGCTCGAGGTCGTAGGAGCAGCAACAAGACACGAGCGGCGACCCAGCGACAGAGGAGCCTGCAGGTCGAGCGTGGCCTCCTGGGCAAGGCGAACAGGGGAGATTGGGGGAGAAGGATGGAGGTTAATGATGACAAGCGGGACCCGCATGTCAGCGAGATGGGGAAGGAGATGTAGCAAGGGTAGTGCTGTCAATATGGAAATATGAACCGTACACATACGCTTACAAGTGGGTCTAACGACATCAAAGACGTACAAAATGGCATATCTCCAATATATGAGAAATTATAATGGCCTCTCTCCTATTAGGCGAGAAGTAGTGGTGTGACTCAAAAACGTGAAAGTTGCAAAGTCATTGGGGTGACACCGTGAGAGCGCCAAGACTGTCTTGCCGCACCGCCCGCGCCGCTTGTCGTGTGCCTAGCCACGGCCAGAGAGGTGCAGCAAGGCCTGCCAGGGACGCGCTCCTGCTGCCCCAGCCACCTCGTCCTGATCGAGCGGCTCAGTCTCTGCAGTAACCGCAGGTGAACTGTTTCCAGTGACATGAACAACCTGCACATCACCACGATGTCACCATGTGTATGTACGTCATCAGATCGAGTTATGTTCCACCGATTCAAAGGAAAAACTCCAGTGGGCATTTGGATAAGCAGAACACCAAAAACTAACCCTTGGGAAACTCTAGTGGGCAGGCATCAACGGGCACGGGCGCACCATGCGCCGGGAGATGATCCTCACGGCGCCATCTGTGGAGCCCTCCATGCATGTGCAGTGGAAGCCGCGTGCGTTCTTGAGAAAACCGTTGTGTTCCTTGGGCTCTGTTTAGTTGCATAATTTATTGATTATACTGATCCTGTTCAAGTACTGCTACATAGTAATGGGCGATTTTTTAAATAAATAGTAATGGGCGATTTGATCTGGCACGGTCTTACAACTTAAATTTTGACCATAAATTTCTTCCATATAGAAGTTATTGGGGAATCATTGTAGCCTACACCTCTACACGTTAATCATGGTCAGAATCGCGTCGATAGAAATATTCTCAGAAATCTTAGAAGTTCTAAGAAAACATAAACACTCGGTTATCACTTCGGTAATCTGAACATACATATAAATGTATGCAAGTGTTGATGATCATATCGATTTACATGACAAAACGCGTAGCTTATGCTAAGGTGTCAACCCAAGTGCAATTTAAAAATTATGAATAGGGATGGAAATATAGTAATTGGTTTTTCTATCACTTATAATCATTATAAATATGGCAAACCGCTGGCATTACGACACTTTGTAAAGAACTTGCTGCTAAAAAATAAGGTTCAACTTGTTCTCCATCAAGAAGTGGAAGAATTGAAGAAAAAGACTGAAGCAACAAAGGCAAGAGGCCAGAGAAGACTCAGAGAGTTTGAAGAGCTCAAGAAGTAGCAAGAAGAGAGCAATTCCATCCTTATCTTGTACTGGCAATCGTACTAGGGAATTGCAAAGTAGTAGGTTTGTAGGGCTAGAGTCGTTGAGAACCAATAACTCAAAGGTGACAGAGACACAATTTAGACAGATTCGGGCCACATGATGCATACCATACGTCGTGCATATGATGTCGCTTTTATTGGATTGAGGTATTTTGGAGGATGTTCCTGCCTCCTATTATATATTTTGAGGGGTAAAACCAAGATACATCTTTACATTTATATCCCTTATTTTCTAGTAGGATATGCCTTGGCCGTCACGTCCTGCAGGTAGCCGGCCTATACCTGTATAGAGATGGCTCGTCCGGGTTGTTTATCCACGAGGATAGTATCCTGACACTAATGTGCATCTTGAACCTAAACGCTCCTTGGAATTCTTCTTAGTCTCAATCGTATGTGGAAACATTGCTGATACTAGTTAGCTTCTGTTGTTGTGAGTGGCGCTCGGTGCTTCGATCATGAACATGTGGTTCTGAACTGTCTGTTGTGGCGATGTTGTGAACTTATTTGGTTATAATTTAATTACAATGAACTTTCTATATAATCGAGTGTTCTTGGATGAATGGATATATATACCAATTATGTGTGGACACCTGGTCCAATCATAGACAATCATGTGCACTGATTGTAAGTAGGGCCCTCTACTAGAGCCGTACAACCCCTATTTTAGGGAGGCATCAATCGCTTCCTCCACCCTTATTTTTTTTTGGGGCGGGGGGATCCTTATCCAGTGACATCATCTTTCACCCACATTATATTAAAGTGGAAGTGAGATTTAAAGGCTAATGTTGGAGTTGAGTTTAAATAACTAGCCCACAAAAGTAGAGAAAGCCCCCACTCGAGAAATCTGGGTTTGATTTTGAGAGGCATTGCTGAAGATGCTCGCTTTTCTAAACAAATTGTGTACTCCAGCTTACAAGTTTGATTTTGAATGAATGTGTGGTGAATGCATTTTTAATTCTGCACTGATGATTGAGTATATATTAGGAATTGACCGATTGACTTGACTTCGAGGCAAAGTCGTTTGACGAGAGCATCATCATCAGCGTGTTTTGTATCCTAGCTGTTGGCTTGCATGCATGCGCACATCGATCACGCCAGCAATCTATATCTTTTAGGAAAGCTTTGCTGTGACATGGCAGCAAAATGGATATGTTTTCGGAGGGGGATGAGGCCGGTACAACAGTCGTCGATCACTTCACTTATATTACTTGGCCGTCTCGCTGTCTTGAAAGCAATTTGAGCATGCAAGACGTGCATACGAAGAAGTTATTTTTCATATATGCCTGTTTGGTGTACAGCATAGCTGCGGTGCAACTTATCCAACTTCATAAAGAAAAGTCACAGTGTGTCTCGGTGCACAGTGCCCATTACTATTGCATATGTACTATACCGATTTACTGTAGTATATATACCACGTCGCGATTTCATTGTGGTGCACAGATAATAGTTTATTCAGACATGACATGACCGAAGCCATCACAAAAAAACTGAAATGCATTTTTTTGCACGTAGCAGTGATGGCAACGCGCAATATAATTATGTTGCACCGCCGTTGGCTCCAGCCTGCACACCAGCCAGGTGATGGTCGTCGGCCGGCCGTTCCCTTTCACCACGCACCACCGTCGCCGGCGTACGTCGTCGTCGGACGCATGCAGTACAATAATGCGCCGTCCAACCCATGCTGCATGCATGATGCTTTAATTTCTTATTGGGCCGTGTTATTTGGGCTGCTCAATTATTACGTATTCATTACCTAATTAATAAAAAAATAATAGTTGGATTGACTTGACCTGCTGTTACGCATCGCGTTGACGAGACAATTAATTAATATGGCAAACGACAGAGGAGAGAGACTAACAGAGAAATCCCATCACCAGTAATAGTTAGTACCGGTTATGCATCATATGGTTGTAGGCAATATTAGTGTCACCAACCAAGACTAAAAGAGTAAAAATCTATATTTAATCTTGGTTGTTGACAAACAGAGACTAATATCCTAAACGTTTAGTATGGATTATTGATAAATGCTACCTTTCAGCTAGTCCTGGTTGGTGTTACCAATCTTGATCAAAAGGTCCTCCATGAATTAATTTCAAAAGGATAACACCCCAAATAGTTTACAGGTAGTGTATCTCCTCTACGTGTTTTTTGGATCAACATCATGTTGTCCATATTAGAAGTTTGCACAATTGCACGAATATATTGGTTTCCACCTTATACAATCCCTAGTTTAAATTGCCCACCTTATAGTATAACCTAAATAACAAGAAACCAAACGTTATGTCGTGCCATCTGGAAAGTCGATAGCTCCATTACGTGGGGATATCCTTCATTGGATGGGAGAGAGACGAATTCACCTATAATATTAGTCTGGCAATGACCATCTCCATCAGCAGTTCAGCAATGACCAACTTCATTCGACAGCGTCATGAAGTCTGCGTGTACCTGATGTGTACACGCTTGCTTGCTTATCTTCTCAGCGAGAAAAGATTCAAATGACATCGACGATCTTGTTCATATATATTTGTGTTGTATGTACAAAGGTCAATGTGTATGACTGCATGACATAGACACAATTTAACTTTATTGAAAGGTGAAAAAAAGAAAAGACGATATGAAAGAAAGGCAGCAAGACCCGCTCTCTCTGTGTGTGTACCGAAGATTTGCGCTTTTCTTTAAGACCAAGAGCCTAGCCTTCCTAGCTTGTTTTATTTTTTCTTAGGGTGAGACTAAAACGTTATTGAGGAATAATGCTGACGGCTTGAGCTCTGGTTCGGCCCAGTACAGTTGCAATCGTTATACACATACACACACAGCAACAGCTAGCTAGTAGGTAGCTAACTCTCAAGTGATAATGGGCCATTCTGCGGCAATTGAATTTGCAGCAAGATGTGGGTGGGCTTGGCTCGTCCCCGTTCCTGCCTGCCGGCAAATTGCGTTTACATCAAGTTTGTTTTTATTGAAAAACTAACATCGGACAGATTTTTGCTACTTACTCAAATTAAGCTGCAGTAGATTTACTTGCAGTGATCATCCGTTGTCTCTTTGAACAAAGAAAGAAGAAAGGACAAGGAAAAGCTGATGACAAGCATATATACTATGTCGATTAAAAAGCAAAGGGGCCGGTGGTACATGACATGCTAAACTTTAATTTGGGGAAAAGGAAAAGACAAAGGCGAGAGAACAAGCAAGCAAAGCACACTACCACACCACACCAGAACTAGGTAAGTAACTCTCTTCCTCGTCGACCTCACTGGTGGGGGAATAAATTTGTCGGGGTTCAACTGTTAAATGGTCCTTCATATCCGATTTTGTAATTCAAAGTTAAAAATCGAACTACTTCGTCAGTTGGGGTCTCCAAAAAAGGAAAAGAAAATAAAAGACAAGGACGCGGGAGAGATGCAAACAAAAGCACCCTTCTTTTTCGAGGGTACGTTGTTACCATTGATTCATTTTAACGTAAGCAGGGGCAAAGGAGTCTTTATACCATCCAACTAAATAGCAAATACTACCTCCGTTCCAAAAAGAATGCAACTTTAGAATAGTACCATGTGTTAGTAGCTTAAGTTTGACCAATTATAAATTAAAAAGTGTTAATACCTATGATATAAAATAAACATCATTAGATTAATCACAAAATATATTTTCATAATAAAATTTATTTTGAGTCATAACCATAAATATTATTCCCTATAAACTTGGTCAAACAAGGATCACTTTAGTTGGCACGCAACCCATAGTTACATCCTTTTTGGGACGGAGGGAGTACATATCGGATCTATTCCTCCATTCACCGGTTTGACAGTCATCAATCCTCCGCCACCGGCGTGCTCATCATCCGGTCATCCCTGGTGCCTTGTGTGCTGCTCGTCTCCGGTGGCCTACGTGCGCCTCTCCTCAACCGCACAAGCCTTACGCGCAGCTCACTGACCCCAGCCGACAGCTAGGTAGAGACTTGTCGCAACCATTAATGGCTATGGCCTTGGGCGACCATGGCCATGGCTCATCCGTGGTTCTCTCCCTTTCATACTCTAGTCACTATCAAGAACCCATCAAATGGATTTCTTATCATCTCCTCACTCTCCCGGTGCTCTCACCATCTCAGTCGGTGGCCAAAATTCTCCCGCCGTCGAAGCTCCGGCGAGCACATCCCGTGGGTCCGTGACCTGGGAGACGATTCGCCGTGATGTGGGAGATGATCATTGGAAAGTACCAATATGCCCTTCTAATTATTTTATAACGGGTTACTGGCCCACCAAATTTTAGTTCCTGGTCCACCATCTCAGTTCCTTGTAACTGGTTCCTTTTAGCTTTTGACCATTGGATCTAAGATGATAAACGGTTGTCATTATTTACAAGCACCGTAAAATTTCTCTACCCTTCTTTTTTTATGAAACGGGACGGGTTTCTCCGAACTGGATTCATTAAGATATTTAGAAGTACAGGGAACAACATAAAAGAAAAACCCATGAAAAATAAATCATATTGATTACACCATGTTGTTCATCAATGAAGACATTTTGGCCCTTAGGATAACTAAGACACATTCTTTCTTGAAATATCTTTTTGGCCCTTAGGATAACTAACACAAATTCTTTCATAAAATATCCATTAATGCTCGATTGGATGTGCCTGAATACTAAATCATTGCTAACCCGCCAGATGGCCCACCTACAAAGCACCATCAGAATATGAGAGATGTGCATGCTAACATAAACAAGGAGGCATGCAACAAGCAAGGGATCGATATATCGTACATGCTGCTGGCTATAGTGAGCGTGCTTTTGCTTTTGTTGCTAGCAGCCCTATGTACGTGATGTCTTGTCACTTAGGTACAGACTGGAAACCTATAGCACACCAGAATTAGATATCCCTCTTCCTCCCTGACCTAGCACACCATTCGGCTTCCATTGGCCAGCAATTAAGCTTCAACCAACTCATATCATCGTCGTCTGAACACCGCAGCCGATCTAACACAGGTGTGTGCACTGCATTATATATTATCTTATCACCTCCTCGTGCATGATTGTAGTCTCAAAAAGAAGAAGAAAAAAAAATTATGATGCTGCAGCACGTGATGAGGTCGTGCTACTTATCACTAACAGATTAACCATTTGTGTAATATAACAATTCTTGTGTTCGCGCGTGCATACGCAGGTGCGAACGTTGCGACCGAAGAGGATCGTAATTTGATTGATCGTGGCTGATGATTATATTGATCATGGGTTAGATCCATCATATTATCAATCTCATCTTCTCTTCTACTATATATACAGTGGCGGCGAAGTTTCAGCATCATGAGAATCTTGGTACACACCAATACTTTTATATATGCATATTTACAATTGATAGCTTGATTCTTTACCCAGTTATTTATATAATTAATTAACATGCCGCGAGAGGGTCCTAGCTAGCTAGATTAACTAAATATGGCCACCTGTTTTGTTCCTGCATTTCAGGGTCACGACAGAACAGGTATAAATGGCGCTAGAGAGGAAATATTTGATCTTATTCGGAGGGACCCTAACAAAAACATCAATATCTACTTTGATGGTTGGTGCGGCTTCAGAGCGGCTACAGTTCTTAGATCTGTACCACAAGTGCTTCCTTCCATGAAGGATCGTCCTCCGAAGCTATGCTTTGGCAGAATAATTTACGTTGATTGCTCAAGTTGGATAAGTAAGAGGACAATGCAGAAAGTTATTGCACAACAGCTAAGACTTAATAATGATACCATGGCGATGTTTGATGAGCATGATGAGGAGGATGACTTCAATGGAGTGGACCTTGGCTCTAGGGACGCTATACGGAGTGTCGCAACAATGATTGATGAAACCCTAAGGGAGAGTAGATTCATAATGATTTTCATCAATGGGAGTGACAAGGAGGTTGTCCTAGGTACTCTTGGTATTCCAGAACATAGTGACTGCGTAGTGCTATGGACTTTTAGTGCAAGGCTTATTACAATGCGTGCATATGGGCACCAAGATGAGATAAAAAAGAAGCTAATATATACAGATGTATTCCTTTGGTCCAATCGTCCTGGGTTTTTACCAAGATATGAATTTATTGCACTGTTTCATGAAGAAGCTTCTTACATAGCGGCTCGCTACCCATGTATGAGGGGCATGGAATTGAAAAGGGTGGTAGATTGTTGTCTCTATGGGCTACTTCTAACATATCACACTTTTCGTAGCACCACTGGATTTGCTTGGTCAGCTCATGCTCCCAACTTTTGGATATGTGATGGGATCATACTAGGCGATAGTGCGTGGGAGATCAGCAATGCATTGCATCCAGAAATAAGTTTCGACTGTGATGTTGGTATGCTTGAAGAAGTGCTTGACATACTGAATACAGATCCTAAGAGTCCTTTTCTTCTACTTGACAGTAGGCTTAGGGATGTCTATGAAGAGAGGCTCTGTCGTTGGCTTTCTATCACCACCTTGAGCAATAATAGAGCACATGAGGTGGTGCAAACTACATTGACAGGGGCATCTTCAATCTTCCGAGCACTTAAAAACAAACATGACCCAGTCGGATTGCCAAATGGATATTTCAAATAGTGCAACAACCTAGGAGTGTTGGTTCTTTCTTGTTGTGCCTTCAGTTTCCTATCACCTCCTTTCCTTCATTGCCACAAATTAAGGTTCCTTGGATTAGATCATTGTACAAATGACAATATAATAATGGAGCTTGAAGGAGGAGCAGAATATGCTGCAACCAGCGGGTGGGCATTATTTCTTAACAACATGAGGGTGATTGACCTACACTACACAGACTGGGCCGAGATCTTACTCGAGGACAAGATAGAGTTCATGGCTAACCTCATGGAGTTAAACCTAGCCGGATTTAAATGGCCGAGGTGGACAAGCAGCCATCAGATGCACAAGAGGTTGTCTAACCTACAACGTCTCCGGATCATCAGGCCCAATTATGACGAGGCAGCTGCACAGACAATGTCAAGTGACGTCGATGATTCATTTCTTCTTATGGAAATCACAGGCTTAGAAATACTTGATCTATCTGGAAGCAATAGACTCATGGGAAGAGATCTAGCAGCAAGCATATCAAAGGCAAAACGCCTTCAGGTGCTTATTCTTGATGGTTGTGATGGGTTCGGGGATGTTGTGCTTCCTAACAACTCCACGTTAAGGTCATTCAGTTTGGACGGCTATGGGCCAGCATCATCCCATCGGACATCAACTGTTGAGCTACCACCAGAAATGTCCCGTCCGAAGCAACCACAAGCTGATGCAAGCAATAGGAGGAAGAAGGGTGCTGCCAAGACCTCCATCATATCACTACGAGGATGTGGACGCCTGGACAAGCCGTTCTTGCGTGGGCTTCCCAACCTCGTGGAGCTAGACCTTTCGGGATGTGCAATCAAAGTACTTGACTTTGGAAGTATGGTACTGGATGTCCCAATGCTCAAGAGGCTCTTCCTGATAGGTTGTGAGCGCCTTTGCGCGATAAAATGGGGCCTAGATTGGCAAATGGCATTGAAGCTACAGATGATCTTCATAGACACAAGGCCTAGGAGTGCGAGGGTGCTTGGATGTGTTCGGCCACCATCCCTTGATGCCCAGCAGAAATTCTTCCGCCTGCAGATACATGCTATCACCACAGATACTAGGTTTGCTCGGTCACTAGGGCTCCAATTACCTATGCTTCCAATCCTTACTATTTCAACATCAAGATCATCTCTTCAGATGCACATAATGTTACTACTACTGGGGCTGTTCTTCAGCATGCAGCAAGAGCAAGCAAGGAGACAATGATGGTTGGATCCAACAGTGACCGGCAAGTACACTACTGTGTAGCAGCAGGAGGCATGCTGATGTTTGGTGACGTCTTCACTAAGATTGGTGACGGCCTGGCCCCGATGCAGGCCTTCCCGGAGGCCCCGATGGAACAATCAGATCGCCATATCGAGATTGATGGGGGGAGTCGTAGCATGCAGAGCGAGGCAGAGGATCCTGATGATTATAATCTGGCCTCGTTGATGGGTTTCTACACCGAAACCCTACATGTGCATAATGTCTCGACCTGCAGTAGTGCCATGCCTGCAAAATCTTGGAATTACCTCAGGTGGTGCCGCGTCGAGAGGTGCCCCAGCTTGCACGCCGTCTTTCCTCCTGGTGCAGTGGACGTAGGCGATAGTTTGGATACCATTTGGGCATCTGATCTGCTCATGGCTCGCTGCGTGTGGAGCAAAGCCAACTTTGCCTACCATGCTAATCTTCATTTGAAGCGCCTGCGGCAACTACATTTGCGCTGCTGCCCAAGCCTCCGGTTCGCGCTTGCGATGAGTCACCGCCCCACTTTCCCCAACTTGGAGACCCTGCACATCATCCACTGCGGCGACCTCAGACACGTCTTTGTACCGATGTATCAAAAGAGCCAGCATACGGGTAGTGTCCAGTTCCCCAAGCTGACCACCATTCACTTGCACGACCTGCCAGCACTGCAGCAGATATGCGAGGGCACTAAGGCGCTGGCACCAGCGCTGGAGACCATCCGGATTAGGGGTTGTTGCAGCCTACGCCGGATGCCAGCACTGAAGGGCCGCCAGGCAGGGGTGAAGAAGCCGACCGTTGAGGTGGAGAAGGACGTGTGGGACGCGCTGGAGTGGGATGGGATGGATGCCGGCCACCACCCTTCCCTCTACGAGACGCCCGTGCACTCGCGCTACTACAAGAGGCGTATGCTCAGGCGCACCGTCCTCAGGTAGACACACAAACATAAACATATATATCTTCTAGTATTATTCAAGCTGACTAATATGTAACCTCTGCATCTCACTCTGCCCTGCTGCCCGTCTAGGTAAACTCACTCTGCTGCCGATGCATGCTTCTACGTCACTGGCTTGTTCATGCGATTATGGATGCTGCTGCTGTGTGTTTTATTTTCTTGTGTGCCTTCATGTCTGGTTTTCCGGCCGGCTAGTCGGCGAATGGATCGCCGGCTAGCACAACCACTAACTGCTACCATAGTACCACCTTGTGTGTGTGTGTGTGTGTGTGGGTAGTAGATCAGTCTATTTGTTTGTTGTGCAACGCCTGCAACCAAAGGCACGGGTTCAGGTTGGCTCCTGCATGCCTTGACGGCCATCCGAGTTGGTCTTCCTGCATTTGCTGGTGTGTGCTTGGTTTCTGAAATAAGCGAGGCGGACGCCTGGCCTGTGCGCGAGCGATCGAGCTCACTCGTGTGCTGCGCAGGCCTGCCCGATCGATGCGTCTGCTCATTCATGCATGTCTGCTTGTGTGGTCTGAGATTGATGGCTAGTGTTTGTCTCTACCGTGGCCTGATATTGTTGGAGACGGGTCGGAGTAGGACCTGCTACTATTGTAATGAGGATCAGAGCGTGGCTGCTGTGATCATATTCATATATATACTTATGATATATTGTGTGTGATTTCATTGCTCATGCAGTGCTTAATTGTTGTCTCCTTATATGTTGCTTTAGGTATCTGATGAAACTATATGCATGGCGCTAGCTGCTGGTCGTGCAAGCATATGCTGGATGTGTTGGCGAACCTTTATGTTTTAAGATACGATTAATGATAAAATTTGAGGCGTGTTCTCTGAATGAATAGTTATTGTTGAACCATTGAGCAACGAAATTATATTGGAGCTCAAAGATGAACAAAATGAATTTGTTTCTGGAGTGAATCTGCAACAAGCGATGAAGACATCAAATTGTAATTGGGACAGAAGAAATTTCAGCTCAAAGTTATCAAGTTGCAGATTGTTAATTTTTGTGACGAGTGATGAGTACTGACTTGAGTGAGCGATTGAGGGGACCCCCCGGGCATCCATGGGCGACCAAACGGCGAGCATGGAAGCCCACCGGCTGGCAGAAGGGGTTGACCTGCCGCTGGTGAGGCGTGGTCTCGACAGACGCGCAGGTGCCGGACAGGGAGGAAGAAATAATAAACATTTGAGCTCACCGATGGGGAAAATTAGGCAATGCAATTCCGTGTTTTGCTCCTAAAACCTTCCATCCAAACATCATGCCAGCAGCCAGCAGGGTAACCTGAGAACTACCTAACCAACCTAGCTTCTGCTCGGATCTCGATCGGTGTTGTCTAGCTGCACATCACGTTGTGTTCATGATACAAGCTGGTGGATGTCATTGATTTTTTTTCTTTTTGAGCAATGGTGGATATCATTGATGTACAAGAGATGCAAATGTCACGGCCTTGCCCAGGTCTAACTTGATGCGGCCCAATTAAATTAAATTTACAGACAGAGTCACATTCGCGCCCAAACGCGCGGATTCTAGTAGGAGCTCTTTTACGGCACACAATACTGGGCTATACTATTGTCGAAAAAGGACTAGTATAAAACAATCTAACGGTCCAGATTCTTTGTATACTAGTGAAAACTTCTAATGTGGTATGGGTAGTATATGTGGCAGGTATAGGTGGTATAAGGGTATTATGGGAAAAATCATTTATGTGTTTCTTTTTTGAATTAGGGAATATTTGTCATCGGTTATTTTTAGCAGTGTTTTTATGAACAGCAGCGATTAGGGTGGACGTGGACCCAGCTTGGTGGGTGCCCCTTGGTGCATTCCTTGGTTCCATGGTGAACGGATGCAGAGAAAGCCATTGACGTGGACCGAGGGAAACGGGCAAAGGGCTTGACATGTACCCGTACTTTGGTTTCCATAAAATACCTTCTAACCCTCATATTTCCAGGATGTTTCCATAAAATACCTTATAACCCTCATATTTCCAGGCTGTGACTATCTGGCCGCCATTACTGATCTAAGTTGAGCAACGACGTCGCAACGAGTCGTACGGAGGAAGAAGACCTATCACAAGACAGAGTGGGCCGAACAATTCCTTTTTTTAATGGGCCAGGCCGTGCATGCATGAAGGGGCTGATGCCATGACCCCTCTCCTCCCCTCCTCTCACCAGACCGATCGAATAGATGTAAGAAGTAAGAACGATGGAAGTGAATAGACGTGCTTGAAATTGAGGAGGTTCGAAGCCACGAAGCCAGCATGGCCTCTGGCCGCCGGTGTTACTTATCATTGAGCAGCGAAGTGTTAATATTGGAAACTGCACATCGACAGGTTAAAGACCTACACTGTCAATTGTGCTACATCTTGCATCAATGTTGCTTCTCCGCAGGATATTATCAGTCGGAAGAAAAATATTTTAGAAGTAATATTGAATTCTCTCTCACCTAACAAACATTGGCAGGACATGATTTGTATGCCAGATCTTTCATATTAGAAAAGTACTTGTCATCGATTATGAAAATTGCCATTTTATTTTTTTCGTGAGTAGTTAACTTGTTTCTCGTGTGTCAAAAAATTATGCCACCAGTTTCAGAAACTTCAATCACCATTATAGTCCACAAGATCAGTTTACATCCTCGTAAATGCTAAAATATACCCATTGATACTTGTTAAAATAGGTGGTTTCTTGAAATCATGTTTAGTTTGTGATTAGCAGATTAGCAGCTTCCAGAGACACTGTATTTCTCAAGAGTTGTCCCCTCTCCTCTTTGCAGATTCATTCTGCTGCTTCAGAGGGCCTTCTTGAGTTGAGCAAGAAGCAACTGTATATAGACTTTCTTAAAAAAAGTGAAAAAAGTAAAGGCCATCCTTCAAACTCTCCCTGCAGTAACCATGAGGACTGATTAAACCCAGCTCAGCAAATATAGAAGAATGATAATCTGTTAAATGATACGCAGACCTACGTATTCTTGAAAAAAATAATAATTAAACCCAGCTCAGCAAATATAGAAGAATGATAATCTGTTAAATGATACGCAGACCTACGTATTCTTGAAAAAAATAATAATTTGTCAAAGGTCAGATTCTTGTACATTATTTTCCATGGGCACCCAATGAGGTCCGAACACTCATGATTGCAAACACATTTAAGAACAGATAAAACTATGCATTCAAGACTTAAATCAGGAGGATGCAAGATTCAAATCAGAATGCAGCCAAATAGGTTCAGAATTCAATTACGAGGCAAAAATATTCATTAGCTTGCCCACGAACCCGCAACCCACTCATGGGCAGCAGAAGTGACATCACGATACCAGACTAGGTTTTCCTCAATTGTAAAACTGATGTTCAGAAGGATTAAGAGGCGGATGAAAAAACTGCAATAGCTCACCAAAACAATGAAAGCCGTAATGCCAGGAAATTTAAGAGAGACGGGAAGGCCTCCAGAGCCGCCGAGGCGCAGGCGAGCCGAACTTGGGCGGCAGGTGCGAAGACGGCACACAGACGAACTTGGGCGACACCACCACATCGAGGATGCCCCCTCCGGTCTTGCACAGCGGTGGCCCGTGAATCTTGCTGGGAAAGGGATATCGGGAACACGTGGAGGAGGCTGGACGGGCCGGGCGGGCAGTGAACCCGCAGCGGCGGCCGCATGTTGGCGCAGGGAGGCGGCCGCATGTCAAGGGGAAGATGAGAAACGAAGGAAAGATGGAATGCATTGAAAATTAATAGATTAGCAGTGATGACTAAATTACCCTTAGAAAATAAAAGGTCAGATCTTCTCTGTACCACGTACTACAAGTGCTAGTATTGTGCGCCGTAAAAGAGCCCTAGTAGTATCCAACAGCTGTCATGACAAATTCGGACCACATGCTCCGAATTTGCCGTCACGGTCCTCACATCTGTCCCCATCGGAATTCACAGCCACGCGGGGACAAGACGGCCTGCCTCGCTGCTGATGGTTCTTAACTCAGAACAGAGAAAATCTTTTTTTTTTCTTGTACTAGTCTGAACGAAGAGGTTCACAAACTGAAAAGATAAAGATGGTACTAGTAGCAAACTAGCTAGATTATTGCTTATTCAACTACTGCTGAAAGTAACTACAGGTTGCGTGCATCATGTATGATCGATCTCTAAACAATTCAAGGCCAAAGAAAAAGGTCACTGGAAATTGTTAATTAGCCATCATATAATATCTTGAGAAAAAGCAAAGGTGAGAGAAGGAAAGCAACCAAAGCACGCCCCTGAGCACAGCAGATATGAAATGATAATATCAAGGCAACATACAAGGAAGGAAGGCATCATGTTGAGTGCCCGCTTTGGAGAAGAAAGCACCTGGCCCCTTCTCGATCGGCCTCTCTCAGAGGATTCGTTTTTGATTGGTGTCATCGCCTTCCGGATTGAAGCAATCTCATTAGACAGTGCAATTAACAGAGAGGAGGAACTCGGTCTGCCTCCCATCAAGGAGCAATCTCGCAGGGAATCAGTAACCTCCATTGCAAATAAAGGTGTGTGCTAGGTCTGCTGATCTGTTCCTACTTGATGATATAATGCTGACAGGTTATGTTAATTTTATGTGATAATTATTGATGTGCACACATGCATGCAGGGAGTACGTCATGTTAGCTGAGATATTTGTCTCTGATTGATTAGTGGATCAATCATGGGTTAGATTACAAGTCAGTTGCGATCCCAGGCCTCCTGTTAATTGTTGTTGGTCTCTACATCGGAGGAATCATCTCATCATGATAAAACTGGTAATAATATGCTCTGCTGCATAAATGTGTTACTTGTTTTTTTTTCCCTTACTTCACCAATAATCTATCTAGCTAGCTAGATCACATCCATCAATTCCTGGATTTTCAGATTTTGAAGGCCAGAGACATTGATGGCGTCATAGAGGAAGTCCTTGATCTTGTTCAAAGGAACATTGACAAGTTCATCTTCTATTTTTATGGGTGGGGGGGGGGGCTATGGCGCGACCGCACTCCTTCGCTACATGGCCCGAGTACTTCTATCCATGAAAGATCCTCCTCCTGGATTACCCTTTGGTAGAATAATTTATCTAGATTGTTCAATATGGAAAAGTAGAAGGGTAATGCAGAGAAGAATTGCAGAGGAGCTAAAACTAAACCATAAGACCATGGCCATGTTTGGGGAGCAGGATGAGGAGGATGACATCAATGGAGTGGACAGTGCCTCCAGGGATGTGATACCAGAAATTGCAACCGTGATAAATCGAACTATGAGGGAGAGTAGATTTATGCTGTTTTTTATCAATGGGAGTGATGAAGAGATCATCCTAAGTCCATTTGGTATTCCAGAGTATCATGACTCCGTAATAATATGGACCTATAGAAGATTTGATGTTGCAAATATGAGTTCAGGATATATTGGGTCGTGGCACAGAAACATAAGGTCCAACAGTACTGTCCTTCATTCTTTGTGGAGTTTGTCAGATCTTACAACATCAAACCTTACTGCTTTGTTACACGAAGAGGCTACTTTTATCGACAAAAATGAAGATGCCTCTACCTTAGCATGTATGCGGGAAATGGACATAGATGGTTTTTTATACAGTTTATTCATTAGGGCTGCATTGGCAATGACCTCTAGTCCTCTTAAGGGGGCAAAAGATCCCTCAAGCTATTGGATATGCGATGGGGTCATTCAGGGGGGTAAAGCAGAGGAGATTATCAATGCATTGTACCAAAAAATAGATGCAGATTACACTAGAGATGCTAGAGCAATTGCTTATAATTTGTCAAGCAGGAAAAGGACACCGTATCTAATTGGTACAGATGATGACTTACTCCGTGCATGTGGAGAGAGGCCTCACCGGTGGATTGCTATCAGACTGAAGGATGAAATCGCCTCAAAGAATAAGAAGGCACTGGAGGATATGCAATCTGCACTGACAACGGCAACATCAATCATCCTAAGATATGATAAACTGGATAAAACCCCATGTGGTCTATTTGATGTCTTGTTTAAACAATGCAATAATGTCAGGGTGTTGATTCTAGCCCGTTGTTCCTTCAGCTTCGTATCACCCCCTTTCCAACACTGCTACAAGCTAAGGTTCCTTGAGTTGGACCACTGCCCGACGACAATAATACAACTCAACCTGAAGAAGAGGGCAATAATACAGTACAAAGACCCAAGTGGATATGTCTGCATGGCCTACAGGTGCTTCGCCTATGTTACACAGAATGGGGTGAGATCTTATCCGAGGAGCATATAGATCTTATGGCAAACCTGACAGAGCTAAATGTGGAGGGAGTTTGGTGCTGCCAGTGGATATGCCAGCAGATAGAGAAGAGGTTACCTTACCTGCAAAGGCTCCGAGTAATCAACCCAGTGGATCAAGCAGCAGAGACATCAACAGACATCAGCAACTCATGGATAGACAAGACAAAGCTGGAAGTACCTGACTTTTCTGGTAACAAACACATGAAAACCCTACCTGCAAGCCTGTCAAAAGCGAGCCGGCTACAGGAGCTTGTTGTTAATGGTTGTTCCGGACTAGAAAATGTTGTGCTGGCTAACTCCTCTCTGAAATCATTCAGTTTTATAGACCCCTTATCGGAAGCCCTAACTTCCAAGATATTATCCCTAAAAGGCTGCACACAGTTGGAGAAATTGATGTTGCATGGGTTATGCTATATTGTCGAACTAGACCTTTCCGGATGTGCAATCAAGGTACTTGACCTTAAAGCTATGAAGGTCACATATCTCAGGCGGCTCTTCTTGCTGGGTTGTGAGCACCTTTACAGAATAACACGTGTTAGCTGGCTGCAGTTTGTATGTATAGACACAAGACCTGGGAAGTTAGTCCGGCCATCCCTTGAACTACAACCAGGTAGATCTCACGTGATGCAGATGACTGCCATTATTGCTGATGCAAGGCTCGCTCGTTCGTTGTGGGATCTGGCACACGATACATATACAGTGCATATTTATACATCAATATCACCTCTTCGGCCGCATATGGTTGGCCACTTCAACCAGAAGCAACAAGGAAGGAGTTGACTGAATACAAGGACCAACAACACTGTATTGTTCCGGACCTCTACAGTGATGTCTTCAAAGATGATAAGCTTGGTGATGGTCCCCTAATCTCAACGCAAGCCTTCCCACAGCCTCCCTGTGTACAACTGGCTCGCCATATCGAGATTGGAGATGGGAGCCGCAACGTGCAAATCGAAGTGGAGGCGAACGACTGCAGTTTAGGTGATCTGATGACAGAGCGTGCTGAATCCCTGCATGTGCACGATGCCATGGCCAGAGCTGCAACGCCTAGAGGAAATTGGTCCAAGCTTAGGTGGTGCTGGGTGGAGAGGTGCCCCAACTTGTACGTCGTTTTTCCTTCCGGTGCAAGTGAAGACAATAAGTTGGAGACCATCTGGGTATCGGATCTCCTGAAGGCTCGCTGCATCTGGTGCAAGGGTCGTAGTCCTCTTTGGGGAGAAGTAAGGAGGATACCATATGCTTACTTTAGCGTGCAGCATCTTCACTTGCGCTCATGTCCAAGCATTGAGTACGCGGTTCCACTGTGGTCGCCCTCCTTCCCTAGCTTGGAGACCCTTCACATCATCAACTGTGGAGGCCTCAAGCATGTATTTGAGCAAGACAACGAGGAGCACCTGGGAAGCGTCAAGTTCCCGACTCTGACCACCATCCACCTGCACGACCTACCGACGCTGCGGCAGATATGCAAGGGTGCCGTGACATTGGCGCCGGCACTGGAGAGTGGAGACCATCAGGATCAGGGGATGCTGGAGCATACGCCGGCTGCCGGCACTGAAGGGCCGCAAGGTTGGCAGGAAGAAGCCGGCCGTGGAGGTGGAGAAGGACGTGTGGGACGCGCTGGAGTGGGATGGCGTGGACGCCGGACACCACCCTTCCCTCTACGAGGCGCCCGTGCACTCGCGCTTCTACAGACAGGGGCGCCTGCTCAGGGGCACCGTCCTCAGGTACGCACATATATACATACATGCAGCTGTTCCTCATCAAGTTCAAGTTGTGTGATTGCGTCTAGTTGACTTATAAGCTAGGCACTTGCTGATCTTACTTACTGAATCTTAGTACCTATATATGATTTGCTTCTCACTCGAACCTAGGTGAAAATTCATAACCATACTGCAGCTGGACCGGCCTGTGCTTCCTCTGCTGCTGCTACAGTGCTACTGTTCTTACGTTGTTTGTCATCAGTGTCATGGAAGATATATGCTGCCACTGTTGATCTGATCAGCTTCTTGCTCGTGTTGGCAATCAAGGTATGGGTTTCAGGTCGGCCTGGTTGTGTGCCTCCGTCGATTTGCTGCATTGCAGTGTGTTCCGATCTGCTATTTTTTTTTTCTCTTCCAATCATAAAGACATCAGCCTGACCGGTGCCCGGTGTGTGTGCTCGAGTGAAGCAGCGTGTGGCGTGGTGGCTTGAGATTGAGCACGCATCTGCAGCTGGGTCGTCTGTCGTGCATGTGTGCCTCTCGGCTGCTGATGCATGTATCTCTATGTGTGTTGGCTTGCATTTGATTTCTATCAATTAATTGTGTGGCTTCTTGAGACTGAATTGATGAACCATGCATGGTATTGTTGTATGTATATGGTGAACAACCTAGCTGCCTACTTGTGCTCTCTGCTTCTTCTGAATGTTATGATGGTTTGTTACTTTGTTATCATTATGTGATCACCACTGAGACACGTATTGCTGTAGTGACTTGCGTATATATAATGTTGAAAATAAATCAATCTACCGGCCATTTTCAACATGTGGAACGATGACCTGTGGCAAGTAGGTTCGGTCACTGCACACCGTTACTCTTCTTCACCAACGAGCCTGTCGAGCGCCCCGTGCGTCATGCTATCGTCGCCTCCGCACACCGTTACCTTTCCGTCCATCTTGATCCCGGCGCCACTCCAGCCGGTCTCACCCGAAGTTGTTGCGGTACAAATTGAATTTGCTGCAAGACACGGGCTTCGCTCTCTCCCCATTAATTCTTGCTTGCCTGCCGTGCTCTCCCAATAGCTAACTAGCTGTGTTTACATCAATTTTGTCTATTGTATTGGAAACCTAGCTTTGAACAGATTTTTCTACGTTCTCAAATCAAGCTGCAGCAGATTTACATGCACGACAGAGAGTAATCATTATCAATCTCTTCAAACAGAGAAAGAAGAAAGGAAAGAAAAGGAAAAGCTAATGACAATATATTATGTCGAGGAAAAAGCAAAGAGGCCGGGGTGAATCAAGCCAAGCTTTGGGGGAAAAGAAAAGACAAGGGCGAGAGAAGCATTAAGATATGATGTGTAACATAAGCATGGAGGCAGCATGCAACAAGCAAGGCATTGATCGTACCTAACCTACTGCTGGTTATGCTTTTGCTTTGTTTGTTCCTAGCACGCAGCTGCCGTATGTACGTGATACCTTGCCACTTGGGTACTGATTGGAACCTAGCACACCAGAACTAGCTAACCCTCTTCCTCCTCGACGGCCTCGCTGCCATTCATCAGCACCTGTTGGATCGTTATTAGTTGATTCATTCGGCTTCCATTCGCCAGCAACATCGAGCTCTGACCAACTCATCGTCGCCGTGGCCGCAATTGATCTAACAAAGGTGTGTGCACAAGCTACTGCATTATATATATATATATATATATATATATATATATATTATTCTTCCCCGCAAACCTTTTGAATATAATGTTAGTTGTGCGCGTGCCTGCGTGATTATATTCCAAAGTCTCGGGAAAAAAATACATGATGCTGCAGCACGTGATGAGTTGTTAGTGTTACTGATCACTAACAGATTAATTATTTGTGTAATATAATAATTATTGTGTTCGCGTGTGCATATGCATGCAGTGCGCGCGCACGTTGCGGCCGGGTAGGATCTTTATTAATTCGATTGATTGATCATGGATTAGATCATCGGTAACCTGCTGCGGCGTGTCTTCAGTTTGTCCTGTTAGTTAATTTGTTCTTCCATCCATACATCTTCTCTACTACATACAGTGGCGGAGGACGGTGTTTCAGCATCATGATACGAGTGGTACGCACCACTGCTTTATATATGCATATTTGCTACAGTTGCTAAGATTGTTTTCTTTACACGGTTGTTTATATAATTAATATGCCCTTAGAGGGTGTAATTATTATCTAGCTAGATTAACTAAATTCCGGCCACCTGTTTTGTTCCCACGTTTCAGAGGCACGACAAAACAGATATTAGTGGCGCCAGAGAGGAAATATTTAATATTATTCAGAGGGACATGGAGTATAACAACAACATCAACATCTACTTTGATGGATGCCTGGGCTTTGGAGCAGCTACGGTTCTTAGATCTATAGCACAAGTGCTTCCATCTATGAAGGATCCTCCTCCGGAACTATGCTTTGGTAGAGTAATTTACATTGACTGCTCAAGTTGGACAAGTATGAGGGCGATGCAAAAAGTGATTGCACAGCAACTAAGGATAGAAAATGAGACCATGGCCATTTTTGCTAACCGAGACGAGGAGGATGACTTCAATGGAGTCGACCTTGGATCTAGGGAAGCGATACGGAGTGTCGCAGCTGTGATTGATCGAAACCTGAGGGAGAGTAGATTCATGATGATTTTCATCAATGGGAGTGAGGAGGAGATTAGTCTAGGTAGACTTGGTATTCCAGAAAACAGTGACTACGTAATACTATGGACTTTTAGTGCAAGGCTCGTGACAATGTATACACGTGAAGACCGGGATGAGATAGCAAAGAAGCTAAGATATACAGATGTATTCCTTCAGCAAAGTGAGACCTTTTTGTCACTAAATCCAAAATTTACTATTGCAATTTTTCGTGAAGAGGCTGCTAACATACTTGCTCGCTACTCATGTATGCGGGGCATGGGCTTGACAAGAGTGGTAGATTGTTGTCTCTATGGGCTACTTCTGACATATCACACTTCTTGTAGCACCACTGGATTTGCATGGTCAGCTCATGCTCCCAACTTTTGGATATGTGATGGGATCATACCAAGGGACATATCTTGGGAGATCAGCAATGTACTGCACTCAGAAATAAGCTTCAAGTGCAATGCTAATGTGCTTGATGATGTGCTTGGCATGCTGAATATATATCCTACTACTCCTTTTCTTCTACTTCAAAGCATGTTTAGGAACGTATACGAGGAGAGGCCCTGCCGTTGGCTTTCTGTCACCTACAGATCACAAGAGGAGGTAGAAACTACATGGGCAGGGGCCTCTTCGATCTTCCTAGCATTTGAAAACAAACACGGCCCAGTTGGATTGCCAAATGGATATTTTAAACATTGCACCAACCTAGGAGTGCTGGTTCTCTCCTGTTGTGCCTTCAGTTTCATGTCACCTCCTTTTCTCCAATGCTACACATTAAGATTCCTTGGATTAGATCATTGTACAGATGACAATACATTAATGAAACTTGAAGGAGGACAGGACAGTGCAACTAGGTGGGCATTTGTCAAGAGCTTGTGGGTTATTGACCTCCACTACACAGACTGGGTTGAGATCTTATCTGAAGAGAATATAAAGCTCATGTCCAACCTCATGGAGGTAAACATAGAGGGAGTTAGGTGGCCAAGGTGGAAAAGCAGCCATCAGATGCACTACAAGAGGCTATCTAACCTCCAACATCTCAGAATCATCAAACCTAAGTACGACGAGGCAACAGTAGAGACGGCGTCAAGTGACATCAGTGACTCATTTCTTCTTATGGACAACACAAGCCTAGAAATACTTGATCTATCTGGCAGCAACAAAGTCATGGGAAGCATATCATCAAAGGCAGGTCATCTTCGGATGATAGTTCTTGATGGTTGTGATGGGTTGGGGGATGTTATGCTTTCTAACAACTCCTCGCTAAGGTCATTCAGCTTTGATGGCTATGGACCAGCAGCCGCATCCCATCGAACAACAACTGTTGAGCTACCTGTAGAAATGTCCCGTCCGAAGCAACCACCAACTAATGCAAACAAGAAGGATGCCATCAAGACCTCCATCATATCACTACAAGGATGTGGACGGCTGGACAAGTTGTTCTTGCGTGGGCTTCCCAACCTCGTGGAGCTGGACCTTTCAGGTTGTGCAATCAAGGTACTTGATTTTGGAAGTATGGTGGTGGATGTCCCCATGCTCAAGAGGCTCTTCCTAATAGGTTGTGAGCACCTTTGTGCGATAAAATGGTACTCAAATGGTGAGCTAGTGGCACGGAAGATGCAGATGATCTGCATAGACACACGGCCTGGGAGTAGAAGGGTCCTTGGATGTGCTTGGCCAACGTCCCTGGGTGCCCAGCAGAAATCCTTCGGGCTGCAGGTGCATGCTATCATCACGAACGCTAGGCTTGCCCGGTCCTTGTATTATCCCATTTCCACTGGCGGTTCTTCCTTTGGGAATTCTTGCTGTTTCAACATCAGGATCACCTCTTCAGCTGCACTTAGTACTAACAATGGGGCTGTTATTAAGCCTGTAGAAACAATGAGCAAGGATATGAGGATGGTTAGATCCAGCAGTAAACAACACCGACAACACAACTCTATGGAAGAAGGCTTGGTGATATATGGTGACATCATTGGTGATGGGCTGGCCCCGATGCAGGCCTTCCCGCAGACCCCGATGGCCCAGTCAGATCACCATATAGAGATTGTTGGCGGAGACGGTAGCTTGCAGAGCGAGGCAGAGGATTCTTATGCTCATAATCTGGCTTCGCTGATGTCTTACTACACCAAATCCATACATGTGCATGATGTCTCGACCTGCAGCAATACCATGGCTGCAAACTATTGGTATCTCCTTAGGTCGTGCCATGTCGAGAGGTGCCCCAGCTTGCATGCCGTCTTTCCTCCGGGCGGAGTGAATGCTTCCTTGTTGCAGACCATCTGGGCATCCAATCTGCTGAACACTCGCTGCGTGTGGAGCAAAGGCGGCGTCACATATGATCAACATTTGCAAGGTCTACGGCACCTGCACCTGCACCTGCACTGCTGCCCAAACCTCTGGTTCGCGCTTGTCATGAGCTGGCACCGCCGCCCCTCTTTCCCCAGCTTAGAGACGCTACACATCATCCATTGCGGCGACTTGAGGCATGTCTTTGTACCAGACGATGAGGAACTCCAGCATAAAAGTAGTGTCCAGTTCCCTGAGCTGACCACCATCCACCTGTACGACTTGTCGGCGCTGCAGCAGATATGTGAGGGTGCCGAGACGGTGGCACCGATGCTAGAGACTATCAAGATCAGGGGTTGCCCAAACCTGCGTCGGCTACCGGCCTTGAGGGGCCGTGAGGCTGGCATGAAGCTTGAGTGGGATGGGGTGGACGCCGGGAACCACCCTTCCCTCTGCAAGACGCCCGTGCACTCGCGCTTCTACAAGAGGCGCATGCTCAGGCGCACCGTCCTCAGGTACGCACATGCACATACATGCACCTATACTTTCACCAAATTGTGTCTAGTCTCGTACTTGCTCTTGCTTCCTGTGATGTGCTTGTGTACTCTGAACCCAGGTGAACATTAACTATCATCCTACAGCTGAAGCTGTGCATCCTCTGCTGCTGCTATTACGTCGTTTGTCATTAGTGTCAAGGATATATGCTGCCACTGTTGGGTTACCTGTGTGCCTGCGTGTTCTGGATTACCGGCTGCCACATTTATTAGCTGGTGCTCTTCTGCCCTGTATACGTCGATCTGATCAGCTTCTTGCTCGTGTTGGTTGTGAGCCTCTATTGATTTCCTCCATTGCTGTTGCATGTTTCTGTTAATTTTGTCTTCCAATAAGAAAGACACCGGCCTGACCAGTGCCCGCTGTGTGTGCTCGAGTGAGCAGCGTGTGGTGTGGCTTGCGATTGAGCACGCATCTGCAGCTAGAGCTAGGTCATCGTGTGTGCCTGTACGTACGTACGTACGTATGTACGTATGTATGTACGTAGGTATGTATGTATCTCCGTGTGTGTGCGCGCGCGCTTGCATTGATTTCTATCAACTGTGTGGCTTCTTGAGACTATTGATGGATCATGCATGGGTATTGTAGTATGTATCTGGTGGTGATGAACCAAACGACTTACGAGAAAGTTTGTTGCTATGCGATTGCTTTACACATGCATTTGTTATCTGCTTCTGAACGAATGTTATGATGCACATTCAATTCGTGTTGTGGCTGTTACACGAGTTTGTTATGTCATCGCCAGCGAGACACTGTTGCAGTGATTTGTTACCTTCCCGTCCATCTTGTTCCCAGCGCCGCTCCCTCCGGACAGCCACTAGTCGTCCCCACCCGAAGTCGTTGTTGTACACGTCGAACCGCGGTGAGCTCCCGGTCACGATCGTCGACGCCGCGGCGGCGTCCTCCCAGTCCCTGCTGCTATTTTGCCAGCTGATCTCCGACCAGGTATTGATGAAATGCCAGAACGTGGTGCCATCGGCGACGGTGTGGTTGAGCGACACGGCGATGAAGATGCCATCAGCGAGCTCGGTGACCTGAGCCCCCAAGACTGGGTGGGACACGTCCACGCCAAGCGTCCTGTTCAGTGGGAAGAGCGACCACAACACCGACGGGATGTAATAATCCATGGTGTGGACGAACTCGGCGCCCTCGCCCGCTGCAGCGCAGCGAGACTTCACGACTATGCCTGGGCCAGGCTCTCCGGCGGCAGCCTCCGTGACGGCGAGCACTGGCGAGGGCGTCCACGAGGGTCAGTGACTCTGCAGCTAGCTCGTGTATGTCTGGGGCTTGCTCAGTGACTCTCCCAATCCCTTTATAAGGTCATTAACTTCAGGGGGTGAAACCTGTGTTTAGATGAGCCATCTGGTCTATTAAGATCCCCCCCAGAGTTCACTTTTTCCTGTGGCTCTTAACTCAGAATAAGGTCCTAATAACTAGAGATAATGTTAGGAAGAGGAAACATTTAGATGACAATACTTGTCTCTTCTGTTAGGAAGAGGAAACTAGCCAACACCCGTTTTTTGAGGTCGTGGTAGCTAAGCAAGTCTGGCAACACATCTCTACTATCCTTAATGTTAACTGTGAAGGAAATCTTGAGACAATAGGGAAATTCGGGATTAGTGAGAAAAGGTTTTCTATAGTTAATATTTTTACTGCTGCTGCCCTTTGGGGCTGTGGAAACTAAGAAATGCACTATGCTTTCAGAATGCAGTTTGGAAAGATGTTGTCTCCCTGCTTCAAAAGATTGAAGCCTAGCGGACAACTGGAAAATACTGTGCCCTACTATAGGAAAACAAACAAGAATTAGAGTTAAAGCTAAGCAACTTGAGATGCTTGATCAAGCAGCCGGTAAGATTACCGGATCGGCTACCCTCCTGATGTACAGAGATGAGGCGGCAACAAGGGCCATGATGGACCTGATGAATGCCGTGAGTGAGAAGATCTTCAACCAAAGCAACTCTGAAGCTATTCTCCCAGGTTGTGAAGCTCAGCAAAGTGCTGTCCATTGAAGAAGATCCCCCCGAGTGTTTCGTAGTCACTTCCTGTTGCTTTTGCCTGAATGTAATAGTTTAACTGCATCCTTTGAACTGAAATGCTCTCCCCTGTCAAGTGGGTAGGAAACACTATGCTGTAAACAGTTTGGTCTGATCAATAATTCAGACTGGAATTAATCCCATAGAACTCTAAAAAATATATATGTAGTCAACCGTGAGCATACGGAGATCCCGCGGCTAGCTGCAGCGACAGACCATCCTTTGTAGACGCGTCCTAGGTCCGGAATTCCTCCGGTCGATGAGCAAGTTGCTGCGCCGGAGAAGGTGCACGGTCGTTCATCACTCGAACCGCTTCACCATGTCCTGCAGCTTGGCGAATGGCATCGGATTACCATAGGCACGGGCATGGTCTCGACGAACCATGCACACCGGCTTGCGGCGGCGTGCGTGTGTCCAGCTCCAACTTCCATTCCACCACAATAATTATAATTTACTCATTCTTTTACATTACACGATCTCTCTTTCATTGGGCGGTGTCTTTAGGATATGTTTGTACTAGAAATAGCTAGAGGTGATCGATCTATATGGCAACTTAGAAGGTAATTTAAGATATTTTAATAATGGCGTATATTTATAACTATATATAAATTTATAGTATATTATTATATATTGTTTCTGATGATAACACAGTTGGTTAATCTATATACAGCTAGATTAACGGCTACTTCAATCTTTCTATAATGGAGTGCAGGCCACGTACTCTTCACTGTATGCGGGCCATGCACTTGGGTCTGCGCCCATACGTATAGAGCTACCGCCGTACACAGGTACAAATGTATAATAGTACGCAGTATCAGTACAGTACTGCTTGCCAGGGCGTCTGCTCTGCTGCGTGCTACTGTTTGGGCATTCAGAGCATTTGATTCGGGCACATGCGAGCCATGCCGTGTTTAGTTGAGGGTGGGAAAAAGTACTTTTTTTTTCTAGAATGCGTGTTATGTGAGGGAGATGAATAGAAAAGGTAAAAAAAGAATTTTTGGAGATGCGTGTTCTGTGAGGAGAATGAATAGGAAACTTTTACAAACTAAACCTCGAAGCACATCGAGCACCATCCGTGTGATAAAGGAGGGGCCGAGCCCACCCACCCCTGTTCCATTCATAAAATTTGACGCGGACCTTTATTGGGATGGCGTTTATATGACCCATCATCGCCAACCGAGATCGCTGCCGGGGCCCGCGCATGCATTGTCCGTCGCCCAGCCCCCACCGGTCGGTCAGTGGGTACTGCTGCCCCGCCATGAGATCACCGGCGGCCGAGACGACAACATGGACGGACGCACAAAGGTCCGGGCAGGTGAAAGCCACGGCTCATCCATGCCGTGCCGCCTGCTTCGAGTCTACTCCTGGAGTAGCCTATTGTGCCAATACCTTGCTACTCTACAAGTGGACAGGACACCTCGGGACAAGGGGAGATGATCATCAGAGGAAGTAAGCACATGAAACCAACAAGAAAAGGGCAAAAGAGAAGAAGAAGAAGAAGAAGAAAAAAAAGGAAAACGTACGTGATTGAGCCTGTTGTGCCAATACCTTGCTACGGCCTACTACGAGTACTCCACAAGTGGATTGGACACCTCGGGACAAGGGGAGATGATCAGCTGACAGCAGCTCCCCACACACCCTCATCATCTTCTTCATCGCCGCCGTCCCCCTCTTGCAATGCCATCACCACCAGCAGCTTCAACACAAGACAATGGAGGAGAGCAAAGAGAAGGCAATGCGCGGTGGTGGCGAGAGCACCGGATGGATGCTCACTGCTTTTGGCCCACGGAGCCAAATCTCCTTTTGGCTGGCCGTCCCCTGCTCCTCCTCCACCTCCAATGCCTCGCCTTCCCCACCCTTCACTCTCTCCTCCTGCAGCAAGCTCAGGCGGCCGTGGCGTGGCGTCGCCACTTGGCGCCCGCCGCGAGCACGGAGGCCGCGAGGAGGAGCTCAGAGGAGAGCCGGGCCGGACCAAGTCGAATCGAAGCACAGATCGACGCGGCATCCAACAATGCGGATGGGAGCTCCTCGCTCGAGGACGACGGCCGACGGGCGGAGGAAGGAGGGAGGCGCTGCCCAGAAGCCGTTGGGGCGCTGGGCCAATTTGTTTCTGGGCTGTCGGCCTCGGTTAACTGGTTCGGGTTGGTTGGTTGGGTGCAGCAACAAAACCTTGAAAAACAGAGCTTCGTAAAAAAAACAAACTTCAAAATGCAGCTTTCCTTTTGTGGCACTAAGAAAATTCCACCAAAATTGATGAACCGGCATTGCTGTATGTATCTGGTGATGAACCAAATGACTTGTGACGCACATGCAGTTCATGTTGTGGCTGTGTTTGTCATGTGATGATGATCACCAGTGAAACACTGCTGCAGTGCCTCGCGTCTCTTGTTCAAAATCAATCTGTCCAGCGGAAAGCAATTTTCAAGTTGTGAACACATGCTAGTAGACGTGGATTAAGATGGAACGATGCACATGTGACAAGCAGCTAGGTACCGCCGTCTTCACGCGGCGGCGGCGGCGCTCACCGCCTCCATGAACTCCTCGTCGGCGAGCGCCCCGGGCGACAAGCACACCTCCAGCGCTATGCCGTCGCCACGCCCCTCGTCACCTCCCCGTCCATCTTGTTCCCAGCGCCGCTCCGGACAGCCACCGGCCGTCCCCACCCGAGGTCGTTGCCGTACACGTCGTCGAACCGCTCACGGCAGCCTACGAGGAGGATGTAGGTGGTCTCCCGCTCCGGCGTGCGTGCAGCGACGAGATGGTGGTGGCCGTCACCGACACGCCGGACATCTCGGCGTTCGCCTTCTCCTTCAGCTTCCTCACGCTCTCCGATGAGAAGTGGAAGAAGCACTCCCGCACCGGCGAGTACACGGGCCGCCGGACCAAGTCCTCCAGCCTGGCGAAGGGCAGACGGATGGGCACGGGGGAGCCGTCGACGAACCACCTGTCGTGCACCGGCGACGGCGTGGAGAGCTCGACGCCGGCCGCTCCGCCGGCTGATCTCCGACCAGGCTCAGTGACTCTGCTCCAACAATTCATGTTGCAATTGCAACACAGCGGCACGTGCAGCACAATCATCGCCCACAAACGCACACAGCGGCCTCGATCTCGCCGGCGCCATGGTGCTGCCTCGCTTGGCTGAACCCATCGTCGATGGGGTTCTCCATGGCCATCATGGAGCGGTTCAGTAGTCATCATGTCCTTCGCCCAGGACTGTCACCTGTTGACCATGTCCAGCTCAATGAAATCTGCAGCCTAACAAAGACATGCAATCTGCAGCATAACAATGAATTCTGCTGCTCAATGAAAATCACATCACAACGAAATAATCTCTAACGCAGCAGGCGTTTAGCAATGACGACAGGCAGGTGAAAAGATGGCTTATCTTTCACCAATTTGGCATAGTTCTCAAGTTCCATTCCAAACAAGATAGATGACTTAAAGGCTACAACTAACAACCAACGAGTTTGGATTATAAGCAATGAGCATCATTCTAGCTAGGACTGCTTACAGTTGAGACTATGAGTGAGCGAGATAAACAACTCAGCGCAGCCACGGTGACCCCAGTCCCCAGGTGCCATGACATGGACGAACTCAACGCCTTTGCCGTTGCAGCAAAGAGACGACAAGGTTCAGAGTCAACACAGTCAGTGGATCTTTGACGCTGTGACTGAGCCAGCGAGCCAGCTGGTACAAGCGGCCCAACACACGATCAGAGAATGAAGCAAGGTTATCAATGACTTGTGCACCTCCTGTTCGGGACTTGGGCAGACCAATGCCTGGACACGATTTGGACACGGCTCCCATTTTTTGTTACTACTCCAGGTAGCCAGGGTAGCGAGCTTGTGATACGAGACACAGTGTGCTCAACTAATGCTGTCTTATTGCTGGATCTGCTCCTCCGATGGTACTGGTAGGCAAAGCTGGGACTGCTACTTCAATTTTCTGAGAAAATGGAATCAATCAGCATTGTCAGTGTGGTCCTCTTCGAACGAGAACACTTTGGGGACAATGCATTGATTTTCTCTACCACACATTCACCCAACATTTCACGAAGAATTTCCACGAAGAACCACTGAACCAGACATCTCTATCTTTTAAAGTCTAAATGTCTAATGGAGCAGCATCACTATTTTACAAGTGCGTTATGAGCTACTGTAGTTTTGCATAATATACTGGAAATACAAATTCATTCAACAGCAAGCAACTGTGGAAACACAGTAACCAATGGCTACACGAAGCGGACAAAAAAGAATCGACAAAATTAGTATAATGGCCGTGGGATAGGCTAAACTAGAGGTCAGATAGAGCAGCTAACAACAACAAAGATCTGAAATTAACTGAACAAAGCTGAAGTTGGCTCGTGCTCCAGTAAAAATATTCTCAACTTCCATAAATGATTGAGCAAACTTACCAGAGCAGAGCTGTCCTTCAGTCGTGCAAACCAGGGGTTGGCCACCGCTTAAGGCCATAGGGAGGGAGGTAGCTTGGTTCTGAATTTGGAATGACCATGAATCACATGAGTGCATAAGAGTAAAAGAACAATGTCAATTGATAGTACAATGCAGATTCTGATATTACCATGCCAAATTGTTTGTAACTGAGCTGGAAGTGTCATCTTTAGTTTAGCAATGCAAGATTCACTGTTAGACAAACATTCAAACAAAGGAATATCAGTGTATCAGCGGTCAATAATATCCATGAGTCAGTAAGAACTTGAAACATAATATCGCCAAGATTGATTCCTTTTCAAGGAATGGGCCAGGACACTGGTTAAGTCCAATTGCCTCTACTACTTACCATGAGAAATAAAAGAACCTGGCAAGAAATCTAAACTACCAATTTAGGAAACTGTAGAACAAACCATTAATATTCAGGAAATTTTACAGCATAACAAACTGGTGCATAGAAGTACTTCCAAGGTATATTCAGTTCAAACCTCAAAGGCGAGCACAAATAAACAAATATCCATAAGTTATAAACTAGCCTGATGAATCAATTCGTAGACAAAGTACAAGTAGTGTGACAGTAAAAAGGATCAACAATATATCACCTCTTCTGTAACGTGAAGAACACATAAAAGCCTTGGTCCCAAAGTAGCCTATTCGATTCCAGATTTATTGTTACCCCCCAAAAGCTTCACTGAATTTTGATTCCTCACTAGAAAAATCAGTATCTGTCATGTCATCGGACAAGCCTCCAGGCATACTGCGGTTTGAGGAATGATCTTGTTCAACAGGGCTTATGACATATTCTGACTCCAATAAGGAATGAGTTGGAATCATATTTAGCTCCATCGCGCTCATTAATGACCTAACCTTAGCTAGTTCTGGCCAGCGTTTTGCTGATATATACATGTTTGCAACTAATTTGTAGTGACCAGGGTTGTTCGTCTTCATTGCCAGCAGCCTCTTTGCAGCTCGATCCCCTATTTCTATTTTGCCATGGATCCTGCAAGCCTCAATTAGAGTTGCTAACATTGCAGCAGTTGGCTGGAATGGCATCTTGTTGATTATCTCCTCGGCCATCCTCAGCAGACCTTCACGGCAGTACAAATCGACCATGCAAGAAAAATGCTCCACCCTCGGTTCAATGCAAAATACGTCAATCATCTCAGCAAACCGTAGTTGCCCTTGAGTTACCAGCCCAGAGTGGCTACATGCTGACAGAACAGCAACCATGGTAACATGGTCCACCTTGATATTGTTGGCAATCATCTCATCAAAGAGCTTCAGTGATACAAGCCCCTCTCTCTGCATCCCATAGCCCAAAATCAATGAAGTGTATGCATGCCTATCTTGACATTGTGTCTGGTCAAACACTCTGCGGGCAGCTTCCATCTGTCCAGACTTTGAGTACATGTCAACAAGTGAGTTCTGGAGCAAGTTAGAGCCACTGAGTCCATGCTTGAGAATGTAGCAGTGCATCTCCCTTCCGTGACAGAGGTGTCCTACACGTGCACTAAGAGAAAGCATAGTTAACAGAGTAACATCATTTGGAAAGAACGAGGACTCAATCATCTCTCTGAAAAGCAATACAGCTTCCTCCACCTGGTCCATGAATGCAAATCCTGCTAGCAATGAATTCCAAGTCGCCATGCTCCGAACTGAACATGCTCTAAACAGGCAGTAGGAAGAGCTCATCATCTGGCATCTTGAGTACATTGTGATCAGTGAACACTCCACGCGCTCAAGCCTGTCAAAGCATAAACGAACAGCAACACCGTGCAACTCCCGGCCAATCCTCAGATAACCATTCCTACCACATGCCTTGAGTCCAATCACAAAAGTCACAAAATCCAGCCCTGGACCCTGGGAACTTCTCATCTGCGACACCAACCTGACCACCTCGTCATAGTTCCCCGCCTTCAAATTCCCTGCCGCAACTATATTCCATGTCACAATGTTTGCCCCAGGAACCTGCTGCAGCAGCTCAAATGCCTCACCCCACATACCCGCCGACGCGTACCCAGACACCATCGCGTTCCAGCTGACAACATCCCTCGCAGGCATTCCATCAAACACCCGGCGCGCATCCTCCAGCGCCCCGCACTTGGCATACATCCCCACCAGAGCATTCCAGACGTACATGTCCAGACCATACATCCACCTCTCAATCCGCCGCGCGATCCCCCTCCCAATGGAGGCGTCCCGGAGCTCACCGCAGGCACGCAGAACCGATGGGTAGGTGAACCTGTCGGCGCCGACGCCCAGCGCCAGCATCCTCCCGTACGCGCGGACCACGTCGGCCCACATCCCGCGCTCGGCGTAGCCCCATATGAGGAGGTTCCAGGGGAACGCCCGCGCCTTCCCCGCCGCGAGATCCACGGCGGCCCGCGCCGCGGAGAGGTCGCCGAGGGCGAGGTAGAAGGAGGCGAGCCTCGGGAGCACCGAGGGGTGCGCGGCCACGCCGAGCGCGACGGCGCGCGCGTGCACCTGCTCGCCGGGGAAGCGGGCGCGCCCCGCGGTGCAGGTGTAGAGAAGGGACGAGAGGGAGGAGGCGGAGAATGAGGAGGCCGGCGGCGGCGGCGGCGGCGGTGGTGGTGGGGACGGGGATCGCGCGGGGGCGGCATTAAGCCAGTCAGGTGGGAGGCAGCGGCGGATGCGGAGGAGGTGGTGCCTGGACAGCGCGGCGGGAGGAGGAGGAAGAGGTGGTGGGCGCATCGAATGGCCGGCGGCCGCCACCGCCGCCTTCGTGGCATCACACCTCGCCGCCGGCGGGGAGGGAGGCGGCGGGTGAATTGGGAGGCTTCCACAGGTCTGGAGGGCTCTCGTCTCGGCGCGCCAACATCCAAAAAGAGCCCCATCGTCGCTTAGTGGGCCCACAAAGCCAGTGGCCCACTCATGGCAGCCCAACAATCCAACGGGCCGGACCGAGGAAGCTCTTGGGCTGGCCCATCATCACTGACTTGCCTCTGCTCTGCTTGCGTCTTCCTCCGAACCCTCGCTTCCCCTCCCCCAACATCGGCGGCGGCCGCGGCGGCGGCGGCGACCCGGCGACACCGTCCCGTCCGTCCCCAGCTCGCTAAGCTCCGAACTCGAAGAGGACCAGCAGGCTCCGACGAAGGATCCGAGCACGCGACGACGGCTGCCTCTAGGGTACGTTTTGGCACTTCCCCCTTTATCTTTTTTTTCTTCTTGTTCTGCTTATGCCGCAATTCTGGGCACGCGACGGCGCTGTCTCGGCAATTCATGCTCATGCCAAGCGAGCGCGGGACATACTCGGCGTGCACGGGTGCAACTTGTACATGGCCGCACAGCTGGGCCTTGTGCACCGATCCCGCGCCAGCCTCTTGATGCACGGATGCACCATGGCCCGTAGGCAGGACGACGTATAGGATTGCCACTATTTTTTTAGCTTAACTAGCAAAGTGCCCATGCGTTGCTACGGTTAATACTGATTTTGGTTATAAACCTCGTGAAGTTTATTATGTCTAAATAGATCACATTGTTATTAGGGAACCAATAAAATTATAATTTATGTATTAATGTATCTTCTACTCGAATAATTATAACAAACAAGGAACGTGCGTTGTAATTCCACATTGACACTGCTCAATGGGACCACTATTTTATCCTTGTGTAACCTTTCTAATGTTTGGACTATCATATATGCCATGTTCTTTTTTCAATCCGATATGTAATTTCTTAAGTTTGGAACTATGCAGCTAGGTAAAAATCATTTTTTAGAGAACATCTTATAAAAATTAACTCAAGAACATACTGTGATACCATAAGGTCAATATCTGTCAAGGCACCGGGTTCGAGACCCCCCTATCTCTTGCTCTTTTTGTGCTGGTTCAGCCCGGTTTTCCCCCTACCTATCGGTTCTCCAGGTTTCTGTGGTTTTCATACCGAGCTTGAGATGTACCTTGTTTCCCGTCCAGTTCTCATGGTTTCTGTCCGATTTTTCTCTACAACAGTCGGTCTTGGACGGTTTTCTCCGGTTCAGTACCGAGTTTGGGTGTGATGTACCAAATTTTGGGCAGAAACAGGCAGGACACGTAAAGGATTAGTTGTGTGCTTTAGAAATAGTTATAGATTTCAGATTCATGTATGCTGACTGATATGTTGTCTCAGGTAACCTCCTCTCTTCAGTGGCATGGCCTCCAAGAAAAGAAAGGTTTTGGACTATGGCTGTAACGATGGTGAGGGAGCATTGAAGACTACCGAGGCCCCTGTGCTGTTTGAGTCAGGCTCATTGGGGTCCTCCTCAGGGTCATTGGGATCCAAGGGATCTTCCTCAGGGTCATTGGGGTCCATGGGGTCTTCCTCAGCTGAAGCTGAACCACCTTTTAAGATTAGAGATACGACTGCTATCTTCTTTGGCTCCAATCACAGTGCAGGTAGAGAAACCCACGAGCTTTGAAATCCTGCACTTTGCTATTACTAATTACTTGTTTCCTTTTAGCATGTGAAAGGAATTTGGAGGCTTGAATTTGTTTTACCATGTTGAAATACTGCACTCACTATTACTGATTACTTGTTTCCTCTTAGCATGTAAAAGGAATTTGGAGGCTCTTGAGTTGTCTAGTCCCCCTGGGCCCCTCCCTGCAAGTCCATCTGCCAAGTGTGATGCTGTTCGGAACCTGATGGGGTATCCAACGTCGTCCAGCCTTCCGTCCTTGGCCCAGGATGCTACAATTACTATGGATGACATTACAGCTTCTATTGCTGCATTTGTTGCGTTGGCTAATCAGGTACTAACTTTTATACAATTTTTCCATCTTGACGTAATAAGTTTCTATTTTTCATTTGGCTGAATAAGTGAATAGTGTATTCTCGTAATAAGTTTATATTTTCATTTGGCTGAATAAGTGAATAGTGTATTCTTTCTTTTTATTAGGTTGCTGCTAGGGCAGGAACACTGTTCGAGAGGGTTCCAAGCCTCATGAGGAATCTCAACACTCAGGCATCTGAGTTACAGGAACAACTGGCGGCTGAGACGAAAGCACGGCTGGATTCTGAGGCCAAGCTTGCTGAGGTTCTGAAGAAAAATCAGGAGCTGCAGCATGCTCTTGATTATTCCCTATGCAAGAACAGGAAGCTACAGGAAGAATTCAGTGCTCAAGTTGCCACCCTCAAGGAGAGGGAAGCTGAACGCGAGCAAGCAATCTTTTTGTCTCGCAGTGTCGCCAAAGCACTTAGATCCTCGATGGAGTCAGCTGGCGCAGATATGTTGGTTGCTGAGCCAGACTACAGGAGCCCTGAGGAGTGGGCTAGGTTGACTGAGTGATACTTGAAGTACCTAGATCATATTAATAAAGCTTCAAACAAATCATTTGCTGTCGCATCGGTGATGGCCTGTGCAGCGACTGTTGCAGTTGGTCTGAAGGATACAGGCCTTGATGTTGCCATTGCATGTCTCCAAGCTGGGTGCCCACAGAATGCTTTCGATGCTGCACGTGCTAAGCAGCAGGCTCTGAAAACGGCTGCCGAGAACTTCGTGTATGGTATAGCCAAGACCATTGAGGCGGCAAAGAACCAAACCATTGGTGAGAGTTCCTAGGATGGTCCAGAAGCTGCATCAACATTTGCTTTCTTCTGTTATTTTTACAGAATTGGAAGTAGGTCTAGTCAGCCTGTTTTTTCAAACCTAATGAGAACAAATTGCTAAGAGAAATTCTTTGGGATTGTGAAGTATTGTGTAAGGTTTGTCAACCAAGTGGAGGAAGTGATTGGTGTCAAGTTATGCGAATACTTATCCTCCTTGACAGCAACAGGTGTATTGCAAAAGCAGTGGCAGCTGAAGGTTCCAATGACACTCCTCCAAACTGCAATATTATTGGACCGTTTTCAGTTTGATTTGATGTATTGCTCAAGTACTCTAGAAAAGTTTCTAAAAAAATTGCAAATATTCAGATGATGTGATCTGTTGGAATTGTAAAAACAGAAGGAAACCTGCATTTGTAGGTAGTGTTTTTCAGCATGAAGATGAGTTTGTGTAACATCTGCATGCAGTTAGGAAAAAAGCATACCTGATCGATGAGTTGGTAGATTGGTGTTTACTGATACCTTGTAAACCACTGCAAACCCACCTCTACCTATCTCCTGGTCATCGGAGAAGTTATTTGTGATGGCTTCCAGAAGTGATAATGGCAGGTTTCACACTTTCATCAAGTAGCATGTTCTCCAGGTAAATTAGTGCAGCACTGTCTTTACCTCCCATTTGTAAGCACGTTTGCTACTCTAGTAGCCTGCTTTAACATCAGAGACCACGAGAATTATATTTGACCCTCCTGGATCTTGTAGAATCAAATTTGTTATGTTGACCCCCCCCCCCCCCCCCGATGAATGATAACTGTCAGTGAGTAAATAGACAAATTTACAGTACAGGGGTAATATTGAATTTATTGTTCATCTACCTCCGGTTCAAATACTAGTATGCTAGCTAGTTAGAGAATTAGAACAGATGAGTAAGATGACTGTAACAACATCCTTGACGACTTGGTGGTAAACATAAACACTAAACAGACAGCTAGCTTTCGCTAGATGAAGGTAGAATTAACATCTCATCCTCTCAGGCCTCTTTATGTAGTATGTAGCTTGTCGCTGCCGACGCTGAACTGATGAACCTAACAATAACAATGTTGTTCATATATCCGTCGCTTATCCTATGGTTTCCGCCATGTTCTTCGCAGCCTGATCATGCAAGGGGAGGAAAGAACAACACCGCCTGAAAGATGATGCTTGCACGCCCTAGTCCGCACCGCACTCTAGTCACAGTAAAGCTGGGAAGAACACGTTTCTGAATACAATCTCCGCCTCCGGATCAGGAGCCAAATCGAAGAAAATGAAGGAAAGGTGGAGGACTTGGCTTGCCTTGTTTTGTCGGGGAAATGAGTCTACACATCACCTCTTTTTTTTATTGCTGTGTAACTATCACTCTATCAGCCTTTGGGTGATTTTTAATTCCTGCGGACTGATCAAGATGAAACTAAATATAAATGTACGCGTAATTGGTTTTGAATGTGGCGCGGGCCGGCGGTGGACTCACGCGGGGAAGCTCGTCAATGGCCAGAGAGTCAGAGACAGTGAGGCTCCATGGAGCCTATATATAGCTCACCGAATTGTATGCAAGATTTAGACTCCTTTGCTCTCTGTATCTTCGATGCTTTGCCTTAACAATAAGAGGCTTCGTGTGCTCCAAAAGAAAATGGAACTTCTGGTGATCGTTTCTGTTGTGGATTTCAAGAAGAAGAAGAAGAAAAAAACATCCAGCTTTTGTGGCCTTTTGGTCTTTGGATGTCAGACATGGATCCAAACTGGGGAAAACACGACACTCGATCGTTAATACATCCAGCATTGTCTAAAAAAATCATCAATACATTCAGTTTCAGCATCATTAACATCAGAGTTCAGAGGATATCATCACAGCAACGGCCTTTAGTTTGATTTGGGGAAGTTATATTCCTCTTGTCAATGCGACGGGTAGACGACGGCCGGCCGGCCGCCGTTGTAGTTGCTGCACAGGCTTCGGCAGCCGCCGTTCAGGAGGAGATGCAAAGCCCACCTGCGGGTCGAACCTCCGTACGAGCTCAAGCCGTGTGGCGGGTCCCTCATCTCGGATCCTCTGACGAAGCAGGCGCTGGATAGGGCGACGGAGATTCCCGATTCCGGCCAGGAGCACGGCGGCGGCGATGGGCGACCACGCGAAACCAGGGGAAGATTTGTAGAACGTAGGGTGCAATTTGCAAATAATTGGATCGCGAATCGCGTCCACTTTTGGGAGATATTTGTGAATATCAGGGGGTAAATTGAAAATATTTGGATCGCGATTATCAAACCAGGGGGGTATTTGCAACCTGTTTTGTAAAAGCATCCGACACCGGTGGCAATGGCATCCGGCGGCGCTGCTGGCCGGCGACCATCTGTGCACTCGCCGTCACGCGTCTCCTCCGCTGAATTCACGATCCCTGGCGCCTCACCCGACCCGCGCTTCCGTCGATGGCGGTGGCGCGCGCTGGCGTCTGTACCTCGGCAGCGGCCAGAGACAGGGAGCGTCCGTCCATGGAGCCTAGAGCTAACCGTCGGCTCGGGCTGGCTGTGCCTGTTGCTCTTCTTCTTCTCAAGCGAACCCCTTCCTCTGATCAGGCCAACGCCATCCTATCATCGTCTGCGCGATTTGGATGTCTCTGTTGTAGTGTTGTGTCGCAAGAAAAAGCTGTTGCTGATCGTTTATTATGTTATGTTTGGTAGCAGAATTGTGTTTATGATGTTTCTTGGACAGATAATAATGGCTTGGATTTCGAATCCGTGGAGAAATAGTTTACAGGAAACCTGAACCAATAATGAATGATTCAAGGGATCATCCTCTGTTGCCGCAGATGGATTGAAAGATGTCAACAAAACCATGAATTTCTAGGAAACCATCCAGCTTTTGTGGTTTTTTTTTTTCAAATGGTGGTTGAAATACTCAGATCCGTCTTTGTATGGAGGAATCCAAATAAAGAGGAAACAAATCACTCAAGCATCAACACACTCAGCATCATAACAGAATAGTTTGGAGGATGGCAATGGCCTGTAATTTGATTTGTATTCCTCTTCTCATATGCCAAAACAGGTGTATGAATCAATTTTTGGGGGTGTGCTCTTGAGATATACAATTGACGACTATGGATAACCAACAAATCTTCAGAAAATATTTCAGATAGCCTATGCTACAAGCGGGCAGTAAATCTCTACATGAAAAAGGTTTTTTCTTTTGCATCTATCTCCTGGGTACCAAACCCCATCAGGAGTGGAGTTTCCGGCAAAACTAAAAAACCTTTCCCCTGGACGGAAAAATCAAAGAGATCCAACACTTCTCTTTGCTTTTGGTGATTGCACAAAGCACGGTCTGACACGAACCAAATTTTTTAGCGATCAGTCCTGATATTCCCGGTAGTATACAGCAGTGCCTCTGACTGGTCTCTCTCACCGTTATGCTTTCCCTTCCCCTTGTCAAGACGGGCTCTTCGGACCGCTTGTTGGATCTGGCGCTCATGCTCCCTAAGGATCTCATCCATGTTCACCCCAGGAGGCATCAATGGTCCAGAATAGTGGATTCTGTTCTTCTTTGTGACATTCACCTGCACAAGTGAAAAAAATTGTATCATTATGGCAGCAACAAGCCAATTCCTACACTTGGCAGCATGCATGGGATACGCTCCATGTGCAACCATTTCCATGTATGTTGTATACATTCACACGGAAGCAACTATATGAACCACAACATTTCAACATAATATAGGAATAATGGAGGAAGAACAGTGTGTACTATATGCAATGACCAAAGACTTATGAAGGAATTTAGATAACATCTATTTAAACAACCATGATAGATTAAAACTCACCACTGTGGGCTCTTTATTTACTGCTGCATCATCCTTCCGATGGGAAGAAGACGGTCTTTCTTGGAATTGATGAGTCCATTCAGGTCTGTCAGACGGGTCAGCAGAAGTGAGCTGACTGTATCTTGAACCAGACCGATGCTCTCTCAAATATTGCCTCCTGGCACTTTCCCCAAGGTTAGACATCTTTGGAGCATTGCCTCGCTGCCCAGATGCAGTAGATTGGTTGGACGCATCAGTAGCAACAATTTGGGAGGTGTGAAATCTTTGGGCCTTTGGATCCATTCCACTTGATCTGCCCAGAGTGGAGGATGAACGGCCAGCATGCATCAAAGGAACACGCTGAGGGTAACCATTGTCTGCAGCTCTTGCCGACGGATCAATTGGAAAGCCAGAAACAGCATCGTCCTTTGGAGTGAACTTGTAACTGCTGCTTTTGGGATTCACTTGAACTCGGCGTTGCTGCGAAGTCATGTAACAAAAAATATTCAGTAACAAGAAACAGACGAATGCGACAGCATTAGTTTTTATGCATGGTATATCTCGTTCTGGAGTGAGGCTTGGGTGTGTCCTGGGTGTGTGCGTGAGTGTGGTGGTGTGTGTGAGTCTATGTAAGACTCTTCTCCTTCTATTAATACAATGATACGCAATTCTCCTGTGTATTCGAGTATATCCCATTCTCAAATTGAATATTGGTGTACTTCATTCTGGAATTGAATGGTAGAATCTATGCATTGCTGCATACTGACTTCCAGACAAATACTCAAATGGATATGGTAGCATGCTCAGTGGCTGATCCAGAAATGGAGCAAAGGAGAGGGGGTGTTGACATAACGAGCAATCGAATCTTTCCACGAACTTAATTTGTGCCAAATAATATGTAGTATTAGTTATCAGCTAAATGATGCATTTGGAGAAGAGTAAATTTTATGCCAATCGAAGTTATAATTCTGAACGTTTGAAACTCAACTAAAGTGCTCTAATTAGACAACTTATCATTAACTTAGGCACATGACCTTGATCATGGTGTGCGCCAGCAATTAATTCTCAGAAACCATCGACAGTAATGGACAGTAAAACAAACATATGCAACTACAATAGCACTGCAGCAGGAGATGTCAGGCTTAAGTCCCTAAGGCCTGAGGGCGCACAACTGAACTGCCGGATCCAGAGGTCCTGAATCCTGCTAGCTGACAAAAATGTCACATGCAGGCTGCACCTCTCTGCAGTCGAGCAGCGAAAGCCATGGAGCTGCAGCACCCGAATGCCCAAATGGAGATGGAATCTAGGGACGCCACTGCTGGGTGGCTTGCCATGGTGCTGCCGTGGCCCTGTGCCGGCCTGAGGATGGAGTTTTGTGCTGCCATTCACTGATATTAAGGATCGAGAGTTCGAGACCGGGGATGGGAAACGAGGGAGTGCAGCTGCTCAAGATTCCACGAAGCTCAGCCGTGTGCTGCTGCGTGCGATCGCATTAAGATGGGACTGGGCCTTCTTCCAAGGGCTGCGAACTTGGGCTGGCTTATGCTTAGTACTGGTTTTTACTTGGGCTAGACCTGGGCTGCAGCCCTCCCAGCCCGGGCCCTGGATCCGCCCTGAGCAAGCTCATCACTGTAATAAATTCAAATGCAACTACCTACCAAATATACTCGTAAATATGTAGCCTCCTAATAACTTTACCAAATCATGTGTTTGGTAGAATTCATGGAACTCTACTCAGATGGATATGTAGCCTCCTAATAACATTAACAAATCATGTGTTCGGTAGAATTCATGGAACTCTTACTATGCAATACGATTCAGTAATCTCCCAGTAATATTTTGAAAGCTTGATACTGTTACCATTTTGGAACCAGAAAAAAGAACAAGAATGCAGTTCTTGTGCGATTATTATCAACTTTCACTCAAAGACCTCGATATTGCAAGAGTGAATTCCCAGTACCTGTGGTCCGCTGTTGCCATCGGGTGCAGGAAGTTGCTTCCTCCGTCCAGCTTCAGCTTCCTGTCCTTTAGCAGCTGCTCTTTGCCTATAAACAAAGCCATCACATTGGATTGAAAAACAGATGTCCAAAACAGAAGATTGGCCATGCAGATTCTTGGCATGTGTTGGTAAAAGGGAATCACCTCCTAGCTTCTTCATCTCGAAGCTTAGCATCGTATTCCTTGCTCGGAGGATATTTGGGTAGACTTGATGGGTCGCAGGCATAAGGCTTTGTTGTGAAGAACTATGAAAAGAAAACAGCATATTAACATTTAACAAAAGTGTTACTAAACTCTTATTTCTGGACTTAACAGCCAGATCCATGCCAATAATTTTTGGATAACCACATAAACCAAGGAGCAGTTTTAGCATCTCCTATGCATGTCCAAATGTTTAAGAGTGGAACCTCTAGGACCCAAGGCTGCAACTTAGAGGGAAAAAAAAACATGAACGAAAAATCACAGAAAAAGGTGAAAGATTTTCAAATATGGAGGAAGTTAGACCAACATGCCAAACAACCACAGAAATACAACATACATCATAGATAACTATGGTAACCTAGTTCAGGCAATACACCAGAAATGGACCGGCCAATTTAGCACACAAGACAGACATGCAGATCATCAAACATAAAGGCCAGTACTTACTTCACTGTCAAGGGCAGATGCAGCGGTACCCCTATTTCCAGGTTCTACAGCAAGTAGACGGTCCAGTAGTGCTAAAGCTGAAGTAGGGAAGTCCTTATATACATCATTTACACATCGGCGGTACGGATGTTGAGGCTTGAATATGGTAGCTCGGGACAGCTTCAAATTAGCCCAAAACTCCTCTGATGGTGAACCACAAAGCTTAAATATCTTGTGCAACTGTTCCACCTGAATGAGTTAACACAAACAGAATCGGTCATTGCAAATTCACATTGATATTCAAAAATCTAAAATTATAAAGATGTCTAGCAAATAAATCGGCCATTTATCTTTTTTTTAGGTAAATCGACCATTTATCATGAATATAAAAAGTTACAGATAACATTATTTACTTTAAACTGGTATTGTTGGACCATTGGTGCATGCGAAAGTAAAATAGACCTATTATCACTCAACCAGTATGTATATTAAAAACATAAGAATATGCTGTGGCAAATAGATATTAAAGACATTAACCATTTCTTAATGCACATACTACAGGCATCTTATGTAGAGCATCATATCATTTTCCTTGACATTTTTAAATTTTCAGCTCAAAATACCCTTTACTGTGCCATGTTGTACTCATCACATTCATCTTCTTCATAAACCGCACAAATTTGTTTAACAAAGTGTAATAAAAACAAATGACAGACTCACAGAAATATTACGGCATCATTAGGATTACTCCAGGTATAAAATATAGCATTATTCTTAGAATGCAACCATCTGCGAGCTTGATCACAACAAGAAAGGCCAAACAGTACCTCAGTTCGACCTGGCATGATAGGCTTCCCTGACAGCAACTCGGCAAGAATGCAGCCGGCACTCCATAAATCAACAGCAGCGCCATAGTTAGTGGAACCCAACAAAAGCTCAGGAGGCCGGTACCACAATGTTACCACGCGACTTGTCAAATGTTGCTTCTGGTTGGGATTAAAGAAAGTAGCAAGACCGAAATCTGCTATTTTAAGAATGCCGTTGTTGTCAAGTAGGAGATTTGCACCCTTTATATCCCGGTGCAAAACACCACGGTTATGACAATGGTCAAGTCCGGAAAGTAGTTGTTGCATGTAACACTTGACCTAAAATGACAATTTTCGAAGTCAATAACTTAAACCTCAATACAAAGGGAAAAGGTTTCAAAACAAAAGGCTAAAGGAAACATCTAGAGAGTAAACCTGTGGCTCTGTAAATTTTAAGCCAGGTGTAGCTGCAAGTCCAGCAAGATCATGCTCCATGTATTCAAATACAAGATATAAGCTACTCGACATGCGCGACGTCACCAAACCTTCAAGCTTTACGACATTTGGATGATCAAGCCTTCTTAAGATGTGAATTTCCCTTGCCATAAATCGAACACTCTCAGGATCCATATTAGCAAACCGCACTTTCTTCAGAGCCACAATTTTTCCATTCTCAAGATCACGTGCTTTGTATACGCTGCTATATGTACCTTGTCCTATCTGAAATATTTAAAGATGTTGTGAGAAAAGTGAAGTCATATACGATGCTAGTTTCAACTGTAATCAGGGACTTCTTCTGTAATGTTGCATTCTAGTACAAAAGGTAGAAAATGGTGGTATTATATGTTCTAAAAGAGTTGTCGTCTAATAGGAGTAGCATTGATCAAGATGCCAGATATCATGTTTGTCTACTTTCTGTACTGTGTTGGTTTGTCTGTACTCGAGTCATAAGGTAGTAACGCATTTTATGCCAGAAATGGAATGATGTAACCACATGACACAAAATTTCCATCAACATATAAATGAATTCGGGGTGAGTACTGACTACTATGTTTCTAGTGTGGCGATGTTTTCTTATTAACTTCCGAAATCCTCAAGAACAACATTCCAAAATCTTAAGAACCCTAGAAACATGTCTATTCCAGCATCTATCAAAAATCATATGCCTTTGAATAATCAACCAGAGTGATAGCAAATAGGCAATGACTCATATTGATGATTCAGAAGGTAGCTAATGAAAGTCCTGAAAAATGAAACAAGAATGATAAATTTGTCATAAAAGTAATGGTCATCATAATGACAAACCTTATCCAACTTCTCGAAAGACTCCGCCCTCCGAGGCTGCCACCCACGGACCGCCTCTGCAGCCACCTCCGTGAGCCATCTTGGCCACCCTGCTGCCACATGTTCCCCCTGGACTCCGTTGGGCACATCCCTGATCCTTGGTTTGGCCTCCCCATCAGTCCTAACACCTCCACTCCTGGGCTCTTGCTCTGCAGCGCCATTGACTTGTACGTCCACCGGAGGCCGCTTCCAATTCCCAGCTGCAGCAGCAACTGCCCTCTCCGCATCAACTACACCAATCGCCAAAGAGGCCGCCTCCTCTGGCAATGCTGCCACAGCCTCAACCACAGGTGCTGGCGGCTTCCGGATCAGCCTTGCAGTGCTGGCGTCGTTCACGGCGCGGCGGCCGGCGCTCGAGGACGTGGCTGCCACAACCGCCCCTTCCTCTTCCTCCTCTTCCAAGTCCTCATGCCTCTTGCTGGAACTGTAACTAACCAGGCGCTTCAGAGAGTTGCTCGAGGGCCGCCGGCGCGGCTTCCCGTCCCCATGCTCGTCCCCGCCGTGGAATTGCTTGGAACTGACACAGCCCATAGGACGACCGGGCGATCCCGGCGAGGGAACTTACTCCACGAAGCCCAGACGAAGATTTCAAGAAACCTTCTCCCAATACGCCTCCCGCATCTGGCCGCGCATCAACAAGATTCAAGGACCCTCATTGCTGGCCGAACTGGAGCAAGAGACCTGCCGCCTCCTCAGATCCGAACGGAATCCCACAGGGCCAACTCCCCTCAGTCCAGCAACTGCCGAATCCGAGAGACGCTGCACGGGAGCGGCGGCGGCGCCACGAACTGCAACTGGAAAAAGGGAAATCGGGATCTTTTTCCCAGTGCTCCACCGGAGGCAGCGGCTGGGATGGGGTATCGGGGTGGGGAACCTGGGGGTGGGATCAAAATCGAACCTTGCCGCCGGAAATCGCGAGGCGTCGACCCTCGGGAGATCTCTCTCCCTGTTCGCTCGTGCAGTCAGTGATGACCTTTTGCTTTGGTCCTTGTTCTGTTTGGTTTTTGGCAAGCACTTGGTCGTTTTCCCTTTTGTTTGTTTTTTTCTCTCCCCTCTTAATTAGTCAGAAATTACGTTGGTTGGTGAAAGAAAAAAAAAAAGAGGACAGAGAGTCAGAGAGAGAGAGAGGGGGGGGGTAGTATACGAACTCCAGTCAGGGTTAAAAAAACCGCGGGAACCGGCCCGAAAACCGCGGGATCCGGTCGTACCGCCCCGGACCGGTACCGGTTCGGGGCGGTATGAAACCGCCCAAATTCAAAAATTTCAAATTTGAATTTAAAAATTCGAAAAATCGGATAAAAATTCTTAAAAATACTTCATGGTGTGATGGATCTATTGGTGTCAAAATTTCTCAAATATTTGGTCATTTGCTATTTCTTTCGCTAAATACAAGTTAAATAAAAAAAGAAAAAGAAAAAAACAAGTCGGCCCAACTCGGCCCAACTCGGCCCAAATCGCGTAAACCCTAATAACCCCCCCCTCGCCCCCCTCACCCCCCAGACACCCCGTCGCTCCCCCCCCCCCCCGCGCAGCTGAGCCTTCTCTCGGGCGAAAAAACGCCCCACGCCGCGAAACCGCCGCGCCCGACCGGATCCCGCGCCGGGAGGAGCGGTTACCGCTCGGATTGAGCGGTATACCGGTCCGGTTTGCGGCGCGACGGTTACCGGCTCGACACGCCGGCATACCGCTCCGGTTTGAGCGGTTTTCGCTCGGTTTCGGCGGTTACCGCCCTACCGCGGGTGAGGTATGGATTTGATGATTTTTTCAATGATTTAGGCTATTGTGATCTATGAAATTATGAAATGGATGTGGTGATGGAGATATTTAGGTATATTTTGATTGCATCCAAGTGATTTTAGAATGTATGAAGTGGATCTAGTGATTTGTAGCCATGTATGTACATTTAGATGTAGGGTATTGTGATTTTGGAAATAAGGAAATGGATGTAGGATTTAAGCATTGTGATATAGCTATGTGTTGTCAAGTTGATATTGATATGTTTATGTTTGTTCTATGTTTGTAGATACGCAATGTCTGGCAGAGAGAAAGATGTTGTATGGGAACACGGTGAACGTCTTCACCCCGGTTGGAGATGCAACTATTGTCATAAGTCCAAGGGAGGCGGTGGTGCCACTAGATTGAAACAACATTTGGCAGGGCGCAGGACGGAGGTCGTCCATTGTGATAGGGTTTCAAAGGAGGTGCGTGAGTACTTTCAGCGTGACCTTGAAAGGACAAAGAGGCTAACTGCTCAACGTGCTCAAGAGAGGTTGAGAAAGGAGAAGGCTGCAGCGGAAGGTAACTATCCTGGTGGAGATGAAGCGTATGATGAGGAGGCTGAGCTGCAGCGTGCCCTGGACCAATCAAGAGCGGAAGAGGAGTTCCGTCGCGGGGTGCAAGAGAGAGGAGGTGCATACGAGCATGGAGCGGGTAGTAGTACGAGGGGAGAGGGCCAGTTGCAGAGGATGCTTCGAAGGGCAACTTCAGCGAGGCAGACTCCTGGGGTGACGGACTACAACTTAGGTTCGTCGCGTGGATCCACGCAGCCAAGGATTGACACAGGCTCATGGACGCAGAAGGGCAAGAATGCAAAGGAAGCTATTGGGAGAGCTTGGTCAAAGTTTTTCCATACTGCGGGAGTTCCTGGAAGACAAGCTGACAGTCCAGACTTTGTCAGTGCGGTCAGAGAGACACAGAAGTGGGGTATGTTTTCTTTGCAGCCAAAATAGTAGCCACGTAACTACATGTTTAGATCTAATCTCCTGACTGCCATATGTTTTGCAGGTGAAGGTATCGTGTCACCCACTGGACGGGATATTGATGGCAAGTACCTGGATCAAAACGAGCGAGACTTGCAAGTTCAATACGCCAAGTTTCAGGCAGAGTGGCCTATGTTCGGCGTCACGTTGATGTGTGATTCGTGGACTGGGCCGACAAAGATGAGTGTTATTAACTTTTTGATATATTGCAATGGGGTCATGTGGTTCCACAAGTCTGTTGATGCGACTGGAAGATCTCAAGATTCTGCGTATTTGCGGAAGGTAACCCCGTACCTAGTTCATTTCGATCCGAATATAATTTGGATGTTGCTAAACAATATGTGTATTTGCAGGAAATTATGAAGGTGGTGGACGAAATTGGACCAGAGCATGTCGTTCATGTGATCACGGACAACGGCTCCAACTACAAGAAAGCCTGCAAGGGGATTCGAGAAACATACGAACACATTAGTTGGACACCTTGTCTAGCACACACTGTCAACTTGATGTTAAAGGATATCGGTGAAAGGTACGAACATCAAGATTTGATTGATCAATGCAAGAAAATATCAACGTGGCTACACAATCATGGTCAGTTGAATGCAATGATGAGGCAGGCGATTGGTGGTGAGTTGGTGAAGTGGTGTGCAACTCGCTTTGGGACCAACTACATGTTCCTAGACAGCATTTATCGGAAACGTGAACGTTTCATGCAGTGGATGGCATCTCCTGAATTTTTGCAGAGCAAATGGGCCAATTCAAATATGGGTAGATTTACTCATACAAGATTTTCAAGTCTAGAGTGGTGGGAGGGAATGAAATTTATCATTGACTCAGTCCAACCAATATACAGCTTACTTCGCTTTGCTGATCAGGACAAGCGGCCGAACATGTGCGAGGTATGTCACAACGTACAGAGCGTGAGAAATGAAATGCAATCTTTCTTTGGCCGCAATGTTTCCATGTACGAAGAGTATATACGAATTTACAACGCAAGGTTGAAGGACATCTTCTATGACACCTATGTGGTTCCAGGTAAGACGGATTCTGCTGATTGCAAACAAAAGTTTATACTTTCACGTTCCATACACCTTATGCTCATTCGTTGTACTTTCTATTTTGCAGCTTCTGTCCTCAATCCGAGGTATGCCTATTCGTGGACACCAAGTACAGAAATGTGGAGCACACTGAAGGATGCTTTTCAGCGCATGACCGATATCTCGAGCGCCGTCCAGGCATTACAAGAGGCTGAGCTGTTTCGACAGAAACGTGGTGACTTTGGCACACAGTTGGCACAACAAATGGCGCATGACCCAAAGACAACTGCAGCTTCATGGTGGATGATGAACGGGAACAAAACTCCCAGGCTGCAGGCCCTTGCTTTGCGGCTTGTTGGTCAATGTTGTTCGTCAAGTGGATGTGAGCGGAACTGGAGTACTTTTGCCTTGCTGCATACAAAGGTTCGCAATCGGTTGTCACACAAAAAATTGAACAAGCTTGTCTATGTGAACTACAACCTGCGCCTGCGACTTGCGGATGTTGCCGATCCTCCACGGGATCAAGAAGATTTCATTGACCAGCTAGCCCATCTTTCATTCTATGAGCCTAAAAGTGCAGTGCGGGATTGGATGGAATATGGAAGGTCAAACAAAGCTCCTGTTCTAGACGAGGACGACGATGAAGGTGACACGCCGCTTCCATCTAATATTGTCGCTGATAAAATAAATCCGGCGGACCTCCGTACTTCTACAGGGGAAGATTGCATTAGTGATTGGGCACGGCGACATGTGGGTGACACTCATGTAGGGAAGCGTAAGTACCACGTCGCGCCTAGCAAGGTTGTCCCGAAGCGCCAACGAGGCCAGGCAACGGGAAAAGGGAAACAGAAAGAAATAGAAGTCCTGAGCGGTGAAGACACTGATGATGGTGAGGGTGATAAAAGCCCAGAGTATCAGGAGTCTCAGGACAGCAGCTCTGGCGATGATGGTGATGATAGTGATGATGGCGATGACGGCGATGATGGTGATGATGGGGATGGTAGCAGTGATGGTGATGATGGAAATGGTGGTGGCGGCAGTGGCGGTGCTACTGGCGGTGGCGGGGGCCGAGGCGTGTCACCTTCAAACCCACCTGCTGGTCTCCATTTTACAGGTACCAAGTGTACGTATATATGAACATGTTTTTATTATTTTGACTTATGAGTATTAATTATACTATGTGGTTCATTGCAGGGGAGACTGAGTTCACACATGCAACCCAGGACATTGACCATGGAGCACCGATGTCGCAGAGGAGAACGGTTGGACCGACGGATTACGACTCTCCACAGTTCTCTTCTAGCTCCTCCTACAGGGATTCCTCACAGTCTAGTTACCACTATCCTATACCGGAGTTGAGCATGCAGCCACCGATGAGATGGGTGTACGAATGGCAAGATCCCCATTGGTACAATATGTTACTTCAGGAGTGGCAGACGACATCGGCCTGGACGGGCCAAACTTGGCAAGACTTCAAAGCTGAGTTGCTGGTAAGGCAGGGTTTGAATGTGATGTCCACCGCGGAGTATGAAATGGCCTCGCGATGCTACCGTTGAACAATTTTTTGTGCGAGACTATTCGTATTAACAATTATTTGTACCAGAGGACTACTGAACTATTTGCATGGACATTTGTACTATGTTTGTATGTACAATTATATGTATGGATGTTTGTCTATATTTTTAGTTATTTTTTTCCTTAATTTACGCATATTTCATGGCAATTTTTGGTTCTCCATCGAACCGTTCCAAACCGGCCGGTATACCGGTCAAACCGGGCGGTTACCGCCCCAAACCGACCGGTTTGGACTGCCGCCAAAACCGGATGAAACCGGTCGGTATACCGGTAAAACCGGTCGGATACCGGTCAATTCGATCGGTTTACCGAAAGAAACCGGTTGCACGGGGGATTTGAATTCAAAATTTGAATTCAACCGGTTTCTACCGGATCCCGGTCAAACCGGTCCGGTATACCGTTACCGCCGGCCGGCGGTACGAACTACCGGACCGGTTTTGTAAACCCTGACTCCAGTCAGAAGCATGAAAGGGTTGAATTCAATTACAATGTTTGGATTTTGGAATTCGAATATGTTTTGAGAAAATGACCGTTTGTAGGGCTGGAAAATACATACATCATTCGGTTGCTTAGCTGTGTTAACTTGGATAGCTTATGAGTTTGTCAAACCCTTAGCAGCTAAGACTTTTTCTTTATTGGAGAGAATAAGGTCAAACGTCTACTCCTATGCGGCTATGCAAAAGGGTACGCGTATTGAACTATGGATAGCGTTTGACAAGTAATAGTGGTAGGAAAGTGGAGGGAAAGAGTTGCAAGGCATGAACAAGAAATAAAAAAAAATACAAGCTGGCTCATGGAAAATGTGGATAGATAGAGAGAGAGAGAATGAATGCATATTTGATTCCCTAATCTCTCATTGATGAAGATTAAGTTTAAGATTATCTTTCTTAATTAGTCCATGTTCTTTCTAAGCGAAACACATGCACGACCAGAAGAGATGATGAGATATGGTCAACAATCCCAAGCACACGTTTTCCCATGACAATATGCAATGAGCTAGTGCATGTGGCCAGACATGCACTGCATTCGCTCCTGAGCTGGTGCTGTCATTATTAGGTTGATACCGATAGCAACATCCTCTCTCAAGGTGTCGGCCTCCAGTAGATTTCCACTGAAAAAAGAGAATGAAAAGGTCGTGCAACCACTGGTAAAAAAAACAATGGCTAGTCAAAAGGAATTCCATGCAAAATGAAGAGATGCATAGTAGGCATTATTCGTGAAACTCAAATTTAGAAGCGGTAAATCAGATGCCACGGAAAAAATACGACAAAGTTTTTTTTTCTAGATAAAAAGAATGGTTTTCACCAAATATATATATCACCGTGCATGCATGTATTGTCGTTTCGCTGATTACCCTATAATAAATCATGTCGCGTTTTGCGTACGTTTTGCATTAAGTACATTCTATTTTGTCAATCATCTTTTTGTGTGGTTAGTGTGCAGTGTGCTGTTGAAGCTGTGAATGTTCAAATCTTGATACACACATTCATTATCATTAAAAGAAAAAAAACACTTTCATGACTTGATCACGACCCATCTTGGGAACTAATCATAGCTTGCAAGCAACCACCAGATATTCATCATATATACGTATACATGTAAGCGCCAGAGATATTTCTCCCGTCTTGTTTGCAGCGATCATGTGTCTTTGCTTGTACTTAGAAACAACTCCTTGTGATTTGCCTGAAAGGAACCACCATGCACAGCCACTAACACCATGAGATCGAATGGATTAAGGAAACAACCATGTATATGATGCCTAATTTTCTCACCAACAATGAAGCAACAAGATGCAGTAACGTGGGAAGCAGGCATGGTCGTCACTCGTCAGGTCAGTTAACGGGTTGCTTTCGGAGGGAGACCTGATGCCAGTTACACTGCAGCTATCGTGTTAGGGAGACTTGATGCCCTCTAGGGATTTTTTTTTAAAAGGAAATTCTAGGAAAAATGAACTGGCTAAAAGGGCACCATGATGACAAGGATGTAGCGCCAAAACAGCCGCTCCAGGCCTGCAAGTTCACCGTTCTACATGGAATACATTATAGCTTCCTAAAAAAGATGGAGGGAAAATATTGCACATAAGTGGAGTACAGGAGGATATGAAGAGCCAAAGAGGAGAAATGTTGCTCCATCTATTATCATAGCCACTCACAATATGGCAATAAGAACTTTTTCAAAAAAAAAAGTGGTAATAAGAAGAGGATGAGGATAGGAAGGAAAGGGCAAGGCAAGAGAGAGGGGGATGCCACTTTTTTTTTTAAAAAAAAAGCTAAAGATTAACAGATTAGTTTCCTAAGTTTATTTTGGCGCTTACATTCACAACTTCTAAAATTTTAATCCTTTAAATTGGAAAAAAGGCCTTTTTAGCGTCACTCGAAAACCTTAGTAGTTCTACACATGATTGATCATCGCTCTGATATCCAATAGGATGTTTTAAAAGCTCAGAAAATTTCTGGACTTTAGCTCGAATTCAACAAAAGGACTGTATGTGTGGACAGTGGCCTCTCAGTCATTCAGATTCTTGTAATTGAATTTAACTTCTTTTTTATAACAAAAAAATCCAACGATTTTTCTTTTTGCACGAACACGACGGGCAAGCTGACCAAGGCCATTCTGGGTCCAAATTCACTCGGGCCCTATCTCATCCCAGACGACCCAGCCCACCAAAGCCCACATCCTCTCTGACCTGCTTGCACACTCATACGACACAGATACAGCCCACCGTCATAAAGTTTTTTAGCCTCAGAAAGTTCACAGCAACAGGGGTCAGGGGCCTTGAGAGTAGAACCAAACGATTCAGACATTTGAGATTCAGATGGTGAGAAATATTGACAATGTAGTGGTCCGACAACCACTGTGATGCGAGCCTGCCTATTTACTAGCATTACAAAAAGAGAAGCAAAGCAACAGCAACACCGTCTGAACTTGCATCCAGAAAGTTTCAGCAAAGCACCGACCCAAAACGTGCATCCCCCATGCAGCGCCAAGCTGCCAATCACAAGAAGAGAAATTGCTTCAGAAACATTGGCCGCAAATATCGACAATATTGGTTTCTCGAGACATGCAGGGGTTGAGATCATAATTCAGGTGAACAGAAACTCACCAGTTATATCATCAGCCTGAGATCTAGATTTTCATCAGTTCCTGAAAAAGAAAATCAGACAATTCTAATTCACTTTCTGGAGTTCACAGCATTTCCCCCCCTATAATCAGGTTCCCAGCAATTAACAAACAACTCAAGAATAATGGAACATCTTGTTTCGTGATCATGAGTAGCCATTTTATTCAGAATTTCAATTCAGTAAAGTAGTAGCTTTAGTCAAATGTGGCAATCACTAATCAACCAATTATCTTGATTCAGGGGGAAGTATAGTTGCTGACAAAAGACCAATTAATGGATAAAAGGAAGTACCTCTTCCTTCTGCTTCTGGATGGAATCTATCTTTTTCATGTACCCATCTGTGACTTTCTGCAGAATTTGCACAAGGAAGTTAGCCCCCACTCAATCTAACGAATAAGCTTTCCAAGGGATGTCGACATTGACACATCATTTGGAATCTCAACACAGTAACAGGAAGAAGTGGCTGAAAAAAGTATCCTCACTTGTAGATCAGCTGATAAATCTTTCACATTATCTTCAGAAAGCTTCTTTTCCTACATAAGCAAATGAAGTATGTGAGATTCATCACATAGCCTGCATAAACTAGTTCCAACTGATAACAGCATACCTTCTGTAGTTTATCATAAGCTTTGATTGCGTCTCTTCTTATGTTCCTTATAGCAACCTGCAAAAACAACAGTCATAGATACCACATATACTTATTGCAATACAAACAAGATAACAAAACAAATGGTCTTTTATGGGTATTAGTGAAGTAAAAATATCCAATTAAGAAGATAAAAAGGAAATATTTGAGGTGAAAATACAGCGAGAAAGCTGAACAGATAAAAATATTGGTTATACCTTGCCATCTTCAGCTAGCTTGGCTACAGTTTTTGCTAATTCCTGCAGAAAAGAAGCAAGAATTTCAGAAGGGCACCAAAATGCTCAATAACTTTAGAATCAGCAAAAGACATGCAATATTTATTATCCTAACATGAGCAAATGCCAAAATCCTTGTCAAACTATGGACTCCAGGAGGTTTCAGCAGACTACCATTTCTGGGCCAGGCATAGTTGGTCCCTGAGACTTTTCCATTTTCCAAGCATAGTCAGGGCTAAACTTAGGCCTGGGCTAAGCCAGACTAAATTCAAATAGGACTAGTAAAATATGCTAGTAAATTTTTGTATTCTAATAATCTGTGGTTTACATGAATTTTATTTTGGGATGAATGGAGTAGTTACCATTCCAAAATTTGCAGGAATGATTCCTAATAACATAAAAGTGTCAAGTGTAACACACAGATGAATTTCCAAACACAAACCTTTCTGCGATCAGATGTCAATGGTGGGACAGTAACTCGTATCACTTCTCCATCATTGCTTGGTGTCACACCAAGATTTGCGGCAACTATTGTTTTCTCAATAAGCTTCAGGCTGCACAACACAAGAGTGCGAAAACATAGGATTTAAAACTCGACCTTGGCTCTGCACTAGAAAGGTTAATTGGTTAAATAGCTTACCTTGACTTGTCATATGGCTGAATAAGAAGAGAAGTTGCATCTGGAGTGCTTATCTGTGCAATACTCTTCAAGCTCACTGGAGTTCCATAGTACTCAACCTGTAGAAACCCTTTATTCAATCTTTGCTTGCTACATTTCAGGATTTTATCTGACAGTTACTGAGCAATGAGAACCATTACTGAGCAAGAAATCTAACAGTTAATTAAATGAACGCAAAAAGAAAAATTCATGAAGATGAGTCCAACAGAGAGGAATATATTTGATCATGCAACAGTTTGTACTTCGTAGAAGAAAGGGGGACAAGAATGAGTTATCAAACCTCAATCCGATCAAGCATTGCCGGGTTTGCACGCCCTGTCCTCACAGTGTTGAAGTTAGTTTGTACTGTTTCAATTGCCTTATCCATCTTTTCTTTCTGAAGATACATAAGAGCAGCTAGTTAAAAGCAGGAAAAACAAAACTTTGAAGATACAAAAGGGCGTTTCCAATAGAGTGTACAGCTGCTTACAGCTTGTTCTTCAATGACAGATTTTTCTGCTTCAATTTCTTCGATGGTGGCATGCGTCAAAACTGCTCTGATAACATGAGAATCACAAGCTAATGAACACCAATCTGATGGTCAGTATTGGGTAAAATATTACATCTGTAACCACTCGCCTCTTGTCCGAATGTCGAAGAAACAGAGGCCCAGCCTGAAGTCTCGCAAAGTTTGTGGAGTAAATGAAGACCGCTTGCTTTGGGAGACAACCACAACCTGTAAAACAAGGCATTTCTTGTCGACAGTTTGCCACATTATCGATTTCAAGGCGCGCTTTAAACTGAATACTTAGACCACATGAGAATCAAGTAGTACAGAGAGCATCCTCTGTAGCGTGTACTAGAACATAACTGGGAACATTTCGGGGGTAACTCCCGTCAGCAACAAATCTGGTTATTTGACTAGCACATTGTTTCATTATTGTGTAGAAAACCTTCACAGGGTGTCAATTATGAGGCAGCATTATCCCAAAGGCAAGCATCAATGATCCGAAGGCACTACCCCCAAAGCAGCCGGACTTGCATACATTAAAACCCAGTAGAAATTCTGGTCGTGCAGTGAACAATGGCAGGCGAGCAAGTATAAATAAATTTTCTGCTCGCTACAGCTTAATAGTAACTAGACGCTCAAATTCCGCGCAGCGCGGGAGGCGGTGGGGACGAGGAGCGTACCTGGGCGCTGGGGGAGGCAGTGGGACAGCGCCCGCAGCGGGGACGAGACCGCCGCGGGGGAGACGCCGTGGAGCGCCATACGCGCAGCTGGTGTGGGAGTGGGAGGCAGGTGGTGGAGCAGTGGCCAAGCCAGGCCGCCAAGCGAGGTCGAGGAGGAGGAAGAAGACGCCGGGTGGATAAGATCATGGTGGTAGGGAGGTAAATGGGCCCTTTTGGGCTGGATTCCACAGGCCGGCCCGACTCATCGTCCCGAAATATTCAGCCCATTAAAGCCCATACGGCCCACCAGCCGAACCTCATCGTCTCTCATCGGTGGCATCATCTTCTTCCTCCTCGCAAAGCCGCCGAAAGCTAAGCCAAACCAATCGCGAAGCAAAGCCACCGCGCGCGAGAGGAGAGGGAGGGAGGAGGCGAGGAGGATGGCGCGGAAGAGGAAGGAGCTGCTGTCATCGGCGCCGTGGAGGACGGGGGAGGCGACGGAGGACGAGGAGGCGGCCAGGCTAAGCCGCGAGGGGAAGGTCAGCGTCACCAACAACCCCGGGGAGACGGCCACCATGAACGTGCCCCGTAGCAGGCGCCAAGAGGTCGACCTCGCCGTCGACGACTTCGACGAGGAGGAGATCGACCCCGAGCTGCGCTACTCCTTCCAGCGGAACAACAGGGTATAATTATTAGTTACCCTACCTTCCCACCCTTCCAATCTTCTTCTTCAGTGCTTCTTTCCCCCAATGCCCCGCCATTCCTCCTCCGTGCTTTATTCATGAGTTCATGAGGTGTGCTCTAGATTTTCGAGGGAATTGTTATCCCCTTGATTATAGGTTGCTGTTGTAGTGGAATTATGAACCCCGACCGCAGTAAGAATTGGAAATGTCAGAATCCTTAACTTGGGCACAGCACAAGTCTTCTGTGTGCTTTCGAATAATCGAATTGAATTGAGCTGTATTGGCTCAAAAACGCAGGATTATTCTTAGTTGTGACACTCGTGGTGCTAACCATAAGACAGAGAAGGAAAGAAACGCACCGGATTATCATGGATAATAGAAACGCAAGTTTGTCAGTTACATTTGCTCAACAAACCATACGTGCTTGCATACCTCATAGGATTTGCTGTCATGTCGCAGTTTTCACCTCTATACAAGTACATGAATATTGTTTTCTTCAAGTCGGTGTTGCATTAGATACGTCATAGTTACGCATGTGGTTTAGCTTCCCTGCTCTATTCACTGCCAGCAATGGAGACAGTTGTGCAAATGAAAAAGGTTATGCCTGTCATGCTCCGCTATGGTATATGAGGTGGTACTGTTTGCAGTTAAGCTCAGACTAATAGGGCTAATTTTGTTCATCACAGTAACATCCAACTACCTTGCTACTTGCACCATCCCACCATCAGAACCTGAAATAAGCATATTCTTTATCCAAGCACAACAAACTCAATTTCTTCCCAGTCATGTCTGTTTTTACACACTCAATCTGCATGGAGCAAATACTATGACTATGAGCACTATCAGGACCTGAAAGTCATTAAACATAACTTTGGCATCTGACAGACTGGCACTGTGTGTGATGTCTAGATTTTTTAACCTGAAATCTTTACTCGACTGATAGCTCAATGCCACCACTTTGTGCTATGCATCGTGCCACTGCTTTCAGCTTTTCAAGATCTATGACATTGCCTTTCATTTTTTTTACTCGACTCTGCTATCAGTATGATCTTAGCCCACTGTAATCATAAGCTCTCTGGAAGTGCGTGTGCTTTATTTTATCTGGATATGAATTATGGAACCAGGATAAATAGATAAGAAAAAAAATTTGATGATACCCTGTTTTGAATCCTTTTGAATGTATTATTACTCTATAGAAAATTCAGTTCTGGATTAGAGTTCAGTACATTAAATATTTGTTGGTTGCTGCGTAAATATTTGACATTAAACTGGATGTTTTGCAGTTTTTGAAGAGAGTTTTTAGTGTGGATACCCTTGTGAAGCCTCTTCCTCCTGTAATGGCATACAGTGTCTCTCGTAATGTGAACTTTTTCTTCCGGATCTTCACTCAGTTCTGGGGTAAGCTATGTTGGTATAAGATCTTATTTCGTGTTGGTAATTACTAGGGTTCATTGGTTCCACTCTTCTCATCTTATTCAGCCTGTTTTTTCTGTCTATGTTACTGTAATAACTTAGTTGCCTTTTAATTGCATTACTGTTTGCAAATTAGGAGTAAGGTCTTGATACCTCGCTCAGCTTACAAACAATAGCCTTTGTATCCCTGGAGCTTAGAGCATGTTATAATATCTGCACCGTGAAGAATCATCCACTCAAGAATACCCACATTCTTCTTTCTAATAACTTAGTTGCCTTTTAATTGCATATTTGCATTACTATTTGCAAATTAGGATTAAGGTCTTGATACCTTGTTCAGCTTGCAAACAATAGCCTTCGTATCCATGGAGCTTAGAGCATGTTATAATATCTGCACTGTGAAGAATCATCCACTCAAGAATACCCACATACTGTTTATTTTTCCTATTCTCTATTACCTAAAACATTGGAGTGGGTGGTGATGTGTGCCTGCCATCTCCACCACTCTGCCCCTATAAATTATTTACCCACCTGTGCCCTAAGTCTGATTGTTAGGAATTTACTCATCTTATTTTGGCTTCACATTGCATTAATTACTAATTATCTAATTTTTTCATTAGTATTGCCTCTTTGATACCATTTCACACGAACTATGCATCTATGATTTTTTTTATGCAGTTGCAACACAGTCAATTTTGATAGTACTTCATGTAGATCCATTGGGTGATAAATGCTATCAATGTCCATAGCATTAGTGCTTGCTAATTTCACTGGATCATCATTGTTCTTAGATCCATGGATGTAGCTAACCTCTATGATGTTCCTTCAACTTGTGTCCTAGTTCAAATTAGACACCATCAATATTTTTTCCTTCTCACTAAACCCTGTGTTGGATATCTTGCAGACGAAGAAGGAATTGCCAATGCACAGAAGTCCCTTGGACTGGGAAGTGATGATGGTTCCCGTCGAATGCGCTGATTGTTGTAGTCAAACTAAGTTTCTGTACTGAGTTCAAAACTCTTCGTCCAAGACACTGGAGATCTGTTATATGCTTCAAAACAGTGTGTGGTGCTTCTTAAGTTCGGGTTGTAATTTTTGTTTATTATAGTGTTTCTTTCATGCATTTTCTGCTAGTAAAACTGGTTGTACCATACATTCAAATTCCCTCTTGTACTCGATAGTATGCTCCTGTTTTTGTTTGAACTCGGACAGAATGGAGTGAAATATGTCTGAGTCCCATATCATGAATTAGATTTATCAATGCCATATGAGACAAGTCTGATGTCTGCAGACGTTTAACATGTCGAGCACAATAATGGTAGAGTGTCAACATGCTTTTGATAGACAACTTCCAGAGCTCAATTCCTCTCGCCTAAAATAGACGAAAAACACATGAAACTCGAAAGCCAATGGAGCCAAGTATCTGTCTTTCATGCCAATAAACTAAATCCAGTTCAACAGTTTCATTTACTAGTCAAAACGGGCATTCATGCCAATAAACTAAATCCAGTTCAACAGTTTCATTTACTAGTCAAAACGGACATAAGCATATCTTCTCTCTCTAAAAAATGTAGTGAAAGAAAAGCAAATCATGTTGTGCACATTTGTTGGACCAGGAAGACCCCCTATTTAGAACCCATTAACTATATGCAACTTTAGATATATAATAATCTCTAGTAGCTAGGGATCATATCTACCAATCATATCCAGTTGTGCATGCTGCAAATATAGGATGGCATTCTATTTGGTTTTTTGCCACCTTTGAATTGTATTGTACTAACCGACCATGCAACTTAACAGGCTCTGCATTGGCTGCTTTTGGTGTTCCAAGATTCAGAGCCAAAGGGAGTGGTCCTGGACGCCTTGCTTCTCGCTGCGTTTGCATCCTGGAAAGCCCAGCCATCTTTATTTCTTTCCAGCGGCAGCAATCCTCTTGTTGCAGGGGGTACTTCTTGTCACTTCTTGTACCTCTTAAGTCTACAGAATCAAAGTTCAGTGTACCATGGCAGACGACATGTGCAGGTGCTAGGTCACATTGCTCAGCATTCGTTCTACCACTAACATGATGGCAAGCTTTCTATTTGTCGACTGAGATTAGGCTAGGCATAGGCTAGGATAAGCTTAAATTTTTAGCGTGTTTCGATCTACTGTTGTGTTTGCGGCTCATCCGTCCATTCTTTGCCTTTGTCCAGCAAACATATAGAGCTGACAAGGTCAAGAAAGAACATGGCATACAATCGGTGCAGTGTAGAGGATAGCCAAGTTGCATTTTCTGAATGTTTCTGTAAATCTATCGAAAGTTCAAGGGAAAAAGAGAAAAAGATCATAGGTTGTGTTTGCCAATGGATTATAGATATTGATTTATTACCGAACATCGACTTCTTGAGAGCAAAGAGGATTTTTCTGTAGGAGCTACCTTCAATGGCTGTTGAGCTCAAAGAGTGATTGTTACAAATGCGAGAATAAAAGGGGGAGTAAAGGGTCCAGGTTTTTTGTGTGATAATGTATCATAAGATGCTCCATAATACTTGAGCATCCAAACTAAAAGAATCTTGGGGGAATTAGTTAAATGGATTAATTCTCGCAGCTAGGCATCTTAGTTATGAAATAAGCACTAATGCGGTTGTTATGATTAACACAGATATATAATATATGATACAACTATCTTTTTCCCCTAAGGTAGAATATATATAACAGCATTCTGTAGCCATGAAACCATGAACTCTACTTTGAGGATATATGTAATAGATTTGCAGCCTTCTTCAATCTGATGATGTTACACAATATGATTGGCTAGAGTTCACTCTTGATTCTATGTCGAAGTTTCATGTATAATAAGACTGATTTGAGTACCTGGTAGTGTGAGAGGACCAGCTTGTGGACAGGAAATGCTATATTCTCTGACTGACTAATTTGTTGGGACAAAAAGAAAGAGAGAATCCTTTACTAAATAGAAAGCCAAAATCTTTTATTTCAGGAGGCAGCTTTACAACTTTACAATCTCAGCCGCCTTGCGAATTTGTGACAAAATGCACTTTACTTCAAGTTCGATATAATCCAAATATATTCCTCCAAACAATCTTGTTCTTGGTGACTCCAGTTATATATGCATTTGGAACCATATTAGATAAGCTTGTTTGATAATTTGATACTATATGTTTTAACATAAGAAAATTGTTAAGTTTAACTTGCAACAACCACCGAATAATGCCAAGGAACTATGGAGAAGAACAAACTAGAAGGCTAGAACAATAACATATCCTTGGCGAGCTAGGGCCATTGCAGATCTTTCGCTGCAGAAGGAACATGCTATGCTGATAGATAGAGCATTGAAAAACCGAGCATCTAAAAGGTCTCAAGTGTCATAGGCCAAACATGCAGGGAGATGACAACAATGTTTCTTTTAAGAATGTCCAATGAGCACTCACTCACTCACTCCCCTTTTGGGTTGCTTTGCCTTCCATTAGGCAAAAGACAATTGGAATCAGTTCATGCTTTATGCCCCAAAGCACTAGCTAGATAGCATCTATTTTTACTACGAAGCATCCCACAAGGAGATGTCTCCACTTCTACAATGGCACCAGGTGGCGCTCTCTCCAGGCTGCAGCATAATGTGGTAATGAATGTGGACTGACATCTGGACTTATGCAGGTTTCTTGTGATTTCTGTGTGCTTCTATAAGATTTCATGAATTTCAGGGACTCTCTAGTCTGTACACATCGAACATATTAATCGTTGTTGTAAAGGAGAAAACTTAGTCTTCTGCATACCTGAAGAAACTGAAGGCTGCACCTTATTCAGTGATACCCTTTTTGTGATTCCTGACAACTCATCAACGTCTCCCCATACCAGCTAAACACTTGTCCTCAGATTTAGAGGCAACTATATATTTTCTTGGTGAGAATTACAGATTGTAGATTAGTACAGCATGTAGAACTACTTTGTGTTCACGTTACAATGTAGAGTATGTTTTTTAAATCACTTTTTAGTATCTACATATCAGATCAATCAGCTACTTTAACAAATGGAAGAGGAAGAGAAACCAATCTTCTGTGTATCTGAAACTGTAAGCTGCACCGAATTCAGAGGTCTTAAAGACTACGTGCTCCTCAAGTTGGCTCATGAAAATCGAAACAATCGAAACCCAGATTCATCCACATCTCCTTGGGAAACCTAAATTCCAGCAACGATTCCTTTCTAGATGGCACTGGTCATTTATCTTTTACAGAAATTGCAGATTAGTATAACCTATAAATCTGCTTTATGTTCATGTCACGGATGTATTTTAGACGAGGAAACATCGTTTTCAGCAACAAGGCACTCTCTTTCCACATAATGCAGGCTCCAAGTCCTCAAGAGAAGGGGAAATAAAATGATGTGCTTCCATTCCATGTATTCTTGTGCTCACTCTCTCTCCCTCTCTCTCTGGTTCTCCAATGAGTAGCAGAATAGCAGTAGAGCCAATTTTCTGTGGGTCAGGAATGAAATTTTGCAGAGGCGACAGAGATGCAAATTCTGTGTGAGAGAGCACTGAGAAGGCAGGTGTTTTTAAAAATGCAAATGCCCAGAGAATCCTTTGGGCACTGCAAATTGTTGGGTAGAGATGCCCCGTCCAACAAAAGAGAGTGAAAGGAGGGGTTGTTGACGTGACACCAAATTGCTGGGCATCCGGTTTTCGATGAACCCTAGCAAAGCTAGACATCTTTCTAACAAGACACATAGTCGTAAAGCAATGGGAGGAGGAATTCGTAGCGCCATTAGCCATCAAAACCCTAGTGGTGCAAAAAAAGGCCATGAATTCAGAGAAAGCCGGCGTCTCTTATATAGAGCTAGATCAAAATAAAACCGAGAAATCTCGGAGCTAGAACTAATAGCTCAGCCAAACAGAGCAATCGAGCAGTGATCCTGTTCAAAGAAAAATGCATCACTGTGCTTTGCTTTGACTACAATACATCAAGCTAGGAATCAAAGTTTCAGCCATGATAAACCGTACCGTTTTGGCTATCATCACCAAGATAAAGAACATCAATCAGAACATGATCGTCATGTTAAGTCCCAAATCTATTCGAAACCAAAATTCTACTAGCAGGGGACCAGTACTAGAATTGAAGGGAGTTGCAACGCATCTTGACTAGAACTATTCTCCTCCCGCCTTTCATGAGTCTTAGACTAGAACAAATTCTGCCATGCGCGCCGTGAATCCACCCACGCGTGCCATAGGAACAGCTAGCAGCTGCCATGGCCGTGCAATGCAACGCAGAGAAATGCATGCATGCATGGGATCATCACACTGAGTGCACGAGGCAAAAAGAAGCCAAAACGTTAAATCGCAACAGGTGTAAAGCAAGAGATGCGTATGTGCGTCGCCCCGACCAGCCGAGACGAGACTTATTCTTCCATCATTCCATGAGAGAGAAAGAGAAGAGAGAGAGAAGCTGGTTGGCAAGGCCGGGGCAGCAGTATATAAGATGCAGTAATGGTCTGGCATGTGGTGAGCAAGAGAGAGAAGGGCAAGAGAGGGAAAGCTCAAAGGGACCCTCACAACCTCGAAGCTAGTCCAAACTAGTGGGAGGTTGTGTGCAGGGGAGGAAGACGATCTATCGTACAAGCTGCTGCTGCTGCATCAACTACAGATTGAGTGGTCCATCAATCCTTGGTGGTCGTTCATGGCGAGGGGCAAGGTGCAGCTGCGTCGCATCGAGAACCCGGTGCACCGGCAGGTGACCTTCTGCAAGCGCCGCGCCGGGCTGCTCAAGAAAGCCCGGGAGCTCTCCGTCCTCTGCGACGCCCACATCGGCATCATCATCTTCTCCGCGCACGGCAAGCTCTACGACCTCGCAACCACCGGGTATGCATGGCGGAGCCGTCTTGTGCATCAGCTGGCTGGAGTCGTGGAAGATGAACATCACAAGTGTTATTTTTTTTTTACTGACTCTGTAGAAACATGGAAGAACTGATCGAGAGGTACAAGACTGCCAGTGGAGAAGCAGCCCTGCAGGGTGACGGCGGCGGCGACCACAGAATGGTGAGCCCCTTCTTTGGCTCAACAAACTCGTTGGAATCATATTCTGGTTCTTGCCCCCAATCTTTTAGCATCATATTCGTTCTATGCTCGTTCCTGTCTTGTTTTTGCTTGAATATATGCAACATTCACTTTAGCTGCCCACTAGTTTTCAACTACAGAGCATGATCCACTAGTTTTCAATTTACTACTATTAGATTGCTAGTGGTTGAATTACTCACGCATCATGACAGAATATGAACTGACATGAATTAGAGGGACAAAATATTTGTTTTGATGATGCCATCAAATGTTAAGTGCTGTTTAAAAATGCTTGCAAACACAAAACATCTCTGTCACTGAACTGCTAGTAGGTGCAGGGCAACAGGGAGACCCTGTCTGCCCCTGTTGCAATTGCAGCCCTCCCTGCTACCTAAAAGCTCTGGCCATGTATGTGACCCAGGACCCAAAACAGGAAACCATGGTGCTGCAACAGGAGATCAACCTGCTCCAGAAGGGCCTGAGGTAATTATTCTCACAGCTTAGCCTTACAGTTTTCAGAAAACCTACATGTCAGCTTTGCTTCAGAACACCACTTCCAGTTTCCAGAAGATGTGAAAGTAACTCGAATAAACATCTAGGTTTGCTTATAAGTTAGAGCTTTGACATGAATTCAATAGTACATGCTTGTTCATATGTAGCATCACAGAACTACCAAACCAACCAAGCAAAACAAAGCATTTCTGCAAGAGACAAACTTCACCCAAAATTGTTCACTAGACAGCTTGAACTGCCCTCTCAAATAGGCTTTCTTTTAAAAGAAAGTAAAAGAGGAAACAAGAATGTTCTTGCATCCTCAAACTTAGAATTCAGCCATTTCTTCTCATAAAAAAAGAAACAATTTGGCAGGTACATCTACGGGAATAGGGCAAATGAACACATGACTGTTGAGGAACTGAATGCCCTAGAGAGGTACTTGGAGATATGGATGTACAACATCCGCTCCGCAAAGGTAATTCATGAAAACTCCCAAAAATTATTAACAAAATATCGTTTCAGAAATTGCTGAAACCTTGTTGGCAAACAGATGCAGATAATGATTCAAGAGATCCAAGCACTGAAAAGCAAGGCATGTCCAAAACTCTATTTGACTCTACAAACACCCAATGCAAAATCCCGACTCACTAATAGTATCTTTGTATATGCAGGAAGGAATGTTGAAAGCTGCTAACGAAATTCTCCAGGAAAAGGTAGTGATTGTACATGGAATCTGACATTCTGACCTATACATTTCCTTCAAGTCTTGACATCATGGTGGAAGCTGATGGTATGAATGTGGTGTTGCATGCAGATAGTAGAACAGAGTGGTTTGATCGACGTAGGCATGATGGTAGCAGATCAGCAGAATGGGCATTTTAGTACAGTCCCACTGATAGAAGAGATCACTAACCCACTGACTATACTGAGTGGCTATTCTAATTGTAGGGGCTCAGAGATGGGCTATTCCTTTTAACGGTAATAACACCCTGAGGGCTCCTTCTGTTGATTACTAGTGTGTAATACAATTAATAATGATTGTGTAATGGTTTGTTCCGCAACTTTGGTGTAACTTAAGTTATATAGGACATGGTCCCTCAGGAGTGCCCTGGTATTGTATTGTCATACGTTGTGGTTCTTTACTTCCCCTAAAGAACTCTTGAGGAGCTCTGATGTTGTGTTATTTCACTTAATTGAGAATCTATGTTTGTGTTTCATTCTCATCTTTGCACCTTAGCAGTACTGTCTGAGCATGTGACGTGCAAAAATAGACAAATATATGGACAGATGATCTCAGTTTACACAGATTAAGGTGACCAAAAGTGATACATATAAAGAAAAAAACTTAGCCACTAGAAACCATGCCAGAAGGTCAATGAGACTATCAGGCACTGTGCTGAGTCATCATCATATCTAAGTGCCGTCAGCCCCTGTTACTTTTGGTGCAGCAGCTATAACTTTAGCATGATTGGAATGAACATATTAAACTCAGGTTCAGTAGATGGGCCGAAGTCCTGTAGTTAATATGTATCATCTACCGAAGAAATGCCGACAATATATTTAACTTTATATGCAAAAAGAATACACCAATAATGGCAACTCTTATTATCAGGCGAGAATATGGCATTCTAGTTTGCTTCCTAGCATTTGAATAACAGTATGAATCATAATAATAATTAGTTTCAAAAAAATTGAATCATAATAATAATCATACACTGGGCTTGAAGAAATTGCAATTTTTGAGATGGACATCATAAATTCAGGACCCAAGACCCAAGGGGCACTTTGTATACCATCAGAAAGGCTAAATGGTTTTGAATGCAGCATGCAGTCTTTTTTTTTTATTTACCTGAGATCAATAGTAACTACTAGCTGTAAAATCATCATTCAAGAAACATATTTGAAAAGATCATGTCTACTGTTTACCCAGGCGACCATAAGTACAGTGCAAAGAAGTAAGGATAAACATCACTCCTGATAGAGAGTAAAGTACAATGTCCAGTTGGTTTCCACAACCAATGCACATTTTATTGGAAAAAACTAGGAAGAAAAAAGTACGAATTCCACAAAAGAGACATCACTGTTTTGTCAAGCCATTATGCTCACACAGGCATCATTTAATGCGGTTCAGCTCTTCTGACCTGTTAATAGAAGTAAAGAAATGAAGGGTTAGAAGAAATAAGGAACCTTGAATGCTGTAGAGAAAATCAAAAGGAAAAAAAAAATGCAAGCAGACAGCCTACTGCAATCAAACTGTGTTTATATGTACAGCCATGCTGAAACTAACACAATTCTGTCTGTCCTATACTTTCAAGAGTTTTAACAGTTGTAGTTCACTATCATGGCTTTATAAGGCCAAAACCAGACTAGTTACTAAAAACTAGATCCAGAGGATATTTATCCAACAATTTGCACTGCACAAAGCAGTCTTTGGCATTTGAGCAGCCTGCTTTCTTAGGAGTCGCATAGTTTCATATCCATCCCCCTCTACAAATATCTCTTGAACAGAATACAGGCTCCGATACTCATGAAAAAACTAGAGCGAGAACCCATGAAAGCATGGAAGCCAGCATTATTTAACTCACAAAAAAACAATGTTTACTAGTCTAAAATACACCCTGACATAAATATAGAGCAGCACTATATGTAATCTACAGTTTGCATACAACAGAAGCATATGTGATGATCAGGAACTGACGGAGCCACAGATGCAAATCAGGCTCAAGAGAAGCATATGTGATGATAAGGAACTGACAGAGCCGACTAGTACAATTAAACGAACACAATCAAATCTTGTATTCAAACATTTGTAATTAGCTCGGGCAATACACATACCACAATCACAAATCAGGAATCAGCAGAAACATCATGTGACGAACAGGAACCGGATCATCATATGAAGCAAAGAGAGTACAGAAGACAGCACAAGGAACAGACCTGAAACCTTGTCCTCCCACCAGTAGATGAAGCGGAGGTTGGCCCCCTGCTTGTCCATCTTGTAGAGCTGGTACCAGTGCTCGGCCACCTCGGCTCCCAGCACGGCGCCGGTGATCGCTCCGAACCCGGTCGCCAGCACGATGCCTGCAGGGGAAACCACAATCAGCACTTCAGCAGAGGGAAAAAAAAACACAACAACGAAACAGAGGCCAGGATTGATCTGGAAACCCTCGCGGCCACGGCCGCCGTAAGAGCAGATTCCATCCCCATCGTATTACCGTGCGGCGCCTTGGAGTACTTGAACGCGACGCCGCCGAGGTGGGTGGCGCCGACGAGAGCCCCCGCGAGCGCGAACTTCCTCGACTCCCGTAGCGCCTTGAGCTGCAGGAACCGCATCTATAGGTCAGAGGGAGAGACGAGGATGAAGAGAGGAGGGAAGAGGATGGGGGCACCGACCTGGGGCCCGTAGACGGGATCGGAGGCGATGAACTCCTCGACGTCGGCGTCGGACCACTTGGGGAGGGGCTCGGCGCGGCCGTAGACCTTCTTGAAGTAGTCGAGGAAGGCGAAGTTGCGCGCCCAGTGCTGCTTGACGCCCTCGAAGTGCTCCCCGATCCCCATCGCCGCGCCGCCGCTGGTTCGCTGATCGCTTGGATTCGTTTCGACGGCGAGGAGGTGGTGGTGTGGTTGGTCTGGTGCTGGGGAAGGACGAAGGAAGAAGACGCGATGATATGGGCTTTTCTGCTCCGGGGCTTGAATGGGATGGGCCCTCCATGTAGCCCATTTATTTTTTAAAGCCCACTTCACCCCAATTAGTAGCTTGAAAACAACGCTAATGAAAGGATTACTTCTTAATTTTGATTCAGCTGTTTCAACATCTTGATACATCTCTTTCAACATTTACATTTGTGGCTGAAATGTTGAAACTATAGAAACGAACAGAAATTGTTGAACCTTAAGAACAGAAATGTTGAACCTTCACAACAACACCTTCTTCACGGTGGCGCTGAAGTGTTTTTTCTTTTTCTATCAACCCCTAACTTTTGAGTAGGGGCCTTGCAAGAGATGCTCTAAAACAGCACTGAAACTTGGAAAGCCTAGCTAGATTCTAGTAGAAACTTTGTTAACTTGGACAAAAATAGCCCCAAATAAAGGTCATCTTCACCGTCAAACTCTATTCGGCCTGAGCCCCACGCGCCGAACATCGCAGCAGCACTAGTACATATGGGAAACACTCGAGTGTTAGAAGAAGACGTCACCCTCGATTTTCTTACCCAATCATTCCACGCAATCACAGTCGAGAGCTCTGTTAAATAGACATCCAAGAAGTCTGGACGAGCACGCGTACGTGCTACTGCAGGCTGCAGGCCTAGTGGAAAGAAAAACGAGCGCCGGCGGTGATGCCTGGCGTGCAGGAGCACGCCGTAGTAGGTTGGTTCTGCTGCTGTTGTCGTGCTCGGATCGGAGCTGTACGTGCCGGTGCTGTTGGACATAACATATATACTCGACGACGATATCATGCATGTACTCTACTCCTACTGACAGAGCGACGACGACCCCGATCGACGAGCAGCTAGCTAGCGGCCATTGAAGAAGACGTCACGGGCGAGCCCCAGGCGGACGGAGTTGCAGGAGTACGTGGCCGATCTGAACACGGACGGACTTGGATCTTCTGGGCGGTGGCATGCATGGCTCCGGGTCGGGAGGCACTGCACACCCATATATGCATAAGAGGTCGCTCGCTGCCGGTGTAGATGATGTGCATTCATCGCCGGCCGGCGTGCCAAGCCCCACGTACGTCGGAACGGATGGTGTGGCCACTGCACGGAGGAGCACGTCGGCCGCCGTGGAGGGGAACGGTGAGCACGGGCCATGGTTCAGCGGTAGCCAACCGCCGCTGGAGAATGGAATAATGCTCACTGGGGGAAGACAGCACACAATTAAGCAGATCCATCGGCTTATATTACAACTGCTATGTTTACTTCCAAAAGATCTTTGCAACTTTCCTATTCATCCCTCTCAGAAAATACGCTTCCTAGAAAAGTTCTCTTTAATTCCCTTCAACTTTCCTATTCATCCCACTCACAAAACACGTTTTCCAGAAAAAGTTCTTTTTCTACACCAACAACTAAACACGTTCGATTCTCTCAAGACTGATTAGCGTTTCATTATTTTTTTAAAAAAAGAAATAAATATCTTCCGGCCGCCGGCAGCGGGAGGCGTCGCACGCATGCAGCCGTACGTCGAAACCATGACGACACGAAGACACCTTAAGGGTCGGATGCTAGCTCGGTCCGTGCACCGCGCGTCGCCACGAGCACGGCATCCAGGGACGAACCAGCAAAGCAAGCAGCCCCCTGTGTGTACGTACCCCTGTGCTCCAAGCACTTGACGTGTCACCGTGCGCTTGCGCTTGTAGCGTGTGTGTATGTTTTTTTTTAAAAAAAAATGTTCGACAACCTCTGGAGCGTCCAGAACATGGGCCGCCTCGCCTCCCTCGCCGCCGTCGACTACGTCCTGAGCAGCATGGCCAGCATCATCGACGACCCCGACCCGGTCTCCCTTCCCCGGTTCGCCCTTGTCCGCCGCCTCGCTCTTTCTGTAAGGGCCTCCGCAAGCGACGTCGGCGAGGGTTTTGTGGAGGCGGCTGCCCCCTGTTAGAATTAATTGAAGGCTAACAATGCTTAGAACATGACTAATAGGATCACCTAGCCTATACAAGATCACATCTAGTTTAGATCTAATGCGGAAGTAAACGGAGTCGGATCCGGCCTTATACCAGCGGTGGTGTTGTCCATCGCGACGGGGAAGGCCGGAGAGGCGGTGTTCGAGTCGATGTTGAGGGCGACGTCGGGCTTGTAACGAAGTATCTCCTTCAGAGATTTCGGTGGGTGACGGCGACCTTCTGGACGCCAACGGGATTGGCCTGCGACGGGAGGAACTCGAGCTTCCAGGCCTTCCAGTGCGTCTGATTGATCGGTGTAGGGTGGAAGGTTCCGGGGAACCTTGGAAAGCGTGAAGGGTGCCTTTTGGGGTGGTACGACCTCTGCTTATATAGCACTGTAGGCCCGGGGCTGAGCCCTAGGTTTCCTTAGCGTTGCCTCACGATCACGGCAAAAAATCAGGCTCTGTTGGAGCCTATCCCGAAATCTGGGGATAAGGATTACTCCCCCCTTATCTCGGGCATATTTGTTGACCTGACGGTCACAAAATATCCAACATTCTCCCCCTTGACCAAAGGTCAAACAACTTAAAACTTAAAACTTAATTTCAACTTATACTTAATCTAAAACCCTTCCTCAGTAACACAGCTAGTACCAGACCAATGCGTCGTCAGCAGAGCCTCCTCATACTGGTACAACATTACCCATAGTCTTCACTGAAAACTTTGTCAGGATTCTTAATCTTATTTGGGGAATACTAATGGCCCTGAATCAGGACCTTTTTAAAGGTATCAATCAAACCCATATAATATACATGTTTATCAAATAGCAATGGTGAAATGCCTTTAGTGAGCGGATCCGCTATATTTTCCTTAGTGCTTATATGCTCAGCTTGCGTGTTTGGTCCTGATTTCGTACTTTTACGATACGATACGATACTTAAGCTCAATGTGCTTACCAACTCTTGTTATATTGCGGCTTTGTTGTCGCAATACATTATGATAGGTTTCTAGATACTATCAACAACTCTTAGTGCCGGAATAAAACTCTTAAGCCACAACGCCTGCCCAACAGCATCATAACATGCTACAAATTCAGCTTGCATTGTTGATGCAGCCGTTACACCTTGTTTAGCGCTCCTCCATAAAATTGCTCCCCCTGCTAGCATGTAGATATATCCAGAAGTGGATTTTCTATCATCCTCATCGCCAGCAAGGTCGGCATCAGTGTAACATTCAACTTTATGGTTGTCTGATCTCTTATATGTAAGCATGTAATCTTTAGTGCCTTGGCAATATCTTAATGCCTTCTTGACACCTACCCAGTGAGCCCATCCTGGCTTATCCTGATATCTTGTAAAGACGCTGATTGCAAAAGCTAAGTCTGGACGCGTACAGACTAGCGCATACATCAAGCTTCCGACTGCTAATGCATAGGGAACGTTCCTCATTTTCTCTCTTTCTAAATCATTCTTAGGGCATTGTCCTAAATTTATCGCCCTTTTAAATTGGAACAGGTGATGTGCTACTCTTATCCATCTTATATCTTTTAAGCATTTTCTCAATATATGCTTTCTGAGATAATCCTAGTATTCCTTGAGCTATATCCCGGTGTATCTCAATGCCAAGTACATACGAGGCTTCACCAAGATCCTTCATATCGAAATGTGATGATAAGAAGTTCTTAGTCTCATGCAACGTATTCTTATTGTTGCAAGCTAACAGTATGTCATCTACATACAGTACTAGGATCATCAACTTTTCACCCTTTTCTTTGACATAGATGCATTTGTCTACCTGAGTTTTCCTAAATCCGAATCTCTTAATGACTTCATCGAATTTACGATTCCACTGCCTGGATGCTTGCTTAAGTCCATAAATTGACTTCCTTAATCTGCATCCCATATGTTCCTTGCCCTTAATGGTAAACCCTTCCGGTTGAGCCATATAAATAGTCTCATCTATGTCACCATTAGAAATGCAGTCTTAACATCCATCTGGTGTAACTCCATATCAAAATGGGCTACAAGTGCCATGACAATTCTTAGTGAATCTTTAGTAGACACAGGAGAGAAGGTCTCTTTGTAATCGACCCCTTCCTTCTGTGTAAATCCTTTTGCTACAAGTCTAGCTTTGAATCGTTCGACATTCCCTTTGGAATCACGTTTAGTCTTGTAGACCCACTTACAGCCTACTGGTTTGACTCCATTAAGAATTTCTACTAAATCCCATACCTTATTGGAACTCATAGACTTTAGCTCTTCTTCCATGGGTTCATCCATTTAGTGGAATTCTCACTTTGTACTGCCTCTTTGAAAGTGACAGGGTCATCAATTTTCCCAACATTATACAAGTCCTCAGTTAAATAAGTCTCGTATGACAAGTCCTCAGTTAAATAAGTCTCATATAAGTCAGGATTAATTGCAGGCTTCCTTGTCCGTTGTGGTCTTACTGTTGGCTCATTCACAACTGGTTCAGGAACTGCAGGAGGTACTTGTTGCGGAATTTCTCCCGCCTGATTATTATCTGCAGGCGCCTGAGCAACAGCAGCAGCTGGAGCCTGAACAACAGGGTCAGCTGGCACTGGTACAGCAGGAGCCTGCGCCACGTGTTCCTGCTGAATGAGAGCAGTAGGCGTGGTGCTGCTAATTTGAGGTATCACAGGTGGTACAAATTGATATGCTTCTGTGAACTCAGGAATTTCCAAAGCGGGTAACTCAACGTGCAACTCTTCAAGACTTATATCCCTCTTCGGAAAACCTCCACTAATCTCTGAGTCCTCTAGGAACACAGCATGTCTGGTTTCTACAAACTTAGTTAAGCGACCAGGACAATAAAATCTGTATCCCTTTGACTTATCTGGATATCCTATGAAATGGCAGCTTACTGTTTTAGAATCCAGTTTCTTTTGTTGTGGATCAAACAACTTTGCCTCAGCGGGGCAGCCCCCTACCTTTAAATAATTTAAAGACGGTTTCCTCCCATTCCATAGTTCAAATGGTGTTTTAGGGACGGACTTAGATGGAACCCGATTTAGTATGTGAGCAGCTGTTTTAAGCGCTTCCATCCACATTTCCACAGGCAAGCTAGAATGACTGAGCATGCTACGTACCATGTCCATTAGCGTACGGTTGCGACGCTCAGCAACTCCATTTTGCTGTGGTTCGCCTGGCATAGAGTACTGAGCTCTAATGCCATTTTCTTCTAAGTACTTAGCAAATGGTCCCTTAACTTGACCATATTGAGCATGTTTGCCATAGTACTCACCTCCCCTGTCTGATCTTACAATTTTGATAGAAGTGTTGTGCTGTTTCTCAACTTCTAACTTATAAATCTTAAAAATTTCTAGCGCATCTGAACGCTTGCGAATAGGGTAGATGTGTCCATAGCGTGAATAATCATCAGTAAATGTTATAAAAGGGTCATACCGGGACATCATTAACTAAAGTCCATTATAGTATCTTGATAGAACACTTATTAAATTATTTGGGAGTTTATTTATGGGCCTCATCCAGAATTACATTTCAGGTTAATCATCAAATCCATACTAATTTCGCGAAAATAGGATAAGAGATAAAACCCTGAATTAGTCACATTGCTAGCTATTTTCTTAATGCATTAAAATGACTTGATCCAGGGACCCTTCTTTCATAACAATATATTTGTCAATCGGCTTGACACCATCAACTATATGTCATTACTTGAAAGGAATACTGTAATCAAATACAACGGCATTAAATTTAATCAATGCAAACATAATTATACCGGAATATATTCTATATGCCTGCCTGAGTTAAAACATGCCATACAAAATCAGCATTAATAATGCTAATCTTGCTTTAGAGCTTTCTGCAGAATTACTCATATTTGCAAGCGTGAAATAATGTCAAGCATTCCGGCTTGTTATGCTAAGTCAATTTCTCATATGTCTTAGCATGTAGCTTCATTAGAAGCTTTAGGAACGTCTTCCTATTTATCTTATTCTTAACGTTGTACTTATGATAAAATTTGTTATATCACGCAAAGAAAACAGACATAACTATGTATAAACGAACACAACCAAATCTGATACTCAAACATTGTAATTAGCACGGGCAATATACATACCACAGTCACAAATCAGGATTCAGCAGAAGTGTAAGCGTGTGACGAACACGAACCGGATCACCGTACGAAACAAGACGGCGCAAGGAACAGACCTTGTGTACACAAGCACGATACCTGCAGGGGGAAACCACAATCAGCAGCAGAAACAACGAAACAGAGGAGCAGTTTGAATGGGCTCGAATGGCCATTGTAGCAAATTGATGGGCCTCCATGTAGCAGCTTCCGTTCTGGGCCGAAATGATCCAAAACCGCGCGATTTGTCTCTGATTCGAATTCGACGCAAATTTGAGTCCAAAACCAAACCAATCATGCGGTTTGGTTCATCAAATCTACTTGGATCCCTCGCAGGAGGGGAGGCGTCGTCGTCGTCGTCTACCCGTAGCATGGCGCTCCTTTGCCAGAGTAAGAGCCGTCTCTCTCCATCTGTTTCCGTGTTCTTCAGATGATTAGAAACCAATGATCTGCCGTGATCCCATACTGAGTAATTTCAGATTGATGCGAGCTGGCTACTGATGTTTCACTAGCGTTAGATTAAATTTTCACTTCGGTGCGTGGATTAGTGGATAGCCAACATTGCTGATTTTTTTTCAGGGAAGATTGTGTTGCCTTGACGTGCTGCTTTGATTTTACCTTGTTTTTTTTTTTTTGAGGATTAGTTTGGTTTTAGGATCAACAACCATGCTTGTGGCATTGCAGGTGGATCGTTTGCTCCAATGAATAAAAGAAAGTGCTCACCCTGTCAAGGAGATGTTGATGATAGCGGTTTGAAAGGTAGCAAAATAACGAGATCTTCACTTCCACACCTTCCTGAGGTACGGCAGCACAATATTGTAAAGATAAGGACTGATAATCCTATACTCCCTCCGTTCAAAAGTAATCAGGGTCAGTCTAGCTGAATTTAATCCTATACTCCCTCCGTCAAAAAATTTAGGTCATTTGACTTTTTGGATGTACAGTTTGACCATTCATCTTATTCAAAAAATTGTGTAAAATAGCATATTTTTTGTTATAACTTGCTTTAGCAATAAAAGAAATTCATAAATAACTTAAATTCTACTAATTATAAACAGAGAAGAACACATCTATTACTTCTGCCACGGGTCACCGTAGTAGACTCCCTACCTCATTAGCAGCTTCGTTTTTGTCTAACTGTAACTGATCTTTCTGCAAAATCTGGTGGTAGAATCACCATCACGTCTCTTGCCATCATTCTGAAAAAAAAAAGTGCAACCATCAAGTCTATTATCTATACACATTGCATTATCTTATCTATGAAACCTGAATGTGCATAGGCACATAGCCTAGCTCTCAGATTCTCTGAACATTTTGGATCAATAAATCCATGTTATCTCGCCACTCTATTCGAATAATGCTGGTTATGTCATGTCCATTTTGCTTTCTCGACATTGGACTTCTATTCTAATGCTGGTTCATGCAGGACATCTGGCACCATATACATTCCCTAATGCCAATTCGCGATGCAGCATATGCCGCTTGCCTGTCTCATGCCTTTCTACGTTCATGGAGGTGTCGTCCCAACCTCACCTTGAATAGGGATGCACTTCTCTCGAAAGAACATGCACATGGAGTGAATCGCAGCCACATAATTGATCGCATTCTAAGAGACCACTCAGGCACTGGTGTGAAGATATTGAAGTTTCGGCTATATGGTATTGCCAATCACTGTCTTGACAATTGGCTTCAAGGTGCTGTTACACCAACGATTGAAGAACTCACTGTAGTGCTATGCAGTACTTTGAACAAAGTGTACAAGTTCCCGTGCTCACTTTTATCTAATGGGGTTGGAAACTCAATTCGGCATCTTGAACTTGGCTTTTGTGAATTTCATCCCACAGCTGAATTTGGCCCCTTAAGAAACCTAACAAGTCTGACTCTGAGTTCAGTACGTATTACAGGGGATGAGTTAGATTGCTTTCTTTCCAACTCTCTTGTTTTGGAGCAGTTGCACCTCAGTAACTGTAATAAGATAGTTTTCCTGAAGATACCGTGTGTGCTACAAAAGTTTTGGTGCCTGACTGTTATTGGATGCTGGAGGCTGCGAGTAATAGAGAGCAAAGCTTCAAATCTCTCCTGTTTAAGCTTCAATGGAAATGTAAAGCTGTCACTTGGAGAAACAATGAAGATGAAGAGAATAAGCATGTTCCGATCAAATGTTGTCTTTTATGCTCGTACGGGCCTGCCGTCCATTATGCCAAATCTTGAGTCTCTTAAAATGTACTCCAGAAATGAGGTATGATCTAAAAACCAAGTTATATGCATATTAAGAATAGTATACATATTGCGGTAGTTATGCCTTGTATATAATTGATCAGAGACATATGACTGTATGTTGTGCAGGTGGCCAATACACCTATGCTTCCTACCAAATTTCTCTACCTCAAGCACCTGACCATAGTGTTTCAATCAGGAGCTTCCTTTTCCCCATCCTATGATTATCTTTCTCTGGTTTCTTTCCTTGATGCGTCTCCTTCCTTGGAGACTTTGATCTTGGAAGTAAGTCATTGTTCATTTATTCCATCCTGCAAAGATACTGCTGGTTACTCCATTATTGGATCCGCTAGCTCAATTTTTTTCCTTTTTTGTATTAGGTATGTGAGCGACGTATGGATCATGAGTCGATATTTGGAGATTCCTCAAATTTGAGGCAGATACCGGAACACCACCACTGCTGCCTCAGAAATGTAAAGATGACAGGGTTCAGCTCCGCCAAGAGCTTGGTTGAGCTAACGTGCTATGTCGTCAAAAAGGCAGTGTCACTTGAGTGTCTTACATTGGACACCCTTAGTGGTTTTAGGTGTTCTGGCGAAGAAGATCCTAGAAGAACAAGATGCTCCTCTAAGAGAAATAATATTCTCAGGGAAGCCACTAGAGCTGTGGCGGCAATCAGAATGTACACTGAGGATAAAGTTCCCTCTGCAGTTTAAGTTGACTGTTTTGGAGCCTTGCACCCTGTGCCATGCCATCGGAGCATAATGGTAGTGGTAGGCGCCATAAGTTAACATTATGTCGCAATGTGTAACCATGTATCTTAATTGTGGTCTTAGACGAACCACTCTTTGTTTCTTGAATTATTGGACAATTCAGTGTAAGATAAACCATTCAATGTTTATATTCCTTGAAATCGTGCATGTTTTTTTTTTCATTTGTAGAGATGAGTTGGCAGCAATGCACGTGTGGGATTTTACGGCATGTTTGTTTGCCGTCAAGTAGGCTGATGTCGTTCACCGTGACGGGTCTATCATGAGTTGCCCGGCAGCCAATGAGTTGGCGAGCACCTCGCTGGAGACAAGCACACTGAATAGATAACAGCAGGCCAGTTGAGTGCAAATGCTGCTACTGCTGTACTCGAGGAACTCCTTCCAGATTAAGTTCAGGATGGACTATCGAGTTGTGCCCCAGCCTCTCACCATCTCAGCACTCGGATTCAGATGAATTAAAATGTTCGATCAAGCCGTCCCTCTTGGGCAGCCCCCATTTCTTCCCTCACGAACACATAAAGAACCAAGAAATGGATGAGATCCACTCGCAACTCCTTGATTGACAACAAATCCTCGATCAGACAGCATAATGCAGCAGAGTTAACATATGCGAGCAAAACATAAAAACACCAAGTAGCAAGTTATGACAAAGATCAATGCCGTCTCGTGTCTCCTAGAAAACAGGAATGTTGTATTGTTGTTGTAAGACATACCAGACAGAAACGCACGGGACCCTGTCAAGGGAAGGGCCTGACTAACCATGTCAACCTGAAGCTGCAGAGACCAGCTTCTCAAAGTTATCCTGGGCAGAAACTAAAACACAGTTTTTTTCCTTTCATTTTACTCCGTATCCACATTATTCAGAGAATTTTAACAAGAGTGGCGGAGAATTTAGAGAGTAAATAGCAACAAATATATGCTCAACCAAAGAACAAAGTTCAGGGATTACTAATGAACCCTGTCATATGCAAAAAGGAATATCGGAAGAATGGCAAAGCGAACATATGTTCATATAGTCAGCCAAATATCAAATTTTATGTGCTACTACTGAAACCCTACAGAAGCAAAGGAACAATGCAGACCCTTGCATGAGTAGTAGTTTATCAGATAATTTCTGGAGTAACATATTGCACAAAATATAATTAATCAAATACTATAAAATCTGGTGGGGGTACAAAATTATTGCTCTAGTGGAGTGCATACATACTGGTGATGCTCAGATCAAGCGCTACTGATGACAAAAGAAATCATTCATGAAGCTACAAAACTTATGCTACCACTCAAAAAGAATAAATCTGGTGCAAGAGTTGGAGATTGCTAGAAGCCATTAGTCTCTGCCTCTCTGGAGGGGAGGCCAAGTGATCAAACATAGTGTAGTACGACATGCAAACTGAATAAAGAAATATAGAGTACAATACCTTAACATGATCAGTGTGCTATAATTCATATGCCTCCATAGAAAAAAAAAACAGGAAGAAACATGAACAGAGGAAAAATGAGATTGGAAAGAGAATATTGCAACTGAAATTTCTCATCGCAAAAAGAAAAGGATATCACAATTGGAATGCATATGCTATCAGTCTAATACACTAGCAAGTATGAATAAATGCATTGATTTAAAATAGTAAAAACATCATTGTATATCAATACAAAAATGTCTGTAAATTGCATCAGTATATACATGCACTAGGATAATCATCTACAAATAGTACATGGCCATTAATCTGTTATGACAGAAAAAACTAAAATCAGAAGCTAACAATTTGTCAACATTGCATTCGAGTGGAAGAATAAGGGGCTATAACCCTGTTTGGATCCTCTGGATTTTAAAAGCAGCAAGAAGCTAGCCAGGTTCCCTCAGCTTCTTGGATTCCAAAATCTACTAGCACTTACACTATGAAAGTTATGGCAAAAACTGGACTGTTTGGATCACTGCCAAGATTCTGATCCAAAAATGTCCTAAAACAATGCAACATTATGGCCTGATGTCAAACCTATGCATTCATTCAGCATTTGCAAGAGCCAGTGAAAGATACATATGGAATTGAATGGAGCACCTGGATTAGAACTGAAAAAATGAATTAGGAAAAGCTAGACTGTTTTTTTTCTAACCAAGGTTTGTTTTCAAATCAAACAAAGCCTATGTACTTGCGTGAATTATGGTTAACAGAAAAGTAATGCATGACCTAGCTTAGAGCAAAGTGCTTACATAATTATCTGCAAGAGCTCCAGAGAAAAACAAAACGCCACTTCCTAGCAACTTATCTAAAATCATTGGGAATTAACGAAATCTATGAACTGAAGACTAGAAATAATTGAAATAAACAAGATAATCATTGGTGTATTGTTCTACACACAGATCCATAACTTTTCGCAGACATCAAGAAACAAAATGGTAGCTATCAGTTCTCAAACAAAGGCAACATCAAACAAGCTGAACTTAAAGCAGGGAAACAAGCTGAACAAAGTGTCACATGAAATTTAAGTTTCAGATACAATATTATAGTATTGCTTCTCATATGCATATATCAACATAAGCCTGCTAGAAGAGTGCCAACCATCAACAACCAGCAGAATGTCAACCGGGTCTAGCTAATTACAAGTAGAACGTTACGTAATCTACTATGGAGAAACCAAGCCTTTTGCTAACCATCTGTACTAAAGAATGAAATCCACTGTTATGTTTCTAGGCGTCCTCTGAGATTGTGAGTTGCTTACTCCTGACCGTGGTGACCTTGTCGATGAGGTGATGGCAGTTGGTGAGGAGCCATGACTCGGTGACGAGAGGGTGCAGATGCGCACCATGAACATGGTCGAGGAGGAGGTCAGCGATGCCGTTCAGCTCGGTGTCGGCGGAGCCCCCCATGGTTGCAGCGTACTCCGTGAGGCTCTGTGCTGAGGACTTGAGCATGGCGAGGCGGGACTCGGCGATGGCGTCGTCGGCGAGGCCGACCAGGATCCCCGCGGAGATGAGGTGGAGAAGGTTGTTGGCGAGTACGAAGCTGTTCATGTGGTTGCCGTTGACCACCGACCAGCGGTGCCTCATCTCCTCGTAGCGGAGTAGCTCTTGCAGCGCGGTGGAGTGGCGAAGGTGGAGGGACACCACGATTACTCTGCGCGGACTGCCGCCGGCCTCGAGAGTGGCCTGGAGAGCGGCCCGGAGGGAGGTGACGCGGATGGTGGGTGCGGCCACGCCTCTCGGCTGCTCGGGCCCGTGCGGTGGAGGGCGGGCCCCGACGACGACGCCGTGCTGTGGAGGGAGGGCCCCGACGATGAGGCCGTGGGCGCGGTCGCCGTCGTCGTCGTCTTCTTCGTCGTGGGCGACGCCATGCGGTGGAGGGAGGGCCCCAACGACGAGGCCGTGGGCGCGGTCGCCATCATCGTCGTCGTCGTGGGCGACGCCGTGCGGTGGAGGGAGGGCCCCGACGACGAGTCCGTGGGCGCGGTGGTCTTCGTCGTCCTCCTCGATTAGCGTGAACTCCGACGCCTTGAACCGCGAGATGGCGCCTCGGATGTCCTTGGCGAGCGCCGCGAGGTCGTCGGGCTCGGCGAGTCGGCGAGCACGGTTGGCGTAGTTGAGGAGGTGGTCCGCCACGCGGTGCGCTTCGGTGCCGAATGAGCCACCCGCAATCCCTCACACGGAACGCGTATCGGCGAAGCTCGTCGAGGGCGCGCTTGTCGGTGGGGGCGTCGGAGAGGACGGGGAGGAGGGCGGAGCCGACGAGGGTGAGGAGGTCGACGCCGATGGGCAGCCTCTTGAGCCGGCGCTGGTTGCTCAGCTTCCACCCGCTCGACGCCTGGAGTGAGGAGAGGAAGGCGAGCAGGGCGGGCGCCTCCTCGACGCGGACGCAGTCGACGGCGGCGGTGCGGGGGATGCCGTCGGAGGCGACGATCGACTCGACCGCCTCGTAGAGGGACGTCACCAGGATGCCCGGCGCCTCCATGTTCGCGAGGTGGAGGTGGTTGCTCTAGGGATTGGATTTGGGGGATTCGAATTGAGAATTGCGAGGCTGGCTTAGAGCAGAGAGAGGGGACTGAGGAGGGGGTTTTGGCTCAAGATTTCATCGGGGCGGAGGGGAGGGAAAGAAACCGCCTCCGCCGCCACACCTGATTGGTTGGAGCCTCGCGGCCTCTGATGGACGGCCCCGCAGCCTTCAAAAGATGAGATGCCTGACTGTCAAGTTTTCTCGGCCTCACAGACACAGAGTTGTCTGTCGAGGATTTTTTTTTCCCTCGATGCAGACGTACATTTTTTTTTGGGCGGGAAGTATATTATTGGCACCGGTCAATATGCTGCACCTCACTTGAGTCGAAAGTCAAAACCATGCCTGAACTGTTTAGTTTCCTTCTTTCTGGTAGGAGGGGTTTTATGTGTGCATTTGTGCAATTGCTTTCTGCGCCCCTATTGCTCTTCCGAGGAGTATGCATATGCATCTGCATTGCCGTTTCAGCTCCTTTGATATGGTTTTGGCTCAGCTGATCTAGCTGGGCACTATTGCATTCAACAGAATGTAAGCGTCAGGCGGGACTCCAGCACAAACGTTAGAAATGATCTTTTTAATTTTATTCTTTATTATTGGAATCAGTGTCATCCCTGTTCAGATTCACCCTAAAAAACACTATCCATCCTAAACCCTTTATTATTAGAGCCTATTCATATGTAGGTCCTGCCAATGGACTGCGACAGCCGACAGTTTATGATTAGGAAAAAAAAAAACTCTTTGCCATAACGGGGAAATAATCTGCAACCATTCACAAACAAGGAAGGGCATGCACAATCTTCCTAGGCCATCTGGAGTAACACGAGAATGTCATGCAACATCATCTTCCTCGGCGACTATAACGGGGAAAAACTCTGCAACCATTCACAAACAAGGAAACATCCTTAAAAAAAAACAAGGAAACACTTCCATAGCCAATCAAGCGACGCTGGCTGGATCCGCAGAATGAAGATCATATATCTATCATGTCACAGACGGGTCAACACATCATTAACTGTGAACATGAGCATGTAAGAATGGGTCATCCAACAAAACCAGCCCAAGGTCTGTATTGCACAACTAGTTCTCTTCCTAGTTAGACCCCTAATAAAAGGACAGAAAGAAAGCAGCTCAAATGTGCATGACCATATCAGCTGAATGCTAATCATCTCCCCAACCGGGTACACGCTACAGTAGGTCAGATGCCCCGCGACGCCTCAGCAAAAGGAACACGAATGGACTTGAACAAGAATCTCAATGCTGCTGTGTACACTGACTGGATCCTTGGTCAAATTAAAACTGTAAAAAGGTTCCACCTTTGCTCAACTGCAATAGCTTGATCAAGAAACACACCATGGCACACTAAATTAAATTAGGAATAGCATACATGATGCAAGTGATTGTGACTACTTATGGCATCGGCTACAAGGCTCCACCACAGTAAACTTAACTCTTTCTGGAACTTTATCCTCAATGTATGTTCTGATAGCATGAAGCACTCTACGAGCTTCTGTTAGACCGTTGCCCTTGGAGGGGCACCGTTCAATTCCGTTGTCAGAACACCTGCTAGTAGAACCACAATTGGTGTCCAATGTAAGAAACTCAAGTGACACTGCGTTCTTGAGGATATAACAGGTTAGCTCAACAAAGCCTTTTGCAGAGTTGAACCCTGTGATCTTCACATTCTTGAGGTGGCAATGCTGATCTTCAGTCATCTGCCTCAATTGTGGAGAATGTCCAAAAACCATTTGGTTATCCATAGGTTTATTCCACACCTATAAAGCCAAAAAAAAAAACATAATTAACTGAGCCAACAGACTGATTAGTCATCTTTACAGGGTAGAAGGAAAAACATATTACATCCAAGCTCAAAGTCTCCAAGGAAGGAGATGCTTCAAGGAAAGAAACCAGAGAAAAATAGTCATAAGACGAGGGTCCTGGCATCATATAAATTGTCAGGTGCTTGAGGCAGAAGAATCTGGTAGGCAACATTGGTGTATCGACCAACTGCATAAACAAATACGTCACATGTCATATTAAAAATATTATTCACAAGCTATGACTACTCAGACATGCACATACTGCTAATCATCTACTACAGAAAGTTTTAGATTACCTCGTCACTGGAATATAAGTAAAGAGTATCAAGATTTGGCATAATGGATGGCAGCTCAGTACGAGCATAACAGACAAGATCCGAATGTGACATGCTTACTGTCTTCATTTGCAAAGCTTCTCCAAGCAATAGTTTTGGTTTTCCGCAAAAATGTAAAGTGGAGAGATTTGGAGCCTTGCACTCTATCAATTTATGGCCCATGCATCCAGAAGTACTCAGGTAGCTGAAGCGTTGAAGCTCACAAGGTATCCTTAGGCAAATTATTCCCTTGCACCCAATCAGTTCCAACTTCTCTAAAGCAAGAGAATTCAAAAGAAGACCCTGCAACTCATCTTCCGTAATACGCACATTTGAAAGACGCAGGCTTGTTAGGTTTATAAAGGGGCCAAGTTCAGCTGTGGGTTGGAAGGTACAACAACCAAGTTTAAGACACCGAAGTGAGTTCCTAACCCCATCCGATAAAAGCGACCTGGGAAACTTGTAGTTCTCTTTGAATGGGTGCCAGATCGTAAGGTTGAGTTCTTCAATACCTGGTTTAACAGCAACCCGAAGCCACCTTCTAAGATTGTGATAAGCGATACAAAATGGATGGAGCTCCAATATCTTCACACCAATGCCTGAGTGATTTCTCATAATACAGTCGACTACGTCTTCTCCTTCAGTCTTAAGTGCATCCTCATTGAAGGTGAGGTTGGGATAAGACCTCCAGGATCGTAGAAAGGCATGCGACAGGCAAGCAGCACGAGCAGCATCACGCAGTGGCATTAGAGAATGGATATGACGCCAGATACCCTGCATGGGAAAGCATGGGAACAGAATGCTAACATTGAGATTGTCAAACTAAATTGTTGCTTAAACCAGAGAGAAAAACAGTGGAACTACATGGAGTAGCATTCTACCCTGGATAGAACTTGACATGATTCACACAAGGCTAGCTGCATTGCTCAGGTAGATAGCGAAACTGAATGTAACCTTGGTATGTACATTGAGCATTGCATCCAAAAGTTTTTACCTAACTGATGGTATTAGAGAGCCGACTAGACAATGATATTATTTGTTGTGCAATTGTGCTAACCAAAATGCACAGCATCATATGCAAATAGCCAATTGCATGTTATAAATAGGTTAAAGGAGCAAATAGTTCAAGAGAAGTCTATGATAAATTAATAGAAACTAAGATAACTACAGGAACCATACATCAAGATGGCAGCCTGGCAGGTGATCTAGATTTACAATAGACAGGGAATTAAATCTACTGATTTTTTTAGGAGAGCAAAGAACTGTTCTATGTTTACAGATACTATTTAGCTCACATAGTCGAAAGAATTTGAGTTAACAACCGCATATCATGCCTGCAAGATAATCCACCCATCATCAAAATTACCTCTGGAAGGTACGGGAGTGAGCATCCCATTGTTGTTTCGCCAGCTTGAGAATCACCATCACCGTTATCTTTTAGAAAATAAGGATCGCCATCTTGCTGACAGGGCGAACCTTTTCGTTTATTCGCTGAAGCAACCGATCCATCTGCAGCCCAACATGCATGGTCATGGTCATCGACTAATCACGTATTGCATGAAGCAACAGAGGGGAGAAGAGAACTAGGCTTTTTACTGGGGGCAAGGATTTGCCGGTGATCGTCGCCCTGCGCCATGAGAGCTGCCGCTGCAGCGCCAGTAGGCACGGATCGACGTTTGCTCTGTCCACGGATCGATATACATCATATATGCATCATCTCCCTCTCTGTTTTTGTTTTGGAACACAATCTCTACTTACATGGAAAATGCGCGGAAGCAATCGCGCCGTCGGAGCCAACCAGAACTTGGAGTGAGGAGGATTACTGGCAAAGGAGCTACAAGTCGACTGCAAGAAAACCAACCGGGAAACGCCGACTGCCGTGTCAAACAAAGGAAGATTAAAATTAAAGTATATAAAAAAATTCCATTTGTAATCCTCTCAACAAGTATGTCAACAAGTATGGATAAACATATTATTCGATAAAATCTCCATGCAACTATAATTACGAATTCACCAGTGCTGCCTCCATCTTCATGTGCTCCCAATCACAGCTGTGACGTTAAAACACCTACTAGTTGTAATGTTACCCAAAAAAAACCATCTTCTTTAGTTTTCTGCTTGCCACATTTGCTGTCTTTGCCTGCAAGAAAGAAAATCGGTCTTCCTTGTACTCCCTCCCCCCTTCATTCATGGAGTTGGTGGAATCCACAAGATAGAGACAACGTTTGTATGGAAGAAGATTGGCCTGCCTCATATGTAAGGCCATAAAACAGGAGGGATGGCATTGACAGACAGAAATGAGGATTCTGAAACGTGTTGAAACACATGGGAATTCCCAAAATTCCAAAGGATTGCACCAAATGCACCTCCGACAACAAGTTATGGAGCGATTGGAGTTGGCAATTGAAGGGTTGGCGGGCTACAGATGCCAGTGCTCCTGACTGATGAAATGGACATGCCTGAATATATATTCAGGTTCAGAGTTGCCTGACACATGGTTCCTCTTCGCGTCCCTCCCCAAGGACCGGACCGGACCGGAGGCGCTCGTCTCGTCGGGCCGCCCAGCCGAGGAGCCGCAGTCCACCGCCGGCAACCCACGCGGCTTTTGTGCAGAAGAGACGCTGATCGCACAGACGTGAATCTAGCTAGACTCCGGCCGGTTCAATGCTAATCATCCTAGACTGCGCTGATCCGTGTATAAGACGAACCTGCGCTCATCTAGACATCCACAGAAGGCAGGATTTGGGTGGTTCAACAACTGATTACAGGAACAAGAGCTGGGTGGTACTAGTTCACCCCTGTTTTGTTGACATGGCATCTCACTTGTCGTGACATGCATGATCCTCCGATATGCGATGAACGGGAGATAGAAAAAGTGGTTCGGATAAGAGACAAATTCGATCAGATACAACTAACTTCACAAAGGGAGGAGCGACAGATAGAGGATTCCTTTGACTGATGAACGAGTTCACGATGCACAAGGACACAAGGAGCAAAATGATCGTAAATAAATAGTATATGGCTTGTCATTACATTAGCGGACATGATTAACTCAAAAGGAGTAATAGTGTTTAACATTCAGGACCTTTAGATGCCCTATTGGACGGCCCAATGGTTGCTCTTGACTGACGAAATGGGCATTCAGGTTCAGAGTTGCCTGACACAAAACACCAGGGGTTGGCGTTGCCGCTCCTCGATCGAGCCGCCGATCTCGTTGAAACGACGGCCGAGATCGCCCAACAGGCTATCGATGAGGCGTGGCAACGAGTTGGCGTTGGAGCCCGTGCCGCCGCAATGGTACGTACGTCGCCACGAGCACGACGCCATCGGCCGATCGAGGCGGCCGGTGTGGAACAGCCCCCCCCCCCCCCCCACCCCACCCCACCCCCCCGCGTGCTCGATCCGCGCTGATGAACTCCCTCCGATGTCATTCTCGATGACAGTATCTTTTAACCTTAACTAATACATCATTAGTATCATTACAAAGATATTTGAATCTAGTTTTCTAACAAATTTATTAGAGATACAAATATTACCCATACTTTTCTACAAATCGAATCAAAGTTGAGAAAGTAACGCATACGCATATCTCATAACGTCATCTATTATAGGACGGAGAGAGTATGAACCGAGGAAATGTCATCCCTGCCAACTGAATTGTGATGCTATCTTCTGAACTCTGAACAAAACAAGTACACGCAGCAACCAACAGGAGTTGCCATGACTGACGAAATTGACAAAATCGACACGCCTGCCCATTCAGGTTCTGAACAACAATCACGCGTGTGCCGAGACAGCAGCCAGGATACAGCGGGCCCAGCGTGGCCGCCGCCACCGAATCCACGTGTAGCTCTGGCTGGTGGGCCTCCCCGTGCCACAGTGCTTGTTTCCTGGCGTCGGACTGGTCAGGCAGCGGCGGCACGCGACTTGCGTTGTCGCCGTGCCACCGCACGGCCACGTGCGTGCGCCAAAGGGCACGGGCACGGGCACGGGCACGGGCACCTGCAGTGCAGCAGCTAGCGTGCACCGCGCCGTCGACACGACAACAACCGCGTAACATGTGACCGAACCAGACCCTGAACGGAAGCCAGCCTCGCAGCCTCCCCTCCCGGCTGCCCCTAAAATTCCCAAAACAAATAGAAATGACCCTATTATCCTCCACCTAATTGGAATTCCAAAATTCAAAACCCATCCTCCGCCACCTCTCCCTTCTCGAGCACCAGCCAAGCATGCGAGTAGAGTCTCCACTACCGACCATTCCAGAGCTCGCAGTTGACCATGGCGGCCCCGGAAGGTCTCGTCGACTGCTCACTGCGCCGGGCTCTCCAGACCACCGTCGACGCGCCCGCCGCCCGCCGCACGGTGGTGGTCGTCTCCGTCCACATCACCCACTCCGAGGCGCTCCTCGCCTTCCTTGAGTTCCAGGAGCGTCGCCACCTCTGGGAGCTCCGGAACGCCCGCCGCCTCGCCGAGCTCTCCTCCATGGACGACCCTTGACCCAATAGGTGACCGGACCGGACCCTGAACTGAACATAACCAAATTGGCTGGGTGCCCTGCATTAAACCCCAAAAATAAATGGCAAGAGGGCCGCCACTCTTCTCCCCCACCCAATTTGAATTCCAAAATTCAAAATCCCCCACCTCCCGCCTTCTCGACACCACCGGGCTGCCCAGATCAGAATTCGCTCGGTGCTCTACAGGTGGCGATTGACGCGCCCTCCGCCCGGTGCATGGTCTTCTCCATTCACCTCTCCCATGCCGCCGCCCTCCTCGACTTCCAGCGCCGTTGCGGCATCTGACACCTTGAGAACGCCCGCCGCCTCGCCGAGCTCACCTCAATCGACGGGTTGTTCTGCGCCATCCCCATCGACCTCCTCCCCATGCTCGCCATCGATCCCATCTCTGTGCCAACCCTTGTCGTGCTTTCCTGCTACGCCTGCGAGTGCAGTCGGTGGTGGTTTCGGGTAGAGCGCCGCCACAATCTGCGACCACCTCATCTCGCTTGCCCACATAACCAGCCGAGTCCTCGCCCCGGAGCTGCTCTGTTGCAGCAACAAGTTGCTCCGCCGTATGCATGTCTTCCGCTCCCAGCAGGTTTCCATCGCCGACACCAACCCCGTCTCCGGCCCGTCGTCGACTGTGACTCCGACCCCAACAGCGAGGAAGATGTGCACAACTACACAAATAATTTTCTGAGGTGGGTTTTTTTTCTATTTTCTGAGGCGGTTTTTGCAACCATCTCTGAGCTAGGGTCAGTGTTAATTGGGTATTAACTGAGGCGGTTTTCCCAACCGCCTCTGGAAATTGATTAGCTAAGCGGTTGCGTTACAATAACCGCCTCAGTTAATTATTTCAGCCAAAAATAAAAAATGCAGAAAAATAGCAAAAACATCCGGCTCAGTTAATCATTTCAGCCGAAAACAAAAATAATCAGAAGAATAGCAAAAAAGTACTTTTTTAAATTGCAGGGAGGCCCCCACCGGACAGCAACTAGCCACTATGTCTCAACTGTGTTTTTCTTTTGTTGAAATTTGCACACTTGCGGTTGAGGGGATTCGAACCCACAACCTCTCCCTCACGTGTACCACGCTTTATCACTACACCACACTCTCTCGTGTCTATACTATGTTTTGATTCATACCATATTATACCAAACCGGGTGTACATTGTATTTTTGATAGCCTAAACATAGTCAAATGAAAAAAGTTGTCAGCTATTGAGTTTCATAACTTTTCGAGATATACAACTTTTATATTGGTCATTTTTTCATCTCAGGGCTTTTGCGAAATTTGAATTTCAAATTTGAGAACATTCAAACATACTTTTTATGGACAAGATGATTTTAAATGAAAAAGTTACCAACTACAAAGTTTCTTATCTTTTTGAGATCTTAAACTTTTATATTGGTCATTTCTCCATCTGAGGTCGTTTGAAAAAAAAATCAAATTTGAAATTTGAGAATAGATTAGCAGAGGCGGTTACATTCATTTTAGGAGGCAGTTATATTTGACCACCTCCTAAAATCGATTAACAGAGGCGGTTATTGTCACATAACCGCCTTTGAAAATGGTCGATTAACAAAGGCGGTTGTGTTACAATAACCGCCTCAGTTAATCGATTTTAGGAGGCGGTCAAAATGTAACCGTCTCATAAAATAAATGTAACCGCCTCTGTTAATCACTCAAATTAACAAAGACGGATATTTTTTGTAACCATCTCAGAAAATATTTGTCACTGTCTTGTAAAATGTTTTGTGTACTAGTGTTGTTCATGGCGTTGGACAGCATCCACATCATCTCGCTCCGCCTTGCCATTCAGGAGATCACCAACACCCCCGCCGCCGAGCTCCCTGTCATCGTCGATGCCGTCTATGCCTCCCACTCCTCTGCGCTGCTCAGCGTGGTGCGCTGCTAGGTCACCACGTGCGCTGAAGCGTTCATAATCTCGGCCGCATCTCCGACATCGCCAAGGTCGATGCTGGATTCGAGGTTATCGGCCTCGGTATCCTCCTCATCCTCAACTCTGACCCACCTGCCAGCGTGCGCTCGAGCTCCTCTTCGACTACACCAGCGACGTCAAGGACAGGGTCGGAGCCATCGGTAGAGACTTCATCGAGTACGCCACTGGGATTTGCGAAAGGTTGATCGCCCACACCATCACCGGTAGGCACCGCCCATGCTCGTTCGACCGATAAGATGATGATAAGGATGCAACAACTCCGCCAACGTCTATCCAGGTTTAGGTCCCGCACTCTCTCTGTTGAAGGAAGCGAGGCAAAGCTTCTAGAAAATTCTCCACCATGCAATAATATAAGGCTCTATTTGGATGCAGATATTGGAGGGCATGGCATTGAATTGGGTTGAATGCCAAATCAGCCATGACATTGAAATGGCTCCACTTCGAAATTTTTTGTTTGGATGGTCATTGCATTGCCTTTTAGAATCAAGGGAGCTTCCTAATTCAGATTCATGTTTGGATGCACGAAATTGGAAATCTGTTTTCTCCACACAAGCTCGTTGCCTCGCCTGTCCATCGCCGACAAGGAAGGAGGAGGGGCTCAATGGCGGGGCCCGTGCTGGCGGCGTCGGTTGCGAGTCAAGGAGGAGGCCAGTGGAGCCGGCGCCGAGGAAGGAGGAGGGTGGCGGTCGCGAGTCGAGGAAGAGGAGGTGTCGCGAGACTCACCACTGAAGCGATTCCGAGCGATTCAGAGGGGGAGGCTTCGTATTGTGGGAGGGGGCACAACACTACCGTGAATGCTGCTCGGTATTGAGTTTCAATTCTGATGCCCAATTCAGAGGATGTCCAAACAGATGCATTGGTGGCCACAAATTCCAATTCCTAATTCCAACCTCCAATGCATACATCCAAACGCTACCTAAGATATTTTCATGGAGAAGTCTAGATTTGGTAATTAAACAAATTAGTAAATGTTGTAATATCTAGGAACCTTCTAGATTGGGGGACAATTGTCACAATGTTATGGTCCCCCTTGGCTTATAAATAGAGACCCTCTCTCCCTTGCTATGCCATACCACCATGAGCATGGTAGATGGGAGGTGCTAGGTAGGAGTGAAGTCTGAGAGTGGTGTTAGGCTAGCCACATGAAGGTGTGAGTGCTCCTTTGTAATATTGTTGTTTCAATAATAAAGAGTGTGTATTTATAAAGTGTTAGTCTCTTGGTTAAGCTTCATAGTTTCTAAGTGCTTAATGTATAAAAGTGATCTATCTGATTCATCCGACTCCTCCAACATTGCTCCCGGTTCTGAGATCTCCATCACCTCCCCTTCAAGCTCCTACTAGGCAACGGTTCAAGCTCTTGGTAGGCAACGGTTTTGCCTAAGATCTACTCTGCTCTTGAGATGTATAGTTTGGCACTTTGGCCGCATTGGTTACATCAGAGAGGATTCCATGTGGATTGAGTAGTTGATTTTTTTGTTGTGTTGGTTACCTCATGTCAAGGATTAAGGGGTGGTTGATCATTCATGTGATAGATGCACTTAAATTGCCACTAAAATTGAACTGAACCCAAATTACCCCTCTGTTCTTCCCCTTTTTCTCTTTTGCTGTCAAAGATTAAGGAGTGGTTGATCATTCATGTGCTACATGTACCTCTTGTTTTTGACAACCTGTTCATAGCATTAAAATTAAACAAGAATAATTAAATAAAAAAATATATTTAAATTAATATATTTTAAAATGCCTTAATAGCATAATAAAATACTAAAAATTATACACAATTGCCAAAGTCCATAGCAACACACGTGCATATTTTCTAGTATTAGTATTATTTATATAAATTTTGTTAACCTGACATCCTAGGTAGGGAGAGTTTTTTCTTAAGAGGGAGTGAGGTATAACCCAATGGAGTTTTATTCTTTTCGAGGTACAATTCATTTGTATTACAAGAAGGAAATACTGTAATATTTGGTTTTGTATGATGAGAAATAGTTTAATATTTGGTAGAGGTGGAACTGATAGAGTGATGACTGTGAAAAGGAATTAGCATTCGCTCAAATGTCAAATCTCGTAGCCTCATTTTGATTGATTGATAATTTTTTTCTGTGGTCTCTAACCTTTTCACCCAAAATTTCATGAGTCAATCTGATTGGAATACATTTGCGATGTTGTTCAAGATGTTTCTGTCAAAAGACGAGTCTATGTTACTTCTTGCATGACTGTCAAGCTACAGAGTTGTTGTGGGTGTGGGGTAGGTGGATGTCGAATCATGCAGGATGAAAATCATTTTGAGTGTTGTGGATGGTGTGTCTATTTGTTTGAGGATGTCATGAGCTTCAAGCTTATGTATAGCTACAATAAACAATCAACAAAACCAAAGAATCTAGTGCAAATCAGCCAACTTTCGAATGCAAAGAAGCATTAAGTTGTTAGTAGAATTATCAGTCTGACGTTTAGATATTTTTACCTACATCAAGATTTTCCTCAAATTTCACGTGCCCCGGTCTCGTAGCATTGCCCTTGACCTCCAATCTCAAGACATGGAGAGTTAATATTGGTGGCAGCTTCCTAAGTACAATTGCTTGGTGCACATTTTGGTCATCAACAATGGACGCTGAAACAAGTCGCTATTTTCCTCTTGAAAGAGCATCTAGTTCCCCTAGTGGTTTTAGTGATTTGTGTGACAACAATGATTAAAGGAATAACGTTTTCATCTAAGATTGTGAGCAGATTGGTATTCACATATTCACAAGCTACATGGAGATCCCGTGATGATGTCATGAACACAAGGTCAAGCGATGAATCATAATATTCTAAGGACTGAAAATTGCAATATTTCATGAATGCATTACCAATGAGACGTGATTAAATTATATATGATGGTCTCATTATTGGAAACTTACAAATATGTTCAAAGGACAAATTATGAAGGCATAAATGATTGAGTAAAAGAAAGATGCACTTCAAATGATGGAAATTCAACAACAAGTATTTGAAGAAAGACTTATTTAAGGTGTTGTCCTCAGTGAAGCTCAAGTGACCCTAAGGTGAAGGTTAAGTGGTGACTTGACCGCGAAGAACTCAGCTAAGATGAAGAATCAAGCCAAGTGGTTGACACCGAGGAATCAAAGGTCGTGCGAGTCTCATAATGAAAAGCATAATTATTTTGTATGACAAAGAGTGACTATATGGACCAAGGAATGGGTATCACTCTCATGCGTTGGAGATCTTGGTTTAACTCACTAACTCAAAGGTTTATGTGCTCAGAGACAAAAAAGAAGATGATGCAAATCCTCATAAAGATATATTGATCAAGTATGACTCAATATTCAAAAGAGAAGCTCAAGTTGAAGAAATATACTTTATTATAATCTTGAGTTTAGGAAAGCCATACTATTAAGAGGGATGCATCACATTGAGTCTTGATCAAGTATATGTGCTCAAAGTAACCTATGTGAGTTGATGAGAGACACAAAAGTCACACGAACACTTAGACATGTGCTGACTGGGACAAACCAGAAGTTTCAGTTTCCAAACCGGAAGTTCCGGTTCTCAAGTAGTTTGTGTGCTGACAGAATACAACGGCTAGTTCGTTCGAATCCCGGAAGTTCCGACTTCCAACAGCTACTAACGGCTAGTTTCGTGGAGAACATCTATAAAAGCCTCTCCACCCCCTCTTGTGCTGGTTGGTGCTGCTGTGTTGTCCTTGCGTCCAGCTAAAAGAAAGCCAAGTTTATCTCTCCCTAACCCCTCTTTGTGAGGTAGCTTGAGATTTGATCATATCCTTGTGTTGGGTAGTAGAGAGAAATCATGAGCAAGATTGTGAGAGCACAAACACTTTGAGCATTGCTGCGTTGACCTCGTTCTACAAGTGATTTATTTGTTACTCTTGGAGGTTTGGCCTTGTTGGCACTAGATTTTGACATGTCACATCAGTGCCAAAGTAAAAGGAGAGGTACAGAATCGGAATCGGAGTCCGGGGAAAGGAACAGGTTAAATCGGAATCGGAGTCCGGGAGGAAGAGCAGTTTGAATCAGAATCAGAGTCCGATGAGAACCAAAATCGGAGAAGAGGCTGATGACGTGGAGGAATCCTGGGAGGTTGCCAGGTTAAGCTTATAGAAGGACCGAAATAAAGAGTCGGTTATTTCTATAGAGTTTGAGTCGTAAACGGTTGTAAAAAGGGTCTTTTCTTTTGCGTCAAGTAAGTTTGTCGTAAACGTTTAGAAATTATAGTTATCAGAGTATAAATATTGATTCTGCGTGGTCATGGAAGTCTGTACACACCAACATCAAACAAACCTTTACACTTTTTCGCATCTTACATACATTTGTCGGCGACTTCGTCTTTCTGTTTCGCGAGTTCTTTTGGGCACGTCGAGGGTGATCAGATCTCAAGGCTTGCCTGTAAGTCCCGTATTACTGAGTAAGATCCAAACCTTAGCAACCAGCGTATCGTTGTTGTTTCGTTTGGGATTATTCGACAGTTATCGAGTAAATATCTAGGCTTTAGTATCTGGCGTATCGCTGTTGCTTCGTTTAGATTTTATTCAACCCTTATCCAGCTTAGAATAAGCTTTGATCGGCTGTTATTTATACTTCATTATCGGATCTGGTATAGCCGTTTAGATCTATTCTAAGTGTTGCTCTGCTTAGCTAGTTAGGTTACGTTTTAGTAATCTTGCTTTGCTTTGCATCGGAATCGGCTGATCTAGCCGGCTCTCTATCATAGATCGGAATTCATTGCCGATCTGGTCTTCATCGCCAAATCGGAAACCCAACTGATTTCGATGTGTTATTAACGTCCGATTTTCCTTGTCAATCAACAGGTCAGATTGACTAGCACGCCCTGCATCATCGGTCACATCCGATTTCGTGTGCTATCACGTGAAGGTCTTTCCCGATCTTTGCGTTAACAGGCCTCCTAGACGGTTAGAGGTTGCTCGTGAGCTCCCAATTCATGTGTGAGCTGCGGGAAGTTTGTGAGGGTTGCGCTTCGCCTCCGCAAGGAACGAAGCAAGACAGTGGAAGTGGGGAAGTGGTTGAAAGAGACCCGACTCGGTGGGAGGAGTTGAAAAAGACTCGGTCCCTAAAGAGTTCGTCAACGGAGAGTAGGATTCACCGGTCCTGTGTGGCTGCTTGCGGGCACAGGGTGAATCCAAACTTCGGTCAAACAAATCATTGTGTCTCTCCTTTGTTCCATTTATTCTTGCATTATTTGTGATTTGATGAAATAGTTTATCTACTGTATTGATAGTGTTTCTGTATGCAGGGACTGTGTGAACTTGCTAAAGAAACACTGCAAAAGCTCACTCTACAAGATTCATCGAATCAGAGCTCGTGAGAAGGGGTTTTTGAGCTAAGTGCTCTGTTCTATGTAGAACCGGAAGTTTCTGTTTGCTACTAGGACCGGAAGTTCCGGTTTGGGTGGCTGACAGGCATTTGTCAAGAAATATTTTTCTGCTGCTATTTTGTTGTAAATTTCGGATCGGCCTATTCAACCCTCCAACCCCACCCCTCTACGCGACACTCAGGTACTTTCACCTCTGCTTTTCTGTGATGGTCACATTCAGACATTCAGTTTGGCCAGTCGATGTACTTTTATTGATGCTTGCCACCATCTGCCCATCATATTTACCTAGGCTGGTGCTTGTCTTCCCATCCTTGGTACAGGCATCACAGTTCTTAGCTCTTTTCTAAAATTACATTCCACACACTCCTTAATTGATGGTAGCCAGTCTTTCTTATGTTTATCAGAAAAAAAAATCCAGAAACTATCACCGTCTACAAGCTGTTCATCCTTCACATGAACAGTAATTTTTTATTTATAATAAATTTTTGAATAAGATAAATGTTCAAAGTTGTAAAACGAAGTTAATGAAGACAAATATTATGATGGAGGGAATACCACTTTAAAAGACGAATGACTTTATAAAAAAAAATGCACTTGAATTGAGTGGTAATTTGCTAATGGAAACTGCACGAGCACAAGTAAAAAGTAACTAATGGAAATCCACATTTTTGCCATCGCCTGACTTCCTCCGTCCCGTGAAACGGACAGGCAGTTCGGCGCCAAGCAGATCGCCGGCGGCGGCGCCCCCTCGCGACTTCCTCTCTCGTCGGCGGCTGCTTCTGGCGGCACGCTTTGCCTGCCTGCGGCGGCGCCAGCTCGCTGAGAGGCGCGGCGCCCGTGCCCGGCTGCGGCAACTCCTCACCTCTTTCCCCAGCTTCATCTCGTCTCGTCCTGTTCAGAGCACACCACCCGATCCCCGACCGTTTTCCTCGGAAACCTCGTCGATTGCTCCCCTGCTTCAAGGTACAGCGACGCTCCTCCTCCTCCTCCTCTAGGTCGATGGTTAGGACCCATTCGGTGAACTAGTGTGGTTATGTTTCGTAGGTGGGGAGCCGAGGAGATCCGCGGGGGCTGGCTCTGGGTCTGTTTAGTGATCCATCCTTTTGGTGACAGTTGGGGTGCGCCAGCTCGCCCTCATTTGTGGCGATTTGGATTCGTGTGACTGACTGTTCGAGACAGCACAGGCTTGGTGGTGCTGGCGGCGAGATGAAGGGTGCGTCCATCCCTGCAGTCGCGATCATGCCCTCACCGCTCTTCCTCTGGAGATTCAAGGTACCTTTGCTTCACTACAACCCTTTTGATTCAGTTTTGCTGCCAACCCTGTCGTGCGGTGGAATGAAGTGAGCTACCTGTCCACATAGTCACATAGACGTTGCTTTTTTTCTGCCAATCGCCTAATTCAGCTCTTCAGGCGTCTTGATGCAACATTGTTGTACAAATGAACCTCCCAGTGTGCATTGAATCACTGTGTAGTTATTGTCCCCTTACGAGTAAGGGGTAGGTCTCCCCGTGTTCAGTGCCATCTGACTGAAAGTGTTGCATATGTTTGCGGGACAGATAACTACATTTTTTTTGAGCCAAGACAGATAACTACATTTTGAGGCCATATTTGGAATGGATAGTTTATTCTAATTTTCTAAGGAATGGCTCTATTGAGCACAACTCACATTGTATTGACAACAGACGAAGTCACCGGTCCTTGTATAAATCAATCTTTTATCGTAACTCAAACTATGCATCTGATTATTAGGGAAATGGCTGGAAATGTTGGCATGGATGTTAAAAGTTGATAGGGGCTTTTAGTGTTGCCATCTTTCATTATTACCTTCTTTTGAATTTTGTTTTTTTTTTCTCCTACTTTATCATGCATAAACTGATTCCATAGGATACAGGAAATATTTACAAAAGCAACATTTTTCACTTAAACCTAGATATGTATGTGAATTATACCTTCCTCAACTTTTTTCAGGCCATATTGTTTCTCTTATGGGGCTTATGCTGCTGCAAGGTTAGTCTTGCTATTATCTATCCATGACCTTTCTTATGCATGATCTTAACATCTTTGTTTGGTAACTCTATATCTATTGCCATTACAGATAGGTTGGGACTCAGTTATGAGAATGAGTGCAGATCTGCGAGACTTATTCCTTTATGAGGCTTTCTTATACTATAATCCTCTTCTTCTTGTGGTATGATTATTTCATCTCTGTACTTCTGTCATGCTTAACAGCTGCTACCAGTAGAAAAAGAAAACAAATTAGGCCCTCCTTTTGTCTATGTATAGTGATCCTTGCTTATTACAGGCCTTCATGATTTGGTTATGGGGAGTAAATTTGTGGGTCTTTGCACAATCATCGGTCAACTATGCAAAAGTTTTTGATCTTGCACAAACACATTTATCTCACAGAGAGATATGGAGGGTAAGTCTGTCAGACGCTTGACCTTGGGTTTCCTATTTTTAAACTGGATTCTGGATTTCCTGTGGAAATGTATCTACAGTAGTAACAGTACTGACTTGGCTAGGCATATCATAAGCGGAGGAGTAACTATTCCATATTATATCTGATGCCTTTTATTCTTTGATAATGTATTACAATTGGTAATGACAAAGTTCCTGAATATCTCACCTAAAACTTTTTCTATCCTTATAATATTTATCCTTATGCTGAGTGCTAAGCTAGCAAATTTCTATCGCATCATGAAAAAAGCTTGTTTATCTTGCTTCCCTATGTTATATATGGTTTCTGTTGTTGTTTATCAATGAACCTGATTCACTGGGTAATTCTGTTTGTTGGGTGTTGCATATTCCAAATCTGTCAGATGAGCAGTCTTCTTTCCAACCTGGTTCTCTTATACCTAGATTTCTTGTGCTAGTTGCATTAGTTGTTTCTATATTTATTAGTGTTATTTTATACTTCTGCAACCCTGCAGGCTAGTAGTTATATTCTTTGGCTACAGTAACTCATATGTTTTGTTTTTCCAATGACAGTGTGCTACTTGGCTGACTCTAATTGTTCCCACAAGCATGACAGCTTACCTGTATCTGTACTCACATGGAGAAGTGTCTCTTGCAGCATTTCAACCAGTGTAATACCTAGCTCATTTTATCAGTAATTTATTCAATTCTTTATCCTTTATTGTTTGCTTGAGGTCATGAGACCTTTTGCATTATTGCTTATGTTTGTGGCAATGTTTCCACCTTACTAGCATTTCATATAACATCAATCATGTATGTAAGAATAAATTCAGCTAGAACCTACAGTAAATTGCTGGCACATTTATAGCAAGGAGCACTTTACATCTTTTTAGTGTCAATTCATGAACTATGTCTTGTTGTAATAGAATATCTGAACACTAGTTCGAAGTGTTTATTTTGATTGTAGATCTTAGTGGTAGTTTCCATTATAGTAGTCCATATAGCACTTCACATACTGTTCGCAGTGAAAAGGCACATCTCAGTGAAGTAGTATTGCATGCACAATACAGAAGTCTATATACTTGTCGCTGTATATTATATTTTTATTTTGAAATAAAGAAAGAATATCTTGCTCTATATTCCTCACTCATGCATCCATTTCATATATGAAAATGTGAATTAATAGACTATCCTTCTGCTTCTTTGTAGGTTCTTTTGTATGCTATCCTTCTGATGATCCTCTTTTCTCCTTTTGATATATTTTACATATCATCACGCTTTTACTTCCTGCGGACAGTGTGCCGTATAATACTGCCTTTACAAGTAAGTTGCATTTTATCAGTAATGGTAACAATAAGATTTACCTTTTCCTATCCTTTAAACAGTATGATATCGTCTGTTATGGAGGGCACCAGGCTCAAAGCACATTTCTAATGTTTTCGTGTTCCCCTGTGTGCAGGCAATTACATTCCCTGACTTCTTTTTGGCCGATATTTTTACATCCATGTCAAAGGTATGTGCTGGTCTATCGAGAATAGGCTGCAGATGGTCTCTTTTTGTTCAATTCAACTTATAGTGCATATTAACACACAATTCTCCATTTCTCGTCTTATAGCCTAATAGATTTACGGAAGACAAACATTATCTTCGAACCATCCGAACACATTCATTTATACTGTTTTTTAATCTCAGGGAGTAGAAAGCTGAGATCTGGAGTCATAAGGATTTAATCTTTGTTGTTTTTGCCATTTTTATTTGCTTCACCTCATAACAGGTGTTCTCAGATCTGGAGCGCTCAGTTTGTCGCATGGTGAATCGCCAGGTTGGTTTCTTAAATGTGACATTCACTATGTGGATATTGTCCTAGTTGGAAATTATTTTGAAAACTAATCTCATTCTTCTATAATGTTTCTCATTTTAAAATTTTGCAGGTTGCGACTATTGCTTGGTTTGAAGCAGATTCTATCTGTGGAAGTCATTCCATAGCTATTCCTCTTGTTCTTGTGTTCCCCTACTTGTGCCGTTTCTTCCAATGTCTCCGACAGTACAAGGATACAAAGGAGAAGACATGTCTCTTGAATAGTATTTACCCATCATGCATCTCCTTTGATTATTAAATTTATTTTGTGGATGTTACATGTTCATTTTCATATCCATTTGTGGAATAACTTGCCAATCCAGCCCTCAAGTACTCAACAGCAGTTCCAGTCATTTTCCTTTCGGCTCTCAAGTATCATGTATTTCCTGAGCAGTGGATTAACTTTTACCGGCCCCTCTGGCTTATCTCTAGTGTTATAAATTCACTGTATTCCTTCTACTGGGATATAAAGCGAGATTGGGATTTGAGGTGTGGTGCCTTTACATGATCTCTTTGCTATTATTTCAACACGTGAATATGTGATACACATTCAACCGCTGCTAATGAGCTTTACTGCCCCTGCAGCATCCTAACCAGGATTTTCATGTTCAAAAACCCAAGCATCTGGACTAATCTTCTTTACGGGCAGAACTGGGTATGGACATGTGTTGAGCACGTACATGCTTTTAATTAACTCCCTGGAGTGGACACTTGGTCATCTGTCCCTGTATACATGTTCTACAGGTGTTCTACTGGGTCTTAGGCAGCAATTTGGTTCTGCGATGCACATGGACATACAAGCTCTCAGCGCATCTTCGGCACAACTACCTGACAGTGTTCACCATAGCAGCACTGGAAATACTGAGACGGTGGCAATGGGTGTTCTTCCGAGTCGAGAATGAGTGGAACAAGATGACGGCCAAGCAAAACTTGGAGATGTCATCTAACATGCCTTCTGAAGGAGACAGGCTACTGGATTCTAGTGACCATACAGTATGAGCTGAACAGTAGTTTCATTTTGCTATATACAGATTCATCACCATTCTTTTAGTGTGACCATTAGTCCTTTATAGCCCAGTTCACGATGAAGATTCAGATTTTTGCCTGTAGATCTCAAAAGGTTAGGGAATAGGGATACATGGTAGGGTCTATAAGAGAGTTGAAATTTTTGGCGAAACGCACGTAATCGGTAATCCTCTTGGGGACGTGTACTACGGTTGTAAGTTGTAACCCTCTTGAATCCCACAGGATGTTGTTGTTTACACATGAAAGAATAGCATTAGTAATGCTGAAATTTTACGTCTTTATTCGGATTGTCTCCTCGCTTACTACTATTGCCCCGCTTTTATCTTATATTTACATCAATCAAATAATTACAAACAGTAAATCACGAGTTTTTGGCTCAGCACTTGCTCAAGAAATATCTGTCCATCTTGTTTGTTTATCATATCCTTGGCCAGTGCTCCATACAGTAGAAAGGCTACCTGTGTGAGTGAGTAAAGCCATTTCCATATCACCAGGTGATCCAATAGCTGCTGCCCTGCTGGGACCTGACAACATCATCGAGGCATAGAAAATTCACCTGAAAAAGAAGCCCATGAAGCTGGCAGCTGGGTCTAATTGCATGCTATGATGTTGCACCCCAATCATATTGTACGAGATGGCCATAGCACACCATACGTGCTTCACTTGCATCAGCGGGGCCTCCGTTCCTGTGCAACGCCCGAAGCCAAACAGCAGAAGCCCATGCACGCCGGCGCTGCGGCCACCTGCGTTCCCAATCCAGACTGACACTGTCGTGGCAAGGCATGGCAGTACATCTCCTTTCGGTCCAGCTCGTGACTGCTCACCGGCCGGACAAAACCTCTCTGACGACGAGGGTCGATCGACGACGGTGTGAGCATCAACTGTTTGTGCAAATTACAGTAACTGCGCCACCGGCCGGCCGACCATCACATCCCGATCACCGTACGTCCATGATTTCCGGCGGCGGTCCCCACCGTGCCGTGGCATCAGCGGTGGCACGGCAGGTGTGCCACCATTTACTCCTTCCTCATCACTCACTGCATGCGTCACCACGACCGACCACGCACGCACGCCCATAATTACCCTGTCCGTCGTCTCTCTGCTTCTTCGTCTTCCTTTCACTGACTCTATCTTCTGCAGTCAGAAGTTCACAGCAGAAAGCACATTCATTCTGCACGATGGTCGTCGATACGGTGATAGCCATGGCCGGCGGTGGCCTCTGGCTGCTTCTGATCCTCGCCGGACTCGGGGAAGGAGAGGCTGCGAGCTCGACAGCACAGGCGCTGTTCGTGTTCGGGGACTCGCTCATCGACAGTGGCAACAACAACAACCTGGCCTCCCTCGCCAAGGCAAACTACTTCCCCTACGGCATCGACTTCGCCGACGGGCCCACCGGCCGCTTCTGCAACGGCTACACCATCGTCGACGAGCTCGGTACGTTTCTGCATGCGTCAGCGTCATGGACTCATAGTCATAGCCTCGCAGCTCCCTCTCATACAAAATGTATAGTGCATTACTGTAACTATGTTGCTGAAACAGCCATTTTCTGTAAGGAAATGTTGTTGCTTTTCTGCAAAGGGTAAATAACCAAGAGGTAGCTTCGTTTTCAGATTCTTTGTGTTTTGTCCTGAACCTCTCTGTAGTCGGAACTGTTAACATTGTTTGTTTCTTCTTTGTGTGGTCTCCTCTAGCTAGAATCTAGAGTGGTTTTTTACTTTTTAGATGAAGTGGCAACGTAACCATGATGCAATGACAAGGTCGAGGCTAACATAGTCTTTTGCAATTTAAAATTCAGAAATGGCTTAAAAACTTTTATTATTGTTCTTGTTTTCTCGCTCAAGTCGTGGAGATTCTGCAACCTAAATGTATTTCTTGCACTTGAAATAAAATATAGTTTTGTCATTTTTATGTGATTAATTAAATTTCATTCCATTGGGAACAATTGTTTTTAGCTTTCAATACTCATATATCATATATGCATGAGAATATGATTGTCTAAAGCCCTATAGTTTTTTTTTACTAAATATATATGGCGTTTTGTTTTGTTTTTGGAAATTAGTACGGGACGTTTAACAATTCTGACAAACTTGAGTTGCACATAAGATTATTTAGAATCTAAACCAATTAAATTTGAAATGAAATAACGTTTAATATATAGTTTTGTTTTGCTTTTTGAGCAAACACTGTAATGTCTTTCATCAGTTCAGTTCTGCTGTACTCTGTTTCACTTATAAAAAAAAAAAAAAAGAAGGTTCGGCTCAAAAGCATTCTTCAGCACAAACGAGATTTATTTTCAAACAAGTTAGCTAATTGTGAAGTTTTACATTTTGAATCCAAATTTCTGCCGATGGCCACTCTAAATTCATGTCTTGAGATGTGAACAGTTAAATAGTGCTCCAGCAAAAAAGAAAAATGTCGCTTCCTGTCCAGAGATAAGAGAAAATGTTGTTGGAGCAGTTCTTGAATTCTTGTCTCATAGCACCCCACAGAGCATTGAAATAACAGAAATCTGAATTAACTACCTTTGACAAGGAACACTCTAGAATTCAGGCCACATTCATTTATGGAGTTCATTAAACTATCTTGACAGACTACTGAATATCTGCTGGTGTAGAAATGGGACAGGTTTATTCTGATTTCTGAAAGCACTGAATCCAAGCAATCTGACAAATCGAGTAATCACAGTGTTGGTTAACCGAAAATGTTTACTATTACTGCGGCGTTGGTAAACTGAAAATGTTTACGATTACTGTGTTTAATTTGCAGCTGAGCTGCTTGGGCTGCCTCTGGTGCCTCCCTACTCCGAAGCATCGACCATCCAGCAAGTCCTCCAGGGCGCCAACTACGCCTCCGCCGCCGCCGGCATCCTCGACGACAGTGGCGGCAACTTCGTAAGCCAGCCAGCCAAGCCGTTCGATGCTTTACTACTAGTAATTAATCATCAGAGTTTGACAGATGAAATTAAACAAGAGAGATCGATTTGGGAACTGCGATGCAGGCCGGAAGGATCCCGTTCAACCAGCAGATTGAGAACTTCGAGTCGACGGTGTCCCAGATCGCCGCCGCGTCGTCGTCGCCGGCGACGGCGGACATGGTGGCGCGTTCCATCGTGTTCGTGGGGATGGGCAGCAACGACTACCTCAACAACTACCTTGCGCCCAACTACGACACCAGACGCCATTACTCCCCACAGCAATTCGCCGACCTCCTCGTCGGCCAATTCGCCGCCCAGCTCACCGTAAGCACGACACAGCCTCGCCGTCGCCGGAGACGATGACCGGCCGTTGACATTATTGCTAATTTGCTACAACGTGACGTGATCTTACACTGCTGCAGAGGCTGTACAAGGCCGGAGCAAGGAAGTTCGTGGTGGCCGGAGTGGGGTCGATGGGGTGCATCCCGAGCGTTCTTGCACAGAGCGCCGCCGCCGGCGGGTGCTCGACGGAGGTGGACGGGCTCGTGCAGCAGTTCAACGCCGGCGTGAGGGCGATGCTCGACGGGCTCGACGGCAACCTCGCCGGAGCAAAGTTCACGTTCCTCGACACCTTCAGGATCTTCAAAGCCATCCTCGCCAACCCGGCCGGGTTTGGGTTCAGCGTGGTGGACAGAGGATGCTGCGGGATCGGGAGGAATGGCGGGCAGATCACGTGCTTGCCGTTCATGCCGCCGTGTGCTGACAGGGAGCGCTACGTGTTTTGGGATGCTTACCACCCAACGGCGGCGGTGAATGTCATCCTTGCTAGGGAGGCGTTCCATGGCGCCGCCGACGTTATGGCGCCCATCAACGTTCAACAGCTTGCCAGGCTGTGAACTGTGATCGATCATCCAAGATGATATCACAAGTTTACAAGCTTGATTTCGTGCTTGTAATACTAGTGGTGGTTATAAACCAATAAAATTCGGAGGATACCTTGATCAATGTCGAACACGATGGTTTTTAGTAATGTAAATAGAAATATCATAGTTTTCATGTCGTTGCTAAACCTCTTTGTCCTTGGTGGGCAACAAGTCCTCCCATGTAGTGGTCTTCAGAGCACTGCATATCCTGTGCACAAGTTGGTGATCCTGCTCCTTTTGTAGCAACCTCGCCCTAGTATATTGTCATATGCATGAACTGTTCAGTTAGAAGATTGCAAGGAGTGTGCAATCAATGAGATTGCAAAGAGTATTAACCTTTGAGAGATTTGGTAAAAATATTGATAAGGAGTTTCGTTGACAGCACAAGTACTCAAATATATCTCACTTTGTGATCAAGTTCAAGTCTGTAATAATAGCATATATCTAATCATCATACAGGGAAATTAAGTTGCCAACCATTCGGTTCTAGTATGTAGGTGGAGCTTAAAAATTGTACAAACCTATTGGATGGAGTTGATAGTGTGGTTAACCAGACCAAACAACAAAGAAGCCTTCAGCAGGATGAACTGCTGACAAGCACATCAGAGATGTAGCCAAATGCTTGGGTGCTCCACAGCCTGAACATTGACATACACATAAGATATTATTATATTCCCAAGGTAGTAGTAAAATTAATAATAAAAAAGATGTAGCCAAATTGGAGCGAACTCTTGGAGGAGCACGAATGCGCAATGACTTCAAAATGACGTACTCCTATCCAAGAAGAGGAAGCTGCATTGACTCCGAGTTAGTTGTTGATGTCCACATCTTCATGTTTTTGTGAAAATATTTCCACATCATCGAGTAGTGTTCCACTTTACTTGTTACACCTTTAGTTTTTTGAAGGATTTGTTACACCTTTAGTGTTGTTGTGCACTCCTGCTATTCATCTCATCAGTATCCATTTCCCACTGTAAAAACGTCTAGGAAGCAATAATTATTTCAAAAGAAAATGAATACACAGGCACTAACAGCTTCATAATTGCTTGTCCAATAGTTGTATATGCTGATCTTAATCATGGTGTGCGATCTAGATCTAATAAGTCACACAAGGATGCTCATGTACATACATGCGCAGCATGAGCCATCACTAGAGCCAATAAAAAGAGCCGACCAAGAGAGGCAATATTTGTTAAGTGAATTATACAGCTTTTCTGCTGCAACCACAGAGTTTATTTGTTAGTTGAACCATAAATCTTTTCGGCTCCAACCTATGCCTTGTACTATATCATATTCTTGAGTTCATTTGTACTATGCTAACTAGATAGTGGTTTATCAACAGGGTGCTCAGGTTAGAATACATTTTGGTCTACCTCAACTAGAGCTCAATCAATTCCCCAATCACAGAGAAAATCTTAAATTCTGAATCAAAGTCTTATGAAAGTCAACGAGGCATCATGATTGAATTATGTTAGAGATATATCCATGCCATTCTGCACGAGTGCATGCAGTAAGATACAGCAGATCTATAGCTACAATTAGTGTACTTACAGTCAAACCAACCAATCAATCAAGAACGGAGGATAACTCACAAGCTGCAGATTGTTATTGTCACTAGTGCTAATGATCCTGTATCCATCTAGTGATCAAGCCACCATGGCCATGTGCAGAGAGCTTGTGGACTGGAACGCACGTCCCTTCAGCTTATCTTGCTCCACTGCAACTCTGCAACTCGCCTCTCTCAGGTGCAGCACGTCTTGTAGAAACGTATATACAAATCCAGCAATGCTGCGTGACGCAGGCGCAGGTTCAGGAACAGGAGCACGCGCGTGCAGTGAACAACAAGGCCATGTCAACTCTCCAAGCTCCGCTCTCCAGTGGTGGCCGCTCGGTGCCGCCATTGGCAGGGCGGCTTGTCGCTTCGCAAATCCCTACAATTTCTTCCATTCATGGCACCAGCACTAGATCGATGATCGATCGACATACAAGGTTAGTCGCCGCCAGGCACTACAGGTGCAGATATATCTGAAGAATTCTATGAAAGAGAATTTCACTGTCGATACTGTCTCTCTTATATGCATGCTGTTACTGAACTGTCATGGCGGCGTGCATGCTTTTTGTTGAGAAAGCATGAAAGAGGAATGGAGAGTGACCCACTCAGGCTACCGATGGCGACGGCAGGAGGGTCCGATCAGAGACAGAGCATTGGCCATGGAGATCGACCAGCCGCCCACAACGATCCATCTTGTTCTCGTCAGGACAAAAACCCAATCATGCATTCCCAACGCATCATGTTCCAGCAGAAAGTTCAGATAGTTTTATTTGTAGAGATTGTCCCAGGGTTTGGCATGCACGCATGATGCATGTACACTACATGCATCACAGTTGATCTCTAGAACGGCATGCAAAATTGTTCGTCGTGTCCAGGCAGCATGGCAGCGTAGCGATTTTTTTTTTTTCAGTTGCATGACGCTATAGGGCACTGTGGTGGTGGCGAAGTGGCGACTGGTGGTGAGTGATATGTGCAGTTCTTTTTGACTCCGTGAAGAAGTAGGCCGCGGCCATTCTTGGCAAGATCATGGATCTCCTAGTGGCCATCAAAATGTTTCTGGTCCATCTTTTGGATTCATCCATGATGTACTGCACTATTATAGCACTACTAAACACCCCATCAGAACATGCATGTTAGATTATTATTATACACATGTGTGTATAAACCATGTTGCGTATGAGTATACGATTTAACAAGGAAAAAGTCTAATTTACTACTTCCAAGTATCATCCAAGTCCAAATAACCCCCTAAAGAAACAAAAGGTCCATTTAACCCCCTGTATCTCCCAAACCAGTTCAAACTTCACCTTTGGTACATATGTAAAACAAACTTTGCTGATTTGGCAAGGTTTAAAACTGGTTTTGCTGAGTAGGGTTGACAGCTCGGTATCTAACATGACAAGTATGTTCAGGCCTAGGCAATACAACATAACAGTTATGGGATGCATTAATCATATATTCATATATATACTATACGTACAGACCTTTATGCTAGTATAGCTTACCAGCACTACCAGATCCCTCCGTCAACACCGAAGCACCTCCCAGCTGTGAGCTGTCCAACCTTTGCCATGCGCACGGTAGGGGCATGCACTGCACTGAGGCTCGCGAGTCACGATGGGCAGATATGGTGGCAACTGGCAAGGCATGGGCTGATGGGCAGATGCTGCGCCGTGGAAATTGGCTGCACGTACGAAAAGCGACGACAGGGCCAGGGCATGGTTGCCTCGCGCAGGTGGAACGCAGGGCACGGGCACCTCGCCGCCGGCGACGGAGCTGGGCACGGCCTTGGCTAAACCAGCTTCTAAAACCTGCCACATTAGCAACTGGTTTCAAGTATATGATAAAAGGTGTATTTTGATCTAGTTTACAAAAAATAAGGGGGTTAAGTAAACCCTTTTATAGTTTATGGGTTATTAGGACCTGGCCTATACTTAGAGGTAGTAAATTGGACTTTTTCCATTCAGCAATATACGTACATCAATACACAGTCCAAGCTAGCAATAACTAACTGATTCCTGCTGCATCGGCGCATTATAAATAGCCGCTCCCGCTGTACTCCCTAAGCAGCAACCAACAAGTGCTCACTCAATCATCTTCTTCTTCCTCTGGTCGCTTGCTCGATTGATCGATCGAGGTGAAGCAAAACACAACAGTTAACAAAGATGAGCGCCCAGCAGATGATGAAGAGCTTTGTGAGGCTCCTGCTCCTCGTGCAGGCTGCCACCGTCCTGGCTGGCTCCGGCGTCGCCGCACTCAGCCCGGACTACTACGCCATGACCTGCCCGTTCGTCGAGTACACCGTCCGCAGCGTCGTCGCCGACGCCCTCATGAAGGACCCCACCCTCGCCGGAAGCCTCCTCCGCCTCCACTTCCACGACTGCTTCGTGCAGGTACGTATGTAGAACCTTTCGTTTCAAATTATAACTCGTTTGATTTTTTCTGATAATAAGTTTGACCACTCATCTTATTCGAAAAATTATACAAAATATCATCTTTTCGTTATATATGTCTTGCCTTATTAATAAAAAAAATTTCAAGAATGATTAAATTTAAACAAATTTGTTTAATAAAACACGATGAAGCCTTCCACTAACTAACTAGCTCCATTTGATGCATGGTCGATCATGGCGATGTGATGCAACAATAACCTTTGTTGATCTGGTACGTGCATGCAGGGATGCGACGCGTCGGTGCTGATCGACTCAACCGACGACAACAAAGCCGAGAAAGACGCCGGGGCAAACAAGAGCCTCCGTGGCTTCGAGGTGATCGACCGTGTAAAGGAAGCCGTGGAGTCACACTGCCCTGGCATCGTCTCGTGCGCCGACATCCTCGCCCTGGTCGCCCGCGACGCCGTGGCCATGGCACGTGGGCCCTACTACTTCGTGCCCCTCGGCCGCCGCGACGGGACCCGCTCCGTCGCCTCCGACACGTTCACCACCCTGCCACCACCGCTGGGCAACGTGACGCTCCTCGCCCAGATGTTCGCCGGCGTCGGCCTCGACCTCAAGGACATGGTGGCGCTCTCCGGCGGGCACACGCTGGGGATCGCGCACTGCGCCAACTTCAAGGCGCGCGTGCAGAACGAGCTGGACACGCTGGACGCCACGCTGGCGACGTCGCTGGGGTCGGTGTGCAGCAAGGGTGGCGACGCTGGCACGGCGCCGTTTGACAGGACGAGCACGAGGTTCGATGCTGTGTACTACAGGGAGCTGCAGGCCAAGAGGGGGCTGCTCAGCTCCGATCAGGTGCTGTTTGAGGACCCGGCGACGAAAGATATGGTGAATGCGTTCTCGATGAACCCGTACTACTTCTTTCAAGCGTTCCAGCAGGGGATGCTTAAGATGGGGCAGATTAATCTCAAGGAAGGTGATGAGGGTGAGATCAGGCTCAACTGCAGGGTCCCCAACCCCTAAACATCCTGAAAGTCTATCTCATGCATGCATGACCATCCCGATCGATCGAGAACCAGTATCGCCATGCATGCCGGTATTGTCAGATCGATCCTGATCAGTGTGGTGTACGTTCGTCGTGAGCAAGTGTGTTGTGTGTGCCTTTTTATGCATGTAGGTGTGTGTGCGTGGTGGCCTGTAATAGCAAAACAAGATTGCATGCATGCATGCATGGCTGTGTGACCTTGCATGCATGCATCAAGATAGGAACGACCAAGAAGCTGAAAAGCAAATAATCAGCGACGTACTGTGTGTTAAGTACTGTAACAAATAATAACTGAAGGATCAACGATTTCTTCATGCAGAAATACAACTTGTTACCAAATGTCTTCTTATATATGATGAACTACCTCTGCCTACCAATATAGCTTCCTTTTTTTTTCTCAGAAACGTCTACCAATAGCTATGTTGATGTATGTCTACATGTTATGCGAGTTGGGTAGCAACTTGGCTCATGATAACGGCTAAATTTCACTCCACAAGTTAAATGGAGCACACCTCCTTTGGTTGCAACTTGAGTTAACTATCTTCCTAGAACCACCTAAAACCGGTCTAGCCAGCGGCGGAAACAGGTAGGTAGCCAAATCTTTTTTACTCTCTTTGACTAGCTAATAATATAAGGAATGTTAGTACACAACATAGAAATATTAGAGCATGTACTAGTTTTTTTTTTTTTTTTGATATCAGAGCATGTACTAGTTAAAGGACTACTCTGGATTAGAATTTTGGATCCGCCACCTTATCTAAGCAATATCTCTTCTCTTAGCACTGGGCCTTACACACACATGGGCATAAGCCTATCTTGGCCCAACAGGCCTTTGAGCTGCGTTGTCATAGTTGGTTTTTCACGCCGGATCTGTGAACAAAATTGTTACGTTGTCAATATTTTTTTAATATTTATGATCAAAGCAGAATACTATAATTGGGACAAACATGAACGTAACTATATTCTGTGATGGCAAGAATATGCGCGCTTGAATCTTTTTTTTTACCTAAAATTAAGCACAACCTCTCATTTCACACATATAGGCTCGATTGCAACGCACATGTGTGCCCTTGCACGCATACCATTCCCTTAAATGATCGGGTAATGTTTCTGATTAATGTCAGAAAAATAGAACAGGGACACATTCTTTCTTTGTTTGCTAGAAGAAAAGTTTATCCAGGATTGTTGAATCTGGCCGGAAGTTTAGTATAAAATTTCAGTGAAGCACTTTGATGTCTGAAAGTTCTTAGTAACATATTTATATTTTGGAGTACTCGAAAAGCATCTTTATATTGTGGAGCAAAACTTAAGCCATAAAACTAGTGATTATAAGCATCAACGCGAAGGGTGGTTTACAGTCACCACCACACCACAGTCCACAAGCGTCGGCCGTGGCCCATGAGAGGCCCAAACGGTGGTTTCGTCCGAAACGCGCGCGGCGGGCCCAGCAATTTTGCTGAACGATGATGGTTCCAAACTGGGCTGAGCAGGGCGAGCGGGCCCATTCTACTTTGTGGGCTATCAACAAAAATTAAGGAAAAATAATCGGTCAGCCCAATGCAAGTTGGTGGAAGAATTTTCTATCTCAATAAGAAAAAAAATAAAATAAAGGAAAAAAAAGTGGGAAAGCTTGGACTACTCATGGATGATGGGAAAAGGCGCACAAAACATTATGCCTCGTGACGGAATTGACAAGCACCAGCTCTTTTTTGTTTTTGTTTTGGAGCTGCTGCACTTGGCTGCTGACACACCCGATTCGATTGGAACCTGGTTCCGGAATCCAGGAACGCACGGCACTCTCATGTTCCTCGTGCACGTGGAATATATATCTCCCCACTCAAACCTAACTTCCTCATCATCGATACGTTGATTACATTTAACCACATTTATTTTATATTATTTTATTTACATTATGACGTGTCCACAAAAAGGATAATCAGTTCATATTTTCTGATACTCACTCTATTTATAATATATCTTCGTCGTGGAAACGAGGACTCGTCTTTATCGAATGTGCACGTTTTTGTTTGGATAAGTTTGTGGGCCACATGTTGATCGATCGATCGATCGATCGCCCGGCTGCTGCTGCAGAGAGAGAGAAAAAAATGATGTTGTAGAGAGAGAGAAAAAAAATGCTGCTGTAGAGAGAGAGAAAAAATGCTGGTGCAGAGAGAGATTCGGCTGCAGCTCGCAGGTTGGGACATCGTTGGTTTTGGCAGATGAGATGGGATCTGATTTGGTTTCGAAATGAATATTTAAATGAATACATAAATCAAATAGTAAATGGTGGGGGTGGGTCCATCAGTGCAACTAACAGCAGGAGCCGACGGTATTGATTGATGGTTTGGTCTAAACCACCAGCACAGCGCATTCAGCAGATCGATCGCGCGCGCTTTGCTTGCGACGAACTCAAACAAAGACGGCCCTGCCAGCCAGCAGTGACAGCTCAGCGCGGATCTCGATGCAGCAACAACATACGGCCGGACTCATATGAGTATTGCTGGAGCCCGTACGTACGCTGCTCGTCATCTGCGGCAGCCAAATGAAAAGCAAGCAGTTTGTTGCTTGGTCGTATATATACGATCGTACCAACAGCTCTCTCGTCGTTGTTGTCTGTCACCCGTGCATGTACGTACGTATACGGTACGCTAGTGGCCGTGGGGTAGTCGTCAGAAAGCTGTAGTGAAAGAAAAAGGTGATTTCATTTTTTTGGTGCACGCCAAAAAGGTATTAACCGTAATTACGTATCCAGGGCCTTGGAAAGGGGAATGGACGGTTGGGAAACGCATGAATGAATCATTCCGTGCTAGTAGAACTGAACCAACGGTGAGAGAGGGGAGCTGAGTCAGCTGCCATCGATCGATCCAGCTCGAGTTGAGCTCTGACCAGCTCAACTCGCAAACGGTGCATGGGAGCCGTCCGTTCCGTTGCATGCATGCACATGCACTGCCAGTCCCCCATGGGAGCTCTCTCTTCTTCCGCCGCAAGACTAGCGGGTAAAAACTACCAACGGATATAGATAATAAAAGTAATTAAACCAACGGATAATAGTAATAAACAGCAACAGATAAAGATAATTACTGCCGGTCTGCCCCCTCCCGAAGAAGAAGGAAATCCACCACCTTGTGCAAAAAGCCTTATCGAATCCAACCCCCTCTGCCACCGACGCCGCGGAGCTCAGGCCCACCAGCCACCACCTCGTCGACGATATTTTACTTACACCAACTGACTGCCAAGTGGGTCCATGGTCATCGTGGCCCCGCGCGTCAGTGACTGCTCCCTCTCTAACCCTCGGTTAACTAGCTAACTAACCAACGACGGGAAATTCTGCTCGGGCGCGGGGGATAATCCGACGTGGAATCTGATAAAAAATATATAAAAATTACGCGCGGGGGTTAAGGTTTGTATTAATCCTAATCCTAATCTGATCCCCCTCCTCTCCCTGCTCTGCTTCTCCCCTTTATAAACCCAGCCAAGGAGGCCTCGTCTTCCTCCACACCACCACCAAACAATCTCTTGTTGATTGATTGATTGATTGCTCTCGCGCTTCGATCCCGTGCGTTGCAAGCGACTAGTAGAGAGATCAAGGCTCCGTCTGTCCGTTCGTCTAGTTCGATTCGTCAAGTTCAGTTCGCAGTCGAATCGATGGCTCCCCTCGGTGATGCCGCGTCCTCTCCCAACCTGGTGGTGTCCTTCGGCGAGATGCTGATCGACTTCGTCCCCGACGTCGCCGGGCTCTCCCTCGCCGAGTCCGGCGGCTTCGTCAAGGCTCCCGGTGGCGCACCCGCCAACGTCGCCTGCGCCATCTCCAAGCTCGGCGGCTCCTCTGCCTTCCTCGGCAAGGTAATAATCACCAACTACTAACACAACACACATAGCTACCTTCGCTTGCGCATTCCGCTTGGTTCATTCGATTACTCGGATGTGGATAGGATAGCTATTACCGGCCGATTATCCGTACAGATTGCTGCTGCTGCCGCTTAGATCCGGGGGTTTCAGGTTTGGTTGGTACAGGGCAGCTTTTATTTAGAATTTTAGATGCGGGGTGCCGGATCTGGCTGGTGGGTGGGCGATCCGTGCGGGGTGGCCGGGATCTGGACCCGCCCCCTTGTTCCGCCGGCCATTGCGCCGCCGGATCCGCGAGATCCGGCGATCGCCGCAGCGGCGGTCCCCTGATCGCCGGGGCAGGGCCGGCGTTGACCGGACGATGCGTTACGACTGCACTAGTAGTACGTTTCTTTTTTCCTTCTTCTCCAGCTGAGCTGCTGTGATGATGATGATGGCACGTGATGATGCGATGCCGGGCACTTTTCTAGCGCATGATTATTCGTTGCCATATATGAGATGCGATGCCATTTGTGGGTAGGAAAATCTTTTGCATCCCGTTGCCGTATCATTTGACGGGCGCCGCTATAGCATAGCGTCTGTTGTTGTTTCTGGAGTGGGTGGCGCGAGACAAACGAGTTGTTTGTTATTGTCGCCGCGTGACCTCACTCACGCCGTCCTCCCTCGCAGCCGCCGTCTTGGCGTTAACTTTACCGCTGCATCTTATTCAATTTTTTCAGAAATTGTTATCTTCTGTCTTGTCATTTTGTACAAGAAAGAAACATTGTTAGTTGATTAGCTGCTACTAGCTCTAGCTGTTTTATTTGTTGCTATATATATGCTAAAACAATTGCAAAAGGTAACGTAAAGATTTTTAGTGGCCGTGGCGGGGCCCATCACGTGCTAGCCGTGCGGCGTTGAAAGTGGTTTCGCCTCGCGGAGCTTATACCAGCTGTGTGTCATTGTGATTTGTGAGCTTGTTTAGTTGTTTTCGTGGCCTTTGGGGTCACGCGAGGGTGCGCTCGTCCTCACACTCTGCTCTGTGCCCCTCCTGCCACTCGTGTCTCCTCTCCACTGTGCACGCACGGGGCATTATTATTCTAGGAAATTATCGGTATTGACCTCTGGGGTTATGGTGTGTCATTGTGGGTCCCGCCGGGTTAAGCTATTCAGTGCCCTTGGGGGGCCCCGGATGACTCGGATCTGACAGTGACTCGTCGGTTAGCGGCAGTTGGGGTCGCCTTGCCGCCGGATCCTCCAAGAAACACAGCCTGCCATAGCACACTAGCGCCCTCCGTCACACAAATAATGCTTTGTTTTGTTCTTTTTACTATGCTGCAATTGTTTTATGCACGGCGAAACCATGTTCGCCTTTGTTTATTTGTCTATGTTTTAGGCATAATAAAAACAATTACTGTATTTGCAGCTGCTCTGATATGGACAGGTCTGCAATGTCTTATTACTAACTATTCAATGAAAGAACATTGTTGAGAAACACTACTGGTACTGGCAACTTGATTAGCTTGCATTGGTGTAATACACACATAACTAATGCAGTAAATAAAATGTGTCGTGTCCGTGCTTCTTATCTGACGATTACTGATGCGTTTCTGTCTCGAGCTGAGTAATGCATTTGCTGATCCCTGCTTTTGTATGGCTTTTTGCAGTTCGGTGACGACGAGTTCGGTCACATGCTGGTGAACATCCTGAAGCAGAACGGTGTCAACTCGGAGGGCTGCCTGTTCGACCAGCACGCGCGCACGGCGCTGGCGTTCGTCACCCTCAAGAAGAACGGCGAGCGCGAGTTCATGTTCTACCGCAACCCCAGCGCCGACATGCTCCTCACCGAGGCCGAGCTCAACCTGGACCTCATCCGCCGCGCCAAGATCTTCCACTACGGCTCCATCTCGCTCATCGCCGAGCCCTGCCGCTCCGCGCACATGGCCGCCATGCGCGCCGCCAAGTCCGCTGGCATCCTCTGCTCCTATGACCCCAACGTCCGCCTCCCTCTCTGGCCATCGGAGGACGCTGCCAGGACTGGCATCCTCAGCATCTGGAAGGAGGCTGACTTCATCAAGGTCAGCGATGACGAGGTCGCCTTCCTCACCCAGGGTGACGCCAGCGACGAGAAGAACGTGCTCTCGCTCTGGTTTGATGGACTCAAGCTCCTCATTGTCACAGACGGTGACAAGGGTTGCAGATACTTCACCAAGGTTCGTCGTTCGGCCTCGTTTTTACTTTGCATCTAATTTGCAATGTATCTTAGGTGATCCTTGCAAGAAATTAACATGGTTGCTGTGTCGCATTGCTTTGCAGGACTTCAAGGGCAGTGTGTCCGGCTACAAGGTGGACACTATCGACACCACCGGCGCTGGTGACGCCTTCGTCGGCTCCCTGCTCGTCAACGTTGCCAAGGACGACTCCATCTTCCACGTATGATCGATCTCTCATCATAAAATATAATTGCCATAACGCTTTAATTGCATATATCATTTTCAAAGTGTGTTGCTAACCATGCCATTGGTGTTAATCCTTTCAGAACGAGGAGAAGCTCCGTGAGGCGCTCAAGTTCTCCAACGCCTGCGGCGCCATCTGCACCACCAAGAAGGGTGCCATCCCGGCTCTGCCCACCGTCGCCGCCGCCCATGACCTCATCGCCAAGGGCAACTAGATCCTGCCGCCATGGCCACCACCGCCGCGCCGCCTTCGTCGCCCCTCGACGTCATCCTTTGAATTCATATATATCGTTAGGAGATTGTTAGCTGCTCCTCTTCTTGTTAATTATTAGATGGCTGGTGTTCTCGTGTGGGTTAATTTAGCTCAGTGTGGTGTGTGCGGTGTGAGAGAAGAACATGTTTTTTCGCTCGGGGCATTAATAAAAGTTGGCATGCGTGGTGGATTTTTATCTTATAATCAATTGATGGTGTCATGTGATTGTGCAATTGGTAATGTGATGCCTTCGTTGAGATTTATCTAGTTTCAAGGAACGTGTTTGGATGGAAACAATTGTGTTATGTCCTCTATTAACCAATATTAATCGAATAAGCAAACATCTGTTTTAATTTCAAAGTACTCTCGTATAAGTTGACAACTTTTTTGAATAGATCAGCCTAAGTTCAGCAGCAACCAGCAGCAATTCCTCAAAGTCATCGGCCTCAGAACGTGATGACGACTTTAGAGCCTTCCTGTTCTAAACGTTTTAATTTCAAAGTACTCTCGTATAAGTTGACAACTTTTTTTTAATAGATCAGCCTAAGTTCAGCAGCAACCAGCAGCAATTCCTCGAAGTCATCGGCCTCAGAACGTGCATGACGACTTTAGAGCCTTCCTGTTCTAAACGTTTTATTATGACGACACTTTAGAGCCTTCCTGTTCTACATGTTTTATTATGCTCAATAAAAAAAATAAAGGTTTTATCGGCATGCCACGTTAAAATAAGTATGTTTTTGTCACTTGGTTTCAGTTCAATCAGTATGTTTTTGCTAGCAAGAGTCAGCAGCATCTCAAACACATGCAGGCAAGAGCTGGCTGAAACGATGATGCCTTACAGCAAGGATTAACATATTCTGGACATTCTACAAAAAGTGGAACAAAACAGTAATATCTTAAGATTGCTGTTTTTGCTTTAAATGGCCAGTTTTTTTCCAGCTCCGATGCAGCATCACAATGTAACATACACAATTTCCCTGCAACAACAAGCATCTACAAGAACATCCCGCGGTTAACAGAAATATCCGTTGCTCCTGGCCCCTGGCCAATAATTCTATATTCCAAGATGCTTAGCATCCTCAACTGAACTAAAAAACCACCTTCATTGTGTTCCAAGAACAATTGTGGATCTCTAGTTGAAAGTGGTACTAAGCATGGAAATCTAAAGTTCGAAACAGATGAAGCTGGACATGGAGATCCACGCGCCTGCACATATCGTGGGCAGCTATGACTTGAGTTGATCCAGATCCAAGAAAATAAGCGATGCATTGTTATGGATGTTTGAAAAATAATACTGCAATATTGTTATCCATGTGCCAGATTGCAGCCGAGAAAACAAACATAAGTGCAAGATCTTGTGTGATAGTTCTTTCTTCTTTGAGGCCTAAAGAAGGCGACAACTAAGCGCAGAAACATATCCACCATCGCAAGCCCAAGAGTATGTGTGGTAGTACAAGGCAATAGCTGCAGCATACAGTTGAAACATCTACTGTAAAGATGCCAAATAACTAACCTGCCTACCAACATCACTTCTTAAGCAACAGATTTCTGAACTCCTCGTTTGATTTCAACTCTCCTGTGCCACCATCTGTTTTGTCATCCTTGGTAGTCCACCCAAGAGGTTTAACCACAGACCGTGGTGCAAAAAAAGTGTTCTTCCCTGTGATTTTGACGTCATCCTTGGCTACTTCCTTGTCTGGTCTGGACCCAGGTGCTTTTGCACCATCATCGCCACTCTGAGGCAAGTTATCTGAACACAAGAAAATATTTGCAAATTCAGATATGTATGTACCTCATAACATCAGTCACGATTAACATGCAAAAGTTATACAGATCTCTAGTTCCAGTTCTGGTCTTATGCACATGTACGGAAGATACACCACTCTACTGAAAAAATGTGTGTTGCAGTTAAATTTTGAATGTTTGTCTTTTTTAGACACCATATATTTTATGGATTAGCTTCCAAAATTCCACCGCACACGTTGTTTGTTCCACCCCACCAACATCTTACAAACTATTTTTTAGTGCAAACCAGCACAAGATCAAGTGTTAGTTTAGATTGTAGGAAAAAACACTGTAGCATTCGCTGGGAAACATGTTTTGTGAGGGGGGAATAGTGAAAAGTTGGAATGAATAGTGAAAAGTTGGGAATCTGAACATGGCCTAACAAGCAGGTGTCTGTCTCCACTGTCCAGGTGCGATATGCAGTTCTGAATTTCTTGCTCCTTATTGGTATAAAAGTGATTATTTGCTTTAGGTTGATCCGTTCATGCAATTTTCAAATAGGACAACAGTAAAAACTAAATGTCTTCAACTTGTCAAAGAAGGTACCGTGGCCTGTAGAGGAAGGACCTGCCTCACGGCTCTTCTTACTCTTGCTTGGATCTGATCGAGCGATACTCACTTTCTTTCCAAGTAACTTCTGCTTGTTTTTCCTAAGGGCTGCCTCAAGATGCTTGTTGTCTGAAAAGTCCACATAGGCCAACCCCTGCAAAAATACAAGGAAAAACAAATTAACAAAAAAATATAATCCAAATTATACAGCAATCATCTTAAAACAAAGACTAAGATTTTCCGCACTTAATAATACCAATTTGCATAATACCAGAAGCAATAGGATGATGGAACTGATGTGGCACTTTAGTCTGCATATACGCTGAGCACGAGGACTATTTGAAGAAATACATTTCCACCAAACACTCCAATTGTCTCAACCATTTGGGAAATACAGTACTAAAATTGTGAAAACATAAAAAATCCACTAGTCACCAACTTCAATGAACCACATACACATAATGGTAAACTCACTTTGCATTGTATCAAGGCACTATTGGAGCATCTAGTGTGTTTCTTAGTGAGCCAAAGCCCCATGCCTTGCCCACCATTGACAGGAAAAAGAGCTTTCCCTAGGTGGCTCGTCAGCAGGTTAGGTTGGCCCCAGGACAGGCAGGACATTGCAGCAGTAGGAGAATCATGATGCTGGAGAAGGATAATAGCATTTTTGGGCAGAGTGCGAGGCTCACGTATAGTTAAAATTTTCCCTTTGAGATGTCATGCGTGCCTCTCTTCAACCAAGCATTGCAGTTTGATCCTATGAAATATAAACTACAAAGAACATCTACGTGCCTTTTTTTTATAGTGTAAAGATGCTGTTCTGTACAGACTACAGAATTCCAAAAATAAGCAATACACACTATGGGGCACTAGAGCAAAAATAGTAAGGACAAGTGCAACACATACCCTCGACTTTTTGGTGAATTTGTCCTTCAGCAATCTTATTGCTGTGGCGCCACCAATGTCGGAGAAAAACCGTCGCAGGTCATCCTCATTTGCCTATACAGCGAGGGCGCAATTTAGTTTATTGAACTTCAGGGGCTAGGTGGATAAACAATGGAAAATAGCATACCTTCAAATCTATATTTGAGACAAATACTGTGCATTTGTCAGTGTAGAAGGATGATTTTGGTTCATTAGAACCTGTATTTCCTGTTCGGCTGTCACTATCCACTTTCATTTCCGTAGATGCCTCGACCTTCTCCCTGGTGCTCTCTCCAACTTCTACAGCAGTAACAACACCACTATGCCCACTTTGTGTCTTTGATCCTTGAACGTCTGATGACTTGGCACTTTTTGGTGGATTCTCTTTCCTTTTCTTAGCGGCGGGCTGCTGTTTATTGGCCATTTTACTTGCTTTTCTTTTCTGGGAGGAATCATCTGCAGTAGAATTGTCATTGAGCGAGTAAGCCTCGAGTTTAGCCTCCTCTTGAGACTTGAACACCATAAGCTCCTTTAGCCGAGGGGTGACCTAGTCAATTAGGAGGAGAATAAATTCAGAATTATAGTTAACATCATAAGTTGGATAGAAACACTGTAAGTAATAAGCTGAATAGTTTTAACTCATCATGTCTAATACTTTAACTATGAAAATTTCAATAACATGAAAGGGGCCAACATCTGATGATTGTACAGAGGACTTAACAAGACAATATGAACAATGTCAAAAGCTTTTGCGAGTTATCAACTTTATGTAGAAAGGGACCATGATTCCATGAATCTTAAGAAACTTATGTTCTCATGATTACTAATGAATAATTAATTGGTTTGGCGTATATTAAGATTTGCTCTTTTCGGTGGAGTTCACCAAAACAAGTGTTTCATGTGTAGATAGCCAATTGAAGGAGCATTCACTCACATACACAAGGTTGATAATGGTGAAGGAGCATGAAGTGCACATCAAGCTAACTAATATTTCCCCAGAAAAAGTAATTGAAATTTGGATTCAGCAGAAAGCTAAATGAACAGGTGAAACAGAAGAACATCTGGCAAACAGCAGCATACCTTTTTTACAGCAAGGTCATAATCATCCAAGGTGCCATGCTCCTCTTCAAATCTTATCCATGCATGGCATATATCCTATTAAGTTTCAGATCATAATGTTGAAGTAATCATCAGTATTTATGAGATTTGTCTTGTCAAAACTCAAACCACTAAAAATGATGGTATTCACAAAAAAATGAGGTAATTAACTAATTAAGCTACTATTAAAGACTGGTTCTTACTTCTTAGGCAGTAACAAGAGTACATCAGCAAGTTCCCATGCTTGTTTGAGAAGAACTTACCTCTGATCCAGACCCAGCAAATCTTTTGCTATAGCAGCGCTTATAAAGCGATCGTGCCTCACGTAAATGTCCCATTTCCAACTCCATTGAAATGTACTGCTGCCAAACTTCCAAAACAGATCCACTGAAAGAAGAGTAACAGATTAATGGTGGCAGGCGGCCAGAAAAAAAAGGCAACAATCTATTATTTGCACAAAGCAACTAAACCATTTCTTGATAGTGTTTTCCCAAACTCCACGAGCTGCACCAGGATCTTTGCCAAGATTAAGCTCTAATTTGGCCCAATACGCATTCAAGCGTAGTAACTCCTTGGTTTCCAGTTGAGGTGAGAGAAACTCTTCAGCATCCTGATATTATATCCCATTGTTAATTATAGCAAAAATTAGGGAAATGCATGTAAATGGTTAAGACACAAACAATTTACCGTGAATGTCTGCCTAATCAGCTGGAAATCCAACCCGTCTGAAATCCTCCGTCTTAGACTATGAACTCGAGTAAGATAAAGATTCAGATACTGCAGTGGTTCAGCCATCCAAATAAAAAGTAAATGAGAATTCGCTCCCAACCAGAACAGTTAACAAGCAATGTGCATTGGCCAGAAGAAACTCCAAAACAAAACAAAATGATTCGTTCTCACCTCTTGTACTGTTGCAAAAGAACACTGTACTGCCCGCTCAAATACCTGAAATGTATAGGCACATATGTATATCGTTAGCTCCAACATATATATAAGAGAAACAGCTGAAGCTAAATAACAATTTCTATAACTACCAAAAAAGCAAGGAAAGCGGCAAAAGAAATGCAGTGAACACACTTAATATTCATGACATTCAGGTTTGCCACAAAGTGCTCCGTTGGCTGCTTACCAGGATGCTTTAGGATATTTTGCAGTTAGTTGACAGACGCATGGTAAGAGAATTATATCATTATAGCAATGACATCATGTTATCTGGCAACTTATAACAGGCTCCATATACATAACAGTAGTATACATAACAGTAGCAGATATCTACACGTTACAGCTACCTAAACAGAAATACAGAATTATAATCATCTTAGCTTTTGAACCATCATGCCAGATCTGTGTCATCTATAGCAGATACATATGAGTCTAAAGAATCTAATATGCAAAATCTCCAAATACGTGTCAAAAGAGAGAACTAAGAAACTTACGCCACGTAGCTCTTCTTCAGAAGAGTGAATGCGCTCCAAAGATAGCAAATGATGGACCCATAGTTCAGAAACCCACGTACAGTTTCTTGTGGCTCTGTAATAAACACTTCTGAGTACAGAAGGCACCTGCAGAGAAAAGCAGTATTATAAAGAGAGAATATCATCATGGTTGAAGCTACAAGTATGCCCAAACAAGTTTCAGACAGAACCTTCAAGCTTCTATCCAGGTAACTTGTGTATCCTATCCATAGATCTTTTGAGACAGGAAGCTCTGAAACAGCTCTCTCATAGAGAACTTGAACACGAGCTGGGTCACCAGAAGATTCTTCAAATTTGAGGTATTTCTGTTTCATCCACAATTTGATAGCACAAACTAAGTATATTTTCGCCAAATAAGTAAACTGTCACCACAAACTCGAAACATGATAGCTGCTTGGAATCACAGTAAGGTCTAATCTGAAAAATATCCTATAACAGGAGTGCACCTCAATTTTAAGCAAGATTTAAGCTAAGCATTGTAAGATCATAACTTATGTTTAGCATACCAGAAATTCCTGCAGTTTGTCAGCTTCAGATGCACCTGCATCATTTAGTTGATCCTCATATTGCTTCCTTTCATTGTACATATCATTGGCCTTTTTGTAAGCAGATATGACATTTGAGGGGACACCATCAAAGTTAGAACTAGGATCATTTGCATTCCCTTGCTCAGCTTCCCAGCTCTTATACTCAGAAAGTGTAGACTCCATCTCAGCCAAAGGAACAGATAACTGTCGGTGGAATAGCGTGCGTATACGCTGAACTTGCTTTGCCTTTTCCTCGTCATTTCCATCTGTGATGGTGATCAAAATAGCCATCTCATATTCTCTGTAAGCTGACCATAGCTTGCTGCCCTCAGCAACATGCAGACCCCCTGCAGTGATCGCACGCTCAAACAAATCTCTCATTTTGGAGAGGCCTGATGGCGTACATTGAGAAACTGATGGATCATGTTCTTCAACAAAGTCAAGGTAATCCCGCCATAGCTTAATGGACTGCAGTGGAACGATCAGCACAAAAGTTAGCAGACCATAACCCACATGCTCAAGCCTAATAGTTTAAACACAATATCATAAGAACACAATACCAGGTATTCTTGCACCCCACGCTCGTATAGCTTTTCAATGTCCCCAAAAGACTCCTCACTGTGGCATAAAAACCGAGACAGACAAACAAACCACAGAATGAAACCCGATTCATTTTACAACGAATCTAAGTTAGAGACTTTACATGACACAAATAATTCAGTAGAAAAGAATCACAAACCTCATTCTCAATGTGATCTCATCTTTCGCCCACTCCTGCCACATCTTTGGGGTAAGAGGGAAATACTTGTTCATCTCCTCCCTTGCTGCGCGAAGCTTCTCAATGTTGCCTGACTTCCTCAAGCACTGGATATACTGCAACAACAGGTGTAAAACATTCACAAGCAGGAAGCTAATACCAAGTGGTATGGGAAGTCTCTGAAATAACAGTGACCACCCATCTAAGGTAACTGGAAGAATGGCTACTATCAAACTTGAGGGAGCAACCCCAATTACTATCGGACACTAGGACTAAGGTAATCAACCAGTGACATTAAAATTCACAATCCATTTCTGCATTGCAGCTGACACACACCAAAATTGGGCAGATGTATCTTAACAAAGGGGATCGAATGAGTAAGAGCACGCACTAATTCCAACCCTAGTAGTGTTAGCTGCCATCAAATGCCCGAAACCGCGACACAACAGTGACTAAACCCACTCAAAACCCTAGCACGCCATGGCAGCGGGGGAGGATGGGGGGCGCCAAGGATACCTGCACGTGGGTCTCGTAGTCGAGAGGCTGCGCCTGGAGGGCCTGCTCTAGGGCCTGGATGCGGAGCTCGTCGGCGCCGCCCGCCCCGTCGTCCTCGTCGTCGGAGTCCGACGAGTCCGAGTCGGAGTCCGAGGGCGCGGCGGCCTCGGGCATCTCCACGTCATCCCCGGCTCCACCAGCTGGCGCGGGCGCCGCCGCGGCATCCGGCGCCTCCTCTTCCGTCGCCATGTCTCAGCTCTTCCCCGCGCGCGCGGCTGTGCAAGCTCGGTGGAGTCGATGGAGAGGTCGATTCGTTTCCACCCGTGACCCCCCTTGCGTTGCACAACGGCGATTCACCGATCCGAGTTTTGTCCCGAACCACCTTGTGCTTCGTGGAATTTGTTGCTGCTGGTTCATACTGTGAATTGAGGGCCTGATTCGTTTGCTTCCGAATCGTGGGCATACTGAAATCGTGGCAAGCCAATTCTTGGACCACTATTTGGTTTGCCACCAAAACTTACCCACGTCTCACATTTGTGCTACCAAAATATTGGTAAGTTTTTTCTCCACGTTTTGGCTTGCCAAAATTGTGGTGACAAACCAATCAAGCCCTGGATAACGACAAACATATACTCTGTGAAGTCTATGTAAAAGAGTTATAATGTTGTAAATATATATACACACACAGTAGTTTCATTCATGTTCCCGAAAACAAAATATTTACATATTTAAATCTTCTTTGTTAAAATTTGAGCTGAGCTTGTGGCAGTGAGAGAAGAAAAAGAAAATGAGAAAAAAACTAATTAACTTTTATCAAAGCAATTTGAGCATCTGCGAGTGGACGTGACCACTGTATAATGAATAATAAAGAAACATAAACCACAACTAAAGCAAAAGGACGAGAAGAGTAAGATACACGTCAACTTTTGGAGTTATGTCGCGGATGGTTGGGTATTTCAAAACGTGTAAAATGAAAATTGTCATGCAGCTTTAGTATATTGGGCATTTGGGCTACATCTTTGACAATTTCACTTCAAGATAAAGTTACGCACGTCAACTTCCTTTTCACACCAACTCAAGATCCCTTTTGGCATTTAACCCCCATTAGATGTGGATTCCACAAATGAACTTATGTATTTCTAGAAGGTCATGTTTGATAGTCAAATTGAATTACTATGCACATGCCTCTTATTATTTTTCACGATTGAACCCTTTCACAGTCAAATCCAGGGACCTCATCGCAAAATCACTCGTCCCCCGCGTCACCCACGCCCCACGGGCACGGGGGCCCACCCACCCCGGCCCTTCGTCTCCCTGACCCTGAGGCGAGGTCCCTTTCATTTGCGCCGCTCCCACCGAAGCGTAGCCTCCAGGCTCACGCCACGATACCCACACGAGCAAATCGCACCTCCTCCCCGCCCACCCCTTCCTCCCACCCGCGAGGCGAGGCGAGGTGGGCCGCCGGGTGATGGCGCCGGCGGCGGCGGACGGCGGGGCGGAGTCGCAGCGGCAGGCGGACCGGCTCAAGCAGGAGGGCAACGCCTTATTCAGGAAGGAGCGTCTCAGCGCCGCCATCGACGCCTACACCGGGGTAAGTGTAGCATGCCCGCTCTCCGCTGCCGCCTACACCGGATTTTTCCTCCCGATTCGCCAGTTACGCTTGCTGTCCCCATTTGTTAGGCGTTGGGTTTTTATTTCCCCGTCCTGTTCAATTGATGCTCTGTGGAGTGAGGTATCAATTAGGATAGCGCATTCTGCGTAATCCTGCAGTGTGTTGCGCTGATAAGTTCTCTGAATGTTTGCGGAATTGTCTGAATGTTTACAAATTCTCCTAAATTGCTTGATTTACTACTAGGTAAGTGACCATGGCTAGGTATAGGTTGACTTGTGCTGTTGACATTTCCAGTCAGGAACCCAGGATGGTTAATGTGGAAACTAGTGCCTCTGCTTTTTTTTTTGAGTTGTTTCACATCGAAGACTGACACATTGATGTAAGCTTGTTTGCAGTTTGCACTGGTCATGCTTCCTGCTATAGGAAGAGTATTATTTACTTTTTATGGTATTGTGTGAGGCTGTGCGATGCTATTGGGCTGCTATTTGTATTTCAATGGGCTAGGCAGGATAAGTGCTAGGCAGGAAAAGTGGTTGGGAGGGGGAGGAATTGATGGAGAGTGAGCAGAGAAACATTCAATATACCAGGCTGTACAAACATCAGAAGCCTCCAGAATTGTCATGCTCCTGAATAAAGGATTATTAAATACTAATTTTAGATTAAGGAATGTGACATCGGATTAGTTGGTTTTAGTCATTCAACTAGGACTAAAGCTTACCTCTAGTTACCTGGACAGTCACAGTCGTCTCTCATAGATGAATCAACACTGAACTCCATGTTAGTAAAAATTATGGCAGTTGTAGTTAAATCCATGTATATCTTGCACGCCCCTTGCTCACTTGGTGTTTATTTTGGTTGACAGGCCATCACTCTCTGCCCAACTGTTGCAGTATATTGGACCAACCGGGCACTTTGCTATAAGAAGCGGAGGTCTGTAAAGTTTAAAGTTCCTTTGATTGATGCATTTTGTTTATCAATACTAGTGTGGAACCAAATTGTTTACATCGCACTGTGTTCCTATTGAATTTGTCAGTGAGTGGGCCAAGGTTGAGGAAGACTGTAGAACAGCTATCCGGCTTGACAGCCAATCTGTTAAGGTGGTGCCTTGATCTTTCTTTAACTATTGTGTGCGTGTTCTGTTCGAAGCTAACCATGTGTGCATACTGATTATTGGTAAATGTATTGTGCGTTATAGGGGCATAGTTTTCTCTTTGGGAAACAAATTTCATTTTCGTCATATTTTTTGCCTTGACCAAATATGTAGCAGATTTAGTTTCATGTTAGTATTGCACGTCCTGGGCATGTTAACATGCTAGTTGAGTTAGGTTTCATTTGGAATTGCGGAGATGAGCTACTTTTCAAAAAAGAGGGAGGCATTAGCATAACAAAATCGCTCGAAATCGCAAAAGAGAAGTGATAACATGGAGAAATATGATTGATGAATTTTCCATTTGTTGTTGTGGTGCCCTCATTATGATCTGTTTACATCCACTTGTTGACAAATCATAGGCGGAGCTTCAACTGATTTTCAGAGGGGGCCGGCAGCAGTACTCCAAACAATTAACAATGTTTTAGCCAAATTAATCACTGTTGCTCACCTGCTGTGGGTGCTCAGATGGAAGGTTCACTTGCGAACTGGACATGCTAGATTAACCCAGTTGTTGGGCGTGTTTCTGTTTGCCTCATTCCACCTGTATTTAACATTCCATAAGACTGATTTTCCAATAGGTACAAAGTCCTTTGTTATTGGTTGTTGAATTGGCTGCAAAAATGGGGCCTAGAATTTAGATTAGCAGAATGATTTCGACTGTTTCAATGAGTCCATAACGCAATCTTTAGTGATCAACTGATGTCGAACTTAGTAAGATATGCATCAAGCTTTACACTCTGACTTCTCCAATAGGACGTTGTAATCAATTCTTGGGATGCCACTAATCTGGAGTCAAGAGAAGGAACAGAACCAAAGTCTAACACTATACGATATATCTGTTAATTTGGTCCATCTGAGATCTTGAGCATTGAACTCACTTTGTGTAACTAGGTATTACCGTTTTGACATTGACCTTTAATTCACTTCGGATATTGTTGTGGCACTGAGGGTAATAATAAAGTCAGGGGAAGGAGCTCACTCACTAGTTTTTTCTGTATGGATGAGCAAAACATCATTATACTCATTTCCTAGTCTCTTCTCTTTAGAGCTTAGATGATAACTTATTTACTTCATTGGCAGGGGCATTACATGCTGGGCCTAGCACTTGTCAACAGCCAAAGATTGTCGGAAGGAATAAAAGCACTTGAGAAGGTGCTATACTGCTATCTATGCACACACATGTGTACTTGTATTATTCTGCCTGTTTGCTACAAGCCTACAACAATTCATTTTAAATTCACTTTTACCAATTATCAATCTTAAGTTGGCCACTTTTATTCCTCCATTTAAGCTGACTTCCCTCAGTTACCTCAACTATTTGTATAAATAAAATAATGTTCCCCTTGTGGGGTCATGGTCCAACTTGCATTAAGCTAACCAACTTTGTCCTTTTTTTTAGCACGCTAACCAACTTTGTCCTGCACCATCTTGTTTTGTACAGTATAAGTCATATAAACACAGAATTGGCAAAGATCACACTGTTTTTGACAAATATTAAGAAGATGCACTGTCCTAATTTTCTTGATTGGCTAAATAAGAAAATTCTGAACTTAACCAGAATTAATAATTAATGCAGCACCTATAGAAAGGAAAACCATAATTTTGGATGCCTCATTTGATGCAGTTCTGTCTATGGATGATTGATTGTGTTATTTCCATTAATATCCAAATTCTGTATATTTTGTTTTTACTGATAAAACCAAACTTTTTTTTCGAAACCAGTCCTTGGAGCTTGGAAGGGGTGCGCATCCTGCAAGCTACATGGTTGAAGAGATCTGGCAAGAGCTTTCTAAAGCAAAATACATCGAATGGGAAGGTTTATCAAGAGAGAGAGCCTCTCAGTTGCTAAAGCTGAAGTGCGTGAAGATTCTGTGTTGTTGCACAATTATTCTCTCAGGGGCAATACTCCAATGTATTTGTTTGTCATTTTTCAGGGTAACATGTAAAGAAGCTCTCAGGAATTACAACAGCCTTGGCAATCCAGGAGCAGATGCGCCTGAAGAACAACTTAATGTGCTCGAGGATGTTTTCAAGAAAGCTTCAAAGGCTGATACTCCAGTGGAAGTACTGCCCTGCCTTAGACGACGTTTACTCTGTTGCCTTGACCGGTCTAATCACTCAATTTATTTTGTTTGCAGGTTCCTGACCACCTATGTTGCAAAATTACGCTTGATATCTTCAGAGATCCAGTGATCACCCCAAGCGGAGTTACCTATGAGAGGGCTGTACTTCTTGACCATCTTCAGACGGTAACTGGCACAAGCATTGACAGGTCTTGCAAACTACTTGTGTTTGACATATCAAATTTATGAGCTTTCAAATTCACAGGTGGGCAAGTTTGACCCCGTGACTCGTGAGGCACTTGAACCACACCAACTAGTTCCCAATCTTGCCATCAAGGATGCTGTACATGCATTTTTGAGCGAACACAGTTGGGCTTACAAGATAAGATGATAGATTGGCACTTGCACATGGGTTTGGAGGTAATATTAGCAATAGAGATTTTTGCTATTTTCTCCTTTTGACGGTTGGTGGAATTTTTTTACTGCTGGGGAGAAGTTAACCTGGGATGGATGTGTACAGATTCCCCTTCTCCAGTCGATCTGTCTGTGTACATATGAGATGGTGATTATGATATGAATTTTCAACAGTACACAACGGCAATGAAGCCGGATGCCTGAATTCCTGACTGCTGTTTTTTTATGGAACCGTCAGAACTCTTATGATTTACCAGATCGCCAAGAGGGAGGGGGGAAATTGTGATTCAAGCTATATTGATCTATAGGCATTAGAGGTGGCTTACTTTATTCGGAGTCATGCTAGGTGAATGTTATGGGCCAGTTGCTAAAGCCTAAAAGGTGGCTTTGGGGTTGTCAAGCAATCCCAGTCGCAAGCGAATGCAGTGAGTTGATTTTTCTTTTGTCAATTGCACAGTGAACCATACATAGCCGAACAAGTGTGTTAAGATGATTGAAGTCTGTGATTAGAGTACCCCAGTCCACAGGTTGCTGCAACAGGGACAAGCAGAGTTGTTGTAGCTTGGTATAGAAGGGTCAATGAGCCGGATAGTTATGATGGCATCAAACTTGAATTACAGGCATGGTTTGAGTAGTCAGTAGTCACCCACCTCATGGACACTTTTGCTGTCTTGCATCAAAATGATCCTGTTGCTAATGTTGTACTATTGTTTTGTCTTGCTCTTTCTGGTTAGCCTAGACTTGTAATCTGGCTGGGTAGCTTTGCCAGATCAAGACTCCTCTGATGCACAATTTTGAGAACAAATGCATGGTTCTGTGGGCTCCTGACTGTATATATCTTCAGCTCTGGTAGACCTTTTATCTGACTAGTGCCAAACTAGGCTGGCAACATAGCTGCAGCTGGCTCATACCAAGAGTCAGGGCTCTGCAATTGATTCTAGCTCTACCAATGCAGGATGCACACATGCTCACAATTTTCATGGCGACGCAAGCCATCGTGGCACCACCGTGGTCTCTCGTCTCAGTCCAACACCTCATATCACAGCAGAATACTGCGAGGCTGGCCGGGATGGCAAGGTGTGTGTGCCTATGTGTTGACCACCACTCCATGTTGCAAATGAATAGTACACCCCATAGGGCTCTCTGCTTTGTTCACTCGTCAAGCAACAGCTCTCTGCTCATCTCTAAGCATCCCAGTCTGGAAACCTCCCGCCCAATTGTTCCTCCCCTGCTCGTCACCTAGCTAGACTTGCCATTGCTACCCCTATAAACACCACCATCGCCATGGCTGCATCCTTTGTGTAACCTCTTTCATCCAAATAGGAATTGAAGAACCTTCATTCTTGGTAGTGTTTCACCATGGGGAGCATGGAGGACTACGACAATGCCAAGAAGCCAAGGTCATCAGATCATCAGCAACAGCAGAGAAGATCAAGAGCCATGATCCTACTCCTCATCCTCACCAACACCACCTCCATCCTCGTCTTCTCCGGCGCCGGCGCGGCGCTCCACGCCCAAATCGGCAAGCACTACCCATCCATCGCCACATGGGGGTCCACCAAGCTCCTCCGCGAGCTCAACGTGACGGGGCTCGCCCTCGCCGCGAGCCACGCCGAGGTGGTCGACCTCTCCGCCCGCCTCACCGCCGCCAACAAGCTCCTCGAGGACATTCTCAGCGGCAAGGCCGCCAAGCGCGACATGGAAGCCGCCAAGCAGGAGCAGCGAGAGGCGTCCACCACCGGGATGCTATGGCGTCGCGACCGTCGCCTCCACTCCGGCGAGCTCCGGCGAGCCGTCGGCCCACACCGCCTCCCTCTCGGCCCCTCGTCGCCTTCTCGCCGGCTCATCGGCGGCGAGATGTTCCCGGCGCTGGGGCAGGCGTGCCACCGGTACATCGCCGAGGTGGAGCAGTACATGAACTACACCTCCGGCGAGGAGTGCCCCTCCGACGAGGCGTTCGCGCAGAGGCTGATGCTGAAAGGGTGCGAGCCTCTTCCCCGGCGCCGGTGCCGGCCACGCACCCCCGCCGGGTACGTCGAGCCGACGCCATTGCCGGCGAGCTTGTGGGCCATCCCACCCGACACCTCCATCGTGTGGGACGCCTACACGTGCAAGAACTACTCCTGCTTGGTGAATCGCGGCAGGACCAAAGGGAGCTACGACTGCAAGGACTGCTTCGACCTCCTCCACGGCCGTGAGAAAGACCGGTGGATGCGCCGCCGCACCGGCGCCGGAGACGACGACGACCGGAACTCCCTCGACTACACAATCGACGGCGTTCTAGCGATGCTGCCACGTGGCACGGTGAGGGTCGGCCTCGACATTGGCGGTGGGTCCGGGACGTTCGCGGCGAGGATGCGTGAGCGTGGCGTCACGGTGGTGACCACGACCATGAACTTCGATGGGCCGTTCAATAGCTTCGTGGCGTCGAGGGGTTTGGTACCGTTGCACCTGAGCGTTGCGAGCAGGCTGCCGTTCTTCGATGGGACGTTGGATGTGGTGCACTCGATGCACGTGCTCAGTAGCTGGATCCCTGACGTCATGCTCGAGTTCGCGTTGTTCGATGTCTATAGGGTGCTTAGGCCTGGAGGGGTGTTTTGGTTGGATCACTTTTTCTGTTTGGGGACGCAGATGGATGCCACGTATTTGCCCATGTTTGAGAGGATTGGGTTTGAGAAGCTTAGGTGGAATGCTGGGAGGAAGCTGGATAGGGGTATTGAGATGGACGAGTGGTACATCTCTGCTCTGCTTCAGAAGCCCAGGAGGTGATGGCCGGCCTAAGGTTGACGACGGCCATGGGCATCGGTGTCGCAAGCAGAGTGAATTCTAAAAGCTGCAGCTTGTATAATTTCCATGTGATGCTTCTTCCCATAATCCCATGTCACACGACTCACAGATTACATACCTACAGCTACAGGCTACACTGATACTGATTGACCATTTGTCCATGTGTACGAGCCCACCACAGCGAAAGAGGTAAGCCCAGCTAAATGAGCCCACTCTTGGTGCTGCTGGATGAGGGTTGAACGAGCCCCTTAAAGTTGCAGCCCACAACGACTTCTCGTAATATTAAAGTTTGTTTTTATGCAGCTCTTCTTTAGGTAGCTTTATATTATCATAATCGGGGATATTTTCCCCTCGTAATGCTAGCCACATGTTTCTATACCTTAAAAGTTATATTACTGTACACCTTATTAGGATGATATCACTTTCTAGCGTTGAAAGCGTATCTCGAGTTCTCGACGTTTCAACTTTTGTTTGCGCATAGAAAGCGAGAGAGACACTCCATTTGCCCGCCTCTAGATAGAAACTAATACTGTACATGAGCAGATAGAGCGCTAGCTAGTAAGCTAAATGAAATGGAGCTCGCTTTTGGAGACAAGTAGCATGTCCGTTCTCCATCGCCATTACCTTTAACTTGCTATACGACGATTTTCCATGTCGGCAAATGCTGCTTTCTTCCTGCCGGTCTCGGCCGGTCACATGTTTATCCTCCATTATTCCCTGGCACACTAAGCTGCTGCTTCTTCTTCTCCATTTGATTCACAGAACACGTTTTTCAACACGCCAATTTTACACCAATTTTTCAATAACAAGCACACACAATTAGCCTCTCGATGCATGATGGATCGTGTGTGTGCAGCGAAAGCTAATAATCACGACGTTACCAGAAAAAAGGCCGGCCGGTGTCCTAGCGTGTGAACGATCCATCGAGCGAGCTTGGGGTCATTAGGGATTTGCGGCGTGATTTTGTCTGGGGCCGATCACGACTACTCGTGCTCGAGCCGTCACTTCCCTTCACCTGGACCAGCATGCATGCAGAGGAGCTCGATCTTGTGGCCATGCATGGAGACGTACATGCATGGACCTACACCTACTACTGGCGAGCTTGCAGCTTATTCTTTCTTGCGTTACATTATTTACATATAGACCACATGCTGCCGGCATGCATGCTGCTAGCTTTTGCAATTGGGCATTGGCTGCGAGAAATAAGAGGTGCGGAAGATTTGGATGGAACGCCGTACCTCTCGCTGGCCGGCGGCTACATGTTATATAGTGTGAGGAATATCCCCTCACGTGGATTACATTGAGATAGATCTCGTAGTTGGTTGCAACAAACTCTATCATATCTAGAACAACCCAACAGCCGGCCAACTCAATCTTGGTTTGTTACAATTACATCTTGATACACAAGTTATATCTATTCTATCTAACACCCCACCTCAATCACAACCGTCGATAGGTTGAGATTGTGTTTGAAATTCTCCAATTGCCGAACAGTCATTGCTTTTGTAAAACCATCTGCAACTTGATCTCCAGTAGGCACAAAATCAATCTGTAACAAATTATTTGTGACTCTTTCTCGAACAAAATGATAGTTCACTTCTATGTGTTTAGTTCTAGCATGAAACACCGGATTCGAAGACAAATACTTGGCTCCAATATTATCACACCATAACTTCGCAGCCCTTGGCGCTTGAATTCCAATTTCCTTCAGTAGAATCTGAATCCACATAATCTCTGCAGTTGCATTTGCCACTGCTTTATATTCTGCCTTTGTACTAGATCTAGACATTGTTGCCTGCTTTCTTGCACTCCAAGATACAAGATTTGATCCCAGATAAACTGCAAACCCTCTTATAGACCTTCTATCATTCAGAGAGCCAGCCCAATCTGCATCTGAAAAACCACTGACTAACACCGAGCTAGACCGACTGACCATAAGCCCTATCTTGGTGTTTAGTCGAATATATCTTAATATTCTCTTGACTGCAGACCAATGCACCTCAGTAGGTGCATGTAAGAATTGACAAACCTTATTAACAGCAAATGCAATATCTGGTCTTGTCAAAGTCAAATACTGAAGTGCACCCACTATACTTCTATAATTTGTAGCATCTTTAGGTCCAAGAGGAACTCCCTCAAATGCAGACAATTTCTCACTAGTAGAAAGTGGCGTGCTAACAGGTTTGCAGCTGACATATTAACTTCCTTAAGAAGATCTGACGCATATTTGTCTTGTGTCAAAATTATGCCATCACATACCTTGTTTACTTCCATACCAAGAAAATAATGAAGTTCACCCAAATCCTTTAGTGCAAAGTCCTTCTTCAACTCTCTTAACAGACCTGTTGTAGCTTCTGAAGTTGAGCTGGCAACTATTATGTCATCAACATATACCAACACAAAAATAGTAATTGACTCTTTATTGAAATAAAACAAAGATGTGTCAGCCTTGGATGCACTGAACCCGAGACTAAGCAGTTTAGTACTGAGTCGAGCATACCAAGCCCGCGGAGCTTGTTTTAATCCATACAAGGCCTTATCCAATTTACATACGAAATTCGGTCTTGTTTTGTCCACATATCTAGGGGGCTGCCTCATATATACCTCCTCTTCAAGTATTCCATGTAGAAAATTATTTTGCACATCAAGTTGTCTCAAGCTCCAATTTCTTCAAACAGCAATAGACAATATAATCCTAATTGTAGACATTTTCACAACCGGACTAAATGTGTCTTCATAGTCTATGCCATACCTCTGTTTAAATCCTTTGGCAACTAGACGAGCCTTGTATCTATCTAAAGTTCCATCAGCCTTTAGCTTTGTTTTAAACACCCATTTACAATATATATAATGTTGTTGCCTTTTCTTGGTGGAACCAAATGCCAAGTTCTATTCTTAACCAAAGCATCATATTCTACATCCATTGCCCTTTTCCATTCTCTACTAGCTATGGCCTCTTCAACACTATGTGGTTCTCCACTAGATGTAAACAGTCCATAACGAACATGACCATCTGTGTAAATTTTCGGTTTGCGAATACTTGCGTGGAGTTGCGTAGAGGGACGAGCTGGAACTGGATCAGACACCGGCACAGTAGATCCCTGTGGCGTAGATGATCCCGGCGATGGTGGCGATGCACCCTGTCCCTGATCAGGCGCCTGATCCAATGCTGATGCTGCTGGCAACGGCGACAGCACCTGTGGTGCAGCGATTCCCCCTGCTGCCGATGGACATGTGGCATTAGCAGGAGCTCCAAGCAACATGGCAGTCGCTGATTGAGGCGGAGAAAATCCTGTCGGAGCCAACGCAGAGGAGGTGCCTGGCGGCTCGCGGTCCTGCAGCGATCCCGAAGCAGATTCACACGGTATGAGAGCCGGATTTGCTGCGGGAAATGCGCCTGAGCCCCTGCTTGTTCCTGCAACCTGTATTTCACATATTTCTTCACAAGAATGATTAGTATTTTCACCATTAGACCCATGATCATCTACTGATTCGTCCCCTGATGAAGGATTTTTCAGAGAAGAAGGAAGGAGTAGAATTTCAGCTCTAAGACGTGCACCAGCATTACTATGTAGTTTGGAAAAGGGAAACACACTCTCATAAAAAATGACATCACGTGATATATAGATGCGCCCCGAGGCAATATCAAGGCATTTGAACCCCTTGTGGAGATTACTATAGCCAAGAAAGGCACATTCCTTGGATCTGAAAGCTAACTTGTGCTTATTGTATGGACGTAAGTTGGGCCAACATGCACACCCAAATATTCGAAGAGAGGTATATTCGGGTTTAGTTTGATAGGCGCTCAAGAGGAGTTTCAAAATTGATGACCTTGCTAGGGGTTCTATTTATGAGATAAGTGCCCGCAAGGAAGGCTTCATCCCAAAACTTTAGAGGCATATGTGCATGAGCTAAGAGAGACAATCCAACTTCAACGATATGTCTATGTTTTCTTTCAGCTGATCCATTTTGTTGATGGGCATGAGGACATGAAACTAAATGAGAAATCCCAGTTTTTGTAAAGAAGGAGTTCAATTTTTCATATTCTCCTCCCCAGTCAGTTTGAACCGCAATGATCTTGCGATAAAAAAAACGTTCAACTAATTGTTCAAACTCTCGAAACTTCTCAAATACTTCAGATTTATATTTGAGAAGATATATCCATGTAAACTTGCTATAGTCATCTATAAAGCTAACATAATATTTATAGCGTCCAACCGATTCAGGTGCTGACCCCCCACACATCAGAGAACACAAGTTCAAGAGGACGAGTAGAAACACTCGTTGATATAGGATAAGCAAGTTGATGACTCTTGGCTCTTTGGCACGCATCACACACAACATCTTTATTTGAATTAAACACACAAGAAAGTTTATAATTTCTAAGAACTCTCTCAACAATAGGAAAAGAAGGATGTCCTAAACGACTGTGCCATCGATCAATTGACACTTTATTGACTCCAAAGACTTGCTTGGATGCTGGTGTAGAAGGTAGGGGATATAACCCTTTGCGGCATGGACCTTTAAGAAGTGTGCTCCTCGTGTCCCGATCCTTAATAAGAAAGAAATTTAGATTATTCAAAGAACACATTATTATCAGAAGCAAGGCAATGAACAGAGACCAAATTTTTCTTTGTAGAAGGGACGTGAAGGATATCATGTAGATGAAGATTTTTATTTGGGGTACGAATAGTAGAATGACCAATGTGTCTAATTTTCATACTTGTGCCGTTGGCAGCATGGATCTGATCTGATCCATTGTACTTCTCACGAGTAGAAAGCTTCTCAAGCTCACCCGTGATGTGATCCATCGCACCAGTATCTGTGTACCAGTTGTTGTCGACGGTGTAGGAGTTCATTGCTGCTGAAGCATGCCTCTTATCCGGCACAAAGTCTTCCTCAAACCTGTGCCAGCACCGGTCTGCGGTGTGACCAGTTTTGAAGCAAACTTGGCACACCGGCTTGGAACTAGTACCTCCTGTACCAGTGCGACCAAAGCCGCCACGCCCAGCGCCATTGTGAGCCTGACGCTGGTAGTTGTTGTTGGTGCCGCGGCCATGCCCTCCATTGCCACCATTACCACGACCGCGGGTACTACCACGACCGCGACCATAGTTGCCTCCATTGCCACGGCCACCCCGGTTGGCTGAGTTCGCTGAAGATCCGGAGTGACCGACGCCAAGGAGCTCCTGTCGAGTTTCATAAGCGAGGAGCTGGGAATATGCATCACTTACAGATACAGTTTTGGTGCACGCGAGGAGGGACGTGTGACGACGGGGTTGAACTCGGCATCAAGACCAGTGAGGATGTAGGTGAGAAGCTCGTCGTCGTCGATCGGCTTCCCCGCAGCTGCCATCTCATCACCAAGAGTACGCATCTTTCCAACATACTCGGTGACAGATTGATTTCCTTTGCTTGCTGTAGCAAGGGCAAGGCGCATGTTCACGGCCCTCGCCCTATTCTGCGACGCGTACATCGCCTCGATTGCGGCCCACAATCGTGCTTCTGTATCCTTAGCAGCAACTTGAGCAAGCACATCTCGTCCTAGGGATCCCAGGACGAAGCTAAGGACCTGCTGGTCCTTTGCATACCATTCTTCGTATGCAGGATTGGGGGCGACCACATCCTTGCCGGCGGCGTCCTTGCTGCCGACCTCTTCAGCAGGGGCAGCGGTCGCTCCGGTCAGGTGGCCAACTAGACGCGACCCTCGGACGGCAGCGAGGACCTACGCCTTCCACATTGCGTGGTTGGCTTTGCCAAGTTTCTCGGTGATGGCAACTCCCACCAAGGGATTCACGATGGTGGAGGAGGAAGCCATGGAGAAGTAGATGGGTTTCGGTGGTGGTGAATTAGGCTCTGATTACCATGTGAGAAATCAGAGGTGCGGAAGATTTGGATGGAACGCCGTACCTCTCGCTGGCCGGCGGCTACGTGTTATATAGTGTGAGGAATATCCCCTCACATGGATTACATTGAGATAGATCTCGCCGGCCAGCTGTGGTTGTTGGTTACAACAAACTCTATCATATCTAGAACAACCCAATAGCCGGCCAAACTCTATCATATCTAGAACAACCCAACAGCCGGCCAACTCAATCTTGGTTTGTTACAATTACATCTTGATACACAAGTCATATCTATTCTATCTGCCTGTTATCTAGCTAGCCAGTAGCCACGTTTGTTTGTTTCTACTTTCTGGCAATGTGTATTCTTTCCTAGTACTAACTTCCAGGTAGAATTAAGGGTTTCGTTGGAGCTCTTTTGGATTCTGACTCTGCGTGAGAAGTGATTCTTTGAGAGTAGTGATTCTGATGTTTAAGCGCGATTCTCTATGATTCTCAAAGTTAAATTCTAAGTATAATGTGATAATCAGCGAGAAGTAAATCAGAACAACCTACTTTTTCTTTTTCTTTTTTTAACTCCCAACGTCTTAGTTCATGTTAGATACATACAATCCATGGAATCCGCTTTGATACCGCCGAGCTCGTGCACGCTGCATTTAACTAAGGACGCATTCGGTAGGGAACTAGGGATCCAGGTTCTTACATGAATGTTTCTTCAGAATCACTTGGTATAACTATTTGGCTAGAACTAGAAAAAGACGAAACCAGTTTATGGTTTTTTTTATGGAGTGTAAAAATAAGAATTGGCTCTAAATGATTCTCTTGGAAACGTTTATCTTAAGACAACATGTGGTACTAATTCTAGCGATTGTACCGTGCTATACCAAACGCACCTTAGGAAGCTGCTGGCCTTGCCACCTTAGGAAGAAGCTGCTGCGCCCTGCCAAAGAGGTGCTAGGCCACGACATAATGTGTTATATATATCTCATATGCATGCATGTATGTGTTTTGGTTGACAAGGAGTCGGTGGTCAGTTTGCTGGTAGGCTCTGCCCGGCCGGTCGTTGGAACGCCACATCAACACAGTGTCACGTCGACGACGATGGCGATGCCCTTCGTCTCCATTTGCAGCTAGGGTAGGGTAGGGTAGGGTAGGGTAGGGCACACCTCTTGCTGGATGAGATGGAGAGGGGACAGGGTTGGTGCCGAGCCATGCCCATGCCCCAAAGGAGTGGCGAGAAGCGAACGAGCGAGACGACCTGAGCCTTCAGCCTTGCATGCTCGAAAGATACCTCTTCTGACCCGATTCACTGTCGCCATCCATCGATCACGTCTTTCATTCTTTCTTTCTTCCTACTAGCTTTATATATTAGCTTGTTTTGGGCCTCTAGATCGTCGATCATGGCGTGCGCATCGTCATAGATGCTGTGTGGTGCACATACATGCACATCGTCGTAGTCGTAGGGCCATGGACCATGACCAAGGGAGTACGTAGCATCGTTGCTCCAACGGCCGATATGTTCCAGACGAATTGATGCTTAAAGCAAAGAAAACTTATTTGACTTCATCAACGAAGTTTATTTATAAAGATTGCTGGTGCTGATACATTATTCTATATAAACATATAGAAGGAAAAGTAGAGATCGATCTTAGATAAACATATAATGCAGACTAACCGTTTTCACCATTCAACTATAATCTTGTGCTCAATTTCGTTGCTAAACTATTAACATGGTCATTTTAGTACTTAAAGTTTATTTTTAGAGTTGACTTCATCTCGAAACTATAAAAATGATCACTCGAGTCCTAAACACATTCACTTTTATGCTCACTTTAATTTCATCCGTTAAGTATCGAAGTGCTTATTAGATTATTTCAGTTATTAAAATTTTCTTTTGGGCTCATCCTCCTTAATTAGCATGTCTTTTCGACCTTGGAGCTATCAAGAGTAAAGGTGGAAAATGGGCGTTGAGAGAAATACTACCGACAGTGTTGAGCCAGGGATGTTGGGATATGTGAGGGTGACATTGTTGGTTCAGTGGCCTCAAGTGGCTAACAAGGTCAATGTCTGCACATGGCTCTCAACTTCATCGAAGATAGGGCAGGTGCACAACAACAACAGATGATAGATTGCTGCTATGCCGCCGGTCGAGTAGATGCAGGTGGTGTAAAAACCCACCATCGACAAGACCCACAACATTTGGTCGCGCCGTCCTCAACTAGACCCACGGGTAAAATGTCAAACCCACACCCACACCTATGAGTGACCCAAAACCCAATAGCCACTTTGATAATTTGATCACAGAATTAAATCTGAAGTGGTAGTTGCGGAAGGAAAATAGTTACCCCGTGGATATTTAACCTGCTACAAAATATATGGAAACGGAAACGTAAGGAGAAACAAGATGTAAGCGAGCGGTGCCGCTCATGCTTCCCACCGCTAACAAACGTTTAAATTGTCTAGGGCGTGCCCTGCACGCACGACATCTGCACAGCAAGATGTGACCGAATGAACTCACTCCACACACACCGCAACACCTTTCCCACTCCAAGAATCCTAACTTTGCCCAAAAGTTATCACAAGTTACCCACCGCCTGTTGGTAAATCTAAGAATGGCAACTGTGTTTACGTTGCCAACAGTTAAACTAATCCCTCCTCCTTTTTCAGTCATTTCATCTCAATCAAGTCTGAAGGACCAGCCTCTGGCAAGTGACACCTTTGTTGGAACTGAGCACTTTAAAACAATTCTCACATTTCTTAATATTAATTGCAGTTAGATTATCGGGGAATATATTTTCATATCATATATATTTAGAGTTATAAAAACTTATAATATTTTTCTATAAAACTAGCTAAAGTAGCTTTTTGTTGTGCTTATCACAAAGGGCCGGATAAGTTTTTATTTTCTTGTTGCCTTGCCGCTTCAGTAAGCGATATCTACAGCTGCTAGCGGCGCCAAATAGGACAGCAGCACATGAGATGCACTCTCACAGGCTTTATCGATCAGTGGGATTTGTTGGCCGTCACCACTGCACCGACGTGAAGAAAGAAAGGCATCATGTCAGTCTCGTTACTTGACATCTTCAATATAGAACTATAGATTATCTAAAAAAAAAAAGAACTATAGATGTTGTACCGGGCTACCGGCCGCCTGAACTCCGTTGCTAAGCAGAATCTTGATGTACGATGACGATATTGTACGTTGTACCATTCGTACCATAAAGTCTCAATCTGTCACTCCTATTCAGTCATGTTTGTACCTTGATGTTTCTCAAAAGGTCGAAAAACAACAAGCTACTTTTTCACAACGGATCCACCATACGTATCTTTGTGTGGTTTCTTCTCTCTGGCCACATCGACAAGCCAATTTAACAAGGCATGGGAACTCTTTAATTTCCACTAATAAATAAATCTACTCCCTAACTGTTTTCCTCAGATATATTATAGTATAGGTGACGTCTGACGTGGAAAATCTCTCATATACTTATTTGTTGACTACATACAACTAATACACTTTCCTACCCTCATTTGTAATTCGTCGATCCTTTTATAGTTTATATATCCAAGAGAAAAGAAATGAAAAAGTTTATCCTAGGAAAAAAATAAAGAACATACTCCATGTATGTATGTATGCATGTATGTATGTATACATATGTGATGGGGGAGTATACTCTATGGCCACCTCGGTTTTACTGTAGTTCTATATACTGATTTACTATAATGGCACATGGTAATTGGGTTATAACACATGGGGATCATATTATAGTAAATCACATAGCAAGAGTTACTATAATCTCGTAAATTAGCATAGTAATTATGGTAAATCCAAGTAGCTATATAATAGTTATTATGTGGCCGGCTATAGAGTAGTAGTTCTACGGATGTGAATCTAGATATAAAATGGCTTTTTTATGTTCTTAATTCCCCCTAGTTTAAAGTGAAAAATCAGATTTACACTAGTTTGAAGTCAATGAAACCAAGGCAAAGTTACCGTTACACTTTAAAGAAAGGCAAGAACATCAATACATCATATGAAACTGAGTCCGTTGAGTGAGAAGGTGCTGGTATAAAATTTCACCCGTCAAGTCAGTGATGGAGCCACCAGTATGACGAGGTACGACGTCCGCCATACATGTCGCTGGTGACTCACAAACTGATTTCTACTACATTTATTTATATTTGATGATTATTATATCTTTGTTATTTTTATCATGATTATATCTATATTTCATTATACTATGACTTCTTAATGTATATACGTATTGTTTATTTAAATTAGTAGTAGTGTCGCCATATTATGTATATTTTGATCCAGTTTCCACCACTTCATCAACTACAAAATTTTCTCTACCCATATTAAACTGTATCCGATCCATAGCCATACCCACATGCGGGGTAAGGCGTGCATTGGCGCTTAGCAAAAGGCACCGTAAAGTGAGAGAGCATGGCATCTCCAGCAGTGTGGAACAAGGACAATTATTTTTGAACTCATCACAACTTAACAAGGAAGAACACGCGTACGTACGTGCATATATATGGATGCATGCACTTGACGACTGTTTTGGCAACACTTGGCGGGTGCGCATGCAGTTGAATGTGTGAGAGCGAGAACAAACAAAAACCGGCCGCTTGAGGCCTGTCATACCCGGTTTTAGAGAGAAAACCGAGTACATCTCATATGTGTGTCAGGATCAAATTTCACACATATGATAGACCGTGAGTGAATAGCAGAAACAGTACTCAAACGAATATTTAATAAATAAAGTATTTATTACACTCACGAATAAGGCACAAAGGCCAAAATAAACTGGTTCACACGATAACTAAGACGATATCTCCAAAAGCACTCCACAGGCAACTGACTGGTGGAACACACGCCTAGAACTCATCAAGATCGCTGAGGTACTCCGCTCCATTATTACCTTCTGATCCAATATAAGCAAGGGTGAGTACACTTATGGTTGGTACTCAACAAGTGGGGGAAATATGCAAGCTATCAAGGATAGGCTGGTTTGCAGCGGTTAGCATTTTAGTTGGTCAAGTTTTATTAACAAGCAACTATTTATTAAGATATAAGTATATACCACCCCATATTAACAATAAGTAAGCATAAAGTAAATCATAAACATAACCAATAACAGATGCATGCAATGATTTGATTTCATGTTTTGATAGTTTAATCACGTGAGGGTCCAGGCCGTTCATGACCGCGAACACGGCTGTTATAACAGTTTTACACTCTGCAGAGGTTGTACACTTTCACCACAATTCGCGTAAAAGCTCCGAAGAACTTTAAACCCAACCATGCTGTGCTGATCAGGCACGTACCACACTTCCGAGGTGTGACTGCATAGGGACGCTACGAGGCCTTTACAAAGATTCCCTAGTTAGAAACAATCCGCTAAGTTTTCCGGATCGGAAGCAGGCATAACCCTCCCTAACGGGTATAGTGTCTTAGCCAAGCCCACTTCCCGAGAGAACCGGGCTATACACCGTCAACCGCCACCCCCCATGCCCTTTCGGTAAGATCATCCCTAACCAAGGTTTCTAATTAATTAGCCAAGACCAGAGCCATATAGTACTGTGGTTGTACGGTTAATCCTGGGTGGTTCTCCATGTTCCGATTAACATGGTGATCTTGTATTAACATAACAAGATATAAATAATAAGGATATTTATCAATGTTGGATAGAACCCATCATGAACCAAGGTTAAGCAACTAGCATAACTACCCAACATAAAAGTAAACCCGGTGTATCAAGGCTTGGGTGTAAAAGACTAGTCATCCTTACATAGGACCCATCAGATTAATGCATTGCGATCATAAATATAAACTTTGTTGTCATGCAATGTATATGGGTTCAAAAGAGTATGCAGAGGGAGAAATCCACTTGCCTTGCTCAAAGTACTGCGTTGGCTCCTCTTCAAAGACTTGATCTTGATCTCCCTCGAACGGACCGTTCTCTATACGATTCGCACAAGCATTCAATCAATAAAAGTAAAACAATACACCAAACAACTTTTAAAAACGTAAAAACGTGTCTAGAACTATTCTTGATGAAGAGACGATCGCGTGAGCGCAAAGATCACTCAAAACGGATTTAAAACGGTTAAGATATGGCTAAAACAAGGTTCAGGGGCCTCTTTGAACTAAATCTAACCTTCCAGGGGCTTAAACAGAAGAAACTAGGGACCTAAAACGTAATTTTATATAAAAACCAAAGGACTTTTGTGAAAAACTACGCGACAGGACGGCGGGTTCTATTTTTAGAAAGCTCAGGGGCCTAAACAAAAAGAAAAGGACCTAGATCTAATTATTTTTGAATTGGCTTGGACCGCGGGTTGAATCTAAGAAAACTGAGGGGCTCTTTTGCAAAACCGCGCGGCTGACTCAGCGCTGAACGGTTTGACTTGAGTCGGCTCGGATCTGGACCGTTGGATCAAGATCTAACGGCTGAGATCAAAGGGAGCGAACCGCGGCGGCGCGCGGCGGCGCTCGGCCGGAACCTCGCCGGAGACGAGCGAAACTCGGGCTAGAGAGCTCGGTTTTGGACGATTCTTGGCTCGGGAGAAAGCTTAGGATGTGGGGAGTCGGTTTTAGGGGATCTAAACGAGGATTGGGCGACAAGGAGAGCTCGCGACGGTGAACGGCGGCTCGGCTATGACGGCGAGGTTGCGCAGGCGCTAGAGAGCACGAGAAAGAGGGAAAACCGGCTTGGCAACTTCCTTACCTCAACGCAGATCTCGACGACGAGCTCACCGCGGCTACAGCGACCTCGAGAGGGCGAATCGCGGCGGCGGCTCTAAACCTAGGGTTACGACGGCTATGGCGGCGAGAGCTAAGGCAACAGAGGCTCGGCTTTGGGTTTTGGAAAACCAAGGGGCTTAGACGGCGGCTTATAAAGGCCGGAGAGTCCTTGCGCAAGGGGAAGGCGACGCGGAAACGGCTCGGACTCGCCGGAGAAGTCCCGGCCGTGCGCGACTCGAGCTCGGGGAAGAAGAAGACCCTGACAGGGCGGGCCCACATGTCAGCGACGCGAAAAGAGAAAGAGAGGAGAGAGCGGCTGGGCCTGGGCCGCGCTGGCGCGCGAGCGAAACGGGCCGGAAACTGGGCCGCGGCTGCGCTGAAGCGAGTTGGGCCGAGAGAAGAGAAACTGGGCCGCGAACAGAGATTGGGCTAGCTAGAAAAAAGAGAGGGAAAGAAAGGTTTTGAATTTAATTTAAACTTTTGCAAACCTTTTTCAAATTCAAACAAGCATTCAAAAATATATGCAACAGCATGAATGCAACAAAGAATTTATTGACTCTAATTTAAATGATATTTAAATATTTAAGGGCCAAAATTTAACTTTGAAATTTTAATATTTCCTAAAAACAGCCTAGGACAATTAGTTGCCTAAGTAAATTTCAATGTGATGAAATTAGGGTGTTACAAGGCCATACAAGGCATCTCGCCCGGCCAACAGAATACACGAGAAAGAATCAATCTTCTTTCGGTAATGACAAACTAATTAAACAGTACCGTGCGTAATATAAGCCTGATCGATAAAGCTCCAAGAACAACGTAAAGACATTTTATTCTCTAGATTACTTTTTTTCCCTTTTTTTTGCGCTAAGGCTAAGCCTCGATTTCATCATTATTTCTTCCAAAACTATACGTTGCTATTTAAGAACAAAATGGGTGTCCACGATCAGCTAGGACTTACCTCAGCAAACGAGAAAACATGGAACATATGCATCATCAACTATAGACAAAACTCATACCCAACTAAAAAATGCAAGCGTCATCAACTATAGACAAACACAAAACTACAGCCGCATGGAACATATGACTAGCAATTTTTCAAATTGAAACTCATCAACACCCATACCCAACCTTAACTCGATGGGGATGGCAGTGATTTTTCATGCGAAAGATGCGTGTACGCGAGTGTGGAGTTCAAACTCGCGACCTCGGCCTCGCGTGTAGCCTCATTTACCATCCCGCCTATAGAGCACATGTGATTGTAAGAGATATACTATCCTTTCGATGTATATTGTATACCGGAACGAACCATTTAGTACTGGCTTGTAACACTAAATGCCACCATTTAGTATCGGGTGGTGTTACGAGACGCTGCCAGCCGGTACTATATCACGGTGCCTCGGGGACCCTCCGAGGCCATTTAGTACTGGACTTTAGCATCACCCGATACTAAATGCTATCATCTAGTATCGGGTGATGTTATAAACCGATACTAAATGGTCCTAAAGGGCATTGTGTTTATGAAACGTTACTAGATTGACATTTTGTACCGATTTTAAAACAATTGGTACTAATATGAGGTGGATGGGTGCCCCTTTTTCTAGTAGTTCCAATAAAACTTAGACCAGATTTAAATTCCCCATGGACTCAGGCTGATAGGATTCTTCGATGCTTCGATATGGTTATGGGTGATGGCCATGCAGATAAGTGGATAAATGGTTGCTCTATTCAGTCACTGGCTCCAAACTGATGGGCACAGTGCCGACCAGAATGATTAGGAACTCATGCACGGTGAGGGGAGCTTACTGGACAGGTGTTGGACTGGACATGTTACTTGGTCATGGAAGCAGAGGAATGGAAGGGTGCAAAATCGTTCGGCGCTGATGCCGGTGGCCTTAGCCCAGATCTAAACACAAGCGGGTTTATTTGGCCTTAGGTTTATCCTTAACCCAAGACTAGTCTGGTTGGTAGCTTTGTTTTGTGTTACTGATATTTGAACTTTGTATGACACATTCTCCCTTTTTTTTTTCTTTTTCTTAATATATATAAAAAACGTGCTACACGTCTTTTTAAAAACAAATCAAAACTCAATCGAGTAAGTAAATATATAGACTATGTCCAAAATTAGACAGGCCGGGCCTAAAAGGATCAGATCAAAACTCTATACGTTTTTCATTTACAGATAACAATAAGATCCAATTAGATAATGACCAAAAGTGTCACGAGGCGCCTGTGCTGTGCGCCTACTAATGACCGTGCGTGCGTGCGTGTGCACCGACGTCTGCCGTGTGGGTCCCTCACGGCAACGAGGGTCGTGCCTCGTCTCCTGCGTATAAAGCGCCGCGACCGGCCTTCAGTTTCCGGCGTGCTCCCTCGCCATCCTTGCATTTCCGGCCTCCTCGTCGGTTCCGCCAAGCGCTGCGCCGCCAGAGTTCGTTCTGCCGGAGATGGAGGCTGCTGCGGCGGCGGCTCCGTGGTGGTGGGCGGCGGTGGCGGGCGCCGTGGTCCTCGCCGTCGTCGTCCTCGACGCCGGCGTGAGGAGGCTCCACGGGTGGTACAGGGAGGCGGCGCTGGGGGCGGAGCGGCGATCGCGGCTTCCGCCGGGGGAGATGGGGTGGCCCGTCGTCGGCGGCATGTGGGCCTTCCTCCGCGCCTTCAAGTCCGGCAATCCTGACGCCTTCATCGCCTCCTTCATCCAAAGGTCAGTTACCAACCAGTAATTACTATAATTAACCCTCCTCCTCCCTGTTATCCATCCACACATACAGCAATTACAGAGAGAGTTGCTGTACTGTACGCTACTACACTGCTACGTACTCAATCAATCCTGACGAGTTACCACACGAGATTTCTGTTCGTTGATTGATTGATGCCAGGGAACAAAATCTCTTTGTCCTTGATGCACATCTCTCTCTGATAGTCTTCTACTCTCTAGTGCAATCAAATGGATGTTTTTTTTAGTTTTAGGTAATACTAATAGGGAAGGGCGGCCCTAGTGCAGCGGTAGTGCCTTACCGTCTGTAACCGGAAGGTCCAGGGTTCGAGCCCAACCTCTGCACTTTGTGCAGGTAAGGCTGTGCGCATACATCCCTTCCCCACACCCCGCGCAGTGCGGGAGCCTACGGCACTGGGTACGCCCTTTTAGGTAATACTAATAGGCACCAAATAAAAGATGGCACCCTTTTGCTTTTGGTGATACTGATGCTAAGTACGCATGGCCATATACATCACCCTGCAAGCACCAGCAACAGGAGGGGAGAGAGGGACTATTCAACCTTTGCCCCTAGCTGGGCCTCAAACGTACTGCAGGCACACGTACATAAAGTTGTTTTTTTGATGCTTCGTCGAGATCATATCTTCCTTTTTCCTTCATTCGTTCTCTTTCTGTTGTCTTCATCAGTTCTTTTCTTTTCTTTGTGTGCCACAGAGGCCTCAGTCTTTCGGGCTTTCACTAACAGAGGAAGACATTTGGTCCCTTTAGTACGGGCAATGTAAAGACTAGCTACTACGGTACTACCGATTCTAAAGAACAATATCTTCGGATGGCCGGCCTTTAGTACCATCCCGTAAAAAAAGTAATATTTCATGGTGTTATACTGTTATCTCATCCGGGGTGTCTGAATTCAAAAGGATAAAACATCTGATATCCTATATAACTATCTTCGGATGGCCATTAGTACCACCCGTTAAAAAAAGGAAAGTAGTACTTTGTGGTGTTATTATCATCCGGTTGTCTGAAATGAATTCATAACGATATACATCTAATATCCATGTAAGCTATTTTCGGATGGCCTTTAGTACCACCCGGTAAAAGAAGTAGCAATTTATGGTGGTGTTATCATCCGGTTGATCCATATAAGCTAAGCTAGGTCTGCACGCGCGAGACATGAGTTCTGAAAAACTTTGTACGAAGGAATTCCTTACCCCTCACGATTAGTTTTGTTGGTACGGCATTATTACTAAGGCCTTTTCCCCCCAAATTTGTACAAAAAAAATCTACCAAATCTTTTGCATATGTATTTTGCATAATTTTTTTGGTTTCTCCAATACTAGCACCAAAAGTTTTTGCAAAAAAGGGTGTATTTGTCATCCCTCAGCACCTAGCTCAATGCACTTTTTGCAAGTTTTGGGAGCCATCACTCCCAAATATCAAAACTTTACAATGCCAATTTTTTGGTAGGGGTGTTTATATCCATTTTGCGAGTGGGCTAAACTTTTTGTAAATTTAGATGACTAAACGGTCTACGAATCTCTAATTTTGGGAGCGTCGTATATGCAAACCATGCGACGATGCAATCATGTCTTTCCGACCAGGACTCCTGTCGATGACGCCGCGAGACATAGGTTGTGTTTAGATGCAAAAGATCTTTTGCACTTACTATTCATTCCCCTCACAGAACACGCATCCCTAAAAATTCCTTTTTCACCTTTCCTATTCATCCCCCTCACATAACACGCATCCCAGAAACAAAAATCTTTTCCCTTCATCAACTAAACACAGCCATATCCTGTTGCTACTCGTACATATCACCTACAGTATGTAGTCAGTGGATCACTGTCACCGATTTCTGTCAGGATTCTGCTGTAAGCTCGGGAACACATATATCCAGTCCATCGTCTGTCAGTCAGTCAGTGATGATGGCTGATCAGATGCAGGGAGGAATGCTTGCTGGCGCTGCCCCCACTGCCCAAAAGGATTGCCCGGCTCATGCCCACAATTCCTCATGTCCTATACCCAGGGTTCCATCTTTGGCATGCAAATCTCCGTCGATATGGCCTTGCACCTGCTGCTGAGCCTGAGTGACCGACCTGCTCTCCTCTGCTAACAAATGCCCTGCTTGTGCTTGGCACCTACCCCATATGATTCCTCATCCATATGCTGTCAAAAGCAGCTGCTAGCTTTGCTTATCTTTTTTTCTTGCAATGTTCATTTTTTTTTAAAAAAAAATCCTTGTTCTTGCAAAAGAAAAAGGTGAATTCGTTGGTTCATTTGTATATCTATAATGCTAGTTTGCTGGACAAGTGTTTGGTTTGGCACTCTCCAAATATGCCTCTTGTCTCGTCGTCTGAGCGTCGGTCCGTCCAAAGCAACTCTCGGATGGTCTGTTAAGTCTGAACTGATGGTGATGTGCTGAGCCGTATTTAATTCTTAATCGAATATGTTCTGGGGCTCTCTTTACTCTTTAGGGAGTATCTGTGGTAGAGATGCGTTTGTGTTGAGCTGCTGCTTTGCACAATCTGTATGCTGTCTTTTGCCCTGTGAAACTGAAAGAGTCCACACTAGAGTAACTGAAGGATTATTTACCCAAAAAAATGAGTAACTGAACCATCAAGTATTTGGAATGCATCACAAATAACTTCTATCTCGTATGCCTCTCAAATTAACAAGATCACAAAAAAAAGGTTGCATCTTGCATGCACACACTTGAGCCGTTTCAAAGAAAGGAAACTGTATCAACTTGGTGCCTTGTACTAGTACTGTTGGTCTTTCTTCGATCACCCTGACAGATTCATTTTTCTTTTGGGCCTCTGCAGGTTCGGGCGCACTGGCGTGTACCGAGCATTCATGTTCAGCAGCCCGACGATCATAGCGGCAACACCAGAGGCGTGCAAGCAGGTGCTCATGGACGACGAAGGTTTCGTCAACGGGTGGCCTAAAGCCACGGTGGCACTCATCGGGCCCAAATCATTCGTGGCCATGGGCTACGACGAGCACCGTCGTCTTCGCAAGCTCACCGCCGCGCCCATCAATGGCTTCGACGCGCTCACCTCCTACCTCCCCTTCATCGATCGCACCGTCAGGTCATCCCTGAAGACATGGGCCGACGTGTCGGCCGACGGCAGCGAGGTCGAGTTCTTAACGGAGCTCCGGCGCATGACGTTCAAGATCATCGTCCAGATCTTCCTCGGCGGCGCCGACGACGCCACCATGCACGCGCTGGAACGGAGCTACACGAACCTCAACTATGGCATGCGCGCCATGGCCATCAACTTGCCGGGCTTCGCGTACCACCGGGCGCTCAAGGCTCGCCGGAGATTGGTGGCGGTGCTGCAGGGCGTGCTGGATGAGCGCCGGGCGTCCATGGCGAAAGGTTTTGCGCGGTCTGGCGCCATGGATATGATGGACAGGCTGATCGAGGCGGTGGACGAGCATGGGCGGAAGCTTGAAGACGACGAGATCATTGATGTTCTTATTATGTACCTCAATGCTGGGCATGAGTCCTCTGGACATATCACCATGTGGGCCACCGTGTTCTTGCAGGAGAATCCTGAGATCTTTGAAAGGGCAAAGGTATGCACTTTTATGCTCATGGAAATGTTGCATCTTTTTTTTAAAAAAATTTCAAATGGCATATATTTGCAGGTTATCTATCATCAGTTTGGTTGATGCGTCTTCTTGTTTTATTACAGGCTGAGCAGGAGGCGATCATGAGGAGCATTCCGGCGACGCAGCAGGGGCTGACGCTGAGGGACTTCAGGAAGATGGAGTATCTCTCACAGGTAACAACATGTTCTTTAATTTTTTAGCTGATAGAAGGTGATCGATCGATGTAGTAAGTACCAAAAAACCAGCAAAATTGTACTGAGAATCAATGAACTCATCTGAAGGTGGTCGATGAGACGCTGCGGTTCGTCAACATCTCGTTCGTCTCTTTCCGTCAGGCGACCAAAGACATCTATGTGAACGGTGTGCTTCAGAAGCCTCTCACATATACTTCAACTCTTTCCATGGTGCTGGATCACTCGTGCCTGAATGAACTGACTGAAACTCACATGTCTGGATACTAACAGGGTACCTGATCCCCAAGGGCTGGAAGGTTCAGCTGTGGTACAGGAGCGTGCACATGGACCCTCAGGTTTATCCTGACCCCAAGAAGTTCAACCCCTCAAAATGGGAGGTAATTCACCAGCAACATAAACACCACACCGTTGCCAATCTGAGAAAAACATCAGTCAGTTGATGGCATTGGCATGATGAAAGCTCAAATGATAATCTGCATTCTGCTGTTTCCTTTCAGGGCCAGACTCCGAGAGCCGGCACATTCCTCCCCTTTGGACTAGGCGCCAGGCTCTGCCCCGGCAACGATCTCGCAAAGCTGGAGATCTCCGTCTTCCTCCACCATTTCCTCCTCGGTTACAGGTAATCTCCCTTTCTTTCAGGGTTTAGCTGACGAAACAGCAGGTGCTCTTTTTCTTGTTGCTGCTCTGTTCAGATGACACTTTAGCTGAACAAATAGTGCATGTTTGCCTTTGATGATCTGTTCATGTTGCGCATTTTGGCAGGCTGGTGAGGAAGAACCCCAGCTGCCGGGTGAGATACCTGCCCCACCCCAGGCCGGTGGACAACTGCTTGGCCAAGATCACCAGAGTCTCCGATGAGTATTGAATTCAGAGGAAAACTAGCTAGCTGGGGCCGAAAAAGGGCCGGACTGCTGTCCTCTGCTGTGTGTGCAAAAATAAGACAAGCGAGGAATGAATGAAAAAGGATTGCTTATATGCTTCGGCATGCCAATGTGCCTCTCTGATGTCTCCTTTTGTTGTTGGGTTAGCTGTTTCGCTGCTCTTCTTAATCGCCACATCACAAATGATATCCGTATTGGATGACGCTTTGCCCTCATTAACATTAGTTAGACAGAACATGATGACGTTTTATTGCGCAGCATGTTAAAAATAAGTAAAAAAACGAAGAAATAGAAATAAATATGAAATTCTTGCATACTATGTTACTCCTGAATACCTAAACAAAATGGAGCCCAAAATTCTTTCAAGAAGTTTTGAGTTTTGGCGGTTACAAAATTTTCAACGAAACACAACAAGGAGCAAGATCGATACCCACCTGAACTTGTCAGTCACAGTAACGATAGGCATAAATCTTGGCAAATGTGATGAAAGAGATAACAGTTCGAAGAACCATATAAGAAAGTGCAATCAAATAATGTGATTCAAGGCATCATTCATTATGGATTTAGGTAGCTATATAGCAAAATCAATGCCCTATATTGAATTGTGAAGCCATAAAAAAGATTGTTCGAGCATTAAATTTCTCCCTAAAATGAATATGTATACCAATCAATGTTTGCAGGAACTCTTCAGCAGTGTGGTACCAAACCATCCCACTTATGTTAGGCCGGCAAGGTCCTTTCTGGGGGAAAAAAGATGGTATGCCATCAAAACTGATTCTTCTTCACATTCTTGTCTAATGCTATGGCAACTGCATCAGTACAAAAGGTGTGCGGAGAAGATGATTGTAATGACAATAGGACCAGCAAGGAATGAAGTATAACTTACATGTTCTATGCTTCAGAAATGTGCCTCCCTGTATCCTTTTGTTGCTTGGTTAGCTGTTTCGGTACTCTTCTTAATCTCCACGTCACAAATGATGAAATGGTATTCGTACTGGATCGCCCTCATAACATTAGTGAAGATGCACATGGTAACGTTTTACTGTGCAAAAGTAGCATGCATGTTAAAAATAGGTCAAGACAACAAAGAAACATAAATAAATATGAAATTCCTGCATATATGGTACAAATGGTACACCTGAATACCCAAACAAAACGGAGCCCGAAATTCTTTCAAGCAATTTTGAGTTTTGGCTGTTACAACTTTTGAGCAATTTTGAGCTTGGCAGTCACAACAGTAATAGGTATAAATGTTGGCAATGTGATGATTTTTTTTTGGCAAATCTAATTGGGCCGGCCCAGTTGAATCGTTGGGCTGTCACTCACGATGACCCATTAGGCGCCGCACTCAGCCGCCGCTGCCTCTTCCTCCTCTCCGGTGACCGCCGCAACTTCTCCCCGGCGCCTCCTCCTGCTACGCCGCGCGGGCAGCTGCTTGCCGGCTACTAGGAAGCCTTGCTCCATGCCTCGAGAAGTCGCGCTCGGGCCCTTCCCTTCCGGACTCGCTCCATGTGGTTTTGGTTCAGTTACTAGCCAGTGGCCATGTTTGGATCGCTCTTCGGGATCAAAGCAAGTGCGATGGGGGAATTGGGATTTTGCCTCGGCGGCGAAGATTTCGGTGAGAAGCAGATACTATTTCTCTTGATTCTATCATAACATTTCTCCGGATTCTATCATGTTCAGATTTCTCCGATTCTGGTGATAGAGCTGCTGGTCTGAAACTCTCAAAATGCCACTGTGTTTGTTTGTTTGTTTTACAGGTTAATCTGCATCCATTATCAAAATGCTGAGCACTTGTTGTCATAATAGGAGGATGTTATAGCCAAAGCATGCAATCTGGCTCTCAATGCTGATTGATGATATGCTGAGCACTTTGTTTGTTTGTTTTACAGGTTAATCTGTATCCATTATCAAAATGCTGAGCACTTGTTATAACAAGAGGATGTTATAACCAAAGCATGCAATCTGCCTTTCAAGGCTGATTGATGATATGCTTTTCATCTTGGTATTATTGTACATGTGGCATGGATTTATCCTAGGTCAGTAATTTCAGACAGGCTTCTTAATCTCTGATGCATAGGTGAAGTAGAACTTACCCTCGCTACTTTGTTTGCCATTTGCAATAACGCTTGTGCTCCCTTAATCTGATATCTGAACTGCTCTAACTGTTGTTGAAGCTACATGTAGTTATTGTTTGTTGATACATGCTGGTGTTAGTATGATATTCAGCACCTAGTTTAAGGTGGAAGATATCAAATCTAGATGCAATGATAGGTCTTCAATCATATAGGGTAAGAAAGAAGTCAGTTGGAATTAAGCAATTTTCTGCTAATCACACCAAATGGTCCTAAATAGTATTTCACTATTCAGTTACCTGTCTTTGTAACTGATATACCTGCATCTTGGTGTTCTAACCTGAAATCTTTCTTTGCCTATGGAAGGTGTGTTCGCCGATATCGAGAAGCTGGAGGATCAAACATGGAAGCTGTCACATGGGACTTCTCCTATTCTCCATGTAAGTGACGAGTCATTGCTGTGATACTTCTATCACAATTGTGCATCGTCATTGATCATACAAAATCTCTCTTCATTCTGTAGTAACACAAATCCCCATTGCAATAGTATCGGATACAGATGGTCGTCTGAAGTTCGAATTCCTGATTCTTGTTGAGACAGGTTCTGTTGTGCCTGCCTGTTGCCTCTTCCCGGGACGATTTCTTCACGTGGTGTAATTTAAGGTGGAGATAACCTTAAATTAGACCACGTGATTTTTTTTCACGCGTTCTGATGCATTGGTGTCTCCAGGCACACCTGTTGGGCCGGGGCGGGCCGAAGACCCGAAGTATAATTTCTTGTGTAGCAGACGGCTGCCTGCCTATAAAATGAACAGACCTTCAGGGAAGAAGAAAGCCCCTCCCCCGCTCCTCTACCTCCATCACCGCCCAAACTGCTCGGCCTCGCCGCGGAAGCCATTCCCGCTGCTTGCCGGCGCCTCGCCCGAATCAAGGTGAGATTTCCTCCCACATTCCCCTCCCCCAGGCTGTGTGTGCTTCGTCTTCTCCTAGCCAGGACGATCGGGTTCTTTTCTTGATGGTCGGTGGGTTTCTTGGTTGCTGCTACTGCTACTGCTTCTTTTTCTCCGCTTCCGTGGCTCATCCTAGTCGGCGCAGTTGCACATTCTTTCCCCCAACATGGCAATCGTCGCAGTTCCTGTGCGCGGTTCTTGATCCCCTCCAGCTTCCAGGTGTTCAATTGCTTGTCTTCTTGGTTCGATTTCTCCTGTGCTGCGTCTCCGCTTCTTTACCTTTTCTTGCGTTTCTTGGGTTTTTGTGGTTTGACGCGATTCTTTCTTGTGATTCCAGTCGACGCGATGGGGAAGAAGGAAAAGAAGAAGGGAGCCCGAGCGTCAGGGACGGACAACAGCCGCCTGCGCATAGCCTCTTCCCGCTCCACCACCACCCAGCCGTCCCAAACCGATCGGCCCAACCAAGGCCAGGGAAGAAGCAGCCTCTCCCCGCCTCACCACCGTCCAACTCCTCGCCGGCGCCCCGCCCGGATGAAGGTGAGTTTTCCTCCAGCATTCCCCTCTCCCCGGTTCTCTGTTCCTCGTCGCTTGATTCCCGATTCCGTCCGTGGCGATGTTCCTGCTCTTATTCTCGCCAGGACGTGTGGTTTCCGATCATGTTGGTCGGTGGGTTTCTCAATCGCTGCTGTTTCTTCTCCACTTCCTTGGATATCTTGGTTCATCCCTAGTCGGTGCAGTTTCTCTTTCGACATGGTCGTAGGTGCAGTTGCTGCGCGCGGTTTCTTGATCCTCTCGTGCCTCCAGCAAACCAGCATTGCAATTCCTTGTCTTCTTGGTGGATTTCCCTGCCACGTCTCCACTTGGTTTGCGTCCTCAGGTCTTGCTTGCATGCGTTGCTGAATGCTGATGGCATTTCTTGGATTTTTCCTGTGCTGCGTCTCTGATCCTCTGGCGTTCCTTGAGCTCTATCCATCTTTTCTTTACCTTTCTTGCGTTCCTTGATTATTTGGGATTTGATGCGATTCTTCCTTGTGATTCCAGTCCACGCGATGGGGAAGGGGGAGAAGGGAGCCAGAGCGGCAGGGACGGACAACAGCCTGCGCCAAGGCCAAGCCCAGGGCTTGAACCCCACAGATCCTGTACGTGGTGACGCGGCGTCCCAGCGCCAGCAGGAGTATGTCTTCCACGACGCCACCGAAGAGTGCGAAGACTGCTGGGCTGCGTTAGATTGGGAGTGAAAAGTACTTTTGGAGTGAAAAGTACTTTTGCAGATGAATAGTGCATTGGAAAGCGTGTTCTGTGAGAGGGATGAATAGGAAAAACTAGTTGGAGAGTACTTTTTTAGTTGGAGAAGTACTTTTTTAGTTGGAGAAGTACTTTTTGGTGAATATGAACACAACCCTGCTTTGATACAAAGGAAATGTACGAGTTCTTAGAAACTATCAAGTGCTTGAAGGCCGATCCAAAGTGCACAGATTGCGAGGCCGCCGCCTCCAGGAAGCTGATGCTGTGCTCGGGCTGCAGCCAGTGTTTCTGCACCGGATTGGTGACCAATGAGGATGGACCAATGGGCCATGCACGTCCCCATGCCAAATCAGCATGTCACCCGGTTGCTCTGTGGATAGATCAACCTGATACTGCTTACTGCTTTGAGTGCGGCGGTAGTTTGGACCTCAAATTGATTGCCTCAGCGGCACGTGCTTATGAGCCCTATGTTGTCAGAGGGATATCTAATAAGGGGATGACATGCTTTGTGAATGTACTGGTGCAGTGCTTCCTTGCACTTCGTGAGCTCCGGATATGGATGTTTGGACCTGATGCTCCGAAGGGGTCCCTTGGTGTGGCACTGAAGAACCTCTTTGAAAAGACAGTGGCTGGGGACGATGCAGGAGCAGCGCTGGACCCAGATGAACTCTTGGACTGTTTAGGCGCATTGAATGCGAATTATGGTAACCGTACTCAGGGTTTGTTTAGATAGGTAGGGTAAAGTTAGTGAAAGTTGGCGAAATGTCACATCCATCTTTTTGACACTAATTAGGAGTACTAAATATAGACTAATTATAAAACTAATTACACAGATGGACTCTACATCGTAAGACGAATCTATTAAGCCTAATATGTGCCGTCATTAGCGCATTTTTAATGACGGGTTACTGTAGCACGACAGTGTCTAATGACGAATTAATTAGGCTTAATAGATTCGTCTCACGATGTGGAGTCCATCTATGTAATTAGTTTATTTTTATACCTATGTTTAATATTCCTAATTAGTATCCAAACATTCGATGTGACAAGTTGGCAAAATAAGTTGGCGATCCAAACAAGGCCTCAGCAAGATAGCCACGAATTGCTTCTCCATCTGCTTGATGGTTTGAATGAGGATGAATTGCTGAAGAGGCCTCCTGGCATGCAAATGGATGTTCCCACAGTTGTTGATTCCATTTTTCAGGGTCAGGTGTCTGAATCCTTGACCTGCAAATGTTGCTTGGAACTGGTGGCTAAGCCGCCACAACCATTCTATGTGCTCTCACTGACACTGCCACCAATCACCGGGCATCCAACCAAGAGTACTGCACGACAAAGGAGTGGCAGAAGGGCAAGGAATAACCTTAAAGACTCTGAGGAGGGTAAGTTCACATCCTCCTGTACCTAATCAATTACCTACTGAAATTGGTTAACTGATCTGCAAATCCATGTGTCCCAGATCATAATTCTACTGAGAAATGCATGCAATAGATTGTGGAACACTGCTATATGACGGCAACTTCTATTGCCTATTTAGCTTAACACAAGGAAACATTGCCTGGTTTGTGTCAAAAAAAAAAAAAGAGGGAGAGAAACCACAAGGAAGCATGCCATTTGTCAGAGTTGAGTTTCAACCACTATCTGAACTGTGAAACTTGTTAAAGGACTAGTTACATCGATGGATTGAAGAGATGTCACCAAAATGACATGAGCTGTGAGCCTGTGAGGGATGTTTGAGTGGTCTGAACACAGCAAGATGTTTATTGAAGTGTGGTCATTCGAATTGCTATTTGGACATAGTTAAGGGTGTTGAATACTTATCTTGATTTCCCTCCAAATGGTCTGTCAAATTAACAGTTTCAAGTAGCTTGGAGAAATTACTGCTCATGTGGAGGATTGGGATTCTCAACAACTTGTGGACGATGACATAGTTTCTGGATGCATAACATTTTTTTTTGCAGATAAACATAAGGTAGATTGTCTTCCATCAATCAAGGAGTGCCTGGAAGATTATTTTAGAAAAGAACTTGTGACAAGGAACTGTGATAGCTGTACCAAGGATAGGAAGTCAAGCACCAGCCAAGGTAAAGATGGTGGGCAGATGGTGGCAAGCATCAATGCAAGCACATCAGCTGACTGGGACCAAACTGAATGTGACCATCACAGAAAAGCACAGGAAAAGAGCGACCTGTTCAGCCCTCATGATGACCAAAATGCGCACCAAGTGGGAGAAAACCCAGATGAGCAGAAAGGCAAACATGCTTACAAAGCACTTGTTCTTAGCAAGCTGCCACCTGTGTTAACTCTCCATGTCCTGAGATTCGAGGGCAATGCTGCTAAGAGGTTGGGACATGTGAAATTCGAGGAAAATCTTGATGTAGGAAAATATCTGGACCTCAGGTACTGACAGTTCTACACAATAACAACTCAATGCTCCTTTGCATTTGAAAGTTAGCTGATCTGCACTAGCTTCTTTCTTTTTAGATTGTTCCTAGTAGCTTTACATAAGATTGAAGCTCATGGCATTTAGTTCAAGCTGTTGTTTAGGCTCTTATGTCTCTAGAAGGGCATCCACTTTCCACTGGCCATTGATTTTCCTGAACTAGTTGTAGAAGTAAATTTCTGAGTTATTGATGAATTTCTCACTTTATCCCATGCTACTGTTCTTCTTTTGTTGTATATCTGCTGGTTCTGGTGACCCGATCATCAGAATGTGAGTGCAGCATTGTTTAGAAGTTTGCCAAAGCAAAAGATATCATGCAACACATATTTCTGTAAAAGTGGCATTTTTTAAATGGGGGCATGTGCTCCTTGCATCTTATTAGACTCAGACTGCATTTTGGAAGTGGGAGAAGGCGCTCCTTGCATTTTGAAAGTTACTCTGCAATATGCTTTTGCATCAATTTTAATATTCATTACAATTCCTCAAATTTTCAGGTCAGAGGACAAAGATAACACTACATATCGTCTAGTTGGTGTCGTTGAGCATTCTGGGAACTCCTTGCACAAAGGCCACTATGTCACTGATGTGAGAGGAAGTAGGACTGGAAGTGAGCAGCAGCAGAGCATTGGCTCTTCCTCATGGTTTTATGCTACCGACCGGATCATCAGAGAAGTCCCTCTAGATGAGGTTCTGAAGTGCGACGCCTACCTTCTTTTCTATGAGCAGACAGTAGATTGAGACATGTTTTGCAGTATCTCCAAGTAATCAGAAGAGCAATCACAATGGATTGGCGAACATGCTTTGATTGACCAAGGATCCCGACAGTGTACACAGCATCATTGAGAGTCTTGTTCAAGTCCATGTTGCTTTTGCTGAGGCGTCGCGGCGCATCTGACCTACTGTAGCGTGTACCCAGTTGGGGAGATGATCAGCATTCAGCTCATCTGGTCATGCACATTTGAGCTGGTTTCTTTCTGTCCTTTTTATTAGGGGTCTAACTAGGAATAGAACTAGTTGTGCAATAACAGACCTTGGGGCTGGTTTTGTTGGATGATACGATCTTACATGCTCATGTTCACAGTTAATGATGTGCTGAGCCGTCTTGTGACATGATAAATATACGTTCTTCATTCTGTGGATGCAGCCAGCGTCAGTTGAATGGCTATAGAAGCTTTCCCCCCGTTCTAGTGGCCTAGGTTGGAGTTTACATCTTCGTAGATTGTTAGATCTTGTACTCCTGTTGAGATAGGTAAGGCTCCAGCAAATGCTGGGGCAGATAACTCTATCTGAGAGTAGAGATATGGGTTTAGAAACATCAACAAGTTGTCCACTAAATCCTTGTACAGTGCTGTAATTTTTGGGATAAAAAGAACCAAGGATGGATACAACGAGATGCAAAATTCCCTTGAAAGTACCATTCTTTGTGTGAATGATCTTTCATAATATGTTCCAGACAAAATCTGGTTATGAAAGTGCAAAAAGAGTTAACCAATTGATCATAATATGTTCTACTCACTCCATTTCAAATGGTAAGTCAATCCAAGTTTTTTTAGAGAGTCAAACTATCTCAAGTTTGACCAAACAAACTACTAACATCTATGATACCAAATAAGTATTATTAGTTTCTTCACTAAGTATATTTTAAACAATATCCATTCAGCTTCATAAATGTTTGTGATTCATTCTCTATTTTTGTTCAAATATAAAATAGTTTGACTATAAGAATCTTAGAATGTCTTATAATTTGGAATGGAGGAAGTAGTGCACAACAACCGTTTTCTTGGGCGGGTGTTTAGATAAAGAAAAATTGACAAAATTCACTGTCGCAAAAATTTTGTTAGATGAATCATGGTTTTTAATGGAATAAACGATGTAATTGAATAATGAAGTTATCCAATCTAATGCAGAGATGGCGGCCTATCTACCATGTTGTTGGATATGCTAAGGACTATATGCTTCCAATTTTCAACTTCCTATTCATTCCCCTCGTAGAAAACACTTTTTAGAAAATTCTTTTTCCTATTCATTCCACGATTTTAAAAAAGTTTTTTTTCCCTACAGGCTTACACAAATGCGATATCTAAAAGTAAAAATATTATCTATTCTGGGACGAAGAGTACTAGCAAAAGCTATTAGGGTGTGTTTAGATTGTAGGAAAAAACATTGTAGCATAAGAAAACACTGTAGCATTCGCTGGGAAACGTGTTTTGTGAGGAAGGAATAGTGAAAAGTTGGAATGAATAGTGAATAGTTGGAATGGATAGTAAATAGTTGGGAATCTGAACACGTGAGATTTATATTTTAGAGTCTGTACGGACTAGGGCATACTACCCGTCTCCTCTCCCGTTTCCCCCTGACGCCACAGCCACCCAGCTACCGCATTGTCGCCGCCCTGCGCTTCCTTCCTCCATCCCCCACCCTGTATTCCCCACCTCTCTCTCGCCACCAGGCCGACCCAATTCCCACCCTGAGCCCCGTCGCCCCTCTCTGCTCTCCTCGTTCCGTCGTTCCTCTTTCCCTTAACCCTAAGCGCGGCGACCGGCTGGCGGATTGCTGCGGCGGTGGAAGGCGGCGCCGCCTCTCCCTTGCTGGGCGCCGCCGTCATCTCGGCAAGGGCGAATCGGCATCCGAAGCTGCGGCGGCGGCCGGCGGCGCAGCGACCATCGGCCAGGAGGCAGAGCACTGGCGCAGGCGCAAGGAGCAGGACTGCAGGAGGAGCCTGCAGGCCAACTGGCCAAGTCCCCAAGTGGCCACATTGAGATTAACAGCCAAGGTCAAAGGTGAGCTATTTTGTAATTTTTTATATACTTTAATTTTAATCTTCCTTGTTTGATACGGCAGTCAGCGTTTCCCCGTTGGTTTTCTTGCAGTCGATTTGTAGTTCCTTTCCCAGTAATCCTCCTTCCACTCCAAGTCCTGGTCGGCTCCCAAGGCGCGATTGCTTCCGCGCATTTTCCATGTAAGTAGAGATTGTGTTCCAAAACAAAAACAGAGAGGGAGATGATGCATATCTGATGTATATAGATCCGTGGACAGAGCAAACGTCGGTCCGTGGCTACTGGCGCTGCAGCGGCGGCTCTCATGGCGCAGGGCGACGATCACCGGCAAATCCTTGCCCCGAGTAAAAAGCCTAGTTCTCCCCCTCTGTTGCTTCATGCAATACTTGATTAGTCGATGATCATGACCATGCATGTTGGGCTTGCAGATGGATCGGTTGCTTCAGCTAATAAACGAAAAGGTTCGCCCTGTCAGCAAGATGGCGATCCTTATTTTGTAAAAGAAAACGGTGATGGTGAGTCACAAGCTGGCGAAACAACAACGGGATGCTCACTCCCGTACCTTCCAGAGGTATGTGCCACACAATTTTGATGATGGGTGGATTATCTTGCAGGCATGATATGCGGTTGTTAACTCAAATTCTTTGGACTATGTGAGCTAAATAGTATCTGTAAACATAGAACAGTTCTTTGCTCTTCTAAAAAAATCAGTAGATTTAATTTCCTGTCTATTGTAAATCTAGATCACCTTCCAGGCTGCCATCTTGATGTATGGTTCCTATAGTTATCTTAGTTTCTATTAATTTAGCATAGACTTCTCTTGAACTCTTTGCTCCTTTAACCTATTTATAACATGCAATTGGCTATTTGCATATGATGCTGTGCATTTTGGTTGGCACAATTGCACAACAAATAATATCATTGTCTAGTCGGCTCTCTAGTACCATCAGTTAGGTAAAAACTTTTGGATGCAATGCTCAATGTACATACCAAGGTTACATTCACTTTCACTATCTACCTGAGCAATGCAGCTAGCCTTGTGTGAATCATGTCAAGTTCTATACTTCTATCCAGGGTAGAATGCTACTCCATGTAGTTCCACTGTTTTTCTCTCTGGTTTAAGTAACAATTTAGTTTGACAATCTCAATGTTAGCATTCTGTTCCCATGCTTGCCCATGCAGGGTATCTGGCGTCATATCCATTCTCTAATGCCACTGCGTGATGCTGCTCGTGCTGCTTGCCTGTCGCATGCCTTTCTACGATCCTGGAGGTCTTATCCCAACCTCACCTTCAACGAGGATGCACTTAAGACTGAAGGAGAAGATGTAGTTGACTGTATTATGAGAAATCACTCAGGCATTGGTGTGAAGATATTGGAGCTCCATCCATTTTGTATCGCTTATCACAATCTTAAAAGGTGGCTTCGGGTTGCTGTTAAACCAGGTATTGAAGAACTCAACCTTACGATCTGGCATCCATTCAAAGAGAACTACAAGTTTCCCAGGTCGCTTTTATCGGATGGGGTTAGGAACTCACTTCGGTGTCTTAAACTTGGTTGTTGTACCTTCCAACCCACAGCTGAACTTGGCCCCTTTATAAACCTAACAAGTCTGCGTCTTTCAAATGTGCGTATTACGGAAGATGAGTTGCAGGGTCTTCTTTTGAATTCTCTTGCTTTAGAGAAGTTGGAACTGATTGGGTGCAAGGGAATAATTTGCCTAAGGATACCTTGTGAGCTTCAACGCTTCAGCTACCTGAGTACTTATGGATGCATGGGCCATAAATTGATAGAGTGCAAGGCTCCAAATCTCTCCACTTTATATTTTTGCGGAAAACCAAAACTATTGCTTGGAGAAGCTTTGCAAATGAAGACAGTACGCATGTCACATTCGGATCTTGTCTGTTATGCTCGTACTGAGCTGCCATCCATTATGCCAAATCTTGATACTCTTTGCTTATATTCCAGTGACGAGGTAATCTAAAACTTTTTGTGGTAGATGATTAGCAGTATGTGCATGTCTGAGTAGTCATAGCTTGTGAATAATATTTTTAATGACATGTGACGTATTTGTTTATGCAGTTGGTCGATACACCAATGTTGCCTACCAGATTCTTCTGCCTCAAGCACCTGACAATTTATATGATGCCAGGACCCTCGTCTTATGACTATTTTTCTCTGGTTTCTTTCCTTGAAGCATCTCCTTCCTTGGAGACTTTGAGCTTGGATGTAATATGTTTTTCCTTCTACCCTGTAAAGATGACTAATCAGTCTGTTGGCTCAGTTAATTATGTTTTTTTTTTTGGCTTTATAGGTGTGGAATAAACCTATGGATAACCAAATGGTTTTTGGACATTCTCCACAATTGAGGCAGATGACTGAAGATCAGCATTGCCACCTCAAGAATGTGAAGATCACAGGGTTCAACTCTGCAAAAGGCTTTGTTGAGCTAACTTGTTATATCCTCAAGAACGCAGTGTCACTTGAGTTTCTTACATTGGACACCAATTGTTGTTCTACTAGCAGGTGTTCTGACAACGGAATTGGACGGTGCCCCTCCAAGGGCAATGGTCTAATAGAAGCTCGTAGAGTGCTTCATGCTATCAGAACATACATTGAGGATAAAGTTCCAGAAAGAGTTAAGTTTACTGTTGTAGAGCATTGCAGCCGATGCCATAAGTAGACACAATCACTTGCATCATGTGTGCTATTCCTAATTTAGCTTAGTGTGCCATGGTGTGTTTCTTGATCAAGCTACTGCAGTTGAGCAAAGGTGGAACCTTTTTATAGTTTTAATTTGAGATGAAACTTAGTTTGTTTGTTGTGTTTGTGCCCAATAATTAGCTGTCAGTGAGGTCCTGTCATGACAACAGGGCCGACCATCTATGCAAAGGAGTAATGGCAGCACCTCCCTCGCCGCTAGACCCATGAGCGAGTGTTACCACGACAGCCTGAACGTGTCCACTCTTTCCCTGAAACACGCTGGAGGATGGTTTCAAGGTCAAATTGATATGGTAACCTGAGAAGTAATCGCCGTCAAGCTTAATATAGTATTGAATCCTATGATCATCCAAAATAAACAAATATTCTCAGATCTGAACCTTTCCAATTTTATTATTTCTTTTTTTTTGAGCTAAACAATTTTATTATTTCAGATGATGGGAATTATTATACACTCGCGGTATACTGTACGTAGTAGCCTGATAGCCTCTGAACAAGCAGCCAGGGTCTGTACACGCATCGTCGGCGCCCAAACAGCGTCAGCTTTGACGGCCGGCCACAGTTGTCTCAATCTCATCGATCTAGCTAGGTGAGTCACTGGGTTGCGAGCACGCCCTTCCTCGTCTTTCTCGAGCTCTAGTATCGACGACTCCGTAGGCCACCGTTTCCGCGGCCAAATCCGGCGACTCCTTCCCTCTTTCCCAACAATCCTCCTTCCACTCCAAGTCCTGGTCGGCTCCGACGGCGCGATTCCGTCCGCGCATTTTCCATGTAAGTAGAGATTGAGTTCCAAGACAAAAACAGAGAGGGAGATGATGCATACAGATCCGTGGACAGAGCAAACGTCGATCGTCTATCCCTACAGGCTACTGGCGCTGCAGCGGCGGCTCATGTCGCAGGGCTACGATCACCGGCAAATCCTTGCCGTCCCGAGTAAGCCTTCTTCCCCCCTCTGCTGCATTATGCAACGCGTGAAGATGACCATGCTTGTTGGGTTGCAGATGGATCGATTGCTTCAGCGAATAAACGCAATGTTAGGCACACGATTGCCTGGACACGCCGATGATCAACTTCGATCAACTGGGAGCGCTGGAGAGAGCACAAGAGATACACACACGAGACACTTGGACACAAATTGGCGCTGCTTACAACTTGGCCTCTTTTCAGTTGGGTATTGCACAATATATAAGACGCGATACAAACAGCCACACACTCCTACAGGCTCGTGCCATCCCACGATGCGAGCGTTGCGGCATGCAGATCTCCACTAGGACCGAAAGGAAAGGAAGGCCGCTGCATGGACGAAGCATGCGTCTGGCCGTTACAAACGTGCTCATCTTGAGCTGAATTATTCAGACTTCTAAGCTAAGACTAAACCGAAACACAAGTTTACTAAGTATAGCAAGGAACGTGCTAACACGCAAGGGTTCGCCATGTCAACAAGATGATGGTGACTCTTATTTGCTAAAAGGAAACGGTGATTCTCACGCTGGCGAAGCAACAATGGAATGCTCCTTGCATTTTGGAAGTGGGAGAAGGTGCTCCTTGCATTTTGATAGCTAGTCTACAATTTCCTTTTGCATTTGTTTTGATATTTCTTACTATTTCTCAAATCTTCAGGTCAGAGGACGAAGATAACACTAAATATCGTCTAGTTGGTGTCGTTGTGCATGTTGGGAACTACTTGCACAAAGGCCACTATGTCGCTTATGTGAGAGGAAGCAGTACTGGAAGTGAGCAGCAGCAGAGCAGTGGCTCTTCCTCATGGTTTTCTGCTAGCGACCGAATCATCAGAGAAGTCCCTCTAGATGAGGTTCTGAAGTGCGACGCTTACTTTCTTTTCTATGAACATACAGTAGATTGAGACATATTTTGCAGTATGTCAAAATGCATCGGGGAGCGTTCCGCCTTAGAGGGAAGCAAACGCGAAAGCGGGGGTCGACGAAGCGGAAGCGAGAATGTCGGCTTGAGTAACGAAAACATTGGTGAGAATCCAATGCCCCGAAAACCCAAGGTTTCCTCCGCAAGGTTCGTCCACGGAGGGTGAGTCAGGGCCTAAGATCAGGCCGAAAGGCGTAGTCGATGGACAACAGGTCAATATTCCTGTACTACCCCTTGTTGGTACGGAGGGACGGAGGAGGCTAGGTTAGCCGAAAGATGGTTATAGGTTTAAGGACACAAGGTGACCCTGCTTTTTCAGGGTAAGAAGGGGTAGAGAAAATGCCTCGAGCCGAGGTCCGAGTACCAAGCGCTGCAGCGCTGAAGTATGAGGCCCGTGGACTAGCCATTGCTTTTCGACGAGGCTCATACCAGGCGCTACGGCGCTGAAGTATGTAACCCATGCCATACTCTCAGGAAAAGCTCGAACGACCTTCAACAAAAGGGTACCTGTACCCGAAACCGACACATGTGGGTAGGTAGAGAATACCTAGGGGCGCGAGACAACTCTCTCTAAGGAACTCGGCAAAATAGCCCCGTAATCAGAAGAGCGATCGCAATGGATTGGAGAACATGCTTTGGTTGACCAAGGAGCAAGGATCCAGTCAGTGTACACAGCATCATTGAGACTCTTGTTCAAGTCCGTTCGTGTTGCTTTTGCTGAGGCATCGTGGGGCATCTGACCTACTGTAGCGTGTACCCAGTTGGGGAGATGATCAGCATTCAGCTCATCTGGTCATGCACATTTGAGCTGCTTTCTTTCTGTCCTTTTATTAGCGGTCTAACTAGGAAGATAACTTTTTTTAGATAATGGGACTAGGAAGAGAACTAGTTGTGCAATAACAGACCTTGGGCTGGTTTTGTAGGATGATGCAATCTTTCATGGTCATGTTCACAGTTAATGATGTGTTGACCCGTCTGCGACATGATAGCGTGTACCCGGCGTCAGTTATAATTCATATAAACACATTCAGTCAGTCATGATTTCACAGACGGCTTTTGTAATTTATAAAAACTTGTTGCTTAGTCACACAAGACGTATCTAACTTTTTAGGAATAAAGAGATGCTGCAGAAAAAATGTATGATGCAAAAAAAAAAGTCACTGGCGAGCGGCAAAAAGCAGAAGACAAATAATAGGATCATGCCATGGGCTTCTCCAACAGCACTGGTTCTTCCCCTTTACCCTGCCAGTGTTCCACCGGAGCTTCTTGAACCCGACACGGCCGATCATCGGCGCAAATGTCGCGTTGAGCTCCTCGCCGGCGCAGGAGAAGTGGTCCAGCCAGAACAAGCCGCCGGGCCTCAGCATGCTGCTGGGCGCGAACTCCAGCATCACGCCGCCTCTGGGCGCCATGGATCTGCCGCCGTCGAGCTCGATCGCGTTGAACTGCACGATGTCGAGAGTCCGGTAGAAGAACGGCAGCCGGTGAGCGGCGCTGACCCCTCGCTCCATCATCCTCGCCGCGAACGTCCCGCCGCCGCCGGCGAGGTGGAGGTCGAGGCCAGGCCAACGCGCACCGTGCCGTCAGGGCGAGACTCGAGCACGCCGGCGATGGAGTAGGAGAGCTTCCGTCGTCCCGAACCCACCGTGCCTTCTCCCGGCGCAGGTCGAACACGCCATTGATGGAGGAGCTCGAGCTCGTCGTCGCGGAGAGGCACGAGTAGTTCTTGCAATTCCCAGACGACGCTGGTGGTGTCCGGAGGCGTGGTCCAGAGGCTCTCCGTAAGCGGCGTCGGCGACGGCGACCGGCATCGCCGCCGTGGCAGTTCCGGCGAGCATGAGGCGGCCGGTGCGCGAGCGCCTCGTCGGACGGGCACACCTCGCCGGGCTTGTACGCCATGCATGTATCACTCCAGGTCGTCCTGTACATGGACGCACGCGTGGCCCACGGCCGCCGCCGAAGCTTCGTCGCCGGCGAGGTCGCCCTTCCACCTGTCGACGGCGGCGCCGACGCGGGAGTAGAGTTCGGCGAGGTCGGCGGCGAGGCCAGTTCGTTCCAGGTCATCCAGGGCCGAACGTGCGTGTGGTACGACGTGCTGCCAGCTTCAGTTCGCCGGCGCTTCATCCAGCGTGGCGTTGAGGAGCGTGCGGAGGAGCTCGTCGGCCCTTGTCTTGTTGGTTGGTGGCTTTTTCTTTCTTGGTTTGGCCGTTGCTGCTGCTGCTGCATGCTTTGCTTCTTTCTTCTTCTCCTATACACAATGCTGCCGGGAAGCTGACGCTCGAAACCCAGGCAAAAGGCGGCAGGTCGTCTAGCTAGTTTCATGACGTACGTATACGTACGTGCTCGATCGACGGATCGGCTGCAGCCAGCGTTCCGTTCGTTTCTGCGACGACCAAAGAGGAGCAAGGACCGTACCAGTGCATGGGCCACGCACGACCCCCCACGCCACGTCAGAGCGAGGGATTTGGAATAATGCCGGGCAGGCGGGCAGGGCAGACATGGTTTTGTGTGAATTGTGAATGTATCAGTGCAGTGCCTCCTTGCGATTAATTGGTGAGCTGCGAATGTGGACCTCATCGATGCTCCCTCCCTTCAGGGCCGGTCCTGAGGGGGGCGAGAGGGGCAACCCGCCCGGGCCCCCGGTTCCCTAGGGCCCATGCATACGTTTACAGCATAACTATTAACTACGTATAGAGTCCGTATAACTGCGAGTTGAGATGCTGATGGAGGTTAAACTCTAGTATATACGTAGATATTTTTGCTTTAAATCATTGATGCTTGACAAATTGAGTATATAATTCATCTCCCATTAATTGTTAACACAGATCATTTCATCTACAAAATATTTATCCGACACACAGAAAAGGAGCACGAGAAAATGAGTAGATGATGAGTTTATAGAGTCATAGAGAAGATCAATTGACACGTTTTTAAGTAAGACTAACCATCTGAGTGTCATGATAAAATCAAGTAAGAAAATACCGGTTACGATGAAGAATTAACTTTTATGAAGCATATCAGCTACTAAAGAGATTTTTTATGAATATTAATAAGGGCTCTGGGTTTTAAGTTCATCCCGGGCCCCTAAAATGTTAGGACCGCACTGCCTCCTTGCAAGGAGTCCCCAGGTTTGGCACTCAACTCTCAGCTGAAGCACAGTGCAGGAGGAACGCTGATAAACTATTGGACAGTTTTATGCGCACTGAATACCAAGTATATGGTGATCGTACACTGTACTACTCAGAAAATGCTGCTTGGCACTGGCGGCTATTCTATGATCTCTCACTGGCACGGACACCCAACAGGCATCCAACCAAGAGTGGAAATGCATCCGAACAGGCATTGAACTAGGAGGTAACTATGGCAGATTTAGGGTGAGTTTAGATTCACCAATTTTTTCCAAAAAAACACTATTCATCTAACTTTTATCTATTCATCACATCTCTCCCACCCACAGAACACTATTCATCTACAGTGTTTTTTCGGGTCTACGGTGCTTTTTCGGGAAATCTTTCCCAATCTAAACACCCCCTTGCTGGGAAATGCATGCAACAATGAATTGGTGGAACATGCAAACTGCTAATGCCTATTTTACGCAAGGAAACATTGCCTGGTTTGTCTTAAAAAAAAATAAATAAATGAAAAACACAAGGAAACCTGCCATTTGCCAGAGTTGAGTTCCCACCACTATCTGAAGTTCTGAACTGTCAAACGGGCTGGACCAGACGATTTCAGATGTTTTGGCATTTTTCAAAATTACTCACAAAGTCACAATGGTTGTGTTTAGGCCATGTTTAGATTCTCAGGCTGTGTTTAGATGCAAAAGATCTTTTGCACTTCCTATTCATTCCCCTCACAGAACACGTATCCCTAAAAATTCCTTTTTCACCTTTCCTATTCATCCCCCTCACATAACACGCATCCCAGAAACAAAAGATCTTTTCCTCCCATCAACTAAACACAGCCCAAGTTCACGCAGCAACCAACTGACGAAACTGACAAAATCGACAAGCCTGCCCATTCAGGGCTGTGTTTAGTTGTTGGGGGAGAAAAGCGTGTTTTGTGAGGGGGATGAATAGAAAAGTTGAAGGAAAGAAAAAGAACTTTTTCTAAAAAGCGTGTTTTGTGAGGGGATAAATAGTAAGGGTGAAAAGATCTTTTGGAACTAAACACAACACAGCCCAACACAATCACGCGTGTGCCGAGACAGCAGGATTCAGCGTGGCCGCCGCCGCCGAATCCACGTGTAGGTCTGGCTGGTGGGGCCTCCCTGTGCCACAGTGCTTGCTTCCTGGCGTCGGACCGGTCAGGCAGCGGCGGCGCGCGACCGCAAGGCCACGGGCACATGCAGTGCAGCAGCTAGCGTGCACCGCACGGAAGCCAGCCTGGCACGGAAGCAGCTACATGTGACCAAATTGGATGGGTGTCGTGCACTGCACGGAAGCCAGCCTGGCAGCCTCCCATCCCGGCCGTCCCAAAATTCCCATCCAATTGGAATTCGAAAATTCAAAACCCCTCCCCCCACCACCACCACCGACCAGCCCAGAGCTCGCCGTCGACCATGGCGGCCCCGGAAGGTCCCGCCGTCCGCTCGCTGCGCCAGGCTCTGCAGGCGGTCGTCGACGCGCCCGACGCCCACCGCACGGTGGTGGTCGTCTCCGTCCACATCGCCCACTCCGCCGCGCTCCTCGACTTCCTCGAGTTCCAGGAGCGTCGCCACCTCTGGGAGCTCCGGAACGCCCGCTGCCTCGCCGAGCTAGCTTCCATCGACAGCCTCTTCCGTGCTCTGGCCACCAGCGTCCTCTAGATCGTCCCTCGTCGACGACCCGACCTCGCTGCCGACCCGACCCTGGCGCTCCTCTCCCGCTACGGCCGCTCCATCAGATCATCCGCGAGCGTCGTCCGTGGCGAGTTCGTGCACGGCGCCAGGCGGCGGATCTGCGACCGCTTCATCGCGTACTCCCCGCGCCGCCGCCGCAGCAGGGAGCTCCTCCGCCACCTCAACATCTTCCGTTCGCAGAACGTCGCCAGCACCGACATCATCCCGGCCCGTCCGCGACTCCGGCCATGTGGTCCCGTTCACCGTCCTCTCGCTCTGGGACGCGCTCTACGACGCCATTCGACGCCTACCGCCGCGTCACCGTGTATAGCGTCCGCGTCTCCGACGCCGCCGCCCTCTTCGGCGTTGTTTGCCTGATCGAGATCGCCGCGGGCAACTGGACCGTCCGCAACATGAACTGCGTCACCGACATCTCCGTCCTCGACGCCTCGTTCGAGGTGCGGCCTCCTCCGCCGAATCATCCGCAACCGTCCCACCTCCCAGGCCGGCGCTATCTCTCGTCGACGTCTTCGCCTGCACTGCAGCATCCTGGGCACGATTGGCACGGTGGGAGGCCAGTTTGCGAGAGAGGCCATCGCCATCTGCGACGCGCTCGCCACCCACGCCGCTGTCAGAGCGCGCCAAGCGAGGCGGATGACCAGGGAGGTCCAGGCGCGCGCGGGTCGCTGCCTTCCGAGCCCGTGTGCTCACTCACCATCAACAACGAGGCTTCAGATACGACCTCTTCCTTCCACCCCCTCGTCCTCCTCCTCCTGACTCCTGAGTAGTGCTTCTGAGGTGAGACCCGTGTAATCGATGGTGTGAAGGATTGGTCCTCCGAGTACTAACTAGCTAGCACCTTGAGTAGTTTTGAAAAATGCCAAAGCATGTGAAATCGTCTGGTTCAGTCCGTTTGACAGTTCAGATAGTGGTTGAAACTCTACTTCTTGTTGTTGTTGCCTCTATGGCTGTTGTTGCTTTGCTGCTCTGCTAGACCCAGTTTGTTATGTGTTGGTGCTGTTTTTGTTGCTCTATGTCTCATGTTAACAAAACCTTTGGGGTGATGTCTTGGAACGTTATTCGTGGTCTAGGCGACTCAGTTAAGTGCAGTGATGCGATCTCATCTGCTAAACCTTGCATTGTTTGACTCCAATATCCAAGAAACTAAGCTGCGTGACCTTCCTTTCTGGCTAAAACCTTCCTCCCAGCTAATCTGGATGCGTTCCAGTTCGCGCCTGCCCATGGATCCAGAGGCGGTGTCCTGACTGCCTGGTGCAGCAAAGAAACTTTGTTCTTGAGTTGTTCAAAGGATAACATCACATACTCCTGTAGAACCATTGACATTTCCTCAGGCAATCAGGGAAGTTCATACGTAGTAGTAACCATTCATCGGTGCGGATCGAGCACGGGGGTACACCGGCCGGCTCGATCGGACGATGGCGTCGTGCTCGTGGCATTGCGGCGGCACGTACGGCTCCAACGCCAACTCGGTGCCGCGCGCTGGGTCCGTCCCGTGAGCCCGCGACGCACATCTGCCAACTCTGAACCTGAATGTTCAGGCGTGTCCATTTGGTCAGTCAAGCGCAACCGTTGATTTTGAGCGCATTGTTGCCGTCCAAAGGTCCTGAATGTTAAACACTACTCCTTTTGAGTTAATCATGTCCGCTAATGTAATTAATGGCAAGCCATATTTATTTATTTACCGATGAGCATTTTGCTCCTTGTGGACTGGAGGATCCTGTATCGTGAACTTGTTCATCAGTGCAAGGAATCAGCTGTATGTCGCCCCTCCCTTTGTGAAGTTGTATCTGATCGAGTTTGCCTCTTATCCGAACCACTTTTTTCTATCTCCCGTTCATCACATATTGGAGGATCAGTATACAAACATGCATGTCGCGACAAGTGAGATGCAAGGGTGAACTAGTACCACCCAGCTCTTGTTCCTGTAATCAGTTAGTTGTTGAACCACTCAAATCCATGGCATTTGATCCTTGGCTGTCTAGATTAGCACAGGTTCGTCCTTGAATTTTGTACACGGATCAGCTCAGAGTCTAAGGATGATTAGAATTGAACCGGAGTCTCTATTAGCCAGATTCACGTCTGTGCGTGCGATCAGCGTCTCTTCTGCAAGCGCCATTCTGCACAAAAAGCCGCGTGGGTTGCCGGCGGAGATGCACACCTGCCGCTGCTCGCTCATCGAAGAGGGAATGATGGTGTGTCAGGCAACTCTGAACCTGAATATTCGGGCGTGTCCATTTCATCAGTCAAGAGCACCGCCATCTAGTTTCTCTTCTTTGCAAGCCAACCCTTCCAATTGCCAACTCCAATTACTCCATAGCTTATTGTGGGAGGTGCATTTGGAGCATGAGATGCGCGCCATATCCTCTCGTCTGTGTCATTTCTGTTGTGCAGGTGGAATTTCTTCCTTTGGGGAATTCTGGGTCCTGCAATTCCTCTATGAATCGAAGCTACGATACTCACTGCAATTCTTTGGGAATTCCCATGTGTTTCAACACGTTTCAGAATCCTCATTTCTGTTGAGACATGTTGTCAGCCTGTATAGCACCGTTTACTTTGGATGAAAATAGAGTTGCTATAAACCGCCTGCTCCGCAGCTCGCTCCACCACCGCGCCGTTGCGAGTTCATGAGGATTGAGGACGCACGAGGTCAACTTCCATGACGGCGGCGACCTAGCTCCCGCGCCATGGCGTGGCGGATGCTAGCTCCCTGTCCCTGCGGCGGCGCGAGTCGAAGATGTTTCAGTTCAAAAAAAGGCGAGGAAGATGACTCGCCACACCCTCCATGTTCTCCGGTGCCGTCAGCACAGCACCGAAGCCACGCCGGCGTTCAAGTGCATGCGGACACTTGTCCTGTAACCGGTCGAGCAATCTGCCTTAATTAGCAGTACATGCATGGATGGAATTGAATTTTTTTTTTATATATATATATATATACACTTTAATTTCAATCTTCCTTTGTTTGACACGTACGGCAGTCGGCGTTTCCCGGTTGGTTTTCTTGCAGTCGACCAAGGCAAAGGTTGCAAACGGTTCAAGTTGTGCATAATAACCATTAACCATGAGCAGCGTGTGATGGAGGCCGGTGCTCATGACAAGCTACCATAGCTAGAGCTCCGTCCTTGATGTAATTCGTATACACACCTGCTGCTTAGTCACGCAGAGCGACCGGCGTGTCCTAGCTGGAGGAACAAAGAAATGTGCAGAAAAAAAAAAGGATCACTAAAAATGTCAATGGCCATCCAGCGGCCAGAAGCACAAGACGACATTTGCGACGTCGCGTTGAGCTGCGACGTCCAACAGCTAGCGCATGCTGCTTACTGCTGCTTGCCTTTGAGTGCCTCCTTGCACTTGGTGAGCTGTGTGGCCTGATGCTCCCTTGGTGTGGCACTGACTCAAGAAGGGCCTAAGTATATATCAGTGGATTTGAGACAGTGGCTTGCATGGCTGGCTGGGGACAAGGATAAATGCAGCGCAGGAGGCACGCTAGCTGAACCCAGATAACACTACTATTGGACAGTTTTTAGGTGTATTGAATGCCAAGTACGGTGACCATATACGTACGTACGCAGCAACGAACACATTGCCTGGGTTTTTCCACTAAGGGCTATGCCCGAATTTCACTATCAGATAACGAAATTACAGGATTTCAGCGGTTCAGCAGTTTTAACGACACAACATATTCAGATCCTAAACGGCCTCTACCAGGAGCGCCACAAAAGAGCAACAACCTCCCGCACTACAACTCGATGGAGAGCGACTAAGCAGCAAAACGAAAGGACCTAAGAAATGAGAGGCAAACATCTATATAGCGCCACATTGTGGAACTTCTTCTTATCAAGGGGCTTCGTTGCAGTAGCACTAGACCGGCCCCAGATGATGATGATTGCCGTGGCCTTGAGGACTTCGGCTCCCTCCTGCAGCCTCATCTTGTCTTCTTCTAGTTGTAGTCCTGCCCAATAAGAAATGAAAGAGCTGATTGAGCATACCATCTCAGTATCTAATTCTCTTCTTTTCAAAACAAATGCTGTTCATAGCTTTCCATATAGCCCAGCAGACTGCTGCCAATCCTACCATGTAAAATTTATTGCCCCCCGGAAGGAATGAGTTGATCCAAACCCAGTACTGATCAAATTTACAGGACCGGCAGGAGGCTCCTAACACTAAAGCCATTAAGCTCCAAACATACTTAGACAAAGAGCAGTCAAAGAAAAGATGAATAATGGACTCGTTTTCAGTGCAGAATTTGCACCTGAGGCTACCATGCCAGTTACGTTTGTTTAGGTTGTCCTTTGTTAAAATAGCGTTTTGTTCAATTAGCCACATAAACACCTTGATCTTCAAAGGGGTCTTGGATTTCCATATTTTTTTAGTTGGACATCTCATTACATCACTACATAATTGCTTGTACATAGATTTCACCAAGAACACTCCATTCTTTTCCCAATTCCACTTTGGCATATCTTTATTAGAATTCAGGGGATAAGAGGTAAGATATCGCAGCGGCGGTGCTACCTTTGATTTTTTGTTCATTGCAGATATTGTATAACTCAGGGATTTATCTTTAAGAGATATAGATCCACACCAAGTATCTACCCAGAAATCTGTTTTCTCTCCATCACCTACTGCCATTGTCCTAAAATAGCCTGGGTTTGTGTCATAAAAAATAAAAGAGGGAAAACACAAGGAAGCATGCCATTTGTGAGAATTGAGTTTCAACCACTATCTGAACTGCGAAAATTGTTAAAGGACCGGACCCAGATGCTTTCAGAAGCTTTGATATCTCTTGTACTTATAGCAGAGATCAAGAGTTACACTCAAGTGTCATACCAGGAGTGCATAATTGAATGCATAATTGAATGCCATACCAGGAGTGCAGAAGCTCATGAGGAGTCGGAGCAGTTGGAGGTGTAGGATGTGGAGCTTGTCTCGTCGGAGCCGGCGGCGGTGCTGCTGGAGTTGTGCGATGAACCTCCCGTCTCTGTGTCAGAGTCGTCGGAGCCGTCTGGCTCGGCCGCGTCGTCGGAGCCGTCTGACTCGGTCGCGTCGTCGGAGCCGGCGGCGGTGCTGCTGGAGTTGTGCGATGAACCTCCCGTCTCTGTGTCAGAGTCGTCGGAGCCGTCTGGCTCGGCCGCGTCGTCGGAGCCGTCTGACTCGTTCGCGTCGTCGGAGCCGTCGAAGTCGAACTCGGCCGCGTTGTCGGAGAACTCGTCGATGGAGTCGGAGGTGTAGTCGTCGGGGAAGTTGTCGTCGTGGAGGGTGAAGTCGCGGGATCTGAAGACTTCGATACGCCCGCGCAGGTCCTCCGTAGCCATCATCATCTCTGCGGCCGGGAGGTTGCTCGTGGTGATCAGATCATTGCAGATGATGGTAGCGGGCACGACGAACTCACCGCCCACGCTTTTGACATTCGCCCTGACGCGGCGGGCGTAGCGCAAGAGGAACTGACGCGCATGCTGGCTGGCTGGGTTATTCTGGAGGAAGGGGAGGATGCCGAACATGATGACCTGGAAGGAGACGTCGACGTCGGCGAGAGTTTGGAGGGGGGCGAGGTTGTGCACCATCCAGTCGCTGGCGACGCACTCGAACTGCGCCACACCGAGGAGGGCGGAGGAGTGGGAGGCGGGGAGGGCTTGGATTGTGATTCGGCGCTCGGCGGGGGGCGTGTCGTCGTCGACAACCTCCTCCCTAAGGCTCGCGATGCGGCGGAAGGAGTCGACGTGGATGTGATCGAGGCGCCCCATCGCTTCCATCTCGGCGGCGTCGCTGTAGATGCCAGGGCCGTAGTCGGCGATCGTGACGGTCTCCGAGCGGAACATGTTGAGGCGGCGAAGCAGGTCGGCGGCGGAGAGTAGCTGGGGATGTCGAGGGGTGTTGTTGGCATAAGTGATCAGGTCCTTGCAGATGGCCGTGGCGCGCTCCTCGAACTTGCCGCCGACTGTGGGGGCGATGGACTGGACGTGGACGCCGTAGCGGGAGAGCATGGAGACCGTCGGCGAAGTAGGGTTCGGCACGAGTACTGGTAGGACGTCGATGGCGATGGCGCTCAAGAGCCTGTCGGCCTTGGCGAGCTGGTTAAGGCGAAAGTCGTTCCCGACCTTCCAGAGGCCACTCCACTGCCGCCGCTGGAGGAACGCGAGGAGGGCGGCGGAGCGGCCGACCTCGACGGAAGTGATGACGACCATGCGGCTGGCGGTGGGCGCCTCCATGAATGCCTCGATAGCGTGGGCCAGAGAGGTGACGGCGAGGGGCGCCAGGTCCGCCATGGCCGACCGCGAGCTCTGGGCGGTGCTTGGGAGGGCGAGAGGTGGGGGGAGCTCGGGAGGGCGAGGCGGAGAAGTGGGGGGAGGTGGGGGGTTTTGATTTCGAATTTTGGAATGGGGAAGAAGAAAGCGGCGTGTTATTTTGGGGAGGGGAGGGGAGGCCGAGGGAAGCCTCGAAGGGAAGGGATGGGGAGGCTGGCTCGGTGCGGTGCGGAGCACGTGGCTACACGGCGGCTCGATCGAGCGAGCACCGGCCCGATGCGCCTTGTGCTCATGTCCGCCCCTCGCCGTGAGCTACTGGAGGCCCATTCGAGCCCAAAAGCCCATTTATGCTCGCTGCTTCTTCTTCCTTCCCCGAACCGGCGGCTGCGATGGGGATGTCTACGGCCGCGCCGACGCCGACGCCGACGCCGACGCCGAGGAGTTCATCGCCTCCGATCCGGTCTACGGGCCCCAGGTTGGTGCTCCCGATCTGCTTCCCCTTCTTCTCATCCTCGCCCTCCCTCGCCTCTCCTTCTGACCAGAGATGCGGTCCCTGCAGCTCAAGGCGCTGAGGGAATCGAGCAAGTTCGCGCTCGCTGGCGCCCTCGTCGGCGCCACCCCACCTCGGCGGCGTCGCGTTCAACCACTCCAATGCGCCGCACGGTAATACGATCTGCTTTTTGCGGCGGCCGTGGCTGCGAGGGTTTGCAGATCGATCCTGGCCTCTGTTTCGTTGTTTCTGCTGCTGGCTGATTGTGGCTTCCCCCTGCAGGCATCGTGCTGGCGACCGGGTTCGGGGCGATCACCGGCGCCGTGCTGGGAGCCGAGGTGGCCGAGCACTGGTACCAGCTCTACAAGATGGACAAGCAGGGGGCCCAGCACTTTGTACTTGAACAAGAGGGATTCTCAAGGTAGCTCATGATGCCCAACCATTAAAGCCAAAGATTCATCTACATCTTGTTAACATATCTAAATATTAGCAAAGACGCCTTTCTAGAAACACTTTCCATTTAGTTTTGTCTGCAAACTGTAGATTGATGTAGCATATAGTGCTGCTCTATGTTTATGTCTGGGTATATTTCAGACTAGTTAACACTGTTTTTGTGAGTTAGATAAAGCTGGCTTCCATGCTTTAGTGGGTTCTCGCTCTAGTTTTCTCATGAGTATCGGAGTCGGTATTCTGGTCAAGAGATATTTGTAGAGGGGGATGGATGTGGAACTATGTGACTTCTAAGAAAGCTGGTTGTTCAAATGCCAAAGAATGCTTTGTGCAGTGTAAATTGTTGGATAAATATCCTCGGGGTCTGTTTTTTAGTACCTAGTCTGGTTTTGGCCTTATAAAAGCATGATAGTGAACTACAACTGTTAAAACTCTTGAAAGTATAGGACATACAGAATTGTGTTAGTTTCAGCATGGCTGTATATATAAACACAGTTTGATTGCAGTAGGCTGTCTGCTCGCATTATTTTCCTTCTCCTACGACATTCAAGGTTCCTTATTTGTTCTAGCCCTTCATTTGTTTACTTCTATTAACAGGTCAGAAGAGCTGAACCACATTATGCCTGCGTGAGCATAGTGGCTTGACAAAACAGTGATGTTTCTTTTGTGGAATTCATACTTTTTTTCTTCCTAGTTTTTTTTTCCCCAATAAAATGTGCATTGGTTGTGGAAACCAACTGGACATTGTACTTTACTCTCTATCATGAGTGATGTTTATCCTTGCTTCTTAGCACTGTACTTATGGTTGCCTGGGGTAAACAGTAGACATGATCTCATCAAAGATGTTTCTTGGATGACGATTTTACAGCTAGTAGTTACTATCGATCCCAGGTTAATAAGAAAAAAAGACCGCATGGTTATTATTGATCCCTGTATGTATACAAAGTGGCCCTTGGGTCTTGGGTCCTGAATTTATGATGTCCATCTCAGAAATTGCAATTTCTTCAAGCCCACTGTATGGTTATTATTATGATTCATACTGTTATTCAAATGCTAGGAAGCAAACTAGAATGCCATATTCTTGCCTGATAATAAGAGTTGCCTGTTTAATTATGCAAGCATTGGTGTATTTTTTTTTGCATATAAAGTTCAATATATTGTCGTTATTTCTTGGGGTAGATAATCCATCTTTAACTGCAGGACTTCAGCCCATTTACTGACCCTGAGTTTAATATGTTCCTTCCACTCATTAAAGTTATAGCTGCTGCACCAAATCTAGAAGCAATAGGGGCTGATGGCACTTAGATATGATGATGACTCAGCACAGTGCCTGATAGTGTCATTGACCTTCTGGCATGGTTTCTAATGGCTAAGTTTTTTTTATATGTATAATTTTTGGCCACCTTAGTCTGTGTAAACCGAGATCATGTGTCCAGATTTTTGTCTATGCACGTCACATGCTCAGACAGTACTGCTAAGGTGCAAAGATGAGAATGAAACACAAACATGGATTCTCAATTAAGTGAAATAACACAACATCAGAGCTCCTCAAGAGTTCTTTAGTGGAAGTAAAGAACCACAATGTATGGCAATACAATACCAGGGCACTCCTGAGGGACCATGTCCTATATAACTTAAGGTACACCAAAGTTGCGGAACAAACCATTACGCAATCATTATTAATTGTATTACACACTAGTAATCAACAGAAGGAGCCCTCAGGGTGTTATTACCGTTAAACGGAATAGCCCATCTCTGAGCAAGCTGACATCTAGGTTTTCTGAAAACTGTAAGGCTAAGCTGTGAGAATAATTTCCTCAGGCCCTTCTGGAGCAGGTTGATCTCCTGTTGCAGCACCATGGTTTCCTGTTTTGGGTCCTGGGTCACATACATGGCCAAAGCTTTTAGGTAACAGGGAGGGCTGCAATTGCAGCAGAGGTAGAGAGGGTGCCTCCCTCTTGCCCTGCATCTACTAGCACGCTAGCAGTTCAGTAATAGACAGAGCTGTGTTGTGTTTGCAAGCATTTTTAAGCATCACTTAAAATTTGATGGAATGATCAAAACAAATATTTTGTCCCTCTAATTCATGTCAATTCATATTCTGTCATGATGCATGAGAAATTCAGCCACTAGCAATCTAATAGTAAAAGGGCGTACCCAGTGCCGTAGGCTCCCGCACTGCGCGGGGTCTGGGGAAGGGATGTATGCGCACAGCCTTACCTGCACAAAGTGCAGAGGCTGGGGCTCGAACCCTGGACCTTCCGGTTACAGACGGTAAGGCACTACCGCTGCACCAGGGCCAAAAATCCTAGCAGCTCATGCTATGTAGTTGAAAACTAGCGCTAGTCCACAGGAACGAGCATACAACGAATACGATGCCAAAAGATTGGGGGAGCAAGAACCAGAATATGATTCCGACGAGTTTGTTGAGCTAAGAAGGGGGGTCCTACCATTCTGTGGTCACCGCCGCCATCACCCTGCAGGGCTGCTTCTCCACTGGCAGTCTTTGTACCTCTCGATCAGTTCTTCCATGTTTCTGCAGTCAGTAAAAAAAACAACTTGTGATGCTCATCTTCCACGACGCCTTCTAGTACTGGTCCCCTACTGGAATTTTGGTTTGGAATATATTTGGGACTTAACATGATGCACCGACGATCCTGTTCTGATTGATGTTCATTATCTCGGTGATGATAACCAAAACGGTACGGTTTTATCACAGCTGAAACTTTGATTCCTTGATGTATTGTAGTCAAAGCAAAGCACAGTGATGCATTTTTCTTTGAACAAGATCACTGCTACATTGCTCTGTTTGGCTGAGCAATTAGTTCTAGCCCCAAGATTTCTCGGTTTTATTTTGATCTAGCTCTATATAAGAGAAGCCGGCTTTCTCTGAATTCATGGCCTTTTTGCACCACTAGGGTTTGGATGGCTATTGGCCGTGGTTGCCAGGGTTTCCAGATTGATGCTGCCTGGCCTCTGTTTCATTTTTTTTTCCTGCTTATTGGTGGTTTCCCCTGCAGGTGTCTTGCTGGCGACTGGGTTCGGGGCGATCACCGTCACCGTGCTGGGAGCTGAGGTGGCTGAGCACTGGTACCAGCTCTACAAGATGGACAAGCAGGGGGCCAACCTCCGCTTCATCTACTGGTGGGAGGACAAGATTTCAGGTCTGTTCCTTGTCCTGTCTTGTGTTGTGTCCCCCCTTGCTTCGTACGAGTCCTGATTTGCTTATTTATTTTTTATGCAAACTGTAGATTAATGTCTGGACCTCAGGTACTGACAGTTCTACTCAATAACAACTCAATGCTTCTTTGTATTTGAAAGTTAGCTCATTTGCACTAGCTTCTTTCTTTTTAGATTGTTCATAGTAGCTTTACATAAGATTGAAGCTCATGGCATTTAGTTCAAGCTGTTGTTTAGGCTCTCATGTCTCTAGAAGGGCATCCACTTTCCACTGGCCATTGATTTTCCTGAACTAGTTGTAGAAGTAAATTGCTTTGAGTTATTGATGATTTTCTCATTTTATCCCATGCTACTTTGCTTCTTTTGTTGTATATCTGCTGATTCTGGTGATCCAATCATCTGAATGTGAGTGCGGCATTGTTTAGAAGTTTGCAAAAGCAAAAGATATCATGCAACACATATTTCTGTAAGTGTTGCATTTTTTAATGGGGGCATGCGCTCCTTGCATCTTATTAGACTCAGGCTGCATTTTGGAAGTGGGAGAAGGCGCTCCTTGCATTTTGATAGTTACTCTACAATACCCTTTTGCATCAATTTTGATAGTTCCCTTTTGCATCAATTTTGATAGTACCCTTTTGCATCAATTTTGATATTTCTTACTATTTCTCAAATCTTCAGGTTAGAGGACAAAGATAACACTACATATGTTAATAAGTGGGAAAAGTTGAAGGCCTGTCTTAAACATGCTGGCACAGGTAGTGCCATACTGACCACAACACGTGATGTAGAAGTAGCTCAAATCATGTCAGGGGGTAAAGTTCAACTCCATACTCTGTCAGGACTATGCGATGAATTTCTAAAGAAAATACTAGAGAGAAGAGCATTCAATCGGAAGAAGCCAGAGTTTGCAAAGCTGGAGGACGTTATTAATGAGATTGTTAAGAGATGCCATGGCTCTCCTTTAGCTGCCAAGGCCATAGGATCAATGTTGAGTGGAAAGACTAGTAAGGACGAATGGATGGCTGTATTAAAGAAAAGCAGCATTTGTAGTGTGGAGACTGGAATTTTGCCAATACTGAAGCTCAGCTATGACAACTTACCATTACACATGAAGCAGTGCTTTGCATTTTGTGCTGTGTTTCCAAAAGATTGTGAGATTGATGTCGAGGATTTGGTCCATCTTTGGATGGCTAATGACTATGTACCACCTGAGGAGAATGTCCCTCTTGAAACAACTGGAAGGCGAACTTTCAATGAGCTAGCTTGGAGGTCCTTCTTTGAAGATGCGAGGCAAACCAAGTTGGAGGATCAAAACATGATTCATTTTCATAGTATTAAGACATGCAATGTACATGATCTCATGCATGACATTGCCTTGTCTGTTTTAGGTGAAGAATGTGCGACTATCACCCAGTGGCTTGATTGGCATAAGTCGTTGTCAAAACACATTCAGCACTTGTTCTCACTGCATTATTATGAAGCTGGAACTCATGTGATTGATTTTCTGAAGAAAAAAGCCCCAGCACTCCAGACATTGATGTGTACATATAATGGTGCAAGAAACTGGATGCCCCATATGGCAAAGTGCAATTCTTTGTGAGCATTGAAACTTCCTAATTGCTCGGCATTTAAAATCAGACCAAGGGACTTACAACACCTCAGGTATCTTGATCTCTCAAGAAGCTGGTGGATCAAGCAACTTCCTGACGAAATAACCATCCTATACAATCTACAGACCTTGAATGTTTCGGACTGTTGGAATCTTTTTCGACTTCCAAGGGATATGAAATATATGGCAAGCCTCTGACACCTCTACACTGAGGGCTGCAAATCATTGAAGAGCATGCCCCCAGACCTCGGAGAACTCAGTTCTCTGCAGATTCTTACATACTTCGTGGTTGGTGCTAGTTCTGGCTGCAGTACTGTTGAAGGATTGCGAAACCTAGACCTTGGTGGCAAATTGATATTAGATTGCCTGAAAAATGTAACAGAGGCACAAGCAAAAGGTGCTGCTCTTGAAAATAAGGAGAAACTTAGGCATTTATCTTTCAAGTGGAGTAGCGAATGCCATGAGGAACCGACACCTGATTGTCACAAGAAGGTATTAGATGCCCTTAAACCTCACGATGGTGGGCTGGAGGCACTAAAGATAGTTGGTTACAAGAGTATTTGTTTTCCAACATGGATGAAAGATCTTAGTTTGTCACAGAATCACTTGACTGAGCTCCATCTAGTTGGCTTTGCAATGTGTGCGGAATTTCCTCAGTTTAGCCGTTTGGAGGCTCTTCAAATTCTACATTTGAAAGAACTGGATAAATTGCAAAGCCTATGTAGTGAAGGGCGGCCCTGGTGCAGCGGTAGTGCCTTACCGTCTGTAACCGGAAGGTCCAGGGTTCGAGCCCCAGCCTCTGCACTTTGTGCAGGTAAGGCTGTGCGCATACATCCCTTCCCCAGACCCCGCGCAGTGCGGGAGCCTACGGCATTGGGTACGCCCTTTTTATGTAGTGATGAGGCATCATTGGCATTTCTGAAATTAAAAGATCTCCAGTTATGTAACCTGAATAGCATGGAAAGATGGGTGGCCGCGGAAAGGAGAGAGGGTGAAGTTACATTTCCTCAGCTTGAGAATCTTGTTATTCGTGGCTGTCCAAAGCTAGTTACTCTACCTGAAACACCAAATCTTAAGGTTGTTAAGCTTGATGAAGACAAGACACATCTATCATTACAAATAGTTAGATCTAGATCAAGATACATATATTTAGTTTCTGAGCTACAGCTGTCGGTCCATGATAAAGAAGCAGCACTTGAGCTAGACGACGAGAACATCGAGTCACCTCTGCTAGAACTAACGTTATCTGGTTGCGGCTTTTTCTTCTCAAGTTTATCACAGCCTGCAGCTGGCATCTGGAGATGGTTTGGGAAACTTGTTTATTTGGGAATTAATGATTGTGATGGACTCATCTACTGGCCTGAGGATGTGTTCCAAAGCTTGGTGTCCCTGAAGCATTTGGAAGTTCTAGGTTGCAACAATATAGTGGGGCCCACACCGGTAAAAGGCGAGCCAGCACCAACTAAGACTCGTGTCCTGCCTCATCTAGATCGTTTACGTGTATGGGATTGTCCAAAGTTGGCTGAGCTTTTTGTTCTGTCCCCATCTATCACTGAATTGCGTATTGGGTACTGTAAAACTCTTAAATTCACGTTGGAGGAGGATGCAGAATCCAAGAGTGTACACATGCAGCTGCTAGACAAGAGTACGTCACAGAAATACACCGGTGTGCCTAAGATATCGGCAGCACTACCTCTGCCACGCCTGGAATTTCTAATCATAACTACCTGTGATAGCGTGGTAACACTACCGGACCTACCACCGGCCCTTAGGTCATTGACTATCTGGTCGTGTCCGAGGCTTTGTTCCATTTCAGGGCAGCTTGATGCACTTATGTATTTGAGCATTTATTGGTGCAATGAATTGCAGTCGTTGGATTCCCTGGGACACCTGCCGTCGTTAGTAAACCTCGAACTTGAGACATGTAAACGGTTGACATCCTTACCTGGTGTTCTTGGGGGTTATTCAGCTCTGCGGAGACTTACTATCAAATATTGCCCGGCCATAGATATGAAGGTTCTTTACATGCGACACCAACAGCGCCTTGACAGCCTTGAATTCAAAGACTTGTCACATGCTCGTTCGAGTGATGAAGGTGTGTTTTAATCCATTTCTCCTCTTGTTTATGCAACCCACATTTTCTTCCACCCTCTGCATGTTTCCCAATGAATAACTGTACAATCTATTGTTTCAATTTAGTCAGGCTCAATCTCAGGAAAGGCTCAATCCTAAATAAACAAGTTAATTAAGCCAGAATCTTTGCTTGCATGCTGAATCAAATATTAGCTTCATAACTATCTACATGGAGATGCAGAATGTCATAACTATCTACCAGTAACTTCTTTTAGAAAAAGGGAAAAAATCAACCGGCAAAACTTGTTCTGAAGTGCCGTGCCTCGAGAAGGCCACGCGGCAAGCGGCATGAAAGTGATCAACTAACTAATTAGGAGATTATTCTTTTGTTTATTACCAAACCGATCAGGCAACACAGAGGGAGCTCGGTTTGCCACACTTTTGCAATAAAATTTTGATCATGTGCGGTCTTGACCAAACTCCATGAAGTAACAATTATTCCCCACGACTAGTTACATACCATCCAATAGTTGCCTTAAGATGCAGATCAGTTACAAATTCGAAGTCTGATAAATTCGAATTAATAGGATGCAGGAACAAGCTTACAGTGATACATTCTGACTGCTTTGTTTCATGTCAGGTCCAAAATTGAAGAACCCAAAATCCTGGAAATATGTTATTCCTGGATGTCGGCCACCCCATATGCATCCCAGGAAGAGCATAGGTTGAAAGGTTTGTCGCACTAAACAATGCAACCACTGTCCATTAAGTTGGTTTAGTTAAGCATCTATTTTGACTTTTTTTTTCTTTTGGAAATGATCTATTTTGAGTTCTCCTATTGGCCATTGCTGATCGTGCATGCATGGTAACCCTTTCAGAATGGATCATTAAGATATTTTAAATAGTCTTTTTAGAGACTACAATTTGTCAGTAAGCGGTGGTCCTCTTTCCTCGACGACGGCACCTGCTGTTGGCCCCCATTCGGCCATGGAAGCAGTGGCAGTGTGTGGTCGGCGCAAGAAACACTAAGTGTATGTGTTTGTAAGGCCATGGGGATCAGCAGTTGATGCTACTTGCCATGCTGGATCGAGGTGAGCAGATGAGCAACATGTAGCATCACTGGAATTGAGTTGCCTCTTACGCTACTCCGCACGTTTCCATGCAGGTGGCCACGATGGCCCAGGATTTCGCAAAGATTGGCCAAGGAGCCGTCCCATGAAAGGTAGCCAACAATCTTATGAAAGGTAGCCAACAATCTTATATCTCAAGTTTGACCTTAAAGCTACCGCATTGCTAGAGCCTGGAGCCGATCGTGATGCGGTGAATCTTTGATTTGATTTGATGAGGTTGCCTACCACCTGTTTGATAAAAATGCCTCAATGTTCTTTTGCAGCTATATGATCTTTTATGTGGATGGAATGTAGACAAGTGCTTCACAATCTCATGGCAGATGTAATGTAGGAAAAGTGGTAGAAGAGGCACAGAAAGACATCTCGAAACAAACTGACAATCCCTAGTATATTTCAACAAACAGAAGGAAGATGAACAAAGACAATGCTTCTGTATAAAGTTCTTGTGAAAATGTTCTGGGGATCAGGCATGTATACAGAACAAAATGGTATCATACGGCGAGAAATGATTATCAATGGCAAGCAGTGGCACCGTGTCTCAAGGCTATACATCAAAATCATTTAATTGAACTAATGCAAAATGAACGGATAGGAGAGCTACTGGAGGAAATGCAAAATGACTCGGCGGGGCCGCGCGCGTTAGCGTCGGGGGTTGCGCGAACCAGCCTCGACTCGACGATTCGGCCCATTACACAAGTTTGGGCTTGGCCTGTCTTTGTTTAATGGGCCTTTGAGAGCATGAGGCCTCAAATGCAACCAGTCACTGTCAGTCAGTAACTCAGTATTTGTTCTAAAAAAAGAGCCAGTAACAAAAGGAGTCGGTAACTCAGGATTCATAAACACTTGCTATGCGTGTCTAACAAAAAGAATCAAACGCTATTTTTTTTCTTGGAACAAAGAAATTCTGCAGGAAAATAAAAGATGACAAGAAAAAAGTATACAGTGTAACAATGTCACTGACCATCAGCAATAAGCAAAAACCAGATATGAGATAATAGGATCATTATTACACCCACAAATTTTCCTATATACATAAAAAAAACTCACATTATTTTTATCATGACATGGGCTTCTCCAACAGCGCCGAAACGAACCACTGGTCCTTCTCCTTCCCCTTTCCCCTCCCGGTGTTCCGCCGGAGCTTCTTGAACCCAACGCGACCGATCATCGGCGTCAACGTCGCGTTGAGCTGCCCGCCGGCGCAGGAGAAGTGGTCCAGCCAGAACAACCCGCCGGGCCTCAGCACCCTGTAGACATCGAACAGCGCGAACTCCAGCTTCACGCCGCCGGACGCCATGGATCCGCCGCCGCCGAGCTCGAGTTCACCGGCGGCGTGCACGATGTCGAGCGTCCGGTCGAAGAACGGCAGCCGGTGACCGGCGGTGACGTGCACGGAGACGAGGCCCTGCGACGCGACGAAGCTGTTCACCGGCGCGGCGGCGCTCACCGCCGCGGTCACCACGGTGACCCCGCGCTCCAACATCCTCGCCGCGAACGTCCCGCCGTCTTCGTTTCCGGCGAGGTCGAGACCGACGCGCACCGTTCCGTTCGGGCGTGACGCGAGGACGCTGGCGATGGAGTACGACAGCTTGCCGTCGTCCCGCGCCCACCGTGCCTTCACGCGCCGGAGGTCGAACACGCCGCCGCCATTGATGGAGCTCGTCGCGGAGAGGCACGAGTAGTTCTTGCAATGGTACGCGTCCCAGATGACGCTGGTGTCCTTTGGCATGGTCCAGAGGCTCGCCGGAAGCGGCGTCGGCTGCGGATACCTCGCCGGCGACGGCGCTCTGCACCGCCGCCGTGGCAGCGGTTCGCAGCCGGCGAGCATGAGGCGGTGCGCCAGCGCCTCGTCGGACGGGCACACCTCGCCGGGCTTGTACGCCATGTATCTCTCCAGCTCGTCCTGGACATGGACGCACGCGTGTCCCAGCACGGCAGCCTCATCGCCGGTGACGGCGAGCTTGAGCTCGCCGGCGAGGTCGCGCTTCCACCCATCGGGGACGGAGGCGGCGACGGAGGCGGAGTCGAGGAGGGTGCGGAGGAGCTCGTTGGCGGTGCCGACGCGGGCGTGGAGTCCGGCGAGCTCGGCGCGGCTGGCGGCGAGGTCGGACTGGGTGGCGTTGAGGTCGGCGAGGAGCGCGGCGGAGGTATCCCAGAGGCGGATGGTTGAGGGGCGGCGGAGTAGGGAAGGGCCGGCGCCGGAGGAGACGATGATGGAGACGGTGTTGGTGAGGAGGAACATGAGCAGCGTCAGTGTCGTGGTGTTGCAGTATCTGCTGCAGCGACGACGAGGCGGTGGCGGTGGCTTCTTGCCGTTGCCGTGGAGGAGGTCGCCGGTGGCGGCGTCCATGGTCGCCGTTGCCGTGCCTTCTTGCCGTTGGTTCCTTTGGCTTGCTGAGCCAAAGGAATGGAGTAGTTGCTCTAGATCGGGCGGCAATGGAGTAGCTAGTTAGCTAGAACAGAGGATTGGAGTGCAGTGGTAGCTTAATTACGACGTACGCGGAAAAGGGGGGATCGATCGATGGAGACGAAGCTTTGAGATGCATCCATCCATCGTTCCATGAATCGAGATGCGAGTCGCCATGAAGCATAGCTGCAGATTAGGATTAGCGTACCTGTGGCTGTACGCAAAGTGCAAGACGACCTCAGTGTGTGTGTGTTTTTGTGAAAACGACGACATCAGTGAGTGATTAATCTGTCTGTCGACGACGGATCATCGGCACTACTGGGCTGCAAAGAGGCGGCATTGGACGGCCCAGCCCAGCGAGGTCAATTATGGGCTCGTATATGTGGAGTGGGCTTTCGAAGATAGGCCCAGTAGAGGAGGAGGAGAGGCGCGCGCGTGGTGTGCAGGCTGGCGGGCCGAGAAGTTAATAAACGCGGCAAGGCGGCGGCGCGTGCAACTACCAACTACCGCCACACTTGATAATCGGCCTCCCCACAAAAAAAAAAAAAAAAAAAAACTTGGTGACCTGGCGGGAAGGTCGGCGCGGCGCGGCCGGTATACGTGGTGAACTGGTGATGAAGAAAACAGAGGAGAGTCCCACTCGATTAAAAAAATTGTTGTAATTTTTAGTGATAAGGTGCCATAGTGCCATCCCACCAATGGTTGAAAAAATCAACCATCGAATTTCTGTTCAACGGTATTACAGCAGCTCCAGTGGCAAATCGAACCGAGCAGTAAAAGGTAGAACAATTAATTTATATGATCTATCCGATTTTTCATTCAATTGAACAGCAAAAGGACCTACTAAAGAATAGAATAATTTAAAAATCGGCCACAAACTCTTTTTGCCAAGGAGGGAGAAGACGCGAGGAAGAGGAATCTTTTCTCACGGTTTGATGGTCGCAACGTGTAAATCGATATGAACTTTTTGTCTCTCCTCCCACAATTCGATTCTGGTACACACTGGAGCTGCCTTATAACATTATATTTATTCTCTCTCTATCTCCTCCACCAGCTGTTTTTTGTCCAAGGATTGCAAGATATAAGCCCTAGCTATTGTAACTGGCAATCTCTATATAGATAGTGTGGTTACTGGTCAGCAAATGTCCTGAACCCTGCAAGTCTCTTCCATCCACTGAGCAAATGTACTAATACGTACCAAATGAGAGTAGTGCTCTCTAGCTTCCTCCATTTTTTTAAAATATGAAGCTAAGGGTTTGAGGTTGTTTTGCTTTTGCCGGCGGTGTCTTCATCATGCATGCATGGGATGGGACGCACAAAGCCAAGTGCGTCATTTCATCGTTGCATGCATGCTAAAATATACTATAGCTACATGTTGCTTTTAGGAAAAATAGGCTATGCAGTACTTTGGTCTAAGGGTCAAGATCGTCCGTCATTTCAAAAGGATCAATATAGTCCCTCAACTCTTTGTTTTTGGGCCAAACTTATTCCTTTTGGTGATGTGATGCCGCACATGGTGCGTTGAGACTGGTATGAAATGTTCTCTTAGTGAAAACGGCCTAGACAACATTCAACAGTTGGTTGTGAGCAGCTGATGAGCTAACGGAGCTCAAATGCAATATACAAATATCAAACTGTAAGCTTAGTTGTCTTTTTTAAAAAAAGTAAAGCAAATTCAACAGTATTGCATATATATTTCTATTGTAATCAGATGCTAAGCAAGTTACACACGTTTCGTTATCCTCCCGCAGTCCTGGTCCTAGCCAAGGGTAAAAAAGACATTTACCCTTGACTATGCAGTGTCATGTAACCATATGGACGAATTTGAACAAAAAACAAGAGTTAGAGGACTAGATTGACCATTTTTAAAATTGATAGACGAACTTGACTCTTAGACCAAAGTTTACGTACTAAAATGCCTATTTTGCCCATCTCCGACGAGACCCTATCACGTACGTGCCGCTGTGATCTCCTCCTATCGAAATTTTTTTTAATTTTATTCATTTTTTTAATAATATTATAAAAAAACCGGCCCAGACAAATATTTGCGCCCGGTAGCCGTTTTGGCCGCGCCAGCCGGACCGACGCGGCCAAATAACCCTGCCGCGCCAATGCATGTGGCGCGGCAGGGCTGCCTCGCTGGCGCCTGCGGCCAGCGAGGCGTCCAGTGGGCCAGCCCCTGCCGCGCCACCCCGCCTGGCGCGGCAAGGCCCTGCCGCGCCACACCGCCTGGCGCGGCAAGGCCGTTTTAAACTGGGGCGCGGGCTCCTCTTCTCTTTCTTCCTCCTCTCTTCTTTCTTCTCCACGCATGAACAGAGAGGGTTTCTCGCCGCCGGCCGCCGTCGCCGGCCCTATTCCGGCCAAATCCGGCCGTTTTTGGCCGGGAAGAGCGGGGAAAATCGTTCCCCTCCCTCCCGTGAAGGTATTCCCACCTTTTTTCCCTTGTTCCACCATATGATTTGGAAGATATGAGTAGGTTTAGGTGTTTTAGGGTTTGTGATATGTTTTGAAATTGTAGTGATTTATACGTTTGTTTCTTACAATGTGATGGTTAGGATGAACGTAGTACTGGATATGCCCTCGATTTGAACGTGTAGAATTAGTTGCATGCTTTTATTCTACGATGTTGTGAAGGGATTAGGTTTGTAGGGTATATTAGGAGAAATGCATTTGTGGAAACTCATGTTGTTTGTCTAATTCTCGTTGAAATGGTTATTTTGTAGATGGTTTGTTTAGTCCTCATTCACTTTATTTTTGTATATATTTGCAGTTCTGTGATGGACTTTGATAATCATGTCGTTGTCCATGAGAGGATGCTACGCCGGAGGGGGTATGGTCAGTATCCATCTGCGGAGGATGCACATGGCCCTGTTCCGCCGGCCCTTCCCGTTCCAAATTGTTGTTGCGGCGTGCCAGCGGAGGTCAAACAATCTAGACACCCAAAGACTGCAGGACGAGCGTACTATATATGCAGGTTCAAATATGAGAGGGCGAGATATCCGTATGAGTCCCTGCCTTGTTGGTTTTTCCAATGGATTGATGGCCCAGAGAAATTTGATCCTAGGATCCGGCTGTTTCCATATGAGAGTCATAAACTGGTGCCATACCATGAGTTTCGGCGTTGGGTTGCTCCCCCACCAAACCCCCCTCCAATGACCGTAGACGAGAGGATGGCCACTGCACGAAGGCGTAGGAAGGATCCTCCGCTCTGCCATTGTGGAGTCCGTGCTACCTTGGTGGTGCCTCCCCGTGGTGGTTCCCCTAGCGGTCGGCTAAAGTACTCCCCATTCTTCCGTTGCTCGATAAAGACGATGGTTAGTTTACATTTGTATTCTTTGTGCATAATACTTATACCTATATGTTTTCATGCAGTTATATTATTTTTTCATAATCTGAAACCAACTAAACTTGCAGGACGGTTGGCCAGTATGTCAGTTCAATGAGTACGTTCAGGGCCCGCGGTCAGTTTGGCCAAGTGATGAGGAGGTGCGTGCGTATGAGGCTGGTCAGGCTCCATGGCCGTGTACGAAGTATCCTGAAAAGAGATGCAAGTGTGGTATTTTGGCCGAGCATGGTGTGGTTCCCTCAGAGCTTGGTTATGGATGGTACTGCGGCAATGGAAATGCTTTTTGGGTGAGTGATATGATATTTATGTTTGATTTATCTTTTGGAGTTCAGTGTTGCACAGTCTTGTATTGATGAAGCGATATTGTTTGCGCAGGAGGGCCGGACATGTGATTGGGAATGGTTCAGTGGTCGTGATGAGCTTGTTGCTAGGTTCAGATGTTTGGGTCAACGAGACAAAGAAAGAGAAACTAGAGAATTGAGGGACAAGATAAGGAACAAGTATGATGTCCCATTGCCAGATGATGAGCTTCTATTTGGTACCATTCTTGACGAGTACATCAAGGAGAAGAGGTGTAGGCCCCCTATTCTAGAGGCTCATGACACGCTTATCAAGTATTGGAGGCTGAATAGGATATTGTATCCAAGACCTCTATCCAGAGATGAGAGGTCTCGAGATAATCAAAGCATAGTATGAAATATAACGACAGAGAGCCTAATACCTATGTGCTCCTCGACCATGTCCTGCCAGTTCTCGCTCTGGATAATTTCTGTTACTGCCGCTCCTTCTAAGGGGAGAGCAGTGATCATTGCCATGTCCTCCAACGTCACCGTCATCTCCCCACAAGGCATGTGGAAAGTGTGCGTCTCTGGACGCCATCGGTCAACCAGAGCGGTAAGTAGAGCCCCATCCATGGGGGTAGGCCCATACAAACCGTCCTCGCTATAGGGAGGAAACCAGCCCGAAGCACGTAGGGGGCGTAGCGGCTGTCCCAGTGCATGGGTGCATGCACCCGTGCGCGTAGGCAAGGTAGGACCTGAAACAAAATGAACGATTATTACCATATGCATAAATTTTGACCATATTACCAGGATATAACATATTAAGATATGCAGAGATTATTACCATATTCTGGTCGGCGATCATGTGGGCGCGGTGGGTGTCGTCGTACGCCAGCTCAAGGAGCGGGAACCGAGGGTGCGTCATCCTGAAAAATTAAATAACAATAACATGTTACAATAAATTTATAACAAGGTAACACATTAATTATAAAACAATGATTTTAACAAGTAAACAAATGTAAACAATAGGACACCATCGTTACAAACATTCAAGACGACATTTCTATTTTACTAACACACAAACAATATACTACCTCAGCACGAGGAGTTTTGTTAGTCCTTTTCCTCTTCTTCTTGGTGCGGCATTTGTAGTCCTTAATGAATTTGTGACACTTAGAGCACCGATTTTGAGACCTATCCTCATCGAAGTCACCAGTCCCGTAATCAGCTGCGAACCGACCTTGTGAAGCGTCCATGTCCCCTTTCAAACGCTTCTTTTGTCGTCGGCCTTTTTTGTCCTTCTTCAAGGACGAGTCAGGAACGTAGTCACGTCCGTGGTAAGGCGGCCATCTGCTAGCATCAAAGTAAGGCTCGAAACTTGACTCCCAAATTTTTATGGTGTGCTCCCTACGGTATAGTGGCGACATGAAAGTCGGGCTCTCATAGTCTAGGCCTCTAGCCCTACAAGTTGTAATCACGTGAGAGCAAGAAAGATGCAACAGTGTAGGGACATTGCACATGCAGGATCCATTACTCAAGTCCACTCTGTAGTGCCTGCCACCGTGACTCTCACCACCTACGCTAGTTCCCCCAGCACGTCTGACATCGTACACCATCCTATTAGGTCCAAATGCCTCAGCCAGTTGATTGACAGCTCTTTCCTCAGCCTTCTGTAGATGCACCTCAGCAACATTTCCATTTCTGTTACCCGCGTCCAAGCTTTTGCTAGCTTTTTCCCAGCGATTGATGAAATACTCATTGCATTTGGAGAAAGAGTACTCAATTATGCCTGAGACAGGTCTACTTCTAATGCCTTTGAACACGTTATTCAACGACTCTGAGTAATTTGTCGTCATCATCCCGTATCGGTAGCCACCATCAAATGCTTGTGCCCATTTCTCCTTATCTTCCATCTCACCTTCTAACCATTGTTTAGCACCCTCGTTCAAATTTTTTTTTAGTGCCTCCAGCTTTTCCTCGAATCTTTCCTTCGTATGCACGCCGCAAAGCTCCTTCAACTTTGCAATTACCTCCTTCTTCTTCTGACGACGCCACATGTTAGCTGCAAAGTGTCTCATGCACCACCGGTAAACTAGTGCGGGAAACCCATCCAAATGGTCGTTCACACAATTAAGAAGCCCAGCGTGCCTGTCAGAAATCATGCAAACGGTCCGTTCAGGACCAAGGACGTGAAGGCGAACAAGAGTCATGAACCATGACCAACTGTCGTTGTTCTCACTTTCTGCAATGGCGAAAGCTAAGGGCACAAGCTGTTGCTCTGGATCGACAGCTACGGCCATCATAAGTGTACCCTTGTACTTTCCCGTCAAGAACGTGCCATCCACGAGTATAACCGGACGACAATGCTGAAAAGCAGCGGCACACTGTGGAAAGCACCCCCAAACCCTCTGCATTACGGGCTTGTACACTCTATCCTCAAGCTGGACCATGTCACCTATGTGGATAAACCATTTCACGCCCTGATTGTAGTAAGACATTGCGCAAAGGCGCCGTGGAACCTGTGCATAGGACTCCTTCCAGTCTCCCCACAACAGGGCTATGGCATTTTGTTTTGCACGCCATGCCTTAGAGTAGTTCACACGGTATCCACTAAAGGCGAATATGGACTCAATGTGGAATCTCTACATGACATTGCTTTAGCAGATCGATCTCACGAGCAGTGTACGTCACAGAGCCACGCTTATGAGGAGGTGGTAGAACATGATGACTGTCTCTTTCTAACTCTTCTCCCTCGGATTCATACCCATCATTGTCATACCCATCATTGTCATCCCCACCATCAGAACCTTCTGAAATATCATCATCCTGCTCAGCTTCCTCCATCTCAAATACATCATTAGGGAAATAATCATGTGCCGTGCCTGGTTCTATCTCATCAAAGCTAAAGGTCTCGCTATCAGAATCATCAGCACACTCTGTTCCCTTTGATTGCATTTGCTCTTGTTGGATCACACCAATACCTAGCTGTGAGATTGTTGACTCCTGTGTCCCAAGTTGAGGCACTAACTCTCTACCTCCCTCTCTACCGGTAGTTTTTCGGCTAGTAACAACCACGTCCAAATAAGGCACACTAGCTTTCTCTACTAATCTCTTAAATTGATCCCATTCCACATCAGTTTTCAAATCCACTAGAGCGTATGCCGCTCTTCCTCTACCACAATCAACACGGCCTTTCAAGCTGATCTCATCATCTACCCCAAAACTAAAATGACTCCGAGCACATTCAACTATCTCATGCAAACACGGGGCAACTTCAAACATTCGCGTGACATCTTTCATATTCTCAAACTCCCCATTCTCTTTCACAACCCCACCATGAAACCAACGGACTAAACAAACCATCTACAAAATAACCATTTCAACGAGAATTAGACAAACAACATGAGTTTCCACAAATGCATTTCTCCTAATATACCCTACAAACCTAATCCCTTCACAACATCGTAGAATAAAAGCATGCAACTAATTCTACACGTTCAAATCGAGGGCATATCCAGTACTACGTTCATCCTAACCATCACATTGCAAGAAACAAACGTATAAATCACTACAATTTCAAAACATATCACAAATCCTAAAACACCTAAACCTACTCATATCTTCCAAATCCCATGGTGGAACAAGGGAAAAAAGGTGGGAATACCTTCACGGGAGGGAGAGGATCGATTTCCCCCGCTTTTCCAAAAACGGCCGGATTTGGCCGGCAATGGTGGCGCGGCGGCGGGCGGCGACAGAGCAGAGCGCGGCTGGAGGAGGAAAGGAGAGGAGAGGAGGAATAAGAAAGAAAGGGCCCGCACCGGCCCTGAAGACGGCCTTGCCGCGCCAGGCGGTGTGGCGCGGCAGGGCCTTGCCGCGCCAGGCGGGGTGGCGCGGCAGGTGCTGGCCCACTGGACGCCTCGCTGGCGCCTGCGGCCAGCGTGGCGGCCCTGCCGCGCCACATGCATTGGCGCGGCAAGGTTATTTGGCCGCGCCGGTCCGGCTGGCGCGGCCAAAACAGCTACCGGGTGCAAATATTTGTCTGGACCGGGTTTTTTTATAATATTATTAAAAAAATTGAATAAAATTAAAAAAAATTCCCTCCTATCCCTCCCTCCGCCGCCTCCATTGCCCTGCTCCTTCCATGCCCAATCGGCCTCCTTCACCGGCCACCCAACCAGCGGCGACGCCTCTGCCACCTCCGTGCCGACCAGCTTCGTCAGGCTGGTTTGCCTACCCAACCTTTCGTCTATAGGTCCGGCAATGGCCAATGCCTCCGGGCTCAGAGAAGAAGGCGACGAGGATTAAACAATTGGAGGAGATGAGAAGATTTCATTTTCTCTGCAGAGAGGAAATGAGGTCAACTGTATACTTGACTTTTTTTAAATGAAACTGTATATTTAACTTCGTGCAGCCAAGCACACGATGAGCTTTGCCTATTTTTCTATTGAAGACATGGATATATATCTCACTGCTTGCTGCTTATAGTGTGCTTGGTGGAGCGTTTAGCTTCGTTTTCTTTTCCTTCGAAATATCTCTGTTGACTAGGCCAGTTCTCTGTTGACTGTAGAAGCCTTTAGCTTCTAGTCGCAAGGTCAATTGCCTGGCCAGGTCGTCCAACAAAGACCACGGCTGGACTCGATCAACTGCCTCCAGTGGATCAATTCGATATATCGGAGAAGCGCATGCGAGAGAGAGAGTGAGAGAGAAAAAAGCTAATGGTGAGATCGAACGAGAGATGGATGCATCGCTATCAATGGGGGACCAATAATAAGAACACTCTTCCTGATCGCTAGGGCATCCGTCTCTTGGTGTGGTGTGCTTCGATCTTCCTCCATGAGCCATGCGGTGCCGCATTAAAAGCAAGCAAGGGGTCTCCCTCCTATGCTAGCTTGCACGCACGTGGGACCTACTCACCGAACTCACTAAATTACCTCCACCGACTGATCGGTCGGCCATGGCCGATGCTCTCCGTGTCGATCGGCGACGACCTCCGATGCCTGTATATATATGTCTCTTTATTTTATGCTGCCAGCTGTGCTAGCTTTATTTGCATTTCCCAATAATCAAGCTAGCTCTCAACTATGTAGTGTGTATGTGTATCCATATTTCAGTTTCTCCCCTGCTCCTTCGTTTTATCTTGCATGTAATAAGAAAAACTCGACACAATGTTACATTTCTTTATTTTCTGCAGTTAATTACTAATGCATGATATATTTAGGAATAGATGCTTTGTTTTCCAACCCAGCAAGGGCTAGGATCATGGTGCGCGGTGGTGGAAACTGGAAGATGCGCAGAAAAAAAAAGAGGTGCAGATCTAGAAGTTTGATGACGATACTTGTACACATCAAATGGAGAAACTGCTCATGCATGATTGCACACTTTCCTTGCGTATCTTTAAGCTGGTCTTATCATATCTTCTAGGACTAGAACTCTTTTCTTAATTTCCTAATAAAGTATTTCTCAATTTGAACAATATATGTATGTGAACATATATCATTGGTCATTAAATTCTTGAATTGAATGCCCACAATTTTGTATAAAGATTAGCCAGTTGGGCTAATATTTATCCACATTATGTACAGCGCACAGTTACTTGCTGGATCATGTCGACCCATGTGAGGTAAACTAAGATAACTATGCCATCTTATTCAACTAGTCAAAATATTGACACATCCATTGAACTTTTCATGCACATTTATGGTTCGTCAAAGAAATCAACTATATTTCCAAGGATCAAACTTTTTCATGTTTTTCCTAAAGAACCAATAGCGATCTAGTAAAATCTATGCTACCCAAATATTTTGTCGCGTACGTGTTTCCTAGCATATCATAACCGAGTGGCGACTGTTCTTGCCGTATGGAGTCCGCTTGACAAATTCAATTTGAAAGGTGCATCATGTGGAAGAAGGAACAAGAATTTATCATCCATTAATGCCTTCGATCTGGCTAGTGATTCCTAAGCAACTTGCCCGATCAACAATTCGGCTTATATGGGTTATTTTTTGTGATGAAATGCTATATATATTCCCATGTTCAAGAAAGTACAGCAATATAGGTCTGTCATTAGAAACAAATGCATGCATCTAGCCTTCGTATAGCTGTTACAAAGACCAATTTTGAGTTGAGTACATAAAAGGTATGAAAGATACAGTTACCCTATCAGAGTATCATTGTTGAGATTGAACGAGTTATTCTACACCATACCTATTGACTTTAATTATAGGTTTCATGGAGTAATAACTGCCATCCATAAAATTTGCGCTATTATGTTTGGAATAGTTTGTGACTGTTTAGAAGGAAATCATTTTGTTGCATGCTTTTTATCATAGATGAAATAATCTATGTGCTATACTACACATGGTAAGGTGTATTAAGTCAAATGAAAAGGTTGAGACAAATAAAAGAACATGCTACGTTAAGAAGGGGAAGCTCTTATTGCTGAAAAGACGTTCATGATATTGTTTCTCTCGGGTGGCTGTGGCTCGAGTAATTGAGGGAGTACAATCCTTGTTTCGCTTAAATTTAATTAACAAGAATGTTGTCTGTCCCTACTGATTTGGAACATTATCATAAAAGTGTCAATTTCAGAATCATGTACATGAATACATATATATAGCTCACAAGAGATGATCATGCATACATCCATCTAGAATAGGGGCCTTCATGTTTTTCTTCCTTTTCTTGTCCTTCATACACGGTTCTAGAAATTTGGTTGGACTTTAATATAGTCAGTATATATAGCATGTCACGTATTCCTAATCTAGACACTTTGTTTACCTTGCATGATTTTTGGGTAACCTTTACACGTTTTTGCTTTGAGAATATATTGATGATACACAGCAACCGCGAAAAAAGAAAGGGGTTCAAAGAATATCCAACGAGTGATGGAACTGTTCATCTCATGATCATGTAAGGTACGTACGGTGCATGTGTACTTTGGAATAGCTACCCATCATCTATACTCGCATCAACATAACCAAGGTTTCTTATTCAGAATCAAGGAAACTGATCCTTTAGTGCTGAAACTTGATGTAGATAAGTTGTTTTCCTCGATCGAATTATTGTATGCATGATCACTGTATCGGTTCATGACTATATGGTGATGAGCACATCAAAAAGCTCCTGGGATGATATGGGATTGTACCAAATTTCTGTAGTCTCTAACTATCTCCACTTAATCGATCGACAACAATAATGCAAGTGTCTGACTCTTGACGATGTATATAAACTATAAGTGTTCATCTTATAGCTATACAGCATCTGCACACAGTTGCCCTCATACTAGTATACTACTGAATGAAAATTGTTCCCTTTTGTCGATGCGCAACAGATGCAGTCAGACAGACAAACAGATGCGCATCAGTACAAGTAGTCACGGGTATCCCCTGACTATCACAGTGACGCATGCTCGTACAATAGAGCATATAGAGATGTTCTAACCTCCTCCAAAACCACAAGGACGTTTCATAAAAAAAAATAGAAATCCACAAGCAATGACACAACGTACTATGCATGCATGCTACGTACTACACACATACGGTGTACATACATGGCCGGTGTTGTTTGTTAATTGTGCTAGGCGGCGCACTAGCTGGAGCAAACAGCGGCACATGCCTTAACTTATCGATCGGCATGCATGGCAAGAACACTTCCCCACAAGGACGTCCTGGTGTAAATGCCGACCTGTAAAACCCTAGCTAACTTCAGCACATGTGTGTATGTGTACATATAATGAGACGCAAACTGGTTCCGTTCACCAAACACAGAAATTGTTTCCGGTTAAAGCACACATCTTCAGCAATTATATATTCTCTTGTACAATTAGTGTTTTGGCTCTGAAAGGTTATAGGTTCAGGAATGCTAGCTGTATAGAGAAGCTCTCCCGTATATAAGAAGAAGGTAGCTGGGGGCTACCGGCTACCCATCGAATTAGCACATATCTAGACGAGGTTTAATTAGTTTTCGAGTGGTGTAAATCTATTGAGATGGACAGGAATTGAAGGATTAATTGGGCCAGCAATGAGATTATTTGAGTCATCGTCGGCTGGCCGGCCGGCCGCCCAATCGAAGCATGCATATAAGGAGGAGCACACGAGGCAAGACACGTAGTTCAGATCAAAATTCCACTAGCTTACATGCACGCGTGTGTTTGATCATAATTTTAGTAAAAAATATTAATTAAGGTAGATTGATGTGTTAAGCCTATAAAATTGACTGTGGTTGAGCCTTTGACTTGTGGGGCCCCACGTTTCTATATTTCTACAAGATTTGTGGTAAAATGATTGTTTGCTCATTGGTAGCTATCTTAATGAGAGCACTAATGATTTGAGCCCAGTTTTTAGATCATTGGATAAAGATATGGCTTCTGGAAAACAAGAAACAGAACAATGAAATTTTACGCCATGCATTATCTATTTGTGCGATCACGTAAGAAAAATGATTTAGGGGATCGGGTGATCAGGCCATGTATCTCGCTCGGCCTTGTTGCTGCTCCATTGAACTGGTCCACAAGTCATTGTACGCTGGCTGGTTTCTAGAAGCCAGGTTGTTACGTAATGCATCATAGATATGTTTGAACGTGACCAGTTGATAAAAGATAAAGATGCGGCCGCAAATGTTGGAGATAAACATTCAATTAGTTTAAACGCACATACATTTTCTTGGCCAAGGGTTAAGGACCCAACTTCCTGCCTATATAAACCAGCCGTGACCCCAGGTTGAGAGGGGTGGACACACGCAGACGCCGAGAGGCCGCCGCAGCTTGTACGTAGACACGCATACGCATTGAGGCCGGAGGAAATTCTGCAGCATTCGCACGCCGAGAGTGCGTACAGCAAGCCGTCGGCGCCGGCCACGCAGTCAGAAGCCGTCCTCATCGACGCCTACGAGATGGTGCTCTTCTCAACAGACGCACCTCATGGTGAGCCTATTATTCTTACTCAATGATCAATCTGATCAAGTGCTAGTCTCCACGATGGCTAATCTCACAAGAGAAAAGAGATCGCCACAAAGGATTGTCTGAGACCGGAAATGACCCGCTCTCCAACAAATTAAGATCTGAGAGTGGAACTGACCCACTCTCCATTAACAAGACTACCTGAGAACGGAACTGACCCGTTCTTCCTCTCTTGACGAGTCATGAAATACTACCAGAGAGTGGAGCGACCCACTCTCCGTTGAGAAATTTAACTTTACCTGAGACGAAGCGACTCGTCCTCAATAGAAAAGTCCACATTTGATTGTTGGTTAAATGCCGACGAGGAATGGTCACTACTCCACCATCATGTCCTAAGATAACAGGATCAGATAATTTGTTGCCGGGCACCGACGAGGCGAAGGCAACTCAAATATATCCGTACTTGATGAAACCGGGCCATATGACTGGGTACCGACGAGGCGAAAGTCACCCCTTCATCAATGTGCTTCCCATTTACCGCCGACATGACGATGGTGCTACGTGACCGGGTCTCGGCGAAATAAAGCCACCCGTATCATACGCTTCTGCCATACCCCATATATTTTATATGGATAAGGAGCAGACGATTGTTACACGACCATAAGGGCGCAGCTTAATCGGAGGTGTTCCGTAGGCCCGTCCTGCGGATGTAATTAACCGGTCGTGCCTAACAGGCCCCGGGAATCAGCGAACTACACATTCTCTATGAGTCAGACCTCTCTTTAAGCATTGACGCAGAAGACAATCCGCGAGTCATGTATTTTATGATTTTGTAAAAGATCAAGATTAATGAAATATATGTTCTTGCCAATGTGTGCATGTGTCCTGTGTACTATCTTTATTTTTTTCTTGTCTTCGCCATTATTTTTATCTTTTGTTTTCTCAAACAGCGTGAACACAAGAGGACAACTTGCACGAGTCGAGCGTGCATATAGGATTATCTCTTGATCAATTATTTCATTTTTCTTATTTACCATTGATCTCTGTGTTTGTCAGATTTCTTTAACACTTTTTTTGTGGAAGAATCATATATACATATAGTTTGAACGAAACATGTTTTTTTTAATAGTTCATTTGTAATAAGATCAAAGATACATAGACAGACCCTTCTAAAGAAGTTGATTTTTTTGGGGGACGTACTGGGGAAATACTTTATTTTGGAGAGATGCAGAAGATAAATATATTAGGCCTTGTTTAGTTTGGTGAAAAAGTTATCGAAATTCTGTAGCAATTTTAAATGAAGATTAGGAGGACTAAATATGATCTAAATGATAAAACTGATTACATGGATGGATCCGAAATTGCGAGACAAATCTATTGAGCCTAATTAATTTGTCATTATATATTGTTTACTTAGCACGGCATTGTCTAATTATGACATGATTAGTCTTAATATATTCTTTACGCGATTATACCTGAGTTATGGAATGAATTTTGTTAGTTGTATATATTCAATACTCTTAATTCATATCGAAATTCATATATATTGTAGCGAAAAAAAAGTTGACCAATCCTTTAATTCGGTGCACACACATGCATGCAACACCGCCACTGCCCCCACTCTGCCGCGATGTGCAGTCGGTTGAGCTAGCTAGCTGGCTTCTAGCTACACACATAGTATAGTAGAATTTTTTTTATAGACATGCATGGCATTCGACGGCTCATCAGCTGCACCACAGCACTGCTCTAATTTATAGGCCACCGCTGGGGTTTCCAACTGCTGGAGATCGAGGTCCCGGTCCCTTCCATTCGATCATGCATCTTTTCTACTGTAGCCTGGTCCTTCCTAGAAACAGTATACACACACACACACACACACACACAAACTACAAGAACCTCCTAGGAGTAGTTCGTGCTCTCTTTTTTACCACTTGGGCTGCTACTAACAAGATGACACACAACTGTGATGTGATCTCTCTCTCTCTCTCTCTCTCTCTCTCTCTCTCACACACACACACACACACACACACATATTCTTGTGCATAGTAGCTTCCTTAGCTAAAAGTAACAGCCATGCATTAATACCAGCACATTTCAATAGGTCCTCATCTCATTTTGTTGCTGTCTAAATAAATTTTCATTAGGTATCTAATCCTCTCTCTTTCTCTCCCCAACCCCAAACCAAGCCTTTTGATCACCACCAGTGGTACCACCACCCACTTGCACCCATCAACCTCATTCGTCCAAGCTAGGGGCCCAAGAATACCACACCACATCGCAGCGGTATAGGCCTGGCCGTCCCCTCTTGTCTAGTTGAGTCTCGATCGATCTGTCTCTGTGTGTAGCGTGTGGGTGTAGTTAGGGCTAGCTGGTCATCGTCTTCTACTAGTCCTCCTCGATCCAGCTGCTATAAAGCAACCAAGGCTGGCTCCCGGGAGGCGAGGTAATGACTCAAGGCCGCCGTCGACCATGGGAGGAGGAGATCACCACCACGACGGCATCGGCGGCATGGCGCGCGGCGACGACGGGCAGCAGCAGGCACACGACATGGTGATGCCGGGCTTTCGCTTCCACCCGACAGAGGAGGAGCTCATCGACTTCTACCTTCGCCGGAGGGTGGAGGGCAAGCGCTTCAACATCGAGCTCATCAACCTCGTCGACCTCTACCGCTACGACCCGTGGGATCTCCCCGGTAAGCAACCCATACATGTGAAGGCTACCAGCTATTACCAGCTACTACTACACATATTAGTAAGTGAACATGGGATCCGGCATGATTTCATGCATGTGACCCTCTTTAATCATTTTGATTTCATGTGAAGCCTGCCTTTTCCCTTTCTACTTTTTCATGCATGCGATGCTTGCTTTCTTTTATTTTGTGTGTCTACTATCTATATGCATCATCATGGATGGATACTCTATATACATCAACAACAGCCCTGGCTTCAATTGGGGACAAGGAGTGGTTCTTCTACGTGCCAAGAGACCGCAAGTACCGCAACGGCGACCGCCCCAACCGGGTCACTCCGTCGGGCTACTGGAAGGCCACAGGGGCAGATCGGATGGTGCGCGTTGAGGGCAACCGCTCCATCGGGCTCAAGAAGACTCTGGTGTTCTACGTGGGGAAGGCACCCAAGGGCCTTAGGAGCAGCTGGATCATGAACGAGTACCGCCTTCCCCATGGCGAGGCCGACCGGTACCAAAAGGTTGGGGAATTTCCATCAAGTAATTAATAAGTGATGAAGGGATTTGATGTTTTTTCTTTGCTTCAGAAATTTTGCTCCTCAGCTGGCTGTTTTCTTTTTCCTTAATTGGATTGCTTTTAATTTTGAGTTTTGTGAGATCCCAGGAAAGCATAAAGTGTGTTCCATGAAAGATGCATGCGACCACTTAAAATTCCCCTCACTTTTGCAAGTTTTTGCGACCGTCTCACTTTTTGGAAGTTGAGTTGATGATTGCTAGGGTTGCTTCTGTTTTGTGATCGCCGGTTGGCATCATGTATATAGACAAACTGTTGTGCAAAAGTGTTAAAAGTGCTCCGCAGAATTGCATGTGCAAGGTCTAGCTAAGATCCTCCCATGGTTTTGTCGTAGCAGTGTAGATTCATATATACATCGGTGGTTCATCAACTTATTAGCTAATTGAAAAAAGAAATTGATCTATACGTATGCATAGCCTTTCCAATTTGTTCCACTGATAATTAGGCTATTGCGACACATGCAGTTTGCGTATCTCAAATTTTCTTCTGTATACTAGAAGGAAGCTCGAAAAGTTCTTTCCCATTTTTTGCACAGATCGCTAGACCGGCGACTCTTTTCTTCAGTTTGCTCCTCCTTTTTGGAAGTACTCATCATCAGTATCTTTCACATGTAAAATTAAGTTTGCAACTTTTACTCCGATCCTACTTTTTTAACAGGAAAAACATACTTAATGCTTCTATTACAATAATATATAGCTTGAAACGAGGCAACATATGATCTAAAAAGTACTTTGAAGTCGCTATATATATCTAATTTGTTTAGGGTAGCATGAAACACAACATGCTTCACTTGAAAATTATTTTTAACAGTGCATTAAAGTTATTTACAACTTATAATATCTCTTCTTGTATATATTATGCTAGCTGCAAACTTCCTCTCTTTCTATAACAAATGTATCATTAAACTTATGTTTGATCAAATCACGTGGTGAGTAATAAGAACATCGTCAATCTTCTAACTGAATGTCAATTGTTTCTTTGTGATTAGTATACCAATTTCAATTTGGATTCAACTTGATCAATTCATCCATACTATGCAGGAGATTTCCCTTTGCCGAGTGTATAAACGTCCGGGGATTGAAGATAATTTTCACCTCACCACCACCACAAGATCATCCGGTTCAAAGGGGGCAGCATCGATGGAAAAGACGAAGCACCACCGGACGTCGGCATCACCCCGCTTGGCACCAATGTGTGATGGTGGGCACTCATCAGCTCACATGAACAAGCCATACAATGGAACAAACACCGTCATGACATCATCAGCTCCAGCTCGAGCAGCAACAATGGTGCCGCATCAGACGACATCAATGGCGTTCCTATCAACCGCCTCGCTTAGCTCAACGACGTCGACGGAGGAGGACGGTACATCACTCTACCACTTGAAGGGGGCTAACCCACCGATATTGCCTTCTTCCACGCACGCGCTGCTTAATGCAAACTCCACTACAATGGCAACAATCCCAATAGATGAGCTGAGTAGGGCAATTGGGTCATACAATAACCAGGGAAACCCAAACCAGCCATTGCCATCACAAGGTCCTCCAATGCTTCCTTTCCCTAGCATGGAAAAGATTTGGGACTGGAACCCTCTCCTAGAATCTCCCAAGGTTTGCACAAGCTTCAAATGACTCTCTAATTAAGTGCACGCAAACAAATGCAGGCATGATCTAGGGTTCCAAGCATACACATGACTGCATGCGTGCACGTATTCTTGCTATATATGAGTATGAATGTATATGCATGTGTAGACACTTATTATTTGGTCTAGGACATGGGTTAAGGTGTGTAATGGAATAGGATGAGGCTGTTCTAGTCCCATGTCGCAATGTTTCACTGTTATTCGATGAGTTCATCACATGAATAGCCGGTGTAACAATATGTCAATTTTCATTTGAAAATGCAGACCTTGTAGTATAAATGGACTATTAGAGATGGAATAAAGATTATTTGGTCTTCTGGCCTAAGGCGTATATGTATGTTCCAATCATTTCCAGATTATTTGAGAAGTTTTTGGATGCATGGTTGGAGAAAATGAGGACAGTTGATCCCAAAAGGATATGATTAAACATGTTTATGGGCAATAGTATCTAAAAGGATTATCTGACAATAGTATCTAATAAGAATATAATTAAACATGTTTATGGGCAATAAGAATGCATTTTTTGTCTAAAAATATCAAGATTTTGGGGCACAACAAAAACATAATGCTTAATTGGCTCTCACGAGTAGTACTAATTACTCCCTTCATTCTATGAACAAAAGAGTGTAATCTTATAAATTAACTGCCTAATTAAGTAGTTAGATTAGATTTGAATACCATGACTAAGGCCTTGTTTAGATGAGGGGTATAAAGTTGGTAAAAGTTGGCGAAATGCCACATCCATCCTTTTGACACTAATTAGGAGTATTAAATATAGATTAATTATAAAACTAATTACACATATGGACTCTATATCGTAAGACGATTCTATTAAGCCTAATATGTGCCGTCATTAGCGCATTTTTAATGATGGGTTACTGTAGCATGACAGTGTCTAATGACGAATTAATTAGGCTTAATAGATTCATCTCACGATGTGGAGTTCATCTATGTAATTAGTTTTTTTTACACATATGTTTAATACTCCTAATTAGTGTCCAAACATTCGATGTGACAAGTTGGCAAAATAAATTGGCGAAAGTTGGCGATCTAAATAAGGCCTAACTCTTGGCCAACATTTTAGGAAGTTCAGTTAGTTGTAGTAGGGGCATGAGAGGTTTTTTTTTCATACCAGCATTAATCTATCTAAAAAAAAGTTAGGATTGCAGACGATGAGAATGTAAGTGTACTATTCATGGGACGGAGAGTGTAGTCATAGTAATAAGAACTCGATATAATTTGGTCCGCATGCATCGCATAGAGAGATTCGAGAACAAAAAAGCTGGTATAAGGAAACTGAAAAAATTAGTGTAACATCGTAGCTTAATTACATAGTTTGTATGTCGGCATGCATTTGCATAGCTACGGCCGGGTAGAAATGTGTCAAGGGCTACCGTACAGATACATGATCTTTCAAGTGATCGACACATGATTGATCGAGCCCATATCTCCTGCGAAACGGAATCACAGGCAAGCATTATGTCTCTCACCCTCCTGAATTCCTGATGGCTCGAGCAGACGAGAGAGATATGCATTGGGGTAGTGAGTGTTAGTCAGGGGAGTTATGATTGGCTCGGTTCATCTGGTTGGGAGGAAAGGGAGGCCCACCAGCAACCGCCGCGCGCTTTTACTTCCACGCGCCCGCCGCCCATGCATGCATTATATACTGGGCCTACCTCTGCAGGGCCCATTCGCTCGCGTGCACGCCGCCGGCCTGCTTTACTGCATGCATACGGACGCCAAGCTGGGCTACAATACTACTGCATCCATACAGCGGAGTATATTACAACAAAGGTATCCGGAAAAATTTACAACAAAGATGGGTAGAGAATACAACAATCATCTCTATGAGCATATAAAATCTTATAAGATTCAATAAAAGTTGACAGGATTCAACACGTAATAATCGTGGGTTGCATACCAGATGCTTATTTCTCTTTTTTTTTATCTTACAAAAAGTGTTTGTTCAACTCCAAAATTGGATGGTCATCTCCTCTATCTATCCATATGTTATGTTTGTTGTGGTTTTCTGTGCACAAATTTATGACGCACCGTATTACACTGTACTCCGTAGAAACTACTCACATGGCACATCTAAACATGTGCATTTTACCCCGTCCGTCCCGGGAGCACGGCCTTGTTGGCTTTGAATTGTGAGCTGAGTTCAAACTCAGAATGCAGCCCACATACACATCGCTGGTTTTGCCACGTGACCAGCCTGTCTCACCAGCCTTTCTCAGTTACTACACTGGGCCCATGACCAGCCTGTCTGAACAGGGCCAGCGCTGCTGATGGGCCGGAGACCCAGTAACTGAGCCCACAATATTACTTTGCCAGCCAACCGCCGCAAACAAGCAGCCATTTCCGACATTCTTGTACCGCAAATCTTTATATGCACGAGTATGATCTTTCGAGCTACTCCACTTTGGTTTTTTTTTCCCCAACTGCAGCAATACGTCCAAAAAAAAACAAAAAAACTGTACAGCGTAGCGTCGGGAGAAAGCTCATGAGGAACGTTGAGATGTTGCTGCCGTGGGCGTTCAGAATTTCTGACAATTATCTCCATCATAATCCAGCTCGTTTGTGGCTTGTGATTTTTGTGAATCGTTGGCCCTCGTGGATAGAAGCGGGGGCGCGAGGAAGACGACGACGACTAGTCGTGAGCTCGTGGCTCCCCCATCTGCGGCAACTGACTGACAGTGAGCCCCACCCCCGGCCCCGCATCACTCTGGACTGTCCAATTGGCAGTTGGCACGTGAACTGCCACTAGCTCCCTGTGCTGTGCACCCCATTCAATGCAGCAGAGCTCCATTGGAGGCAGAAACATCGGAAGGCCGTGTTTAGTTGTGGTGGGAAAAAATAATTTTTTTCTAAGATGCGTGTTATGTGAGGAGATGAATAGGAAAGGGAAAAAGAATTTTTAGTGATGCGTGTTCTGTGAGGGGATGAATAAGGAGTAAAAAGTAATTTTTAGAAACTAAACACGGCATGATCTGAAAAAAAAAATCTGAATCGATGCTAGTAGGATCGAATTGCTTGATGCAAGATTGCAACGAATAATCCGTATTGCAGAAATTCGAGTAGTTGACGATTGTCGCTAACTTGCAGGAAAGGGAAGAGACAGAAATCGATTGAAAATTATCTGTCTCTCAACTCTCCATGGACTGAAAATCTCTGAAAGAAAACAGACGAGCGAGCGAGCAGATCGACATCGACTCCCCGGGCGTTTAATTACATTTACACGACGACAAAGCCGGCCCGGCCGGCGGGGCGCCTAGTTTGATTAATCCGTCTGGTCAGCTAATCTACCTAGCTACGAGTAGGAGGAGGAGGAAGAAGAAGAAGAAGAAGGTGGGCCGACGCCGGCGCGGACGGCGGTGGCGCCCCTGGTGGCGTCAGAGGGGACGAGCACAAGCAGTAGCAGGACGGCGAAGATGGCGACGGGGACGAGGAGGAAGAGCGGCGGCGGTGGCGGGAGCGGGGGAAGCAGCAGCGGGAGCACCAGCAAAGTCGCCGTCACGCACGCCAGCAGCGCCGCCGCCTCCGCGCCGAGGTAGCCGCCGCTTCCCCCCTCCGGCGCCCCGCCGCCGTCGTCGCCGTCGGGCCCCACGCCGCGTCTCGCCAGCTCCCGCTTCGCCGGCGCCGCCAGCGCCGGGCGAGGGAACCCTGTGTGCCCCCTCGCCAAGGAGAAAGCGCCGGGCTTGGAGTAGCCACCGCCGGCGGCCATGGCGTGGACGTCGAGGCGGAGGTGGAGCAGGAGGTCGCCGGCTCGCATCTACGGCCGGGGAGGCCAATCGATGGATGGATGGATCGATCTCCCTGTGACGGCGGTGGATTACTGGAGTGGAGTGGAGGCGAAGGAAGCGGTGGCGAGGCTTGATGGCTGGTGGAGGTGGGAGATGATGGACGGAGGAGTCGGTGGGTGGTGGAGCGACATTTTTATAGGGAGGAGTAGTTTATGTGGACGGAGAAGGAGGAGGAAGGGCCCACATGGCAGTGGGTCAGGCGGTGGTATGCCAGTTGGCATTGGAGCAGTGGACACATGGCATGGACCCATGGACCGTGTGTCTACGTGCAGTGACATGGAAAGCATGCGTGGACAATGACATGGATTGCACGGCGGCGGAGACGACGACGGCGACGACGAGGCGGTGGGGCATCGCCGTCCCGGGTTGTTTCCCTTGCCTTTTGGGGTGCCAAAACCAAAACCATCGCCGGGTTTGGGGAATGCAATCCCATGGGCGGGGTGCCGAGTGGAATGGCTAGGTTCATGCACTTGTTGGTTGCCGTCTTGGTCGGTCCCTCCCTGGCTTGGCCAAGTGGCCTGTCGTTTACTAGCCTCCTGGGCTGGGGTACCACCACTCAGTCAGTCAGCCATGGAGCCGTGACGTCGTCGTTAGCAAACGCATGCATCCTTGTCACCCCACCCCATGACTAGTACGAGTAGCTCCTGGCCAGCCAAGGACGCAACGTATAACCCCATCCAATTCAAGAACAGACGGGCACGTCCATGTACCACACACGCAGCAGGCACGGCCGGCGCTGACGAGGCCGGCGAGGGCTCACCCCCAACTGCATTCATCTCTCCTGCCTCAAGTCCTGATTGCCATTTGCCAATGGCAACTACGGACTCTACGCTTGGTTGTTTGTTTTAGTCGCGTTAAGTGCAGCATGCAAGTTGGCGTCGTGGCCGCGCGCGCGGCGCTTAGAAAGCATCAGCAAGCCCCCCCCCCCCCCCCCCCCCCGCCATCGATGCAGTCGCTCGCTCAAGTGGGCGGCGGCGGGCGGTTCATGCATCCGTACGCAGCCAGCCAGCCCGTGAACCCACCACCATCCTTACGGCATGTACGGCCGTTGCAACACACTCACTTCTCTGCATGCTGATGTGCAATCCAGTCACCACAATTCACAACCTTACACCTACTCAACCATGCACGCGTGGTGTAGTCCCTCAAAAATTTCACTCGCAGCTTGTTTGAAATTGTAAACAAGTGAAAATGCACAACGCTTCCATTTCTAGGCAATCATTAAATTTTCTAGTGAAGCAACATCAATACACTTATGCTTAGACTATACAACACCATACGCTCATGCAATTTTTGCAAGCTAAACACGGATAGTATATGCTTTACTAGCGGTTAACTGACAGTCAAACCTTACCAGAAGTTTGACCCTTTTTAAATCCTGCAAAATGCAGGCAAGGGACGAGTACTAAGCAACGGTCAACAACACTCAAAGCGAGCCATGCTCATCTTTTCTCTTCTCCCAGTAACTAGAACAAGTTAGTAAAGGAATTGAAGATTTAAGTACAACGGCCGAAATGATATATTAGTCCACAAGCTGCGATGCACTGTACTACTAGTTTACTAAGATTTATCAGGAGCGAGAATCTCGGTAGCAGAACAGCAGCATGGCGTCATGCAAGAAAGAGATCATCAGCAAGCCACTGACACTTTTCTTAATCAGGCAACCAGGTGCACTAGTTTAGAAGTAGCTGTCAATAACATCGGCCAGATGCAGTGTAGCAAATCTCGATCGCATTTCCCAAACCCATAAAAATACAGCCAAGTTGGCCATGGACCATGGGACTGGGAGCATCAGAGCATGGGCTCCTCTGCCATACTCTAATCCAACCTCGAATACAAGTGGACTACTGGCCGGCCAGACCCCTCAGCTTCAGCCACTGCCACAGGTGCAGAGAACCAGCTCGATCTTGCATAGACAACTGTTAGAGAAAAAAGATCCAGGAGAGAGGCGACCTAACTAACTTGTTCCCTCTGAAATCACATACATCTAGTACCAATGGCAATGCATATGCCACTTGTGGACCAACATGGCATGTGTCATGTGTGTGGACAATTGTTAATTCCAGCTTGAATGAACTAATTATATTATTGGTGAGTTGAAACGGTTGGCCGTGTCCTCATCTGATTGTTGCCATTAGCGGTGTCACATATGCGAGATTATCTTTCATGAGTTTGGCATGCCATTTTTTTATTTTTATTTTTTTTTGAGAAAATGATGAACTCATGCTTGTTAGTCCAGTAGTACGTACTCATCGGTACGTTCCTCACTTTTTTTTTTTTGAAAAGAACGTTCCTCACTTCTTGATCACTAAACGCACGAGGATGTAATTCTTCTCCTTTTTAAGTAAGGAAAAAATGTTAAGGCGTCGCCCTATAGCCATGAAAAGAGATAATTAACAGCATAAAGAAAAATAAAAGAGTTACAATCAAGTAACTAAGGACGACACCGCCCTCACTTTCCTCGCCGGTTCAGGTTCAGCTCACTTGGCCTGCCTATGAAACCCAAAAAAGTCTATAGGCGATCGAGCACGTAGCCTTCCTACCGATCGATCGATGGGTGACCATTACCTGATCGCGATCCGGCTGTCAGTACGTGTGGATCGACAATGCATGCGTGTACTACCTGCGATGCGAACAAGGTTTAACTTTTCTAGGGCATCAAGCGTGCCACGTGCTGACACGTAGACCGTCCCCGTGCCACACGCCGCCGAGCTTGTCACGGCACGAGGCATGCCTAGTAAGCAGCCGCTAATTGTCAATCAGCGTACAGTCTGGTGTGGTTAAATGTCTCCTCTTGCTGTGTCTTTCACTTTCTCGCAACAGAGTCGACCAGACGTCGCAAGTCTCTTCCAATCAACATGGAACACGTACACATTGCAGTCAAAGCCAGTATTGACATTTACCCTGCTCCAATCCTTGATATCATACTGAAGCTGCCAATCAGCGAGAGAATTTCTTGTCTCTGAATGTTGCAGAGACAGGTAGTAAACTGCCTCCAGCTGAATGTGCTCGTGACATACTGACATGTGAGTGTGAAACTCTGATCAAAATAAACAAGCACCCAGAGTGACCTTGTGTGGCAGTTTCTGATAAGGTGGCTGCGCCTTGGCTAATGGGACAAGGAAGATCCTAACATCTCCGGGGAAAGGGAGTTTATCTGTCGAAGACCGTACCTTGGAGTGGATTGAGAGATACGGATCGGATTTGTTGGCATTTAAGCAATGCTCGGCATGTGTGAGTGTGACAGGATCTGTTTAGGAGGTTGCAGAGGAGATTTGTTGCTGGTAAGATGATCTCTTTTGCAGCCCCAATATGAATTATTTTCTATTGTTGGAAGGAAACAAAGCTAAAACCGATCTTCTCGGCTAGTAGCTTCTTGTTCTGAGCTGGGGCATATACTACAGGTACAACCTCCTTCTTGTTCACAAAATGCAAGTGGTTTACCAAGTGGACGTTTTATTAAAATTATTTATTTGTAACAAGAAAAGGTGGTGCTTGGTTTAATGAAAAGAGTGAAGAGTTGTAAAGGTTAGTCATTTCAATTACTGACCTAGGCCATGTTCAGATTCCCAACTATTCACTATTTATTTCAACTTTTCACTATTCATTCCAACTTTTCACTATTCCCTCCTCACAAAACACGTTTCCCAGCGAATGCTACAGTGTTTTTCTTATGCTACAGTGTTTTTTTCTACGATCTAAACACACCCCTAATTACAAATCATGCATGTTATATGCGGTACTGCGCGAGTGTTTGAAGATATTACCCACCAAAAAACATACTTCTGGACTGTTCATGGTACATTTAGTAGGAGGAAAAATATTCATCATCCGATAAAGACAAGAATTTCGGGCTCATTACATGCTAACTAACACACCCACGCTGCTGTTTGGTGGGCTCTCTTTCTCTTTGCTGCTCGATGGGGATCAGTTGGTCCATTCCGGGCCGAAGTATCTGGCGTTGGGCCGCCTGGGCCTGATGGTGGCGGGCCGCGCCGCCGCCGCCACCTCCGACGAGCTTCCCGTGCCGGCGGCGGGAGGGGTAACAAGGCGCATGAATGCGGCGTACTCCTCGGCGCGCGCGGCCAGCGCGGCGGAGCTCGCGGCCTGCCTCCGCATGGCCTCCGCCATGGCTTCGCCGCCGGGCGCCGCCGCGTACTCCTCCGCCCTCCGCGCGCAGGTCGCCGCCGATTCCGCCGCCCCGGCGTACGCCTTGAGCCCGATCGCCTCGCAACGCGGGGCCAGGGCGGCGAACAGCGGGTCCCCCGGCGGGATCTCCCCTGACTCCAGCATCTCGGCGGTGGCCACCATGAAGAGCCGCATCACCTTGGACAGCTTTGCGTCCAGCTGCAACCCCGCCTCCAACGCCATGGATCGGATCTCTACACACCTGTGGACTGTGGTGGATCAGATCAGTGGGCGATCGAGGTGTGGTTCGTCTGCTGCTCACGTTTGAATGTTTGATGCATGCATCCCCAACCTGGCCTGGTCACCTTATATGGACGGCCGGAACGGAAGCACTGCGTAACCAAACGGAGTCGATCTCGAATCGGATTCCTGCTCGGTCGTAACCAACTCGACGCGTCGTGGAACGGACTCGGATTCCTGTTCGATCGACACGGACTACTCGTAATGTCAGTCACACAAAGCAAAGAGCCCCTGCGTTGTAGCGCTGTTGAGCACAAAATGACGTTGCGAAAAATACATTCCAAGTTTGATACTAATCACTCACCAGTTACCACGTCTATTTTGGGTTGAGTTCTATTTTTTATCGTCGATAACCAAAATAAAAAACACAGGCGTGATACTCTGGTCTGGAATGGTAGATATCGATATATTATCAATTTTCAGAGAGCCGATTACTTATAACAAAATTGTGTATGAGTCCCATTTCAGAGAAGGAGAACGATTTCTAGTATTTACAAGACAAACAATTGCTGCCAAACCAAAATTCTACATCGTCAGTCACGGTACAATTTCTCTCGAGACATGTATACAGGATTGTCAACCGCTAACAAATGGAACAATTTCTGAAACAACAAAACCTTACGGCTGCACCTATCTTCTAATACGCTGCACAACTGATCACTGACCAATGGTGTCACCATTAGTTTCCAGAAGTGGGGAGTCAACCAAAATGCAAGGTACTAGCATGCTGCAAAACTGTCCTGAAGCTGTATGGGTCGTGTAGTCATGGATGCCTCCAGCGCCTACAAACTACGGGCATTCTGGCGAGTGTGCTTTCTCCACCGCCTCAACATATGAATGCAACCACCAGCTCCCAAGAGGCCACAGGATGCAAGGCCCAGAATAGTCGAATTTGCAACGCTTCGACGGTGGGCACCCTGAGGAGGAAAGGAATACACTGTCAGCAATTTGGATATATGGGCACAACAAAATGTTCACTGACAAGGGGACTCCATATGGCTACCTGTAGTAGGAAAACGAAGATAGCGGCATTTGCTAGTGTCAGAGAAAAGCTCATCATGCCCCCACGCAGCTCATTTGGCAGGTACCTGCAGTGGTGCCAGGTATGTAAACAGAAAATACTAGGCAGCAACTTAAACTCGATTGTTCTTGCACCAGTAACTCACATTGTTCTAAATCTTGCTAGTGAAGGTAAAATAAAGCCTACACATGCATGGAAGATACAGAACAGTATCACTAATGTTCCAATATCCTGTTCAAAGAACAACACTTCTCATTAGACTTAGGAAACCAACCAATTTTCAACTACATGACCTTAGAGATCATACCTGGTAATCATAAGCCACGATAGACAAGGCAAGTCCAGCACCAATGTAAGCTATTGTCAGGCTATCCTCATTCCGGAGAGGAGCTGTGGCTCCATAAAACCATGGAAAACCAGCACTTCCAAGCATTCTTGATGCCAAGAAACAGGGGTAAATTAATGACAGTTGAGTATACCTTCCATCAGCCTGTACCAAATCACATATCTATTGAGCACTACAGCACAATTTAGATATCAAATTTCTGAAAGAATAACTAAGCATACAGAACACCATGGAGAAAACTAGCAGGAAAAGAACATTAGCGCAGACTAATACCACTATTATTGGCGCCCAGAGAAACCAAAAGGCTGAGACAGCAAAATGGACGCTTGCTTGAGCTAAGACCAGGATCAGTACTCTTTTGTCTGAAAAATAATAATTGCGGTCAGAAGTGGAAATGGAATATGTAAATGTAAGCAGTGAAAAGCTAGACCTGGAACAGAGGTAACAATGACGATTCACTATTTTATACTGTGAGAGAAGGAAAGGCTGCATCCATTGATACATTTTTCACATCACAAACAGCTCTGGAATTTGATTAAAGCAATACCTGTTATGCTAAATTTATTTCAACAAGCCCATAAATATGTGGTGCAGTACTCCAAAAGTGTCTTGGATCATATTTATTACAATTACATCTCACGTTAAAACATTCATGGTGTTAATAGAAGTATCTTTAAAAGCTTACATAACTGCAAATGTTATATAATGAAGTCATAGAGACTGCTACTGAAGGCTCAGATATTTCAAACACAATGCCATAAAATATTGACTATATTTCCTAGTCGCATCATCTAGATATGCATGACCTTATTTATTGAATATAAATAGAGATTCATCAACAGAATATGAGAAAGAAAGCACCGGAGCAAGCAAGATGACTCGCCACTCACCTCTGAGGACATGAGCAAAAAATGATTTTTGGTAGCTCCCAACAGCAGATGCATGCTGAGTGGTACTTGACACATTTCTAATATACAGAATTCCCACTACTGATAGTGTGGCTGCCAATGCATAGGGAAGCCAGAATCTCCTGTCCTCACCACCAACTAATACATTTGTGATTTCTTGACTTCCAATATGGGATACTGATTCAAAGAATGTCATCAGCCAGAAGGTATCAAACAGCAAATCTTGCTTCTGGTCTTGCTGAAAAGGTAGGATAAAGCAGTTAATAATTCGTACACCATCAGGAACACACATAGCATTTCAAAAAACACAAACCTTCTCATGCTCCACCACAAGCCACGTCTCAAAACTGAAAGAGAACACTGAAGAGGCAAGAGCAAGAATGAAATTGTTGATCCATGCACAACGAAGCACATTGAAACTCTTCAAGGCACCCACTGCAAGCTGAAGTACCCAGTAAAATATGCAAGCCCTTCGTGGTCCTCTACAAAAATCCGCAGAAAATTTGTTATAGCCACTATTGGAAGGATAAAAAGATAGATATTTGTAGTATGTAACAACAATTGCTGGACTAAGTGCAGTTGATGGAAGAAAAATCTACATACTCAAAAAGCACGAGGAAACAATAAGTACAACGAGGTGTAGGTAATTTTCCGCAATTCCTACTGCCCTATATATTATCCAAACTGCATCATGAGACACCCACCCAAGATTTACGACTAACAAACAATACATAGAATTAACAGATGCCACTACATTAGCAAAACTAAGCTTCATAATTTTACAGTGTAGCCAGAAAACAACTTTACGTCTCCATAGTTGTCGTGGAGACACGAAGGTCATATGATCAAGGAAATCAGTAGCTAAAAAATAGGTGGTATAAGAACTGGACATCTATGCCACTGCTAGATTCAGAAAGAGAATCGGTTGTTAATCATTCCCCGCCAAGTGGCAATTCAAACAAAAGACCATGAACAGATCTCTAGAATATGGTTGATCTGCCTACATTGGAACTAGTTCATGCAAACGTCTGTAACCAGAATAGCTGCCTATTATTCATGGCCTAATTCGAATAAAAACTTGATGCTCAAAAACAGCACCAAATTAGTTAATTACGCTGTATAAACAGAGGTGAGATCAAAATTGTTCTGGAATTTACTACTGGATCACAAAAACCAATGTGGGAGCAACTGAACAAACTGTGCAAGAGGTTCCGTTAAAATAAACTACTAACTTACATTTTATCAGAGATGACGCCAGAAATGGCACCAGGGAACAGCGCAACGGCAGCGGTAGCGGCAAGGCGGGCGGCCATCTGCTCCCTGCCAAGCCCACACCGCACGAACTCATCCTCCCCGAACACGGACTGGATCCCCTCAACCACTTCACAAACAGCACACAATTAGCCGCGGCACGCCGGGTCGACAGAGGCAGGAGATCGGAGTGGGGCGTGCTGGCTGGCTGGCTACTCACCGGAGGCGAGGGCGAACAGAACGAGGAAGGCGCGGCGGAACCGGAGGAAGGGGCCGGCGGCCACGTCGAAGGGGGACGGGGGGCCGGCCGCGTGCGCCGCTGCCCGAGTGGAGAAGTAAGGGAGGAGGAGCACGGCGGCGAGGGCCGCGACAGAGAGGAGCGGGTAGGCGAGCGGGGTGAGCGCCCACTCCTCCCGCTCGATCACCACCCCCATCGCCGGTGCTCCGCCTCCTCGGGATCCGTGGCTGGGTCGCTGGAGCCGGTTTCGGGGGACGCCGGCGGTGCGCGGTGGGGCCGGGCGGCGTGGTAGTGATGGGCGTCGCCGACGAGATCGACGGGGAAGATGGGGAGGAAAAGGTTTGTAGTGGGAAACGACCAAAGCGAGAAATTGGGCTGTTTGGGCCAAGATCGTAGATGGGTTTGTGTCACCTTTCGAATTCTCAGCCCATCAAAAGTAGATAACACGCCGTGTTTTTTATTTAAATTTTTGGCACCGTTTTAATTTTCAAATAATTTTTGTAATTTAGTTGATTAGTTCAATCCCTTATATGTGCCTAAGAACTTAATTTAACATGATATATTTCCTGTTCTATTAAGTAGGGTTTTTTAATTAAGTAGGATTGTTGGACCTGTTCTTCATTTTTTTTTTCAATTTTTTTATGTCATGTTTTGTTTCCTACTGAGCTTTCCTGGAACCATATGCTCTCGAAAAAAGAGGATCTCAAGCGAAGCGTAAATGCTAAAATGCATTTGGGTTCAGCGTACATAGCAGGAATTTGTACAGATTCTACACATACAACAATGCTGCCTGCTTTTTGGTTTTCTCATGAGAGCGTAGTGTCGCATCAGTGATTATTCGTCGACGAACACGGCACGGGGCCGGGATGCCGTTCTGTGAAATCTCATCCGATAGAGATTGTTGTATCCGGTGTATTTGACCGAAGATAATATAATAGTACAGAGAATATTGTGGACATCCATCAGAGACCATCGTGATCATATGTTTCTCTGTCTACCCTGGACTAAACACTAGGACCATGTTCATTTCTCTTCTCTGGTCGGTCGTGGATGATGAAAGGCACGGAAGAATAAAGTGCAGAGATTAGATCACTGTCAGGAAGAAACGCGACGGTGTTGCCATCAAAGTTTAACGTGCACACATCATGTCCAAAAACGTGACAGACCACTTGGCTACGATGATTGGGACTCCCCGGCCGATGCAATATACATATACACAACGGGCATCCGTGGCAACCATGGCCAAAATCTAGCTTGAAACCATTTCTCTCCTTATAAAATGGGTCATTTTGCTTAGGAAAAATAAGTTAATTTTTTAAAAATATTTTTTTCTCAATAAACTATACTCCTTCCATTTCAAATTATAATTCGTTGATTTTTTTACTATAAGTTTAACCACCCATATTATTTAAAAAATATGTAAAATACTCATATTTTTTGTTATAGTTTAATTGGGTTTATTAATAAAAGTTCTAATGACTCAAATTAGATTACATATGTTTGTATACTTTTGTTAATAAGACAAGTGATGGTCAAACTTTCTGCCAAAAAAAAAGTCAATTGAATTATAATTTGAAACGGATAAAATATTTAAGAACAATTTTTTTTTGTCAGTGAGTGATATATATTGAACTTGATATACGTTTGACAAGTATACGTACGCAGTAGGCAGTATATTTACCGTAGGGAAACACCTACACTGCATGATGAAGCCCCAGGTGATGCATGCAGCAGCCAGGAAGTAAGTAGCACGCAGCTGCTTAACCAATCCGATCTGACCATTAACCGAGAGCGTCCTAGCGTTGACCACCTTCTTCCTCATCAGCTCGCCTTCGCCTCGCACCTTCCTATCTGGACTCACCGTCGACTCCTCTGTCCACCCCCCTCGCTTTCTCTCTCTAGCCATCAGTATATTATTATTGTAGGAGAGCTCCAGCAAGAACAATCGCCAAGTGATCTGATCTCGACATGCTTCCGACCAGCAGCAAGGCGGCGCCGCCGGCGGCGGCATCCTTATGCTTCAAGGTGGACGACGATGGCGCGGCGGCGGTGGGCCGTCGGATCAAGAAAGGGAGCCCGATCGGGGACGGCCTGAGGAAGGAGGAGGAGGCGGGCGTAGTCGCCGAGGCCGCCGTGGACGTGTGCCTTGCGGCGGCGGCCATGGCGGGCGCGGCGCTGCTGGCGTGGTGGGCCGTGGCGTTCCACCCGTCGTACAAGCAGCTCTGGATGGTGCCGCTCGGCCTCGTGCTCGCCTGCACCCCGCCCATCGTCTGCATCGCGCTCCGCCTCTCCGGCGATGGCCGCGGCGGATCATCGCGTGTGCCGCCGCCGCCGCCGCCGCTGGTCGCCGTGGTCGTGCACAAGTAGTACGTACATGCATGCATATGTGTTATGAAGTAGTAGTATTCGTTAGCTTCATTTTGGGTATGTGTTTCACATAGTGAATTGTCTCAACTGAATTATATATCTTGGGCCTTGAGGTATATAGATATGGATATCCTAATTATATGGTGTTGGGACTTATCAAGATGATCAGCGCACCTCACACACTCTCTTTTTGGCTCAACTCTCACAGCTCACAACACTTAGGCTATTTGGAGAAGAAGAAGCTAGTACAAACGTACAAACACAGAAGCACACGAGTAGTCTTTTGTGGCACTGCACATCAGCACCGTTTTCTCTTTCACCACCACACTACTCAAACTGATTACATGACCAGCTATTTAAAGCACACACGCACACATGCTAGCTAGTGGCCATGGCTCACACGACCTGCACGTCTCGCCGTAAGAACCGGGCAACTCACAAGCTAATCTCCACTAAAGCATCTACATGCAAGATAAGCACGACGATCTGGCCGCACGACTCAACCAGCATCTATCTCCCTGGACTACATGCAAGCCACTTCCACCTGCATGTCGCTAACTAATTCAAGCATGCAGATCACCACTTCTCATGCCAAGGGCCTCTCCACTTGACTCGGCACTCTCCAAGCCAACATGCACTCCTACATGCAAGCACCTACACGCAGATCACAACCCTGCACTAATCTAAACAAATCACGCACACACCTGACACGACTGACGACTCACACAAATAGTAAAACAACAAGATTAAGTCTAACATATGGTATTTTGGCAAAAGAAATGCATGTGAAAATGTAAATAACAACAATATTAATTCTGTGCTTGATAATCTTTAATTAAGTTGGTTGTTTTTTTGTGTCATCAACTAATAATCTTTGTTTTCACAAAACAATTGATAATATTTGCATGAAATTAGCTTGGTCATTCGTTGTATTTAAACGTTGTGTTAAAACTCTTTTTTTTTGTTATGGCTTGCTTTATTACTCAAAGTTCTTAGAATGACTTAAATTTGACTATGTCTCCATAAATATTTCGAATAAGACAAGCGATCAAAGTTAGAGTGTAAAAAGTCAAACGAGATATAATTTGAAATGGAGGTAGTAAAATGAAACGGATGCTAGCTAGGTTACTGAATTCCAAAAGTTACATATCTTTGTTCTAGCAGCAAGAAAAAGGAGAGAAAGAAACCCAAAGTAAACTACGCACGTGTCCCTCTCCATATATAGGATAGCTAGATTATTGAATTGCCAAAGCTTTTTTTTCTTCATGAAGAATTCCGTAGTGCTTTAATTATTACCTTTTTAGATTTTATAGATAGATAGAGGGAAAAAGATGAGTCGTTGCGGCGCTTTTTTTCCCTTCTGATTGGTCGTCCATATCATGTTGCTGATGACTGTGACGTTCCACAAGTATATTCCAGCATGACACAACTGGTCGCTGACGAACATGATGCTGGGTTGAAGAAGAGGAAGAAGACGACACAATACAAAGATGGAAGCTTCCTAATGTCAATTCGTTCCTAGCTCCATCGATCGATCACTCGATGGCCTAGCTACCAGCTTTGAACTGGATGCATGCATGCTTGACAGCTGAGCAGAGACGAAACAAAGTTGAAAAAGAAAAGGCGCCGATCGAGCTGGAGCCCTGGAGGTAGACGTGCACTAAAATATTTTAGAAGTAATATATTCATTTAATTATGTATATGCACGTTTAGTTTATTTTCGTCGATCCTTGGACTCTGGCGACACAAGTGATCGAAACGGAAAACAATTAGAGTGGTACAACTAGCAAGAGCTGGTCGATCGATGTGTAAAGCTCTGTTTGCATTGCGTTTGTGTGTTCTTTTCATCATATTGATCGATGTTTGTTTAACTTAATGTGAGGTCGATGGATGTACGTGGAAATAAACAGCGACACGTGCATAGAGACAGGCAGGCATATTGTTGCAGTGACCGGTGGCGGCTCATGTGGGCATGGAAAGCCCCTGTGCCGGTTTCATCTGGACGAGACCAAACCAGACCGCACCGCCGGTAACCCTCTCTTTCAATATGAATCCTGCTCTATCTAGCTCCTCGATCGCGTGTTTCTGTCTTCACCGAGAGTAATAGCTAGCACCAAGGCACAGCGACGTACGCCCGCTGGCCAATGTGGACACCACGCCACAGCTATCGGCTTTCGATGCATGCTACATAAAACTCCCACAAAGTCTCACGCCTCATCGCAAATGAAGACAGCCTTAGTTTTATCTTGGTGTATATGCCGGCTAATTATTGTTATCTACGAAGTATATACACAGAACAGAAGAATGAGAAGATACATCAGAGATTCCGAGATAAAGTTCGCTCTGCAGTTAAGCTAATAACTGTGGTGGAGCACTGCAGAGTGCAGACGAGTGCCATGCTGATTACTTTTGTCATAGTAGGCGCAATGTGTAATTAATAACATGTAGGCCACTAGCTAGGCCTTAGTTTAGATGATGATTTACAAAATTCCCTCACGTACCTGCTTCCCGGATATATATATATATATATCCCCACGTCTTCCTGCCGTCTGCCGCCGCGGCCGAGCTCCTCGCCAGAATCGAATGGGGGAAGTTCCCGTTACCCTTGGACTTCCTTGAAGACTTCAAGGACCGGAGGCGTCGGCCAACCACCGATTTGCTTGCCAGACTGAGCGAGCTTGCCAAGCAAAAGCCAGCTTTTACTGCTCCCACCAAACTCTAAGCCTTGCTCAACAAAGCAAAACAGTGTACGTGGCAAAACAACCAAACACGCCTGGCGTCTAGGAATAGGAGAACAAACTAGTTAGGTTGATGCGCGTCTGTACGAAATATGTTAATGATAAATTATAAATTTGTTATTTTAATGGTCATCTAGGCACTATATCATATTTTTTTTGGAAACTTGTTGACTTT